>OW584238.1:24651012-25962262 GCA_939192795.1 Bombylius discolor
TTGTATAAATTTTATACAATTAATTAATTGAAAAAAAGCTGAACAAAAAATGAGAAGAATTTGAAGAAATGCAAACAAAAAATTAAGAAGAGTCTACATTCAGATGCTCACGAGTTAACATGGTATGTATGTTGTAACGGTTGGATAAAGTACAACAAAATACATGTACAATATTAAATTGCAACTAGCAAATATACAATCATTGTATATACATAACTAACTAAGTGTATCTCGTTTTTATAGAAGGCAGATTACAAGTGTGTTACGGTTGTTAATTTTTGTTTATTTTAAAAAGTTTTGATTTTTGAGTGGTAAAATTAATATTTGCTTCAAGAAGATTTTCAATAATAGTGAAAAAAAAAAGTTAAAGTATGGCAGAAACAGGAAATACAGAAGCAGCTGCTGCAGCTACCAATGTTGAGGCAAAAAAGTCAAAAAAGACTTCATCTGGTGGACCTAAGAAGCCAAAAAGCAAGCCTACTCATCCTCCAACAGCCCAAATGGTAGATAATGCAATTAAAACATTGAAAGAAAGAGGTGGTTCTTCGTTATCTGCTATCAAGAAATTCTTAGCTGTAAATTACAAGGTTGATACCGAAAAATTAGCTCCATTTATTAGGAAGTATTTGAAAAGCGCTGTTGCTAGTGGTAAATTAATTCAGACAAAAGGCAAAGGTGCATCTGGTTCATTCAAATTACCAAGCTTAGCTAAAACGAAAACTGAAGGTAATAAAACCACTGTGAATAAGAAATCTGCAGCAAAGAAATCAGAAAATAAATCAAAAGAGAAAGCAATTAAAAGCGAAAAAAAGAAGAGTGATAAAAAGAAAACTGAAAAGAAAAAAGCAGCTACTTCTGCAGCTAAAGGTGCTAAAAAAGCCGGCTCTCCAAAGGCAAAACCTTCAAAACCAAAACAACAAAAACCTAAAAAAGAGAAAACGGCAAAAGCAGCTCCAAAAACACCAAAAGCTCCAAAACCGAAAAAACTTGCAGCCCCAAAAAAGACAACCGCCAAGAAAGCAGCGAAAAAATAAATTCTTCGCATTAAGAATCTACTTAAATCAATACGTAACCACTGGAAAAAGTGGAGATAGAAAAACATGGCTAAAAGTCATATTTTTAAGATAGAAGTAAAAATCAAAAAGCATATAAGCCCTTTTCAGGGCTACAAATTATATAAACGAAGAGTTTACATATACATATTACACATGTTATACTAATACACAATCAATACAAATAGTTTTTTCTTAAGATTTTTCATAAAATGAAATTATCAAGTATGTGATTCTGATAAAATGTATTTTATAAATTATATGCGACGTGGAATATTTTATTCTTTTTATTTTTTTATTAGAAAATTTTATTATTTAATATTTTTTACTCCTTTCTAATTTTATAACAAAATTTTTCATATTATTTAAGTATACAGTAGATCCTTATTAGCCCATTACATCAATACAAAAACAAAAAAAAATTGATAAAGGTGTGTACATATAAAAGCGTATGTATGTACATAATATAAATGTCCATGTAGATTTTGTATGTACATTTATAAAAATTTTCAAAATTTAATTATAAATTATTTAAAATAATTAAAAATTATATTATACGAATCTATTCATTCGAATAATGAAAAAATGACATCATAAAATTAAAAAGGATAAACATTTTAAGTACTGAATAAGAATTTAATATTTTGTATGAAGGCATGTATCAGAATTCAGAATGACTTTAATTTGATTATAAATTGATTAATAAATATGACACAAATGTAAGTTATTTAATAAAAATTTGTGAAATATAAATAAAGAATATAAACTATGATTTATTTAAGAAATTATTAAAAATTATTCATTGGAATTTGAGAAAAAGTAATTTTTATTAAAATTATCGGAAAATTTCAACTGAAATTTTATAAAAAAATTTAAATATTTGTTAAATTTAATAATAAATGGTAAATATATAAAATATTTTAGGTAGAAAAAAATGTATACTTTCGATATTTGACAGAAATGATGACAAAAATATTTGTATAAATTTTATACAATTAATTAATTGAAAAAAAGCTGAACAAAAAATGAGAAGAATTTGAAGAAATGCAAACAAAAAATTAAGAAGAGTCTACATTCAGATGCTCACGAGTTAACATGGTATGTATGTTGTAACGGTTGGATAAAGTACAACAAAATACATGTACAATATTAAATTGCAACTAGCAAATATACAATCATTGTATATACATAACTAACTAAGTGTATCTCGTTTTTATAGAAGGCAGATTACAAGTGTGTTACGGTTGTTAATTTTTGTTTATTTTAAAAAGTTTTGATTTTTGAGTGGTAAAATTAATATTTGCTTCAAGAAGATTTTCAATAATAGTGAAAAAAAAAAGTTAAAGTATGGCAGAAACAGGAAATACAGAAGCAGCTGCTGCAGCTACCAATGTTGAGGCAAAAAAGTCAAAAAAGACTTCATCTGGTGGACCTAAGAAGCCAAAAAGCAAGCCTACTCATCCTCCAACAGCCCAAATGGTAGATAATGCAATTAAAACATTGAAAGAAAGAGGTGGTTCTTCGTTATCTGCTATCAAGAAATTCTTAGCTGTAAATTACAAGGTTGATACCGAAAAATTAGCTCCATTTATTAGGAAGTATTTGAAAAGCGCTGTTGCTAGTGGTAAATTAATTCAGACAAAAGGCAAAGGTGCATCTGGTTCATTCAAATTACCAAGCTTAGCTAAAACGAAAACTGAAGGTAATAAAACCACTGTGAATAAGAAATCTGCAGCAAAGAAATCAGAAAATAAATCAAAAGAGAAAGCAATTAAAAGCGAAAAAAAGAAGAGTGATAAAAAGAAAACTGAAAAGAAAAAAGCAGCTACTTCTGCAGCTAAAGGTGCTAAAAAAGCCGGCTCTCCAAAGGCAAAACCTTCAAAACCAAAACAACAAAAACCTAAAAAAGAGAAAACGGCAAAAGCAGCTCCAAAAACACCAAAAGCTCCAAAACCGAAAAAACTTGCAGCCCCAAAAAAGACAACCGCCAAGAAAGCAGCGAAAAAATAAATTCTTCACATTAAGAATCTACTTAAATCAATACGTAACCACTGGAAAAAGTGGAGATAGAAAAACATGGCTAAAAGTCATATTTTTAAGACAGAAGTAAAAATCAAAAAGCATATAAGCCCTTTTCAGGGCTACAAATTATATAAACGAAGAGTTTACATATACATATTACACATGTTATACTAATACACAATCAATACAAATAGTTTTTTCTTAAGATTTTTCATAAAATGAAATTATCAAGTATGTGATTCTGATAAAATGTATTTTATAAATTATATGCGACGTAGAATATTTTGTTCTTTTTATTTTTTTATTAGAAAATTTTATTATTTAATATTTTTTACTCCTTTCTAATTTTATAACAAAATTTTTCATATTACCGCCATTTCATATTATTTAAGTATACAGTAGATCCTTATTAGCCCATTACATCAATACAAAAACAAAAAAAAATTGATAAAGGTGTGTACATATAAAAGCGTATGTATGTACATAATATAAATGTCCATGTAGATTTTGTATGTACATTTATAAAAATTTTCAAAATTTAATTATAAATTATTTAAAATAATTAAAAATTATATTATACGAATCTATTCATTCGAATAATGAAAAAATGACATCATAAAATTAAAAAGGATAAACATTTTAAGTACTGAATAAGAATTTAATATTTTGTATGAAGGCATGTATCAGAATTCAGAATGACTTTAATTTGATTATAAATTGATTAATAAATATGACACAAATGTAAGTTATTTAATAAAAATTTGTGAAATATAAATAAAGAATATAAACTATGATTTATTTAAGAAATTATTAAAAATTATTCATTGGAATTTGAGAAAAAGTAATTTTTATTAAAATTATCGGAAAATTTCAACTGAAATTTTATAAAAAAATTTAAATATTTGTTAAATTTAATAATAAATGGTAAATATATAAAATATTTTAGGTAGAAAAAAATGTATACTTTCGATATTTGACAGAAATGATGACAAAAATATTTGTATAAATTTTATACAATTAATTAATTGAAAAAAAGCTGAACAAAAAATGAGAAGAATTTGAAGAAATGCAAACAAAAAATTAAGAAGAGTCTACATTCAGATGCTCACGAGTTAACATGGTATGTATGTTGTAACGGTTGGATAAAGTACAACAAAATACATGTACAATATTAAATTGCAACTAGCAAATATACAATCATTGTATATACATAACTAACTAAGTGTATCTCGTTTTTATAGAAGGCAGATTACAAGTGTGTTACGGTTGTTAATTTTTGTTTATTTTAAAAAGTTTTGATTTTTGAGTGGTAAAATTAATATTTGCTTCAAGAAGATTTTCAATAATAGTGAAAAAAAAAAGTTAAAGTATGGCAGAAACAGGAAATACAGAAGCAGCTGCTGCAGCTACCAATGTTGAGGCAAAAAAGTCAAAAAAGACTTCATCTGGTGGACCTAAGAAGCCAAAAAGCAAGCCTACTCATCCTCCAACAGCCCAAATGGTAGATAATGCAATTAAAACATTGAAAGAAAGAGGTGGTTCTTCGTTATCTGCTATCAAGAAATTCTTAGCTGTAAATTACAAGGTTGATACCGAAAAATTAGCTCCATTTATTAGGAAGTATTTGAAAAGCGCTGTTGCTAGTGGTAAATTAATTCAGACAAAAGGCAAAGGTGCATCTGGTTCATTCAAATTACCAAGCTTAGCTAAAACGAAAACTGAAGGTAATAAAACCACTGTGAATAAGAAATCTGCAGCAAAGAAATCAGAAAATAAATCAAAAGAGAAAGCAATTAAAAGCGAAAAAAAGAAGAGTGATAAAAAGAAAACTGAAAAGAAAAAAGCAGCTACTTCTGCAGCTAAAGGTGCTAAAAAAGCCGGCTCTCCAAAGGCAAAACCTTCAAAACCAAAACAACAAAAACCTAAAAAAGAGAAAACGGCAAAAGCAGCTCCAAAAACACCAAAAGCTCCAAAACCGAAAAAACTTGCAGCCCCAAAAAAGACAACCGCCAAGAAAGCAGCGAAAAAATAAATTCTTCACATTAAGAATCTACTTAAATCAATACGTAACCACTGGAAAAAGTGGAGATAGAAAAACATGGCTAAAAGTCATATTTTTAAGACAGAAGTAAAAATCAAAAAGCATATAAGCCCTTTTCAGGGCTACAAATTATATAAACGAAGAGTTTACATATACATATTACACATGTTATACTAATACACAATCAATACAAATAGTTTTTTCTTAAGATTTTTCATAAAATGAAATTATCAAGTATGTGATTCTGATAAAATGTATTTTATAAATTATATGCGACGTAGAATATTTTGTTCTTTTTATTTTTTTATTAGAAAATTTTATTATTTAATATTTTTTACTCCTTTCTAATTTTATAACAAAATTTTTCATATTACCGCCATTTCATATTATTTAAGTATACAGTAGATCCTTATTAGCCCATTACATCAATACAAAAACAAAAAAAAATTGATAAAGGTGTGTACATATAAAAGCGTATGTATGTACATAATATAAATGTCCATGTAGATTTTGTATGTACATTTATAAAAATTTTCAAAATTTAATTATAAATTATTTAAAATAATTAAAAATTATATTATACGAATCTATTCATTCGAATAATGAAAAAATGACATCATAAAATTAAAAAGGATAAACATTTTAAGTACTGAATAAGAATTTAATATTTTGTATGAAGGCATGTATCAGAATTCAGAATGACTTTAATTTGATTATAAATTGATTAATAAATATGACACAAATGTAAGTTATTTAATAAAAATTTGTGAAATATAAATAAAGAATATAAACTATGATTTATTTAAGAAATTATTAAAAATTATTCATTGGAATTTGAGAAAAAGTAATTTTTATTAAAATTATCGGAAAATTTCAACTGAAATTTTATAAAAAAATTTAAATATTTGTTAAATTTAATAATAAATGGTAAATATATAAAATATTTTAGGTAGAAAAAAATGTATACTTTCGATATTTGACAGAAATGATGACAAAAATATTTGTATAAATTTTATACAATTAATTAATTGAAAAAAAGCTGAACAAAAAATGAGAAGAATTTGAAGAAATGCAAACAAAAAATTAAGAAGAGTCTACATTCAGATGCTCACGAGTTAACATGGTATGTATGTTGTAACGGTTGGATAAAGTACAACAAAATACATGTACAATATTAAATTGCAACTAGCAAATATACAATCATTGTATATACATAACTAACTAAGTGTATCTCGTTTTTATAGAAGGCAGATTACAAGTGTGTTACGGTTGTTAATTTTTGTTTATTTTAAAAAGTTTTGATTTTTGAGTGGTAAAATTAATATTTGCTTCAAGAAGATTTTCAATAATAGTGAAAAAAAAAAGTTAAAGTATGGCAGAAACAGGAAATACAGAAGCAGCTGCTGCAGCTACCAATGTTGAGGCAAAAAAGTCAAAAAAGACTTCATCTGGTGGACCTAAGAAGCCAAAAAGCAAGCCTACTCATCCTCCAACAGCCCAAATGGTAGATAATGCAATTAAAACATTGAAAGAAAGAGGTGGTTCTTCGTTATCTGCTATCAAGAAATTCTTAGCTGTAAATTACAAGGTTGATACCGAAAAATTAGCTCCATTTATTAGGAAGTATTTGAAAAGCGCTGTTGCTAGTGGTAAATTAATTCAGACAAAAGGCAAAGGTGCATCTGGTTCATTCAAATTACCAAGCTTAGCTAAAACGAAAACTGAAGGTAATAAAACCACTGTGAATAAGAAATCTGCAGCAAAGAAATCAGAAAATAAATCAAAAGAGAAAGCAATTAAAAGCGAAAAAAAGAAGAGTGATAAAAAGAAAACTGAAAAGAAAAAAGCAGCTACTTCTGCAGCTAAAGGTGCTAAAAAAGCCGGCTCTCCAAAGGCAAAACCTTCAAAACCAAAACAACAAAAACCTAAAAAAGAGAAAACGGCAAAAGCAGCTCCAAAAACACCAAAAGCTCCAAAACCGAAAAAACTTGCAGCCCCAAAAAAGACAACCGCCAAGAAAGCAGCGAAAAAATAAATTCTTCGCATTAAGAATCTACTTAAATCAATACGTAACCACTGGAAAAAGTGGAGATAGAAAAACATGGCTAAAAGTCATATTTTTAAGACAGAAGTAAAAATCAAAAAGCATATAAGCCCTTTTCAGGGCTACAAATTATATAAACGAAGAGTTTACATATACATATTACACATGTTATACTAATACACAATCAATACAAATAGTTTTTTCTTAAGATTTTTCATAAAATGAAATTATCAAGTATGTGATTCTGATAAAATGTATTTTATAAATTATATGCGACGTGGAATATTTTATTCTTTTTATTTTTTTATTAGAAAATTTTATTATTTAATATTTTTTACTCCTTTCTAATTTTATAACAAAATTTTTCATATTATTTAAGTATACAGTAGATCCTTATTAGCCCATTACATCAATACAAAAACAAAAAAAAATTGATAAAGGTGTGTACATATAAAAGCGTATGTATGTACATAATATAAATGTCCATGTAGATTTTGTATGTACATTTATAAAAATTTTCAAAATTTAATTATAAATTATTTAAAATAATTAAAAATTATATTATACGAATCTATTCATTCGAATAATGAAAAAATGACATCATAAAATTAAAAAGGATAAACATTTTAAGTACTGAATAAGAATTTAATATTTTGTATGAAGGCATGTATCAGAATTCAGAATGACTTTAATTTGATTATAAATTGATTAATAAATATGACACAAATGTAAGTTATTTAATAAAAATTTGTGAAATATAAATAAAGAATATAAACTATGATTTATTTAAGAAATTATTAAAAATTATTCATTGGAATTTGAGAAAAAGTAATTTTTATTAAAATTATCGGAAAATTTCAACTGAAATTTTATAAAAAAATTTAAATATTTGTTAAATTTAATAATAAATGGTAAATATATAAAATATTTTAGGTAGAAAAAAATGTATACTTTCGATATTTGACAGAAATGATGACAAAAATATTTGTATAAATTTTATACAATTAATTAATTGAAAAAAAGCTGAACAAAAAATGAGAAGAATTTGAAGAAATGCAAACAAAAAATTAAGAAGAGTCTACATTCAGATGCTCACGAGTTAACATGGTATGTATGTTGTAACGGTTGGATAAAGTACAACAAAATACATGTACAATATTAAATTGCAACTAGCAAATATACAATCATTGTATATACATAACTAACTAAGTGTATCTCGTTTTTATAGAAGGCAGATTACAAGTGTGTTACGGTTGTTAATTTTTGTTTATTTTAAAAAGTTTTGATTTTTGAGTGGTAAAATTAATATTTGCTTCAAGAAGATTTTCAATAATAGTGAAAAAAAAAAGTTAAAGTATGGCAGAAACAGGAAATACAGAAGCAGCTGCTGCAGCTACCAATGTTGAGGCAAAAAAGTCAAAAAAGACTTCATCTGGTGGACCTAAGAAGCCAAAAAGCAAGCCTACTCATCCTCCAACAGCCCAAATGGTAGATAATGCAATTAAAACATTGAAAGAAAGAGGTGGTTCTTCGTTATCTGCTATCAAGAAATTCTTAGCTGTAAATTACAAGGTTGATACCGAAAAATTAGCTCCATTTATTAGGAAGTATTTGAAAAGCGCTGTTGCTAGTGGTAAATTAATTCAGACAAAAGGCAAAGGTGCATCTGGTTCATTCAAATTACCAAGCTTAGCTAAAACGAAAACTGAAGGTAATAAAACCACTGTGAATAAGAAATCTGCAGCAAAGAAATCAGAAAATAAATCAAAAGAGAAAGCAATTAAAAGCGAAAAAAAGAAGAGTGATAAAAAGAAAACTGAAAAGAAAAAAGCAGCTACTTCTGCAGCTAAAGGTGCTAAAAAAGCCGGCTCTCCAAAGGCAAAACCTTCAAAACCAAAACAACAAAAACCTAAAAAAGAGAAAACGGCAAAAGCAGCTCCAAAAACACCAAAAGCTCCAAAACCGAAAAAACTTGCAGCCCCAAAAAAGACAACCGCCAAGAAAGCAGCGAAAAAATAAATTCTTCACATTAAGAATCTACTTAAATCAATACGTAACCACTGGAAAAAGTGGAGATAGAAAAACATGGCTAAAAGTCATATTTTTAAGACAGAAGTAAAAATCAAAAAGCATATAAGCCCTTTTCAGGGCTACAAATTATATAAACGAAGAGTTTACATATACATATTACACATGTTATACTAATACACAATCAATACAAATAGTTTTTTCTTAAGATTTTTCATAAAATGAAATTATCAAGTATGTGATTCTGATAAAATGTATTTTATAAATTATATGCGACGTAGAATATTTTGTTCTTTTTATTTTTTTATTAGAAAATTTTATTATTTAATATTTTTTACTCCTTTCTAATTTTATAACAAAATTTTTCATATTACCGCCATTTCATATTATTTAAGTATACAGTAGATCCTTATTAGCCCATTACATCAATACAAAAACAAAAAAAAATTGATAAAGGTGTGTACATATAAAAGCGTATGTATGTACATAATATAAATGTCCATGTAGATTTTGTATGTACATTTATAAAAATTTTCAAAATTTAATTATAAATTATTTAAAATAATTAAAAATTATATTATACGAATCTATTCATTCGAATAATGAAAAAATGACATCATAAAATTAAAAAGGATAAACATTTTAAGTACTGAATAAGAATTTAATATTTTGTATGAAGGCATGTATCAGAATTCAGAATGACTTTAATTTGATTATAAATTGATTAATAAATATGACACAAATGTAAGTTATTTAATAAAAATTTGTGAAATATAAATAAAGAATATAAACTATGATTTATTTAAGAAATTATTAAAAATTATTCATTGGAATTTGAGAAAAAGTAATTTTTATTAAAATTATCGGAAAATTTCAACTGAAATTTTATAAAAAAATTTAAATATTTGTTAAATTTAATAATAAATGGTAAATATATAAAATATTTTAGGTAGAAAAAAATGTATACTTTCGATATTTGACAGAAATGATGACAAAAATATTTGTATAAATTTTATACAATTAATTAATTGAAAAAAAGCTGAACAAAAAATGAGAAGAATTTGAAGAAATGCAAACAAAAAATTAAGAAGAGTCTACATTCAGATGCTCACGAGTTAACATGGTATGTATGTTGTAACGGTTGGATAAAGTACAACAAAATACATGTACAATATTAAATTGCAACTAGCAAATATACAATCATTGTATATACATAACTAACTAAGTGTATCTCGTTTTTATAGAAGGCAGATTACAAGTGTGTTACGGTTGTTAATTTTTGTTTATTTTAAAAAGTTTTGATTTTTGAGTGGTAAAATTAATATTTGCTTCAAGAAGATTTTCAATAATAGTGAAAAAAAAAAGTTAAAGTATGGCAGAAACAGGAAATACAGAAGCAGCTGCTGCAGCTACCAATGTTGAGGCAAAAAAGTCAAAAAAGACTTCATCTGGTGGACCTAAGAAGCCAAAAAGCAAGCCTACTCATCCTCCAACAGCCCAAATGGTAGATAATGCAATTAAAACATTGAAAGAAAGAGGTGGTTCTTCGTTATCTGCTATCAAGAAATTCTTAGCTGTAAATTACAAGGTTGATACCGAAAAATTAGCTCCATTTATTAGGAAGTATTTGAAAAGCGCTGTTGCTAGTGGTAAATTAATTCAGACAAAAGGCAAAGGTGCATCTGGTTCATTCAAATTACCAAGCTTAGCTAAAACGAAAACTGAAGGTAATAAAACCACTGTGAATAAGAAATCTGCAGCAAAGAAATCAGAAAATAAATCAAAAGAGAAAGCAATTAAAAGCGAAAAAAAGAAGAGTGATAAAAAGAAAACTGAAAAGAAAAAAGCAGCTACTTCTGCAGCTAAAGGTGCTAAAAAAGCCGGCTCTCCAAAGGCAAAACCTTCAAAACCAAAACAACAAAAACCTAAAAAAGAGAAAACGGCAAAAGCAGCTCCAAAAACACCAAAAGCTCCAAAACCGAAAAAACTTGCAGCCCCAAAAAAGACAACCGCCAAGAAAGCAGCGAAAAAATAAATTCTTCGCATTAAGAATCTACTTAAATCAATACGTAACCACTGGAAAAAGTGGAGATAGAAAAACATGGCTAAAAGTCATATTTTTAAGATAGAAGTAAAAATCAAAAAGCATATAAGCCCTTTTCAGGGCTACAAATTATATAAACGAAGAGTTTACATATACATATTACACATGTTATACTAATACACAATCAATACAAATAGTTTTTTCTTAAGATTTTTCATAAAATGAAATTATCAAGTATGTGATTCTGATAAAATGTATTTTATAAATTATATGCGACGTGGAATATTTTATTCTTTTTATTTTTTTATTAGAAAATTTTATTATTTAATATTTTTTACTCCTTTCTAATTTTATAACAAAATTTTTCATATTATTTAAGTATACAGTAGATCCTTATTAGCCCATTACATCAATACAAAAACAACAAAAAATTGATAAAGGTGTGTACATATAAAAGCGTATGTATGTACATAATATAAATGTCCATGTAGATTTTGTATGTACATTTATAAAAATTTTCAAAATTTAATTATAAATTATTTAAAATAATTAAAAATTATATTATACGAATCTATTCATTCGAATAATGAAAAAATGACATCATAAAATTAAAAAGGATAAACATTTTAAGTACTGAATAAGAATTTAATATTTTGTATGAAGGCATGTATCAGAATTCAGAATGACTTTAATTTGATTATAAATTGATTAATAAATATGACACAAATGTAAGTTATTTAATAAAAATTTGTGAAATATAAATAAAGAATATAAACTATGATTTATTTAAGAAATTATTAAAAATTATTCATTGGAATTTGAGAAAAAGTAATTTTTATTAAAATTATCGGAAAATTTCAACTGAAATTTTATAAAAAAATTTAAATATTTGTTAAATTTAATAATAAATGGTAAATATATAAAATATTTTAGGTAGAAAAAAATGTATACTTTCGATATTTGACAGAAATGATGACAAAAATATTTGTATAAATTTTATACAATTAATTAATTGAAAAAAAGCTGAACAAAAAATGAGAAGAATTTGAAGAAATGCAAACAAAAAATTAAGAAGAGTCTACATTCAGATGCTCACGAGTTAACATGGTATGTATGTTGTAACGGTTGGATAAAGTACAACAAAATACATGTACAATATTAAATTGCAACTAGCAAATATACAATCATTGTATATACATAACTAACTAAGTGTATCTCGTTTTTATAGAAGGCAGATTACAAGTGTGTTACGGTTGTTAATTTTTGTTTATTTTAAAAAGTTTTGATTTTTGAGTGGTAAAATTAATATTTGCTTCAAGAAGATTTTCAATAATAGTGAAAAAAAAAAGTTAAAGTATGGCAGAAACAGGAAATACAGAAGCAGCTGCTGCAGCTACCAATGTTGAGGCAAAAAAGTCAAAAAAGACTTCATCTGGTGGACCTAAGAAGCCAAAAAGCAAGCCTACTCATCCTCCAACAGCCCAAATGGTAGATAATGCAATTAAAACATTGAAAGAAAGAGGTGGTTCTTCGTTATCTGCTATCAAGAAATTCTTAGCTGTAAATTACAAGGTTGATACCGAAAAATTAGCTCCATTTATTAGGAAGTATTTGAAAAGCGCTGTTGCTAGTGGTAAATTAATTCAGACAAAAGGCAAAGGTGCATCTGGTTCATTCAAATTACCAAGCTTAGCTAAAACGAAAACTGAAGGTAATAAAACCACTGTGAATAAGAAATCTGCAGCAAAGAAATCAGAAAATAAATCAAAAGAGAAAGCAATTAAAAGCGAAAAAAAGAAGAGTGATAAAAAGAAAACTGAAAAGAAAAAAGCAGCTACTTCTGCAGCTAAAGGTGCTAAAAAAGCCGGCTCTCCAAAGGCAAAACCTTCAAAACCAAAACAACAAAAACCTAAAAAAGAGAAAACGGCAAAAGCAGCTCCAAAAACACCAAAAGCTCCAAAACCGAAAAAACTTGCAGCCCCAAAAAAGACAACCGCCAAGAAAGCAGCGAAAAAATAAATTCTTCGCATTAAGAATCTACTTAAATCAATACGTAACCACTGGAAAAAGTGGAGATAGAAAAACATGGCTAAAAGTCATATTTTTAAGACAGAAGTAAAAATCAAAAAGCATATAAGCCCTTTTCAGGGCTACAAATTATATAAACGAAGAGTTTACATATACATATTACACATGTTATACTAATACACAATCAATACAAATAGTTTTTTCTTAAGATTTTTCATAAAATGAAATTATCAAGTATGTGATTCTGATAAAATGTATTTTATAAATTATATGCGACGTAGAATATTTTGTTCTTTTTATTTTTTTATTAGAAAATTTTATTATTTAATATTTTTTACTCCTTTCTAATTTTATAACAAAATTTTTCATATTACCGCCATTTCATATTATTTAAGTATACAGTAGATCCTTATTAGCCCATTACATCAATACAAAAACAAAAAAAAATTGATAAAGGTGTGTACATATAAAAGCGTATGTATGTACATAATATAAATGTCCATGTAGATTTTGTATGTACATTTATAAAAATTTTCAAAATTTAATTATAAATTATTTAAAATAATTAAAAATTATATTATACGAATCTATTCATTCGAATAATGAAAAAATGACATCATAAAATTAAAAAGGATAAACATTTTAAGTACTGAATAAGAATTTAATATTTTGTATGAAGGCATGTATCAGAATTCAGAATGACTTTAATTTGATTATAAATTGATTAATAAATATGACACAAATGTAAGTTATTTAATAAAAATTTGTGAAATATAAATAAAGAATATAAACTATGATTTATTTAAGAAATTATTAAAAATTATTCATTGGAATTTGAGAAAAAGTAATTTTTATTAAAATTATCGGAAAATTTCAACTGAAATTTTATAAAAAAATTTAAATATTTGTTAAATTTAATAATAAATGGTAAATATATAAAATATTTTAGGTAGAAAAAAATGTATACTTTCGATATTTGACAGAAATGATGACAAAAATATTTGTATAAATTTTATACAATTAATTAATTGAAAAAAAGCTGAACAAAAAATGAGAAGAATTTGAAGAAATGCAAACAAAAAATTAAGAAGAGTCTACATTCAGATGCTCACGAGTTAACATGGTATGTATGTTGTAACGGTTGGATAAAGTACAACAAAATACATGTACAATATTAAATTGCAACTAGCAAATATACAATCATTGTATATACATAACTAACTAAGTGTATCTCGTTTTTATAGAAGGCAGATTACAAGTGTGTTACGGTTGTTAATTTTTGTTTATTTTAAAAAGTTTTGATTTTTGAGTGGTAAAATTAATATTTGCTTCAAGAAGATTTTCAATAATAGTGAAAAAAAAAAGTTAAAGTATGGCAGAAACAGGAAATACAGAAGCAGCTGCTGCAGCTACCAATGTTGAGGCAAAAAAGTCAAAAAAGACTTCATCTGGTGGACCTAAGAAGCCAAAAAGCAAGCCTACTCATCCTCCAACAGCCCAAATGGTAGATAATGCAATTAAAACATTGAAAGAAAGAGGTGGTTCTTCGTTATCTGCTATCAAGAAATTCTTAGCTGTAAATTACAAGGTTGATACCGAAAAATTAGCTCCATTTATTAGGAAGTATTTGAAAAGCGCTGTTGCTAGTGGTAAATTAATTCAGACAAAAGGCAAAGGTGCATCTGGTTCATTCAAATTACCAAGCTTAGCTAAAACGAAAACTGAAGGTAATAAAACCACTGTGAATAAGAAATCTGCAGCAAAGAAATCAGAAAATAAATCAAAAGAGAAAGCAATTAAAAGCGAAAAAAAGAAGAGTGATAAAAAGAAAACTGAAAAGAAAAAAGCAGCTACTTCTGCAACTAAAGGTGCTAAAAAAGCCGGCTCTCCAAAGGCAAAACCTTCAAAACCAAAACAACAAAAACCTAAAAAAGAGAAAACGGCAAAAGCAGCTCCAAAAACACCAAAAGCTCCAAAACCGAAAAAACTTGCAGCCCCAAAAAAGACAACCGCCAAGAAAGCAGCGAAAAAATAAATTCTTCGCATTAAGAATCTACTTAAATCAATACGTAACCACTGGAAAAAGTGGAGATAGAAAAACATGGCTAAAAGTCATATTTTTAAGATAGAAGTAAAAATCAAAAAGCATATAAGCCCTTTTCAGGGCTACAAATTATATAAACGAAGAGTTTACATATACATATTACACATGTTATACTAATACACAATCAATACAAATAGTTTTTTCTTAAGATTTTTCATAAAATGAAATTATCAAGTATGTGATTCTGATAAAATGTATTTTATAAATTATATGCGACGTGGAATATTTTATTCTTTTTATTTTTTTATTAGAAAATTTTATTATTTAATATTTTTTACTCCTTTCTAATTTTATAACAAAATTTTTCATATTACCGCCATTTCATATTATTTAAGTATACAGTAGATCCTTATTAGCCCATTACATCAATACAAAAACAACAAAAAATTGATAAAGGTGTGTACATATAAAAGCGTATGTATGTACATAATATAAATGTCCATGTAGATTTTGTATGTACATTTATAAAAATTTTCAAAATTTAATTATAAATTATTTAAAATAATTAAAAATTATATTATACGAATCTATTCATTCGAATAATGAAAAAATGACATCATAAAATTAAAAAGGATAAACATTTTAAGTACTGAATAAGAATTTAATATTTTGTATGAAGGCATGTATCAGAATTCAGAATGACTTTAATTTGATTATAAATTGATTAATAAATATGACACAAATGTAAGTTATTTAATAAAAATTTGTGAAATATAAATAAAGAATATAAACTATGATTTATTTAAGAAATTATTAAAAATTATTCATTGGAATTTGAGAAAAAGTAATTTTTATTAAAATTATCGGAAAATTTCAACTGAAATTTTATAAAAAAATTTAAATATTTGTTAAATTTAATAATAAATGGTAAATATATAAAATATTTTAGGTAGAAAAAAATGTATACTTTCGATATTTGACAGAAATGATGACAAAAATATTTGTATAAATTTTATACAATTAATTAATTGAAAAAAAGCTGAACAAAAAATGAGAAGAATTTGAAGAAATGCAAACAAAAAATTAAGAAGAGTCTACATTCAGATGCTCACGAGTTAACATGGTATGTATGTTGTTAACGGTTGGATAAAGTACAACAAAGTACATGTACAATATTAAATTGCAACTAGCAAATATACAATCATTACATATACATAACTAACTAAGTGTATCTCGTTTTTATAGAAGGCAGATTACAAGTGTGTTACGGTTGTTAATTTTTGTTTATTTTAAAAAGTTTTGATTTTTGAGTGGTAAAATTAATATTTGCTTCAAGAAGATTTTCAATAATAGTGAAAAAAAAAAAGTTAAAGTATGGCAGAAACAGGAAATACAGAAGCAGCTGCTGCAGCTACCAATGTTGAGGCAAAAAAGTCAAAAAAGACTTCATCTGGTGGACCTAAGAAGCCAAAAAGCAAGCCTACTCATCCTCCAACAGCCCAAATGGTAGATAATGCAATTAAAACATTGAAAGAAAGAGGTGGTTCTTCGTTATCTGCTATCAAGAAATTCTTAGCTGTAAATTACAAGGTTGATACCGAAAAATTAGCTCCATTTATTAGGAAGTATTTGAAAAGCGCTGTTGCTAGTGGTAAATTAATTCAGACAAAAGGCAAAGGTGCATCTGGTTCATTCAAATTACCAAGCTTAGCTAAAACGAAAACTGAAGGTAATAAAACCACTGTGAATAAGAAATCTGCAGCAAAGAAATCAGAAAATAAATCAAAAGAGAAAGCAATTAAAAGCGAAAAAAAGAAGAGTGATAAAAAGAAAACTGAAAAGAAAAAAGCAGCTACTTCTGCAGCTAAAGATGCTAAAAAAGCCGGCTCTCCAAAGGCAAAACCTTCAAAACCAAAACAACAAAAACCTAAAAAAGAGAAAACGGCAAAAGCAGCTCCAAAAACACCAAAAGCTCCAAAACCGAAAAAACTTGCAGCCCCAAAAAAGACAACCGCCAAGAAAGCAGCGAAAAAATAAATTCTTCGCATTAAGAATCTACTTAAATCAATACGTAACCACTGGAAAAAGTGGAGACAGAAAAACATGGCTAAAAGTCATATTTTTAAGACAGAAGTAAAAATCAAAAAGCATATAAGCCCTTTTCAGGGCTACAAATTATATAAACGAAGAGTTTACATATACATATTACACATGTTATACTAATACACAATCAATACAAATAGTTTTTTCTTAAGATTTTTCATAAAATGAAATTATCAAGTATGTGATTCTGATAAAATGTATTTTATAAATTATATGCGACGTAGAATATTTTGTTCTTTTTATTTTTTTATTAGAAAATTTTATTATTTAATATTTTTTACTCCTTTCTAATTTTATAACAAAATTTTTCATATTACCGCCATTTCATATTATTTAAGTATACAGTAGATCCTTATTAGCCCATTACATCAATACAAAAACAAAAAAAAATTGATAAAGGTGTGTACATATAAAAGCGTATGTATGTACATAATATAAATGTCCATGTAGATTTTGTATGTACATTTATAAAAATTTTCAAAATTTAATTATAAATTATTTAAAATAATTAAAAATTATATTATACGAATCTATTCATTCGAATAATGAAAAAATGACATCATAAAATTAAAAAGGATAAACATTTTAAGTACTGAATAAGAATTTAATATTTTGTATGAAGGCATGTATCAGAATTCAGAATGACTTTAATTTGATTATAAATTGAGTAATAAATATGACACAAATGTAAGTTATTTAATAAAAATTTGTGAAATATAAATAAAGAATATAAACTATGATTTATTTAAGAAATTATTAAAAATTATTCATTGGAATTTGAGAAAAAGTAATTTTTATTAAAATTATCGGAAAATTTCAACTGAAATTTTATAAAAAAATTTAAATATTTGTTAAATTTAATAATAAATGGTAAATATATAAAATATTTTAGGTAGAAAAAAATGTATACTTTCGATATTTGACAGAAATGATGACAAAAATATTTGTATAAATTTTATACAATTAATTAATTGAAAAAAAGCTGAACAAAAAATGAGAAGAATTTGAAGAAATGCAAACAAAAAATTAAGAAGAGTCTACATTCAGATGCTCACGAGTTAACATGGTATGTATGTTGTAACGGTTGGATAAAGTACAACAAAATACATGTACAATATTAAATTGCAACTAGCAAATATACAATCATTGTATATACATAACTAACTAAGTGTATCTCGTTTTTATAGAAGGCAGATTACAAGTGTGTTACGGTTGTTAATTTTTGTTTATTTTAAAAAGTTTTGATTTTTGAGTGGTAAAATTAATATTTGCTTCAAGAAGATTTTCAATAATAGTGAAAAAAAAAAGTTAAAGTATGGCAGAAACAGGAAATACAGAAGCAGCTGCTGCAGCTACCAATGTTGAGGCAAAAAAGTCAAAAAAGACTTCATCTGGTGGACCTAAGAAGCCAAAAAGCAAGCCTACTCATCCTCCAACAGCCCAAATGGTAGATAATGCAATTAAAACATTGAAAGAAAGAGGTGGTTCTTCGTTATCTGCTATCAAGAAATTCTTAGCTGTAAATTACAAGGTTGATACCGAAAAATTAGCTCCATTTATTAGGAAGTATTTGAAAAGCGCTGTTGCTAGTGGTAAATTAATTCAGACAAAAGGCAAAGGTGCATCTGGTTCATTCAAATTACCAAGCTTAGCTAAAACGAAAACTGAAGGTAATAAAACCACTGTGAATAAGAAATCTGCAGCAAAGAAATCAGAAAATAAATCAAAAGAGAAAGCAATTAAAAGCGAAAAAAAGAAGAGTGATAAAAAGAAAACTGAAAAGAAAAAAGCAGCTACTTCTGCAGCTAAAGATGCTAAAAAAGCCGGCTCTCCAAAGGCAAAACCTTCAAAACCAAAACAACAAAAACCTAAAAAAGATAAAACGGCAAAAGCAGCTCCAAAAACACCAAAAGCTCCAAAACCGAAAAAACTTGCAGCCCCAAAAAAGACAACCGCCAAGAAAGCAGCGAAAAAATAAATTCTTCGCATTAAGAATCTACTTAAATCAATACGTAACCACTGGAAAAAGTGGAGACAGAAAAACATGGCTAAAAGTCATATTTTTAAGACAGAAGTAAAAATCAAAAAGCATATAAGCCCTTTTCAGGGCTACAAATTATATAAACGAAGAGTTTACATATACATATTACACATGTTATACTAATACACAATCAATACAAATAGTTTTTTCTTAAGATTTTTCATAAAATGAAATTATCAAGTATGTGATTCTGATAAAATGTATTTTATAAATTATATGCGACGTAGAATATTTTGTTCTTTTTATTTTTTTATTAGAAAATTTTATTATTTAATATTTTTTACTCCTTTCTAATTTTATAACAAAATTTTTCATATTACCGCCATTTCATATTATTTAAGTATACAGTAGATCCTTATTAGCCCATTACATCAATACAAAAACAAAAAAAAATTGATAAAGGTGTGTACATATAAAAGCGTATGTATGTACATAATATAAATGTCCATGTAGATTTTGTATGTACATTTATAAAAATTTTCAAAATTTAATTATAAATTATTTAAAATAATTAAAAATTATATTATACGAATCTATTCATTCGAATAATGAAAAAATGACATCATAAAATTAAAAAGGATAAACATTTTAAGTACTGAATAAGAATTTAATATTTTGTATGAAGGCATGTATCAGAATTCAGAATGACTTTAATTTGATTATAAATTGAGTAATAAATATGACACAAATGTAAGTTATTTAATAAAAATTTGTGAAATATAAATAAAGAATATAAACTATGATTTATTTAAGAAATTATTAAAAATTATTCATTGGAATTTGAGAAAAAGTAATTTTTATTAAAATTATCGGAAAATTTCAACTGAAATTTTATAAAAAAATTTAAATATTTGTTAAATTTAATAATAAATGGTAAATATATAAAATATTTTAGGTAGAAAAAAATGTATACTTTCGATATTTGACAGAAATGATGACAAAAATATTTGTATAAATTTTATACAATTAATTAATTGAAAAAAAGCTGAACAAAAAATGAGAAGAATTTGAAGAAATGCAAACAAAAAATTAAGAAGAGTCTACATTCAGATGCTCACGAGTTAACATGGTATGTATGTTGTAACGGTTGGATAAAGTACAACAAAATACATGTACAATATTAAATTGCAACTAGCAAATATACAATCATTGTATATACATAACTAACTAAGTGTATCTCGTTTTTATAGAAGGCAGATTACAAGTGTGTTACGGTTGTTAATTTTTGTTTATTTTAAAAAGTTTTGATTTTTGAGTGGTAAAATTAATATTTGCTTCAAGAAGATTTTCAATAATAGTGAAAAAAAAAAGTTAAAGTATGGCAGAAACAGGAAATACAGAAGCAGCTGCTGCAGCTACCAATGTTGAGGCAAAAAAGTCAAAAAAGACTTCATCTGGTGGACCTAAGAAGCCAAAAAGCAAGCCTACTCATCCTCCAACAGCCCAAATGGTAGATAATGCAATTAAAACATTGAAAGAAAGAGGTGGTTCTTCGTTATCTGCTATCAAGAAATTCTTAGCTGTAAATTACAAGGTTGATACCGAAAAATTAGCTCCATTTATTAGGAAGTATTTGAAAAGCGCTGTTGCTAGTGGTAAATTAATTCAGACAAAAGGCAAAGGTGCATCTGGTTCATTCAAATTACCAAGCTTAGCTAAAACGAAAACTGAAGGTAATAAAACCACTGTGAATAAGAAATCTGCAGCAAAGAAATCAGAAAATAAATCAAAAGAGAAAGCAATTAAAAGCGAAAAAAAGAAGAGTGATAAAAAGAAAACTGAAAAGAAAAAAGCAGCTACTTCTGCAGCTAAAGATGCTAAAAAAGCCGGCTCTCCAAAGGCAAAACCTTCAAAACCAAAACAACAAAAACCTAAAAAAGATAAAACGGCAAAAGCAGCTCCAAAAACACCAAAAGCTCCAAAACCGAAAAAACTTGCAGCCCCAAAAAAGACAACCGCCAAGAAAGCAGCGAAAAAATAAATTCTTCGCATTAAGAATCTACTTAAATCAATACGTAACCACTGGAAAAAGTGGAGATAGAAAAACATGGCTAAAAGTCATATTTTTAAGACAGAAGTAAAAATCAAAAAGCATATAAGCCCTTTTCAGGGCTACAAATTATATAAACGAAGAGTTTACATATACATATTACACATGTTATACTAATACACAATCAATACAAATAGTTTTTTCTTAAGATTTTTCATAAAATGAAATTATCAAGTATGTGATTCTGATAAAATGTATTTTATAAATTATATGCGACGTAAAATATTTTGTTCTTTTTATTTTTTTATTAGAAAATTTTATTATTTAATATTTTTTACTCCTTTCTAATTTTATAACAAAATTTTTCATATTACCGCCATTTCATATTATTTAAGTATACAGTAGATCCTTATTAGCCCATTACATCAATACAAAAACAAAAAAAAATTGATAAAGGTGTGTACATATAAAAGCGTATGTATGTACATAATATAAATGTCCATGTAGATTTTGTATGTACATTTATAAAAATTTTCAAAATTTAATTATAAATTATTTAAAATAATTAAAAATTATATTATACGAATCTATTCATTCGAATAATGAAAAAATGACATCATAAAATTAAAAAGGATAAACATTTTAAGTACTGAATAAGAATTTAATATTTTGTATGAAGGCATGTATCAGAATTCAGAATGACTTTAATTTGATTATAAATTGAGTAATAAATATGACACAAATGTAAGTTATTTAATAAAAATTTGTGAAATATAAATAAAGAATATAAACTATGATTTATTTAAGAAATTATTAAAAATTATTCATTGGAATTTGAGAAAAAGTAATTTTTATTAAAATTATCGGAAAATTTCAACTGAAATTTTATAAAAAAATTTAAATATTTGTTAAATTTAATAATAAATGGTAAATATATAAAATATTTTAGGTAGAAAAAAATGTATACTTTCGATATTTGACAGAAATGATGACAAAAATATTTGTATAAATTTTATACAATTAATTAATTGAAAAAAAGCTGAACAAAAAATGAGAAGAATTTGAAGAAATGCAAACAAAAAATTAAGAAGAGTCTACATTCAGATGCTCACGAGTTAACATGGTATGTATGTTGTAACGGTTGGATAAAGTACAACAAAATACATGTACAATATTAAATTGCAACTAGCAAATATACAATCATTGTATATACATAACTAACTAAGTGTATCTCGTTTTTATAGAAGGCAGATTACAAGTGTGTTACGGTTGTTAATTTTTGTTTATTTTAAAAAGTTTTGATTTTTGAGTGGTAAAATTAATATTTGCTTCAAGAAGATTTTCAATAATAGTGAAAAAAAAAAGTTAAAGTATGGCAGAAACAGGAAATACAGAAGCAGCTGCTGCAGCTACCAATGTTGAGGCAAAAAAGTCAAAAAAGACTTCATCTGGTGGACCTAAGAAGCCAAAAAGCAAGCCTACTCATCCTCCAACAGCCCAAATGGTAGATAATGCAATTAAAACATTGAAAGAAAGAGGTGGTTCTTCGTTATCTGCTATCAAGAAATTCTTAGCTGTAAATTACAAGGTTGATACCGAAAAATTAGCTCCATTTATTAGGAAGTATTTGAAAAGCGCTGTTGCTAGTGGTAAATTAATTCAGACAAAAGGCAAAGGTGCATCTGGTTCATTCAAATTACCAAGCTTAGCTAAAACGAAAACTGAAGGTAATAAAACCACTGTGAATAAGAAATCTGCAGCAAAGAAATCAGAAAATAAATCAAAAGAGAAAGCAATTAAAAGCGAAAAAAAGAAGAGTGATAAAAAGAAAACTGAAAAGAAAAAAGCAGCTACTTCTGCAGCTAAAGATGCTAAAAAAGCCGGCTCTCCAAAGGCAAAACCTTCAAAACCAAAACAACAAAAACCTAAAAAAGATAAAACGGCAAAAGCAGCTCCAAAAACACCAAAAGCTCCAAAACCGAAAAAACTTGCAGCCCCAAAAAAGACAACCGCCAAGAAAGCAGCGAAAAAATAAATTCTTCGCATTAAGAATCTACTTAAATCAATACGTAACCACTGGAAAAAGTGGAGACAGAAAAACATGGCTAAAAGTCATATTTTTAAGACAGAAGTAAAAATCAAAAAGCATATAAGCCCTTTTCAGGGCTACAAATTATATAAACGAAGAGTTTACATATACATATTACACATGTTATACTAATACACAATCAATACAAATAGTTTTTTCTTAAGATTTTTCATAAAATGAAATTATCAAGTATGTGATTCTGATAAAATGTATTTTATAAATTATATGCGACGTAAAATATTTTGTTCTTTTTATTTTTTTATTAGAAAATTTTATTATTTAATATTTTTTACTCCTTTCTAATTTTATAACAAAATTTTTCATATTACCGCCATTTCATATTATTTAAGTATACAGTAGATCCTTATTAGCCCATTACATCAATACAAAAACAAAAAAAAATTGATAAAGGTGTGTACATATAAAAGCGTATGTATGTACATAATATAAATGTCCATGTAGATTTTGTATGTACATTTATAAAAATTTTCAAAATTTAATTATAAATTATTTAAAATAATTAAAAATTATATTATACGAATCTATTCATTCGAATAATGAAAAAATGACATCATAAAATTAAAAAGGATAAACATTTTAAGTACTGAATAAGAATTTAATATTTTGTATGAAGGCATGTATCAGAATTCAGAATGACTTTAATTTGATTATAAATTGAGTAATAAATATGACACAAATGTAAGTTATTTAATAAAAATTTGTGAAATATAAATAAAGAATATAAACTATGATTTATTTAAGAAATTATTAAAAATTATTCATTGGAATTTGAGAAAAAGTAATTTTTATTAAAATTATCGGAAAATTTCAACTGAAATTTTATAAAAAAATTTAAATATTTGTTAAATTTAATAATAAATGGTAAATATATAAGATATTTTAGGTAGAAAAAAATGTATACTTTCGATATTTGACAGAAATGATGACAAAAATATTTGTATAAATTTTATACAATTAATTAATTGAAAAAAAGCTGAACAAAAAATGAGAAGAATTTGAAGAAATGCAAACAAAAAATTAAGAAGAGTCTACATTCAGATGCTCACGAGTTAACATGGTATGTATGTTGTTAACGGTTGGATAAAGTACAACAAAGTACATGTACAATATTAAATTGCAACTAGCAAATATACAATCATTGTATATACATAACTAACTAAGTGTATCTCGTTTTTATAGAAGGCAGATTACAAGTGTGTTACGGTTGTTAATTTTTGTTTATTTTAAAAAGTTTTGATTTTTGAGTGGTAAAATTAATATTTGCTTCAAGAAGATTTTCAATAATAGTGAAAAAAAAAAAGTTAAAGTATGGCAGAAACAGGAAATACAGAAGCAGCTGCTGCAGCTACCAATGTTGAGGCAAAAAAGTCAAAAAAGACTTCATCTGGTGGACCTAAGAAGCCAAAAAGCAAGCCTACTCATCCTCCAACAGCCCAAATGGTAGATAATGCAATTAAAACATTGAAAGAAAGAGGTGGTTCTTCGTTATCTGCTATCAAGAAATTCTTAGCTGTAAATTACAAGGTTGATACCGAAAAATTAGCTCCATTTATTAGGAAGTATTTGAAAAGCGCTGTTGCTAGTGGTAAATTAATTCAGACAAAAGGCAAAGGTGCATCTGGTTCATTCAAATTACCAAGCTTAGCTAAAACGAAAACTGAAGGTAATAAAACCACTGTGAATAAGAAATCTGCAGCAAAGAAATCAGAAAATAAATCAAAAGAGAAAGCAATTAAAAGCGAAAAAAAGAAGAGTGATAAAAAGAAAACTGAAAAGAAAAAAGCAGCTACTTCTGCAGCTAAAGGTGCTAAAAAAGCCGGCTCTCCAAAGGCAAAACCTTCAAAACCAAAACAACAAAAACCTAAAAAAGAGAAAACGGCAAAAGCAGCTCCAAAAACACCAAAAGCTCCAAAACCGAAAAAACTTGCAGCCCCAAAAAAGACAACCGCCAAGAAAGCAGCGAAAAAATAAATTCTTCGCATTAAGAATCTACTTAAATCAATACGTAACCACTGGAAAAAGTGGAGATAGAAAAACATGGCTAAAAGTCATATTTTTAAGATAGAAGTAAAAATCAAAAAGCATATAAGCCCTTTTCAGGGCTACAAATTATATAAACGAAGAGTTTACATATACATATTACACATGTTATACTAATACACAATCAATACAAATAGTTTTTTCTTAAGATTTTTCATAAAATGAAATTATCAAGTATGTGATTCTGATAAAATGTATTTTATAAATTATATGCGACGTGGAATATTTTATTCTTTTTTTTTTTTTATTAGAAAATTTTATTATTTAATATTTTTTACTCCTTTCTAATTTTATAACAAAATTTTTCATATTACCGCCATTTCATATTATTTAAGTATACAGTAGATCCTTATTAGCCCATTACATCAATACAAAAACAAAAAAAAATTGATAAAGGTGTGTACATATAAAAGCGTATGTATGTACATAATATAAATGTCCATGTAGATTTTGTATGTACATTTATAAAAATTTTCAAAATTTAATTATAAATTATTTAAAATAATTAAAAATTATATTATACGAATCTATTCATTCGAATAATGAAAAAATGACATCATAAAATTAAAAAGGATAAACATTTTAAGTACTGAATAAGAATTTAATATTTTGTATGAAGGCATGTATCAGAATTCAGAATGACTTTAATTTGATTATAAATTGATTAATAAATATGACACAAATGTAAGTTATTTAATAAAAATTTGTGAAATATAAATAAAGAATATAAACTATGATTTATTTAAGAAATTATTAAAAATTATTCATTGGAATTTGAGAAAAAGTAATTTTTATTAAAATTATCGGAAAATTTCAACTGAAATTTTATAAAAAAATTTAAATATTTGTTAAATTTAATAATAAATGGTAAATATATAAAATATTTTAGGTAGAAAAAAATGTATACTTTCGATATTTGACAGAAATGATGACAAAAATATTTGTATAAATTTTATACAATTAATTAATTGAAAAAAAGCTGAACAAAAAATGAGAAGAATTTGAAGAAATGCAAACAAAAAATTAAGAAGAGTCTACATTCAGATGCTCACGAGTTAACATGGTATGTATGTTGTAACGGTTGGATAAAGTACAACAAAATACATGTACAATATTAAATTGCAACTAGCAAATATACAATCATTGTATATACATAACTAACTAAGTGTATCTCGTTTTTATAGAAGGCAGATTACAAGTGTGTTACGGTTGTTAATTTTTGTTTATTTTAAAAAGTTTTGATTTTTGAGTGGTAAAATTAATATTTGCTTCAAGAAGATTTTCAATAATAGTGAAAAAAAAAAAGTTAAAGTATGGCAGAAACAGGAAATACAGAAGCAGCTGCTGCAGCTACCAATGTTGAGGCAAAAAAGTCAAAAAAGACTTCATCTGGTGGACCTAAGAAGCCAAAAAGCAAGCCTACTCATCCTCCAACAGCCCAAATGGTAGATAATGCAATTAAAACATTGAAAGAAAGAGGTGGTTCTTCGTTATCTGCTATCAAGAAATTCTTAGCTGTAAATTACAAGGTTGATACCGAAAAATTAGCTCCATTTATTAGGAAGTATTTGAAAAGCGCTGTTGCTAGTGGTAAATTAATTCAGACAAAAGGCAAAGGTGCATCTGGTTCATTCAAATTACCAAGCTTAGCTAAAACGAAAACTGAAGGTAATAAAACCACTGTGAATAAGAAATCTGCAGCAAAGAAATCAGAAAATAAATCAAAAGAGAAAGCAATTAAAAGCGAAAAAAAGAAGAGTGATAAAAAGAAAACTGAAAAGAAAAAAGCAGCTACTTCTGCAGCTAAAGGTGCTAAAAAAGCCGGCTCTCCAAAGGCAAAACCTTCAAAACCAAAACAACAAAAACCTAAAAAAGAGAAAACGGCAAAAGCAGCTCCAAAAACACCAAAAGCTCCAAAACCGAAAAAACTTGCAGCCCCAAAAAAGACAACCGCCAAGAAAGCAGCGAAAAAATAAATTCTTCACATTAAGAATCTACTTAAATCAATACGTAACCACTGGAAAAAGTGGAGATAGAAAAACATGGCTAAAAGTCATATTTTTAAGACAGAAGTAAAAATCAAAAAGCATATAAGCCCTTTTCAGGGCTACAAATTATATAAACGAAGAGTTTACATATACATATTACACATGTTATACTAATACACAATCAATACAAATAGTTTTTTCTTAAGATTTTTCATAAAATGAAATTATCAAGTATGTGATTCTGATAAAATGTATTTTATAAATTATATGCGACGTAGAATATTTTGTTCTTTTTATTTTTTTATTAGAAAATTTTATTATTTAATATTTTTTACTCCTTTCTAATTTTATAACAAAATTTTTCATATTACCGCCATTTCATATTATTTAAGTATACAGTAGATCCTTATTAGCCCATTACATCAATACAAAAACAAAAAAAAATTGATAAAGGTGTGTACATATAAAAGCGTATGTATGTACATAATATAAATGTCCATGTAGATTTTGTATGTACATTTATAAAAATTTTCAAAATTTAATTATAAATTATTTAAAATAATTAAAAATTATATTATACGAATCTATTCATTCGAATAATGAAAAAATGACATCATAAAATTAAAAAGGATAAACATTTTAAGTACTGAATAAGAATTTAATATTTTGTATGAAGGCATGTATCAGAATTCAGAATGACTTTAATTTGATTATAAATTGATTAATAAATATGACACAAATGTAAGTTATTTAATAAAAATTTGTGAAATATAAATAAAGAATATAAACTATGATTTATTTAAGAAATTATTAAAAATTATTCATTGGAATTTGAGAAAAAGTAATTTTTATTAAAATTATCGGAAAATTTCAACTGAAATTTTATAAAAAAATTTAAATATTTGTTAAATTTAATAATAAATGGTAAATATATAAAATATTTTAGGTAGAAAAAAATGTATACTTTCGATATTTGACAGAAATGATGACAAAAATATTTGTATAAATTTTATACAATTAATTAATTGAAAAAAAGCTGAACAAAAAATGAGAAGAATTTGAAGAAATGCAAACAAAAAATTAAGAAGAGTCTACATTCAGATGCTCACGAGTTAACATGGTATGTATGTTGTAACGGTTGGATAAAGTACAACAAAATACATGTACAATATTAAATTGCAACTAGCAAATATACAATCATTACATATACATAACTAACTAAGTGTATCTCGTTTTTATAGAAGGCAGATTACAAGTGTGTTACGGTTGTTAATTTTTGTTTATTTTAAAAAGTTTTGATTTTTGAGTGGTAAAATTAATATTTGCTTCAAGAAGATTTTCAATAATAGTGAAAAAAAAAAAGTTAAAGTATGGCAGAAACAGGAAATACAGAAGCAGCTGCTGCAGCTACCAATGTTGAGGCAAAAAAGTCAAAAAAGACTTCATCTGGTGGACCTAAGAAGCCAAAAAGCAAGCCTACTCATCCTCCAACAGCCCAAATGGTAGATAATGCAATTAAAACATTGAAAGAAAGAGGTGGTTCTTCGTTATCTGCTATCAAGAAATTCTTAGCTGTAAATTACAAGGTTGATACCGAAAAATTAGCTCCATTTATTAGGAAGTATTTGAAAAGCGCTGTTGCTAGTGGTAAATTAATTCAGACAAAAGGCAAAGGTGCATCTGGTTCATTCAAATTACCAAGCTTAGCTAAAACGAAAACTGAAGGTAATAAAACCACTGTGAATAAGAAATCTGCAGCAAAGAAATCAGAAAATAAATCAAAAGAGAAAGCAATTAAAAGCGAAAAAAAGAAGAGTGATAAAAAGAAAACTGAAAAGAAAAAAGCAGCTACTTCTGCAGCTAAAGATGCTAAAAAAGCCGGCTCTCCAAAGGCAAAACCTTCAAAACCAAAACAACAAAAACCTAAAAAAGATAAAACGGCAAAAGCAGCTCCAAAAACACCAAAAGCTCCAAAACCGAAAAAACTTGCAGCCCCAAAAAAGACAACCGCCAAGAAAGCAGCGAAAAAATAAATTCTTCGCATTAAGAATCTACTTAAATCAATACGTAACCACTGGAAAAAGTGGAGACAGAAAAACATGGCTAAAAGTCATATTTTTAAGACAGAAGTAAAAATCAAAAAGCATATAAGCCCTTTTCAGGGCTACAAATTATATAAACGAAGAGTTTACATATACATATTACACATGTTATACTAATACACAATCAATACAAATAGTTTTTTCTTAAGATTTTTCATAAAATGAAATTATCAAGTATGTGATTCTGATAAAATGTATTTTATAAATTATATGCGACGTAGAATATTTTGTTCTTTTTATTTTTTTATTAGAAAATTTTATTATTTAATATTTTTTACTCCTTTCTAATTTTATAACAAAATTTTTCATATTACCGCCATTTCATATTATTTAAGTATACAGTAGATCCTTATTAGCCCATTACATCAATACAAAAACAAAAAAAAATTGATAAAGGTGTGTACATATAAAAGCGTATGTATGTACATAATATAAATGTCCATGTAGATTTTGTATGTACATTTATAAAAATTTTCAAAATTTAATTATAAATTATTTAAAATAATTAAAAATTATATTATACGAATCTATTCATTCGAATAATGAAAAAATGACATCATAAAATTAAAAAGGATAAACATTTTAAGTACTGAATAAGAATTTAATATTTTGTATGAAGGCATGTATCAGAATTCAGAATGACTTTAATTTGATTATAAATTGATTAATAAATATGACACAAATGTAAGTTATTTAATAAAAATTTGTGAAATATAAATAAAGAATATAAACTATGATTTATTTAAGAAATTATTAAAAATTATTCATTGGAATTTGAGAAAAAGTAATTTTTATTAAAATTATCGGAAAATTTCAACTGAAATTTTATAAAAAAATTTAAATATTTGTTAAATTTAATAATAAATGGTAAATATATAAAATATTTTAGGTAGAAAAAAATGTATACTTTCGATATTTGACAGAAATGATGACAAAAATATTTGTATAAATTTTATACAATTAATTAATTGAAAAAAAGCTGAACAAAAAATGAGAAGAATTTGAAGAAATGCAAACAAAAAATTAAGAAGAGTCTACATTCAGATGCTCACGAGTTAACATGGTATGTATGTTGTAACGGTTGGATAAAGTACAACAAAATACATGTACAATATTAAATTGCAACTAGCAAATATACAATCATTACATATACATAACTAACTAAGTGTATCTCGTTTTTATAGAAGGCAGATTACAAGTGTGTTACGGTTGTTAATTTTTGTTTATTTTAAAAAGTTTTGATTTTTGAGTGGTAAAATTAATATTTGCTTCAAGAAGATTTTCAATAATAGTGAAAAAAAAAAAGTTAAAGTATGGCAGAAACAGGAAATACAGAAGCAGCTGCTGCAGCTACCAATGTTGAGGCAAAAAAGTCAAAAAAGACTTCATCTGGTGGACCTAAGAAGCCAAAAAGCAAGCCTACTCATCCTCCAACAGCCCAAATGGTAGATAATGCAATTAAAACATTGAAAGAAAGAGGTGGTTCTTCGTTATCTGCTATCAAGAAATTCTTAGCTGTAAATTACAAGGTTGATACCGAAAAATTAGCTCCATTTATTAGGAAGTATTTGAAAAGCGCTGTTGCTAGTGGTAAATTAATTCAGACAAAAGGCAAAGGTGCATCTGGTTCATTCAAATTACCAAGCTTAGCTAAAACGAAAACTGAAGGTAATAAAACCACTGTGAATAAGAAATCTGCAGCAAAGAAATCAGAAAATAAATCAAAAGAGAAAGCAATTAAAAGCGAAAAAAAGAAGAGTGATAAAAAGAAAACTGAAAAGAAAAAAGCAGCTACTTCTGCAGCTAAAGATGCTAAAAAAGCCGGCTCTCCAAAGGCAAAACCTTCAAAACCAAAACAACAAAAACCTAAAAAAGATAAAACGGCAAAAGCAGCTCCAAAAACACCAAAAGCTCCAAAACCGAAAAAACTTGCAGCCCCAAAAAAGACAACCGCCAAGAAAGCAGCGAAAAAATAAATTCTTCGCATTAAGAATCTACTTAAATCAATACGTAACCACTGGAAAAAGTGGAGACAGAAAAACATGGCTAAAAGTCATATTTTTAAGACAGAAGTAAAAATCAAAAAGCATATAAGCCCTTTTCAGGGCTACAAATTATATAAACGAAGAGTTTACATATACATATTACACATGTTATACTAATACACAATCAATACAAATAGTTTTTTCTTAAGATTTTTCATAAAATGAAATTATCAAGTATGTGATTCTGATAAAATGTATTTTATAAATTATATGCGACGTAGAATATTTTGTTCTTTTTTATTTTTTTATTAGAAAATTTTATTATTTAATATTTTTTACTCCTTTCTAATTTTATAACAAAATTTTTCATATTACCGCCATTTCATATTATTTAAGTATACAGTAGATCCTTATTAGCCCATTACATCAATACAAAAACAAAAAAAAATTGATAAAGGTGTGTACATATAAAAGCGTATGTATGTACATAATATAAATGTCCATGTAGATTTTGTATGTACATTTATAAAAATTTTAAAATTTAATTATAAATTATTTAAAATAATTAAAAATTATATTATACGAATCTATTCATTCGAATAATGAAAAAATGACATCATAAAATTAAAAAGGATAAACATTTTAAGTACTGAATAAGAATTTAATATTTTGTATGAAGGCATGTATCAGAATTCAGAATGACTTTAATTTGATTATAAATTGAGTAATAAATATGACACAAATGTAAGTTATTTAATAAAAATTTGTGAAATATAAATAAAGAATATAAACTATGATTTATTTAAGAAATTATTAAAAATTATTCATTGGAATTTGAGAAAAAGTAATTTTTATTAAAATTATCGGAAAATTTCAACTGAAATTTTATAAAAAAATTTAAATATTTGTTAAATTTAATAATAAATGGTAAATATATAAAATATTTTAGGTAGAAAAAAATGTATACTTTCGATATTTGACAGAAATGATGACAAAAATATTTGTATAAATTTTATACAATTAATTAATTGAAAAAAAGCTGAACAAAAAATGAGAAGAATTTGAAGAAATGCAAACAAAAAATTAAGAAGAGTCTACATTCAGATGCTCACGAGTTAACATGGTATGTATGTTGTAACGGTTGGATAAAGTACAACAAAATACATGTACAATATTAAATTGCAACTAGCAAATATACAATCATTGTATATACATAACTAACTAAGTGTATCTCGTTTTTATAGAAGGCAGATTACAAGTGTGTTACGGTTGTTAATTTTTGTTTATTTTAAAAAGTTTTGATTTTTGAGTGGTAAAATTAATATTTGCTTCAAGAAGATTTTCAATAATAGTGAAAAAAAAAAGTTAAAGTATGGCAGAAACAGGAAATACAGAAGCAGCTGCTGCAGCTACCAATGTTGAGGCAAAAAAGTCAAAAAAGACTTCATCTGGTGGACCTAAGAAGCCAAAAAGCAAGCCTACTCATCCTCCAACAGCCCAAATGGTAGATAATGCAATTAAAACATTGAAAGAAAGAGGTGGTTCTTCGTTATCTGCTATCAAGAAATTCTTAGCTGTAAATTACAAGGTTGATACCGAAAAATTAGCTCCATTTATTAGGAAGTATTTGAAAAGCGCTGTTGCTAGTGGTAAATTAATTCAGACAAAAGGCAAAGGTGCATCTGGTTCATTCAAATTACCAAGCTTAGCTAAAACGAAAACTGAAGGTAATAAAACCACTGTGAATAAGAAATCTGCAGCAAAGAAATCAGAAAATAAATCAAAAGAGAAAGCAATTAAAAGCGAAAAAAAGAAGAGTGATAAAAAGAAAACTGAAAAGAAAAAAGCAGCTACTTCTGCAGCTAAAGATGCTAAAAAAGCCGGCTCTCCAAAGGCAAAACCTTCAAAACCAAAACAACAAAAACCTAAAAAAGATAAAACGGCAAAAGCAGCTCCAAAAACACCAAAAGCTCCAAAACCGAAAAAACTTGCAGCCCCAAAAAAGACAACCGCCAAGAAAGCAGCGAAAAAATAAATTCTTCGCATTAAGAATCTACTTAAATCAATACGTAACCACTGGAAAAAGTGGAGATAGAAAAACATGGCTAAAAGTCATATTTTTAAGACAGAAGTAAAAATCAAAAAGCATATAAGCCCTTTTCAGGGCTACAAATTATATAAACGAAGAGTTTACATATACATATTACACATGTTATACTAATACACAATCAATACAAATAGTTTTTTCTTAAGATTTTTCATAAAATGAAATTATCAAGTATGTGATTCTGATAAAATGTATTTTATAAATTATATGCGACGTAAAATATTTTGTTCTTTTTATTTTTTTATTAGAAAATTTTATTATTTAATATTTTTTACTCCTTTCTAATTTTATAACAAAATTTTTCATATTACCGCCATTTCATATTATTTAAGTATACAGTAGATCCTTATTAGCCCATTACATCAATACAAAAACAAAAAAAAATTGATAAAGGTGTGTACATATAAAAGCGTATGTATGTACATAATATAAATGTCCATGTAGATTTTGTATGTACATTTATAAAAATTTTCAAAATTTAATTATAAATTATTTAAAATAATTAAAAATTATATTATACGAATCTATTCATTCGAATAATGAAAAAATGACATCATAAAATTAAAAAGGATAAACATTTTAAGTACTGAATAAGAATTTAATATTTTGTATGAAGGCATGTATCAGAATTCAGAATGACTTTAATTTGATTATAAATTGAGTAATAAATATGACACAAATGTAAGTTATTTAATAAAAATTTGTGAAATATAAATAAAGAATATAAACTATGATTTATTTAAGAAATTATTAAAAATTATTCATTGGAATTTGAGAAAAAGTAATTTTTATTAAAATTATCGGAAAATTTCAACTGAAATTTTATAAAAAAATTTAAATATTTGTTAAATTTAATAATAAATGGTAAATATATAAGATATTTTAGGTAGAAAAAAATGTATACTTTCGATATTTGACAGAAATGATGACAAAAATATTTGTATAAATTTTATACAATTAATTAATTGAAAAAAAGCTGAACAAAAAATGAGAAGAATTTGAAGAAATGCAAACAAAAAATTAAGAAGAGTCTACATTCAGATGCTCACGAGTTAACATGGTATGTATGTTGTTAACGGTTGGATAAAGTACAACAAAGTACATGTACAATATTAAATTGCAACTAGCAAATATACAATCATTGTATATACATAACTAACTAAGTGTATCTCGTTTTTATAGAAGGCAGATTACAAGTGTGTTACGGTTGTTAATTTTTGTTTATTTTAAAAAGTTTTGATTTTTGAGTGGTAAAATTAATATTTGCTTCAAGAAGATTTTCAATAATAGTGAAAAAAAAAAAGTTAAAGTATGGCAGAAACAGGAAATACAGAAGCAGCTGCTGCAGCTACCAATGTTGAGGCAAAAAAGTCAAAAAAGACTTCATCTGGTGGACCTAAGAAGCCAAAAAGCAAGCCTACTCATCCTCCAACAGCCCAAATGGTAGATAATGCAATTAAAACATTGAAAGAAAGAGGTGGTTCTTCGTTATCTGCTATCAAGAAATTCTTAGCTGTAAATTACAAGGTTGATACCGAAAAATTAGCTCCATTTATTAGGAAGTATTTGAAAAGCGCTGTTGCTAGTGGTAAATTAATTCAGACAAAAGGCAAAGGTGCATCTGGTTCATTCAAATTACCAAGCTTAGCTAAAACGAAAACTGAAGGTAATAAAACCACTGTGAATAAGAAATCTGCAGCAAAGAAATCAGAAAATAAATCAAAAGAGAAAGCAATTAAAAGCGAAAAAAAGAAGAGTGATAAAAAGAAAACTGAAAAGAAAAAAGCAGCTACTTCTGCAGCTAAAGGTGCTAAAAAAGCCGGCTCTCCAAAGGCAAAACCTTCAAAACCAAAACAACAAAAACCTAAAAAAGAGAAAACGGCAAAAGCAGCTCCAAAAACACCAAAAGCTCCAAAACCGAAAAAACTTGCAGCCCCAAAAAAGACAACCGCCAAGAAAGCAGCGAAAAAATAAATTCTTCGCATTAAGAATCTACTTAAATCAATACGTAACCACTGGAAAAAGTGGAGATAGAAAAACATGGCTAAAAGTCATATTTTTAAGATAGAAGTAAAAATCAAAAAGCATATAAGCCCTTTTCAGGGCTACAAATTATATAAACGAAGAGTTTACATATACATATTACACATGTTATACTAATACACAATCAATACAAATAGTTTTTTCTTAAGATTTTTCATAAAATGAAATTATCAAGTATGTGATTCTGATAAAATGTATTTTATAAATTATATGCGACGTGGAATATTTTATTCTTTTTTTTTTTTTATTAGAAAATTTTATTATTTAATATTTTTTACTCCTTTCTAATTTTATAACAAAATTTTTCATATTACCGCCATTTCATATTATTTAAGTATACAGTAGATCCTTATTAGCCCATTACATCAATACAAAAACAAAAAAAAATTGATAAAGGTGTGTACATATAAAAGCGTATGTATGTACATAATATAAATGTCCATGTAGATTTTGTATGTACATTTATAAAAATTTTCAAAATTTAATTATAAATTATTTAAAATAATTAAAAATTATATTATACGAATCTATTCATTCGAATAATGAAAAAATGACATCATAAAATTAAAAAGGATAAACATTTTAAGTACTGAATAAGAATTTAATATTTTGTATGAAGGCATGTATCAGAATTCAGAATGACTTTAATTTGATTATAAATTGATTAATAAATATGACACAAATGTAAGTTATTTAATAAAAATTTGTGAAATATAAATAAAGAATATAAACTATGATTTATTTAAGAAATTATTAAAAATTATTCATTGGAATTTGAGAAAAAGTAATTTTTATTAAAATTATCGGAAAATTTCAACTGAAATTTTATAAAAAAATTTAAATATTTGTTAAATTTAATAATAAATGGTAAATATATAAAATATTTTAGGTAGAAAAAAATGTATACTTTCGATATTTGACAGAAATGATGACAAAAATATTTGTATAAATTTTATACAATTAATTAATTGAAAAAAAGCTGAACAAAAAATGAGAAGAATTTGAAGAAATGCAAACAAAAAATTAAGAAGAGTCTACATTCAGATGCTCACGAGTTAACATGGTATGTATGTTGTAACGGTTGGATAAAGTACAACAAAATACATGTACAATATTAAATTGCAACTAGCAAATATACAATCATTGTATATACATAACTAACTAAGTGTATCTCGTTTTTATAGAAGGCAGATTACAAGTGTGTTACGGTTGTTAATTTTTGTTTATTTTAAAAAGTTTTGATTTTTGAGTGGTAAAATTAATATTTGCTTCAAGAAGATTTTCAATAATAGTGAAAAAAAAAAAGTTAAAGTATGGCAGAAACAGGAAATACAGAAGCAGCTGCTGCAGCTACCAATGTTGAGGCAAAAAAGTCAAAAAAGACTTCATCTGGTGGACCTAAGAAGCCAAAAAGCAAGCCTACTCATCCTCCAACAGCCCAAATGGTAGATAATGCAATTAAAACATTGAAAGAAAGAGGTGGTTCTTCGTTATCTGCTATCAAGAAATTCTTAGCTGTAAATTACAAGGTTGATACCGAAAAATTAGCTCCATTTATTAGGAAGTATTTGAAAAGCGCTGTTGCTAGTGGTAAATTAATTCAGACAAAAGGCAAAGGTGCATCTGGTTCATTCAAATTACCAAGCTTAGCTAAAACGAAAACTGAAGGTAATAAAACCACTGTGAATAAGAAATCTGCAGCAAAGAAATCAGAAAATAAATCAAAAGAGAAAGCAATTAAAAGCGAAAAAAAGAAGAGTGATAAAAAGAAAACTGAAAAGAAAAAAGCAGCTACTTCTGCAGCTAAAGATGCTAAAAAAGCCGGCTCTCCAAAGGCAAAACCTTCAAAACCAAAACAACAAAAACCTAAAAAAGAGAAAACGGCAAAAGCAGCTCCAAAAACACCAAAAGCTCCAAAACCGAAAAAACTTGCAGCCCCAAAAAAGACAACCGCCAAGAAAGCAGCGAAAAAATAAATTCTTCGCATTAAGAATCTACTTAAATCAATACGTAACCACTGGAAAAAGTGGAGATAGAAAAACATGGCTAAAAGTCATATTTTTAAGACAGAAGTAAAAATCAAAAAGCATATAAGCCCTTTTCAGGGCTACAAATTATATAAACGAAGAGTTTACATATACATATTACACATGTTATACTAATACACAATCAATACAAATAGTTTTTTCTTAAGATTTTTCATAAAATGAAATTATCAAGTATGTGATTCTGATAAAATGTATTTTATAAATTATATGCGACGTAGAATATTTTGTTCTTTTTATTTTTTTATTAGAAAATTTTATTATTTAATATTTTTTACTCCTTTCTAATTTTATAACAAAATTTTTCATATTACCGCCATTTCATATTATTTAAGTATACAGTAGATCCTTATTAGCCCATTACATCAATACAAAAACAAAAAAAAATTGATAAAGGTGTGTACATATAAAAGCGTATGTATGTACATAATATAAATGTCCATGTAGATTTTGTATGTACATTTATAAAAATTTTCAAAATTTAATTATAAATTATTTAAAATAATTAAAAATTATATTATACGAATCTATTCATTCGAATAATGAAAAAATGACATCATAAAATTAAAAAGGATAAACATTTTAAGTACTGAATAAGAATTTAATATTTTGTATGAAGGCATGTATCAGAATTCAGAATGACTTTAATTTGATTATAAATTGAGTAATAAATATGACACAAATGTAAGTTATTTAATAAAAATTTGTGAAATATAAATAAAGAATATAAACTATGATTTATTTAAGAAATTATTAAAAATTATTCATTGGAATTTGAGAAAAAGTAATTTTTATTAAAATTATCGGAAAATTTCAACTGAAATTTTATAAAAAAATTTAAATATTTGTTAAATTTAATAATAAATGGTAAATATATAAGATATTTTAGGTAGAAAAAAATGTATACTTTCGATATTTGACAGAAATGATGACAAAAATATTTGTATAAATTTTATACAATTAATTAATTGAAAAAAAGCTGAACAAAAAATGAGAAGAATTTGAAGAAATGCAAACAAAAAATTAAGAAGAGTCTACATTCAGATGCTCACGAGTTAACATGGTATGTATGTTGTAACGGTTGGATAAAGTACAACAAAATACATGTACAATATTAAATTGCAACTAGCAAATATACAATCATTGTATATACATAACTAACTAAGTGTATCTCGTTTTTATAGAAGGCAGATTACAAGTGTGTTACGGTTGTTAATTTTTGTTTATTTTAAAAAGTTTTGATTTTTGAGTGGTAAAATTAATATTTGCTTCAAGAAGATTTTCAATAATAGTGAAAAAAAAAAAGTTAAAGTATGGCAGAAACAGGAAATACAGAAGCAGCTGCTGCAGCTACCAATGTTGAGGCAAAAAAGTCAAAAAAGACTTCATCTGGTGGACCTAAGAAGCCAAAAAGCAAGCCTACTCATCCTCCAACAGCCCAAATGGTAGATAATGCAATTAAAACATTGAAAGAAAGAGGTGGTTCTTCGTTATCTGCTATCAAGAAATTCTTAGCTGTAAATTACAAGGTTGATACCGAAAAATTAGCTCCATTTATTAGGAAGTATTTGAAAAGCGCTGTTGCTAGTGGTAAATTAATTCAGACAAAAGGCAAAGGTGCATCTGGTTCATTCAAATTACCAAGCTTAGCTAAAACGAAAACTGAAGGTAATAAAACCACTGTGAATAAGAAATCTGCAGCAAAGAAATCAGAAAATAAATCAAAAGAGAAAGCAATTAAAAGCGAAAAAAAGAAGAGTGATAAAAAGAAAACTGAAAAGAAAAAAGCAGCTACTTCTGCAGCTAAAGGTGCTAAAAAAGCCGGTTCTCCAAAGGCAAAACCTTCAAAACCAAAACAACAAAAACCTAAAAAAGAGAAAACGGCAAAAGCAGCTCCAAAAACACCAAAAGCTCCAAAACCGAAAAAACTTGCAGCCCCAAAAAAGACAACCGCCAAGAAAGCAGCGAAAAAATAAATTCTTCGCATTAAGAATCTACTTAAATCAATACGTAACCACTGGAAAAAGTGGAGATAGAAAAACATGGCTAAAAGTCATATTTTTAAGACAGAAGTAAAAATCAAAAAGCATATAAGCCTTTTTCAGGGCTACAAATTATATAAACGAAGAGTTTACATATACATATTACACATGTTATACTAATACACAATCAATACAAATAGTTTTTTCTTAAGATTTTTCATAAAATGAAATTATCAAGTATGTGATTCTGATAAAATGTATTTTATAAATTATATGCGACGTGGAATATTTTATTCTTTTTATTTTTTTATTAGAAAATTTTATTATTTAATATTTTTTACTCCTTTCTAATTTTATAACAAAATTTTTCATATTACCGCCATTTCATATTATTTAAGTATACAGTAGATCCTTATTAGCCCATTACATCAATACAAAAACAAAAAAAAATTGATAAAGGTGTGTACATATAAAAGCGTATGTATGTACATAATATAAATGTCCATGTAGATTTTGTATGTACATTTATAAAAATTTTCAAAATTTAATTATAAATTATTTAAAATAATTAAAAATTATATTATACGAATCTATTCATTCGAATAATGAAAAAATGACATCATAAAATTAAAAAGGATAAACATTTTAAGTACTGAATAAGAATTTAATATTTTGTATGAAGGCATGTATCAGAATTCAGAATGACTTTAATTTGATTATAAATTGATTAATAAATATGACACAAATGTAAGTTATTTAATAAAAATTTGTGAAATATAAATAAAGAATATAAACTATGATTTATTTAAGAAATTATTAAAAATTATTCATTGGAATTTGAGAAAAAGTAATTTTTATTAAAATTATCGGAAAATTTCAACTGAAATTTTATAAAAAAATTTAAATATTTGTTAAATTTAATAATAAATGGTAAATATATAAAATATTTTAGGTAGAAAAAAATGTATACTTTCGATATTTGACAGAAATGATGACAAAAATATTTGTATAAATTTTATACAATTAATTAATTGAAAAAAAGCTGAACAAAAAATGAGAAGAATTTGAAGAAATGCAAACAAAAAATTAAGAAGAGTCTACATTCAGATGCTCACGAGTTAACATGGTATGTATGTTGTAACGGTTGGATAAAGTACAACAAAATACATGTACAATATTAAATTGCAACTAGCAAATATACAATCATTGTATATACATAACTAACTAAGTGTATCTCGTTTTTATAGAAGGCAGATTACAAGTGTGTTACGGTTGTTAATTTTTGTTTATTTTAAAAAGTTTTGATTTTTGAGTGGTAAAATTAATATTTGCTTCAAGAAGATTTTCAATAATAGTGAAAAAAAAAAAGTTAAAGTATGGCAGAAACAGGAAATACAGAAGCAGCTGCTGCAGCTACCAATGTTGAGGCAAAAAAGTCAAAAAAGACTTCATCTGGTGGACCTAAGAAGCCAAAAAGCAAGCCTACTCATCCTCCAACAGCCCAAATGGTAGATAATGCAATTAAAACATTGAAAGAAAGAGGTGGTTCTTCGTTATCTGCTATCAAGAAATTCTTAGCTGTAAATTACAAGGTTGATACCGAAAAATTAGCTCCATTTATTAGGAAGTATTTGAAAAGCGCTGTTGCTAGTGGTAAATTAATTCAGACAAAAGGCAAAGGTGCATCTGGTTCATTCAAATTACCAAGCTTAGCTAAAACGAAAACTGAAGGTAATAAAACCACTGTGAATAAGAAATCTGCAGCAAAGAAATCAGAAAATAAATCAAAAGAGAAAGCAATTAAAAGCGAAAAAAAGAAGAGTGATAAAAAGAAAACTGAAAAGAAAAAAGCAGCTACTTCTGCAGCTAAAGGTGCTAAAAAAGCCGGTTCTCCAAAGGCAAAACCTTCAAAACCAAAACAACAAAAACCTAAAAAAGAGAAAACGGCAAAAGCAGCTCCAAAAACACCAAAAGCTCCAAAACCGAAAAAACTTGCAGCCCCAAAAAAGACAACCGCCAAGAAAGCAGCGAAAAAATAAATTCTTCGCATTAAGAATCTACTTAAATCAATACGTAACCACTGGAAAAAGTGGAGATAGAAAAACATGGCTAAAAGTCATATTTTTAAGACAGAAGTAAAAATCAAAAAGCATATAAGCCCTTTTCAGGGCTACAAATTATATAAACGAAGAGTTTACATATACATATTACACATGTTATACTAATACACAATCAATACAAATAGTTTTTTCTTAAGATTTTTCATAAAATGAAATTATCAAGTATGTGATTCTGATAAAATGTATTTTATAAATTATATGCGACGTGGAATATTTTATTCTTTTTATTTTTTTATTAGAAAATTTTATTATTTAATATTTTTTACTCCTTTCTAATTTTATAACAAAATTTTTCATATTACCGCCATTTCATATTATTTAAGTATACAGTAGATCCTTATTAGCCCATTACATCAATACAAAAACAAAAAAAAATTGATAAAGGTGTGTACATATAAAAGCGTATGTATGTACATAATATAAATGTCCATGTAGATTTTGTATGTACATTTATAAAAATTTTCAAAATTTAATTATAAATTATTTAAAATAATTAAAAATTATATTATACGAATCTATTCATTCGAATAATGAAAAAATGACATCATAAAATTAAAAAGGATAAACATTTTAAGTACTGAATAAGAATTTAATATTTTGTATGAAGGCATGTATCAGAATTCAGAATGACTTTAATTTGATTATAAATTGAGTAATAAATATGACACAAATGTAAGTTATTTAATAAAAATTTGTGAAATATAAATAAAGAATATAAACTATGATTTATTTAAGAAATTATTAAAAATTATTCATTGGAATTTGAGAAAAAGTAATTTTTATTAAAATTATCGGAAAATTTCAACTGAAATTTTATAAAAAAATTTAAATATTTGTTAAATTTAATAATAAATGGTAAATATATAAGATATTTTAGGTAGAAAAAAATGTATACTTTCGATATTTGACAGAAATGATGACAAAAATATTTGTATAAATTTTATACAATTAATTAATTGAAAAAAAGCTGAACAAAAAATGAGAAGAATTTGAAGAAATGCAAACAAAAAATTAAGAAGGGTCTACATTCAGATGCTCACGAGTTAACATGGTATGTATGTTGTAACGGTTGGATAAAGTACAACAAAATACATGTACAATATTAAATTGCAACTAGCAAATATACAATCATTGTATATACATAACTAACTAAGTGTATCTCGTTTTTATAGAAGGCAGATTACAAGTGTGTTACGGTTGTTAATTTTTGTTTATTTTAAAAAGTTTTGATTTTTGAGTGGTAAAATTAATATTTGCTTCAAGAAGATTTTCAATAATAGTGAAAAAAAAAAAGTTAAAGTATGGCAGAAACAGGAAATACAGAAGCAGCTGCTGCAGCTACCAATGTTGAGGCAAAAAAGTCAAAAAAGACTTCATCTGGTGGACCTAAGAAGCCAAAAAGCAAGCCTACTTATCCTCCAACAGCCCAAATGGTAGATAATGCAATTAAAACATTGAAAGAAAGAGGTGGTTCTTCGTTATCTGCTATCAAGAAATTCTTAGCTGTAAATTACAAGGTTGATACCGAAAAATTAGCTCCATTTATTAGGAAGTATTTGAAAAGCGCTGTTGCTAGTGGTAAATTAATTCAGACAAAAGGCAAAGGTGCATCTGGTTCATTCAAATTACCAAGCTTAGCTAAAACGAAAACTGAAGGTAATAAAACCACTGTGAATAAGAAATCTGCAGCAAAGAAATCAGAAAATAAATCAAAAGAGAAAGCAATTAAAAGCGAAAAAAAGAAGAGTGATAAAAAGAAAACTGAAAAGAAAAAAGCAGCTACTTCTGCAGCTAAAGGTGCTAAAAAAGCCGGTTCTCCAAAGGCAAAACCTTCAAAACCAAAACAACAAAAACCTAAAAAAGAGAAAACGGCAAAAGCAGCTCCAAAAACACCAAAAGCTCCAAAACCGAAAAAACTTGCAGCCCCAAAAAAGACAACCGCCAAGAAAGCAGCGAAAAAATAAATTCTTCGCATTAAGAATCTACTTAAATCAATACGTAACCACTGGAAAAAGTGGAGATAGAAAAACATGGCTAAAAGTCATATTTTTAAGACAGAAGTAAAAATCAAAAAGCATATAAGCCCTTTTCAGGGCTACAAATTATATAAACGAAGAGTTTACATATACATATTACACATGTTATACTAATACACAATCAATACAAATAGTTTTTTCTTAAGATTTTTCATAAAATGAAATTATCAAGTATGTGATTCTGATAAAATGTATTTTATAAATTATATGCGACGTGGAATATTTTATTCTTTTTATTTTTTTATTAGAAAATTTTATTATTTAATATTTTTTACTCATTTCTAATTTTATAACAAAATTTTTCATATTACCGCCATTTCATATTATTTAAGTATACAGTAGATCCTTATTAGCCCATTACATCAATACAAAAACAAAAAAAAATTGATAAAGGTGTGTACATATAAAAGCGTATGTATGTACATAATATAAATGTCCATGTAGATTTTGTATGTACATTTATAAAAATTTTCAAAATTTAATTATAAATTATTTAAAATAATTAAAAATTATATTATACGAATCTATTCATTCGAATAATGAAAAAATGACATCATAAAATTAAAAAGGATAAACATTTTAAGTACTGAATAAGAATTTAATATTTTGTATGAAGGCATGTATCAGAATTCAGAATGACTTTAATTTGATTATAAATTGATTAATAAATATGACACAAATGTAAGTTATTTAATAAAAATTTGTGAAATATAAATAAAGAATATAAACTATGATTTATTTAAGAAATTATTAAAAATTATTCATTGGAATTTGAGAAAAAGTAATTTTTATTAAAATTATCGGAAAATTTCAACTGAAATTTTATAAAAAAATTTAAATATTTGTTAAATTTAATAATAAATGGTAAATATATAAAATATTTTAGGTAGAAAAAAATGTATACTTTCGATATTTGACAGAAATGATGACAAAAATATTTGTATAAATTTTATACAATTAATTAATTGAAAAAAAGCTGAACAAAAAATGAGAAGAATTTGAAGAAATGCAAACAAAAAATTAAGAAGAGTCTACATTCAGATGCTCACGAGTTAACATGGTATGTATGTTGTAACGGTTGGATAAAGTACAACAAAATACATGTACAATATTAAATTGCAACTAGCAAATATACAATCATTGTATATACATAACTAACTAAGTGTATCTCGTTTTTATAGAAGGCAGATTACAAGTGTGTTACGGTTGTTAATTTTTGTTTATTTTAAAAAGTTTTGATTTTTGAGTGGTAAAATTAATATTTGCTTCAAGAAGATTTTCAATAATAGTGAAAAAAAAAAAGTTAAAGTATGGCAGAAACAGGAAATACAGAAGCAGCTGCTACAGCTACCAATGTTGAGGCAAAAAAGTCAAAAAAGACTTCATCTGGTGGACCTAAGAAGCCAAAAAGCAAGCCTACTCATCCTCCAACAGCCCAAATGGTAGATAATGCAATTAAAACATTGAAAGAAAGAGGTGGTTCTTCGTTATCTGCTATCAAGAAATTCTTAGCTGTAAATTACAAGGTTGATACCGAAAAATTAGCTCCATATATTAGGAAGTATTTGAAAAGCGCTGTTGCTAGTGGTAAATTAATTCAGACAAAAGGCAAAGGTGCATCTGGTTCATTCAAATTACCAAGCTTAGCTAAAACGAAAACTGAAGGTAATAAAACCACTGTGAATAAGAAATCTGCAGCAAAGAAATCAGAAAATAAATCAAAAGAGAAAGCAATTAAAAGCGAAAAAAAGAAGAGTGATAAAAAGAAAACTGAAAAGAAAAAAGCAGCTACTTCTGCAGCTAAAGGTGCTAAACAAGCCGGCTCTCCAAAGGCAAAACCTTCAAAACCAAAACAACAAAAACCTAAAAAAGAGAAAACGGCAAAAGCAGCTCCAAAAACACCAAAAGCTCCAAAACCGAAAAAACTTGCAGCCCCAAAAAAGACAACCGCCAAGAAAGCAGCGAAAAAATAAATTCTTCGCATTAAGAATCTACTTAAATCAATACGTAACCACTGGAAAAAGTGGAGATAGAAAAACATGGCTAAAAGTCATATTTTTAAGACAGAAGTAAAAATCAAAAAGCATATAAGCCCTTTTCAGGGCTACAAATTATATAAACGAAGAGTTTACATATACATATTACACATGTTATACTAATACACAATCAATACAAATAGTTTTTTCTTAAGATTTTTCATAAAATGAAATTATCAAGTATGTGATTCTGATAAAATGTATTTTATAAATTATATGCGACGTGGAATATTTTATTCTTTTTATTTTTTTATTAGAAAATTTTATTATTTAATATTTTTTACTCATTTCTAATTTTATAACAAAATTTTTCATATTACCGCCATTTCATATTATTTAAGTATACAGTAGATCCTTATTAGCCCATTACATCAATACAAAAACAAAAAAAAATTGATAAAGGTGTGTACATATAAAAGCGTATGTATGTACATAATATAAATGTCCATGTAGATTTTGTATGTACATTTATAAAAATTTTCAAAATTTAATTATAAATTATTTAAAATAATTAAAAATTATATTATACGAATCTATTCATTCGAATAATGAAAAAATGACATCATAAAATTAAAAAGGATAAACATTTTAAGTACTGAATAAGAATTTAATATTTTGTATGAAGGCATGTATCAGAATTCAGAATGACTTTAATTTGATTATAAATTGATTAATAAATATGACACAAATGTAAGTTATTTAATAAAAATTTGTGAAATATAAATAAAGAATATAAACTATGATTTATTTAAGAAATTATTAAAAATTATTCATTGGAATTTGAGAAAAAGTAATTTTTATTAAAATTATCGGAAAATTTCAACTGAAATTTTATAAAAAAATTTAAATATTTGTTAAATTTAATAATAAATGGTAAATATATAAAATATTTTAGGTAGAAAAAAATGTATACTTTCGATATTTGACAGAAATGATGACAAAAATATTTGTATAAATTTTATACAATTAATTAATTGAAAAAAAGCTGAACAAAAAATGAGAAGAATTTGAAGAAATGCAAACAAAAAATTAAGAAGAGTCTACATTCAGATGCTCACGAGTTAACATGGTATGTATGTTGTAACGGTTGGATAAAGTACAACAAAATACATGTACAATATTAAATTGCAACTAGCAAATATACAATCATTGTATATACATAACTAACTAAGTGTATCTCGTTTTTATAGAAGGCAGATTACAAGTGTGTTACGGTTGTTAATTTTTGTTTATTTTAAAAAGTTTTGATTTTTGAGTGGTAAAATTAATATTTGCTTCAAGAAGATTTTCAATAATAGTGAAAAAAAAAAAGTTAAAGTATGGCAGAAACAGGAAATACAGAAGCAGCTGCTACAGCTACCAATGTTGAGGCAAAAAAGTCAAAAAAGACTTCATCTGGTGGACCTAAGAAGCCAAAAAGCAAGCCTACTCATCCTCCAACAGCCCAAATGGTAGATAATGCAATTAAAACATTGAAAGAAAGAGGTGGTTCTTCGTTATCTGCTATCAAGAAATTCTTAGCTGTAAATTACAAGGTTGATACCGAAAAATTAGCTCCATATATTAGGAAGTATTTGAAAAGCGCTGTTGCTAGTGGTAAATTAATTCAGACAAAAGGCAAAGGTGCATCTGGTTCATTCAAATTACCAAGCTTAGCTAAAACGAAAACTGAAGGTAATAAAACCACTGTGAATAAGAAATCTGCAGCAAAGAAATCAGAAAATAAATCAAAAGAGAAAGCAATTAAAAGCGAAAAAAAGAAGAGTGATAAAAAGAAAACTGAAAAGAAAAAAGCAGCTACTTCTGCAGCTAAAGGTGCTAAACAAGCCGGCTCTCCAAAGGCAAAACCTTCAAAACCAAAACAACAAAAACCTAAAAAAGAGAAAACGGCAAAAGCAGCTCCAAAAACACCAAAAGCTCCAAAACCGAAAAAACTTGCAGCCCCAAAAAAGACAACCGCCAAGAAAGCAGCGAAAAAATAAATTCTTCGCATTAAGAATCTACTTAAATCAATACGTAACCACTGGAAAAAGTGGAGATAGAAAAACATGGCTAAAAGTCATATTTTTAAGATAGAAGTAAAAATCAAAAAGCATATAAGCCCTTTTCAGGGCTACAAATTATATAAACGAAGAGTTTACATATACATATTACACATGTTATACTAATACACAATCAATACAAATAGTTTTTTCTTAAGATTTTTCATAAAATGAAATTATCAAGTATGTGATTCTGATAAAATGTATTTTATAAATTATATGCGACGTGGAATATTTTATTCTTTTTATTTTTTTATTAGAAAATTTTATTATTTAATATTTTTTACTCCTTTCTAATTTTATAACAAAATTTTTCATATTACCGCCATTTCATATTATTTAAGTATACAGTAGATCCTTATTAGCCCATTACATCAATACAAAAACAAAAAAAAATTGATAAAGGTGTGTACATATAAAAGCGTATGTATGTACATAATATAAATGTCCATGTAGATTTTGTATGTACATTTATAAAAATTTTCAAAATTTAATTATAAATTATTTAAAATAATTAAAAATTATATTATACGAATCTATTCATTCGAATAATGAAAAAATGACATCATAAAATTAAAAAGGATAAACATTTTAAGTACTGAATAAGAATTTAATATTTTGTATGAAGGCATGTATCAGAATTCAGAATGACTTTAATTTGATTATAAATTGAGTAATAAATATGACACAAATGTAAGTTATTTAATAAAAATTTGTGAAATATAAATAAAGAATATAAACTATGATTTATTTAAGAAATTATTAAAAATTATTCATTGGAATTTGAGAAAAAGTAATTTTTATTAAAATTATCGGAAAATTTCAACTGAAATTTTATAAAAAAATTTAAATATTTGTTAAATTTAATAATAAATGGTAAATATATAAAATATTTTAGGTAGAAAAAAATGTATACTTTCGATATTTGACAGAAATGATGACAAAAATATTTGTATAAATTTTATACAATTAATTAATTGAAAAAAAGCTGAACAAAAAATGAGAAGAATTTGAAGAAATGCAAACAAAAAATTAAGAAGAGTCTACATTCAGATGCTCACGAGTTAACATGGTATGTATGTTGTTAACGGTTGGATAAAGTACAACAAAGTACATGTACAATATTAAATTGCAACTAGCAAATATACAATCATTACATATACATAACTAACTAAGTGTATCTCGTTTTTATAGAAGGCAGATTACAAGTGTGTTACGGTTGTTAATTTTTGTTTATTTTAAAAAGTTTTGATTTTTGAGTGGTAAAATTAATATTTGCTTCAAGAAGATTTTCAATAATAGTGAAAAAAAAAAAGTTAAAGTATGGCAGAAACAGGAAATACAGAAGCAGCTGCTGCAGCTACCAATGTTGAGGCAAAAAAGTCAAAAAAGACTTCATCTGGTGGACCTAAGAAGCCAAAAAGCAAGCCTACTCATCCTCCAACAGCCCAAATGGTAGATAATGCAATTAAAACATTGAAAGAAAGAGGTGGTTCTTCGTTATCTGCTATCAAGAAATTCTTAGCTGTAAATTACAAGGTTGATACCGAAAAATTAGCTCCATTTATTAGGAAGTATTTGAAAAGCGCTGTTGCTAGTGGTAAATTAATTCAGACAAAAGGCAAAGGTGCATCTGGTTCATTCAAATTACCAAGCTTAGCTAAAACGAAAACTGAAGGTAATAAAACCACTGTGAATAAGAAATCTGCAGCAAAGAAATCAGAAAATAAATCAAAAGAGAAAGCAATTAAAAGCGAAAAAAAGAAGAGTGATAAAAAGAAAACTGAAAAGAAAAAAGCAGCTACTTCTGCAGCTAAAGGTGCTAAAAAAGCCGGCTCTCCAAAGGCAAAACCTTCAAAACCAAAACAACAAAAACCTAAAAAAGAGAAAACGGCAAAAGCAGCTCCAAAAACACCAAAAGCTCCAAAACCGAAAAAACTTGCAGCCCCAAAAAAGACAACCGCCAAGAAAGCAGCGAAAAAATAAATTCTTCGCATTAAGAATCTACTTAAATCAATACGTAACCACTGGAAAAAGTGGAGATAGAAAAACATGGCTAAAAGTCATATTTTTAAGATAGAAGTAAAAATCAAAAAGCATATAAGCCCTTTTCAGGGCTACAAATTATATAAACGAAGAGTTTACATATACATATTACACATGTTATACTAATACACAATCAATACAAATAGTTTTTTCTTAAGATTTTTCATAAAATGAAATTATCAAGTATGTGATTCTGATAAAATGTATTTTATAAATTATATGCGACGTGGAATATTTTATTCTTTTTATTTTTTTATTAGAAAATTTTATTATTTAATATTTTTTACTCCTTTCTAATTTTATAACAACATTTTTCATATTACCGCCATTTCATATTATTTAAGTATACAGTAGATCCTTATTAGCCCATTACATCAATACAAAAACAAAAAAAAATTGATAAAGGTGTGTACATATAAAAGCGTATGTATGTACATAATATAAATGTCCATGTAGATTTTGTATGTACATTTATAAAAATTTTCAAAATTTAATTATAAATTATTTAAAATAATTAAAAATTATATTATACGAATCTATTCATTCGAATAATGAAAAAATGACATCATAAAATTAAAAAGGATAAACATTTTAAGTACTGAATAAGAATTTAATATTTTGTATGAAGGCATGTATCAGAATTCAGAATGACTTTAATTTGATTATAAATTGATTAATAAATATGACACAAATGTAAGTTATTTAATAAAAATTTGTGAAATATAAATAAAGAATATAAACTATGATTTATTTAAGAAATTATTAAAAATTATTCATTGGAATTTGAGAAAAAGTAATTTTTATTAAAATTATCGGAAAATTTCAACTGAAATTTTATAAAAAAATTTAAATATTTGTTAAATTTAATAATAAATGGTAAATATATAAAATATTTTAGGTAGAAAAAAATGTATACTTTCGATATTTGACAGAAATGATGACAAAAATATTTGTATAAATTTTATACAATTAATTAATTGAAAAAAAGCTGAACAAAAAATGAGAAGAATTTGAAGAAATGCAAACAAAAAATTAAGAAGAGTCTACATTCAGATGCTCACGAGTTAACATGGTATGTATGTTGTAACGGTTGGATAAAGTACAACAAAATACATGTACAATATTAAATTGCAACTAGCAAATATACAATCATTGTATATACATAACTAACTAAGTGTATCTCGTTTTTATAGAAGGCAGATTACAAGTGTGTTACGGTTGTTAATTTTTGTTTATTTTAAAAAGTTTTGATTTTTGAGTGGTAAAATTAATATTTGCTTCAAGAAGATTTTCAATAATAGTGAAAAAAAAAAAGTTAAAGTATGGCAGAAACAGGAAATACAGAAGCAGCTGCTGCAGCTACCAATGTTGAGGCAAAAAAGTCAAAAAAGACTTCATCTGGTGGACCTAAGAAGCCAAAAAGCAAGCCTACTCATCCTCCAACAGCCCAAATGGTAGATAATGCAATTAAAACATTGAAAGAAAGAGGTGGTTCTTCGTTATCTGCTATCAAGAAATTCTTAGCTGTAAATTACAAGGTTGATACCGAAAAATTAGCTCCATTTATTAGGAAGTATTTGAAAAGCGCTGTTGCTAGTGGTAAATTAATTCAGACAAAAGGCAAAGGTGCATCTGGTTCATTCAAATTACCAAGCTTAGCTAAAACGAAAACTGAAGGTAATAAAACCACTGTGAATAAGAAATCTGCAGCAAAGAAATCAGAAAATAAATCAAAAGAGAAAGCAATTAAAAGCGAAAAAAAGAAGAGTGATAAAAAGAAAACTGAAAAGAAAAAAGCAGCTACTTCTGCAGCTAAAGATGCTAAAAAAGCCGGCTCTCCAAAGGCAAAACCTTCAAAACCAAAACAACAAAAACCTAAAAAAGAGAAAACGGCAAAAGCAGCTCCAAAAACACCAAAAGCTCCAAAACCGAAAAAACTTGCAGCCCCAAAAAAGACAACCGCCAAGAAAGCAGCGAAAAAATAAATTCTTCGCATTAAGAATCTACTTAAATCAATACGTAACCACTGGAAAAAGTGGAGATAGAAAAACATGGCTAAAAGTCATATTTTTAAGACAGAAGTAAAAATCAAAAAGCATATAAGCCCTTTTCAGGGCTACAAATTATATAAACGAAGAGTTTACATATACATATTACACATGTTATACTAATACACAATCAATACAAATAGTTTTTTCTTAAGATTTTTCATAAAATGAAATTATCAAGTATGTGATTCTGATAAAATGTATTTTATAAATTATATGCGACGTAGAATATTTTGTTCTTTTTATTTTTTTATTAGAAAATTTTATTATTTAATATTTTTTACTCCTTTCTAATTTTATAACAAAATTTTTCATATTACCGCCATTTCATATTATTTAAGTATACAGTAGATCCTTATTAGCCCATTACATCAATACAAAAACAAAAAAAAATTGATAAAGGTGTGTACATATAAAAGCGTATGTATGTACATAATATAAATGTCCATGTAGATTTTGTATGTACATTTATAAAAATTTTCAAAATTTAATTATAAATTATTTAAAATAATTAAAAATTATATTATACGAATCTATTCATTCGAATAATGAAAAAATGACATCATAAAATTAAAAAGGATAAACATTTTAAGTACTGAATAAGAATTTAATATTTTGTATGAAGGCATGTATCAGAATTCAGAATGACTTTAATTTGATTATAAATTGAGTAATAAATATGACACAAATGTAAGTTATTTAATAAAAATTTGTGAAATATAAATAAAGAATATAAACTATGATTTATTTAAGAAATTATTAAAAATTATTCATTGGAATTTGAGAAAAAGTAATTTTTATTAAAATTATCGGAAAATTTCAACTGAAATTTTATAAAAAAATTTAAATATTTGTTAAATTTAATAATAAATGGTAAATATATAAGATATTTTAGGTAGAAAAAAATGTATACTTTCGATATTTGACAGAAATGATGACAAAAATATTTGTATAAATTTTATACAATTAATTAATTGAAAAAAAGCTGAACAAAAAATGAGAAGAATTTGAAGAAATGCAAACAAAAAATTAAGAAGAGTCTACATTCAGATGCTCACGAGTTAACATGGTATGTATGTTGTAACGGTTGGATAAAGTACAACAAAATACATGTACAATATTAAATTGCAACTAGCAAATATACAATCATTGTATATACATAACTAACTAAGTGTATCTCGTTTTTATAGAAGGCAGATTACAAGTGTGTTACGGTTGTTAATTTTTGTTTATTTTAAAAAGTTTTGATTTTTGAGTGGTAAAATTAATATTTGCTTCAAGAAGATTTTCAATAATAGTGAAAAAAAAAAAGTTAAAGTATGGCAGAAACAGGAAATACAGAAGCAGCTGCTGCAGCTACCAATGTTGAGGCAAAAAAGTCAAAAAAGACTTCATCTGGTGGACCTAAGAAGCCAAAAAGCAAGCCTACTCATCCTCCAACAGCCCAAATGGTAGATAATGCAATTAAAACATTGAAAGAAAGAGGTGGTTCTTCGTTATCTGCTATCAAGAAATTCTTAGCTGTAAATTACAAGGTTGATACCGAAAAATTAGCTCCATTTATTAGGAAGTATTTGAAAAGCGCTGTTGCTAGTGGTAAATTAATTCAGACAAAAGGCAAAGGTGCATCTGGTTCATTCAAATTACCAAGCTTAGCTAAAACGAAAACTGAAGGTAATAAAACCACTGTGAATAAGAAATCTGCAGCAAAGAAATCAGAAAATAAATCAAAAGAGAAAGCAATTAAAAGCGAAAAAAAGAAGAGTGATAAAAAGAAAACTGAAAAGAAAAAAGCAGCTACTTCTGCAGCTAAAGGTGCTAAAAAAGCCGGTTCTCCAAAGGCAAAACCTTCAAAACCAAAACAACAAAAACCTAAAAAAGAGAAAACGGCAAAAGCAGCTCCAAAAACACCAAAAGCTCCAAAACCGAAAAAACTTGCAGCCCCAAAAAAGACAACCGCCAAGAAAGCAGCGAAAAAATAAATTCTTCGCATTAAGAATCTACTTAAATCAATACGTAACCACTGGAAAAAGTGGAGACAGAAAAACATGGCTAAAAGTCATATTTTTAAGACAGAAGTAAAAATCAAAAAGCATATAAGCCCTTTTCAGGGCTACAAATTATATAAACGAAGAGTTTACATATACATATTACACATGTTATACTAATACACAATCAATACAAATAGTTTTTTCTTAAGATTTTTCATAAAATGAAATTATCAAGTATGTGATTCTGATAAAATGTATTTTATAAATTATATGCGACGTGGAATATTTTATTCTTTTTATTTTTTTATTAGAAAATTTTATTATTTAATATTTTTTACTCCTTTCTAATTTTATAACAAAATTTTTCATATTACCGCCATTTCATATTATTTAAGTATACAGTAGATCCTTATTAGCCCATTACATCAATACAAAAACAAAAAAAAATTGATAAAGGTGTGTACATATAAAAGCGTATGTATGTACATAATATAAATGTCCATGTAGATTTTGTATGTACATTTATAAAAATTTTCAAAATTTAATTATAAATTATTTAAAATAATTAAAAATTATATTATACGAATCTATTCATTCGAATAATGAAAAAATGACATCATAAAATTAAAAAGGATAAACATTTTAAGTACTGAATAAGAATTTAATATTTTGTATGAAGGCATGTATCAGAATTCAGAATGACTTTAATTTGATTATAAATTGAGTAATAAATATGACACAAATGTAAGTTATTTAATAAAAATTTGTGAAATATAAATAAAGAATATAAACTATGATTTATTTAAGAAATTATTAAAAATTATTCATTGGAATTTGAGAAAAAGTAATTTTTATTAAAATTATCGGAAAATTTCAACTGAAATTTTATAAAAAAATTTAAATATTTGTTAAATTTAATAATAAATGGTAAATATATAAGATATTTTAGGTAGAAAAAAATGTATACTTTCGATATTTGACAGAAATGATGACAAAAATATTTGTATAAATTTTATACAATTAATTAATTGAAAAAAAGCTGAACAAAAAATGAGAAGAATTTGAAGAAATGCAAACAAAAAATTAAGAAGAGTCTACATTCAGATGCTCACGAGTTAACATGGTATGTATGTTGTAACGGTTGGATAAAGTACAACAAAATACATGTACAATATTAAATTGCAACTAGCAAATATACAATCATTGTATATACATAACTAACTAAGTGTATCTCGTTTTTATAGAAGGCAGATTACAAGTGTGTTACGGTTGTTAATTTTTGTTTATTTTAAAAAGTTTTGATTTTTGAGTGGTAAAATTAATATTTGCTTCAAGAAGATTTTCAATAATAGTGAAAAAAAAAAAGTTAAAGTATGGCAGAAACAGGAAATACAGAAGCAGCTGCTGCAGCTACCAATGTTGAGGCAAAAAAGTCAAAAAAGACTTCATCTGGTGGACCTAAGAAGCCAAAAAGCAAGCCTACTCATCCTCCAACAGCCCAAATGGTAGATAATGCAATTAAAACATTGAAAGAAAGAGGTGGTTCTTCGTTATCTGCTATCAAGAAATTCTTAGCTGTAAATTACAAGGTTGATACCGAAAAATTAGCTCCATTTATTAGGAAGTATTTGAAAAGCGCTGTTGCTAGTGGTAAATTAATTCAGACAAAAGGCAAAGGTGCATCTGGTTCATTCAAATTACCAAGCTTAGCTAAAACGAAAACTGAAGGTAATAAAACCACTGTGAATAAGAAATCTGCAGCAAAGAAATCAGAAAATAAATCAAAAGAGAAAGCAATTAAAAGCGAAAAAAAGAAGAGTGATAAAAAGAAAACTGAAAAGAAAAAAGCAGCTACTTCTGCAGCTAAAGGTGCTAAAAAAGCCGGTTCTCCAAAGGCAAAACCTTCAAAACCAAAACAACAAAAACCTAAAAAAGAGAAAACGGCAAAAGCAGCTCCAAAAACACCAAAAGCTCCAAAACCGAAAAAACTTGCAGCCCCAAAAAAGACAACCGCCAAGAAAGCAGCGAAAAAATAAATTCTTCGCATTAAGAATCTACTTAAATCAATACGTAACCACTGGAAAAAGTGGAGATAGAAAAACATGGCTAAAAGTCATATTTTTAAGACAGAAGTAAAAATCAAAAAGCATATAAGCCCTTTTCAGGGCTACAAATTATATAAACGAAGAGTTTACATATACATATTACACATGTTATACTAATACACAATCAATACAAATAGTTTTTTCTTAAGATTTTTCATAAAATGAAATTATCAAGTATGTGATTCTGATAAAATGTATTTTATAAATTATATGCGACGTGGAATATTTTATTCTTTTTATTTTTTTATTAGAAAATTTTATTATTTAATATTTTTTACTCCTTTCTAATTTTATAACAAAATTTTTCATATTACCGCCATTTCATATTATTTAAGTATACAGTAGATCCTTATTAGCCCATTACATCAATACAAAAACAAAAAAAAATTGATAAAGGTGTGTACATATAAAAGCGTATGTATGTACATAATATAAATGTCCATGTAGATTTTGTATGTACATTTATAAAAATTTTCAAAATTTAATTATAAATTATTTAAAATAATTAAAAATTATATTATACGAATCTATTCATTCGAATAATGAAAAAATGACATCATAAAATTAAAAAGGATAAACATTTTAAGTACTGAATAAGAATTTAATATTTTGTATGAAGGCATGTATCAGAATTCAGAATGACTTTAATTTGATTATAAATTGATTAATAAATATGACACAAATGTAAGTTATTTAATAAAAATTTGTGAAATATAAATAAAGAATATAAACTATGATTTATTTAAGAAATTATTAAAAATTATTCATTGGAATTTGAGAAAAAGTAATTTTTATTAAAATTATCGGAAAATTTCAACTGAAATTTTATAAAAAAATTTAAATATTTGTTAAATTTAATAATAAATGGTAAATATATAAAATATTTTAGGTAGAAAAAAATGTATACTTTCGATATTTGACAGAAATGATGACAAAAATATTTGTATAAATTTTATACAATTAATTAATTGAAAAAAAGCTGAACAAAAAATGAGAAGAATTTGAAGAAATGCAAACAAAAAATTAAGAAGAGTCTACATTCAGATGCTCACGAGTTAACATGGTATGTATGTTGTTAACGGTTGGATAAAGTACAACAAAGTACATGTACAATATTAAATTGCAACTAGCAAATATACAATCATTACATATACATAACTAACTAAGTGTATCTCGTTTTTATAGAAGGCAGATTACAAGTGTGTTACGGTTGTTAATTTTTGTTTATTTTAAAAAGTTTTGATTTTTGAGTGGTAAAATTAATATTTGCTTCAAGAAGATTTTCAATAATAGTGAAAAAAAAAAAGTTAAAGTATGGCAGAAACAGGAAATACAGAAGCAGCTGCTGCAGCTACCAATGTTGAGGCAAAAAAGTCAAAAAAGACTTCATCTGGTGGACCTAAGAAGCCAAAAAGCAAGCCTACTCATCCTCCAACAGCCCAAATGGTAGATAATGCAATTAAAACATTGAAAGAAAGAGGTGGTTCTTCGTTATCTGCTATCAAGAAATTCTTAGCTGTAAATTACAAGGTTGATACCGAAAAATTAGCTCCATTTATTAGGAAGTATTTGAAAAGCGCTGTTGCTAGTGGTAAATTAATTCAGACAAAAGGCAAAGGTGCATCTGGTTCATTCAAATTACCAAGCTTAGCTAAAACGAAAACTGAAGGTAATAAAACCACTGTGAATAAGAAATCTGCAGCAAAGAAATCAGAAAATAAATCAAAAGAGAAAGCAATTAAAAGCGAAAAAAAGAAGAGTGATAAAAAGAAAACTGAAAAGAAAAAAGCAGCTACTTCTGCAGCTAAAGGTGCTAAAAAAGCCGGCTCTCCAAAGGCAAAACCTTCAAAACCAAAACAACAAAAACCTAAAAAAGAGAAAACGGCAAAAGCAGCTCCAAAAACACCAAAAGCTCCAAAACCGAAAAAACTTGCAGCCCCAAAAAAGACAACCGCCAAGAAAGCAGCGAAAAAATAAATTCTTCGCATTAAGAATCTACTTAAATCAATACGTAACCACTGGAAAAAGTGGAGATAGAAAAACATGGCTAAAAGTCATATTTTTAAGATAGAAGTAAAAATCAAAAAGCATATAAGCCCTTTTCAGGGCTACAAATTATATAAACGAAGAGTTTACATATACATATTACACATGTTATACTAATACACAATCAATACAAATAGTTTTTTCTTAAGATTTTTCATAAAATGAAATTATCAAGTATGTGATTCTGATAAAATGTATTTTATAAATTATATGCGACGTAGAATATTTTGTTCTTTTTATTTTTTTATTAGAAAATTTTTTTATTTAATATTTTTTACTCCTTTCTAATTTTATAACAAAATTTTTCATATTACCGCCATTTCATATTATTTAAGTATACAGTAGATCCTTATTAGCCCATTACATCAATACAAAAACAAAAAAAAATTGATAAAGGTGTGTACATATAAAAGCGTATGTATGTACATAATATAAATGTCCATGTAGATTTTGTATGTACATTTATAAAAATTTTCAAAATTTAATTATAAATTATTTAAAATAATTAAAAATTATATTATACGAATCTATTCATTCGAATAATGAAAAAATGACATCATAAAATTAAAAAGGATAAGCATTTTAAGTACTGAATAAGAATTTAATATTTTGTATGAAGGCATGTATCAGAATTCAGAATGACTTTAATTTGATTATAAATTGATTAATAAATATGACACAAATGTAAGTTATTTAATAAAAATTTGTGAAATATAAATAAAGAATATAAACTATGATTTATTTAAGAAATTATTAAAAATTATTCATTGGAATTTGAGAAAAAGTAATTTTTATTAAAATTATCGGAAAATTTCAACTGAAATTTTATAAAAAAATTTAAATATTTGTTAAATTTAATAATAAATGGTAAATATATAAAATATTTTAGGTAGAAAAAAATGTATACTTTCGATATTTGACAGAAATGATGACAAAAATATTTGTATAAATTTTATACAATTAATTAATTGAAAAAAAGCTGAACAAAAAATGAGAAGAATTTGAAGAAATGCAAACAAAAAATTAAGAAGAGTCTACATTCAGATGCTCACGAGTTAACATGGTATGTATGTTGTTAACGGTTGGATAAAGTACAACAAAATACATGTACAATATTAAATTGCAACTAGCAAATATACAATCATTGTATATACATAACTAACTAAGTGTATCTCGTTTTTATAGAAGGCAGATTACAAGTGTGTTACGGTTGTTAATTTTTGTTTATTTTAAAAAGTTTTGATTTTTGAGTGGTAAAATTAATATTTGCTTCAAGAAGATTTTCAATAATAGTGAAAAAAAAAAGTTAAAGTATGGCAGAAACAGGAAATACAGAAGCAGCTGCTGCAGCTACCAATGTTGAGGCAAAAAAGTCAAAAAAGACTTCATCTGGTGGACCTAAGAAGCCAAAAAGCAAGCCTACTCATCCTCCAACAGCCCAAATGGTAGATAATGCAATTAAAACATTGAAAGAAAGAGGTGGTTCTTCGTTATCTGCTATCAAGAAATTCTTAGCTGTAAATTACAAGGTTGATACCGAAAAATTAGCTCCATTTATTAGGAAGTATTTGAAAAGCGCTGTTGCTAGTGGTAAATTAATTCAGACAAAAGGCAAAGGTGCATCTGGTTCATTCAAATTACCAAGCTTAGCTAAAACGAAAACTGAAGGTAATAAAACCACTGTGAATAAGAAATCTGCAGCAAAGAAATCAGAAAATAAATCAAAAGAGAAAGCAATTAAAAGCGAAAAAAAGAAGAGTGATAAAAAGAAAACTGAAAAGAAAAAAGCAGCTACTTCTGCAGCTAAAGGTGCTAAAAAAGCCGGCTCTCCAAAGGCAAAACCTTCAAAACCAAAACAACAAAAACCTAAAAAAGAGAAAACGGCAAAAGCAGCTCCAAAAACACCAAAAGCTCCAAAACCGAAAAAACTTGCAGCCCCAAAAAAGACAACCGCCAAGAAAGCAGCGAAAAAATAAATTCTTCGCATTAAGAATCTACTTAAATCAATACGTAACCACTGGAAAAAGTGGAGATAGAAAAACATGGCTAAAAGTCATATTTTTAAGATAGAAGTAAAAATCAAAAAGCATATAAGCCCTTTTCAGGGCTACAAATTATATAAACGAAGAGTTTACATATACATATTACACATGTTATACTAATACACAATCAATACAAATAGTTTTTTCTTAAGATTTTTCATAAAATGAAATTATCAAGTATGTGATTCTGATAAAATGTATTTTATAAATTATATGCGACGTAGAATATTTTGTTCTTTTTATTTTTTTATTAGAAAATTTTTTTATTTAATATTTTTTACTCCTTTCTAATTTTATAACAAAATTTTTCATATTACCGCCATTTCATATTATTTAAGTATACAGTAGATCCTTATTAGCCCATTACATCAATACAAAAACAAAAAAAAATTGATAAAGGTGTGTACATATAAAAGCGTATGTATGTACATAATATAAATGTCCATGTAGATTTTGTATGTACATTTATAAAAATTTTCAAAATTTAATTATAAATTATTTAAAATAATTAAAAATTATATTATACGAATCTATTCATTCGAATAATGAAAAAATGACATCATAAAATTAAAAAGGATAAGCATTTTAAGTACTGAATAAGAATTTAATATTTTGTATGAAGGCATGTATCAGAATTCAGAATGACTTTAATTTGATTATAAATTGATTAATAAATATGACACAAATGTAAGTTATTTAATAAAAATTTGTGAAATATAAATAAAGAATATAAACTATGATTTATTTAAGAAATTATTAAAAATTATTCATTGGAATTTGAGAAAAAGTAATTTTTATTAAAATTATCGGAAAATTTCAACTGAAATTTTATAAAAAAATTTAAATATTTGTTAAATTTAATAATAAATGGTAAATATATAAAATATTTTAGGTAGAAAAAAATGTATACTTTCGATATTTGACAGAAATGATGACAAAAATATTTGTATAAATTTTATACAATTAATTAATTGAAAAAAAGCTGAACAAAAAATGAGAAGAATTTGAAGAAATGCAAACAAAAAATTAAGAAGAGTCTACATTCAGATGCTCACGAGTTAACATGGTATGTATGTTGTTAACGGTTGGATAAAGTACAACAAAATACATGTACAATATTAAATTGCAACTAGCAAATATACAATCATTGTATATACATAACTAACTAAGTGTATCTCGTTTTTATAGAAGGCAGATTACAAGTGTGTTACGGTTGTTAATTTTTGTTTATTTTAAAAAGTTTTGATTTTTGAGTGGTAAAATTAATATTTGCTTCAAGAAGATTTTCAATAATAGTGAAAAAAAAAAGTTAAAGTATGGCAGAAACAGGAAATACAGAAGCAGCTGCTGCAGCTACCAATGTTGAGGCAAAAAAGTCAAAAAAGACTTCATCTGGTGGACCTAAGAAGCCAAAAAGCAAGCCTACTCATCCTCCAACAGCCCAAATGGTAGATAATGCAATTAAAACATTGAAAGAAAGAGGTGGTTCTTCGTTATCTGCTATCAAGAAATTCTTAGCTGTAAATTACAAGGTTGATACCGAAAAATTAGCTCCATTTATTAGGAAGTATTTGAAAAGCGCTGTTGCTAGTGGTAAATTAATTCAGACAAAAGGCAAAGGTGCATCTGGTTCATTCAAATTACCAAGCTTAGCTAAAACGAAAACTGAAGGTAATAAAACCACTGTGAATAAGAAATCTGCAGCAAAGAAATCAGAAAATAAATCAAAAGAGAAAGCAATTAAAAGCGAAAAAAAGAAGAGTGATAAAAAGAAAACTGAAAAGAAAAAAGCAGCTACTTCTGCAGCTAAAGGTGCTAAAAAAGCCGGCTCTCCAAAGGCAAAACCTTCAAAACCAAAACAACAAAAACCTAAAAAAGAGAAAACGGCAAAAGCAGCTCCAAAAACACCAAAAGCTCCAAAACCGAAAAAACTTGCAGCCCCAAAAAAGACAACCGCCAAGAAAGCAGCGAAAAAATAAATTCTTCGCATTAAGAATCTACTTAAATCAATACGTAACCACTGGAAAAAGTGGAGATAGAAAAACATGGCTAAAAGTCATATTTTTAAGATAGAAGTAAAAATCAAAAAGCATATAAGCCCTTTTCAGGGCTACAAATTATATAAACGAAGAGTTTACATATACATATTACACATGTTATACTAATACACAATCAATACAAATAGTTTTTTCTTAAGATTTTTCATAAAATGAAATTATCAAGTATGTGATTCTGATAAAATGTATTTTATAAATTATATGCGACGTGGAATATTTTATTCTTTTTATTTTTTTATTAGAAAATTTTATTATTTAATATTTTTTACTCCTTTCTAATTTTATAACAAAATTTTTCATATTACCGCCATTTCATATTATTTAAGTATACAGTAGATCCTTATTAGCCCATTACATCAATACAAAAACAAAAAAAAATTGATAAAGGTGTGTACATATAAAAGCGTATGTATGTACATAATATAAATGTCCATGTAGATTTTGTATGTACATTTATAAAAATTTTCAAAATTTAATTATAAATTATTTAAAATAATTAAAAATTATATTATACGAATCTATTCATTCGAATAATGAAAAAATGACATCATAAAATTAAAAAGGATAAACATTTTAAGTACTGAATAAGAATTTAATATTTTGTATGAAGGCATGTATCAGAATTCAGAATGACTTTAATTTGATTATAAATTGATTAATAAATATGACACAAATGTAAGTTATTTAATAAAAATTTGTGAAATATAAATAAAGAATATAAACTATGATTTATTTAAGAAATTATTAAAAATTATTCATTGGAATTTGAGAAAAAGTAATTTTTATTAAAATTATCGGAAAATTTCAACTGAAATTTTATAAAAAAATTTAAATATTTGTTAAATTTAATAATAAATGGTAAATATATAAAATATTTTAGGTAGAAAAAAATGTATACTTTCGATATTTGACAGAAATGATGACAAAAATATTTGTATAAATTTTATACAATTAATTAATTGAAAAAAAGCTGAACAAAAAATGAGAAGAATTTGAAGAAATGCAAACAAAAAATTAAGAAGAGTCTACATTCAGATGCTCACGAGTTAACATGGTATGTATGTTGTAACGGTTGGATAAAGTACAACAAAATACATGTACAATATTAAATTGCAACTAGCAAATATACAATCATTGTATATACATAACTAACTAAGTGTATCTCGTTTTTATAGAAGGCAGATTACAAGTGTGTTACGGTTGTTAATTTTTGTTTATTTTAAAAAGTTTTGATTTTTGAGTGGTAAAATTAATATTTGCTTCAAGAAGATTTTCAATAATAGTGAAAAAAAAAAAGTTAAAGTATGGCAGAAACAGGAAATACAGAAGCAGCTGCTGCAGCTACCAATGTTGAGGCAAAAAAGTCAAAAAAGACTTCATCTGGTGGACCTAAGAAGCCAAAAAGCAAGCCTACTCATCCTCCAACAGCCCAAATGGTAGATAATGCAATTAAAACATTGAAAGAAAGAGGTGGTTCTTCGTTATCTGCTATCAAGAAATTCTTAGCTGTAAATTACAAGGTTGATACCGAAAAATTAGCTCCATTTATTAGGAAGTATTTGAAAAGCGCTGTTGCTAGTGGTAAATTAATTCAGACAAAAGGCAAAGGTGCATCTGGTTCATTCAAATTACCAAGCTTAGCTAAAACGAAAACTGAAGGTAATAAAACCACTGTGAATAAGAAATCTGCAGCAAAGAAATCAGAAAATAAATCAAAAGAGAAAGCAATTAAAAGCGAAAAAAAGAAGAGTGATAAAAAGAAAACTGAAAAGAAAAAAGCAGCTACTTCTGCAGCTAAAGGTGCTAAAAAAGCCGGTTCTCCAAAGGCAAAACCTTCAAAACCAAAACAACAAAAACCTAAAAAAGAGAAAACGGCAAAAGCAGCTCCAAAAACACCAAAAGCTCCAAAACCGAAAAAACTTGCAGCCCCAAAAAAGACAACCGCCAAGAAAGCAGCGAAAAAATAAATTCTTCGCATTAAGAATCTACTTAAATCAATACGTAACCACTGGAAAAAGTGGAGATAGAAAAACATGGCTAAAAGTCATATTTTTAAGATAGAAGTAAAAATCAAAAAGCATATAAGCCCTTTTCAGGGCTACAAATTATATAAACGAAGAGTTTACATATACATATTACACATGTTATACTAATACACAATCAATACAAATAGTTTTTTCTTAAGATTTTTCATAAAATGAAATTATCAAGTATGTGATTCTGATAAAATGTATTTTATAAATTATATGCGACGTAGAATATTTTGTTCTTTTTATTTTTTTATTAGAAAATTTTTTTATTTAATATTTTTTACTCCTTTCTAATTTTATAACAAAATTTTTCATATTACCGCCATTTCATATTATTTAAGTATACAGTAGATCCTTATTAGCCCATTACATCAATACAAAAACAACAAAAAATTGATAAAGGTGTGTACATATAAAAGCGTATGTATGTACATAATATAAATGTCCATGTAGATTTTGTATGTACATTTATAAAAATTTTCAAAATTTAATTATAAATTATTTAAAATAATTAAAAATTATATTATACGAATCTATTCATTCGAATAATGAAAAAATGACATCATAAAATTAAAAAGGATAAACATTTTAAGTACTGAATAAGAATTTAATATTTTGTATGAAGGCATGTATCAGAATTCAGAATGACTTTAATTTGATTATAAATTGATTAATAAATATGACACAAATGTAAGTTATTTAATAAAAATTTGTGAAATATAAATAAAGAATATAAACTATGATTTATTTAAGAAATTATTAAAAATTATTCATTGGAATTTGAGAAAAAGTAATTTTTATTAAAATTATCGGAAAATTTCAACTGAAATTTTATAAAAAAATTTAAATATTTGTTAAATTTAATAATAAATGGTAAATATATAAAATATTTTAGGTAGAAAAAAATGTATACTTTCGATATTTGACAGAAATGATGACAAAAATATTTGTATAAATTTTATACAATTAATTAATTGAAAAAAAGCTGAACAAAAAATGAGAAGAATTTGAAGAAATGCAAACAAAAAATTAAGAAGAGTCTACATTCAGATGCTCACGAGTTAACATGGTATGTATGTTGTTAACGGTTGGATAAAGTACAACAAAGTACATGTACAATATTAAATTGCAACTAGCAAATATACAATCATTACATATACATAACTAACTAAGTGTATCTCGTTTTTATAGAAGGCAGATTACAAGTGTGTTACGGTTGTTAATTTTTGTTTATTTTAAAAAGTTTTGATTTTTGAGTGGTAAAATTAATATTTGCTTCAAGAAGATTTTCAATAATAGTGAAAAAAAAAAGTTAAAGTATGGCAGAAACAGGAAATACAGAAGCAGCTGCTGCAGCTACCAATGTTGAGGCAAAAAAGTCAAAAAAGACTTCATCTGGTGGACCTAAGAAGCCAAAAAGCAAGCCTACTCATCCTCCAACAGCCCAAATGGTAGATAATGCAATTAAAACATTGAAAGAAAGAGGTGGTTCTTCGTTATCTGCTATCAAGAAATTCTTAGCTGTAAATTACAAGGTTGATACCGAAAAATTAGCTCCATTTATTAGGAAGTATTTGAAAAGCGCTGTTGCTAGTGGTAAATTAATTCAGACAAAAGGCAAAGGTGCATCTGGTTCATTCAAATTACCAAGCTTAGCTAAAACGAAAACTGAAGGTAATAAAACCACTGTGAATAAGAAATCTGCAGCAAAGAAATCAGAAAATAAATCAAAAGAGAAAGCAATTAAAAGCGAAAAAAAGAAGAGTGATAAAAAGAAAACTGAAAAGAAAAAAGCAGCTACTTCTGCAGCTAAAGGTGCTAAAAAAGCCGGCTCTCCAAAGGCAAAACCTTCAAAACCAAAACAACAAAAACCTAAAAAAGAGAAAACGGCAAAAGCAGCTCCAAAAACACCAAAAGCTCCAAAACCGAAAAAACTTGCAGCCCCAAAAAAGACAACCGCCAAGAAAGCAGCGAAAAAATAAATTCTTCGCATTAAGAATCTACTTAAATCAATACGTAACCACTGGAAAAAGTGGAGATAGAAAAACATGGCTAAAAGTCATATTTTTAAGATAGAAGTAAAAATCAAAAAGCATATAAGCCCTTTTCAGGGCTACAAATTATATAAACGAAGAGTTTACATATACATATTACACATGTTATACTAATACACAATCAATACAAATAGTTTTTTCTTAAGATTTTTCATAAAATGAAATTATCAAGTATGTGATTCTGATAAAATGTATTTTATAAATTATATGCGACGTGGAATATTTTATTCTTTTTATTTTTTTATTAGAAAATTTTATTATTTAATATTTTTTACTCCTTTCTAATTTTATAACAAAATTTTTCATATTACCGCCATTTCATATTATTTAAGTATACAGTAGATCCTTATTAGCCCATTACATCAATACAAAAACAAAAAAAAATTGATAAAGGTGTGTACATATAAAAGCGTATGTATGTACATAATATAAATGTCCATGTAGATTTTGTATGTACATTTATAAAAATTTTCAAAATTTAATTATAAATTATTTAAAATAATTAAAAATTATATTATACGAATCTATTCATTCGAATAATGAAAAAATGACATCATAAAATTAAAAAGGATAAACATTTTAAGTACTGAATAAGAATTTAATATTTTGTATGAAGGCATGTATCAGAATTCAGAATGACTTTAATTTGATTATAAATTGATTAATAAATATGACACAAATGTAAGTTATTTAATAAAAATTTGTGAAATATAAATAAAGAATATAAACTATGATTTATTTAAGAAATTATTAAAAATTATTCATTGGAATTTGAGAAAAAGTAATTTTTATTAAAATTATCGGAAAATTTCAACTGAAATTTTATAAAAAAATTTAAATATTTGTTAAATTTAATAATAAATGGTAAATATATAAAATATTTTAGGTAGAAAAAAATGTATACTTTCGATATTTGACAGAAATGATGACAAAAATATTTGTATAAATTTTATACAATTAATTAATTGAAAAAAAGCTGAACAAAAAATGAGAAGAATTTGAAGAAATGCAAACAAAAAATTAAGAAGAGTCTACATTCAGATGCTCACGAGTTAACATGGTATGTATGTTGTAACGGTTGGATAAAGTACAACAAAATACATGTACAATATTAAATTGCAACTAGCAAATATACAATCATTGTATATACATAACTAACTAAGTGTATCTCGTTTTTATAGAAGGCAGATTACAAGTGTGTTACGGTTGTTAATTTTTGTTTATTTTAAAAAGTTTTGATTTTTGAGTGGTAAAATTAATATTTGCTTCAAGAAGATTTTCAATAATAGTGAAAAAAAAAAAGTTAAAGTATGGCAGAAACAGGAAATACAGAAGCAGCTGCTGCAGCTACCAATGTTGAGGCAAAAAAGTCAAAAAAGACTTCATCTGGTGGACCTAAGAAGCCAAAAAGCAAGCCTACTCATCCTCCAACAGCCCAAATGGTAGATAATGCAATTAAAACATTGAAAGAAAGAGGTGGTTCTTCGTTATCTGCTATCAAGAAATTCTTAGCTGTAAATTACAAGGTTGATACCGAAAAATTAGCTCCATTTATTAGGAAGTATTTGAAAAGCGCTGTTGCTAGTGGTAAATTAATTCAGACAAAAGGCAAAGGTGCATCTGGTTCATTCAAATTACCAAGCTTAGCTAAAACGAAAACTGAAGGTAATAAAACCACTGTGAATAAGAAATCTGCAGCAAAGAAATCAGAAAATAAATCAAAAGAGAAAGCAATTAAAAGCGAAAAAAAGAAGAGTGATAAAAAGAAAACTGAAAAGAAAAAAGCAGCTACTTCTGCAGCTAAAGGTGCTAAAAAAGCCGGTTCTCCAAAGGCAAAACCTTCAAAACCAAAACAACAAAAACCTAAAAAAGAGAAAACGGCAAAAGCAGCTCCAAAAACACCAAAAGCTCCAAAACCGAAAAAACTTGCAGCCCCAAAAAAGACAACCGCCAAGAAAGCAGCGAAAAAATAAATTCTTCGCATTAAGAATCTACTTAAATCAATACGTAACCACTGGAAAAAGTGGAGATAGAAAAACATGGCTAAAAGTCATATTTTTAAGATAGAAGTAAAAATCAAAAAGCATATAAGCCCTTTTCAGGGCTACAAATTATATAAACGAAGAGTTTACATATACATATTACACATGTTATACTAATACACAATCAATACAAATAGTTTTTTCTTAAGATTTTTCATAAAATGAAATTATCAAGTATGTGATTCTGATAAAATGTATTTTATAAATTATATGCGACGTGGAATATTTTATTCTTTTTATTTTTTTATTAGAAAATTTTATTATTTAATATTTTTTACTCCTTTCTAATTTTATAACAAAATTTTTCATATTACCGCCATTTCATATTATTTAAGTATACAGTAGATCCTTATTAGCCCATTACATCAATACAAAAACAACAAAAAATTGATAAAGGTGTGTACATATAAAAGCGTATGTATGTACATAATATAAATGTCCATGTAGATTTTGTATGTACATTTATAAAAATTTTCAAAATTTAATTATAAATTATTTAAAATAATTAAAAATTATATTATACGAATCTATTCATTCGAATAATGAAAAAATGACATCATAAAATTAAAAAGGATAAACATTTTAAGTACTGAATAAGAATTTAATATTTTGTATGAAGGCATGTATCAGAATTCAGAATGACTTTATTTTGATTATAAATTGATTAATAAATATGACACAAATGTAAGTTATTTAATAAAAATTTGTGAAATATAAATAAAGAATATAAACTATGATTTATTTAAGAAATTATTAAAAATTATTCATTGGAATTTGAGAAAAAGTAATTTTTATTAAAATTATCGGAAAATTTCAACTGAAATTTTATAAAAAAATTTAAATATTTGTTAAATTTAATAATAAATGGTAAATATATAAAATATTTTAGGTAGAAAAAAATGTATACTTTCGATATTTGACAGAAATGATGACAAAAATATTTGTATAAATTTTATACAATTAATTAATTGAAAAAAAGCTGAACAAAAAATGAGAAGAATTTGAAGAAATGCAAACAAAAAATTAAGAAGAGTCTACATTCAGATGCTCACGAGTTAACATGGTATGTATGTTGTAACGGTTGGATAAAGTACAACAAAATACATGTACAATATTAAATTGCAACTAGCAAATATACAATCATTGTATATACATAACTAACTAAGTGTATCTCGTTTTTATAGAAGGCAGATTACAAGTGTGTTACGGTTGTTAATTTTTGTTTATTTTAAAAAGTTTTGATTTTTGAGTGGTAAAATTAATATTTGCTTCAAGAAGATTTTCAATAATAGTGAAAAAAAAAAAGTTAAAGTATGGCAGAAACAGGAAATACAGAAGCAGCTGCTGCAGCTACCAATGTTGAGGCAAAAAAGTCAAAAAAGACTTCATCTGGTGGACCTAAGAAGCCAAAAAGCAAGCCTACTCATCCTCCAACAGCCCAAATGGTAGATAATGCAATTAAAACATTGAAAGAAAGAGGTGGTTCTTCGTTATCTGCTATTAAGAAATTCTTAGCTGTAAATTACAAGGTTGATACCGAAAAATTAGCTCCATTTATTAGGAAGTATTTGAAAAGCGCTGTTGCTAGTGGTAAATTAATTCAGACAAAAGGCAAAGGTGCATCTGGTTCATTCAAATTACCAAGCTTAGCTAAAACGAAAACTGAAGGTAATAAAACCACTGTGAATAAGAAATCTGCAGCAAAGAAATCAGAAAATAAATCAAAAGAGAAAGCAATTAAAAGCGAAAAAAAGAAGAGTGATAAAAAGAAAACTGAAAAGAAAAAAGCAGCTACTTCTGCAGCTAAAGGTGCTAAAAAAGCCGGTTCTCCAAAGGCAAAACCTTCAAAACCAAAACAACAAAAACCTAAAAAAGAGAAAACGGCAAAAGCAGCTCCAAAAACACCAAAAGCTCCAAAACCGAAAAAACTTGCAGCCCCAAAAAAGACAACCGCCAAGAAAGCAGCGAAAAAATAAATTCTTCGCATTAAGAATCTACTTAAATCAATACGTAACCACTGGAAAAAGTGGAGATAGAAAAACATGGCTAAAAGTCATATTTTTAAGATAGAAGTAAAAATCAAAAAGCATATAAGCCCTTTTCAGGGCTACAAATTATATAAACGAAGAGTTTACATATACATATTACACATGTTATACTAATACACAATCAATACAAATAGTTTTTTCTTAAGATTTTTCATAAAATGAAATTATCAAGTATGTGATTCTGATAAAATGTATTTTATAAATTATATGCGACGTAGAATATTTTGTTCTTTTTATTTTTTTATTTGAAAATTTTTTTATTTAATATTTTTTACTCCTTTCTAATTTTATAACAAAATTTTTCATATTACCGCCATTTCATATTATTTAAGTATACAGTAGATCCTTATTAGCCCATTACATCAATACAAAAACAAAAAAAAATTGATAAAGGTGTGTACATATAAAAGCGTATGTATGTACATAATATAAATGTCCATGTAGATTTTGTATGTACATTTATAAAAATTTTCAAAATTTAATTATAAATTATTTAAAATAATTAAAAATTATATTATACGAATCTATTCATTCGAATAATGAAAAAATGACATCATAAAATTAAAAAGGATAAACATTTTAAGTACTGAATAAGAATTTAATATTTTGTATGAAGGCATGTATCAGAATTCAGAATGACTTTAATTTGATTATAAATTGATTAATAAATATGACACAAATGTAAGTTATTTAATAAAAATTTGTGAAATATAAATAAAGAATATAAACTATGATTTATTTAAGAAATTATTAAAAATTATTCATTGGAATTTGAGAAAAAGTAATTTTTATTAAAATTATCGGAAAATTTCAACTGAAATTTTATAAAAAAATTTAAATATTTGTTAAATTTAATAATAAATGGTAAATATATAAAATATTTTAGGTAGAAAAAAATGTATACTTTCGATATTTGACAGAAATGATGACAAAAATATTTGTATAAATTTTATACAATTAATTAATTGAAAAAAAGCTGAACAAAAAATGAGAAGAATTTGAAGAAATGCAAACAAAAAATTAAGAAGAGTCTACATTCAGATGCTCACGAGTTAACATGGTATGTATGTTGTAACGGTTGGATAAAGTACAACAAAATACATGTAAAATATTAAATTGCAACTAGCAAATATACAATCATTGTATATACAAACCTAACTAAGTGTATCTCGTTTTTATAGAAGGCAGATTACAAGTGTGTTACGGTTGTTAATTTTTGTTTATTTTAAAAAGTTTTGATTTTTGAGTGGTAAAATTAATATTTGCTTCAAGAAGATTTTCAATAATAGTGAAAAAAAAAAAAGTTAAAGTATGGCAGAAACAGGAAATACAGAAGCAGCTGCTGCAGCTACCAATGTTGAGGCAAAAAAGTCAAAAAAGACTTCATCTGGTGGACCTAAGAAGCCAAAAAGCAAGCCTACTCATCCTCCAACAGCCCAAATGGTAGATAATGCAATTAAAACATTGAAAGAAAGAGGTGGTTCTTCGTTATCTGCTATCAAGAAATTCTTAGCTGTAAATTACAAGGTTGATACCGAAAAATTAGCTCCATTTATTAGGAAGTATTTGAAAAGCGCTGTTGCTAGTGGTAAATTAATTCAGACAAAAGGCAAAGGTGCATCTGGTTCATTCAAATTACCAAGCTTAGCTAAAACGAAAACTGAAGGTAATAAAACCACTGTGAATAAGAAATCTGCAGCAAAGAAATCAGAAAATAAATCAAAAGAGAAAGCAATTAAAAGCGAAAAAAAGAAGAGTGATAAAAAGAAAACTGAAAAGAAAAAAGCAGCTACTTCTGCAGCTAAAGGTGCTAAAAAAGCCGGCTCTCCAAAGGCAAAACCTTCAAAACCAAAACAACAAAAACCTAAAAAAGAGAAAACGGCAAAAGCAGCTCCAAAAACACCAAAAGCTCCAAAACCGAAAAAACTTGCAGCCCCAAAAAAGACAACCGCCAAGAAAGCAGCGAAAAAATAAATTCTTCGCATTAAGAATCTACTTAAATCAATACGTAACCACTGGAAAAAGTGGAGATAGAAAAACATGGCTAAAAGTCATATTTTTAAGACAGAAGTAAAAATCAAAAAGCATATAAGCCCTTTTCAGGGCTACAAATTATATAAACGAAGAGTTTACATATACATATTACACATGTTATACTAATACACAATCAATACAAATAGTTTTTTCTTAAGATTTTTCATAAAATGAAATTATCAAGTATGTGATTCTGATAAAATGTATTTTATAAATTATATGCGACGTGGAATATTTTATTCTTTTTATTTTTTTATTAGAAAATTTTATTATTTAATATTTTTTACTCCTTTCTAATTTTATAACAAAATTTTTCATATTACCGCCATTTCATATTATTTAAGTATACAGTAGATCCTTATTAGCCCATTACATCAATACAAAAACAAAAAAAAATTGATAAAGGTGTGTACATATAAAAGCGTATGTATGTACATAATATAAATGTCCATGTAGATTTTGTATGTACATTTATAAAAATTTTCAAAATTTAATTATAAATTATTTAAAATAATTAAAAATTATATTATACGAATCTATTCATTCGAATAATGAAAAAATGACATCATAAAATTAAAAAGGATAAACATTTTAAGTACTGAATAAGAATTTAATATTTTGTATGAAGGCATGTATCAGAATTCAGAATGACTTTAATTTGATTATAAATTGATTAATAAATATGACACAAATGTAAGTTATTTAATAAAAATTTGTGAAATATAAATAAAGAATATAAACTATGATTTATTTAAGAAATTATTAAAAATTATTCATTGGAATTTGAGAAAAAGTAATTTTTATTAAAATTATCGGAAAATTTCAACTGAAATTTTATAAAAAAATTTAAATATTTGTTAAATTTAATAATAAATGGTAAATATATAAAATATTTTAGGTAGAAAAAAATGTATACTTTCGATATTTGACAGAAATGATGACAAAAATATTTGTATAAATTTTATACAATTAATTAATTGAAAAAAAGCTGAACAAAAAATGAGAAGAATTTGAAGAAATGCAAACAAAAAATTAAGAAGAGTCTACATTCAGATGCTCACGAGTTAACATGGTATGTATGTTGTAACGGTTGGATAAAGTACAACAAAATACATGTACAATATTAAATTGCAACTAGCAAATATACAATCATTGTATATACATAACTAACTAAGTGTATCTCGTTTTTATAGAAGGCAGATTACAAGTGTGTTACGGTTGTTAATTTTTGTTTATTTTAAAAAGTTTTGATTTTTGAGTGGTAAAATTAATATTTGCTTCAAGAAGATTTTCAATAATAGTGAAAAAAAAAAAGTTAAAGTATGGCAGAAACAGGAAATACAGAAGCAGCTGCTGCAGCTACCAATGTTGAGGCAAAAAAGTCAAAAAAGACTTCATCTGGTGGACCTAAGAAGCCAAAAAGCAAGCCTACTCATCCTCCAACAGCCCAAATGGTAGATAATGCAATTAAAACATTGAAAGAAAGAGGTGGTTCTTCGTTATCTGCTATCAAGAAATTCTTAGCTGTAAATTACAAGGTTGATACCGAAAAATTAGCTCCATTTATTAGGAAGTATTTGAAAAGCGCTGTTGCTAGTGGTAAATTAATTCAGACAAAAGGCAAAGGTGCATCTGGTTCATTCAAATTACCAAGCTTAGCTAAAACGAAAACTGAAGGTAATAAAACCACTGTGAATAAGAAATCTGCAGCAAAGAAATCAGAAAATAAATCAAAAGAGAAAGCAATTAAAAGCGAAAAAAAGAAGAGTGATAAAAAGAAAACTGAAAAGAAAAAAGCAGCTACTTCTGCAGCTAAAGGTGCTAAAAAAGCCGGTTCTCCAAAGGCAAAACCTTCAAAACCAAAACAACAAAAACCTAAAAAAGAGAAAACGGCAAAAGCAGCTCCAAAAACACCAAAAGCTCCAAAACCGAAAAAACTTGCAGCCCCAAAAAAGACAACCGCCAAGAAAGCAGCGAAAAAATAAATTCTTCGCATTAAGAATCTACTTAAATCAATACGTAACCACTGGAAAAAGTGGAGATAGAAAAACATGGCTAAAAGTCATATTTTTAAGATAGAAGTAAAAATCAAAAAGCATATAAGCCCTTTTCAGGGCTACAAATTATATAAACGAAGAGTTTACATATACATATTACACATGTTATACTAATACACAATCAATACAAATAGTTTTTTCTTAAGATTTTTCATAAAATGAAATTATCAAGTATGTGATTCTGATAAAATGTATTTTATAAATTATATGCGACGTGGAATATTTTATTCTTTTTATTTTTTTATTAGAAAATTTTATTATTTAATATTTTTTACTCCTTTCTAATTTTATAACAAAATTTTTCATATTACCGCCATTTCATATTATTTAAGTATACAGTAGATCCTTATTAGCCCATTACATCAATACAAAAACAACAAAAAATTGATAAAGGTGTGTACATATAAAAGCGTATGTATGTACATAATATAAATGTCCATGTAGATTTTGTATGTACATTTATAAAAATTTTCAAAATTTAATTATAAATTATTTAAAATAATTAAAAATTATATTATACGAATCTATTCATTCGAATAATGAAAAAATGACATCATAAAATTAAAAAGGATAAACATTTTAAGTACTGAATAAGAATTTAATATTTTGTATGAAGGCATGTATCAGAATTCAGAATGACTTTATTTTGATTATAAATTGATTAATAAATATGACACAAATGTAAGTTATTTAATAAAAATTTGTGAAATATAAATAAAGAATATAAACTATGATTTATTTAAGAAATTATTAAAAATTATTCATTGGAATTTGAGAAAAAGTAATTTTTATTAAAATTATCGGAAAATTTCAACTGAAATTTTATAAAAAAATTTAAATATTTGTTAAATTTAATAATAAATGGTAAATATATAAAATATTTTAGGTAGAAAAAAATGTATACTTTCGATATTTGACAGAAATGATGACAAAAATATTTGTATAAATTTTATACAATTAATTAATTGAAAAAAAGCTGAACAAAAAATGAGAAGAATTTGAAGAAATGCAAACAAAAAATTAAGAAGAGTCTACATTCAGATGCTCACGAGTTAACATGGTATGTATGTTGTAACGGTTGGATAAAGTACAACAAAATACATGTACAATATTAAATTGCAACTAGCAAATATACAATCATTGTATATACATAACTAACTAAGTGTATCTCGTTTTTATAGAAGGCAGATTACAAGTGTGTTACGGTTGTTAATTTTTGTTTATTTTAAAAAGTTTTGATTTTTGAGTGGTAAAATTAATATTTGCTTCAAGAAGATTTTCAATAATAGTGAAAAAAAAAAAGTTAAAGTATGGCAGAAACAGGAAATACAGAAGCAGCTGCTGCAGCTACCAATGTTGAGGCAAAAAAGTCAAAAAAGACTTCATCTGGTGGACCTAAGAAGCCAAAAAGCAAGCCTACTCATCCTCCAACAGCCCAAATGGTAGATAATGCAATTAAAACATTGAAAGAAAGAGGTGGTTCTTCGTTATCTGCTATTAAGAAATTCTTAGCTGTAAATTACAAGGTTGATACCGAAAAATTAGCTCCATTTATTAGGAAGTATTTGAAAAGCGCTGTTGCTAGTGGTAAATTAATTCAGACAAAAGGCAAAGGTGCATCTGGTTCATTCAAATTACCAAGCTTAGCTAAAACGAAAACTGAAGGTAATAAAACCACTGTGAATAAGAAATCTGCAGCAAAGAAATCAGAAAATAAATCAAAAGAGAAAGCAATTAAAAGCGAAAAAAAGAAGAGTGATAAAAAGAAAACTGAAAAGAAAAAAGCAGCTACTTCTGCAGCTAAAGGTGCTAAAAAAGCCGGTTCTCCAAAGGCAAAACCTTCAAAACCAAAACAACAAAAACCTAAAAAAGAGAAAACGGCAAAAGCAGCTCCAAAAACACCAAAAGCTCCAAAACCGAAAAAACTTGCAGCCCCAAAAAAGACAACCGCCAAGAAAGCAGCGAAAAAATAAATTCTTCGCATTAAGAATCTACTTAAATCAATACGTAACCACTGGAAAAAGTGGAGATAGAAAAACATGGCTAAAAGTCATATTTTTAAGATAGAAGTAAAAATCAAAAAGCATATAAGCCCTTTTCAGGGCTACAAATTATATAAACGAAGAGTTTACATATACATATTACACATGTTATACTAATACACAATCAATACAAATAGTTTTTTCTTAAGATTTTTCATAAAATGAAATTATCAAGTATGTGATTCTGATAAAATGTATTTTATAAATTATATGCGACGTAGAATATTTTGTTCTTTTTATTTTTTTATTTGAAAATTTTTTTATTTAATATTTTTTACTCCTTTCTAATTTTATAACAAAATTTTTCATATTACCGCCATTTCATATTATTTAAGTATACAGTAGATCCTTATTAGCCCATTACATCAATACAAAAACAAAAAAAAATTGATAAAGGTGTGTACATATAAAAGCGTATGTATGTACATAATATAAATGTCCATGTAGATTTTGTATGTACATTTATAAAAATTTTCAAAATTTAATTATAAATTATTTAAAATAATTAAAAATTATATTATACGAATCTATTCATTCGAATAATGAAAAAATGACATCATAAAATTAAAAAGGATAAACATTTTAAGTACTGAATAAGAATTTAATATTTTGTATGAAGGCATGTATCAGAATTCAGAATGACTTTAATTTGATTATAAATTGATTAATAAATATGACACAAATGTAAGTTATTTAATAAAAATTTGTGAAATATAAATAAAGAATATAAACTATGATTTATTTAAGAAATTATTAAAAATTATTCATTGGAATTTGAGAAAAAGTAATTTTTATTAAAATTATCGGAAAATTTCAACTGAAATTTTATAAAAAAATTTAAATATTTGTTAAATTTAATAATAAATGGTAAATATATAAAATATTTTAGGTAGAAAAAAATGTATACTTTCGATATTTGACAGAAATGATGACAAAAATATTTGTATAAATTTTATACAATTAATTAATTGAAAAAAAGCTGAACAAAAAATGAGAAGAATTTGAAGAAATGCAAACAAAAAATTAAGAAGAGTCTACATTCAGATGCTCACGAGTTAACATGGTATGTATGTTGTAACGGTTGGATAAAGTACAACAAAATACATGTAAAATATTAAATTGCAACTAGCAAATATACAATCATTGTATATACAAACCTAACTAAGTGTATCTCGTTTTTATAGAAGGCAGATTACAAGTGTGTTACGGTTGTTAATTTTTGTTTATTTTAAAAAGTTTTGATTTTTGAGTGGTAAAATTAATATTTGCTTCAAGAAGATTTTCAATAATAGTGAAAAAAAAAAAAGTTAAAGTATGGCAGAAACAGGAAATACAGAAGCAGCTGCTGCAGCTACCAATGTTGAGGCAAAAAAGTCAAAAAAGACTTCATCTGGTGGACCTAAGAAGCCAAAAAGCAAGCCTACTCATCCTCCAACAGCCCAAATGGTAGATAATGCAATTAAAACATTGAAAGAAAGAGGTGGTTCTTCGTTATCTGCTATCAAGAAATTCTTAGCTGTAAATTACAAGGTTGATACCGAAAAATTAGCTCCATTTATTAGGAAGTATTTGAAAAGCGCTGTTGCTAGTGGTAAATTAATTCAGACAAAAGGCAAAGGTGCATCTGGTTCATTCAAATTACCAAGCTTAGCTAAAACGAAAACTGAAGGTAATAAAACCACTGTGAATAAGAAATCTGCAGCAAAGAAATCAGAAAATAAATCAAAAGAGAAAGCAATTAAAAGCGAAAAAAAGAAGAGTGATAAAAAGAAAACTGAAAAGAAAAAAGCAGCTACTTCTGCAGCTAAAGGTGCTAAAAAAGCCGGCTCTCCAAAGGCAAAACCTTCAAAACCAAAACAACAAAAACCTAAAAAAGAGAAAACGGCAAAAGCAGCTCCAAAAACACCAAAAGCTCCAAAACCGAAAAAACTTGCAGCCCCAAAAAAGACAACCGCCAAGAAAGCAGCGAAAAAATAAATTCTTCGCATTAAGAATCTACTTAAATCAATACGTAACCACTGGAAAAAGTGGAGATAGAAAAACATGGCTAAAAGTCATATTTTTAAGACAGAAGTAAAAATCAAAAAGCATATAAGCCCTTTTCAGGGCTACAAATTATATAAACGAAGAGTTTACATATACATATTACACATGTTATACTAATACACAATCAATACAAATAGTTTTTTCTTAAGATTTTTCATAAAATGAAATTATCAAGTATGTGATTCTGATAAAATGTATTTTATAAATTATATGCGACGTGGAATATTTTATTCTTTTTATTTTTTTATTAGAAAATTTTATTATTTAATATTTTTTACTCCTTTCTAATTTTATAACAAAATTTTTCATATTACCGCCATTTCATATTATTTAAGTATACAGTAGATCCTTATTAGCCCATTACATCAATACAAAAACAAAAAAAAATTGATAAAGGTGTGTACATATAAAAGCGTATGTATGTACATAATATAAATGTCCATGTAGATTTTGTATGTACATTTATAAAAATTTTCAAAATTTAATTATAAATTATTTAAAATAATTAAAAATTATATTATACGAATCTATTCATTCGAATAATGAAAAAATGACATCATAAAATTAAAAAGGATAAACATTTTAAGTACTGAATAAGAATTTAATATTTTGTATGAAGGCATGTATCAGAATTCAGAATGACTTTAATTTGATTATAAATTGAGTAATAAATATGACACAAATGTAAGTTATTTAATAAAAATTTGTGAAATATAAATAAAGAATATAAACTATGATTTATTTAAGAAATTATTAAAAATTATTCATTGGAATTTGAGAAAAAGTAATTTTTATTAAAATTATCGGAAAATTTCAACTGAAATTTTATAAAAAAATTTAAATATTTGTTAAATTTAATAATAAATGGTAAATATATAAGATATTTTAGGTAGAAAAAAATGTATACTTTCGATATTTGACAGAAATGATGACAAAAATATTTGTATAAATTTTATACAATTAATTAATTGAAAAAAAGCTGAACAAAAAATGAGAAGAATTTGAAGAAATGCAAACAAAAAATTAAGAAGAGTCTACATTCAGATGCTCACGAGTTAACATGGTATGTATGTTGTTAACGGTTGGATAAAGTACAACAAAGTACATGTACAATATTAAATTGCAACTAGCAAATATACAATCATTACATATACATAACTAACTAAGTGTATCTCGTTTTTATAGAAGGCAGATTACAAGTGTGTTACGGTTGTTAATTTTTGTTTATTTTAAAAAGTTTTGATTTTTGAGTGGTAAAATTAATATTTGCTTCAAGAAGATTTTCAATAATAGTGAAAAAAAAAAAGTTAAAGTATGGCAGAAACAGGAAATACAGAAGCAGCTGCTGCAGCTACCAATGTTGAGGCAAAAAAGTCAAAAAAGACTTCATCTGGTGGACCTAAGAAGCCAAAAAGCAAGCCTACTCATCCTCCAACAGCCCAAATGGTAGATAATGCAATTAAAACATTGAAAGAAAGAGGTGGTTCTTCGTTATCTGCTATCAAGAAATTCTTAGCTGTAAATTACAAGGTTGATACCGAAAAATTAGCTCCATTTATTAGGAAGTATTTGAAAAGCGCTGTTGCTAGTGGTAAATTAATTCAGACAAAAGGCAAAGGTGCATCTGGTTCATTCAAATTACCAAGCTTAGCTAAAACGAAAACTGAAGGTAATAAAACCACTGTGAATAAGAAATCTGCAGCAAAGAAATCAGAAAATAAATCAAAAGAGAAAGCAATTAAAAGCGAAAAAAAGAAGAGTGATAAAAAGAAAACTGAAAAGAAAAAAGCAGCTACTTCTGCAGCTAAAGGTGCTAAAAAAGCCGGCTCTCCAAAGGCAAAACCTTCAAAACCAAAACAACAAAAACCTAAAAAAGAGAAAACGGCAAAAGCAGCTCCAAAAACACCAAAAGCTCCAAAACCGAAAAAACTTGCAGCCCCAAAAAAGACAACCGCCAAGAAAGCAGCGAAAAAATAAATTCTTCGCATTAAGAATCTACTTAAATCAATACGTAACCACTGGAAAAAGTGGAGATAGAAAAACATGGCTAAAAGTCATATTTTTAAGATAGAAGTAAAAATCAAAAAGCATATAAGCCCTTTTCAGGGCTACAAATTATATAAACGAAGAGTTTACATATACATATTACACATGTTATACTAATACACAATCAATACAAATAGTTTTTTCTTAAGATTTTTCATAAAATGAAATTATCAAGTATGTGATTCTGATAAAATGTATTTTATAAATTATATGCGACGTGGAATATTTTATTCTTTTTATTTTTTTATTAGAAAATTTTATTATTTAATATTTTTTACTCCTTTCTAATTTTATAACAAAATTTTTCATATTACCGCCATTTCATATTATTTAAGTATACAGTAGATCCTTATTAGCCTATTACATCAATACAAAAACAAAAAAAAATTGATAAAGGTGTGTACATATAAAAGCGTATGTATGTACATAATATAAATGTCCATGTAGATTTTGTATGTACATTTATAAAAATTTTCAAAATTTAATTATAAATTATTTAAAATAATTAAAAATTATATTATACGAATCTATTCATTCGAATAATGAAAAAATGACATCATAAAATTAAAAAGGATAAACATTTTAAGTACTGAATAAGAATTTAATATTTTGTATGAAGGCATGTATCAGAATTCAGAATGACTTTAATTTGATTATAAATTGATTAATAAATATGACACAAATGTAAGTTATTTAATAAAAATTTGTGAAATATAAATAAAGAATATAAACTATGATTTATTTAAGAAATTATTAAAAATTATTCATTGGAATTTGAGAAAAAGTAATTTTTATTAAAATTATCGGAAAATTTCAACTGAAATTTTATAAAAAAATTTAAATATTTGTTAAATTTAATAATAAATGGTAAATATATAAAATATTTTAGGTAGAAAAAAATGTATACTTTCGATATTTGACAGAAATGATGACAAAAATATTTGTATAAATTTTATACAATTAATTAATTGAAAAAAAGCTGAACAAAAAATGAGAAGAATTTGAAGAAATGCAAACAAAAAATTAAGAAGAGTCTACATTCAGATGCTCACGAGTTAACATGGTATGTATGTTGTAACGGTTGGATAAAGTACAACAAAATACATGTAAAATATTAAATTGCAACTAGCAAATATACAATCATTGTATATACAAACCTAACTAAGTGTATCTCGTTTTTATAGAAGGCAGATTACAAGTGTGTTACGGTTGTTAATTTTTGTTTATTTTAAAAAGTTTTGATTTTTGAGTGGTAAAATTAATATTTGCTTCAAGAAGATTTTCAATAATAGTGAAAAAAAAAAAAGTTAAAGTATGGCAGAAACAGGAAATACAGAAGCAGCTGCTGCAGCTACCAATGTTGAGGCAAAAAAGTCAAAAAAGACTTCATCTGGTGGACCTAAGAAGCCAAAAAGCAAGCCTACTCATCCTCCAACAGCCCAAATGGTAGATAATGCAATTAAAACATTGAAAGAAAGAGGTGGTTCTTCGTTATCTGCTATCAAGAAATTCTTAGCTGTAAATTACAAGGTTGATACAGAAAAATTAGCTCCATTTATTAGGAAGTATTTGAAAAGCGCTGTTGCTAGTGGTAAATTAATTCAGACAAAAGGCAAAGGTGCATCTGGTTCATTCAAATTACCAAGCTTAGCTAAAACGAAAACTGAAGGTAATAAAACCACTGTGAATAAGAAATCTGCAGCAAAGAAATCAGAAAATAAATCAAAAGAGAAAGCAATTAAAAGCGAAAAAAAGAAGAGTGATAAAAAGAAAACTGAAAAGAAAAAAGCAGCTACTTCTGCAGCTAAAGGTGCTAAAAAAGCCGGCTCTCCAAAGGCAAAACCTTCAAAACCAAAACAACAAAAACCTAAAAAAGAGAAAACGGCAAAAGCAGCTCCAAAAACACCAAAAGCTCCAAAACCGAAAAAACTTGCAGCCCCAAAAAAGACAACCGCCAAGAAAGCAGCGAAAAAATAAATTCTTCGCATTAAGAATCTACTTAAATCAATACGTAACCACTGGAAAAAGTGGAGATAGAAAAACATGGCTAAAAGTCATATTTTTAAGACAGAAGTAAAAATCAAAAAGCATATAAGCCCTTTTCAGGGCTACAAATTATATAAACGAAGAGTTTACATATACATATTACACATGTTATACTAATACACAATCAATACAAATAGTTTTTTCTTAAGATTTTTCATAAAATGAAATTATCAAGTATGTGATTCTGATAAAATGTATTTTATAAATTATATGCGACGTGGAATATTTTATTCTTTTTATTTTTTTATTAGAAAATTTTATTATTTAATATTTTTTACTCCTTTCTAATTTTATAACAAAATTTTTCATATTACCGCCATTTCATATTATTTAAGTATACAGTAGATCCTTATTAGCCCATTACATCAATACAAAAACAAAAAAAAATTGATAAAGGTGTGTACATATAAAAGCGTATGTATGTACATAATATAAATGTCCATGTAGATTTTGTATGTACATTTATAAAAATTTTCAAAATTTAATTATAAATTATTTAAAATAATTAAAAATTATATTATACGAATCTATTCATTCGAATAATGAAAAAATGACATCATAAAATTAAAAAGGATAAACATTTTAAGTACTGAATAAGAATTTAATATTTTGTATGAAGGCATGTATCAGAATTCAGAATGACTTTAATTTGATTATAAATTGATTAATAAATATGACACAAATGTAAGTTATTTAATAAAAATTTGTGAAATATAAATAAAGAATATAAACTATGATTTATTTAAGAAATTATTAAAAATTATTCATTGGAATTTGAGAAAAAGTAATTTTTATTAAAATTATCGGAAAATTTCAACTGAAATTTTATAAAAAAATTTAAATATTTGTTAAATTTAATAATAAATGGTAAATATATAAAATATTTTAGGTAGAAAAAAATGTATACTTTCGATATTTGACAGAAATGATGACAAAAATATTTGTATAAATTTTATACAATTAATTAATTGAAAAAAAGCTGAACAAAAAATGAGAAGAATTTGAAGAAATGCAAACAAAAAATTAAGAAGAGTCTACATTCAGATGCTCACGAGTTAACATGGTATGTAATTTGTTAACGGTTGAATAAAGTACAACAAAGTACATGTACAATATTAAATTGCAACTAGCAAATATACAATCATTACATATACATAACTAACTAAGTGTATCTCGTTTTTATAGAAGGCAGATTACAAGTGTGTTACGGTTGTTAATTTTTGTTTATTTTAAAAAGTTTTGATTTTTGAGTGGTAAAATTAATATTTGCTTCAAGAAGATTTTCAATAATAGTGAAAAAAAAAAAGTTAAAGTATGGCAGAAACAGGAAATACAGAAGCAGCTGCTGCAGCTACCAATGTTGAGGCAAAAAAGTCAAAAAAGACTTCATCTGGTGGACCTAAGAAGCCAAAAAGCAAGCCTACTCATCCTCCAACAGCCCAAATGGTAGATAATGCAATTAAAACATTGAAAGAAAGAGGTGGTTCTTCGTTATCTGCTATCAAGAAATTCTTAGCTGTAAATTACAAGGTTGATACCGAAAAATTAGCTCCATTTATTAGGAAGTATTTGAAAAGCGCTGTTGCTAGTGGTAAATTAATTCAGACAAAAGGCAAAGGTGCATCTGGTTCATTCAAATTACCAAGCTTAGCTAAAACGAAAACTGAAGGTAATAAAACCACTGTGAATAAGAAATCTGCAGCAAAGAAATCAGAAAATAAATCAAAAGAGAAAGCAATTAAAAGCGAAAAAAAGAAGAGTGATAAAAAGAAAACTGAAAAGAAAAAAGCAGCTACTTCTGCAGCTAAAGGTGCTAAAAAAGCCGGCTCTCCAAAGGCAAAACCTTCAAAACCAAAACAACAAAAACCTAAAAAAGAGAAAACGGCAAAAGCAGCTCCAAAAACACCAAAAGCTCCAAAACCGAAAAAACTTGCAGCCCCAAAAAAGACAACCGCCAAGAAAGCAGCGAAAAAATAAATTCTTCGCATTAAGAATCTACTTAAATCAATACGTAACCACTGGAAAAAGTGGAGATAGAAAAACATGGCTAAAAGTCATATTTTTAAGATAGAAGTAAAAATCAAAAAGCATATAAGCCCTTTTCAGGGCTACAAATTATATAAACGAAGAGTTTACATATACATATTACACATGTTATACTAATACACAATCAATACAAATAGTTTTTTCTTAAGATTTTTCATAAAATGAAATTATCAAGTATGTGATTCTGATAAAATGTATTTTATAAATTATATGCGACGTGGAATATTTTATTCTTTTTATTTTTTTATTAGAAAATTTTATTATTTAATATTTTTTACTCCTTTCTAATTTTATAACAAAATTTTTCATATTACCGCCATTTCATATTATTTAAGTATACAGTAGATCCTTATTAGCCTATTACATCAATACAAAAACAAAAAAAAATTGATAAAGGTGTGTACATATAAAAGCGTATGTATGTACATAATATAAATGTCCATGTAGATTTTGTATGTACATTTATAAAAATTTTCAAAATTTAATTATAAATTATTTAAAATAATTAAAAATTATATTATACGAATCTATTCATTCGAATAATGAAAAAATGACATCATAAAATTAAAAAGGATAAACATTTTAAGTACTGAATAAGAATTTAATATTTTGTATGAAGGCATGTATCAGAATTCAGAATGACTTTAATTTGATTATAAATTGATTAATAAATATGACACAAATGTAAGTTATTTAATAAAAATTTGTGAAATATAAATAAAGAATATAAACTATGATTTATTTAAGAAATTATTAAAAATTATTCATTGGAATTTGAGAAAAAGTAATTTTTATTAAAATTATCGGAAAATTTCAACTGAAATTTTATAAAAAAATTTAAATATTTGTTAAATTTAATAATAAATGGTAAATATATAAAATATTTTAGGTAGAAAAAAATGTATACTTTCGATATTTGACAGAAATGATGACAAAAATATTTGTATAAATTTTATACAATTAATTAATTGAAAAAAAGCTGAACAAAAAATGAGAAGAATTTGAAGAAATGCAAACAAAAAATTAAGAAGAGTCTACATTCAGATGCTCACGAGTTAACATGGTATGTAATTTGTTAACGGTTGAATAAAGTACAACAAAGTACATGTACAATATTAAATTGCAACTAGCAAATATACAATCATTACATATACATAACTAACTAAGTGTATCTCGTTTTTATAGAAGGCAGATTACAAGTGTGTTACGGTTGTTAATTTTTGTTTATTTTAAAAAGTTTTGATTTTTGAGTGGTAAAATTAATATTTGCTTCAAGAAGATTTTCAATAATAGTGAAAAAAAAAAAGTTAAAGTATGGCAGAAACAGGAAATACAGAAGCAGCTGCTGCAGCTACCAATGTTGAGGCAAAAAAGTCAAAAAAGACTTCATCTGGTGGACCTAAGAAGCCAAAAAGCAAGCCTACTCATCCTCCAACAGCCCAAATGGTAGATAATGCAATTAAAACATTGAAAGAAAGAGGTGGTTCTTCGTTATCTGCTATCAAGAAATTCTTAGCTGTAAATTACAAGGTTGATACCGAAAAATTAGCTCCATTTATTAGGAAGTATTTGAAAAGCGCTGTTGCTAGTGGTAAATTAATTCAGACAAAAGGCAAAGGTGCATCTGGTTCATTCAAATTACCAAGCTTAGCTAAAACGAAAACTGAAGGTAATAAAACCACTGTGAATAAGAAATCTGCAGCAAAGAAATCAGAAAATAAATCAAAAGAGAAAGCAATTAAAAGCGAAAAAAAGAAGAGTGATAAAAAGAAAACTGAAAAGAAAAAAGCAGCTACTTCTGCAGCTAAAGGTGCTAAAAAAGCCGGCTCTCCAAAGGCAAAACCTTCAAAACCAAAACAACAAAAACCTAAAAAAGAGAAAACGGCAAAAGCAGCTCCAAAAACACCAAAAGCTCCAAAACCGAAAAAACTTGCAGCCCCAAAAAAGACAACCGCCAAGAAAGCAGCGAAAAAATAAATTCTTCGCATTAAGAATCTACTTAAATCAATACGTAACCACTGGAAAAAGTGGAGATAGAAAAACATGGCTAAAAGTCATATTTTTAAGATAGAAGTAAAAATCAAAAAGCATATAAGCCCTTTTCAGGGCTACAAATTATATAAACGAAGAGTTTACATATACATATTACACATGTTATACTAATACACAATCAATACAAATAGTTTTTTCTTAAGATTTTTCATAAAATGAAATTATCAAGTATGTGATTCTGATAAAATGTATTTTATAAATTATATGCGACGTGGAATATTTTATTCTTTTTATTTTTTTATTAGAAAATTTTATTATTTAATATTTTTTACTCCTTTCTAATTTTATAACAAAATTTTTCATATTACCGCCATTTCATATTATTTAAGTATACAGTAGATCCTTATTAGCCCATTACATCAATACAAAAACAAAAAAAAATTGATAAAGGTGTGTACATATAAAAGCGTATGTATGTACATAATATAAATGTCCATGTAGATTTTGTATGTACATTTATAAAAATTTTCAAAATTTAATTATAAATTATTTAAAATAATTAAAAATTATATTATACGAATCTATTCATTCGAATAATGAAAAAATGACATCATAAAATTAAAAAGGATAAACATTTTAAGTACTGAATAAGAATTTAATATTTTGTATGAAGGCATGTATCAGAATTCAGAATGACTTTAATTTGATTATAAATTGATTAATAAATATGACACAAATGTAAGTTATTTAATAAAAATTTGTGAAATATAAATAAAGAATATAAACTATGATTTATTTAAGAAATTATTAAAAATTATTCATTGGAATTTGAGAAAAAGTAATTTTTATTAAAATTATCGGAAAATTTCAACTGAAATTTTATAAAAAAATTTAAATATTTGTTAAATTTAATAATAAATGGTAAATATATAAAATATTTTAGGTAGAAAAAAATGTATACTTTCGATATTTGACAGAAATGATGACAAAAATATTTGTATAAATTTTATACAATTAATTAATTGAAAAAAAGCTGAACAAAAAATGAGAAGAATTTGAAGAAATGCAAACAAAAAATTAAGAAGAGTCTACATTCAGATGCTCACGAGTTAACATGGTATGTATGTTGTAACGGTTGGATAAAGTACAACAAAATACATGTACAATATTAAATTGCAACTAGCAAATATACAATCATTGTATATACATAACTAACTAAGTGTATCTCGTTTTTATAGAAGGCAGATTACAAGTGTGTTACGGTTGTTAATTTTTGTTTATTTTAAAAAGTTTTGATTTTTGAGTGGTAAAATTAATATTTGCTTCAAGAAGATTTTCAATAATAGTGAGAAAAAAAAAGTTAAAGTATGGCAGAAACAGGAAATACAGAAGCAGCTGCTGCAGCTACCAATGTTGAGGCAAAAAAGTCAAAAAAGACTTCATCTGGTGGACCTAAGAAGCCAAAAAGCAAGCCTACTCATCCTCCAACAGCCCAAATGGTAGATAATGCAATTAAAACATTGAAAGAAAGAGGTGGTTCTTCGTTATCTGCTATCAAGAAATTCTTAGCTGTAAATTACAAGGTTGATACCGAAAAATTAGCTCCATTTATTAGGAAGTATTTGAAAAGCGCTGTTGCTAGTGGTAAATTAATTCAGACAAAAGGCAAAGGTGCATCTGGTTCATTCAAATTACCAAGCTTAGCTAAAACGAAAACTGAAGGTAATAAAACCACTGTGAATAAGAAATCTGCAGCAAAGAAATCAGAAAATAAATCAAAAGAGAAAGCAATTAAAAGCGAAAAAAAGAAGAGTGATAAAAAGAAAACTGAAAAGAAAAAAGCAGCTACTTCTGCAGCTAAAGGTGCTAAAAAAGCCGGCTCTCCAAAGGCAAAACCTTCAAAACCAAAACAACAAAAACCTAAAAAAGAGAAAACGGCAAAAGCAGCTCCAAAAACACCAAAAGCTCCAAAACCGAAAAAACTTGCAGCCCCAAAAAAGACAACCGCCAAGAAAGCAGCGAAAAAATAAATTCTTCGCATTAAGAATCTACTTAAATCAATACGTAACCACTGGAAAAAGTGGAGATAGAAAAACATGGCTAAAAGTCATATTTTTAAGATAGAAGTAAAAATCAAAAAGCATATAAGCCCTTTTCAGGGCTACAAATTATATAAACGAAGAGTTTACATATACATATTACACATGTTATACTAATACACAATCAATACAAATAGTTTTTTCTTAAGATTTTTCATAAAATGAAATTATCAAGTATGTGATTCTGATAAAATGTATTTTATAAATTATATGCGACGTGGAATATTTTATTCTTTTTATTTTTTTATTAGAAAATTTTATTATTTAATATTTTTTACTCCTTTCTAATTTTATAACAAAATTTTTCATATTACCGCCATTTCATATTATTTAAGTATACAGTAGATCCTTATTAGCCCATTACATCAATACAAAAACAAAAAAAAATTGATAAAGGTGTGTACATATAAAAGCGTATGTATGTACATAATATAAATGTCCATGTAGATTTTGTATGTACATTTATAAAAATTTTCAAAATTTAATTATAAATTATTTAAAATAATTAAAAATTATATTATACGAATCTATTCATTCGAATAATGAAAAAATGACATCATAAAATTAAAAAGGATAAACATTTTAAGTACTGAATAAGAATTTAATATTTTGTATGAAGGCATGTATCAGAATTCAGAATGACTTTAATTTGATTATAAATTGATTAATAAATATGACACAAATGTAAGTTATTTAATAAAAATTTGTGAAATATAAATAAAGAATATAAACTATGATTTATTTAAGAAATTATTAAAAATTATTCATTGGAATTTGAGAAAAAGTAATTTTTATTAAAATTATCGGAAAATTTCAACTGAAATTTTATAAAAAAATTTAAATATTTGTTAAATTTAATAATAAATGGTAAATATATAAAATATTTTAGGTAGAAAAAAATGTATACTTTCGATATTTGACAGAAATGATGACAAAAATATTTGTATAAATTTTATACAATTAATTAATTGAAAAAAAGCTGAACAAAAAATGAGAAGAATTTGAAGAAATGCAAACAAAAAATTAAGAAGAGTCTACATTCAGATGCTCACGAGTTAACATGGTATGTATGTTGTAACGGTTGGATAAAGTACAACAAAATACATGTACAATATTAAATTGCAACTAGCAAATATACAATCATTGTATATACATAACTAACTAAGTGTATCTCGTTTTTATAGAAGGCAGATTACAAGTGTGTTACGGTTGTTAATTTTTGTTTATTTTAAAAAGTTTTGATTTTTGAGTGGTAAAATTAATATTTGCTTCAAGAAGATTTTCAATAATAGTGAAAAAAAAAAAGTTAAAGTATGGCAGAAACAGGAAATACAGAAGCAGCTGCTGCAGCTACCAATGTTGAGGCAAAAAAGTCAAAAAAGACTTCATCTGGTGGACCTAAGAAGCCAAAAAGCAAGCCTACTCATCCTCCAACAGCCCAAATGGTAGATAATGCAATTAAAACATTGAAAGAAAGAGGTGGTTCTTCGTTATCTGCTATCAAGAAATTCTTAGCTGTAAATTACAAGGTTGATACCGAAAAATTAGCTCCATTTATTAGGAAGTATTTGAAAAGCGCTGTTGCTAGTGGTAAATTAATTCAGACAAAAGGCAAAGGTGCATCTGGTTCATTCAAATTACCAAGCTTAGCTAAAACGAAAACTGAAGGTAATAAAACCACTGTGAATAAGAAATCTGCAGCAAAGAAATCAGAAAATAAATCAAAAGAGAAAGCAATTAAAAGCGAAAAAAAGAAGAGTGATAAAAAGAAAACTGAAAAGAAAAAAGCAGCTACTTCTGCAGCTAAAGGTGCTAAAAAAGCCGGCTCTCCAAAGGCAAAACCTTCAAAACCAAAACAACAAAAACCTAAAAAAGAGAAAACGGCAAAAGCAGCTCCAAAAACACCAAAAGCTCCAAAACCGAAAAAACTTGCAGCCCCAAAAAAGACAACCGCCAAGAAAGCAGCGAAAAAATAAATTCTTCGCATTAAGAATCTACTTAAATCAATACGTAACCACTGGAAAAAGTGGAGATAGAAAAACATGGCTAAAAGTCATATTTTTAAGATAGAAGTAAAAATCAAAAAGCATATAAGCCCTTTTCAGGGCTACAAATTATATAAACGAAGAGTTTACATATACATATTACACATGTTATACTAATACACAATCAATACAAATAGTTTTTTCTTAAGATTTTTCATAAAATGAAATTATCAAGTATGTGATTCTGATAAAATGTATTTTATAAATTATATGCGACGTGGAATATTTTATTCTTTTTATTTTTTTATTAGAAAATTTTATTATTTAATATTTTTTACTCCTTTCTAATTTTATAACAAAATTTTTCATATTACCGCCATTTCATATTATTTAAGTATACAGTAGATCCTTATTAGCCCATTACATCAATACAAAAACAAAAAAAAATTGATAAAGGTGTGTACATATAAAAGCGTATGTATGTACATAATATAAATGTCCATGTAGATTTTGTATGTACATTTATAAAAATTTTCAAAATTTAATTATAAATTATTTAAAATAATTAAAAATTATATTATACGAATCTATTCATTCGAATAATGAAAAAATGACATCATAAAATTAAAAAGGATAAACATTTTAAGTACTGAATAAGAATTTAATATTTTGTATGAAGGCATGTATCAGAATTCAGAATGACTTTAATTTGATTATAAATTGATTAATAAATATGACACAAATGTAAGTTATTTAATAAAAATTTGTGAAATATAAATAAAGAATATAAACTATGATTTATTTAAGAAATTATTAAAAATTATTCATTGGAATTTGAGAAAAAGTAATTTTTATTAAAATTATCGGAAAATTTCAACTGAAATTTTATAAAAAAATTTAAATATTTGTTAAATTTAATAATAAATGGTAAATATATAAAATATTTTAGGTAGAAAAAAATGTATACTTTCGATATTTGACAGAAATGATGACAAAAATATTTGTATAAATTTTATACAATTAATTAATTGAAAAAAAGCTGAACAAAAAATGAGAAGAATTTGAAGAAATGCAAACAAAAAATTAAGAAGAGTCTACATTCAGATGCTCACGAGTTAACATGGTATGTATGTTGTAACGGTTGGATAAAGTACAACAAAATACATGTACAATATTAAATTGCAACTAGCAAATATACAATCATTGTATATACATAACTAACTAAGTGTATCTCGTTTTTATAGAAGGCAGATTACAAGTGTGTTACGGTTGTTAATTTTTGTTTATTTTAAAAAGTTTTGATTTTTGAGTGGTAAAATTAATATTTGCTTCAAGAAGATTTTCAATAATAGTGAAAAAAAAAAAGTTAAAGTATGGCAGAAACAGGAAATACAGAAGCAGCTGCTGCAGCTACCAATGTTGAGGCAAAAAAGTCAAAAAAGACTTCATCTGGTGGACCTAAGAAGCCAAAAAGCAAGCCTACTCATCCTCCAACAGCCCAAATGGTAGATAATGCAATTAAAACATTGAAAGAAAGAGGTGGTTCTTCGTTATCTGCTATCAAGAAATTCTTAGCTGTAAATTACAAGGTTGATACCGAAAAATTAGCTCCATTTATTAGGAAGTATTTGAAAAGCGCTGTTGCTAGTGGTAAATTAATTCAGACAAAAGGCAAAGGTGCATCTGGTTCATTCAAATTACCAAGCTTAGCTAAAACGAAAACTGAAGGTAATAAAACCACTGTGAATAAGAAATCTGCAGCAAAGAAATCAGAAAATAAATCAAAAGAGAAAGCAATTAAAAGCGAAAAAAAGAAGAGTGATAAAAAGAAAACTGAAAAGAAAAAAGCAGCTACTTCTGCAGCTAAAGGTGCTAAAAAAGCCGGCTCTCCAAAGGCAAAACCTTCAAAACCAAAACAACAAAAACCTAAAAAAGAGAAAACGGCAAAAGCAGCTCCAAAAACACCAAAAGCTCCAAAACCGAAAAAACTTGCAGCCCCAAAAAAGACAACCGCCAAGAAAGCAGCGAAAAAATAAATTCTTCGCATTAAGAATCTACTTAAATCAATACGTAACCACTGGAAAAAGTGGAGATAGAAAAACATGGCTAAAAGTCATATTTTTAAGATAGAAGTAAAAATCAAAAAGCATATAAGCCCTTTTCAGGGCTACAAATTATATAAACGAAGAGTTTACATATACATATTACACATGTTATACTAATACACAATCAATACAAATAGTTTTTTCTTAAGATTTTTCATAAAATGAAATTATCAAGTATGTGATTCTGATAAAATGTATTTTATAAATTATATGCGACGTGGAATATTTTATTCTTTTTATTTTTTTATTAGAAAATTTTATTATTTAATATTTTTTACTCCTTTCTAATTTTATAACAAAATTTTTCATATTACCGCCATTTCATATTATTTAAGTATACAGTAGATCCTTATTAGCCCATTACATCAATACAAAAACAAAAAAAAATTGATAAAGGTGTGTACATATAAAAGCGTATGTATGTACATAATATAAATGTCCATGTAGATTTTGTATGTACATTTATAAAAATTTTCAAAATTTAATTATAAATTATTTAAAATAATTAAAAATTATATTATACGAATCTATTCATTCGAATAATGAAAAAATGACATCATAAAATTAAAAAGGATAAACATTTTAAGTACTGAATAAGAATTTAATATTTTGTATGAAGGCATGTATCAGAATTCAGAATGACTTTAATTTGATTATAAATTGATTAATAAATATGACACAAATGTAAGTTATTTAATAAAAATTTGTGAAATATAAATAAAGAATATAAACTATGATTTATTTAAGAAATTATTAAAAATTATTCATTGGAATTTGAGAAAAAGTAATTTTTATTAAAATTATCGGAAAATTTCAACTGAAATTTTATAAAAAAATTTAAATATTTGTTAAATTTAATAATAAATGGTAAATATATAAAATATTTTAGGTAGAAAAAAATGTATACTTTCGATATTTGACAGAAATGATGACAAAAATATTTGTATAAATTTTATACAATTAATTAATTGAAAAAAAGCTGAACAAAAAATGAGAAGAATTTGAAGAAATGCAAACAAAAAATTAAGAAGAGTCTACATTCAGATGCTCACGAGTTAACATGGTATGTATGTTGTAACGGTTGGATAAAGTACAACAAAATACATGTACAATATTAAATTGCAACTAGCAAATATACAATCATTGTATATACATAACTAACTAAGTGTATCTCGTTTTTATAGAAGGCAGATTACAAGTGTGTTACGGTTGTTAATTTTTGTTTATTTTAAAAAGTTTTGATTTTTGAGTGGTAAAATTAATATTTGCTTCAAGAAGATTTTCAATAATAGTGAAAAAAAAAAAGTTAAAGTATGGCAGAAACAGGAAATACAGAAGCAGCTGCTGCAGCTACCAATGTTGAGGCAAAAAAGTCAAAAAAGACTTCATCTGGTGGACCTAAGAAGCCAAAAAGCAAGCCTACTCATCCTCCAACAGCCCAAATGGTAGATAATGCAATTAAAACATTGAAAGAAAGAGGTGGTTCTTCGTTATCTGCTATCAAGAAATTCTTAGCTGTAAATTACAAGGTTGATACCGAAAAATTAGCTCCATTTATTAGGAAGTATTTGAAAAGCGCTGTTGCTAGTGGTAAATTAATTCAGACAAAAGGCAAAGGTGCATCTGGTTCATTCAAATTACCAAGCTTAGCTAAAACGAAAACTGAAGGTAATAAAACCACTGTGAATAAGAAATCTGCAGCAAAGAAATCAGAAAATAAATCAAAAGAGAAAGCAATTAAAAGCGAAAAAAAGAAGAGTGATAAAAAGAAAACTGAAAAGAAAAAAGCAGCTACTTCTGCAGCTAAAGGTGCTAAAAAAGCCGGCTCTCCAAAGGCAAAACCTTCAAAACCAAAACAACAAAAACCTAAAAAAGAGAAAACGGCAAAAGCAGCTCCAAAAACACCAAAAGCTCCAAAACCGAAAAAACTTGCAGCCCCAAAAAAGACAACCGCCAAGAAAGCAGCGAAAAAATAAATTCTTCGCATTAAGAATCTACTTAAATCAATACGTAACCACTGGAAAAAGTGGAGATAGAAAAACATGGCTAAAAGTCATATTTTTAAGACAGAAGTAAAAATCAAAAAGCATATAAGCCCTTTTCAGGGCTACAAATTATATAAACGAAGAGTTTACATATACATATTACACATGTTATACTAATACACAATCAATACAAATAGTTTTTTCTTAAGATTTTTCATAAAATGAAATTATCAAGTATGTGATTCTGATAAAATGTATTTTATAAATTATATGCGACGTAGAATATTTTGTTCTTTTTATTTTTTTATTAGAAAATTTTATTATTTAATATTTTTTACTCCTTTCTAATTTTATAACAAAATTTTTCATATTACCGCCATTTCATATTATTTAAGTATACAGTAGATCCTTATTAGCCCATTACATCAATACAAAAACAAAAAAAAATTGATAAAGGTGTGTACATATAAAAGCGTATGTATGTACATAATATAAATGTCCATGTAGATTTTGTATGTACATTTATAAAAATTTTCAAAATTTAATTATAAATTATTTAAAATAATTAAAAATTATATTATACGAATCTATTCATTCGAATAATGAAAAAATGACATCATAAAATTAAAAAGGATAAACATTTTAAGTACTGAATAAGAATTTAATATTTTGTATGAAGGCATGTATCAGAATTCAGAATGACTTTAATTTGATTATAAATTGATTAATAAATATGACACAAATGTAAGTTATTTAATAAAAATTTGTGAAATATAAATAAAGAATATAAACTATGATTTATTTAAGAAATTATTAAAAATTATTCATTGGAATTTGAGAAAAAGTAATTTTTATTAAAATTATCGGAAAATTTCAACTGAAATTTTATAAAAAAATTTAAATATTTGTTAAATTTAATAATAAATGGTAAATATATAAAATATTTTAGGTAGAAAAAAATGTATACTTTCGATATTTGACAGAAATGATGACAAAAATATTTGTATAAATTTTATACAATTAATTAATTGAAAAAAAGCTGAACAAAAAATGAGAAGAATTTGAAGAAATGCAAACAAAAAATTAAGAAGAGTCTACATTCAGATGCTCACGAGTTAACATGGTATGTATGTTGTTAACGGTTGGATAAAGTACAACAAAGTACATGTACGATATTAAATTGCAACTAGCAAATATACAATCATTGTATATACATAACTAACTAAGTGTATCTCGTTTTTATAGAAGGCAGATTACAAGTGTGTTACGGTTGTTAATTTTTGTTTATTTTAAAAAGTTTTGATTTTTGAGTGGTAAAATTAATATTTGCTTCAAGAAGATTTTCAATAATAGTGAAAAAAAAAAAGTTAAAGTATGGCAGAAACAGGAAATACAGAAGCAGCTGCTGCAGCTACCAATGTTGAGGCAAAAAAGTCAAAAAAGACTTCATCTGGTGGACCTAAGAAGCCAAAAAGCAAGCCTACTCATCCTCCAACAGCCCAAATGGTAGATAATGCAATTAAAACATTGAAAGAAAGAGGTGGTTCTTCGTTATCTGCTATCAAGAAATTCTTAGCTGTAAATTACAAGGTTGATACCGAAAAATTAGCTCCATTTATTAGGAAGTATTTGAAAAGCGCTGTTGCTAGTGGTAAATTAATTCAGACAAAAGGCAAAGGTGCATCTGGTTCATTCAAATTACCAAGCTTAGCTAAAACGAAAACTGAAGGTAATAAAACCACTGTGAATAAGAAATCTGCAGCAAAGAAATCAGAAAATAAATCAAAAGAGAAAGCAATTAAAAGCGAAAAAAAGAAGAGTGATAAAAAGAAAACTGAAAAGAAAAAAGCAGCTACTTCTGCAGCTAAAGGTGCTAAAAAAGCCGGCTCTCCAAAGGCAAAACCTTCAAAACCAAAACAACAAAAACCTAAAAAAGAGAAAACGGCAAAAGCAGCTCCAAAAACACCAAAAGCTCCAAAACCGAAAAAACTTGCAGCCCCAAAAAAGACAACCGCCAAGAAAGCAGCGAAAAAATAAATTCTTCGCATTAAGAATCTACTTAAATCAATACGTAACCACTGGAAAAAGTGGAGATAGAAAAACATGGCTAAAAGCAAAGAAACTTAAATACTTACATATAGATTTTTCAACCACGTACTAAAGCAAGAAATAATTTTTCTCGCATCGACTATCAGTGATGCATCCCATAAGCTTTTAATTTTTATTCGTTACTTTATTTTCGATAAAGAACATTTTAAAATTTAAAATAAATTTCGAATGTTTATATTCATTTTCGAAACCATTATGTTTTTTTATTATTCATCGGACATATTATGATTAACCATTGATACGCATTTGTTGTTGCTTTTCAATGTAAAAAACTGCACAATCACAACAATAACCAGTATTATTGTATAAGTTGTAAATATCTCTAGTGTCGTAGTGATATTGGGACTTTAATTTCAGATGGTTTCATTAAATGATTCATTTAAAAATGAAAAAATAATTTAAAAAGAAACATTCAATGTATGAAAATTCTACAATTTTTTTCACGTTGTTCATTCATGTTTTTTTTATTAAGGAAAAGGTAAAAAAATGTGTAAATGACAAGTAATTCATTTTGTTCAAAAAATTGGCAAAGATGATTTAAAAAATGAAAGTTTGAATGTAAAATTTGAGTTTTAATTTGAAAAATAAAACAATATCTTTCCAATCTAATTATGATTTAAAATATTTAATTTAGGATTTTTAAAAAATGCTGTAGAATTTTCTTTGATGCTATTATTTTTCCACAAACAGTTTTTTCTGAGCAAAACTAAAACAAAATAATCTAAAATTTTAATGTGATGGTCATAGCAGGGATTATTTTCGGCAAAAATATTTTGAAGCTCATCATTTGTTTTTATTTTTTTAATGCATTCTAATTTAATAAGATTTTTTATGGAAAGTTTGCTAGGTTGTTCGTTAAAAATTTTCCGAAAAGAGCATGAATAGATTTTGCATATTTTAAAGAAAAATTCTGTAGGTGCATAAAGGCTTCCAAAATCAGTATTTGCTGAAAAATTTTTATGAAAAATAAAAAGTTCAGATGGGTCTTCTAATACTATTACATTTCCTCCTTTTTTTAAAACTTGTTCACAAAGTGAACACTTTATTTTTCCTAAAGTTCTAAAAAGAACAAACCCAGCAAAATATCTCAGTGAAGATTCTTCAACAACAAAATTCATACTATTATCTTCTAAATTTAGTAGTTGCAAGTCTTCATTTGGAATATCAGTTTCATTTTCTAAATTATTCAAAATTTTTGAAATCTCATCACTTTGTGAAATATTTGTTTTATTACATAGTTCTTGCATTTCATTATTTTCAATTTCTTGCAAACAATTGCTTGTTGTTGGTATGTAGAACAGAAATTTATTCTCAATAATTTTTTGCAATGTATTTCCAAACTCGTACACAGAAGGATTTTTTTTATATCCACCTCTGCCTCTTATTAAAGCAAATAAATTTTCAATACAATCTTGATTTAATTTTTTTGTGAGAACAAATAAAATATGTGGATGCTTTTCGAATATGGTTGAAGAATATTCTAGAACTGCTTTAATTGTTTGAATAAGGCCTTTAAAACAATAAATTTTAGAAAAATTATTTTTATTTTGAATGTCATTTAGAAGCTGAGAAGATTCTTCTAGAAATTTTCTGACACTGTTGTTTCGACGTAGTCCTCGTTTATAAAGGCTTCGGTGATAAGGAGATTTAGAATTCAAACAATCAAAACATTTATTCAAAAAATCTAAAAATTTTGCTGTTGGTATGGCTTTTTCTGCTGCATTATTTGAAAATAAGTTTTTATCGTAAGCTGTAGAAATTGCGGCGCTACAGGTATGGCTAAACACTTGGGTAGCGTAAGAGACTCTCATTTTTTGCCACGTATTTGGGTATATGTGTTTAGAGGTTAATTTCGTTCCCATTTTTGTTGTATTATTTTTTTCTAAATGGTATAATTCCTCTATACACTTCCAAGAGACGGTTCCATTGTTTGTGTTTATATCTTTTTTTATTAAAGTGGTTCTCACTGATTTAATTAAATGAGGTGCGTCGTATGCAGCATATATTTTTTTATCATTAAATATGAAATAAGGTTTTTCACAACTTACATTTAGCATTTTCATACATTTTCTATTGTTAGAACCCTGGTCACAAACAATGAAACCAACATTTAAACCTATAGACTCACACACAGAAATATTTTCTTCTACTTTAACTTTTAGTTGCTCTCCACTAATTGTTTTCTCCGTAACAAAGTAGCTTAAAATGTATGTCCAGTGAGAAAGCGTGCCTCGAATCATAAAAACTGTAATATATTTCCCAAATTTATTACTTTTGTGGTCTCCTAAATCCTCGAAACCAACTATTCTATCTAGTGTTTTATCATACGTTATATCTGATCTAATTGATATTTCATCGAAAATTAAAATACACTCTTTCAAAACATTCGTCCATTCAGGCACACTGCTCGCCAAATAGCTTAAACTTTCCTGGTAAAATCCTGGTGTCATATTCTTAAATAATGACCAACGATACAAGGACACATATGATGGAATTGACAAATTCAGTTTTTCTTTCATGAATCTATAGCACGATCCCGATTTGTAGTTAATTGTTTGAGCTAATTTTTTTTCTTCATCTGTCCATGGAGAGTTATTTTGGCGTATTTTAATTAACATTTTTGCTAGAACTTTTCCTTGAGTGCTCACATGTTCTAAGGTATCGATTTCGTGTAGAATTTTCTTTTCAGGAATTTTTTGATTTTCTTGTTTAAAAGTTTTCTTTTTAAGACGGAACTTTTGTGCAGACATATTTTTGGAATAAGTTTTTAATTTTGACTTAATAATTCGGTATTTTCTTAAAACAGTGGAGTAAAGTTTCCTGTAATATTGAACTGCCTTTGTAGACTTTTTGCACGCCTCACATTTACCCATGATTGATGAATCTTCTTCCTTGTATTCATAAGGATCCATTTTTGCAAATTCTTCAAATGTAAGATCATCATTTCTTTTATTCGAATACGTTTTTCCAGAGAAATTCACCACTATTGCTGAACTTTCTGACGAAATTCTATTAGAATTTTCCACGGAATTACCTTGATTTTCTTCAACAATAGGAGATAAATTTAAGGAAGGAATTACATTTTTTCTTTTTCGGTTATTATAAGTACCAGCAGCAAAATGATTTTCACATAGGTATGCATTTTTAGCTTTTGGTGGTGTAGAAAGACCCAAAATATTCATCCATTTTTCAAAGATATCTGTATTTCTAGGAGGAAACTTTAAAAATTTCATTGATGGAAATTTCCTTTTAGTATTTTCGCAAAATGATAATTCACATTTCACACCCCATACCCTTTTATCAGATTTTTTACTATTCATATTTTTTTATTTAAAAAAATTGAATAGTTTTGTAAAAAATGTATATATGTATATTCAATAATTTTGAATCTAAGTCTGAGGTAGTTATGAAAATAACTGATTTGTGTCAACAAAAAGAATAAGAAGTACCTATCTTGAAAATTACAAACAAAATTTGTAATAATTGAAAATAGTTATGAAAATAACTGATACTCCTAAGAAAAATTAGAAATCAAAAAAATCTCAAAAATGTATTTAGCTATATTACGAGAGTGGTAGAAAAAGTTGTTGCTTCACTATTGAACACTAAACAAAAATTAAATTTTGCTTTGCTGAATAATTTTTAGAATTGCATAAACACAATTATGAATGAATGTGTATACCTCCTTGGTAAAAAACCTTAAAAAAAATTACAGTTGCTGTAGCAAAAACAACAACTAAATAATATAGGTATGATATGATACTTATGTACACGGCTACACACGAGTATGTACGTATACTCGCTACAATACCCTATCATATATATGCATACATATTCGCGCATATACAACTTATACAATAATACTGATTATTGTTGTGATTGTGCAGTTTTTTACATTGAAAAGCAACAACAAATGCGTATCAATGGTTAATCATAATATGTCCGATGAATAATAAAAAAACATAATGGTTTCGAAAATGAATATAAACATTCGAAATTTATTTTAAATTTTAAAATGTTCTTTATCGAAAATAAAGTAACGAATAAAAATTAAAAGCTTATGGGATGCATCACTGATAGTCGATGCGAGAAAAATTATTTCTTGCTTTAGTACGTGGTTGAAAAATCTATATGTAAGTATTTAAGTTTCTTTGCTAAAAGTCATATTTTTAAGATAGAAGTAAAAATCAAAAAGCATATAAGCCCTTTTCAGGGCTACAAATTATATAAACGAAGAGTTTACATATACATATTACACATGTTATACTAATACACAATCAATACAAATAGTTTTTTCTTAAGATTTTTCATAAAATGAAATTATCAAGTATGTGATTCTGATAAAATGTATTTTATAAATTATATGCGACGTGGAATATTTTATTCTTTTTATTTTTTTATTAGAAAATTTTATTATTTAATATTTTTTACTCCTTTCTAATTTTATAACAAAATTTTTCATATTACCGCCATTTCATATTATTTAAGTATACAGTAGATCCTTATTAGCCCATTACATCAATACAAAAACAAAAAAAAATTGATAAAGGTGTGTACATATAAAAGCGTATGTATGTACATAATATAAATGTCCATGTAGATTTTGTATGTACATTTATAAAAATTTTCAAAATTTAATTATAAATTATTTAAAATAATTAAAAATTATATTATACGAATCTATTCATTCGAATAATGAAAAAATGACATCATAAAATTAAAAAGGATAAACATTTTAAGTACTGAATAAGAATTTAATATTTTGTATGAAGGCATGTATCAGAATTCAGAATGACTTTAATTTGATTATAAATTGATTAATAAATATGACACAAATGTAAGTTATTTAATAAAAATTTGTGAAATATAAATAAAGAATATAAACTATGATTTATTTAAGAAATTATTAAAAATTATTCATTGGAATTTGAGAAAAAGTAATTTTTATTAAAATTATCGGAAAATTTCAACTGAAATTTTATAAAAAAATTTAAATATTTGTTAAATTTAATAATAAATGGTAAATATATAAAATATTTTAGGTAGAAAAAAATGTATACTTTCGATATTTGACAGAAATGATGACAAAAATATTTGTATAAATTTTATACAATTAATTAATTGAAAAAAAGCTGAACAAAAAATGAGAAGAATTTGAAGAAATGCAAACAAAAAATTAAGAAGAGTCTACATTCAGATGCTCACGAGTTAACATGGTATGTATGTTGTTAACGGTTGGATAAAGTACAACAAAGTACATGTACGATATTAAATTGCAACTAGCAAATATACAATCATTGTATATACATAACTAACTAAGTGTATCTCGTTTTTATAGAAGGCAGATTACAAGTGTGTTACGGTTGTTAATTTTTGTTTATTTTAAAAAGTTTTGATTTTTGAGTGGTAAAATTAATATTTGCTTCAAGAAGATTTTCAATAATAGTGAAAAAAAAAAAGTTAAAGTATGGCAGAAACAGGAAATACAGAAGCAGCTGCTGCAGCTACCAATGTTGAGGCAAAAAAGTCAAAAAAGACTTCATCTGGTGGACCTAAGAAGCCAAAAAGCAAGCCTACTCATCCTCCAACAGCCCAAATGGTAGATAATGCAATTAAAACATTGAAAGAAAGAGGTGGTTCTTCGTTATCTGCTATCAAGAAATTCTTAGCTGTAAATTACAAGGTTGATACCGAAAAATTAGCTCCATTTATTAGGAAGTATTTGAAAAGCGCTGTTGCTAGTGGTAAATTAATTCAGACAAAAGGCAAAGGTGCATCTGGTTCATTCAAATTACCAAGCTTAGCTAAAACGAAAACTGAAGGTAATAAAACCACTGTGAATAAGAAATCTGCAGCAAAGAAATCAGAAAATAAATCAAAAGAGAAAGCAATTAAAAGCGAAAAAAAGAAGAGTGATAAAAAGAAAACTGAAAAGAAAAAAGCAGCTACTTCTGCAGCTAAAGGTGCTAAAAAAGCCGGCTCTCCAAAGGCAAAACCTTCAAAACCAAAACAACAAAAACCTAAAAAAGAGAAAACGGCAAAAGCAGCTCCAAAAACACCAAAAGCTCCAAAACCGAAAAAACTTGCAGCCCCAAAAAAGACAACCGCCAAGAAAGCAGCGAAAAAATAAATTCTTCGCATTAAGAATCTACTTAAATCAATACGTAACCACTGGAAAAAGTGGAGATAGAAAAACATGGCTAAAAGTCATATTTTTAAGATAGAAGTAAAAATCAAAAAGCATATAAGCCCTTTTCAGGGCTACAAATTATATAAACGAAGAGTTTACATATACATATTACACATGTTATACTAATACACAATCAATACAAATAGTTTTTTCTTAAGATTTTTCATAAAATGAAATTATCAAGTATGTGATTCTGATAAAATGTATTTTATAAATTATATGCGACGTGGAATAGTTTATTCTTTTTATTTTTTTATTAGAAAATTTTATTATTTAATATTTTTTACTCCTTTCTAATTTTATAACAAAATTTTTCATATTACCGCCATTTCATATTATTTAAGTATACAGTAGATCCTTATTAGCCCATTACATCAATACAAAAACAAAAAAAAATTGATAAAGGTGTGTACATATAAAAGCGTATGTATGTACATAATATAAATGTCCATGTAGATTTTGTATGTACATTTATAAAAATTTTCAAAATTTAATTATAAATTATTTAAAATAATTAAAAATTATATTATACGAATCTATTCATTCGAATAATGAAAAAATGACATCATAAAATTAAAAAGGATAAACATTTTAAGTACTGAATAAGAATTTAATATTTTGTATGAAGGCATGTATCAGAATTCAGAATGACTTTAATTTGATTATAAATTGATTAATAAATATGACACAAATGTAAGTTATTTAATAAAAATTTGTGAAATATAAATAAAGAATATAAACTATGATTTATTTAAGAAATTATTAAAAATTATTCATTGGAATTTGAGAAAAAGTAATTTTTATTAAAATTATCGGAAAATTTCAACTGAAATTTTATAAAAAAATTTAAATATTTGTTAAATTTAATAATAAATGGTAAATATATAAAATATTTTAGGTAGAAAAAAATGTATACTTTCGATATTTGACAGAAATGATGACAAAAATATTTGTATAAATTTTATACAATTAATTAATTGAAAAAAAGCTGAACAAAAAATGAGAAGAATTTGAAGAAATGCAAACAAAAAATTAAGAAGAGTCTACATTCAGATGCTCACGAGTTAACATGGTATGTATGTTGTAACGGTTGGATAAAGTACAACAAAATACATGTACAATATTAAATTGCAACTAGCAAATATACAATCATTGTATATACATAACTAACTAAGTGTATCTCGTTTTTATAGAAGGCAGATTACAAGTGTGTTACGGTTGTTAATTTTTGTTTATTTTAAAAAGTTTTGATTTTTGAGTGGTAAAATTAATATTTGCTTCAAGAAGATTTTCAATAATAGTGAAAAAAAAAAAGTTAAAGTATGGCAGAAACAGGAAATACAGAAGCAGCTGCTACAGCTACCAATGTTGAGGCAAAAAAGTCAAAAAAGACTTCATCTGGTGGACCTAAGAAGCCAAAAAGCAAGCCTACTCATCCTCCAACAGCCCAAATGGTAGATAATGCAATTAAAACATTGAAAGAAAGAGGTGGTTCTTCGTTATCTGCTATCAAGAAATTCTTAGCTGTAAATTACAAGGTTGATACCGAAAAATTAGCTCCATATATTAGGAAGTATTTGAAAAGCGCTGTTGCTAGTGGTAAATTAATTCAGACAAAAGGCAAAGGTGCATCTGGTTCATTCAAATTACCAAGCTTAGCTAAAACGAAAACTGAAGGTAATAAAACCACTGTGAATAAGAAATCTGCAGCAAAGAAATCAGAAAATAAATCAAAAGAGAAAGCAATTAAAAGCGAAAAAAAGAAGAGTGATAAAAAGAAAACTGAAAAGAAAAAAGCAGCTACTTCTGCAGCTAAAGGTGCTAAACAAGCCGGCTCTCCAAAGGCAAAACCTTCAAAACCAAAACAACAAAAACCTAAAAAAGAGAAAACGGCAAAAGCAGCTCCAAAAACACCAAAAGCTCCAAAACCGAAAAAACTTGCAGCCCCAAAAAAGACAACCGCCAAGAAAGCAGCGAAAAAATAAATTCTTCGCATTAAGAATCTACTTAAATCAATACGTAACCACTGGAAAAAGTGGAGATAGAAAAACATGGCTAAAAGTCATATTTTTAAGATAGAAGTAAAAATCAAAAAGCATATAAGCCCTTTTCAGGGCTACAAATTATATAAACGAAGAGTTTACATATACATATTACACATGTTATACTAATACACAATCAATACAAATAGTTTTTTCTTAAGATTTTTCATAAAATGAAATTATCAAGTATGTGATTCTGATAAAATGTATTTTATAAATTATATGCGACGTGGAATATTTTATTCTTTTTATTTTTTTATTAGAAAATTTTATTATTTAATATTTTTTACTCCTTTCTAATTTTATAACAAAATTTTTCATATTACCGCCATTTCATATTATTTAAGTATACAGTAGATCCTTATTAGCCCATTACATCAATACAAAAACAAAAAAAAATTGATAAAGGTGTGTACATATAAAAGCGTATGTATGTACATAATATAAATGTCCATGTAGATTTTGTATGTACATTTATAAAAATTTTCAAAATTTAATTATAAATTATTTAAAATAATTAAAAATTATATTATACGAATCTATTCATTCGAATAATGAAAAAATGACATCATAAAATTAAAAAGGATAAACATTTTAAGTACTGAATAAGAATTTAATATTTTGTATGAAGGCATGTATCAGAATTCAGAATGACTTTAATTTGATTATAAATTGATTAATAAATATGACACAAATGTAAGTTATTTAATAAAAATTTGTGAAATATAAATAAAGAATATAAACTATGATTTATTTAAGAAATTATTAAAAATTATTCATTGGAATTTGAGAAAAAGTAATTTTTATTAAAATTATCGGAAAATTTCAACTGAAATTTTATAAAAAAATTTAAATATTTGTTAAATTTAATAATAAATGGTAAATATATAAAATATTTTAGGTAGAAAAAAATGTATACTTTCGATATTTGACAGAAATGATGACAAAAATATTTGTATAAATTTTATACAATTAATTAATTGAAAAAAAGCTGAACAAAAAATGAGAAGAATTTGAAGAAATGCAAACAAAAAATTAAGAAGAGTCTACATTCAGATGCTCACGAGTTAACATGGTATGTATGTTGTAACGGTTGGATAAAGTACAACAAAATACATGTACAATATTAAATTGCAACTAGCAAATATACAATCATTGTATATACATAACTAACTAAGTGTATCTCGTTTTTATAGAAGGCAGATTACAAGTGTGTTACGGTTGTTAATTTTTGTTTATTTTAAAAAGTTTTGATTTTTGAGTGGTAAAATTAATATTTGCTTCAAGAAGATTTTCAATAATAGTGAAAAAAAAAAAGTTAAAGTATGGCAGAAACAGGAAATACAGAAGCAGCTGCTGCAGCTACCAATGTTGAGGCAAAAAAGTCAAAAAAGACTTCATCTGGTGGACCTAAGAAGCCAAAAAGCAAGCCTACTCATCCTCCAACAGCCCAAATGGTAGATAATGCAATTAAAACATTGAAAGAAAGAGGTGGTTCTTCGTTATCTGCTATCAAGAAATTCTTAGCTGTAAATTACAAGGTTGATACCGAAAAATTAGCTCCATTTATTAGGAAGTATTTGAAAAGCGCTGTTGCTAGTGGTAAATTAATTCAGACAAAAGGCAAAGGTGCATCTGGTTCATTCAAATTACCAAGCTTAGCTAAAACGAAAACTGAAGGTAATAAAACCACTGTGAATAAGAAATCTGCAGCAAAGAAATCAGAAAATAAATCAAAAGAGAAAGCAATTAAAAGCGAAAAAAAGAAGAGTGATAAAAAGAAAACTGAAAAGAAAAAAGCAGCTACTTCTGCAGCTAAAGGTGCTAAACAAGCCGGCTCTCCAAAGGCAAAACCTTCAAAACCAAAACAACAAAAACCTAAAAAAGAGAAAACGGCAAAAGCAGCTCCAAAAACACCAAAAGCTCCAAAACCGAAAAAACTTGCAGCCCCAAAAAAGACAACCGCCAAGAAAGCAGCGAAAAAATAAATTCTTCGCATTAAGAATCTACTTAAATCAATACGTAACCACTGGAAAAAGTGGAGATAGAAAAACATGGCTAAAAGTCATATTTTTAAGATAGAAGTAAAAATCAAAAAGCATATAAGCCCTTTTCAGGGCTACAAATTATATAAACGAAGAGTTTACATATACATATTACACATGTTATACTAATACACAATCAATACAAATAGTTTTTTCTTAAGATTTTTCATAAAATGAAATTATCAAGTATGTGATTCTGATAAAATGTATTTTATAAATTATATGCGACGTGGAATATTTTATTCTTTTTATTTTTTTATTAGAAAATTTTATTATTTAATATTTTTTACTCCTTTCTAATTTTATAACAAAATTTTTCATATTACCGCCATTTCATATTATTTAAGTATACAGTAGATCCTTATTAGCCCATTACATCAATACAAAAACAAAAAAAAATTGATAAAGGTGTGTACATATAAAAGCGTATGTATGTACATAATATAAATGTCCATGTAGATTTTGTATGTACATTTATAAAAATTTTCAAAATTTAATTATAAATTATTTAAAATAATTAAAAATTATATTATACGAATCTATTCATTCGAATAATGAAAAAATGACATCATAAAATTAAAAAGGATAAACATTTTAAGTACTGAATAAGAATTTAATATTTTGTATGAAGGCATGTATCAGAATTCAGAATGACTTTAATTTGATTATAAATTGATTAATAAATATGACACAAATGTAAGTTATTTAATAAAAATTTGTGAAATATAAATAAAGAATATAAACTATGATTTATTTAAGAAATTATTAAAAATTATTCATTGGAATTTGAGAAAAAGTAATTTTTATTAAAATTATCGGAAAATTTCAACTGAAATTTTATAAAAAAATTTAAATATTTGTTAAATTTAATAATAAATGGTAAATATATAAAATATTTTAGGTAGAAAAAAATGTATACTTTCGATATTTGACAGAAATGATGACAAAAATATTTGTATAAATTTTATACAATTAATTAATTGAAAAAAAGCTGAACAAAAAATGAGAAGAATTTGAAGAAATGCAAACAAAAAATTAAGAAGAGTCTACATTCAGATGCTCACGAGTTAACATGGTATGTATGTTGTAACGGTTGGATAAAGTACAACAAAATACATGTACAATATTAAATTGCAACTAGCAAATATACAATCATTGTATATACATAACTAACTAAGTGTATCTCGTTTTTATAGAAGGCAGATTACAAGTGTGTTACGGTTGTTAATTTTTGTTTATTTTAAAAAGTTTTGATTTTTGAGTGGTAAAATTAATATTTGCTTCAAGAAGATTTTCAATAATAGTGAAAAAAAAAAAGTTAAAGTATGGCAGAAACAGGAAATACAGAAGCAGCTGCTGCAGCTACCAATGTTGAGGCAAAAAAGTCAAAAAAGACTTCATCTGGTGGACCTAAGAAGCCAAAAAGCAAGCCTACTCATCCTCCAACAGCCCAAATGGTAGATAATGCAATTAAAACATTGAAAGAAAGAGGTGGTTCTTCGTTATCTGCTATCAAGAAATTCTTAGCTGTAAATTACAAGGTTGATACCGAAAAATTAGCTCCATTTATTAGGAAGTATTTGAAAAGCGCTGTTGCTAGTGGTAAATTAATTCAGACAAAAGGCAAAGGTGCATCTGGTTCATTCAAATTACCAAGCTTAGCTAAAACGAAAACTGAAGGTAATAAAACCACTGTGAATAAGAAATCTGCAGCAAAGAAATCAGAAAATAAATCAAAAGAGAAAGCAATTAAAAGCGAAAAAAAGAAGAGTGATAAAAAGAAAACTGAAAAGAAAAAAGCAGCTACTTCTGCAGCTAAAGGTGCTAAAAAAGCCGGCTCTCCAAAGGCAAAACCTTCAAAACCAAAACAACAAAAACCTAAAAAAGAGAAAACGGCAAAAGCAGCTCCAAAAACACCAAAAGCTCCAAAACCGAAAAAACTTGCAGCCCCAAAAAAGACAACCGCCAAGAAAGCAGCGAAAAAATAAATTCTTCGCATTAAGAATCTACTTAAATCAATACGTAACCACTGGAAAAAGTGGAGATAGAAAAACATGGCTAAAAGTCATATTTTTAAGATAGAAGTAAAAATCAAAAAGCATATAAGCCCTTTTCAGGGCTACAAATTATATAAACGAAGAGTTTACATATACATATTACACATGTTATACTAATACACAATCAATACAAATAGTTTTTTCTTAAGATTTTTCATAAAATGAAATTATCAAGTATGTGATTCTGATAAAATGTATTTTATAAATTATATGCGACGTGGAATATTTTATTCTTTTTATTTTTTTATTAGAAAATTTTATTATTTAATATTTTTTACTCCTTTCTAATTTTATAACAAAATTTTTCATATTACCGCCATTTCATATTATTTAAGTATACAGTAGATCCTTATTAGCCCATTACATCAATACAAAAACAAAAAAAAATTGATAAAGGTGTGTACATATAAAAGCGTATGTATGTACATAATATAAATGTCCATGTAGATTTTGTATGTACATTTATAAAAATTTTCAAAATTTAATTATAAATTATTTAAAATAATTAAAAATTATATTATACGAATCTATTCATTCGAATAATGAAAAAATGACATCATAAAATTAAAAAGGATAAACATTTTAAGTACTGAATAAGAATTTAATATTTTGTATGAAGGCATGTATCAGAATTCAGAATGACTTTAATTTGATTATAAATTGAGTAATAAATATGACACAAATGTAAGTTATTTAATAAAAATTTGTGAAATATAAATAAAGAATATAAACTATGATTTATTTAAGAAATTATTAAAAATTATTCATTGGAATTTGAGAAAAAGTAATTTTTATTAAAATTATCGGAAAATTTCAACTGAAATTTTATAAAAAAATTTAAATATTTGTTAAATTTAATAATAAATGGTAAATATATAAAATATTTTAGGTAGAAAAAAATGTATACTTTCGATATTTGACAGAAATGATGACAAAAATATTTGTATAAATTTTATACAATTAATTAATTGAAAAAAAGCTGAACAAAAAATGAGAAGAATTTGAAGAAATGCAAACAAAAAATTAAGAAGAGTCTACATTCAGATGCTCACGAGTTAACACGGTATGTATGTTGTTAACGGTTGGATAAAGTACAACAAAGTACATGTACAATATTAAATTGCAACTAGCAAATATACAATCATTACATTTACATAACTAACTAAGTGTATCTCGTTTTTATAGAAGGCAGATTACAAGTGTGTTACGGTTGTTAATTTTTGTTTATTTTAAAAAGTTTTGATTTTTGAGTGGTAAAATTAATATTTGCTTCAAGAAGATTTTCAATAATAGTGAAAAAAAAAAAGTTAAAGTATGGCAGAAACAGGAAATACAGAAGCAGCTGCTGCAGCTACCAATGTTGAGGCAAAAAAGTCAAAAAAGACTTCATCTGGTGGACCTAAGAAGCCAAAAAGCAAGCCTACTCATCCTCCAACAGCCCAAATGGTAGATAATGCAATTAAAACATTGAAAGAAAGAGGTGGTTCTTCGTTATCTGCTATCAAGAAATTCTTAGCTGTAAATTACAAGGTTGATACCGAAAAATTAGCTCCATTTATTAGGAAGTATTTGAAAAGCGCTGTTGCTAGTGGTAAATTAATTCAGACAAAAGGCAAAGGTGCATCTGGTTCATTCAAATTACCAAGCTTAGCTAAAACGAAAACTGAAGGTAATAAAACCACTGTGAATAAGAAATCTGCAGCAAAGAAATCAGAAAATAAATCAAAAGAGAAAGCAATTAAAAGCGAAAAAAAGAAGAGTGATAAAAAGAAAACTGAAAAGAAAAAAGCAGCTACTTCTGCAGCTAAAGGTGCTAAAAAAGCCGGCTCTCCAAAGGCAAAACCTTCAAAACCAAAACAACAAAAACCTAAAAAAGAGAAAACGGCAAAAGCAGCTCCAAAAACACCAAAAGCTCCAAAACCGAAAAAACTTGCAGCCCCAAAAAAGACAACCGCCAAGAAAGCAGCGAAAAAATAAATTCTTCGCATTAAGAATCTACTTAAATCAATACGTAACCACTGGAAAAAGTGGAGATAGAAAAACATGGCTAAAAGTCATATTTTTAAGATAGAAGTAAAAATCAAAAAGCATATAAGCCCTTTTCAGGGCTACAAATTATATAAACGAAGAGTTTACATATACATATTACACATGTTATACTAATACACAATCAATACAAATAGTTTTTTCTTAAGATTTTTCATAAAATGAAATTATCAAGTATGTGATTCTGATAAAATGTATTTTATAAATTATATGCGACGTGGAATATTTTATTCTTTTTATTTTTTTATTAGAAAATTTTATTATTTAATATTTTTTACTCCTTTCTAATTTTATAACAAAATTTTTCATATTACCGCCATTTCATATTATTTAAGTATACAGTAGATCCTTATTAGCCCATTACATCAATACAAAAACAAAAAAAAATTGATAAAGGTGTGTACATATAAAAGCGTATGTATGTACATAATATAAATGTCCATGTAGATTTTGTATGTACATTTATAAAAATTTTCAAAATTTAATTATAAATTATTTAAAATAATTAAAAATTATATTATACGAATCTATTCATTCGAATAATGAAAAAATGACATCATAAAATTAAAAAGGATAAACATTTTAAGTACTGAATAAGAATTTAATATTTTGTATGAAGGCATGTATCAGAATTCAGAATGACTTTAATTTGATTATAAATTGAGTAATAAATATGACACAAATGTAAGTTATTTAATAAAAATTTGTGAAATATAAATAAAGAATATAAACTATGATTTATTTAAGAAATTATTAAAAATTATTCATTGGAATTTGAGAAAAAGTAATTTTTATTAAAATTATCGGAAAATTTCAACTGAAATTTTATAAAAAAATTTAAATATTTGTTAAATTTAATAATAAATGGTAAATATATAAGATATTTTAGGTAGAAAAAAATGTATACTTTCGATATTTGACAGAAATGATGACAAAAATATTTGTATAAATTTTATACAATTAATTAATTGAAAAAAAGCTGAACAAAAAATGAGAAGAATTTGAAGAAATGCAAACAAAAAATTAAGAAGAGTCTACATTCAGATGCTCACGAGTTAACACGGTATGTATGTTGTTAACGGTTGGATAAAGTACAACAAAGTACATGTACAATATTAAATTGCAACTAGCAAATATACAATCATTACATTTACATAACTAACTAAGTGTATCTCGTTTTTATAGAAGGCAGATTACAAGTGTGTTACGGTTGTTAATTTTTGTTTATTTTAAAAAGTTTTGATTTTTGAGTGGTAAAATTAATATTTGCTTCAAGAAGATTTTCAATAATAGTGAAAAAAAAAAAGTTAAAGTATGGCAGAAACAGGAAATACAGAAGCAGCTGCTGCAGCTACCAATGTTGAGGCAAAAAAGTCAAAAAAGACTTCATCTGGTGGACCTAAGAAGCCAAAAAGCAAGCCTACTCATCCTCCAACAGCCCAAATGGTAGATAATGCAATTAAAACATTGAAAGAAAGAGGTGGTTCTTCGTTATCTGCTATCAAGAAATTCTTAGCTGTAAATTACAAGGTTGATACCGAAAAATTAGCTCCATTTATTAGGAAGTATTTGAAAAGCGCTGTTGCTAGTGGTAAATTAATTCAGACAAAAGGCAAAGGTGCATCTGGTTCATTCAAATTACCAAGCTTAGCTAAAACGAAAACTGAAGGTAATAAAACCACTGTGAATAAGAAATCTGCAGCAAAGAAATCAGAAAATAAATCAAAAGAGAAAGCAATTAAAAGCGAAAAAAAGAAGAGTGATAAAAAGAAAACTGAAAAGAAAAAAGCAGCTACTTCTGCAGCTAAAGGTGCTAAACAAGCCGGTTCTCCAAAGGCAAAACCTTCAAAACCAAAACAACAAAAACCTAAAAAAGAGAAAACGGCAAAAGCAGCTCCAAAAACACCAAAAGCTCCAAAACCGAAAAAACTTGCAGCCCCAAAAAAGACAACCGCCAAGAAAGCAGCGAAAAAATAAATTCTTCGCATTAAGAATCTACTTAAATCAATACGTAACCACTGGAAAAAGTGGAGATAGAAAAACATGGCTAAAAGTCATATTTTTAAGATAGAAGTAAAAATCAAAAAGCATATAAGCCCTTTTCAGGGCTACAAATTATATAAACGAAGAGTTTACATATACATATTACACATGTTATACTAATACACAATCAATACAAATAGTTTTTTCTTAAGATTTTTCATAAAATGAAATTATCAAGTATGTGATTCTGATAAAATGTATTTTATAAATTATATGCGACGTGGAATATTTTATTCTTTTTATTTTTTTATTAGAAAATTTTATTATTTAATATTTTTTACTCCTTTCTAATTTTATAACAAAATTTTTCATATTACCGCCATTTCATATTATTTAAGTATACAGTAGATCCTTATTAGCCCATTACATCAATACAAAAACAAAAAAAAATTGATAAAGGTGTGTACATATAAAAGCGTATGTATGTACATAATATAAATGTCCATGTAGATTTTGTATGTACATTTATAAAAATTTTCAAAATTTAATTATAAATTATTTAAAATAATTAAAAATTATATTATACGAATCTATTCATTCGAATAATGAAAAAATGACATCATAAAATTAAAAAGGATAAACATTTTAAGTACTGAATAAGAATTTAATATTTTGTATGAAGGCATGTATCAGAATTCAGAATGACTTTAATTTGATTATAAATTGATTAATAAATATGACACAAATGTAAGTTATTTAATAAAAATTTGTGAAATATAAATAAAGAATATAAACTATGATTTATTTAAGAAATTATTAAAAATTATTCATTGGAATTTGAGAAAAAGTAATTTTTATTAAAATTATCGGAAAATTTCAACTGAAATTTTATAAAAAAATTTAAATATTTGTTAAATTTAATAATAAATGGTAAATATATAAAATATTTTAGGTAGAAAAAAATGTATACTTTCGATATTTGACAGAAATGATGACAAAAATATTTGTATAAATTTTATACAATTAATTAATTGAAAAAAAGCTGAACAAAAAATGAGAAGAATTTGAAGAAATGCAAACAAAAAATTAAGAAGAGTCTACATTCAGATGCTCACGAGTTAACATGGTATGTATGTTGTTAACGGTTGGATAAAGTACAACAAAGTACATGTACGATATTAAATTGCAACTAGCAAATATACAATCATTGTATATACATAACTAACTAAGTGTATCTCGTTTTTATAGAAGGCAGATTACAAGTGTGTTACGGTTGTTAATTTTTGTTTATTTTAAAAAGTTTTGATTTTTGAGTGGTAAAATTAATATTTGCTTCAAGAAGATTTTCAATAATAGTGAAAAAAAAAAAGTTAAAGTATGGCAGAAACAGGAAATACAGAAGCAGCTGCTGCAGCTACCAATGTTGAGGCAAAAAAGTCAAAAAAGACTTCATCTGGTGGACCTAAGAAGCCAAAAAGCAAGCCTACTCATCCTCCAACAGCCCAAATGGTAGATAATGCAATTAAAACATTGAAAGAAAGAGGTGGTTCTTCGTTATCTGCTATCAAGAAATTCTTAGCTGTAAATTACAAGGTTGATACCGAAAAATTAGCTCCATTTATTAGGAAGTATTTGAAAAGCGCTGTTGCTAGTGGTAAATTAATTCAGACAAAAGGCAAAGGTGCATCTGGTTCATTCAAATTACCAAGCTTAGCTAAAACGAAAACTGAAGGTAATAAAACCACTGTGAATAAGAAATCTGCAGCAAAGAAATCAGAAAATAAATCAAAAGAGAAAGCAATTAAAAGCGAAAAAAAGAAGAGTGATAAAAAGAAAACTGAAAAGAAAAAAGCAGCTACTTCTGCAGCTAAAGGTGCTAAAAAAGCCGGCTCTCCAAAGGCAAAACCTTCAAAACCAAAACAACAAAAACCTAAAAAAGAGAAAACGGCAAAAGCAGCTCCAAAAACACCAAAAGCTCCAAAACCGAAAAAACTTGCAGCCCCAAAAAAGACAACCGCCAAGAAAGCAGCGAAAAAATAAATTCTTCGCATTAAGAATCTACTTAAATCAATACGTAACCACTGGAAAAAGTGGAGATAGAAAAACATGGCTAAAAGCAAAGAAACTTAAATACTTACATATAGATTTTTCAACCACGTACTAAAGCAAGAAATAATTTTTCTCGCATCGACTATCAGTGATGCATCCCATAAGCTTTTAATTTTTATTCGTTACTTTATTTTCGATAAAGAACATTTTAAAATTTAAAATAAATTTCGAATGTTTATATTCATTTTCGAAACCATTATGTTTTTTTATTATTCATCGGACATATTATGATTAACCATTGATACGCATTTGTTGTTGCTTTTCAATGTAAAAAACTGCACAATCACAACAATAACCAGTATTATTGTATAAGTTGTAAATATCTCTAGTGTCGTAGTGATATTGGGACTTTAATTTCAGATGGTTTCATTAAATGATTCATTTAAAAATGAAAAAATAATTTAAAAAGAAACATTCAATGTATGAAAATTCTACAATTTTTTTCACGTTGTTCATTCATGTTTTTTTTATTAAGGAAAAGGTAAAAAAATGTGTAAATGACAAGTAATTCATTTTGTTCAAAAAATTGGCAAAGATGATTTAAAAAATGAAAGTTTGAATGTAAAATTTGAGTTTTAATTTGAAAAATAAAACAATATCTTTCCAATCTAATTATGATTTAAAATATTTAATTTAGGATTTTTAAAAAATGCTGTAGAATTTTCTTTGATGCTATTATTTTTCCACAAACAGTTTTTTCTGAGCAAAACTAAAACAAAATAATCTAAAATTTTAATGTGATGGTCATAGCAGGGATTATTTTCGGCAAAAATATTTTGAAGCTCATCATTTGTTTTTATTTTTTTAATGCATTCTAATTTAATAAGATTTTTTATGGAAAGTTTGCTAGGTTGTTCGTTAAAAATTTTCCGAAAAGAGCATGAATAGATTTTGCATATTTTAAAGAAAAATTCTGTAGGTGCATAAAGGCTTCCAAAATCAGTATTTGCTGAAAAATTTTTATGAAAAATAAAAAGTTCAGATGGGTCTTCTAATACTATTACATTTCCTCCTTTTTTTTAAACTTGTTCACAAAGTGAACACTTTATTTTTCCTAAAGTTCTAAAAAGAACAAACCCAGCAAAATATCTCAGTGAAGATTCTTCAACAACAAAATTCATACTATTATCTTCTAAATTTAGTAGTTGCAAGTCTTCATTTGGAATATCAGTTTCATTTTCTAAATTATTCAAAATTTTTGAAATCTCATCACTTTGTGAAATATTTGTTTTATTACATAGTTCTTGCATTTCATTATTTTCAATTTCTTGCAAACAATTGCTTGTTGTTGGTATGTAGAACAGAAATTTATTCTCAATAATTTTTTGCAATGTATTTCCAAACTCGTACACAGAAGGATTTTTTTTATATCCACCTCTGCCTCTTATTAAAGCAAATAAATTTTCAATACAATCTTGATTTAATTTTTTTGTGAGAACAAATAAAATATGTGGATGCTTTTCGAATATGGTTGAAGAATATTCTAGAACTGCTTTAATTGTTTGAATAAGGCCTTTAAAACAATAAATTTTAGAAAAATTATTTTTATTTTGAATGTCATTTAGAAGCTGAGAAGATTCTTCTAGAAATTTTCTGACACTGTTGTTTCGACGTAGTCCTCGTTTATAAAGGCTTCGGTGATAAGGAGATTTAGAATTCAAACAATCAAAACATTTATTCAAAAAATCTAAAAATTTTGCTGTTGGTATGGCTTTTTCTGCTGCATTATTTGAAAATAAGTTTTTATCGTAAGCTGTAGAAATTGCGGCGCTACAGGTATGGCTAAACACTTGGGTAGCGTAAGAGACTCTCATTTTTTGCCACGTATTTGGGTATATGTGTTTAGAGGTTAATTTCGTTCCCATTTTTGTTGTATTATTTTTTTCTAAATGGTATAATTCCTCTATACACTTCCAAGAGACGGTTCCATTGTTTGTGTTTATATCTTTTTTTATTAAAGTGGTTCTCACTGATTTAATTAAATGAGGTGCGTCGTATGCAGCATATATTTTTTTATCATTAAATATGAAATAAGGTTTTTCACAACTTACATTTAGCATTTTCATACATTTTCTATTGTTAGAACCCTGGTCACAAACAATGAAACCAACATTTAAACCTATAGACTCACACACAGAAATATTTTCTTCTACTTTAACTTTTAGTTGCTCTCCACTAATTGTTTTCTCCGTAACAAAGTAGCTTAAAATGTATGTCCAGTGAGAAAGCGTGCCTCGAATCATAAAAACTGTAATATATTTCCCAAATTTATTACTTTTGTGGTCTCCTAAATCCTCGAAACCAACTATTCTATCTAGTGTTTTATCATACGTTATATCTGATCTAATTGATATTTCATCGAAAATTAAAATACACTCTTTCAAAACATTCGTCCATTCAGGCACACTGCTCGCCAAATAGCTTAAACTTTCCTGGTAAAATCCTGGTGTCATATTCTTAAATAATGACCAACGATACAAGGACACATATGATGGAATTGACAAATTCAGTTTTTCTTTCATGAATCTATAGCACGATCCCGATTTGTAGTTAATTGTTTGAGCTAATTTTTTTTCTTCATCTGTCCATGGAGAGTTATTTTGGCGTATTTTAATTAACATTTTTGCTAGAACTTTTCCTTGAGTGCTCACATGTTCTAAGGTATCGATTTCGTGTAGAATTTTCTTTTCAGGAATTTTTTGATTTTCTTGTTTAAAAGTTTTCTTTTTAAGACGGAACTTTTGTGCAGACATATTTTTGGAATAAGTTTTTAATTTTGACTTAATAATTCGGTATTTTCTTAAAACAGTGGAGTAAAGTTTCCTGTAATATTGAACTGCCTTTGTAGACTTTTTGCACGCCTCACATTTACCCATGATTGATGAATCTTCTTCCTTGTATTCATAAGGATCCATTTTTGCAAATTCTTCAAATGTAAGATCATCATTTCTTTTATTCGAATACGTTTTTCCAGAGAAATTCACCACTATTGCTGAACTTTCTGACGAAATTCTATTAGAATTTTCCACGGAATTACCTTGATTTTCTTCAACAATAGGAGATAAATTTAAGGAAGGAATTACATTTTTTCTTTTTCGGTTATTATAAGTACCAGCAGCAAAATGATTTTCACATAGGTATGCATTTTTAGCTTTTGGTGGTGTAGAAAGACCCAAAATATTCATCCATTTTTCAAAGATATCTGTATTTCTAGGAGGAAACTTTAAAAATTTCATTGATGGAAATTTCCTTTTAGTATTTTCGCAAAATGATAATTCACATTTCACACCCCATACCCTTTTATCAGATTTTTTACTATTCATATTTTTTTATTTAAAAAAATTGAATAGTTTTGTAAAAAATGTATATATGTATATTCAATAATTTTGAATCTAAGTCTGAGGTAGTTATGAAAATAACTGATTTGTGTCAACAAAAAGAATAAGAAGTACCTATCTTGAAAATTACAAACAAAATTTGTAATAATTGAAAATAGTTATGAAAATAACTGATACTCCTAAGAAAAATTAGAAATCAAAAAAATCTCAAAAATGTATTTAGCTATATTACGAGAGTGGTAGAAAAAGTTGTTGCTTCACTATTGAACACTAAACAAAAATTAAATTTTGCTTTGCTGAATAATTTTTAGAATTGCATAAACACAATTATGAATGAATGTGTATACCTCCTTGGTAAAAAACCTTAAAAAAAATTACAGTTGCTGTAGCAAAAACAACAACTAAATAATATAGGTATGATATGATACTTATGTACACGGCTACACACGAGTATGTACGTATACTCGCTACAATACCCTATCATATATATGCATACATATTCGCGCATATACAACTTATACAATAATACTGATTATTGTTGTGATTGTGCAGTTTTTTACATTGAAAAGCAACAACAAATGCGTATCAATGGTTAATCATAATATGTCCGATGAATAATAAAAAAACATAATGGTTTCGAAAATGAATATAAACATTCGAAATTTATTTTAAATTTTAAAATGTTCTTTATCGAAAATAAAGTAACGAATAAAAATTAAAAGCTTATGGGATGCATCACTGATAGTCGATGCGAGAAAAATTATTTCTTGCTTTAGTACGTGGTTGAAAAATCTATATGTAAGTATTTAAGTTTCTTTGCTAAAAGTCATATTTTTAAGATAGAAGTAAAAATCAAAAAGCATATAAGCCCTTTTCAGGGCTACAAATTATATAAACGAAGAGTTTACATATACATATTACACATGTTATACTAATACACAATCAATACAAATAGTTTTTTCTTAAGATTTTTCATAAAATGAAATTATCAAGTATGTGATTCTGATAAAATGTATTTTATAAATTATATGCGACGTGGAATATTTTATTCTTTTTATTTTTTTATTAGAAAATTTTATTATTTAATATTTTTTACTCCTTTCTAATTTTATAACAAAATTTTTCATATTACCGCCATTTCATATTATTTAAGTATACAGTAGATCCTTATTAGCCCATTACATCAATACAAAAACAAAAAAAAATTGATAAAGGTGTGTACATATAAAAGCGTATGTATGTACATAATATAAATGTCCATGTAGATTTTGTATGTACATTTATAAAAATTTTCAAAATTTAATTATAAATTATTTAAAATAATTAAAAATTATATTATACGAATCTATTCATTCGAATAATGAAAAAATGACATCATAAAATTAAAAAGGATAAACATTTTAAGTACTGAATAAGAATTTAATATTTTGTATGAAGGCATGTATCAGAATTCAGAATGACTTTAATTTGATTATAAATTGATTAATAAATATGACACAAATGTAAGTTATTTAATAAAAATTTGTGAAATATAAATAAAGAATATAAACTATGATTTATTTAAGAAATTATTAAAAATTATTCATTGGAATTTGAGAAAAAGTAATTTTTATTAAAATTATCGGAAAATTTCAACTGAAATTTTATAAAAAAATTTAAATATTTGTTAAATTTAATAATAAATGGTAAATATATAAAATATTTTAGGTAGAAAAAAATGTATACTTTCGATATTTGACAGAAATGATGACAAAAATATTTGTATAAATTTTATACAATTAATTAATTGAAAAAAAGCTGAACAAAAAATGAGAAGAATTTGAAGAAATGCAAACAAAAAATTAAGAAGAGTCTACATTCAGATGCTCACGAGTTAACATGGTATGTATGTTGTTAACGGTTGGATAAAGTACAACAAAGTACATGTACGATATTAAATTGCAACTAGCAAATATACAATCATTGTATATACATAACTAACTAAGTGTATCTCGTTTTTATAGAAGGCAGATTACAAGTGTGTTACGGTTGTTAATTTTTGTTTATTTTAAAAAGTTTTGATTTTTGAGTGGTAAAATTAATATTTGCTTCAAGAAGATTTTCAATAATAGTGAAAAAAAAAAAGTTAAAGTATGGCAGAAACAGGAAATACAGAAGCAGCTGCTGCAGCTACCAATGTTGAGGCAAAAAAGTCAAAAAAGACTTCATCTGGTGGACCTAAGAAGCCAAAAAGCAAGCCTACTCATCCTCCAACAGCCCAAATGGTAGATAATGCAATTAAAACATTGAAAGAAAGAGGTGGTTCTTCGTTATCTGCTATCAAGAAATTCTTAGCTGTAAATTACAAGGTTGATACCGAAAAATTAGCTCCATTTATTAGGAAGTATTTGAAAAGCGCTGTTGCTAGTGGTAAATTAATTCAGACAAAAGGCAAAGGTGCATCTGGTTCATTCAAATTACCAAGCTTAGCTAAAACGAAAACTGAAGGTAATAAAACCACTGTGAATAAGAAATCTGCAGCAAAGAAATCAGAAAATAAATCAAAAGAGAAAGCAATTAAAAGCGAAAAAAAGAAGAGTGATAAAAAGAAAACTGAAAAGAAAAAAGCAGCTACTTCTGCAGCTAAAGGTGCTAAAAAAGCCGGCTCTCCAAAGGCAAAACCTTCAAAACCAAAACAACAAAAACCTAAAAAAGAGAAAACGGCAAAAGCAGCTCCAAAAACACCAAAAGCTCCAAAACCGAAAAAACTTGCAGCCCCAAAAAAGACAACCGCCAAGAAAGCAGCGAAAAAATAAATTCTTCGCATTAAGAATCTACTTAAATCAATACGTAACCACTGGAAAAAGTGGAGATAGAAAAACATGGCTAAAAGTCATATTTTTAAGATAGAAGTAAAAATCAAAAAGCATATAAGCCCTTTTCAGGGCTACAAATTATATAAACGAAGAGTTTACATATACATATTACACATGTTATACTAATACACAATCAATACAAATAGTTTTTTCTTAAGATTTTTCATAAAATGAAATTATCAAGTATGTGATTCTGATAAAATGTATTTTATAAATTATATGCGACGTGGAATAGTTTATTCTTTTTATTTTTTTATTAGAAAATTTTATTATTTAATATTTTTTACTCCTTTCTAATTTTATAACAAAATTTTTCATATTACCGCCATTTCATATTATTTAAGTATACAGTAGATCCTTATTAGCCCATTACATCAATACAAAAACAAAAAAAAATTGATAAAGGTGTGTACATATAAAAGCGTATGTATGTACATAATATAAATGTCCATGTAGATTTTGTATGTACATTTATAAAAATTTTCAAAATTTAATTATAAATTATTTAAAATAATTAAAAATTATATTATACGAATCTATTCATTCGAATAATGAAAAAATGACATCATAAAATTAAAAAGGATAAACATTTTAAGTACTGAATAAGAATTTAATATTTTGTATGAAGGCATGTATCAGAATTCAGAATGACTTTAATTTGATTATAAATTGATTAATAAATATGACACAAATGTAAGTTATTTAATAAAAATTTGTGAAATATAAATAAAGAATATAAACTATGATTTATTTAAGAAATTATTAAAAATTATTCATTGGAATTTGAGAAAAAGTAATTTTTATTAAAATTATCGGAAAATTTCAACTGAAATTTTATAAAAAAATTTAAATATTTGTTAAATTTAATAATAAATGGTAAATATATAAAATATTTTAGGTAGAAAAAAATGTATACTTTCGATATTTGACAGAAATGATGACAAAAATATTTGTATAAATTTTATACAATTAATTAATTGAAAAAAAGCTGAACAAAAAATGAGAAGAATTTGAAGAAATGCAAACAAAAAATTAAGAAGAGTCTACATTCAGATGCTCACGAGTTAACATGGTATGTATGTTGTAACGGTTGGATAAAGTACAACAAAATACATGTACAATATTAAATTGCAACTAGCAAATATACAATCATTGTATATACATAACTAACTAAGTGTATCTCGTTTTTATAGAAGGCAGATTACAAGTGTGTTACGGTTGTTAATTTTTGTTTATTTTAAAAAGTTTTGATTTTTGAGTGGTAAAATTAATATTTGCTTCAAGAAGATTTTCAATAATAGTGAAAAAAAAAAAGTTAAAGTATGGCAGAAACAGGAAATACAGAAGCAGCTGCTACAGCTACCAATGTTGAGGCAAAAAAGTCAAAAAAGACTTCATCTGGTGGACCTAAGAAGCCAAAAAGCAAGCCTACTCATCCTCCAACAGCCCAAATGGTAGATAATGCAATTAAAACATTGAAAGAAAGAGGTGGTTCTTCGTTATCTGCTATCAAGAAATTCTTAGCTGTAAATTACAAGGTTGATACCGAAAAATTAGCTCCATATATTAGGAAGTATTTGAAAAGCGCTGTTGCTAGTGGTAAATTAATTCAGACAAAAGGCAAAGGTGCATCTGGTTCATTCAAATTACCAAGCTTAGCTAAAACGAAAACTGAAGGTAATAAAACCACTGTGAATAAGAAATCTGCAGCAAAGAAATCAGAAAATAAATCAAAAGAGAAAGCAATTAAAAGCGAAAAAAAGAAGAGTGATAAAAAGAAAACTGAAAAGAAAAAAGCAGCTACTTCTGCAGCTAAAGGTGCTAAACAAGCCGGCTCTCCAAAGGCAAAACCTTCAAAACCAAAACAACAAAAACCTAAAAAAGAGAAAACGGCAAAAGCAGCTCCAAAAACACCAAAAGCTCCAAAACCGAAAAAACTTGCAGCCCCAAAAAAGACAACCGCCAAGAAAGCAGCGAAAAAATAAATTCTTCGCATTAAGAATCTACTTAAATCAATACGTAACCACTGGAAAAAGTGGAGATAGAAAAACATGGCTAAAAGTCATATTTTTAAGATAGAAGTAAAAATCAAAAAGCATATAAGCCCTTTTCAGGGCTACAAATTATATAAACGAAGAGTTTACATATACATATTACACATGTTATACTAATACACAATCAATACAAATAGTTTTTTCTTAAGATTTTTCATAAAATGAAATTATCAAGTATGTGATTCTGATAAAATGTATTTTATAAATTATATGCGACGTGGAATATTTTATTCTTTTTATTTTTTTATTAGAAAATTTTATTATTTAATATTTTTTACTCCTTTCTAATTTTATAACAAAATTTTTCATATTACCGCCATTTCATATTATTTAAGTATACAGTAGATCCTTATTAGCCCATTACATCAATACAAAAACAAAAAAAAATTGATAAAGGTGTGTACATATAAAAGCGTATGTATGTACATAATATAAATGTCCATGTAGATTTTGTATGTACATTTATAAAAATTTTCAAAATTTAATTATAAATTATTTAAAATAATTAAAAATTATATTATACGAATCTATTCATTCGAATAATGAAAAAATGACATCATAAAATTAAAAAGGATAAACATTTTAAGTACTGAATAAGAATTTAATATTTTGTATGAAGGCATGTATCAGAATTCAGAATGACTTTAATTTGATTATAAATTGATTAATAAATATGACACAAATGTAAGTTATTTAATAAAAATTTGTGAAATATAAATAAAGAATATAAACTATGATTTATTTAAGAAATTATTAAAAATTATTCATTGGAATTTGAGAAAAAGTAATTTTTATTAAAATTATCGGAAAATTTCAACTGAAATTTTATAAAAAAATTTAAATATTTGTTAAATTTAATAATAAATGGTAAATATATAAAATATTTTAGGTAGAAAAAAATGTATACTTTCGATATTTGACAGAAATGATGACAAAAATATTTGTATAAATTTTATACAATTAATTAATTGAAAAAAAGCTGAACAAAAAATGAGAAGAATTTGAAGAAATGCAAACAAAAAATTAAGAAGAGTCTACATTCAGATGCTCACGAGTTAACATGGTATGTATGTTGTAACGGTTGGATAAAGTACAACAAAATACATGTACAATATTAAATTGCAACTAGCAAATATACAATCATTGTATATACATAACTAACTAAGTGTATCTCGTTTTTATAGAAGGCAGATTACAAGTGTGTTACGGTTGTTAATTTTTGTTTATTTTAAAAAGTTTTGATTTTTGAGTGGTAAAATTAATATTTGCTTCAAGAAGATTTTCAATAATAGTGAAAAAAAAAAAGTTAAAGTATGGCAGAAACAGGAAATACAGAAGCAGCTGCTGCAGCTACCAATGTTGAGGCAAAAAAGTCAAAAAAGACTTCATCTGGTGGACCTAAGAAGCCAAAAAGCAAGCCTACTCATCCTCCAACAGCCCAAATGGTAGATAATGCAATTAAAACATTGAAAGAAAGAGGTGGTTCTTCGTTATCTGCTATCAAGAAATTCTTAGCTGTAAATTACAAGGTTGATACCGAAAAATTAGCTCCATTTATTAGGAAGTATTTGAAAAGCGCTGTTGCTAGTGGTAAATTAATTCAGACAAAAGGCAAAGGTGCATCTGGTTCATTCAAATTACCAAGCTTAGCTAAAACGAAAACTGAAGGTAATAAAACCACTGTGAATAAGAAATCTGCAGCAAAGAAATCAGAAAATAAATCAAAAGAGAAAGCAATTAAAAGCGAAAAAAAGAAGAGTGATAAAAAGAAAACTGAAAAGAAAAAAGCAGCTACTTCTGCAGCTAAAGGTGCTAAAAAAGCCGGCTCTCCAAAGGCAAAACCTTCAAAACCAAAACAACAAAAACCTAAAAAAGAGAAAACGGCAAAAGCAGCTCCAAAAACACCAAAAGCTCCAAAACCGAAAAAACTTGCAGCCCCAAAAAAGACAACCGCCAAGAAAGCAGCGAAAAAATAAATTCTTCGCATTAAGAATCTACTTAAATCAATACGTAACCACTGGAAAAAGTGGAGATAGAAAAACATGGCTAAAAGTCATATTTTTAAGACAGAAGTAAAAATCAAAAAGCATATAAGCCCTTTTCAGGGCTACAAATTATATAAACGAAGAGTTTACATATACATATTACACATGTTATACTAATACACAATCAATACAAATAGTTTTTTCTTAAGATTTTTCATAAAATGAAATTATCAAGTATGTGATTCTGATAAAATGTATTTTATAAATTATATGCGACGTGGAATATTTTATTCTTTTTATTTTTTTATTAGAAAATTTTATTATTTAATATTTTTTACTCCTTTCTAATTTTATAACAAAATTTTTCATATTACCGCCATTTCATATTATTTAAGTATACAGTAGATCCTTATTAGCCCATTACATCAATACAAAAACAAAAAAAAATTGATAAAGGTGTGTACATATAAAAGCGTATGTATGTACATAATATAAATGTCCATGTAGATTTTGTATGTACATTTATAAAAATTTTCAAAATTTAATTATAAATTATTTAAAATAATTAAAAATTATATTATACGAATCTATTCATTCGAATAATGAAAAAATGACATCATAAAATTAAAAAGGATAAACATTTTAAGTACTGAATAAGAATTTAATATTTTGTATGAAGGCATGTATCAGAATTCAGAATGACTTTAATTTGATTATAAATTGAGTAATAAATATGACACAAATGTAAGTTATTTAATAAAAATTTGTGAAATATAAATAAAGAATATAAACTATGATTTATTTAAGAAATTATTAAAAATTATTCATTGGAATTTGAGAAAAAGTAATTTTTATTAAAATTATCGGAAAATTTCAACTGAAATTTTATAAAAAAATTTAAATATTTGTTAAATTTAATAATAAATGGTAAATATATAAGATATTTTAGGTAGAAAAAAATGTATACTTTCGATATTTGACAGAAATGATGACAAAAATATTTGTATAAATTTTATACAATTAATTAATTGAAAAAAAGCTGAACAAAAAATGAGAAGAATTTGAAGAAATGCAAACAAAAAATTAAGAAGAGTCTACATTCAGATGCTCACGAGTTAACATGGTATGTATGTTGTTAACGGTTGGATAAAGTACAACAAAGTACATGTACAATATTAAATTGCAACTAGCAAATATACAATCATTGTATATACATAACTAACTAAGTGTATCTCGTTTTTATAGAAGGCAGATTACAAGTGTGTTACGGTTGTTAATTTTTGTTTATTTTAAAAAGTTTTGATTTTTGAGTGGTAAAATTAATATTTGCTTCAAGAAGATTTTCAATAATAGTGAAAAAAAAAAGTTAAAGTATGGCAGAAACAGGAAATACAGAAGCAGCTGCTGCAGCTACCAATGTTGAGGCAAAAAAGTCAAAAAAGACTTCATCTGGTGGACCTAAGAAGCCAAAAAGCAAGCCTACTCATCCTCCAACAGCCCAAATGGTAGATAATGCAATTAAAACATTGAAAGAAAGAGGTGGTTCTTCGTTATCTGCTATCAAGAAATTCTTAGCTGTAAATTACAAGGTTGATACCGAAAAATTAGCTCCATTTATTAGGAAGTATTTGAAAAGCGCTGTTGCTAGTGGTAAATTAATTCAGACAAAAGGCAAAGGTGCATCTGGTTCATTCAAATTACCAAGCTTAGCTAAAACGAAAACTGAAGGTAATAAAACCACTGTGAATAAGAAATCTGCAGCAAAGAAATCAGAAAATAAATCAAAAGAGAAAGCAATTAAAAGCGAAAAAAAGAAGAGTGATAAAAAGAAAACTGAAAAGAAAAAAGCAGCTACTTCTGCAGCTAAAGGTGCTAAAAAAGCCGGCTCTCCAAAGGCAAAACCTTCAAAACCAAAACAACAAAAACCTAAAAAAGAGAAAACGGCAAAAGCAGCTCCAAAAACACCAAAAGCTCCAAAACCGAAAAAACTTGCAGCCCCAAAAAAGACAACCGCCAAGAAAGCAGCGAAAAAATAAATTCTTCGCATTAAGAATCTACTTAAATCAATACGTAACCACTGGAAAAAGTGGAGATAGAAAAACATGGCTAAAAGTCATATTTTTAAGATAGAAGTAAAAATCAAAAAGCATATAAGCCCTTTTCAGGGCTACAAATTATATAAACGAAGAGTTTACATATACATATTACACATGTTATACTAATACACAATCAATACAAATAGTTTTTTCTTAAGATTTTTCATAAAATGAAATTATCAAGTATGTGATTCTGATAAAATGTATTTTATAAATTATATGCGACGTGGAATATTTTATTCTTTTTATTTTTTTATTAGAAAATTTTATTATTTAATATTTTTTACTCCTTTCTAATTTTATAACAAAATTTTTCATATTACCGCCATTTCATATTATTTAAGTATACAGTAGATCCCTATTAGCCCATTACATCAATACAAAAACAAAAAAAAATTGATAAAGGTGTGTACATATAAAAGCGTATGTATGTACATAATATAAATGCCATGTAGATTTTGTATGTACATTTATAAAAATTTTCAAAATTTAATTATAAATTATTTAAAATAATTAAAAATTATATTATACGAATCTATTCATTCGAATAATGAAAAAATGACATCATAAAATTAAAAAGGATAAACATTTTAAGTACTGAATAAGAATTTAATATTTTGTATGAAGGCATGTATCAGAATTCAGAATGACTTTAATTTGATTATAAATTGATTAATAAATATGACACAAATGTAAGTTATTTAATAAAAATTTGTGAAATATAAATAAAGAATATAAACTATGATTTATTTAAGAAATTATTAAAAATTATTCATTGGAATTTGAGAAAAAGTAATTTTTATTAAAATTATCGGAAAATTTCAACTGAAATTTTATAAAAAAATTTAAATATTTGTTAAATTTAATAATAAATGGTAAATATATAAAATATTTTAGGTAGAAAAAAATGTATACTTTCGATATTTGACAGAAATGATGACAAAAATATTTGTATAAATTTTATACAATTAATTAATTGAAAAAAAGCTGAACAAAAAATGAGAAGAATTTGAAGAAATGCAAACAAAAAATTAAGAAGAGTCTACATTCAGATGCTCACGAGTTAACATGGTATGTATGTTGTAACGGTTGGATAAAGTACAACAAAATACATGTACAATATTAAATTGCAACTAGCAAATATACAATCATTGTATATACATAACTAACTAAGTGTATCTCGTTTTTATAGAAGGCAGATTACAAGTGTGTTACGGTTGTTAATTTTTGTTTATTTTAAAAAGTTTTGATTTTTGAGTGGTAAAATTAATATTTGCTTCAAGAAGATTTTCAATAATAGTGAAAAAAAAAAAGTTAAAGTATGGCAGAAACAGGAAATACAGAAGCAGCTGCTGCAGCTACCAATGTTGAGGCAAAAAAGTCAAAAAAGACTTCATCTGGTGGACCTAAGAAGCCAAAAAGCAAGCCTACTCATCCTCCAACAGCCCAAATGGTAGATAATGCAATTAAAACATTGAAAGAAAGAGGTGGTTCTTCGTTATCTGCTATCAAGAAATTCTTAGCTGTAAATTACAAGGTTGATACCGAAAAATTAGCTCCATTTATTAGGAAGTATTTGAAAAGCGCTGTTGCTAGTGGTAAATTAATTCAGACAAAAGGCAAAGGTGCATCTGGTTCATTCAAATTACCAAGCTTAGCTAAAACGAAAACTGAAGGTAATAAAACCACTGTGAATAAGAAATCTGCAGCAAAGAAATCAGAAAATAAATCAAAAGAGAAAGCAATTAAAAGCGAAAAAAAGAAGAGTGATAAAAAGAAAACTGAAAAGAAAAAAGCAGCTACTTCTGCAGCTAAAGGTGCTAAACAAGCCGGCTCTCCAAAGGCAAAACCTTCAAAACCAAAACAACAAAAACCTAAAAAAGAGAAAACGGCAAAAGCAGCTCCAAAAACACCAAAAGCTCCAAAACCGAAAAAACTTGCAGCCCCAAAAAAGACAACCGCCAAGAAAGCAGCGAAAAAATAAATTCTTCGCATTAAGAATCTACTTAAATCAATACGTAACCACTGGAAAAAGTGGAGATAGAAAAACATGGCTAAAAGTCATATTTTTAAGATAGAAGTAAAAATCAAAAAGCATATAAGCCCTTTTCAGGGCTACAAATTATATAAACGAAGAGTTTACATATACATATTACACATGTTATACTAATACACAATCAATACAAATAGTTTTTTCTTAAGATTTTTCATAAAATGAAATTATCAAGTATGTGATTCTGATAAAATGTATTTTATAAATTATATGCGACGTGGAATATTTTATTCTTTTTATTTTTTTATTAGAAAATTTTATTATTTAATATTTTTTACTCCTTTCTAATTTTATAACAAAATTTTTCATATTACCGCCATTTCATATTATTTAAGTATACAGTAGATCCTTATTAGCCCATTACATCAATACAAAAACAAAAAAAAATTGATAAAGGTGTGTACATATAAAAGCGTATGTATGTACATAATATAAATGTCCATGTAGATTTTGTATGTACATTTATAAAAATTTTCAAAATTTAATTATAAATTATTTAAAATAATTAAAAATTATATTATACGAATCTATTCATTCGAATAATGAAAAAATGACATCATAAAATTAAAAAGGATAAACATTTTAAGTACTGAATAAGAATTTAATATTTTGTATGAAGGCATGTATCAGAATTCAGAATGACTTTAATTTGATTATAAATTGATTAATAAATATGACACAAATGTAAGTTATTTAATAAAAATTTGTGAAATATAAATAAAGAATATAAACTATGATTTATTTAAGAAATTATTAAAAATTATTCATTGGAATTTGAGAAAAAGTAATTTTTATTAAAATTATCGGAAAATTTCAACTGAAATTTTATAAAAAAATTTAAATATTTGTTAAATTTAATAATAAATGGTAAATATATAAAATATTTTAGGTAGAAAAAAATGTATACTTTCGATATTTGACAGAAATGATGACAAAAATATTTGTATAAATTTTATACAATTAATTAATTGAAAAAAAGCTGAACAAAAAATGAGAAGAATTTGAAGAAATGCAAACAAAAAATTAAGAAGAGTCTACATTCAGATGCTCACGAGTTAACATGGTATGTATGTTGTAACGGTTGGATAAAGTACAACAAAATACATGTACAATATTAAATTGCAACTAGCAAATATACAATCATTGTATATACATAACTAACTAAGTGTATCTCGTTTTTATAGAAGGCAGATTACAAGTGTGTTACGGTTGTTAATTTTTGTTTATTTTAAAAAGTTTTGATTTTTGAGTGGTAAAATTAATATTTGCTTCAAGAAGATTTTCAATAATAGTGAAAAAAAAAAAGTTAAAGTATGGCAGAAACAGGAAATACAGAAGCAGCTGCTGCAGCTACCAATGTTGAGGCAAAAAAGTCAAAAAAGACTTCATCTGGTGGACCTAAGAAGCCAAAAAGCAAGCCTACTCATCCTCCAACAGCCCAAATGGTAGATAATGCAATTAAAACATTGAAAGAAAGAGGTGGTTCTTCGTTATCTGCTATCAAGAAATTCTTAGCTGTAAATTACAAGGTTGATACCGAAAAATTAGCTCCATTTATTAGGAAGTATTTGAAAAGCGCTGTTGCTAGTGGTAAATTAATTCAGACAAAAGGCAAAGGTGCATCTGGTTCATTCAAATTACCAAGCTTAGCTAAAACGAAAACTGAAGGTAATAAAACCACTGTGAATAAGAAATCTGCAGCAAAGAAATCAGAAAATAAATCAAAAGAGAAAGCAATTAAAAGCGAAAAAAAGAAGAGTGATAAAAAGAAAACTGAAAAGAAAAAAGCAGCTACTTCTGCAGCTAAAGGTGCTAAAAAAGCCGGCTCTCCAAAGGCAAAACCTTCAAAACCAAAACAACAAAAACCTAAAAAAGAGAAAACGGCAAAAGCAGCTCCAAAAACACCAAAAGCTCCAAAACCGAAAAAACTTGCAGCCCCAAAAAAGACAACCGCCAAGAAAGCAGCGAAAAAATAAATTCTTCGCATTAAGAATCTACTTAAATCAATACGTAACCACTGGAAAAAGTGGAGATAGAAAAACATGGCTAAAAGTCATATTTTTAAGACAGAAGTAAAAATCAAAAAGCATATAAGCCCTTTTCAGGGCTACAAATTATATAAACGAAGAGTTTACATATACATATTACACATGTTATACTAATACACAATCAATACAAATAGTTTTTTCTTAAGATTTTTCATAAAATGAAATTATCAAGTATGTGATTCTGATAAAATGTATTTTATAAATTATATGCGACGTGGAATATTTTATTCTTTTTATTTTTTTTATTAGAAAATTTTATTATTTAATATTTTTTACTCCTTTCTAATTTTATAACAAAATTTTTCATATTACCGCCATTTCATATTATTTAAGTATACAGTAGATCCTTATTAGCCCATTACATCAATACAAAAACAAAAAAAAATTGATAAAGGTGTGTACTATAAAAGCGTATGTATGTACATAATATAAATGTCCATGTAGATTTTGTATGTACATTTATAAAAATTTTCAAAATTTAATTATAAATTATTTAAAATAATTAAAAATTATATTATACGAATCTATTCATTCGAATAATGAAAAAATGACATCATAAAATTAAAAAGGATAAACATTTTAAGTACTGAATAAGAATTTAATATTTTGTATGAAGGCATGTATCAGAATTCAGAATGACTTTAATTTGATTATAAATTGAGTAATAAATATGACACAAATGTAAGTTATTTAATAAAAATTTGTGAAATATAAATAAAGAATATAAACTATGATTTATTTAAGAAATTATTAAAAATTATTCATTGGAATTTGAGAAAAAGTAATTTTTATTAAAATTATCGGAAAATTTCAACTGAAATTTTATAAAAAAATTTAAATATTTGTTAAATTTAATAATAAATGGTAAATATATAAGATATTTTAGGTAGAAAAAAATGTATACTTTCGATATTTGACAGAAATGATGACAAAAATATTTGTATAAATTTTATACAATTAATTAATTGAAAAAAAGCTGAACAAAAAATGAGAAGAATTTGAAGAAATGCAAACAAAAAATTAAGAAGAGTCTACATTCAGATGCTCACGAGTTAACATGGTATGTATGTTGTTAACGGTTGGATAAAGTACAACAAAGTACATGTACAATATTAAATTGCAACTAGCAAATATACAATCATTGTATATACATAACTAACTAAGTGTATCTCGTTTTTATAGAAGGCAGATTACAAGTGTGTTACGGTTGTTAATTTTTGTTTATTTTAAAAAGTTTTGATTTTTGAGTGGTAAAATTAATATTTGCTTCAAGAAGATTTTCAATAATAGTGAAAAAAAAAAGTTAAAGTATGGCAGAAACAGGAAATACAGAAGCAGCTGCTGCAGCTACCAATGTTGAGGCAAAAAAGTCAAAAAAGACTTCATCTGGTGGACCTAAGAAGCCAAAAAGCAAGCCTACTCATCCTCCAACAGCCCAAATGGTAGATAATGCAATTAAAACATTGAAACAAAGAGGTGGTTCTTCGTTATCTGCTATCAAGAAATTCTTAGCTGTAAATTACAAGGTTGATACCGAAAAATTAGCTCCATTTATTAGGAAGTATTTGAAAAGCGCTGTTGCTAGTGGTAAATTAATTCAGACAAAAGGCAAAGGTGCATCTGGTTCATTCAAATTACCAAGCTTAGCTAAAACGAAAACTGAAGGTAATAAAACCACTGTGAATAAGAAATCTGCAGCAAAGAAATCAGAAAATAAATCAAAAGAGAAAGCAATTAAAAGCGAAAAAAAGAAGAGTGATAAAAAGAAAACTGAAAAGAAAAAAGCAGCTACTTCTGCAGCTAAAGGTGCTAAAAAAGCCGGCTCTCCAAAGGCAAAACCTTCAAAACCAAAACAACAAAAACCTAAAAAAGAGAAAACGGCAAAAGCAGCTCCAAAAACACCAAAAGCTCCAAAACCGAAAAAACTTGCAGCCCCAAAAAAGACAACCGCCAAGAAAGCAGCGAAAAAATAAATTCTTCGCATTAAGAATCTACTTAAATCAATACGTAACCACTGGAAAAAGTGGAGATAGAAAAACATGGCTAAAAGTCATATTTTTAAGATAGAAGTAAAAATCAAAAAGCATATAAGCCCTTTTCAGGGCTACAAATTATATAAACGAAGAGTTTACATATACATATTACACATGTTATACTAATACACAATCAATACAAATAGTTTTTTCTTAAGATTTTTCATAAAATGAAATTATCAAGTATGTGATTCTGATAAAATGTATTTTATAAATTATATGCGACGTGGAATATTTTATTCTTTTTATTTTTTTATTAGAAAATTTTATTATTTAATATTTTTTACTCCTTTCTAATTTTATAACAAAATTTTTCATATTACCGCCATTTCATATTATTTAAGTATACAGTAGATCCCTATTAGCCCATTACATCAATACAAAAACAAAAAAAAATTGATAAAGGTGTGTACATATAAAAGCGTATGTATGTACATAATATAAATGTCCATGTAGATTTTGTATGTACATTTATAAAAATTTTCAAAATTTAATTATAAATTATTTAAAATAATTAAAAATTATATTATACGAATCTATTCATTCGAATAATGAAAAAATGACATCATAAAATTAAAAAGGATAAACATTTTAAGTACTGAATAAGAATTTAATATTTTGTATGAAGGCATGTATCAGAATTCAGAATGACTTTAATTTGATTATAAATTGATTAATAAATATGACACAAATGTAAGTTATTTAATAAAAATTTGTGAAATATAAATAAAGAATATAAACTATGATTTATTTAAGAAATTATTAAAAATTATTCATTGGAATTTGAGAAAAAGTAATTTTTATTAAAATTATCGGAAAATTTCAACTGAAATTTTATAAAAAAATTTAAATATTTGTTAAATTTAATAATAAATGGTAAATATATAAAATATTTTAGGTAGAAAAAAATGTATACTTTCGATATTTGACAGAAATGATGACAAAAATATTTGTATAAATTTTATACAATTAATTAATTGAAAAAAAGCTGAACAAAAAATGAGAAGAATTTGAAGAAATGCAAACAAAAAATTAAGAAGAGTCTACATTCAGATGCTCACGAGTTAACATGGTATGTATGTTGTAACGGTTGGATAAAGTACAACAAAATACATGTACAATATTAAATTGCAACTAGCAAATATACAATCATTGTATATACATAACTAACTAAGTGTATCTCGTTTTTATAGAAGGCAGATTACAAGTGTGTTACGGTTGTTAATTTTTGTTTATTTTAAAAAGTTTTGATTTTTGAGTGGTAAAATTAATATTTGCTTCAAGAAGATTTTCAATAATAGTGAAAAAAAAAAAGTTAAAGTATGGCAGAAACAGGAAATACAGAAGCAGCTGCTGCAGCTACCAATGTTGAGGCAAAAAAGTCAAAAAAGACTTCATCTGGTGGACCTAAGAAGCCAAAAAGCAAGCCTACTCATCCTCCAACAGCCCAAATGGTAGATAATGCAATTAAAACATTGAAAGAAAGAGGTGGTTCTTCGTTATCTGCTATCAAGAAATTCTTAGCTGTAAATTACAAGGTTGATACCGAAAAATTAGCTCCATTTATTAGGAAGTATTTGAAAAGCGCTGTTGCTAGTGGTAAATTAATTCAGACAAAAGGCAAAGGTGCATCTGGTTCATTCAAATTACCAAGCTTAGCTAAAACGAAAACTGAAGGTAATAAAACCACTGTGAATAAGAAATCTGCAGCAAAGAAATCAGAAAATAAATCAAAAGAGAAAGCAATTAAAAGCGAAAAAAAGAAGAGTGATAAAAAGAAAACTGAAAAGAAAAAAGCAGCTACTTCTGCAGCTAAAGGTGCTAAACAAGCCGGCTCTCCAAAGGCAAAACCTTCAAAACCAAAACAACAAAAACCTAAAAAAGAGAAAACGGCAAAAGCAGCTCCAAAAACACCAAAAGCTCCAAAACCGAAAAAACTTGCAGCCCCAAAAAAGACAACCGCCAAGAAAGCAGCGAAAAAATAAATTCTTCGCATTAAGAATCTACTTAAATCAATACGTAACCACTGGAAAAAGTGGAGATAGAAAAACATGGCTAAAAGTCATATTTTTAAGATAGAAGTAAAAATCAAAAAGCATATAAGCCCTTTTCAGGGCTACAAATTATATAAACGAAGAGTTTACATATACATATTACACATGTTATACTAATACACAATCAATACAAATAGTTTTTTCTTAAGATTTTTCATAAAATGAAATTATCAAGTATGTGATTCTGATAAAATGTATTTTATAAATTATATGCGACGTGGAATATTTTATTCTTTTTATTTTTTTATTAGAAAATTTTATTATTTAATATTTTTTACTCCTTTCTAATTTTATAACAAAATTTTTCATATTACCGCCATTTCATATTATTTAAGTATACAGTAGATCCTTATTAGCCCATTACATCAATACAAAAACAAAAAAAAATTGATAAAGGTGTGTACATATAAAAGCGTATGTATGTACATAATATAAATGTCCATGTAGATTTTGTATGTACATTTATAAAAATTTTCAAAATTTAATTATAAATTATTTAAAATAATTAAAAATTATATTATACGAATCTATTCATTCGAATAATGAAAAAATGACATCATAAAATTAAAAAGGATAAACATTTTAAGTACTGAATAAGAATTTAATATTTTGTATGAAGGCATGTATCAGAATTCAGAATGACTTTAATTTGATTATAAATTGATTAATAAATATGACACAAATGTAAGTTATTTAATAAAAATTTGTGAAATATAAATAAAGAATATAAACTATGATTTATTTAAGAAATTATTAAAAATTATTCATTGGAATTTGAGAAAAAGTAATTTTTATTAAAATTATCGGAAAATTTCAACTGAAATTTTATAAAAAAATTTAAATATTTGTTAAATTTAATAATAAATGGTAAATATATAAAATATTTTAGGTAGAAAAAAATGTATACTTTCGATATTTGACAGAAATGATGACAAAAATATTTGTATAAATTTTATACAATTAATTAATTGAAAAAAAGCTGAACAAAAAATGAGAAGAATTTGAAGAAATGCAAACAAAAAATTAAGAAGAGTCTACATTCAGATGCTCACGAGTTAACATGGTATGTATGTTGTAACGGTTGGATAAAGTACAACAAAATACATGTACAATATTAAATTGCAACTAGCAAATATACAATCATTGTATATACATAACTAACTAAGTGTATCTCGTTTTTATAGAAGGCAGATTACAAGTGTGTTACGGTTGTTAATTTTTGTTTATTTTAAAAAGTTTTGATTTTTGAGTGGTAAAATTAATATTTGCTTCAAGAAGATTTTCAATAATAGTGAAAAAAAAAAAGTTAAAGTATGGCAGAAACAGGAAATACAGAAGCAGCTGCTGCAGCTACCAATGTTGAGGCAAAAAAGTCAAAAAAGACTTCATCTGGTGGACCTAAGAAGCCAAAAAGCAAGCCTACTCATCCTCCAACAGCCCAAATGGTAGATAATGCAATTAAAACATTGAAAGAAAGAGGTGGTTCTTCGTTATCTGCTATCAAGAAATTCTTAGCTGTAAATTACAAGGTTGATACCGAAAAATTAGCTCCATTTATTAGGAAGTATTTGAAAAGCGCTGTTGCTAGTGGTAAATTAATTCAGACAAAAGGCAAAGGTGCATCTGGTTCATTCAAATTACCAAGCTTAGCTAAAACGAAAACTGAAGGTAATAAAACCACTGTGAATAAGAAATCTGCAGCAAAGAAATCAGAAAATAAATCAAAAGAGAAAGCAATTAAAAGCGAAAAAAAGAAGAGTGATAAAAAGAAAACTGAAAAGAAAAAAGCAGCTACTTCTGCAGCTAAAGGTGCTAAAAAAGCCGGCTCTCCAAAGGCAAAACCTTCAAAACCAAAACAACAAAAACCTAAAAAAGAGAAAACGGCAAAAGCAGCTCCAAAAACACCAAAAGCTCCAAAACCGAAAAAACTTGCAGCCCCAAAAAAGACAACCGCCAAGAAAGCAGCGAAAAAATAAATTCTTCGCATTAAGAATCTACTTAAATCAATACGTAACCACTGGAAAAAGTGGAGATAGAAAAACATGGCTAAAAGTCATATTTTTAAGATAGAAGTAAAAATCAAAAAGCATATAAGCCCTTTTCAGGGCTACAAATTATATAAACGAAGAGTTTACATATACATATTACACATGTTATACTAATACACAATCAATACAAATAGTTTTTTCTTAAGATTTTTCATAAAATGAAATTATCAAGTATGTGATTCTGATAAAATGTATTTTATAAATTATATGCGACGTGGAATATTTTATTCTTTTTATTTTTTTATTAGAAAATTTTATTATTTAATATTTTTTACTCCTTTCTAATTTTATAACAAAATTTTTCATATTACCGCCATTTCATATTATTTAAGTATACAGTAGATCCTTATTAGCCCATTACATCAATACAAAAACAAAAAAAAATTGATAAAGGTGTGTACATATAAAAGCGTATGTATGTACATAATATAAATGTCCATGTAGATTTTGTATGTACATTTATAAAAATTTTCAAAATTTAATTATAAATTATTTAAAATAATTAAAAATTATATTATACGAATCTATTCATTCGAATAATGAAAAAATGACATCATAAAATTAAAAAGGATAAACATTTTAAGTACTGAATAAGAATTTAATATTTTGTATGAAGGCATGTATCAGAATTCAGAATGACTTTAATTTGATTATAAATTGAGTAATAAATATGACACAAATGTAAGTTATTTAATAAAAATTTGTGAAATATAAATAAAGAATATAAACTATGATTTATTTAAGAAATTATTAAAAATTATTCATTGGAATTTGAGAAAAAGTAATTTTTATTAAAATTATCGGAAAATTTCAACTGAAATTTTATAAAAAAATTTAAATATTTGTTAAATTTAATAATAAATGGTAAATATATAAGATATTTTAGGTAGAAAAAAATGTATACTTTCGATATTTGACAGAAATGATGACAAAAATATTTGTATAAATTTTATACAATTAATTAATTGAAAAAAAGCTGAACAAAAAATGAGAAGAATTTGAAGAAATGCAAACAAAAAATTAAGAAGAGTCTACATTCAGATGCTCACGAGTTAACACGGTATGTATGTTGTTAACGGTTGGATAAAGTACAACAAAGTACATGTACAATATTAAATTGCAACTAGCAAATATACAATCATTACATTTACATAACTAACTAAGTGTATCTCGTTTTTATAGAAGGCAGATTACAAGTGTGTTACGGTTGTTAATTTTTGTTTATTTTAAAAAGTTTTGATTTTTGAGTGGTAAAATTAATATTTGCTTCAAGAAGATTTTCAATAATAGTGAAAAAAAAAAAGTTAAAGTATGGCAGAAACAGGAAATACAGAAGCAGCTGCTGCAGCTACCAATGTTGAGGCAAAAAAGTCAAAAAAGACTTCATCTGGTGGACCTAAGAAGCCAAAAAGCAAGCCTACTCATCCTCCAACAGCCCAAATGGTAGATAATGCAATTAAAACATTGAAAGAAAGAGGTGGTTCTTCGTTATCTGCTATCAAGAAATTCTTAGCTGTAAATTACAAGGTTGATACCGAAAAATTAGCTCCATTTATTAGGAAGTATTTGAAAAGCGCTGTTGCTAGTGGTAAATTAATTCAGACAAAAGGCAAAGGTGCATCTGGTTCATTCAAATTACCAAGCTTAGCTAAAACGAAAACTGAAGGTAATAAAACCACTGTGAATAAGAAATCTGCAGCAAAGAAATCAGAAAATAAATCAAAAGAGAAAGCAATTAAAAGCGAAAAAAAGAAGAGTGATAAAAAGAAAACTGAAAAGAAAAAAGCAGCTACTTCTGCAGCTAAAGGTGCTAAAAAAGCCGGCTCTCCAAAGGCAAAACCTTCAAAACCAAAACAACAAAAACCTAAAAAAGAGAAAACGGCAAAAGCAGCTCCAAAAACACCAAAAGCTCCAAAACCGAAAAAACTTGCAGCCCCAAAAAAGACAACCGCCAAGAAAGCAGCGAAAAAATAAATTCTTCGCATTAAGAATCTACTTAAATCAATACGTAACCACTGGAAAAAGTGGAGATAGAAAAACATGGCTAAAAGTCATATTTTTAAGATAGAAGTAAAAATCAAAAAGCATATAAGCCCTTTTCAGGGCTACAAATTATATAAACGAAGAGTTTACATATACATATTACACATGTTATACTAATACACAATCAATACAAATAGTTTTTTCTTAAGATTTTTCATAAAATGAAATTATCAAGTATGTGATTCTGATAAAATGTATTTTATAAATTATATGCGACGTGGAATATTTTATTCTTTTTATTTTTTTATTAGAAAATTTTATTATTTAATATTTTTTACTCCTTTCTAATTTTATAACAAAATTTTTCATATTACCGCCATTTCATATTATTTAAGTATACAGTAGATCCTTATTAGCCCATTACATCAATACAAAAACAAAAAAAAATTGATAAAGGTGTGTACATATAAAAGCGTATGTATGTACATAATATAAATGTCCATGTAGATTTTGTATGTACATTTATAAAAATTTTCAAAATTTAATTATAAATTATTTAAAATAATTAAAAATTATATTATACGAATCTATTCATTCGAATAATGAAAAAATGACATCATAAAATTAAAAAGGATAAACATTTTAAGTACTGAATAAGAATTTAATATTTTGTATGAAGGCATGTATCAGAATTCAGAATGACTTTAATTTGATTATAAATTGATTAATAAATATGACACAAATGTAAGTTATTTAATAAAAATTTGTGAAATATAAATAAAGAATATAAACTATGATTTATTTAAGAAATTATTAAAAATTATTCATTGGAATTTGAGAAAAAGTAATTTTTATTAAAATTATCGGAAAATTTCAACTGAAATTTTATAAAAAAATTTAAATATTTGTTAAATTTAATAATAAATGGTAAATATATAAAATATTTTAGGTAGAAAAAAATGTATACTTTCGATATTTGACAGAAATGATGACAAAAATATTTGTATAAATTTTATACAATTAATTAATTGAAAAAAAGCTGAACAAAAAATGAGAAGAATTTGAAGAAATGCAAACAAAAAATTAAGAAGAGTCTACATTCAGATGCTCACGAGTTAACATGGTATGTATGTTGTTAACGGTTGGATAAAGTACAACAAAGTACATGTACGATATTAAATTGCAACTAGCAAATATACAATCATTGTATATACATAACTAACTAAGTGTATCTCGTTTTTATAGAAGGCAGATTACAAGTGTGTTACGGTTGTTAATTTTTGTTTATTTTAAAAAGTTTTGATTTTTGAGTGGTAAAATTAATATTTGCTTCAAGAAGATTTTCAATAATAGTGAAAAAAAAAAAGTTAAAGTATGGCAGAAACAGGAAATACAGAAGCAGCTGCTGCAGCTACCAATGTTGAGGCAAAAAAGTCAAAAAAGACTTCATCTGGTGGACCTAAGAAGCCAAAAAGCAAGCCTACTCATCCTCCAACAGCCCAAATGGTAGATAATGCAATTAAAACATTGAAAGAAAGAGGTGGTTCTTCGTTATCTGCTATCAAGAAATTCTTAGCTGTAAATTACAAGGTTGATACCGAAAAATTAGCTCCATTTATTAGGAAGTATTTGAAAAGCGCTGTTGCTAGTGGTAAATTAATTCAGACAAAAGGCAAAGGTGCATCTGGTTCATTCAAATTACCAAGCTTAGCTAAAACGAAAACTGAAGGTAATAAAACCACTGTGAATAAGAAATCTGCAGCAAAGAAATCAGAAAATAAATCAAAAGAGAAAGCAATTAAAAGCGAAAAAAAGAAGAGTGATAAAAAGAAAACTGAAAAGAAAAAAGCAGCTACTTCTGCAGCTAAAGGTGCTAAAAAAGCCGGCTCTCCAAAGGCAAAACCTTCAAAACCAAAACAACAAAAACCTAAAAAAGAGAAAACGGCAAAAGCAGCTCCAAAAACACCAAAAGCTCCAAAACCGAAAAAACTTGCAGCCCCAAAAAAGACAACCGCCAAGAAAGCAGCGAAAAAATAAATTCTTCGCATTAAGAATCTACTTAAATCAATACGTAACCACTGGAAAAAGTGGAGATAGAAAAACATGGCTAAAAGCAAAGAAACTTAAATACTTACATATAGATTTTTCAACCACGTACTAAAGCAAGAAATAATTTTTCTCGCATCGACTATCAGTGATGCATCCCATAAGCTTTTAATTTTTATTCGTTACTTTATTTTCGATAAAGAACATTTTAAAATTTAAAATAAATTTCGAATGTTTATATTCATTTTCGAAACCATTATGTTTTTTTATTATTCATCGGACATATTATGATTAACCATTGATACGCATTTGTTGTTGCTTTTCAATGTAAAAAACTGCACAATCACAACAATAACCAGTATTATTGTATAAGTTGTAAATATCTCTAGTGTCGTAGTGATATTGGGACTTTAATTTCAGATGGTTTCATTAAATGATTCATTTAAAAATGAAAAAATAATTTAAAAAGAAACATTCAATGTATGAAAATTCTACAATTTTTTTCACGTTGTTCATTCATGTTTTTTTTATTAAGGAAAAGGTAAAAAAATGTGTAAATGACAAGTAATTCATTTTGTTCAAAAAATTGGCAAAGATGATTTAAAAAATGAAAGTTTGAATGTAAAATTTGAGTTTTAATTTGAAAAATAAAACAATATCTTTCCAATCTAATTATGATTTAAAATATTTAATTTAGGATTTTTAAAAAATGCTGTAGAATTTTCTTTGATGCTATTATTTTTCCACAAACAGTTTTTTCTGAGCAAAACTAAAACAAAATAATCTAAAATTTTAATGTGATGGTCATAGCAGGGATTATTTTCGGCAAAAATATTTTGAAGCTCATCATTTGTTTTTATTTTTTTAATGCATTCTAATTTAATAAGATTTTTTATGGAAAGTTTGCTAGGTTGTTCGTTAAAAATTTTCCGAAAAGAGCATGAATAGATTTTGCATATTTTAAAGAAAAATTCTGTAGGTGCATAAAGGCTTCCAAAATCAGTATTTGCTGAAAAATTTTTATGAAAAATAAAAAGTTCAGATGGGTCTTCTAATACTATTACATTTCCTCCTTTTTTTTAAACTTGTTCACAAAGTGAACACTTTATTTTTCCTAAAGTTCTAAAAAGAACAAACCCAGCAAAATATCTCAGTGAAGATTCTTCAACAACAAAATTCATACTATTATCTTCTAAATTTAGTAGTTGCAAGTCTTCATTTGGAATATCAGTTTCATTTTCTAAATTATTCAAAATTTTTGAAATCTCATCACTTTGTGAAATATTTGTTTTATTACATAGTTCTTGCATTTCATTATTTTCAATTTCTTGCAAACAATTGCTTGTTGTTGGTATGTAGAACAGAAATTTATTCTCAATAATTTTTTGCAATGTATTTCCAAACTCGTACACAGAAGGATTTTTTTTATATCCACCTCTGCCTCTTATTAAAGCAAATAAATTTTCAATACAATCTTGATTTAATTTTTTTGTGAGAACAAATAAAATATGTGGATGCTTTTCGAATATGGTTGAAGAATATTCTAGAACTGCTTTAATTGTTTGAATAAGGCCTTTAAAACAATAAATTTTAGAAAAATTATTTTTATTTTGAATGTCATTTAGAAGCTGAGAAGATTCTTCTAGAAATTTTCTGACACTGTTGTTTCGACGTAGTCCTCGTTTATAAAGGCTTCGGTGATAAGGAGATTTAGAATTCAAACAATCAAAACATTTATTCAAAAAATCTAAAAATTTTGCTGTTGGTATGGCTTTTTCTGCTGCATTATTTGAAAATAAGTTTTTATCGTAAGCTGTAGAAATTGCGGCGCTACAGGTATGGCTAAACACTTGGGTAGCGTAAGAGACTCTCATTTTTTGCCACGTATTTGGGTATATGTGTTTAGAGGTTAATTTCGTTCCCATTTTTGTTGTATTATTTTTTTCTAAATGGTATAATTCCTCTATACACTTCCAAGAGACGGTTCCATTGTTTGTGTTTATATCTTTTTTTATTAAAGTGGTTCTCACTGATTTAATTAAATGAGGTGCGTCGTATGCAGCATATATTTTTTTATCATTAAATATGAAATAAGGTTTTTCACAACTTACATTTAGCATTTTCATACATTTTCTATTGTTAGAACCCTGGTCACAAACAATGAAACCAACATTTAAACCTATAGACTCACACACAGAAATATTTTCTTCTACTTTAACTTTTAGTTGCTCTCCACTAATTGTTTTCTCCGTAACAAAGTAGCTTAAAATGTATGTCCAGTGAGAAAGCGTGCCTCGAATCATAAAAACTGTAATATATTTCCCAAATTTATTACTTTTGTGGTCTCCTAAATCCTCGAAACCAACTATTCTATCTAGTGTTTTATCATACGTTATATCTGATCTAATTGATATTTCATCGAAAATTAAAATACACTCTTTCAAAACATTCGTCCATTCAGGCACACTGCTCGCCAAATAGCTTAAACTTTCCTGGTAAAATCCTGGTGTCATATTCTTAAATAATGACCAACGATACAAGGACACATATGATGGAATTGACAAATTCAGTTTTTCTTTCATGAATCTATAGCACGATCCCGATTTGTAGTTAATTGTTTGAGCTAATTTTTTTTCTTCATCTGTCCATGGAGAGTTATTTTGGCGTATTTTAATTAACATTTTTGCTAGAACTTTTCCTTGAGTGCTCACATGTTCTAAGGTATCGATTTCGTGTAGAATTTTCTTTTCAGGAATTTTTTGATTTTCTTGTTTAAAAGTTTTCTTTTTAAGACGGAACTTTTGTGCAGACATATTTTTGGAATAAGTTTTTAATTTTGACTTAATAATTCGGTATTTTCTTAAAACAGTGGAGTAAAGTTTCCTGTAATATTGAACTGCCTTTGTAGACTTTTTGCACGCCTCACATTTACCCATGATTGATGAATCTTCTTCCTTGTATTCATAAGGATCCATTTTTGCAAATTCTTCAAATGTAAGATCATCATTTCTTTTATTCGAATACGTTTTTCCAGAGAAATTCACCACTATTGCTGAACTTTCTGACGAAATTCTATTAGAATTTTCCACGGAATTACCTTGATTTTCTTCAACAATAGGAGATAAATTTAAGGAAGGAATTACATTTTTTCTTTTTCGGTTATTATAAGTACCAGCAGCAAAATGATTTTCACATAGGTATGCATTTTTAGCTTTTGGTGGTGTAGAAAGACCCAAAATATTCATCCATTTTTCAAAGATATCTGTATTTCTAGGAGGAAACTTTAAAAATTTCATTGATGGAAATTTCCTTTTAGTATTTTCGCAAAATGATAATTCACATTTCACACCCCATACCCTTTTATCAGATTTTTTACTATTCATATTTTTTTATTTAAAAAAATTGAATAGTTTTGTAAAAAATGTATATATGTATATTCAATAATTTTGAATCTAAGTCTGAGGTAGTTATGAAAATAACTGATTTGTGTCAACAAAAAGAATAAGAAGTACCTATCTTGAAAATTACAAACAAAATTTGTAATAATTGAAAATAGTTATGAAAATAACTGATACTCCTAAGAAAAATTAGAAATCAAAAAAATCTCAAAAATGTATTTAGCTATATTACGAGAGTGGTAGAAAAAGTTGTTGCTTCACTATTGAACACTAAACAAAAATTAAATTTTGCTTTGCTGAATAATTTTTAGAATTGCATAAACACAATTATGAATGAATGTGTATACCTCCTTGGTAAAAAACCTTAAAAAAAATTACAGTTGCTGTAGCAAAAACAACAACTAAATAATATAGGTATGATATGATACTTATGTACACGGCTACACACGAGTATGTACGTATACTCGCTACAATACCCTATCATATATATGCATACATATTCGCGCATATACAACTTATACAATAATACTGATTATTGTTGTGATTGTGCAGTTTTTTACATTGAAAAGCAACAACAAATGCGTATCAATGGTTAATCATAATATGTCCGATGAATAATAAAAAAACATAATGGTTTCGAAAATGAATATAAACATTCGAAATTTATTTTAAATTTTAAAATGTTCTTTATCGAAAATAAAGTAACGAATAAAAATTAAAAGCTTATGGGATGCATCACTGATAGTCGATGCGAGAAAAATTATTTCTTGCTTTAGTACGTGGTTGAAAAATCTATATGTAAGTATTTAAGTTTCTTTGCTAAAAGTCATATTTTTAAGATAGAAGTAAAAATCAAAAAGCATATAAGCCCTTTTCAGGGCTACAAATTATATAAACGAAGAGTTTACATATACATATTACACATGTTATACTAATACACAATCAATACAAATAGTTTTTTCTTAAGATTTTTCATAAAATGAAATTATCAAGTATGTGATTCTGATAAAATGTATTTTATAAATTATATGCGACGTGGAATATTTTATTCTTTTTATTTTTTTATTAGAAAATTTTATTATTTAATATTTTTTACTCCTTTCTAATTTTATAACAAAATTTTTCATATTACCGCCATTTCATATTATTTAAGTATACAGTAGATCCTTATTAGCCCATTACATCAATACAAAAACAAAAAAAAATTGATAAAGGTGTGTACATATAAAAGCGTATGTATGTACATAATATAAATGTCCATGTAGATTTTGTATGTACATTTATAAAAATTTTCAAAATTTAATTATAAATTATTTAAAATAATTAAAAATTATATTATACGAATCTATTCATTCGAATAATGAAAAAATGACATCATAAAATTAAAAAGGATAAACATTTTAAGTACTGAATAAGAATTTAATATTTTGTATGAAGGCATGTATCAGAATTCAGAATGACTTTAATTTGATTATAAATTGATTAATAAATATGACACAAATGTAAGTTATTTAATAAAAATTTGTGAAATATAAATAAAGAATATAAACTATGATTTATTTAAGAAATTATTAAAAATTATTCATTGGAATTTGAGAAAAAGTAATTTTTATTAAAATTATCGGAAAATTTCAACTGAAATTTTATAAAAAAATTTAAATATTTGTTAAATTTAATAATAAATGGTAAATATATAAAATATTTTAGGTAGAAAAAAATGTATACTTTCGATATTTGACAGAAATGATGACAAAAATATTTGTATAAATTTTATACAATTAATTAATTGAAAAAAAGCTGAACAAAAAATGAGAAGAATTTGAAGAAATGCAAACAAAAAATTAAGAAGAGTCTACATTCAGATGCTCACGAGTTAACATGGTATGTATGTTGTTAACGGTTGGATAAAGTACAACAAAGTACATGTACGATATTAAATTGCAACTAGCAAATATACAATCATTGTATATACATAACTAACTAAGTGTATCTCGTTTTTATAGAAGGCAGATTACAAGTGTGTTACGGTTGTTAATTTTTGTTTATTTTAAAAAGTTTTGATTTTTGAGTGGTAAAATTAATATTTGCTTCAAGAAGATTTTCAATAATAGTGAAAAAAAAAAAGTTAAAGTATGGCAGAAACAGGAAATACAGAAGCAGCTGCTGCAGCTACCAATGTTGAGGCAAAAAAGTCAAAAAAGACTTCATCTGGTGGACCTAAGAAGCCAAAAAGCAAGCCTACTCATCCTCCAACAGCCCAAATGGTAGATAATGCAATTAAAACATTGAAAGAAAGAGGTGGTTCTTCGTTATCTGCTATCAAGAAATTCTTAGCTGTAAATTACAAGGTTGATACCGAAAAATTAGCTCCATTTATTAGGAAGTATTTGAAAAGCGCTGTTGCTAGTGGTAAATTAATTCAGACAAAAGGCAAAGGTGCATCTGGTTCATTCAAATTACCAAGCTTAGCTAAAACGAAAACTGAAGGTAATAAAACCACTGTGAATAAGAAATCTGCAGCAAAGAAATCAGAAAATAAATCAAAAGAGAAAGCAATTAAAAGCGAAAAAAAGAAGAGTGATAAAAAGAAAACTGAAAAGAAAAAAGCAGCTACTTCTGCAGCTAAAGGTGCTAAAAAAGCCGGCTCTCCAAAGGCAAAACCTTCAAAACCAAAACAACAAAAACCTAAAAAAGAGAAAACGGCAAAAGCAGCTCCAAAAACACCAAAAGCTCCAAAACCGAAAAAACTTGCAGCCCCAAAAAAGACAACCGCCAAGAAAGCAGCGAAAAAATAAATTCTTCGCATTAAGAATCTACTTAAATCAATACGTAACCACTGGAAAAAGTGGAGATAGAAAAACATGGCTAAAAGTCATATTTTTAAGATAGAAGTAAAAATCAAAAAGCATATAAGCCCTTTTCAGGGCTACAAATTATATAAACGAAGAGTTTACATATACATATTACACATGTTATACTAATACACAATCAATACAAATAGTTTTTTCTTAAGATTTTTCATAAAATGAAATTATCAAGTATGTGATTCTGATAAAATGTATTTTATAAATTATATGCGACGTGGAATATATTATTCTTTTTATTTTTTTATTAGAAAATTTTATTATTTAATATTTTTTACTCCTTTCTAATTTTATAACAAAATTTTTCATATTACCGCCATTTCATATTATTTAAGTATACAGTAGATCCTTATTAGCCCATTACATCAATACAAAAACAAAAAAAAATTGATAAAGGTGTGTACATATAAAAGCGTATGTATGTACATAATATAAATGTCCATGTAGATTTTGTATGTACATTTATAAAAATTTTCAAAATTTAATTATAAATTATTTAAAATAATTAAAAATTATATTATACGAATCTATTCATTCGAATAATGAAAAAATGACATCATAAAATTAAAAAGGATAAACATTTTAAGTACTGAATAAGAATTTAATATTTTGTATGAAGGCATGTATCAGAATTCAGAATGACTTTAATTTGATTATAAATTGATTAATAAATATGACACAAATGTAAGTTATTTAATAAAAATTTGTGAAATATAAATAAAGAATATAAACTATGATTTATTTAAGAAATTATTAAAAATTATTCATTGGAATTTGAGAAAAAGTAATTTTTATTAAAATTATCGGAAAATTTCAACTGAAATTTTATAAAAAAATTTAAATATTTGTTAAATTTAATAATAAATGGTAAATATATAAAATATTTTAGGTAGAAAAAAATGTATACTTTCGATATTTGACAGAAATGATGACAAAAATATTTGTATAAATTTTATACAATTAATTAATTGAAAAAAAGCTGAACAAAAAATGAGAAGAATTTGAAGAAATGCAAACAAAAAATTAAGAAGAGTCTACATTCAGATGCTCACGAGTTAACATGGTATGTATGTTGTAACGGTTGGATAAAGTACAACAAAATACATGTACAATATTAAATTGCAACTAGCAAATATACAATCATTGTATATACATAACTAACTAAGTGTATCTCGTTTTTATAGAAGGCAGATTACAAGTGTGTTACGGTTGTTAATTTTTGTTTATTTTAAAAAGTTTTGATTTTTGAGTGGTAAAATTAATATTTGCTTCAAGAAGATTTTCAATAATAGTGAAAAAAAAAAAGTTAAAGTATGGCAGAAACAGGAAATACAGAAGCAGCTGCTACAGCTACCAATGTTGAGGCAAAAAAGTCAAAAAAGACTTCATCTGGTGGACCTAAGAAGCCAAAAAGCAAGCCTACTCATCCTCCAACAGCCCAAATGGTAGATAATGCAATTAAAACATTGAAAGAAAGAGGTGGTTCTTCGTTATCTGCTATCAAGAAATTCTTAGCTGTAAATTACAAGGTTGATACCGAAAAATTAGCTCCATATATTAGGAAGTATTTGAAAAGCGCTGTTGCTAGTGGTAAATTAATTCAGACAAAAGGCAAAGGTGCATCTGGTTCATTCAAATTACCAAGCTTAGCTAAAACGAAAACTGAAGGTAATAAAACCACTGTGAATAAGAAATCTGCAGCAAAGAAATCAGAAAATAAATCAAAAGAGAAAGCAATTAAAAGCGAAAAAAAGAAGAGTGATAAAAAGAAAACTGAAAAGAAAAAAGCAGCTACTTCTGCAGCTAAAGGTGCTAAACAAGCCGGCTCTCCAAAGGCAAAACCTTCAAAACCAAAACAACAAAAACCTAAAAAAGAGAAAACGGCAAAAGCAGCTCCAAAAACACCAAAAGCTCCAAAACCGAAAAAACTTGCAGCCCCAAAAAAGACAACCGCCAAGAAAGCAGCGAAAAAATAAATTCTTCGCATTAAGAATCTACTTAAATCAATACGTAACCACTGGAAAAAGTGGAGATAGAAAAACATGGCTAAAAGTCATATTTTTAAGATAGAAGTAAAAATCAAAAAGCATATAAGCCCTTTTCAGGGCTACAAATTATATAAACGAAGAGTTTACATATACATATTACACATGTTATACTAATACACAATCAATACAAATAGTTTTTTCTTAAGATTTTTCATAAAATGAAATTATCAAGTATGTGATTCTGATAAAATGTATTTTATAAATTATATGCGACGTGGAATATTTTATTCTTTTTATTTTTTTATTAGAAAATTTTATTATTTAATATTTTTTACTCCTTTCTAATTTTATAACAAAATTTTTCATATTACCGCCATTTCATATTATTTAAGTATACAGTAGATCCTTATTAGCCCATTACATCAATACAAAAACAAAAAAAAATTGATAAAGGTGTGTACATATAAAAGCGTATGTATGTACATAATATAAATGTCCATGTAGATTTTGTATGTACATTTATAAAAATTTTCAAAATTTAATTATAAATTATTTAAAATAATTAAAAATTATATTATACGAATCTATTCATTCGAATAATGAAAAAATGACATCATAAAATTAAAAAGGATAAACATTTTAAGTACTGAATAAGAATTTAATATTTTGTATGAAGGCATGTATCAGAATTCAGAATGACTTTAATTTGATTATAAATTGATTAATAAATATGACACAAATGTAAGTTATTTAATAAAAATTTGTGAAATATAAATAAAGAATATAAACTATGATTTATTTAAGAAATTATTAAAAATTATTCATTGGAATTTGAGAAAAAGTAATTTTTATTAAAATTATCGGAAAATTTCAACTGAAATTTTATAAAAAAATTTAAATATTTGTTAAATTTAATAATAAATGGTAAATATATAAAATATTTTAGGTAGAAAAAAATGTATACTTTCGATATTTGACAGAAATGATGACAAAAATATTTGTATAAATTTTATACAATTAATTAATTGAAAAAAAGCTGAACAAAAAATGAGAAGAATTTGAAGAAATGCAAACAAAAAATTAAGAAGAGTCTACATTCAGATGCTCACGAGTTAACATGGTATGTATGTTGTAACGGTTGGATAAAGTACAACAAAATACATGTACAATATTAAATTGCAACTAGCAAATATACAATCATTGTATATACATAACTAACTAAGTGTATCTCGTTTTTATAGAAGGCAGATTACAAGTGTGTTACGGTTGTTAATTTTTGTTTATTTTAAAAAGTTTTGATTTTTGAGTGGTAAAATTAATATTTGCTTCAAGAAGATTTTCAATAATAGTGAAAAAAAAAAAGTTAAAGTATGGCAGAAACAGGAAATACAGAAGCAGCTGCTGCAGCTACCAATGTTGAGGCAAAAAAGTCAAAAAAGACTTCATCTGGTGGACCTAAGAAGCCAAAAAGCAAGCCTACTCATCCTCCAACAGCCCAAATGGTAGATAATGCAATTAAAACATTGAAAGAAAGAGGTGGTTCTTCGTTATCTGCTATCAAGAAATTCTTAGCTGTAAATTACAAGGTTGATACCGAAAAATTAGCTCCATTTATTAGGAAGTATTTGAAAAGCGCTGTTGCTAGTGGTAAATTAATTCAGACAAAAGGCAAAGGTGCATCTGGTTCATTCAAATTACCAAGCTTAGCTAAAACGAAAACTGAAGGTAATAAAACCACTGTGAATAAGAAATCTGCAGCAAAGAAATCAGAAAATAAATCAAAAGAGAAAGCAATTAAAAGCGAAAAAAAGAAGAGTGATAAAAAGAAAACTGAAAAGAAAAAAGCAGCTACTTCTGCAGCTAAAGGTGCTAAAAAAGCCGGCTCTCCAAAGGCAAAACCTTCAAAACCAAAACAACAAAAACCTAAAAAAGAGAAAACGGCAAAAGCAGCTCCAAAAACACCAAAAGCTCCAAAACCGAAAAAACTTGCAGCCCCAAAAAAGACAACCGCCAAGAAAGCAGCGAAAAAATAAATTCTTCGCATTAAGAATCTACTTAAATCAATACGTAACCACTGGAAAAAGTGGAGATAGAAAAACATGGCTAAAAGTCATATTTTTAAGACAGAAGTAAAAATCAAAAAGCATATAAGCCCTTTTCAGGGCTACAAATTATATAAACGAAGAGTTTACATATACATATTACACATGTTATACTAATACACAATCAATACAAATAGTTTTTTCTTAAGATTTTTCATAAAATGAAATTATCAAGTATGTGATTCTGATAAAATGTATTTTATAAATTATATGCGACGTAGAATATTTTGTTCTTTTTATTTTTTTATTAGAAAATTTTATTATTTAATATTTTTTACTCCTTTCTAATTTTATAACAAAATTTTTCATATTACCGCCATTTCATATTATTTAAGTATACAGTAGATCCTTATTAGCCCATTACATCAATACAAAAACAAAAAAAAATTGATAAAGGTGTGTACATATAAAAGCGTATGTATGTACATAATATAAATGTCCATGTAGATTTTGTATGTACATTTATAAAAATTTTCAAAATTTAATTATAAATTATTTAAAATAATTAAAAATTATATTATACGAATCTATTCATTCGAATAATGAAAAAATGACATCATAAAATTAAAAAGGATAAACATTTTAAGTACTGAATAAGAATTTAATATTTTGTATGAAGGCATGTATCAGAATTCAGAATGACTTTAATTTGATTATAAATTGAGTAATAAATATGACACAAATGTAAGTTATTTAATAAAAATTTGTGAAATATAAATAAAGAATATAAACTATGATTTATTTAAGAAATTATTAAAAATTATTCATTGGAATTTGAGAAAAAGTAATTTTTATTAAAATTATCGGAAAATTTCAACTGAAATTTTATAAAAAAATTTAAATATTTGTTAAATTTAATAATAAATGGTAAATATATAAGATATTTTAGGTAGAAAAAAATGTATACTTTCGATATTTGACAGAAATGATGACAAAAATATTTGTATAAATTTTATACAATTAATTAATTGAAAAAAAGCTGAACAAAAAATGAGAAGAATTTGAAGAAATGCAAACAAAAAATTAAGAAGAGTCTACATTCAGATGCTCACGAGTTAACACGGTATGTATGTTGTTAACGGTTGGATAAAGTACAACAAAATACATGTACAATATTAAATTGCAACTAGCAAATATACAATCATTACATTTACATAACTAACTAAGTGTATCTCGTTTTTATAGAAGGCAGATTACAAGTGTGTTACGGTTGTTAATTTTTGTTTATTTTAAAAAGTTTTGATTTTTGAGTGGTAAAATTAATATTTGCTTCAAGAAGATTTTCAATAATAGTGAAAAAAAAAAAGTTAAAGTATGGCAGAAACAGGAAATACAGAAGCAGCTGCTGCAGCTACCAATGTTGAGGCAAAAAAGTCAAAAAAGACTTCATCTGGTGGACCTAAGAAGCCAAAAAGCAAGCCTACTCATCCTCCAACAGCCCAAATGGTAGATAATGCAATTAAAACATTGAAAGAAAGAGGTGGTTCTTCGTTATCTGCTATCAAGAAATTCTTAGCTGTAAATTACAAGGTTGATACCGAAAAATTAGCTCCATTTATTAGGAAGTATTTGAAAAGCGCTGTTGCTAGTGGTAAATTAATTCAGACAAAAGGCAAAGGTGCATCTGGTTCATTCAAATTACCAAGCTTAGCTAAAACGAAAACTGAAGGTAATAAAACCACTGTGAATAAGAAATCTGCAGCAAAGAAATCAGAAAATAAATCAAAAGAGAAAGCAATTAAAAGCGAAAAAAAGAAGAGTGATAAAAAGAAAACTGAAAAGAAAAAAGCAGCTACTTCTGCAGCTAAAGGTGCTAAAAAAGCCGGCTCTCCAAAGGCAAAACCTTCAAAACCAAAACAACAAAAACCTAAAAAAGAGAAAACGGCAAAAGCAGCTCCAAAAACACCAAAAGCTCCAAAACCGAAAAAACTTGCAGCCCCAAAAAAGACAACCGCCAAGAAAGCAGCGAAAAAATAAATTCTTCGCATTAAGAATCTACTTAAATCAATACGTAACCACTGGAAAAAGTGGAGATAGAAAAACATGGCTAAAAGTCATATTTTTAAGATAGAAGTAAAAATCAAAAAGCATATAAGCCCTTTTCAGGGCTACAAATTATATAAACGAAGAGTTTACATATACATATTACACATGTTATACTAATACACAATCAATACAAATAGTTTTTTCTTAAGATTTTTCATAAAATGAAATTATCAAGTATGTGATTCTGATAAAATGTATTTTATAAATTATATGCGACGTGGAATATTTTATTCTTTTTATTTTTTTATTAGAAAATTTTATTATTTAATATTTTTTACTCCTTTCTAATTTTATAACAAAATTTTTCATATTACCGCCATTTCATATTATTTAAGTATACAGTAGATCCTTATTAGCCCATTACATCAATACAAAAACAAAAAAAAATTGATAAAGGTGTGTACATATAAAAGCGTATGTATGTACATAATATAAATGTCCATGTAGATTTTGTATGTACATTTATAAAAATTTTCAAAATTTAATTATAAATTATTTAAAATAATTAAAAATTATATTATACGAATCTATTCATTCGAATAATGAAAAAATGACATCATAAAATTAAAAAGGATAAACATTTTAAGTACTGAATAAGAATTTAATATTTTGTATGAAGGCATGTATCAGAATTCAGAATGACTTTAATTTGATTATAAATTGAGTAATAAATATGACACAAATGTAAGTTATTTAATAAAAATTTGTGAAATATAAATAAAGAATATAAACTATGATTTATTTAAGAAATTATTAAAAATTATTCATTGGAATTTGAGAAAAAGTAATTTTTATTAAAATTATCGGAAAATTTCAACTGAAATTTTATAAAAAAATTTAAATATTTGTTAAATTTAATAATAAATGGTAAATATATAAGATATTTTAGGTAGAAAAAAATGTATACTTTCGATATTTGACAGAAATGATGACAAAAATATTTGTATAAATTTTATACAATTAATTAATTGAAAAAAAGCTGAACAAAAAATGAGAAGAATTTGAAGAAATGCAAACAAAAAATTAAGAAGAGTCTACATTCAGATGCTCACGAGTTAACATGGTATGTATGTTGTTAACGGTTGGATAAAGTACAACAAAGTACATGTACAATATTAAATTGCAACTAGCAAATATACAATCATTACATTTACATAACTAACTAAGTGTATCTCGTTTTTATAGAAGGCAGATTACAAGTGTGTTACGGTTGTTAATTTTTGTTTATTTTAAAAAGTTTTGATTTTTGAGTGGTAAAATTAATATTTGCTTCAAGAAGATTTTCAATAATAGTGAAAAAAAAAAAGTTAAAGTATGGCAGAAACAGGAAATACAGAAGCAGCTGCTGCAGCTACCAATGTTGAGGCAAAAAAGTCAAAAAAGACTTCATCTGGTGGACCTAAGAAGCCAAAAAGCAAGCCTACTCATCCTCCAACAGCCCAAATGGTAGATAATGCAATTAAAACATTGAAAGAAAGAGGTGGTTCTTCGTTATCTGCTATCAAGAAATTCTTAGCTGTAAATTACAAGGTTGATACCGAAAAATTAGCTCCATTTATTAGGAAGTATTTGAAAAGCGCTGTTGCTAGTGGTAAATTAATTCAGACAAAAGGCAAAGGTGCATCTGGTTCATTCAAATTACCAAGCTTAGCTAAAACGAAAACTGAAGGTAATAAAACCACTGTGAATAAGAAATCTGCAGCAAAGAAATCAGAAAATAAATCAAAAGAGAAAGCAATTAAAAGCGAAAAAAAGAAGAGTGATAAAAAGAAAACTGAAAAGAAAAAAGCAGCTACTTCTGCAGCTAAAGGTGCTAAAAAAGCCGGTTCTCCAAAGGCAAAACCTTCAAAACCAAAACAACAAAAACCTAAAAAAGAGAAAACGGCAAAAGCAGCTCCAAAAACACCAAAAGCTCCAAAACCGAAAAAACTTGCAGCCCCAAAAAAGACAACCGCCAAGAAAGCAGCGAAAAAATAAATTCTTCGCATTAAGAATCTACTTAAATCAATACGTAACCACTGGAAAAAGTGGAGATAGAAAAACATGGCTAAAAGTCATATTTTTAAGACAGAAGTAAAAATCAAAAAGCATATAAGCCCTTTTCAGGGCTACAAATTATATAAACGAAGAGTTTACATATACATATTACACATGTTATACTAATACACAATCAATACAAATAGTTTTTTCTTAAGATTTTTCATAAAATGAAATTATCAAGTATGTGATTCTGATAAAATGTATTTTATAAATTATATGCGACGTGGAATATTTTATTCTTTTTATTTTTTTATTAGAAAATTTTATTATTTAATATTTTTTACTCCTTTCTAATTTTATAACAAAATTTTTCATATTACCGCCATTTCATATTATTTAAGTATACAGTAGATCCTTATTAGCCCATTACATCAATACAAAAACAAAAAAAAATTGATAAAGGTGTGTACATATAAAAGCGTATTGTTATGTTATCACCACTTAGGAATAACAAAATTATAATTTAATTATCTTTTAAAAATTATGAAAAAACAAACCCTATTTCTAAGAATCAAAAAATATCTGTTTTTCTATTTTAAAAACAAATATTTTTTTTTGTAAAACAAAGAAAGGTCAAAATGACTCATTTATTTTTCAGAAATAGTATAAAGGGCAAAATGACTAATTTATTTTTAACAAATAAATCTAATCTTGTTTTTCACAAATAACCTAATCTTGTTTTTCTCAAATAATGTAAAAATCTAATCTTGTTTTTCACAAGTAATGTAAAGACAAAAGTCTTGTTTTCTAAAAGAATATGCAGGTCAAAATCCAAAAAGACCGAGGTTACTTTTGTAAGAAAAATAGTTTTTAGAATTAGTCTTAAGCAAAACTCAAAATTGTAAAGTTGTAAATTTAATTAATAAATATTTTAATAGAAAAATTAATATCTTTCTTTTTTTAAAACCTTCGAGAAATAGAATTTAAACTGTATGTATGTACATAATATAAATGTCCATGTAGATTTTGTATGTACATTTATAAAAATTTTCAAAATTTAATTATAAATTATTTAAAATAATTAAAAATTATATTATACGAATCTATTCATTCGAATAATGAAAAAATGACATCATAAAATTAAAAAGGATAAACATTTTAAGTACTGAATAAGAATTTAATATTTTGTATGAAGGCATGTATCAGAATTCAGAATGACTTTAATTTGATTATAAATTGATTAATAAATATGACACAAATGTAAGTTATTTAATAAAAATTTGTGAAATATAAATAAAGAATATAAACTATGATTTATTTAAGAAATTATTAAAAATTATTCATTGGAATTTGAGAAAAAGTAATTTTTATTAAAATTATCGGAAAATTTCAACTGAAATTTTATAAAAAAATTTAAATATTTGTTAAATTTAATAATAAATGGTAAATATATAAAATATTTTAGGTAGAAAAAAATGTATACTTTCGATATTTGACAGAAATGATGACAAAAATATTTGTATAAATTTTATACAATTAATTAATTGAAAAAAAGCTGAACAAAAAATGAGAAGAATTTGAAGAAATGCAAACAAAAAATTAAGAAGAGTCTACATTCAGATGCTCACGAGTTAACATGGTGTGTATGTTGTTAACGGTTGGATAAAGTACAACAAAGTACATGTACAATATTAAATTGCAACTAGCAAGTATACAATCATTACATATACATAACTAACTAAATGTAGTGTATCTCGTTTTTATAGAAGGCAGATTACAAGTGTGTTACGGTTGTTAATTTTTGTTTATTTTAAAAAGTTTTGATTTTTGAGTGGTAAAATTAATATTTGCTTCAAGAAGATTTTCAATAATAGTGAAAAAAAAAGTTAAAGTATGGCAGAAACAGGAAATACAGAAGCAGCTGCTGCAGCTACCAATGTTGAGGCAAAAAAGTCAAAAAAGACTTCATCTGGTGGACCTAAGAAGTCAAAAAGCAAGCCTACTCATCCTCCAACAGCCCAAATGGTAGATAATGCAATTAAAACATTGAAAGAAAGAGGTGGTTCTTCGTTATCTGCTATCAAGAAATTCTTAGCTGTAAATTACAAGGTTGATACCGAAAAATTAGCTCCATTTATTAGGAAGTATTTGAAAAGCGCTGTTGCTAGTGGTAAATTAATTCAGACAAAAGGCAAAGGTGCATCTGGTTCATTCAAATTACCAAGCTTAGCTAAAACGAAAACTGAAGGTAATAAAACCACTGTGAATAAGAAATCTGCAGCAAAGAAATCAGAAAATAAATCAAAAGAGAAAGCAATTAAAAGCGAAAAAAAGAAGAGTGATAAAAAGAAAACTGAAAAGAAAAAAGCAGCTACTTCTGCAGCTAAAGGTGCTAAAAAAGCCGGTTCTCCAAAGGCAAAACCTTCAAAACCAAAACAACAAAAACCTAAAAAAGAGAAAACGGCAAAAGCAGCTCCAAAAACACCAAAAGCTCCAAAACCGAAAAAACTTGCAGCCCCAAAAAAGACAACCGCCAAGAAAGCAGCGAAAAAATAAATTCTTCGCATTAAGAATCTACTTAAATCAATACGTAACCACTGGAAAAAGTGGAGATAGAAAAACATGGCTAAAAGTCATATTTTTAAGACAGAAGTAAAAATCAAAAAGCATATAAGCCCTTTTCAGGGCTACAAATTATATAAACGAAGAGTTTACATATACATATTACACATGTTATACTAATACACAATCAATACAAATAGTTTTTTCTTAAGATTTTTCATAAAATGAAATTATCAAGTATGTGATTCTGATAAAATGTATTTTATAAATTATATGCGACGTGGAATATTTTATTCTTTTTATTTTTTTATTAGAAAATTTTATTATTTAATATTTTTTACTCCTTTCTAATTTTATAACAAAATTTTTCATATTACCGCCATTTCATATTATTTAAGTATACAGTAGATCCTTATTAGCCCATTACATCAATACAAAAACAAAAAAAAATTGATAAAGGTGTGTACATATAAAAGCGTATTGTTATGTTATCACCACTTAGGAATAACAAAATTATAATTTAATTATCTTTTAAAAATTATGAAAAAACAAACCCTATTTCTAAGAATCAAAAAATATCTGTTTTTCTATTTTAAAAACAAATATTTTTTTTTGTAAAACAAAGAAAGGTCAAAATGACTCATTTATTTTTCAGAAATAGTATAAAGGGCAAAATGACTAATTTATTTTTAACAAATAAATCTAATCTTGTTTTTCACAAATAACCTAATCTTGTTTTTCTCAAATAATGTAAAAATCTAATCTTGTTTTTCACAAGTAATGTAAAGACAAAAGTCTTGTTTTCTAAAAGAATATGCAGGTCAAAATCCAAAAAGACCGAGGTTACTTTTGTAAGAAAAATAGTTTTTAGAATTAGTCTTAAGCAAAACTCAAAATTGTAAAGTTGTAAATTTAATTAATAAATATTTTAATAGAAAAATTAATATCTTTCTTTTTTTAAAACCTTCGAGAAATAGAATTTAAACTGTATGTATGTACATAATATAAATGTCCATGTAGATTTTGTATGTACATTTATAAAAATTTTCAAAATTTAATTATAAATTATTTAAAATAATTAAAAATTATATTATACGAATCTATTCATTCGAATAATGAAAAAATGACATCATAAAATTAAAAAGGATAAACATTTTAAGTACTGAATAAGAATTTAATATTTTGTATGAAGGCATGTATCAGAATTCAGAATGACTTTAATTTGATTATAAATTGATTAATAAATATGACACAAATGTAAGTTATTTAATAAAAATTTGTGAAATATAAATAAAGAATATAAACTATGATTTATTTAAGAAATTATTAAAAATTATTCATTGGAATTTGAGAAAAAGTAATTTTTATTAAAATTATCGGAAAATTTCAACTGAAATTTTATAAAAAAATTTAAATATTTGTTAAATTTAATAATAAATGGTAAATATATAAAATATTTTAGGTAGAAAAAAATGTATACTTTCGATATTTGACAGAAATGATGACAAAAATATTTGTATAAATTTTATACAATTAATTAATTGAAAAAAAGCTGAACAAAAAATGAGAAGAATTTGAAGAAATGCAAACAAAAAATTAAGAAGAGTCTACATTCAGATGCTCACGAGTTAACATGGTATGTATGTTGTTAACGGTTGGATAAAGTACAACAAAGTACATGTACAATATTAAATTGCAACTAGCAAATATACAATCATTACATTTACATAACTAACTAAGTGTATCTCGTTTTTATAGAAGGCAGATTACAAGTGTGTTACGGTTGTTAATTTTTGTTTATTTTAAAAAGTTTTGATTTTTGAGTGGTAAAATTAATATTTGCTTCAAGAAGATTTTCAATAATAGTGAAAAAAAAAAAGTTAAAGTATGGCAGAAACAGGAAATACAGAAGCAGCTGCTGCAGCTACCAATGTTGAGGCAAAAAAGTCAAAAAAGACTTCATCTGGTGGACCTAAGAAGCCAAAAAGCAAGCCTACTCATCCTCCAACAGCCCAAATGGTAGATAATGCAATTAAAACATTGAAAGAAAGAGGTGGTTCTTCGTTATCTGCTATCAAGAAATTCTTAGCTGTAAATTACAAGGTTGATACCGAAAAATTAGCTCCATTTATTAGGAAGTATTTGAAAAGCGCTGTTGCTAGTGGTAAATTAATTCAGACAAAAGGCAAAGGTGCATCTGGTTCATTCAAATTACCAAGCTTAGCTAAAACGAAAACTGAAGGTAATAAAACCACTGTGAATAAGAAATCTGCAGCAAAGAAATCAGAAAATAAATCAAAAGAGAAAGCAATTAAAAGCGAAAAAAAGAAGAGTGATAAAAAGAAAACTGAAAAGAAAAAAGCAGCTACTTCTGCAGCTAAAGGTGCTAAAAAAGCCGGTTCTCCAAAGGCAAAACCTTCAAAACCAAAACAACAAAAACCTAAAAAAGAGAAAACGGCAAAAGCAGCTCCAAAAACACCAAAAGCTCCAAAACCGAAAAAACTTGCAGCCCCAAAAAAGACAACCGCCAAGAAAGCAGCGAAAAAATAAATTCTTCGCATTAAGAATCTACTTAAATCAATACGTAACCACTGGAAAAAGTGGAGATAGAAAAACATGGCTAAAAGTCATATTTTTAAGACAGAAGTAAAAATCAAAAAGCATATAAGCCCTTTTCAGGGCTACAAATTATATAAACGAAGAGTTTACATATACATATTACACATGTTATACTAATACACAATCAATACAAATAGTTTTTTCTTAAGATTTTTCATAAAATGAAATTATCAAGTATGTGATTCTGATAAAATGTATTTTATAAATTATATGCGACGTGGAATATTTTATTCTTTTTATTTTTTTATTAGAAAATTTTATTATTTAATATTTTTTACTCCTTTCTAATTTTATAACAAAATTTTTCATATTACCGCCATTTCATATTATTTAAGTATACAGTAGATCCTTATTAGCCCATTACATCAATACAAAAACAAAAAAAAATTGATAAAGGTGTGTACATATAAAAGCGTATTGTTATGTTATCACCACTTAGGAATAACAAAATTATAATTTAATTATCTTTTAAAAATTATGAAAAAACAAACCCTATTTCTAAGAATCAAAAAATATCTGTTTTTCTATTTTAAAAACAAATATTTTTTTTTGTAAAACAAAGAAAGGTCAAAATGACTCATTTATTTTTCAGAAATAGTATAAAGGGCAAAATGACTAATTTATTTTTAACAAATAAATCTAATCTTGTTTTTCACAAATAACCTAATCTTGTTTTTCTCAAATAATGTAAAAATCTAATCTTGTTTTTCACAAGTAATGTAAAGACAAAAGTCTTGTTTTCTAAAAGAATATGCAGGTCAAAATCCAAAAAGACCGAGGTTACTTTTGTAAGAAAAATAGTTTTTAGAATTAGTCTTAAGCAAAACTCAAAATTGTAAAGTTGTAAATTTAATTAATAAATATTTTAATAGAAAAATTAATATCTTTCTTTTTTTAAAACCTTCGAGAAATAGAATTTAAACTGTATGTATGTACATAATATAAATGTCCATGTAGATTTTGTATGTACATTTATAAAAATTTTCAAAATTTAATTATAAATTATTTAAAATAATTAAAAATTATATTATACGAATCTATTCATTCGAATAATGAAAAAATGACATCATAAAATTAAAAAGGATAAACATTTTAAGTACTGAATAAGAATTTAATATTTTGTATGAAGGCATGTATCAGAATTCAGAATGACTTTAATTTGATTATAAATTGATTAATAAATATGACACAAATGTAAGTTATTTAATAAAAATTTGTGAAATATAAATAAAGAATATAAACTATGATTTATTTAAGAAATTATTAAAAATTATTCATTGGAATTTGAGAAAAAGTAATTTTTATTAAAATTATCGGAAAATTTCAACTGAAATTTTATAAAAAAATTTAAATATTTGTTAAATTTAATAATAAATGGTAAATATATAAAATATTTTAGGTAGAAAAAAATGTATACTTTCGATATTTGACAGAAATGATGACAAAAATATTTGTATAAATTTTATACAATTAATTAATTGAAAAAAAGCTGAACAAAAAATGAGAAGAATTTGAAGAAATGCAAACAAAAAATTAAGAAGAGTCTACATTCAGATGCTCACGAGTTAACATGGTGTGTATGTTGTTAACGGTTGGATAAAGTACAACAAAGTACATGTACAATATTAAATTGCAACTAGCAAATATACAATCATTACATTTACATAACTAACTAAGTGTATCTCGTTTTTATAGAAGGCAGATTACAAGTGTGTTACGGTTGTTAATTTTTGTTTATTTTAAAAAGTTTTGATTTTTGAGTGGTAAAATTAATATTTGCTTCAAGAAGATTTTCAATAATAGTGAAAAAAAAAGTTAAAGTATGGCAGAAACAGGAAATACAGAAGCAGCTGCTGCAGCTACCAATGTTGAGGCAAAAAAGTCAAAAAAGACTTCATCTGGTGGACCTAAGAAGTCAAAAAGCAAGCCTACTCATCCTCCAACAGCCCAAATGGTAGATAATGCAATTAAAACATTGAAAGAAAGAGGTGGTTCTTCGTTATCTGCTATCAAGAAATTCTTAGCTGTAAATTACAAGGTTGATACCGAAAAATTAGCTCCATTTATTAGGAAGTATTTGAAAAGCGCTGTTGCTAGTGGTAAATTAATTCAGACAAAAGGCAAAGGTGCATCTGGTTCATTCAAATTACCAAGCTTAGCTAAAACGAAAACTGAAGGTAATAAAACCACTGTGAATAAGAAATCTGCAGCAAAGAAATCAGAAAATAAATCAAAAGAGAAAGCAATTAAAAGCGAAAAAAAGAAGAGTGATAAAAAGAAAACTGAAAAGAAAAAAGCAGCTACTTCTGCAGCTAAAGGTGCTAAAAAAGCCGGTTCTCCAAAGGCAAAACCTTCAAAACCAAAACAACAAAAACCTAAAAAAGAGAAAACGGCAAAAGCAGCTCCAAAAACACCAAAAGCTCCAAAACCGAAAAAACTTGCAGCCCCAAAAAAGACAACCGCCAAGAAAGCAGCGAAAAAATAAATTCTTCGCATTAAGAATCTACTTAAATCAATACGTAACCACTGGAAAAAGTGGAGATAGAAAAACATGGCTAAAAGTCATATTTTTAAGACAGAAGTAAAAATCAAAAAGCATATAAGCCCTTTTCAGGGCTACAAATTATATAAACGAAGAGTTTACATATACATATTACACATGTTATACTAATACACAATCAATACAAATAGTTTTTTCTTAAGATTTTTCATAAAATGAAATTATCAAGTATGTGATTCTGATAAAATGTATTTTATAAATTATATGCGACGTGGAATATTTTATTCTTTTTATTTTTTTATTAGAAAATTTTATTATTTAATATTTTTTACTCCTTTCTAATTTTATAACAAAATTTTTCATATTACCGCCATTTCATATTATTTAAGTATACAGTAGATCCTTATTAGCCCATTACATCAATACAAAAACAAAAAAAAATTGATAAAGGTGTGTACATATAAAAGCGTATTGTTATGTTATCACCACTTAGGAATAACAAAATTATAATTTAATTATCTTTTAAAAATTATGAAAAAACAAACCCTATTTCTAAGAATCAAAAAATATCTGTTTTTCTATTTTAAAAACAAATATTTTTTTTTGTAAAACAAAGAAAGGTCAAAATGACTCATTTATTTTTCAGAAATAGTATAAAGGGCAAAATGACTAATTTATTTTTAACAAATAAATCTAATCTTGTTTTTCACAAATAACCTAATCTTGTTTTTCTCAAATAATGTAAAAATCTAATCTTGTTTTTCACAAGTAATGTAAAGACAAAAGTCTTGTTTTCTAAAAGAATATGCAGGTCAAAATCCAAAAAGACCGAGGTTACTTTTGTAAGAAAAATAGTTTTTAGAATTAGTCTTAAGCAAAACTCAAAATTGTAAAGTTGTAAATTTAATTAATAAATATTTTAATAGAAAAATTAATATCTTTCTTTTTTTAAAACCTTCGAGAAATAGAATTTAAACTGTATGTATGTACATAATATAAATGTCCATGTAGATTTTGTATGTACATTTATAAAAATTTTCAAAATTTAATTATAAATTATTTAAAATAATTAAAAATTATATTATACGAATCTATTCATTCGAATAATGAAAAAATGACATCATAAAATTAAAAAGGATAAACATTTTAAGTACTGAATAAGAATTTAATATTTTGTATGAAGGCATGTATCAGAATTCAGAATGACTTTAATTTGATTATAAATTGATTAATAAATATGACACAAATGTAAGTTATTTAATAAAAATTTGTGAAATATAAATAAAGAATATAAACTATGATTTATTTAAGAAATTATTAAAAATTATTCATTGGAATTTGAGAAAAAGTAATTTTTATTAAAATTATCGGAAAATTTCAACTGAAATTTTATAAAAAAATTTAAATATTTGTTAAATTTAATAATAAATGGTAAATATATAAAATATTTTAGGTAGAAAAAAATGTATACTTTCGATATTTGACAGAAATGATGACAAAAATATTTGTATAAATTTTATACAATTAATTAATTGAAAAAAAGCTGAACAAAAAATGAGAAGAATTTGAAGAAATGCAAACAAAAAATTAAGAAGAGTCTACATTCAGATGCTCACGAGTTAACATGGTATGTATGTTGTTAACGGTTGGATAAAGTACAACAAAGTACATGTACAATATTAAATTGCAACTAGCAAATATACAATCATTACATTTACATAACTAACTAAGTGTATCTCGTTTTTATAGAAGGCAGATTACAAGTGTGTTACGGTTGTTAATTTTTGTTTATTTTAAAAAGTTTTGATTTTTGAGTGGTAAAATTAATATTTGCTTCAAGAAGATTTTCAATAATAGTGAAAAAAAAAAAGTTAAAGTATGGCAGAAACAGGAAATACAGAAGCAGCTGCTGCAGCTACCAATGTTGAGGCAAAAAAGTCAAAAAAGACTTCATCTGGTGGACCTAAGAAGCCAAAAAGCAAGCCTACTCATCCTCCAACAGCCCAAATGGTAGATAATGCAATTAAAACATTGAAAGAAAGAGGTGGTTCTTCGTTATCTGCTATCAAGAAATTCTTAGCTGTAAATTACAAGGTTGATACCGAAAAATTAGCTCCATTTATTAGGAAGTATTTGAAAAGCGCTGTTGCTAGTGGTAAATTAATTCAGACAAAAGGCAAAGGTGCATCTGGTTCATTCAAATTACCAAGCTTAGCTAAAACGAAAACTGAAGGTAATAAAACCACTGTGAATAAGAAATCTGCAGCAAAGAAATCAGAAAATAAATCAAAAGAGAAAGCAATTAAAAGCGAAAAAAAGAAGAGTGATAAAAAGAAAACTGAAAAGAAAAAAGCAGCTACTTCTGCAGCTAAAGGTGCTAAAAAAGCCGGTTCTCCAAAGGCAAAACCTTCAAAACCAAAACAACAAAAACCTAAAAAAGAGAAAACGGCAAAAGCAGCTCCAAAAACACCAAAAGCTCCAAAACCGAAAAAACTTGCAGCCCCAAAAAAGACAACCGCCAAGAAAGCAGCGAAAAAATAAATTCTTCGCATTAAGAATCTACTTAAATCAATACGTAACCACTGGAAAAAGTGGAGATAGAAAAACATGGCTAAAAGTCATATTTTTAAGACAGAAGTAAAAATCAAAAAGCATATAAGCCCTTTTCAGGGCTACAAATTATATAAACGAAGAGTTTACATATACATATTACACATGTTATACTAATACACAATCAATACAAATAGTTTTTTCTTAAGATTTTTCATAAAATGAAATTATCAAGTATGTGATTCTGATAAAATGTATTTTATAAATTATATGCGACGTGGAATATTTTATTCTTTTTATTTTTTTATTAGAAAATTTTATTATTTAATATTTTTTACTCCTTTCTAATTTTATAACAAAATTTTTCATATTACCGCCATTTCATATTATTTAAGTATACAGTAGATCCTTATTAGCCCATTACATCAATACAAAAACAAAAAAAAATTGATAAAGGTGTGTACATATAAAAGCGTATTGTTATGTTATCACCACTTAGGAATAACAAAATTATAATTTAATTATCTTTTAAAAATTATGAAAAAACAAACCCTATTTCTAAGAATCAAAAAATATCTGTTTTTCTATTTTAAAAACAAATATTTTTTTTTGTAAAACAAAGAAAGGTCAAAATGACTCATTTATTTTTCAGAAATAGTATAAAGGGCAAAATGACTAATTTATTTTTAACAAATAAATCTAATCTTGTTTTTCACAAATAACCTAATCTTGTTTTTCTCAAATAATGTAAAAATCTAATCTTGTTTTTCACAAGTAATGTAAAGACAAAAGTCTTGTTTTCTAAAAGAATATGCAGGTCAAAATCCAAAAAGACCGAGGTTACTTTTGTAAGAAAAATAGTTTTTAGAATTAGTCTTAAGCAAAACTCAAAATTGTAAAGTTGTAAATTTAATTAATAAATATTTTAATAGAAAAATTAATATCTTTCTTTTTTTAAAACCTTCGAGAAATAGAATTTAAACTGTATGTATGTACATAATATAAATGTCCATGTAGATTTTGTATGTACATTTATAAAAATTTTCAAAATTTAATTATAAATTATTTAAAATAATTAAAAATTATATTATACGAATCTATTCATTCGAATAATGAAAAAATGACATCATAAAATTAAAAAGGATAAACATTTTAAGTACTGAATAAGAATTTAATATTTTGTATGAAGGCATGTATCAGAATTCAGAATGACTTTAATTTGATTATAAATTGATTAATAAATATGACACAAATGTAAGTTATTTAATAAAAATTTGTGAAATATAAATAAAGAATATAAACTATGATTTATTTAAGAAATTATTAAAAATTATTCATTGGAATTTGAGAAAAAGTAATTTTTATTAAAATTATCGGAAAATTTCAACTGAAATTTTATAAAAAAATTTAAATATTTGTTAAATTTAATAATAAATGGTAAATATATAAAATATTTTAGGTAGAAAAAAATGTATACTTTCGATATTTGACAGAAATGATGACAAAAATATTTGTATAAATTTTATACAATTAATTAATTGAAAAAAAGCTGAACAAAAAATGAGAAGAATTTGAAGAAATGCAAACAAAAAATTAAGAAGAGTCTACATTCAGATGCTCACGAGTTAACATGGTATGTATGTTGTTAACGGTTGGATAAAGTACAACAAAGTACATGTACAATATTAAATTGCAACTAGCAAATATACAATCATTACATTTACATAACTAACTAAGTGTATCTCGTTTTTATAGAAGGCAGATTACAAGTGTGTTACGGTTGTTAATTTTTGTTTATTTTAAAAAGTTTTGATTTTTGAGTGGTAAAATTAATATTTGCTTCAAGAAGATTTTCAATAATAGTGAAAAAAAAAAAGTTAAAGTATGGCAGAAACAGGAAATACAGAAGCAGCTGCTGCAGCTACCAATGTTGAGGCAAAAAAGTCAAAAAAGACTTCATCTGGTGGACCTAAGAAGCCAAAAAGCAAGCCTACTCATCCTCCAACAGCCCAAATGGTAGATAATGCAATTAAAACATTGAAAGAAAGAGGTGGTTCTTCGTTATCTGCTATCAAGAAATTCTTAGCTGTAAATTACAAGGTTGATACCGAAAAATTAGCTCCATTTATTAGGAAGTATTTGAAAAGCGCTGTTGCTAGTGGTAAATTAATTCAGACAAAAGGCAAAGGTGCATCTGGTTCATTCAAATTACCAAGCTTAGCTAAAACGAAAACTGAAGGTAATAAAACCACTGTGAATAAGAAATCTGCAGCAAAGAAATCAGAAAATAAATCAAAAGAGAAAGCAATTAAAAGCGAAAAAAAGAAGAGTGATAAAAAGAAAACTGAAAAGAAAAAAGCAGCTACTTCTGCAGCTAAAGGTGCTAAAAAAGCCGGTTCTCCAAAGGCAAAACCTTCAAAACCAAAACAACAAAAACCTAAAAAAGAGAAAACGGCAAAAGCAGCTCCAAAAACACCAAAAGCTCCAAAACCGAAAAAACTTGCAGCCCCAAAAAAGACAACCGCCAAGAAAGCAGCGAAAAAATAAATTCTTCGCATTAAGAATCTACTTAAATCAATACGTAACCACTGGAAAAAGTGGAGATAGAAAAACATGGCTAAAAGTCATATTTTTAAGACAGAAGTAAAAATCAAAAAGCATATAAGCCCTTTTCAGGGCTACAAATTATATAAACGAAGAGTTTACATATACATATTACACATGTTATACTAATACACAATCAATACAAATAGTTTTTTCTTAAGATTTTTCATAAAATGAAATTATCAAGTATGTGATTCTGATAAAATGTATTTTATAAATTATATGCGACGTGGAATATTTTATTCTTTTTATTTTTTTATTAGAAAATTTTATTATTTAATATTTTTTACTCCTTTCTAATTTTATAACAAAATTTTTCATATTACCGCCATTTCATATTATTTAAGTATACAGTAGATCCTTATTAGCCCATTACATCAATACAAAAACAAAAAAAAATTGATAAAGGTGTGTACATATAAAAGCGTATTGTTATGTTATCACCACTTAGGAATAACAAAATTATAATTTAATTATCTTTTAAAAATTATGAAAAAACAAACCCTATTTCTAAGAATCAAAAAATATCTGTTTTTCTATTTTAAAAACAAATATTTTTTTTTGTAAAACAAAGAAAGGTCAAAATGACTCATTTATTTTTCAGAAATAGTATAAAGGGCAAAATGACTAATTTATTTTTAACAAATAAATCTAATCTTGTTTTTCACAAATAACCTAATCTTGTTTTTCTCAAATAATGTAAAAATCTAATCTTGTTTTTCACAAGTAATGTAAAGACAAAAGTCTTGTTTTCTAAAAGAATATGCAGGTCAAAATCCAAAAAGACCGAGGTTACTTTTGTAAGAAAAATAGTTTTTAGAATTAGTCTTAAGCAAAACTCAAAATTGTAAAGTTGTAAATTTAATTAATAAATATTTTAATAGAAAAATTAATATCTTTCTTTTTTTAAAACCTTCGAGAAATAGAATTTAAACTGTATGTATGTACATAATATAAATGTCCATGTAGATTTTGTATGTACATTTATAAAAATTTTCAAAATTTAATTATAAATTATTTAAAATAATTAAAAATTATATTATACGAATCTATTCATTCGAATAATGAAAAAATGACATCATAAAATTAAAAAGGATAAACATTTTAAGTACTGAATAAGAATTTAATATTTTGTATGAAGGCATGTATCAGAATTCAGAATGACTTTAATTTGATTATAAATTGATTAATAAATATGACACAAATGTAAGTTATTTAATAAAAATTTGTGAAATATAAATAAAGAATATAAACTATGATTTATTTAAGAAATTATTAAAAATTATTCATTGGAATTTGAGAAAAAGTAATTTTTATTAAAATTATCGGAAAATTTCAACTGAAATTTTATAAAAAAATTTAAATATTTGTTAAATTTAATAATAAATGGTAAATATATAAAATATTTTAGGTAGAAAAAAATGTATACTTTCGATATTTGACAGAAATGATGACAAAAATATTTGTATAAATTTTATACAATTAATTAATTGAAAAAAAGCTGAACAAAAAATGAGAAGAATTTGAAGAAATGCAAACAAAAAATTAAGAAGAGTCTACATTCAGATGCTCACGAGTTAACATGGTATGTATGTTGTTAACGGTTGGATAAAGTACAACAAAGTACATGTACAATATTAAATTGCAACTAGCAAATATACAATCATTACATTTACATAACTAACTAAGTGTATCTCGTTTTTATAGAAGGCAGATTACAAGTGTGTTACGGTTGTTAATTTTTGTTTATTTTAAAAAGTTTTGATTTTTGAGTGGTAAAATTAATATTTGCTTCAAGAAGATTTTCAATAATAGTGAAAAAAAAAAAGTTAAAGTATGGCAGAAACAGGAAATACAGAAGCAGCTGCTGCAGCTACCAATGTTGAGGCAAAAAAGTCAAAAAAGACTTCATCTGGTGGACCTAAGAAGCCAAAAAGCAAGCCTACTCATCCTCCAACAGCCCAAATGGTAGATAATGCAATTAAAACATTGAAAGAAAGAGGTGGTTCTTCGTTATCTGCTATCAAGAAATTCTTAGCTGTAAATTACAAGGTTGATACCGAAAAATTAGCTCCATTTATTAGGAAGTATTTGAAAAGCGCTGTTGCTAGTGGTAAATTAATTCAGACAAAAGGCAAAGGTGCATCTGGTTCATTCAAATTACCAAGCTTAGCTAAAACGAAAACTGAAGGTAATAAAACCACTGTGAATAAGAAATCTGCAGCAAAGAAATCAGAAAATAAATCAAAAGAGAAAGCAATTAAAAGCGAAAAAAAGAAGAGTGATAAAAAGAAAACTGAAAAGAAAAAAGCAGCTACTTCTGCAGCTAAAGGTGCTAAAAAAGCCGGTTCTCCAAAGGCAAAACCTTCAAAACCAAAACAACAAAAACCTAAAAAAGAGAAAACGGCAAAAGCAGCTCCAAAAACACCAAAAGCTCCAAAACCGAAAAAACTTGCAGCCCCAAAAAAGACAACCGCCAAGAAAGCAGCGAAAAAATAAATTCTTCGCATTAAGAATCTACTTAAATCAATACGTAACCACTGGAAAAAGTGGAGATAGAAAAACATGGCTAAAAGTCATATTTTTAAGACAGAAGTAAAAATCAAAAAGCATATAAGCCCTTTTCAGGGCTACAAATTATATAAACGAAGAGTTTACATATACATATTACACATGTTATACTAATACACAATCAATACAAATAGTTTTTTCTTAAGATTTTTCATAAAATGAAATTATCAAGTATGTGATTCTGATAAAATGTATTTTATAAATTATATGCGACGTGGAATATTTTATTCTTTTTATTTTTTTATTAGAAAATTTTATTATTTAATATTTTTTACTCCTTTCTAATTTTATAACAAAATTTTTCATATTACCGCCATTTCATATTATTTAAGTATACAGTAGATCCTTATTAGCCCATTACATCAATACAAAAACAAAAAAAAATTGATAAAGGTGTGTACATATAAAAGCGTATTGTTATGTTATCACCACTTAGGAATAACAAAATTATAATTTAATTATCTTTTAAAAATTATGAAAAAACAAACCCTATTTCTAAGAATCAAAAAATATCTGTTTTTCTATTTTAAAAACAAATATTTTTTTTTGTAAAACAAAGAAAGGTCAAAATGACTCATTTATTTTTCAGAAATAGTATAAAGGGCAAAATGACTAATTTATTTTTAACAAATAAATCTAATCTTGTTTTTCACAAATAACCTAATCTTGTTTTTCTCAAATAATGTAAAAATCTAATCTTGTTTTTCACAAGTAATGTAAAGACAAAAGTCTTGTTTTCTAAAAGAATATGCAGGTCAAAATCCAAAAAGACCGAGGTTACTTTTGTAAGAAAAATAGTTTTTAGAATTAGTCTTAAGCAAAACTCAAAATTGTAAAGTTGTAAATTTAATTAATAAATATTTTAATAGAAAAATTAATATCTTTCTTTTTTTAAAACCTTCGAGAAATAGAATTTAAACTGTATGTATGTACATAATATAAATGTCCATGTAGATTTTGTATGTACATTTATAAAAATTTTCAAAATTTAATTATAAATTATTTAAAATAATTAAAAATTATATTATACGAATCTATTCATTCGAATAATGAAAAAATGACATCATAAAATTAAAAAGGATAAACATTTTAAGTACTGAATAAGAATTTAATATTTTGTATGAAGGCATGTATCAGAATTCAGAATGACTTTAATTTGATTATAAATTGATTAATAAATATGACACAAATGTAAGTTATTTAATAAAAATTTGTGAAATATAAATAAAGAATATAAACTATGATTTATTTAAGAAATTATTAAAAATTATTCATTGGAATTTGAGAAAAAGTAATTTTTATTAAAATTATCGGAAAATTTCAACTGAAATTTTATAAAAAAATTTAAATATTTGTTAAATTTAATAATAAATGGTAAATATATAAAATATTTTAGGTAGAAAAAAATGTATACTTTCGATATTTGACAGAAATGATGACAAAAATATTTGTATAAATTTTATACAATTAATTAATTGAAAAAAAGCTGAACAAAAAATGAGAAGAATTTGAAGAAATGCAAACAAAAAATTAAGAAGAGTCTACATTCAGATGCTCACGAGTTAACATGGTATGTATGTTGTTAACGGTTGGATAAAGTACAACAAAGTACATGTACAATATTAAATTGCAACTAGCAAATATACAATCATTACATTTACATAACTAACTAAGTGTATCTCGTTTTTATAGAAGGCAGATTACAAGTGTGTTACGGTTGTTAATTTTTGTTTATTTTAAAAAGTTTTGATTTTTGAGTGGTAAAATTAATATTTGCTTCAAGAAGATTTTCAATAATAGTGAAAAAAAAAAAGTTAAAGTATGGCAGAAACAGGAAATACAGAAGCAGCTGCTGCAGCTACCAATGTTGAGGCAAAAAAGTCAAAAAAGACTTCATCTGGTGGACCTAAGAAGCCAAAAAGCAAGCCTACTCATCCTCCAACAGCCCAAATGGTAGATAATGCAATTAAAACATTGAAAGAAAGAGGTGGTTCTTCGTTATCTGCTATCAAGAAATTCTTAGCTGTAAATTACAAGGTTGATACCGAAAAATTAGCTCCATTTATTAGGAAGTATTTGAAAAGCGCTGTTGCTAGTGGTAAATTAATTCAGACAAAAGGCAAAGGTGCATCTGGTTCATTCAAATTACCAAGCTTAGCTAAAACGAAAACTGAAGGTAATAAAACCACTGTGAATAAGAAATCTGCAGCAAAGAAATCAGAAAATAAATCAAAAGAGAAAGCAATTAAAAGCGAAAAAAAGAAGAGTGATAAAAAGAAAACTGAAAAGAAAAAAGCAGCTACTTCTGCAGCTAAAGGTGCTAAAAAAGCCGGTTCTCCAAAGGCAAAACCTTCAAAACCAAAACAACAAAAACCTAAAAAAGAGAAAACGGCAAAAGCAGCTCCAAAAACACCAAAAGCTCCAAAACCGAAAAAACTTGCAGCCCCAAAAAAGACAACCGCCAAGAAAGCAGCGAAAAAATAAATTCTTCGCATTAAGAATCTACTTAAATCAATACGTAACCACTGGAAAAAGTGGAGATAGAAAAACATGGCTAAAAGTCATATTTTTAAGACAGAAGTAAAAATCAAAAAGCATATAAGCCCTTTTCAGGGCTACAAATTATATAAACGAAGAGTTTACATATACATATTACACATGTTATACTAATACACAATCAATACAAATAGTTTTTTCTTAAGATTTTTCATAAAATGAAATTATCAAGTATGTGATTCTGATAAAATGTATTTTATAAATTATATGCGACGTGGAATATTTTATTCTTTTTATTTTTTTATTAGAAAATTTTATTATTTAATATTTTTTACTCCTTTCTAATTTTATAACAAAATTTTTCATATTACCGCCATTTCATATTATTTAAGTATACAGTAGATCCTTATTAGCCCATTACATCAATACAAAAACAAAAAAAAATTGATAAAGGTGTGTACATATAAAAGCGTATTGTTATGTTATCACCACTTAGGAATAACAAAATTATAATTTAATTATCTTTTAAAAATTATGAAAAAACAAACCCTATTTCTAAGAATCAAAAAATATCTGTTTTTCTATTTTAAAAACAAATATTTTTTTTTGTAAAACAAAGAAAGGTCAAAATGACTCATTTATTTTTCAGAAATAGTATAAAGGGCAAAATGACTAATTTATTTTTAACAAATAAATCTAATCTTGTTTTTCACAAATAACCTAATCTTGTTTTTCTCAAATAATGTAAAAATCTAATCTTGTTTTTCACAAGTAATGTAAAGACAAAAGTCTTGTTTTCTAAAAGAATATGCAGGTCAAAATCCAAAAAGACCGAGGTTACTTTTGTAAGAAAAATAGTTTTTAGAATTAGTCTTAAGCAAAACTCAAAATTGTAAAGTTGTAAATTTAATTAATAAATATTTTAATAGAAAAATTAATATCTTTCTTTTTTTAAAACCTTCGAGAAATAGAATTTAAACTGTATGTATGTACATAATATAAATGTCCATGTAGATTTTGTATGTACATTTATAAAAATTTTCAAAATTTAATTATAAATTATTTAAAATAATTAAAAATTATATTATACGAATCTATTCATTCGAATAATGAAAAAATGACATCATAAAATTAAAAAGGATAAACATTTTAAGTACTGAATAAGAATTTAATATTTTGTATGAAGGCATGTATCAGAATTCAGAATGACTTTAATTTGATTATAAATTGATTAATAAATATGACACAAATGTAAGTTATTTAATAAAAATTTGTGAAATATAAATAAAGAATATAAACTATGATTTATTTAAGAAATTATTAAAAATTATTCATTGGAATTTGAGAAAAAGTAATTTTTATTAAAATTATCGGAAAATTTCAACTGAAATTTTATAAAAAAATTTAAATATTTGTTAAATTTAATAATAAATGGTAAATATATAAAATATTTTAGGTAGAAAAAAATGTATACTTTCGATATTTGACAGAAATGATGACAAAAATATTTGTATAAATTTTATACAATTAATTAATTGAAAAAAAGCTGAACAAAAAATGAGAAGAATTTGAAGAAATGCAAACAAAAAATTAAGAAGAGTCTACATTCAGATGCTCACGAGTTAACATGGTATGTATGTTGTTAACGGTTGGATAAAGTACAACAAAGTACATGTACAATATTAAATTGCAACTAGCAAATATACAATCATTACATTTACATAACTAACTAAGTGTATCTCGTTTTTATAGAAGGCAGATTACAAGTGTGTTACGGTTGTTAATTTTTGTTTATTTTAAAAAGTTTTGATTTTTGAGTGGTAAAATTAATATTTGCTTCAAGAAGATTTTCAATAATAGTGAAAAAAAAAAAGTTAAAGTATGGCAGAAACAGGAAATACAGAAGCAGCTGCTGCAGCTACCAATGTTGAGGCAAAAAAGTCAAAAAAGACTTCATCTGGTGGACCTAAGAAGCCAAAAAGCAAGCCTACTCATCCTCCAACAGCCCAAATGGTAGATAATGCAATTAAAACATTGAAAGAAAGAGGTGGTTCTTCGTTATCTGCTATCAAGAAATTCTTAGCTGTAAATTACAAGGTTGATACCGAAAAATTAGCTCCATTTATTAGGAAGTATTTGAAAAGCGCTGTTGCTAGTGGTAAATTAATTCAGACAAAAGGCAAAGGTGCATCTGGTTCATTCAAATTACCAAGCTTAGCTAAAACGAAAACTGAAGGTAATAAAACCACTGTGAATAAGAAATCTGCAGCAAAGAAATCAGAAAATAAATCAAAAGAGAAAGCAATTAAAAGCGAAAAAAAGAAGAGTGATAAAAAGAAAACTGAAAAGAAAAAAGCAGCTACTTCTGCAGCTAAAGGTGCTAAAAAAGCCGGTTCTCCAAAGGCAAAACCTTCAAAACCAAAACAACAAAAACCTAAAAAAGAGAAAACGGCAAAAGCAGCTCCAAAAACACCAAAAGCTCCAAAACCGAAAAAACTTGCAGCCCCAAAAAAGACAACCGCCAAGAAAGCAGCGAAAAAATAAATTCTTCGCATTAAGAATCTACTTAAATCAATACGTAACCACTGGAAAAAGTGGAGATAGAAAAACATGGCTAAAAGTCATATTTTTAAGACAGAAGTAAAAATCAAAAAGCATATAAGCCCTTTTCAGGGCTACAAATTATATAAACGAAGAGTTTACATATACATATTACACATGTTATACTAATACACAATCAATACAAATAGTTTTTTCTTAAGATTTTTCATAAAATGAAATTATCAAGTATGTGATTCTGATAAAATGTATTTTATAAATTATATGCGACGTGGAATATTTTATTCTTTTTATTTTTTTATTAGAAAATTTTATTATTTAATATTTTTTACTCCTTTCTAATTTTATAACAAAATTTTTCATATTACCGCCATTTCATATTATTTAAGTATACAGTAGATCCTTATTAGCCCATTACATCAATACAAAAACAAAAAAAAATTGATAAAGGTGTGTACATATAAAAGCGTATTGTTATGTTATCACCACTTAGGAATAACAAAATTATAATTTAATTATCTTTTAAAAATTATGAAAAAACAAACCCTATTTCTAAGAATCAAAAAATATCTGTTTTTCTATTTTAAAAACAAATATTTTTTTTTGTAAAACAAAGAAAGGTCAAAATGACTCATTTATTTTTCAGAAATAGTATAAAGGGCAAAATGACTAATTTATTTTTAACAAATAAATCTAATCTTGTTTTTCACAAATAACCTAATCTTGTTTTTCTCAAATAATGTAAAAATCTAATCTTGTTTTTCACAAGTAATGTAAAGACAAAAGTCTTGTTTTCTAAAAGAATATGCAGGTCAAAATCCAAAAAGACCGAGGTTACTTTTGTAAGAAAAATAGTTTTTAGAATTAGTCTTAAGCAAAACTCAAAATTGTAAAGTTGTAAATTTAATTAATAAATATTTTAATAGAAAAATTAATATCTTTCTTTTTTTAAAACCTTCGAGAAATAGAATTTAAACTGTATGTATGTACATAATATAAATGTCCATGTAGATTTTGTATGTACATTTATAAAAATTTTCAAAATTTAATTATAAATTATTTAAAATAATTAAAAATTATATTATACGAATCTATTCATTCGAATAATGAAAAAATGACATCATAAAATTAAAAAGGATAAACATTTTAAGTACTGAATAAGAATTTAATATTTTGTATGAAGGCATGTATCAGAATTCAGAATGACTTTAATTTGATTATAAATTGATTAATAAATATGACACAAATGTAAGTTATTTAATAAAAATTTGTGAAATATAAATAAAGAATATAAACTATGATTTATTTAAGAAATTATTAAAAATTATTCATTGGAATTTGAGAAAAAGTAATTTTTATTAAAATTATCGGAAAATTTCAACTGAAATTTTATAAAAAAATTTAAATATTTGTTAAATTTAATAATAAATGGTAAATATATAAAATATTTTAGGTAGAAAAAAATGTATACTTTCGATATTTGACAGAAATGATGACAAAAATATTTGTATAAATTTTATACAATTAATTAATTGAAAAAAAGCTGAACAAAAAATGAGAAGAATTTGAAGAAATGCAAACAAAAAATTAAGAAGAGTCTACATTCAGATGCTCACGAGTTAACATGGTATGTATGTTGTTAACGGTTGGATAAAGTACAACAAAGTACATGTACAATATTAAATTGCAACTAGCAAATATACAATCATTACATTTACATAACTAACTAAGTGTATCTCGTTTTTATAGAAGGCAGATTACAAGTGTGTTACGGTTGTTAATTTTTGTTTATTTTAAAAAGTTTTGATTTTTGAGTGGTAAAATTAATATTTGCTTCAAGAAGATTTTCAATAATAGTGAAAAAAAAAAAGTTAAAGTATGGCAGAAACAGGAAATACAGAAGCAGCTGCTGCAGCTACCAATGTTGAGGCAAAAAAGTCAAAAAAGACTTCATCTGGTGGACCTAAGAAGCCAAAAAGCAAGCCTACTCATCCTCCAACAGCCCAAATGGTAGATAATGCAATTAAAACATTGAAAGAAAGAGGTGGTTCTTCGTTATCTGCTATCAAGAAATTCTTAGCTGTAAATTACAAGGTTGATACCGAAAAATTAGCTCCATTTATTAGGAAGTATTTGAAAAGCGCTGTTGCTAGTGGTAAATTAATTCAGACAAAAGGCAAAGGTGCATCTGGTTCATTCAAATTACCAAGCTTAGCTAAAACGAAAACTGAAGGTAATAAAACCACTGTGAATAAGAAATCTGCAGCAAAGAAATCAGAAAATAAATCAAAAGAGAAAGCAATTAAAAGCGAAAAAAAGAAGAGTGATAAAAAGAAAACTGAAAAGAAAAAAGCAGCTACTTCTGCAGCTAAAGGTGCTAAAAAAGCCGGTTCTCCAAAGGCAAAACCTTCAAAACCAAAACAACAAAAACCTAAAAAAGAGAAAACGGCAAAAGCAGCTCCAAAAACACCAAAAGCTCCAAAACCGAAAAAACTTGCAGCCCCAAAAAAGACAACCGCCAAGAAAGCAGCGAAAAAATAAATTCTTCGCATTAAGAATCTACTTAAATCAATACGTAACCACTGGAAAAAGTGGAGATAGAAAAACATGGCTAAAAGTCATATTTTTAAGACAGAAGTAAAAATCAAAAAGCATATAAGCCCTTTTCAGGGCTACAAATTATATAAACGAAGAGTTTACATATACATATTACACATGTTATACTAATACACAATCAATACAAATAGTTTTTTCTTAAGATTTTTCATAAAATGAAATTATCAAGTATGTGATTCTGATAAAATGTATTTTATAAATTATATGCGACGTGGAATATTTTATTCTTTTTATTTTTTTATTAGAAAATTTTATTATTTAATATTTTTTACTCCTTTCTAATTTTATAACAAAATTTTTCATATTACCGCCATTTCATATTATTTAAGTATACAGTAGATCCTTATTAGCCCATTACATCAATACAAAAACAAAAAAAAATTGATAAAGGTGTGTACATATAAAAGCGTATTGTTATGTTATCACCACTTAGGAATAACAAAATTATAATTTAATTATCTTTTAAAAATTATGAAAAAACAAACCCTATTTCTAAGAATCAAAAAATATCTGTTTTTCTATTTTAAAAACAAATATTTTTTTTTGTAAAACAAAGAAAGGTCAAAATGACTCATTTATTTTTCAGAAATAGTATAAAGGGCAAAATGACTAATTTATTTTTAACAAATAAATCTAATCTTGTTTTTCACAAATAACCTAATCTTGTTTTTCTCAAATAATGTAAAAATCTAATCTTGTTTTTCACAAGTAATGTAAAGACAAAAGTCTTGTTTTCTAAAAGAATATGCAGGTCAAAATCCAAAAAGACCGAGGTTACTTTTGTAAGAAAAATAGTTTTTAGAATTAGTCTTAAGCAAAACTCAAAATTGTAAAGTTGTAAATTTAATTAATAAATATTTTAATAGAAAAATTAATATCTTTCTTTTTTTAAAACCTTCGAGAAATAGAATTTAAACTGTATGTATGTACATAATATAAATGTCCATGTAGATTTTGTATGTACATTTATAAAAATTTTCAAAATTTAATTATAAATTATTTAAAATAATTAAAAATTATATTATACGAATCTATTCATTCGAATAATGAAAAAATGACATCATAAAATTAAAAAGGATAAACATTTTAAGTACTGAATAAGAATTTAATATTTTGTATGAAGGCATGTATCAGAATTCAGAATGACTTTAATTTGATTATAAATTGATTAATAAATATGACACAAATGTAAGTTATTTAATAAAAATTTGTGAAATATAAATAAAGAATATAAACTATGATTTATTTAAGAAATTATTAAAAATTATTCATTGGAATTTGAGAAAAAGTAATTTTTATTAAAATTATCGGAAAATTTCAACTGAAATTTTATAAAAAAATTTAAATATTTGTTAAATTTAATAATAAATGGTAAATATATAAAATATTTTAGGTAGAAAAAAATGTATACTTTCGATATTTGACAGAAATGATGACAAAAATATTTGTATAAATTTTATACAATTAATTAATTGAAAAAAAGCTGAACAAAAAATGAGAAGAATTTGAAGAAATGCAAACAAAAAATTAAGAAGAGTCTACATTCAGATGCTCACGAGTTAACATGGTGTGTATGTTGTTAACGGTTGGATAAAGTACAACAAAGTACATGTACAATATTAAATTGCAACTAGCAAGTATACAATCATTACATATACATAACTAACTAAATGTAGTGTATCTCGTTTTTATAGAAGGCAGATTACAAGTGTGTTACGGTTGTTAATTTTTGTTTATTTTAAAAAGTTTTGATTTTTGAGTGGTAAAATTAATATTTGCTTCAAGAAGATTTTCAATAATAGTGAAAAAAAAAGTTAAAGTATGGCAGAAACAGGAAATACAGAAGCAGCTGCTGCAGCTACCAATGTTGAGGCAAAAAAGTCAAAAAAGACTTCATCTGGTGGACCTAAGAAGTCAAAAAGCAAGCCTACTCATCCTCCAACAGCCCAAATGGTAGATAATGCAATTAAAACATTGAAAGAAAGAGGTGGTTCTTCGTTATCTGCTATCAAGAAATTCTTAGCTGTAAATTACAAGGTTGATACCGAAAAATTAGCTCCATTTATTAGGAAGTATTTGAAAAGCGCTGTTGCTAGTGGTAAATTAATTCAGACAAAAGGCAAAGGTGCATCTGGTTCATTCAAATTACCAAGCTTAGCTAAAACGAAAACTGAAGGTAATAAAACCACTGTGAATAAGAAATCTGCAGCAAAGAAATCAGAAAATAAATCAAAAGAGAAAGCAATTAAAAGCGAAAAAAAGAAGAGTGATAAAAAGAAAACTGAAAAGAAAAAAGCAGCTACTTCTGCAGCTAAAGGTGCTAAAAAAGCCGGTTCTCCAAAGGCAAAACCTTCAAAACCAAAACAACAAAAACCTAAAAAAGAGAAAACGGCAAAAGCAGCTCCAAAAACACCAAAAGCTCCAAAACCGAAAAAACTTGCAGCCCCAAAAAAGACAACCGCCAAGAAAGCAGCGAAAAAATAAATTCTTCGCATTAAGAATCTACTTAAATCAATACGTAACCACTGGAAAAAGTGGAGATAGAAAAACATGGCTAAAAGTCATATTTTTAAGACAGAAGTAAAAATCAAAAAGCATATAAGCCCTTTTCAGGGCTACAAATTATATAAACGAAGAGTTTACATATACATATTACACATGTTATACTAATACACAATCAATACAAATAGTTTTTTCTTAAGATTTTTCATAAAATGAAATTATCAAGTATGTGATTCTGATAAAATGTATTTTATAAATTATATGCGACGTGGAATATTTTATTCTTTTTATTTTTTTATTAGAAAATTTTATTATTTAATATTTTTTACTCCTTTCTAATTTTATAACAAAATTTTTCATATTACCGCCATTTCATATTATTTAAGTATACAGTAGATCCCTATTAGCCCATTACATCAATACAAAAACAACAAAAAATTGATAAAGGTGTGTACATATAAAAGCGTATGTATGTACATAATATAAATGTCCATGTAGATTTTGTATGTACATTTATAAAAATTTTCAAAATTTAATTATAAATTATTTAAAATAATTAAAAATTATATTATACGAATCTATTCATTCGAATAATGAAAAAATGACATCATAAAATTAAAAAGGATAAACATTTTAAGTACTGAATAAGAATTTAATATTTTGTATGAAGGCATGTATCAGAATTCAGAATGACTTTAATTTGATTATAAATTGATTAATAAATATGACACAAATGTAAGTTATTTAATAAAAATTTGTGAAATATAAATAAAGAATATAAACTATGATTTATTTAAGAAATTATTAAAAATTATTCATTGGAATTTGAGAAAAAGTAATTTTTATTAAAATTATCGGAAAATTTCAACTGAAATTTTATAAAAAAATTTAAATATTTGTTAAATTTAATAATAAATGGTAAATATATAAGATATTTTAGGTAGAAAAAAATGTATACTTTCGATATTTGACAGAAATGATGACAAAAATATTTGTATAAATTTTATACAATTAATTAATTGAAAAAAAGCTGAACAAAAAATGAAAAGAATTTGAAGAAATGCAAACAAAAAATTAAGAAGAGTCTACATTCAGATGCTCACGAGTTAACACGGTATGTATGTTGTTAACGGTTGGATAAAGTACAACAAAGCAGAGATGTCAAGGAGAATAAAAAAACATCGATTGTTTATAATCGATTATTGCTGATTTTAATAATCGATGCAATCGATTAATCGCATTTTTTGTCGATTAATCGACTAAACGCAGTATTAAATATGTGCCGTTTACATAACATTTACAAATTACAGTTTATTCAAACAGTTGTTTTTGAGCAATTTATGTACTTATATGTTTCTTTCAACATAATATGAAAAACAAAAAACAAAGTCAAGATTTATTTTGCTGTAAAAATAACTACGTATATTTCATAATCTACGTTTATTACAGTGCTTCTGAGAAACAAAAATATAACATTTCACGATATACAAATACAAAAGTAAAAACAAAACAAAATAAAAATCAATAAAACATAAATCAATTAAACTTAAAGAAAATTAACAAAAAAAAAATAAACCACAAAATTAAAATGCATAAAACTATGCATGATGCATGATGATTAGAAATCTAATAAAAGTCTTCTTTGTCTAAAGAATTTAGAAATAGTAGTTTTTGTAAATGTGTTGGTTTTAGCCTTGATCTTTTTTCAGTCAGAATATTCCCTGCTTTTGAAAAAAGTCTTTCACAGGGAACCGATGTAGCAGGAACTACCAAATACTTTTGCGAAATTTTTCTCAGTCTCGGAAATTTCAGCCCTTCATTCTTCCAGTAGAGTAATGGATCAATGCTCAAATCAGTGGGTTCATTTTTGTATATGTTCCACTCCGAATTTATATTCAAATTTTCATTCCTTAGTTTGTTTTGTTGCGTTTGTATGCTTTTTTGAAGATTCCAAATTGAGGAATTATTAGACTTTTCATCGATATCTGTAGCAATGTTTTCATGTAAAACAGTACATGTAGAGTTTGGAACTATACTTGACTGTTGTTTTCCCATTTCGTCTTTTATTATCGTAATTGCATTTGATACTATAAGTGCATTTTCAAAGCAATCAGTTTTGAATCGTGGATCTAGAATAGTCGATACACATAGTACTGGATTTTTTTCATACATTTCGAATCTTACTAACATTTCCTTTAATATATTATGTCGTAATTGAACAGCAAGAGGTGCTGTAGCTGGTACATTTATATTTAGTATGGTTTTCTTAAGCAAATTACAAATTGGAATGATTTTGCTTGAAGAAACATTTTTTTCTGAAGAAATCTCTGTTGTTACCTGTGAAAATGGTTTCAAAATCTTAACAAAAAACCGTAGTTCCACGAGATTCGATGCACTTATCATGTCTGGGCCGTTTGTTATAGAAAAAAGAATTGTGTTGATTCCATCTGAGAGTTCTAGGAATCGTTCGATCATGAAAAATGACGAATTCCATCTGGTAACGACGCTCTGTATTAATTTCTTATCAACTACATTTCGTAATTTGTTAGCAGCGTTAACACTCTGTTTAAAAAATTTTACAATCTTTTTAACATCATTTAAAAGATTGGAAATATCTTGATTTTTTTCTAGCTCGTTGTTTACAGCGAGGTTAAGGGAATGCGCAAAGCAACCAATATGCCAGTTCCTGCTAACAAAAGTCTCACATGCTTTTTTCATATTAGCAGCGTTGTCGGTAACTATGGATATGATTTTAGAAATATTTATTTCCCATTCATTCAGGATTGAAATAATCATCGATGCAATATTTTCTGATGTATGTGCGTCCAAAAGTTCTGTAGTTCCAATACATAAGGATTTTATTTCAAAATTGTCCATGTAGAGTGCATATAATCCTAAATAGCTTGTAGTAGTGTGCATGAGAGTCCATATATCTGTTGTAAGTACTATATGATCTACAGCTTTCAATTTGTTTCTAATAATTTTAAATAATACATTATATTTTTCCATCATACGAGTTTTTATGGTATTCCTTGAAGGAATTTTAAACTTTGGACAAATTTCCTTAAAAAGATTTTTGAAACCCTCAGACTCAACAAACAAATATGATAAATTTTCTTTGGCGATCATAAACAGGATCGCGTTCAGAACTTTGCTATATTTTTCTCCTCCATCTAAAATTGTTTATCAATAAAATTAAAGTAATTGATTCAATTAAAAACAAATGCACATACCTTCCGTGTAAGAACTTAGATTATTTATTGCTGTAGTAATTGTTAACTGTTGACTCTCTCCCACTTCTTTAATCTTTTTCACTGCGGGCTCATCAGGTTGAAAATAACTTTGAATACTTTTATTTTTCTAAAATAATGTTATATGCAATTATGCATTATTATTTTACATTTACTTAATCAACAATTGATTCATATAAAATAATAAAATTAATAAATACCTGCACAAGCACTCGTTGTTCTTGTTCCTCTTTTTCCTCATCATTATCTGCATCGGTTGACAGGTTTATTTTGTGTACTTTTTCAATATGGTTTCTTAGATTTGTTGTATTATTTTTAGTTTTAATGATTTTAAAACAAATCTTACATTCTCCTCCAAGAGGATGTTTTTTAAAATATTCCCAAACTTTTGACATGGTATTAGAATAGGTAGATGAACTGATGAATTAATTAATAATTAAGTATTTGAAATTTGAATGATTGGCGTCGCAGACCGGTAAACTGAAATTCCATGACTCCATCATCAGAAAGAAAACGAAAAGATAATAAAGATATGATATGATATTGACATTTGACAATGACAACCAGAAGCGCCACCCCAACTCAAAATGATTTTGGTAAAGATTTTACTTGAAAATGTAAGTAACTAAGTAGATTCACGCGAAAAGTAACTAGGTAAATATGTACATCTGAGCAAAAATAAGTAAGAGATGTCAAAGAGTATAAAAAAACATCGATTGTTTATAATCGATTAATGCAGATTTAAACAATCGATGTAATCGAATAATAGATAATCAAATACAATCGAATTATAAATACAACGAACGACGATTAATCGAATGTTTTCAGATAATCGATTAATCGTTGACATGTCTACAACAAAGTACATGTACAATATTAAATTGCAACTAGCAAGTATACAATCATTACATATACATAACTAACTAAGTGTAGTGTATCTCGTTTTTATAGAAGGCAGATTACAAGTGTGTTACGGTTGTTAATTTTTGTTTATTTTAAAAAGTTTTGATTTTTGAGTGGTAAAATTAATATTTGCTTCAAGAAGATTTTCAATAATAGTGAAAAAAAAAAAGTTAAAGTATGGCAGAAACAGGAAATACAGAAGCAGCTGCTGCAGCTACCAATGTTGAGGCAAAAAAGTCAAAAAAGACTTCATCTGGTGGACCTAAGAAGCCAAAAAGCAAGCCTACTCATCCTCCAACAGCCCAAATGGTAGATAATGCAATTAAAACATTGAAAGAAAGAGGTGGTTCTTCGTTATCTGCTATCAAGAAATTCTTAGCTGTAAATTACAAGGTTGATACCGAAAAATTAGCTCCATTTATTAGGAAGTATTTGAAAAGCGCTGTTGCTAGTGGTAAATTAATTCAGACAAAAGGCAAAGGTGCATCTGGTTCATTCAAATTACCAAGCTTAGCTAAAACGAAAACTGAAGGTAATAAAACCACTGTGAATAAGAAATCTGCAGCAAAGAAATCAGAAAATAAATCAAAAGAGAAAGCAATTAAAAGCGAAAAAAAGAAGAGTGATAAAAAGAAAACTGAAAAGAAAAAAGCAGCTACTTCTGCAGCTAAAGGTGCTAAAAAAGCCGGCTCTCCAAAGGCAAAACCTTCAAAACCAAAACAACAAAAACCTAAAAAAGAGAAAACGGCAAAAGCAGCTCCAAAAACACCAAAAGCTCCAAAACCGAAAAAACTTGCAGCCCCAAAAAAGACAACCGCCAAGAAAGCAGCGAAAAAATAAATTCTTCGCATTAAGAATCTACTTAAATCAATACGTAACCACTGAAAAAAGTGGAGATAGAAAAACATGGCTAAAAGTCATATTTTTAAGACAGAAGTAAAAATCAAAAAGCATATAAGCCCTTTTCAGGGCTACAAATTATATAAACGAAGAGTTTACATATACATATTACACATGTTATACTAATACACAATCAATACAAATAGTTTTTTCTTAAGATTTTTCATAAAATGAAATTATCAAGTATGTGATTCTGATAAAATGTATTTTATAAATTATATGCGACGTAGAATATTTTGTTCTTTTTATTTTTTTATTAGAAAATTTTATTATTTAATATTTTTTACTCCTTTCTAATTTTATAACAACATTTTTCATATTACCGCCATTTCATATTATTTAAGTATACAGTAGATCCTTATTAGCCCATTACATCAATACAAAAACAAAAAAAAATTGATAAAGGTGTGTACATATAAAAGCGTATGTATGTACATAATATAAATGTCCATGTAGATTTTGTATGTACATTTATAAAAATTTTCAAAATTTAATTATAAATTATTTAAAATAATTAAAAATTATATTATACGAATCTATTCATTCGAATAATGAAAAAATGACATCATAAAATTAAAAAGGATAAACATTTTAAGTACTGAATAAGAATTTAATATTTTGTATGAAGGCATGTATCAGAATTCAGAATGACTTTAATTTGATTATAAATTGATTAATAAATATGACACAAATGTAAGTTATTTAATAAAAATTTGTGAAATATAAATAAAGAATATAAACTATGATTTATTTAAGAAATTATTAAAAATTATTCATTGGAATTTGAGAAAAAGTAATTTTTATTAAAATTATCGGAAAATTTCAACTGAAATTTTATAAAAAAATTTAAATATTTGTTAAATTTAATAATAAATGGTAAATATATAAGATATTTTAGGTAGAAAAAAATGTATACTTTCGATATTTGACAGAAATGATGACAAAAATATTTGTATAAATTTTATACAATTAATTAATTGAAAAAAAGCTGAACAAAAAATGAGAAGAATTTGAAGAAATGCAAACAAAAAATTAAGAAGAGTCTACATTCAGATGCTCACGAGTTAACACGGTATGTATGTTGTTAACGGTTGGATAAAGTACAACAAAATACATGTACAATATTAAATTGCAACTAGCAAGTATACAATCATTCCATGTACATAACTAAGTAAGTGTATCTCGTTTTTATAGAAGGCAGATTACAAGTGTGTTACGGTTGTTAATTTTTGTTTATTTTAAAAAGTTTTGATTTTTGAGTGGTAAAATTAATATTTGCTTCAAGAAGATTTTTAATAATAGTGAAAAAAAAAAAGTTAAAGTATGGCAGAAACAGGAAATACAGAAGCAGCTGCTGCAGCTACCAATGTTGAGGCAAAAAAGTCAAAAAAGACTTCATCTGGTGGACCTAAGAAGCCAAAAAGCAAGCCTACTCATCCTCCAACAGCCCAAATGGTAGATAATGCAATTAAAACATTGAAAGAAAGAGGTGGTTCTTCGTTATCTGCTATCAAGAAATTCTTAGCTGTAAATTACAAGGTTGATACCGAAAAATTAGCTCCATTTATTAGGAAGTATTTGAAAAGCGCTGTTGCTAGTGGTAAATTAATTCAGACAAAAGGCAAAGGTGCATCTGGTTCATTCAAATTACCAAGCTTAGCTAAAACGAAAACTGAAGGTAATAAAACCACTGTGAATAAGAAATCTGCAGCAAAGAAATCAGAAAATAAATCAAAAGAGAAAGCAATTAAAAGCGAAAAAAAGAAGAGTGATAAAAAGAAAACTGAAAAGAAAAAAGCAGCTACTTCTGCAGCTAAAGGTGCTAAAAAAGCCGGTTCTCCAAAGGCAAAACCTTCAAAACCAAAACAACAAAAACCTAAAAAAGAGAAAACGGCAAAAGCAGCTCCAAAAACACCAAAAGCTCCAAAACCGAAAAAACTTGCAGCCCCAAAAAAGACAACCGCCAAGAAAGCAGCGAAAAAATAAATTCTTCGCATTAACAATCTTCTTAAATCAATACGTAACCACTGAAAAAAGTGGAGATAGAAAAACATGGCTAAAAGTCATATTTTTAAGACAGAAGTAAAAATCAAAAAGCATATAAGCCCTTTTCAGGGCTACAAATTATATAAACGAAGAGTTTACATATACATATTACACATGTTATACTAATACACAATCAATACAAATAGTTTTTTCTTAAGATTTTTCATAAAATGAAATTATCAAGTATGTGATTCTGATAAAATGTATTTTATAAATTATATGCGACGTGGAATATTTTATTCTTTTTATTTTTTTATTAGAAAATTTTATTATTTAATATTTTTTACTCATTTCTAATTTTATAACAAAATTTTTCATATTACCGCCATTTCATATTATTTAAGTATACAGTAGATCCTTATTAGCCCATTACATCAATACAAAAACAAAAAAAAATTGATAAAGGTGTGTACATATAAAAGCGTATGTATGTACATAATATAAATGTCCATGTAGATTTTGTATGTACATTTATAAAAATTTTCAAAATTTAATTATAAATTATTTAAAATAATTAAAAATTATATTATACGAATCTATTCATTCGAATAATGAAAAAATGACATCATAAAATTAAAAAGGATAAACATTTTAATTACTGAATAAGAATTTAATATTTTGTATGAAGGCATGTATCAGAATTCAGAATGACTTTAATTTGATTATAAATTGATTAATAAATATGACACAAATGTAAGTTATTTAATAAAAATTTGTGAAATATAAATAAAGAATATAAACTATGATTTATTTAAGAAATTATTAAAAATTATTCATTGGAATTTGAGAAAAAGTAATTTTTATTAAAATTATCGGAAAATTTCAACTGAAATTTTATAAAAAAATTTAAATATTTGTTAAATTTAATAATAAATGGTAAATATATAAGATATTTTAGGTAGAAAAAAATGTATACTTTCGATATTTGACAGAAATGATGACAAAAATATTTGTATAAATTTTATACAATTAATTAATTGAAAAAAAGCTGAACAAAAAATGAGAAGAATTTGAAGAAATGCAAACAAAAAATTAAGAAGAGTCTACATTCAGATGCTCACGAGTTAACACGGTATGTATGTTGTTAACGGTTGGATAAAGTACAACAAAGTACATGTACAATATTAAATTGCAACTAGCAAGTATACAATCATTACATATACATAACTAACTAAGTGTATCTCGTTTTTATAGAAGGCAGATTACAAGTGTGTTACGGTTGTTAATTTTTGTTTATTTTAAAAAGTTTTGATTTTTGAGTGGTAAAATTAATATTTGCTTCAAGAAGATTTTCAATAATAGTGAAAAAAAAAAGTTAAAGTATGGCAGAAACAGGAAATACAGAAGCAGCTGCTGCAGCTACCAATGTTGAGGCAAAAAAGTCAAAAAAGACTTCATCTGGTGGACCTAAGAAGCCAAAAAGCAAGCCTACTCATCCTCCAACAGCCCAAATGGTAGATAATGCAATTAAAACATTGAAAGAAAGAGGTGGTTCTTCGTTATCTGCTATCAAGAAATTCTTAGCTGTAAATTACAAGGTTGATACCGAAAAATTAGCTCCATTTATTAGGAAGTATTTGAAAAGCGCTGTTGCTAGTGGTAAATTAATTCAGACAAAAGGCAAAGGTGCATCTGGTTCATTCAAATTACCAAGCTTAGCTAAAACGAAAACTGAAGGTAATAAAACCACTGTGAATAAGAAATCTGCAGCAAAGAAATCAGAAAATAAATCAAAAGAGAAAGCAATTAAAAGCGAAAAAAAGAAGAGTGATAAAAAGAAAACTGAAAAGAAAAAAGCAGCTACTTCTGCAGCTAAAGGTGCTAAAAAAGCCGGTTCTCCAAAGGCAAAACCTTCAAAACCAAAACAACAAAAACCTAAAAAAGAGAAAACGGCAAAAGCAGCTCCAAAAACACCAAAAGCTCCAAAACCGAAAAAACTTGCAGCCCCAAAAAAGACAACCGCCAAGAAAGCAGCGAAAAAATAAATTCTTCGCATTAAGAATCTACTTAAATCAATACGTAACCACTGAAAAAAGTGGAGATAGAAAAACATGGCTAAAAGTCATATTTTTAAGACAGAAGTAAAAATCAAAAAGCATATAAGCCCTTTTCAGGGCTACAAATTATATAAACGAAGAGTTTACATATACATATTACACATGTTATACTAATACACAATCAATACAAATAGTTTTTTCTTAAGATTTTTCATAAAATGAAATTATCAAGTATGTGATTCTGATAAAATGTATTTTATAAATTATATGCGACGTGGAATATTTTATTCTTTTTATTTTTTTATTAGAAAATTTTATTATTTAATATTTTTTACTCATTTCTAATTTTATAACAAAATTTTTCATATTACCGCCATTTCATATTATTTAAGTATACAGTAGATCCTTATTAGCCCATTACATCAATACAAAAACAAAAAAAAATTGATAAAGGTGTGTACATATAAAAGCGTATGTATGTACATAATATAAATGTCCATGTAGATTTCGTATGTACATTTATAAAAATTTTCAAAATTTAATTATAAATTATTTAAAATAATTAAAAATTATATTATACGAATCTATTCATTCGAATAATGAAAAAATGACATCATAAAATTAAAAAGGATAAACATTTTAATTACTGAATAAGAATTTAATATTTTGTATGAAGGCATGTATCAGAATTCAGAATGACTTTAATTTGATTATAAATTGATTAATAAATATGACACAAATGTAAGTTATTTAATAAAAATTTGTGAAATATAAATAAAGAATATAAACTATGATTTATTTAAGAAATTATTAAAAATTATTCATTGGAATTTGAGAAAAAGTAATTTTTATTAAAATTATCGGAAAATTTCAACTGAAATTTTATAAAAAAATTTAAATATTTGTTAAATTTAATAATAAATGGTAAATATATAAGATATTTTAGGTAGAAAAAAATGTATACTTTCGATATTTGACAGAAATGATGACAAAAATATTTGTATAAATTTTATACAATTAATTAATTGAAAAAAAGCTGAACAAAAAATGAGAAGAATTTGAAGAAATGCAAACAAAAAATTAAGAAGAGTCTACATTCAGATGCTCACGAGTTAACACGGTATGTATGTTGTTAACGGTTGGATAAAGTACAACAAAGTACATGTACAATATTAAATTGCAACTAGCAAGTATACAATCATTACATATACATAACTAACTAAGTGTATCTCGTTTTTATAGAAGGCAGATTACAAGTGTGTTACGGTTGTTAATTTTTGTTTATTTTAAAAAGTTTTGATTTTTGAGTGGTAAAATTAATATTTGCTTCAAGAAGATTTTCAATAATAGTGAAAAAAAAAAGTTAAAGTATGGCAGAAACAGGAAATACAGAAGCAGCTGCTGCAGCTACCAATGTTGAGGCAAAAAAGTCAAAAAAGACTTCATCTGGTGGACCTAAGAAGCCAAAAAGCAAGCCTACTCATCCTCCAACAGCCCAAATGGTAGATAATGCAATTAAAACATTGAAAGAAAGAGGTGGTTCTTCGTTATCTGCTATCAAGAAATTCTTAGCTGTAAATTACAAGGTTGATACCGAAAAATTAGCTCCATTTATTAGGAAGTATTTGAAAAGCGCTGTTGCTAGTGGTAAATTAATTCAGACAAAAGGCAAAGGTGCATCTGGTTCATTCAAATTACCAAGCTTAGCTAAAACGAAAACTGAAGGTAATAAAACCACTGTGAATAAGAAATCTGCAGCAAAGAAATCAGAAAATAAATCAAAAGAGAAAGCAATTAAAAGCGAAAAAAAGAAGAGTGATAAAAAGAAAACTGAAAAGAAAAAAGCAGCTACTTCTGCAGCTAAAGGTGCTAAAAAAGCCGGTTCTCCAAAGGCAAAACCTTCAAAACCAAAACAACAAAAACCTAAAAAAGAGAAAACGGCAAAAGCAGCTCCAAAAACACCAAAAGCTCCAAAACCGAAAAAACTTGCAGCCCCAAAAAAGACAACCGCCAAGAAAGCAGAGAAAAAATAAATTCTTCGCATTAAGAATCTACTTAAATCAATACGTAACCACTGGAAAAAGTGGAGATAGAAAAACATGGCTAAAAGTCATATTTTTAAGACAGAAGTAAAAATCAAAAAGCATATAAGCCCTTTTCAGGGCTACAAATTATATAAACGAAGAGTTTACATATACATATTACACATGTTATACTAATACACAATCAATACAAATAGTTTTTTCTTAAGATTTTTCATAAAATGAAATTATCAAGTATGTGATTCTGATAAAATGTATTTTATAAATTATATGCGACGTAGAATATTTTGTTCTTTTTATTTTTTTATTAGAAAATTTTATTATTTAATATTTTTTACTCCTTTCTAATTTTATAACAACATTTTTCATATTACCGCCATTTCATATTATTTAAGTATACAGTAGATCCTTATTAGCCCATTACATCAATACAAAAACAACAAAAAATTGATAAAGGTGTGTACATATAAAAGCGTATGTATGTACATAATATAAATGTCGATGTAGATTTTGTATGTACATTTATAAAAATTTTCAAAATTTAATTATAAATTATTTAAAATAATTAAAAATTATATTATACGAATCTATTCATTCGAATAATGAAAAAATGACATCATAAAATTAAAAAGGATAAACATTTTAATTACTGAATAAGAATTTAATATTTTGTATGAAGGCATGTATCAGAATTCAGAATGACTTTAATTTGATTATAAATTGATTAATAAATATGACACAAATGTAAGTTATTTAATAAAAATTTGTGAAATATAAATAAAGAATATAAACTATGATTTATTTAAGAAATTATTAAAAATTATTCATTGGAATTTGAGAAAAAGTAATTTTTATTAAAATTATCGGAAAATTTCAACTGAAATTTTATAAAAAAATTTAAATATTTGTTAAATTTAATAATAAATGGTAAATATATAAAATATTTTAGGTAGAAAAAAATGTATACTTTCGATATTTGACAGAAATGATGACAAAAATATTTGTATAAATTTTATACAATTAATTAATTGAAAAAAAGCTGAACAAAAAATGAGAAGAATTTGAAGAAATGCAAACAAAAAATTAAGAAGAGTCTACATTCAGATGCTCACGAGTTAACATGGTATGTATGTTGTTAACGGTTGGATAAAGTACAACAAAGTACATGTACAATATTAAATTGCAACTAGCAAATATACAATCATTACATATCCATAACTAACTAAGTGTAGTGTATCTCGTTTTTATAGAAGGCAGATTACAAGTGTGTTACGGTTGTTAATTTTTGTTTATTTTAAAAAGTTTTGATTTTTGAGTGGTAAAATTAATATTTGCTTCAAGAAGATTTTCAATAATAGTGAAAAAAAAAAGTTAAAGTATGGCAGAAACAGGAAATACAGAAGCAGCTGCTGCAGCTACCAATGTTGAGGCAAAAAAGTCAAAAAAGACTTCATCTGGTGGACCTAAGAAGCCAAAAAGCAAGCCTACTCATCCTCCAACAGCCCAAATGGTAGATAATGCAATTAAAACATTGAAAGAAAGAGGTGGTTCTTCGTTATCTGCTATCAAGAAATTCTTAGCTGTAAATTACAAGGTTGATACCGAAAAATTAGCTCCATTTATTAGGAAGTATTTGAAAAGCGCTGTTGCTAGTGGTAAATTAATTCAGACAAAAGGCAAAGGTGCATCTGGTTCATTCAAATTACCAAGCTTAGCTAAAACGAAAACTGAAGGTAATAAAACCACTGTGAATAAGAAATCTGCAGCAAAGAAATCAGAAAATAAATCAAAAGAGAAAGCAATTAAAAGCGAAAAAAAGAAGAGTGATAAAAAGAAAACTGAAAAGAAAAAAGCAGCTACTTCTGCAGCTAAAGGTGCTAAAAAAGCCGGCTCTCCAAAGGCAAAACCTTCAAAACCAAAACAACAAAAACCTAAAAAAGAGAAAACGGCAAAAGCAGCTCCAAAAACACCAAAAGCTCCAAAACCGAAAAAACTTGCAGCCCCATAAAAGACAACCGCCAAGAAAGCAGCGAAAAAATAAATTCTTCGCATTAAGAATCTACTTAAATCAATACGTAACCACTGAAAAAAGTGGAGATAGAAAAACATGGCTAAAAGTCATATTTTTAAGACAGAAGTAAAAATCAAAAAGCATATAAGCCCTTTTCAGGGCTACAAATTATATAAACGAAGAGTTTACATATACATATTACACATGTTATACTAATACACAATCAATACAAATAGTTTTTTCTTAAGATTTTTCATAAAATGAAATTATCAAGTATGTGATTCTGATAAAATGTATTTTATAAATTATATGCGACGTAGAATATTTTGTTCTTTTTATTTTTTTATTAGAAAATTTTATTATTTAATATTTTTTACTCCTTTCTAATTTTATAACAACATTTTTCATATTACCGCCATTTCATATTATTTAAGTATACAGTAGATCCTTATTAGCCCATTACATCAATACAAAAACAAAAAAAAATTGATAAAGGTGTGTACATATAAAAGCGTATGTATGTACATAATATAAATGTCCATGTAGATTTTGTATGTACATTTATAAAAATTTTCAAAATTTAATTATAAATTATTTAAAATAATTAAAAATTATATTATACGAATCTATTCATTCGAATAATGAAAAAATGACATCATAAAATTAAAAAGGATAAACATTTTAATTACTGAATAAGAATTTAATATTTTGTATGAAGGCATGTATCAGAATTCAGAATGACTTTAATTTGATTATAAATTGATTAATAAATATGACACAAATGTAAGTTATTTAATAAAAATTTGTGAAATATAAATAAAGAATATAAACTACGATTTATTTAAGAAATTATTAAAAATTATTCATTGGAATTTGAGAAAAAGTAATTTTTATTAAAATTATCGGAAAATTTCAACTGAAATTTTATAAAAAAATTTAAATATTTGTTAAATTTAATAATAAATGGTAAATATATAAAATATTTTAGGTAGAAAAAAATGTATACTTTCGATATTTGACAGAAATGATGACAAAAATATTTGTATAAATTTTATACAATTAATTAATTGAAAAAAAGCTGAACAAAAAATGAGAAGAATTTGAAGAAATGCAAACAAAAAATTAAGAAGAGTCTACATTCAGATGCTCACGAGTTAACATGGTATGTATGTTGTTAACGGTTAGATAAAGTACAACAAAATACATGTACAATATTAAATTGCAACTAGCAAGTATACAATCATTACATATACATAACTAACTAAGTGTATCTCGTTTTTATAGAAGGCAGATTACAAGTGTGTTACGGTTGTTAATTTTTGTTTATTTTAAAAAGTTTTGATTTTTGAGTGGTAAAATTAATATTTGCTTCAAGAAGATTTTCAATAATAGTGAAAAAAAAAAGTTAAAGTATGGCAGAAACAGGAAATACAGAAGCAGCTGCTGCAGCTACCAATGTTGAGGCAAAAAAGTCAAAAAAGACTTCATCTGGTGGACCTAAGAAGCCAAAAAGCAAGCCTACTCATCCTCCAACAGCCCAAATGGTAGATAATGCAATTAAAACATTGAAAGAAAGAGGTGGTTCTTCGTTATCTGCTATCAAGAAATTCTTAGCTGTAAATTACAAGGTTGATACCGAAAAATTAGCTCCATTTATTAGGAAGTATTTGAAAAGCGCTGTTGCTAGTGGTAAATTAATTCAGACAAAAGGCAAAGGTGCATCTGGTTCATTCAAATTACCAAGCTTAGCTAAAACGAAAACTGAAGGTAATAAAACCACTGTGAATAAGAAATCTGCAGCAAAGAAATCAGAAAATAAATCAAAAGAGAAAGCAATTAAAAGCGAAAAAAAGAAGAGTGATAAAAAGAAAACTGAAAAGAAAAAAGCAGCTACTTCTGCAGCTAAAGGTGCTAAAAAAGCCGGCTCTCCAAAGGCAAAACCTTCAAAACCAAAACAACAAAAACCTAAAAAAGAGAAAACGGCAAAAGCAGCTCCAAAAACACCAAAAGCTCCAAAACCGAAAAAACTTGCAGCCCCAAAAAAGACAACCGCCAAGAAAGCAGCGAAAAAATAAATTCTTCGCATTAAGAATCTACTTAAATCAATACGTAACCACTGGAAAAAGTGGAGATAGAAAAACATGGTTAAAAGTCATATTTTTAAGATAGAAGTAAAAATCAAAAAGCATATAAGCCCTTTTCAGGGCTACAAATTATATAAACGAAGAGTTTACATATACATATTACACATGTTATACTAATACACAATCAATACAAATAGTTTTTTCTTAAGATTTTTCATAAAATGAAATTATCAAGTATGTGATTCTGATAAAATGTATTTTATAAATTATATGCGACGTAGAATATTTTGTTCTTTTTATTTTTTTATTAGAAAATTTTATTATTTAATATTTTTTACTCCTTTCTAATTTTATAACAAAATTTTTCATATTACCGCCATTTCATATTATTTAAGTATACAGTAGATCCTTATTAGCCCATTACATCAATACAAAAACAACAAAAAATTGATAAAGGTGTGTACATATAAAAGCGTATGTATGTACATAATATAAATGTCGATGTAGATTTTGTATGTACATTTATAAAAATTTTCAAAATTTAATTATAAATTATTTAAAATAATTAAAAATTATATTATACGAATCTATTCATTCGAATAATGAAAAAATGACATCATAAAATTAAAAAGGATAAACATTTTAATTACTGAATAAGAATTTAATATTTTGTATGAAGGCATGTATCAGAATTCAGAATGACTTTAATTTGATTATAAATTGATTAATAAATATGACACAAATGTAAGTTATTTAATAAAAATTTGTGAAATATAAATAAAGAATATAAACTATGATTTATTTAAGAAATTATTAAAAATTATTCATTGGAATTTGAGAAAAAGTAATTTTTATTAAAATTATCGGAAAATTTCAACTGAAATTTTATAAAAAAATTTAAATATTTGTTAAATTTAATAATAAATGGTAAATATATAAAATATTTTAGGTAGAAAAAAATGTATACTTTCGATATTTGACAGAAATGATGACAAAAATATTTGTATAAATTTTATACAATTAATTAATTGAAAAAAAGCTGAACAAAAAATGAGAAGAATTTGAAGAAATGCAAACAAAAAATTAAGAAGAGTCTACATTCAGATGCTCACGAGTTAACATGGTATGTATGTTGTTAACGGTTGGATAAAGTACAACAAAATACATGTACAATATTAAATTGCAACTAGCAAATATACAATCATTACATATACATAACTAACTAAGTGTATCTCGTTTTTATAGAAGGCAGATTACAAGTGTGTTACGGTTGTTAATTTTTGTTTATTTTAAAAAGTTTTGATTTTTGAGTGGTAAAATTAATATTTGCTTCAAGAAGATTTTCAATAATAGTGAAAAAAAAAAGTTAAAGTATGGCAGAAACAGGAAATACAGAAGCAGCTGCTGCAGCTACCAATGTTGAGGCAAAAAAGTCAAAAAAGACTTCATCTGGTGGACCTAAGAAGCCAAAAAGCAAGCCTACTCATCCTCCAACAGCCCAAATGGTAGATAATGCAATTAAAACATTGAAAGAAAGAGGTGGTTCTTCGTTATCTGCTATCAAGAAATTCTTAGCTGTAAATTACAAGGTTGATACCGAAAAATTAGCTCCATTTATTAGGAAGTATTTGAAAAGCGCTGTTGCTAGTGGTAAATTAATTCAGACAAAAGGCAAAGGTGCATCTGGTTCATTCAAATTACCAAGCTTAGCTAAAACGAAAACTGAAGGTAATAAAACCACTGTGAATAAGAAATCTGCAGCAAAGAAATCAGAAAATAAATCAAAAGAGAAAGCAATTAAAAGCGAAAAAAAGAAGAGTGATAAAAAGAAAACTGAAAAGAAAAAAGCAGCTACTTCTGCAGCTAAAGGTGCTAAAAAAGCCGGCTCTCCAAAGGCAAAACCTTCAAAACCAAAACAACAAAAACCTAAAAAAGAGAAAACGGCAAAAGCAGCTCCAAAAACACCAAAAGCTCCAAAACCGAAAAAACTTGCAGCCCCAAAAAAGACAACCGCCAAGAAAGCAGCGAAAAAATAAATTCTTCGCATTAAGAATCTACTTAAATCAATACGTAACCACTGGAAAAAGTGGAGATAGAAAAACATGGTTAAAAGTCATATTTTTAAGATAGAAGTAAAAATCAAAAAGCATATAAGCCCTTTTCAGGGCTACAAATTATATAAACGAAGAGTTTACATATACATATTACACATGTTATACTAATACACAATCAATACAAATAGTTTTTTCTTAAGATTTTTCATAAAATGAAATTATCAAGTATGTGATTCTGATAAAATGTATTTTATAAATTATATGCGACGTAGAATATTTTGTTCTTTTTATTTTTTTATTAGAAAATTTTATTATTTAATATTTTTTACTCCTTTCTAATTTTATAACAAAATTTTTCATATTACCGCCATTTCATATTATTTAAGTATACAGTAGATCCTTATTAGCCCATTACATCAATACAAAAACAACAAAAAATTGATAAAGGTGTGTACATATAAAAGCGTATGTATGTACATAATATAAATGTCGATGTAGATTTTGTATGTACATTTATAAAAATTTTCAAAATTTAATTATAAATTATTTAAAATAATTAAAAATTATATTATACGAATCTATTCATTCGAATAATGAAAAAATGACATCATAAAATTAAAAAGGATAAACATTTTAATTACTGAATAAGAATTTAATATTTTGTATGAAGGCATGTATCAGAATTCAGAATGACTTTAATTTGATTATAAATTGATTAATAAATATGACACAAATGTAAGTTATTTAATAAAAATTTGTGAAATATAAATAAAGAATATAAACTATGATTTATTTAAGAAATTATTAAAAATTATTCATTGGAATTTGAGAAAAAGTAATTTTTATTAAAATTATCGGAAAATTTCAACTGAAATTTTATAAAAAAATTTAAATATTTGTTAAATTTAATAATAAATGGTAAATATATAAGATATTTTAGGTAGAAAAAAATGTATACTTTCGATATTTGACAGAAATGATGACAAAAATATTTGTATAAATTTTATACAATTAATTAATTGAAAAAAAGCTGAACAAAAAATGAGAAGAATTTGAAGAAATGCAAACAAAAAATTAAGAAGAGTCTACATTCAGATGCTTACGAGTTAACATGGTATGTATGTTGTTAACGGTTGGATAAAGTACAACAAAGTACATGTACAATATTAAATTGCAACTAGCAAATATACAATCATTACATATCCATAACTAACTAAGTGTAGAGTATCTCGTTTTTATAGAAGGCAGATTACAAGTGTGTTACGGTTGTTAATTTTTGTTTATTTTAAAAAGTTTTGATTTTTGAGTGGTAAAATTAATATTTGCTTCAAGAAGATTTTCAATAATAGTGAAAAAAAAAAGTTAAAGTATGGCAGAAACAGGAAATACAGAAGCAGCTGCTGCAGCTACCAATGTTGAGGCAAAAAAGTCAAAAAAGACTTCATCTGGTGGACCTAAGAAGCCAAAAAGCAAGCCTACTCATCCTCCAACAGCCCAAATGGTAGATAATGCAATTAAAACATTGAAAGAAAGAGGTGGTTCTTCGTTATCTGCTATCAAGAAATTCTTAGCTGTAAATTACAAGGTTGATACCGAAAAATTAGCTCCATTTATTAGGAAGTATTTGAAAAGCGCTGTTGCTAGTGGTAAATTAATTCAGACAAAAGGCAAAGGTGCATCTGGTTCATTCAAATTACCAAGCTTAGCTAAAACGAAAACTGAAGGTAATAAAACCACTGTGAATAAGAAATCTGCAGCAAAGAAATCAGAAAATAAATCAAAAGAGAAAGCAATTAAAAGCGAAAAAAAGAAGAGTGATAAAAAGAAAACTGAAAAGAAAAAAGCAGCTACTTCTGCAGCTAAAGGTGCTAAAAAAGCCGGCTCTCCAAAGGCAAAACCTTCAAAACCAAAACAACAAAAACCTAAAAAAGAGAAAACGGCAAAAGCAGCTCCAAAAACACCAAAAGCTCCAAAACCGAAAAAACTTGCAGCCCCATAAAAGACAACCGCCAAGAAAGCAGCGAAAAAATAAATTCTTCGCATTAAGAATCTACTTAAATCAATACGTAACCACTGAAAAAAGTGGAGATAGAAAAACATGGCTAAAAGTCATATTTTTAAGACAGAAGTAAAAATCAAAAAGCATATAAGCCCTTTTCAGGGCTACAAATTATATAAACGAAGAGTTTACATATACATATTACACATGTTATACTAATACACAATCAATACAAATAGTTTTTTCTTAAGATTTTTCATAAAATGAAATTATCAAGTATGTGATTCTGATAAAATGTATTTTATAAATTATATGCGACGTAGAATATTTTGTTCTTTTTATTTTTTTATTAGAAAATTTTATTATTTAATATTTTTTACTCCTTTCTAATTTTATAACAACATTTTTCATATTACCGCCATTTCATATTATTTAAGTATACAGTAGATCCTTATTAGCCCATTACATCAATACAAAAACAAAAAAAAATTGATAAAGGTGTGTACATATAAAAGCGTATGTATGTACATAATATAAATGTCCATGTAGATTTTGTATGTACATTTATAAAAATTTTCAAAATTTAATTATAAATTATTTAAAATAATTAAAAATTATATTATACGAATCTATTCATTCGAATAATGAAAAAATGACATCATAAAATTAAAAAGGATAAACATTTTAATTACTGAATAAGAATTTAATATTTTGTATGAAGGCATGTATCAGAATTCAGAATGACTTTAATTTGATTATAAATTGATTAATAAATATGACACAAATGTAAGTTATTTAATAAAAATTTGTGAAATATAAATAAAGAATATAAACTACGATTTATTTAAGAAATTATTAAAAATTATTCATTGGAATTTGAGAAAAAGTAATTTTTATTAAAATTATCGGAAAATTTCAACTGAAATTTTATAAAAAAATTTAAATATTTGTTAAATTTAATAATAAATGGTAAATATATAAAATATTTTAGGTAGAAAAAAATGTATACTTTCGATATTTGACAGAAATGATGACAAAAATATTTGTATAAATTTTATACAATTAATTAATTGAAAAAAAGCTGAACAAAAAATGAGAAGAATTTGAAGAAATGCAAACAAAAAATTAAGAAGAGTCTACATTCAGATGCTCACGAGTTAACATGGTATGTATGTTGTTAACGGTTAGATAAAGTACAACAAAATACATGTACAATATTAAATTGCAACTAGCAAGTATACAATCATTACATATACATAACTAACTAAGTGTATCTCGTTTTTATAGAAGGCAGATTACAAGTGTGTTACGGTTGTTAATTTTTGTTTATTTTAAAAAGTTTTGATTTTTGAGTGGTAAAATTAATATTTGCTTCAAGAAGATTTTCAATAATAGTGAAAAAAAAAAGTTAAAGTATGGCAGAAACAGGAAATACAGAAGCAGCTGCTGCAGCTACCAATGTTGAGGCAAAAAAGTCAAAAAAGACTTCATCTGGTGGACCTAAGAAGCCAAAAAGCAAGCCTACTCATCCTCCAACAGCCCAAATGGTAGATAATGCAATTAAAACATTGAAAGAAAGAGGTGGTTCTTCGTTATCTGCTATCAAGAAATTCTTAGCTGTAAATTACAAGGTTGATACCGAAAAATTAGCTCCATTTATTAGGAAGTATTTGAAAAGCGCTGTTGCTAGTGGTAAATTAATTCAGACAAAAGGCAAAGGTGCATCTGGTTCATTCAAATTACCAAGCTTAGCTAAAACGAAAACTGAAGGTAATAAAACCACTGTGAATAAGAAATCTGCAGCAAAGAAATCAGAAAATAAATCAAAAGAGAAAGCAATTAAAAGCGAAAAAAAGAAGAGTGATAAAAAGAAAACTGAAAAGAAAAAAGCAGCTACTTCTGCAGCTAAAGGTGCTAAAAAAGCCGGCTCTCCAAAGGCAAAACCTTCAAAACCAAAACAACAAAAACCTAAAAAAGAGAAAACGGCAAAAGCAGCTCCAAAAACACCAAAAGCTCCAAAACCGAAAAAACTTGCAGCCCCAAAAAAGACAACCGCCAAGAAAGCAGCGAAAAAATAAATTCTTCGCATTAAGAATCTACTTAAATCAATACGTAACCACTGGAAAAAGTGGAGATAGAAAAACATGGTTAAAAGTCATATTTTTAAGATAGAAGTAAAAATCAAAAAGCATATAAGCCCTTTTCAGGGCTACAAATTATATAAACGAAGAGTTTACATATACATATTACACATGTTATACTAATACACAATCAATACAAATAGTTTTTTCTTAAGATTTTTCATAAAATGAAATTATCAAGTATGTGATTCTGATAAAATGTATTTTATAAATTATATGCGACGTAGAATATTTTGTTCTTTTTATTTTTTTATTAGAAAATTTTATTATTTAATATTTTTTACTCCTTTCTAATTTTATAACAAAATTTTTCATATTACCGCCATTTCATATTATTTAAGTATACAGTAGATCCTTATTAGCCCATTACATCAATACAAAAACAACAAAAAATTGATAAAGGTGTGTACATATAAAAGCGTATGTATGTACATAATATAAATGTCGATGTAGATTTTGTATGTACATTTATAAAAATTTTCAAAATTTAATTATAAATTATTTAAAATAATTAAAAATTATATTATACGAATCTATTCATTCGAATAATGAAAAAATGACATCATAAAATTAAAAAGGATAAACATTTTAATTACTGAATAAGAATTTAATATTTTGTATGAAGGCATGTATCAGAATTCAGAATGACTTTAATTTGATTATAAATTGATTAATAAATATGACACAAATGTAAGTTATTTAATAAAAATTTGTGAAATATAAATAAAGAATATAAACTATGATTTATTTAAGAAATTATTAAAAATTATTCATTGGAATTTGAGAAAAAGTAATTTTTATTAAAATTATCGGAAAATTTCAACTGAAATTTTATAAAAAAATTTAAATATTTGTTAAATTTAATAATAAATGGTAAATATATAAAATATTTTAGGTAGAAAAAAATGTATACTTTCGATATTTGACAGAAATGATGACAAAAATATTTGTATAAATTTTATACAATTAATTAATTGAAAAAAAGCTGAACAAAAAATGAGAAGAATTTGAAGAAATGCAAACAAAAAATTAAGAAGAGTCTACATTCAGATGCTCACGAGTTAACATGGTATGTATGTTGTTAACGGTTGGATAAAGTACAACAAAATACATGTACAATATTAAATTGCAACTAGCAAATATACAATCATTACATATACATAACTAACTAAGTGTATCTCGTTTTTATAGAAGGCAGATTACAAGTGTGTTACGGTTGTTAATTTTTGTTTATTTTAAAAAGTTTTGATTTTTGAGTGGTAAAATTAATATTTGCTTCAAGAAGATTTTCAATAATAGTGAAAAAAAAAAGTTAAAGTATGGCAGAAACAGGAAATACAGAAGCAGCTGCTGCAGCTACCAATGTTGAGGCAAAAAAGTCAAAAAAGACTTCATCTGGTGGACCTAAGAAGCCAAAAAGCAAGCCTACTCATCCTCCAACAGCCCAAATGGTAGATAATGCAATTAAAACATTGAAAGAAAGAGGTGGTTCTTCGTTATCTGCTATCAAGAAATTCTTAGCTGTAAATTACAAGGTTGATACCGAAAAATTAGCTCCATTTATTAGGAAGTATTTGAAAAGCGCTGTTGCTAGTGGTAAATTAATTCAGACAAAAGGCAAAGGTGCATCTGGTTCATTCAAATTACCAAGCTTAGCTAAAACGAAAACTGAAGGTAATAAAACCACTGTGAATAAGAAATCTGCAGCAAAGAAATCAGAAAATAAATCAAAAGAGAAAGCAATTAAAAGCGAAAAAAAGAAGAGTGATAAAAAGAAAACTGAAAAGAAAAAAGCAGCTACTTCTGCAGCTAAAGGTGCTAAAAAAGCCGGCTCTCCAAAGGCAAAACCTTCAAAACCAAAACAACAAAAACCTAAAAAAGAGAAAACGGCAAAAGCAGCTCCAAAAACACCAAAAGCTCCAAAACCGAAAAAACTTGCAGCCCCAAAAAAGACAACCGCCAAGAAAGCAGCGAAAAAATAAATTCTTCGCATTAAGAATCTACTTAAATCAATACGTAACCACTGGAAAAAGTGGAGATAGAAAAACATGGTTAAAAGTCATATTTTTAAGATAGAAGTAAAAATCAAAAAGCATATAAGCCCTTTTCAGGGCTACAAATTATATAAACGAAGAGTTTACATATACATATTACACATGTTATACTAATACACAATCAATACAAATAGTTTTTTCTTAAGATTTTTCATAAAATGAAATTATCAAGTATGTGATTCTGATAAAATGTATTTTATAAATTATATGCGACGTAGAATATTTTGTTCTTTTTATTTTTTTATTAGAAAATTTTATTATTTAATATTTTTTACTCCTTTCTAATTTTATAACAAAATTTTTCATATTACCGCCATTTCATATTATTTAAGTATACAGTAGATCCTTATTAGCCCATTACATCAATACAAAAACAACAAAAAATTGATAAAGGTGTGTACATATAAAAGCGTATGTATGTACATAATATAAATGTCGATGTAGATTTTGTATGTACATTTATAAAAATTTTCAAAATTTAATTATAAATTATTTAAAATAATTAAAAATTATATTATACGAATCTATTCATTCGAATAATGAAAAAATGACATCATAAAATTAAAAAGGATAAACATTTTAATTACTGAATAAGAATTTAATATTTTGTATGAAGGCATGTATCAGAATTCAGAATGACTTTAATTTGATTATAAATTGATTAATAAATATGACACAAATGTAAGTTATTTAATAAAAATTTGTGAAATATAAATAAAGAATATAAACTATGATTTATTTAAGAAATTATTAAAAATTATTCATTGGAATTTGAGAAAAAGTAATTTTTATTAAAATTATCGGAAAATTTCAACTGAAATTTTATAAAAAAATTTAAATATTTGTTAAATTTAATAATAAATGGTAAATATATAAAATATTTTAGGTAGAAAAAAATGTATACTTTCGATATTTGACAGAAATGATGACAAAAATATTTGTATAAATTTTATACAATTAATTAATTGAAAAAAAGCTGAACAAAAAATGAGAAGAATTTGAAGAAATGCAAACAAAAAATTAAGAAGAGTCTACATTCAGATGCTCACGAGTTAACATGGTATGTATGTTGTTAACGGTTGGATAAAGTACAACAAAATACATGTACAATATTAAATTGCAACTAGCAAATATACAATCATTACATATACATAACTAACTAAGTGTATCTCGTTTTTATAGAAGGCAGATTACAAGTGTGTTACGGTTGTTAATTTTTGTTTATTTTAAAAAGTTTTGATTTTTGAGTGGTAAAATTAATATTTGCTTCAAGAAGATTTTCAATAATAGTGAAAAAAAAAAGTTAAAGTATGGCAGAAACAGGAAATACAGAAGCAGCTGCTGCAGCTACCAATGTTGAGGCAAAAAAGTCAAAAAAGACTTCATCTGGTGGACCTAAGAAGCCAAAAAGCAAGCCTACTCATCCTCCAACAGCCCAAATGGTAGATAATGCAATTAAAACATTGAAAGAAAGAGGTGGTTCTTCGTTATCTGCTATCAAGAAATTCTTAGCTGTAAATTACAAGGTTGATACCGAAAAATTAGCTCCATTTATTAGGAAGTATTTGAAAAGCGCTGTTGCTAGTGGTAAATTAATTCAGACAAAAGGCAAAGGTGCATCTGGTTCATTCAAATTACCAAGCTTAGCTAAAACGAAAACTGAAGGTAATAAAACCACTGTGAATAAGAAATCTGCAGCAAAGAAATCAGAAAATAAATCAAAAGAGAAAGCAATTAAAAGCGAAAAAAAGAAGAGTGATAAAAAGAAAACTGAAAAGAAAAAAGCAGCTACTTCTGCAGCTAAAGGTGCTAAAAAAGCCGGCTCTCCAAAGGCAAAACCTTCAAAACCAAAACAACAAAAACCTAAAAAAGAGAAAACGGCAAAAGCAGCTCCAAAAACACCAAAAGCTCCAAAACCGAAAAAACTTGCAGCCCCAAAAAAGACAACCGCCAAGAAAGCAGCGAAAAAATAAATTCTTCGCATTAAGAATCTACTTAAATCAATACGTAACCACTGAAAAAAGTGGAGATAGAAAAACATGGCTAAAAGTCATATTTTTAAGACAGAAGTAAAAATCAAAAAGCATATAAGCCCTTTTCAGGGCTACAAATTATATAAACGAAGAGTTTACATATACATATTACACATGTTATACTAATACACAATCAATACAAATAGTTTTTTCTTAAGATTTTTCATAAAATGAAATTATCAAGTATGTGATTCTGATAAAATGTATTTTATAAATTATATGCGACGTAGAATATTTTGTTCTTTTTATTTTTTTATTAGAAAATTTTATTATTTAATATTTTTTACTCCTTTCTAATTTTATAACAAAATTTTTCATATTACCGCCATTTCATATTATTTAAGTATACAGTAGATCCTTATTAGCCCATTACATCAATACAAAAACAACAAAAAATTGATAAAGGTGTGTACATATAAAAGCGTATGTATGTACATAATATAAATGTCGATGTAGATTTTGTATGTACATTTATAAAAATTTTCAAAATTTAATTATAAATTATTTAAAATAATTAAAAATTATATTATACGAATCTATTCATTCGAATAATGAAAAAATGACATCATAAAATTAAAAAGGATAAACATTTTAATTACTGAATAAGAATTTAATATTTTGTATGAAGGCATGTATCAGAATTCAGAATGACTTTAATTTGATTATAAATTGATTAATAAATATGACACAAATGTAAGTTATTTAATAAAAATTTGTGAAATATAAATAAAGAATATAAACTATGATTTATTTAAGAAATTATTAAAAATTATTCATTGGAATTTGAGAAAAAGTAATTTTTATTAAAATTATCGGAAAATTTCAACTGAAATTTTATAAAAAAATTTAAATATTTGTTAAATTTAATAATAAATGGTAAATATATAAAATATTTTAGGTAGAAAAAAATGTATACTTTCGATATTTGACAGAAATGATGACAAAAATATTTGTATAAATTTTATACAATTAATTAATTGAAAAAAAGCTGAACAAAAAATGAGAAGAATTTGAAGAAATGCAAACAAAAAATTAAGAAGAGTCTACATTCAGATGCTTACGAGTTAACATGGTATGTATGTTGTTAACGGTTAGATAAAGTACAACAAAATACATGTACAATATTAAATTGCAACTAGCAAGTATACAATCATTACATATACATAACTAACTAAGTGTATCTCGTTTTTATAGAAGGCAGATTACAAGTGTGTTACGGTTGTTAATTTTTGTTTATTTTAAAAAGTTTTGATTTTTGAGTGGTAAAATTAATATTTGCTTCAAGAAGATTTTCAATAATAGTGAAAAAAAAAAGTTAAAGTATGGCAGAAACAGGAAATACAGAAGCAGCTGCTGCAGCTACCAATGTTGAGGCAAAAAAGTCAAAAAAGACTTCATCTGGTGGACCTAAGAAGCCAAAAAGCAAGCCTACTCATCCTCCAACAGCCCAAATGGTAGATAATGCAATTAAAACATTGAAAGAAAGAGGTGGTTCTTCGTTATCTGCTATCAAGAAATTCTTAGCTGTAAATTACAAGGTTGATACCGAAAAATTAGCTCCATTTATTAGGAAGTATTTGAAAAGCGCTGTTGCTAGTGGTAAATTAATTCAGACAAAAGGCAAAGGTGCATCTGGTTCATTCAAATTACCAAGCTTAGCTAAAACGAAAACTGAAGGTAATAAAACCACTGTGAATAAGAAATCTGCAGCAAAGAAATCAGAAAATAAATCAAAAGAGAAAGCAATTAAAAGCGAAAAAAAGAAGAGTGATAAAAAGAAAACTGAAAAGAAAAAAGCAGCTACTTCTGCAGCTAAAGGTGCTAAAAAAGCCGGCTCTCCAAAGGCAAAACCTTCAAAACCAAAACAACAAAAACCTAAAAAAGAGAAAACGGCAAAAGCAGCTCCAAAAACACCAAAAGCTCCAAAACCGAAAAAACTTGCAGCCCCAAAAAAGACAACCGCCAAGAAAGCAGCGAAAAAATAAATTCTTCGCATTAAGAATCTACTTAAATCAATACGTAACCACTGAAAAAAGTGGAGATAGAAAAACATGGCTAAAAGTCATATTTTTAAGACAGAAGTAAAAATCAAAAAGCATATAAGCCCTTTTCAGGGCTACAAATTATATAAACGAAGAGTTTACATATACATATTACACATGTTATACTAATACACAATCAATACAAATAGTTTTTTCTTAAGATTTTTCATAAAATGAAATTATCAAGTATGTGATTCTGATAAAATGTATTTTATAAATTATATGCGACGTAGAATATTTTGTTCTTTTTATTTTTTTATTAGAAAATTTTATTATTTAATATTTTTTACTCCTTTCTAATTTTATAACAAAATTTTTCATATTACCGCCATTTCATATTATTTAAGTATACAGTAGATCCTTATTAGCCCATTACATCAATACAAAAACAACAAAAAATTGATAAAGGTGTGTACATATAAAAGCGTATGTATGTACATAATATAAATGTCGATGTAGATTTTGTATGTACATTTATAAAAATTTTCAAAATTTAATTATAAATTATTTAAAATAATTAAAAATTATATTATACGAATCTATTCATTCGAATAATGAAAAAATGACATCATAAAATTAAAAAGGATAAACATTTTAATTACTGAATAAGAATTTAATATTTTGTATGAAGGCATGTATCAGAATTCAGAATGACTTTAATTTGATTATAAATTGATTAATAAATATGACACAAATGTAAGTTATTTAATAAAAATTTGTGAAATATAAATAAAGAATATAAACTATGATTTATTTAAGAAATTATTAAAAATTATTCATTGGAATTTGAGAAAAAGTAATTTTTATTAAAATTATCGGAAAATTTCAACTGAAATTTTATAAAAAAATTTAAATATTTGTTAAATTTAATAATAAATGGTAAATATATAAAATATTTTAGGTAGAAAAAAATGTATACTTTCGATATTTGACAGAAATGATGACAAAAATATTTGTATAAATTTTATACAATTAATTAATTGAAAAAAAGCTGAACAAAAAATGAGAAGAATTTGAAGAAATGCAAACAAAAAATTAAGAAGAGTCTACATTCAGATGCTCACGAGTTAACATGGTATGTATGTTGTTAACGGTTAGATAAAGTACAACAAAATACATGTACAATATTAAATTGCAACTAGCAAGTATACAATCATTACATATACATAACTAACTAAGTGTATCTCGTTTTTATAGAAGGCAGATTACAAGTGTGTTACGGTTGTTAATTTTTGTTTATTTTAAAAAGTTTTGATTTTTGAGTGGTAAAATTAATATTTGCTTCAAGAAGATTTTCAATAATAGTGAAAAAAAAAAGTTAAAGTATGGCAGAAACAGGAAATACAGAAGCAGCTGCTGCAGCTACCAATGTTGAGGCAAAAAAGTCAAAAAAGACTTCATCTGGTGGACCTAAGAAGCCAAAAAGCAAGCCTACTCATCCTCCAACAGCCCAAATGGTAGATAATGCAATTAAAACATTGAAAGAAAGAGGTGGTTCTTCGTTATCTGCTATCAAGAAATTCTTAGCTGTAAATTACAAGGTTGATACCGAAAAATTAGCTCCATTTATTAGGAAGTATTTGAAAAGCGCTGTTGCTAGTGGTAAATTAATTCAGACAAAAGGCAAAGGTGCATCTGGTTCATTCAAATTACCAAGCTTAGCTAAAACGAAAACTGAAGGTAATAAAACCACTGTGAATAAGAAATCTGCAGCAAAGAAATCAGAAAATAAATCAAAAGAGAAAGCAATTAAAAGCGAAAAAAAGAAGAGTGATAAAAAGAAACTGAAAAGAAAAAAGCAGCTACTTCTGCAGCTAAAGGTGCTAAAAAAGCCGGTTCTCCAAAGGCAAAACCTTCAAAACCAAAACAACAAAAACCTAAAAAAGAGAAAACGGCAAAAGCAGCTCCAAAAACACCAAAAGCTCCAAAACCGAAAAAACTTGCAGCCCCAAAAAAGACAACCGCCAAGAAAGCAGAGAAAAAATAAATTCTTCGCATTAAGAATCTACTTAAATCAATACGTAACCACTGGAAAAAGTGGAGATAGAAAAACATGGCTAAAAGTCATATTTTTAAGACAGAAGTAAAAATCAAAAAGCATATAAGCCCTTTTCAGGGCTACAAATTATATAAACGAAGAGTTTACATATACATATTACACATGTTATACTAATACACAATCAATACAAATAGTTTTTTCTTAAGATTTTTCATAAAATGAAATTATCAAGTATGTGATTCTGATAAAATGTATTTTATAAATTATATGCGACGTAGAATATTTTGTTCTTTTTATTTTTTTATTAGAAAATTTTATTATTTAATATTTTTTACTCCTTTCTAATTTTATAACAAAATTTTTCATATTACCGCCATTTCATATTATTTAAGTATACAGTAGATCCTTATTAGCCCATTACATCAATACAAAAACAACAAAAAATTGATAAAGGTGTGTACATATAAAAGCGTATGTATGTACATAATATAAATGTCCATGTAGATTTTGTATGTACATTTATAAAAATTTTCAAAATTTAATTATAAATTATTTAAAATAATTAAAAATTATATTATACGAATCTATTCATTCGAATAATGAAAAAATGACATCATAAAATTAAAAAGGATAAACATTTTAAGTACTGAATAAGAATTTAATATTTTGTATGAAGGCATGTATCAGAATTCAGAATGACTTTAATTTGATTATAAATTGATTAATAAATATGACACAAATGTAAGTTATTTAATAAAAATTTGTGAAATATAAATAAAGAATATAAACTATGATTTATTTAAGAAATTATTAAAAATTATTCATTGGAATTTGAGAAAAAGTAATTTTTATTAAAATTATCGGAAAATTTCAACTGAAATTTTATAAAAAAATTTAAATATTTGTTAAATTTAATAATAAATGGTAAATATATAAAATATTTTAGGTAGAAAAAAATGTATACTTTCGATATTTGACAGAAATGATGACAAAAATATTTGTATAAATTTTATACAATTAATTAATTGAAAAAAAGCTGAACAAAAAATGAGAAGAATTTGAAGAAATGCAAACAAAAAATTAAGAAGAGTCTACATTCAGATGCTCACGAGTTAACATGGTATGTATGTTGTTAACGGTTGGATAAAGTACAACAAAGTACATGTACAATATTAAATTGCAACTAGCAAGTATACAATCATTACATATCCATAACTAACTAAGTGTAGTGTATCTCGTTTTTATAGAAGGCAGATTACAAGTGTGTTACGGTTGTTAATTTTTGTTTATTTTAAAAAGTTTTGATTTTTGAGTGGTAAAATTAATATTTGCTTCAAGAAGATTTTCAATAATAGTGAAAAAAAAAAGTTAAAGTATGGCAGAAACAGGAAATACAGAAGCAGCTGCTGCAGCTACCAATGTTGAGGCAAAAAAGTCAAAAAAGACTTCATCTGGTGGACCTAAGAAGCCAAAAAGCAAGCCTACTCATCCTCCAACAGCCCAAATGGTAGATAATGCAATTAAAACATTGAAAGAAAGAGGTGGTTCTTCGTTATCTGCTATCAAGAAATTCTTAGCTGTAAATTACAAGGTTGATACCGAAAAATTAGCTCCATTTATTAGGAAGTATTTGAAAAGCGCTGTTGCTAGTGGTAAATTAATTCAGACAAAAGGCAAAGGTGCATCTGGTTCATTCAAATTACCAAGCTTAGCTAAAACGAAAACTGAAGGTAATAAAACCACTGTGAATAAGAAATCTGCAGCAAAGAAATCAGAAAATAAATCAAAAGAGAAAGCAATTAAAAGCGAAAAAAAGAAGAGTGATAAAAAGAAAACTGAAAAGAAAAAAGCAGCTACTTCTGCAGCTAAAGGTGCTAAAAAAGCCGGCTCTCCAAAGGCAAAACCTTCAAAACCAAAACAACAAAAACCTAAAAAAGAGAAAACGGCAAAAGCAGCTCCAAAAACACCAAAAGCTCCAAAACCGAAAAAACTTGCAGCCCCAAAAAAGACAACCGCCAAGAAAGCAGCGAAAAAATAAATTCTTCGCATTAAGAATCTACTTAAATCAATACGTAACCACTGAAAAAAGTGGAGATAGAAAAACATGGCTAAAAGTCATATTTTTAAGACAGAAGTAAAAATCAAAAAGCATATAAGCCCTTTTCAGGGCTACAAATTATATAAACGAAGAGTTTACATATACATATTACACATGTTATACTAATACACAATCAATACAAATAGTTTTTTCTTAAGATTTTTCATAAAATGAAATTATCAAGTATGTGATTCTGATAAAATGTATTTTATAAATTATATGCGACGTAGAATATTTTGTTCTTTTTATTTTTTTATTAGAAAATTTTATTATTTAATATTTTTTACTCCTTTCTAATTTTATAACAACATTTTTCATATTACCGCCATTTCATATTATTTAAGTATACAGTAGATCCTTATTAGCCCATTACATCAATACAAAAACAACAAAAAATTGATAAAGGTGTGTACATATAAAAGCGTATGTATGTACATAATATAAATGTCCATGTAGATTTTGTATGTACATTTATAAAAATTTTCAAAATTTAATTATAAATTATTTAAAATAATTAAAAATTATATTATACGAATCTATTCATTCGAATAATGAAAAAATGACATCATAAAATTAAAAAGGATAAACATTTTAATTACTGAATAAGAATTTAATATTTTGTATGAAGGCATGTATCAGAATTCAGAATGACTTTAATTTGATTATAAATTGATTAATAAATATGACACAAATGTAAGTTATTTAATAAAAATTTGTGAAATATAAATAAAGAATATAAACTATGATTTATTTAAGAAATTATTAAAAATTATTCATTGGAATTTGAGAAAAAGTAATTTTTATTAAAATTATCGGAAAATTTCAACTGAAATTTTATAAAAAAATTTAAATATTTGTTAAATTTAATAATAAATGGTAAATATATAAAATATTTTAGGTAGAAAAAAATGTATACTTTCGATATTTGACAGAAATGATGACAAAAATATTTGTATAAATTTTATACAATTAATTAATTGAAAAAAAGCTGAACAAAAAATGAGAAGAATTTGAAGAAATGCAAACAAAAAATTAAGAAGAGTCTACATTCAGATGCTCACGAGTTAACATGGTATGTATGTTGTTAACGGTTAGATAAAGTACAACAAAATACATGTACAATATTAAATTGCAACTAGCAAGTATACAATCATTACATATACATAACTAACTAAGTGTATCTCGTTTTTATAGAAGGCAGATTACAAGTGTGTTACGGTTGTTAATTTTTGTTTATTTTAAAAAATTTTGATTTTTGAGTGGTAAAATTAATATTTGCTTCAAGAAGATTTTCAATAATAGTGAAAAAAAAAAGTTAAAGTATGGCAGAAACAGGAAATACAGAAGCAGCTGCTGCAGCTACCAATGTTGAGGCAAAAAAGTCAAAAAAGACTTCATCTGGTGGACCTAAGAAGCCAAAAAGCAAGCCTACTCATCCTCCAACAGCCCAAATGGTAGATAATGCAATTAAAACATTGAAAGAAAGAGGTGGTTCTTCGTTATCTGCTATCAAGAAATTCTTAGCTGTAAATTACAAGGTTGATACCGAAAAATTAGCTCCATTTATTAGGAAGTATTTGAAAAGCGCTGTTGCTAGTGGTAAATTAATTCAGACAAAAGGCAAAGGTGCATCTGGTTCATTCAAATTACCAAGCTTAGCTAAAACGAAAACTGAAGGTAATAAAACCACTGTGAATAAGAAATCTGCAGCAAAGAAATCAGAAAATAAATCAAAAGAGAAAGCAATTAAAAGCGAAAAAAAGAAGAGTGATAAAAAGAAACTGAAAAGAAAAAAGCAGCTACTTCTGCAGCTAAAGGTGCTAAAAAAGCCGGTTCTCCAAAGGCAAAACCTTCAAAACCAAAACAACAAAAACCTAAAAAAGAGAAAACGGCAAAAGCAGCTCCAAAAACACCAAAAGCTCCAAAACCGAAAAAACTTGCAGCCCCAAAAAAGACAACCGCCAAGAAAGCAGAGAAAAAATAAATTCTTCGCATTAAGAATCTACTTAAATCAATACGTAACCACTGGAAAAAGTGGAGATAGAAAAACATGGCTAAAAGTCATATTTTTAAGACAGAAGTAAAAATCAAAAAGCATATAAGCCCTTTTCAGGGCTACAAATTATATAAACGAAGAGTTTACATATACATATTACACATGTTATACTAATACACAATCAATACAAATAGTTTTTTCTTAAGATTTTTCATAAAATGAAATTATCAAGTATGTGATTCTGATAAAATGTATTTTATAAATTATATGCGACGTAGAATATTTTGTTCTTTTTATTTTTTTATTAGAAAATTTTATTATTTAATATTTTTTACTCCTTTCTAATTTTATAACAAAATTTTTCATATTACCGCCATTTCATATTATTTAAGTATACAGTAGATCCTTATTAGCCCATTACATCAATACAAAAACAACAAAAAATTGATAAAGGTGTGTACATATAAAAGCGTATGTATGTACATAATATAAATGTCCATGTAGATTTTGTATGTACATTTATAAAAATTTTCAAAATTTAATTATAAATTATTTAAAATAATTAAAAATTATATTATACGAATCTATTCATTCGAATAATGAAAAAATGACATCATAAAATTAAAAAGGATAAACATTTTAAGTACTGAATAAGAATTTAATATTTTGTATGAAGGCATGTATCAGAATTCAGAATGACTTTAATTTGATTATAAATTGATTAATAAATATGACACAAATGTAAGTTATTTAATAAAAATTTGTGAAATATAAATAAAGAATATAAACTATGATTTATTTAAGAAATTATTAAAAATTATTCATTGGAATTTGAGAAAAAGTAATTTTTATTAAAATTATCGGAAAATTTCAACTGAAATTTTATAAAAAAATTTAAATATTTGTTAAATTTAATAATAAATGGTAAATATATAAAATATTTTAGGTAGAAAAAAATGTATACTTTCGATATTTGACAGAAATGATGACAAAAATATTTGTATAAATTTTATACAATTAATTAATTGAAAAAAAGCTGAACAAAAAATGAGAAGAATTTGAAGAAATGCAAACAAAAAATTAAGAAGAGTCTACATTCAGATGCTCACGAGTTAACATGGTATGTATGTTGTTAACGGTTGGATAAAGTACAACAAAATACATGTACAATATTAAATTGCAACTAGCAAGTATACAATCATTACATATACATAACTAACTAAGTGTATCTCGTTTTTATAGAAGGCAGATTACAAGTGTGTTACGGTTGTTAATTTTTGTTTATTTTAAAAAGTTTTGATTTTTGAGTGGTAAAATTAATATTTGCTTCAAGAAGATTTTCAATAATAGTGAAAAAAAAAAAGTTAAAGTATGGCAGAAACAGGAAATACAGAAGCAGCTGCTGCAGCTACCAATGTTGAGGCAAAAAAGTCAAAAAAGACTTCATCTGGTGGACCTAAGAAGCCAAAAAGCAAGCCTACTCATCCTCCAACAGCCCAAATGGTAGATAATGCAATTAAAACATTGAAAGAAAGAGGTGGTTCTTCGTTATCTGCTATCAAGAAATTCTTAGCTGTAAATTACAAGGTTGATACCGAAAAATTAGCTCCATTTATTAGGAAGTATTTGAAAAGCGCTGTTGCTAGTGGTAAATTAATTCAGACAAAAGGCAAAGGTGCATCTGGTTCATTCAAATTACCAAGCTTAGCTAAAACGAAAACTGAAGGTAATAAAACCACTGTGAATAAGAAATCTGCAGCAAAGAAATCAGAAAATAAATCAAAAGAGAAAGCAATTAAAAGCGAAAAAAAGAAGAGTGATAAAAAGAAAACTGAAAAGAAAAAAGCAGCTACTTCTGCAGCTAAAGGTGCTAAAAAAGCCGGTTCTCCAAAGGCAAAACCTTCAAAACCAAAACAACAAAAACCTAAAAAAGAGAACGGCAAAAGCAGCTCCAAAAACACCAAAAGCTCCAAAACCGAAAAAACTTGCAGCCCCAAAAAAGACAACCGCCAAGAAAGCAGCGAAAAAATAAATTCTTCGCATTAAGAATCTACTTAAATCAATACGTAACCACTGAAAAAAGTGGAGATAGAAAAACATGGCTAAAAGTCATATTTTTAAGACAGAAGTAAAAATCAAAAAGCATATAAGCCCTTTTCAGGGCTACAAATTATATAAACGAAGAGTTTACATATACATATTACACATGTTATACTAATACACAATCAATACAAATAGTTTTTTCTTAAGATTTTTCATAAAATGAAATTATCAAGTATGTGATTCTGATAAAATGTATTTTATAAATTATATGCGACGTAGAATATTTTGTTCTTTTTATTTTTTTATTAGAAAATTTTATTATTTAATATTTTTTACTCCTTTCTAATTTTATAACAAAATTTTTCATATTACCGCCATTTCATATTATTTAAGTATACAGTAGATCCCTATTAGCCCATTACATCAATACAAAAACAACAAAAAATTGATAAAGGTGTGTACATATAAAAGCGTATGTATGTACATAATATAAATGTCCATGTAGATTTTGTATGTACATTTATAAAAATTTTCAAAATTTAATTATAAATTATTTAAAATAATTAAAAATTATATTATACGAATCTATTCATTCGAATAATGAAAAAATGACATCATAAAATTAAAAAGGATAAACATTTTAAGTACTGAATAAGAATTTAATATTTTGTATGAAGGCATGTATCAGAATTCAGAATGACTTTAATTTGATTATAAATTGATTAATAAATATGACACAAATGTAAGTTATTTAATAAAAATTTGTGAAATATAAATAAAGAATATAAACTATGATTTATTTAAGAAATTATTAAAAATTATTCATTGGAATTTGAGAAAAAGTAATTTTTATTAAAATTATCGGAAAATTTCAACTGAAATTTTATAAAAAAATTTAAATATTTGTTAAATTTAATAATAAATGGTAAATATATAAAATATTTTAGGTAGAAAAAAATGTATACTTTCGATATTTGACAGAAATGATGACAAAAATATTTGTATAAATTTTATACAATTAATTAATTGAAAAAAAGCTGAACAAAAAATGAGAAGAATTTGAAGAAATGCAAACAAAAAATTAAGAAGAGTCTACATTCAGATGCTCACGAGTTAACATGGTATGTATGTTGTTAACGGTTAGATAAAGTACAACAAAATACATGTACAATATTAAATTGCAACTAGCAAGTATACAATCATTACATATACATAACTAACTAAGTGTATCTCGTTTTTATAGAAGGCAGATTACAAGTGTGTTACGGTTGTTAATTTTTGTTTATTTTAAAAAGTTTTGATTTTTGAGTGGTAAAATTAATATTTGCTTCAAGAAGATTTTCAATAATAGTGAAAAAAAAAAAGTTAAAGTATGGCAGAAACAGGAAATACAGAAGCAGCTGCTGCAGCTACCAATGTTGAGGCAAAAAAGTCAAAAAAGACTTCATCTGGTGGACCTAAGAAGCCAAAAAGCAAGCCTACTCATCCTCCAACAGCCCAAATGGTAGATAATGCAATTAAAACATTGAAAGAAAGAGGTGGTTCTTCGTTATCTGCTATCAAGAAATTCTTAGCTGTAAATTACAAGGTTGATACCGAAAAATTAGCTCCATTTATTAGGAAGTATTTGAAAAGCGCTGTTGCTAGTGGTAAATTAATTCAGACAAAAGGCAAAGGTGCATCTGGTTCATTCAAATTACCAAGCTTAGCTAAAACGAAAACTGAAGGTAATAAAACCACTGTGAATAAGAAATCTGCAGCAAAGAAATCAGAAAATAAATCAAAAGAGAAAGCAATTAAAAGCGAAAAAAAGAAGAGTGATAAAAAGAAAACTGAAAAGAAAAAAGCAGCTACTTCTGCAGCTAAAGGTGCTAAAAAAGCCGGTTCTCCAAAGGCAAAACCTTCAAAACCAAAACAACAAAAACCTAAAAAAGAGAACGGCAAAAGCAGCTCCAAAAACACCAAAAGCTCCAAAACCGAAAAAACTTGCAGCCCCAAAAAAGACAACCGCCAAGAAAGCAGCGAAAAAATAAATTCTTCGCATTAAGAATCTACTTAAATCAATACGTAACCACTGAAAAAAGTGGAGATAGAAAAACATGGCTAAAAGTCATATTTTTAAGACAGAAGTAAAAATCAAAAAGCATATAAGCCCTTTTCAGGGCTACAAATTATATAAACGAAGAGTTTACATATACATATTACACATGTTATACTAATACACAATCAATACAAATAGTTTTTTCTTAAGATTTTTCATAAAATGAAATTATCAAGTATGTGATTCTGATAAAATGTATTTTATAAATTATATGCGACGTAGAATATTTTGTTCTTTTTATTTTTTTATTAGAAAATTTTATTATTTAATATTTTTTACTCCTTTCTAATTTTATAACAAAATTTTTCATATTACCGCCATTTCATATTATTTAAGTATACAGTAGATCCTTATTAGCCCATTACATCAATACAAAAACAACAAAAAATTGATAAAGGTGTGTACATATAAAAGCGTATGTATGTACATAATATAAATGTCCATGTAGATTTTGTATGTACATTTATAAAAATTTTCAAAATTTAATTATAAATTATTTAAAATAATTAAAAATTATATTATACGAATCTATTCATTCGAATAATGAAAAAATGACATCATAAAATTAAAAAGGATAAACATTTTAAGTACTGAATAAGAATTTAATATTTTGTATGAAGGCATGTATCAGAATTCAGAATGACTTTAATTTGATTATAAATTGATTAATAAATATGACACAAATGTAAGTTATTTAATAAAAATTTGTGAAATATAAATAAAGAATATAAACTATGATTTATTTAAGAAATTATTAAAAATTATTCATTGGAATTTGAGAAAAAGTAATTTTTATTAAAATTATCGGAAAATTTCAACTGAAATTTTATAAAAAAATTTAAATATTTGTTAAATTTAATAATAAATGGTAAATATATAAAATATTTTAGGTAGAAAAAAATGTATACTTTCGATATTTGACAGAAATGATGACAAAAATATTTGTATAAATTTTATACAATTAATTAATTGAAAAAAAGCTGAACAAAAAATGAGAAGAATTTGAAGAAATGCAAACAAAAAATTAAGAAGAGTCTACATTCAGATGCTCACGAGTTAACATGGTATGTATGTTGTTAACGGTTGGATAAAGTACAACAAAGTACATGTACAATATTAAATTGCAACTAGCAAATATACAATCATTACATATCCATAACTAACTAAATGTAGTGTATCTCGTTTTTATAGAAGGCAGATTACAAGTGTGTTACGGTTGTTAATTTTTGTTTATTTTAAAAAGTTTTGATTTTTGAGTGGTAAAATTAATATTTGCTTCAAGAAGATTTTCAATAATAGTGAAAAAAAAAAAGTTAAAGTATGGCAGAAACAGGAAATACAGAAGCAGCTGCTGCAGCTACCAATGTTGAGGCAAAAAAGTCAAAAAAGACTTCATCTGGTGGACCTAAGAAGCCAAAAAGCAAGCCTACTCATCCTCCAACAGCCCAAATGGTAGATAATGCAATTAAAACATTGAAAGAAAGAGGTGGTTCTTCGTTATCTGCTATCAAGAAATTCTTAGCTGTAAATTACAAGGTTGATACCGAAAAATTAGCTCCATTTATTAGGAAGTATTTGAAAAGCGCTGTTGCTAGTGGTAAATTAATTCAGACAAAAGGCAAAGGTGCATCTGGTTCATTCAAATTACCAAGCTTAGCTAAAACGAAAACTGAAGGTAATAAAACCACTGTGAATAAGAAATCTGCAGCAAAGAAATCAGAAAATAAATCAAAAGAGAAAGCAATTAAAAGCGAAAAAAAGAAGAGTGATAAAAAGAAAACTGAAAAGAAAAAAGCAGCTACTTCTGCAGCTAAAGGTGCTAAAAAAGCCGGCTCTCCAAAGGCAAAACCTTCAAAACCAAAACAACAAAAACCTAAAAAAGAGAAAACGGCAAAAGCAGCTCCAAAAACACCAAAAGCTCCAAAACCGAAAAAACTTGCAGCCCCAAAAAAGACAACCGCCAAGAAAGCAGCGAAAAAATAAATTCTTCGCATTAAGAATCTACTTAAATCAATACGTAACCACTGAAAAAAGTGGAGATAGAAAAACATGGCTAAAAGTCATATTTTTAAGACAGAAGTAAAAATCAAAAAGCATATAAGCCCTTTTCAGGGCTACAAATTATATAAACGAAGAGTTTACATATACATATTACACATGTTATACTAATACACAATCAATACAAATAGTTTTTTCTTAAGATTTTTCATAAAATGAAATTATCAAGTATGTGATTCTGATAAAATGTATTTTATAAATTATATGCGACATAGAATATTTTGTTCTTTTTATTTTTTTATTAGAAAATTTTATTATTTAATATTTTTTACTCCTTTCTAATTTTATAACAACATTTTTCATATTACCGCCATTTCATATTATTTAAGTATACAGTAGATCCCTATTAGCCCATTACATCAATACAAAAACAACAAAAAATTGATAAAGGTGTGTACATATAAAAGCGTATGTATGTACATAATATAAATGTCCATGTAGATTTTGTATGTACATTTATAAAAATTTTCAAAATTTAATTATAAATTATTTAAAATAATTAAAAATTATATTATACGAATCTATTCATTCGAATAATGAAAAAATGACATCATAAAATTAAAAAGGATAAACATTTTAAGTACTGAATAAGAATTTAATATTTTGTATGAAGGCATGTATCAGAATTCAGAATGACTTTAATTTGATTATAAATTGATTAATAAATATGACACAAATGTAAGTTATTTAATAAAAATTTGTGAAATATAAATAAAGAATATAAACTATGATTTATTTAAGAAATTATTAAAAATTATTCATTGGAATTTGAGAAAAAGTAATTTTTATTAAAATTATCGGAAAATTTCAACTGAAATTTTATAAAAAAATTTAAATATTTGTTAAATTTAATAATAAATGGTAAATATATAAAATATTTTAGGTAGAAAAAAATGTATACTTTCGATATTTGACAGAAATGATGACAAAAATATTTGTATAAATTTTATACAATTAATTAATTGAAAAAAAGCTGAACAAAAAATGAGAAGAATTTGAAGAAATGCAAACAAAAAATTAAGAAGAGTCTACATTCAGATGCTCACGAGTTAACACGGTATGTATGTTGTTAACGGTTGGATAAAGTACAACAAAATACATGTACAATATTAAATTGCAACTAGCAAGTATACAATCATTCCATATACATAACTAAGTAAGTGTATCTCGTTTTTATAGAAGGCAGATTACAAGTGTGTTACGGTTGTTAATTTTTGTTTATTTTAAAAAGTTTTGATTTTTGAGTGGTAAAATTAATATTTGCTTCAAGAAGATTTTCAATAATAGTGAAAAAAAAAAAGTTAAAGTATGGCAGAAACAGGAAATACAGAAGCAGCTGCTGCAGCTACCAATGTTGAGGCAAAAAAGTCAAAAAAGACTTCATCTGGTGGACCTAAGAAGCCAAAAAGCAAGCCTACTCATCCTCCAACAGCCCAAATGGTAGATAATGCAATTAAAACATTGAAAGAAAGAGGTGGTTCTTCGCTATCTGCTATCAAGAAATTCTTAGCTGTAAATTACAAGGTTGATACCGAAAAATTAGCTCCATTTATTAGGAAGTATTTGAAAAGCGCTGTTGCTAGTGGTAAATTAATTCAGACAAAAGGCAAAGGTGCATCTGGTTCATTCAAATTACCAAGCTTAGCTAAAACGAAAACTGAAGGTAATAAAACCACTGTGAATAAGAAATCTGCAGCAAAGAAATCAGAAAATAAATCAAAAGAGAAAGCAATTAAAAGCGAAAAAAAGAAGAGTGATAAAAAGAAAACTGAAAAGAAAAAAGCAGCTACTTCTGCAGCTAAAGGTGCTAAAAAAGCCGGCTCTCCAAAGGCAAAACCTTCAAAACCAAAACAACAAAAACCTAAAAAAGAGAAAACGGCAAAAGCAGCTCCAAAAACACCAAAAGCTCCAAAACCGAAAAAACTTGCAGCCCCAAAAAAAACAACCGCCAAGAAAGCAGCGAAAAAATAAATTCTTCGCATTAAGAATCTACTTAAATCAATACGTAACCACTGAAAAAAGTGGAGATAGAAAAACATGGCTAAAAGTCATATTTTTAAGACAGAAGTAAAAATCAAAAAGCATATAAGCCCTTTTCAGGGCTACAAATTATATAAACGAAGAGTTTACATATACATATTACACATGTTATACTAATACACAATCAATACAAATAGTTTTTTCTTAAGATTTTTCATAAAATGAAATTATCAAGTATGTGATTCTGATAAAATGTATTTTATAAATTATATGCGACGTAGAATATTTTGTTCTTTTTATTTTTTTATTAGAAAATTTTATTATTTAATATTTTTTACTCCTTTCTAATTTTATAACAAAATTTTTCATATTACCGCCATTTCATATTATTTAAGTATACAGTAGATCCTTATTAGCCCATTACATCAATACAAAAACAACAAAAAATTGATAAAGGTGTGTACATATAAAAGCGTATGTATGTACATAATATAAATGTCCATGTAGATTTTGTATGTACATTTATAAAAATTTTCAAAATTTAATTATAAATTATTTAAAATAATTAAAAATTATATTATACGAATCTATTCATTCGAATAATGAAAAAATGACATCATAAAATTAAAAAGGATAAACATTTTAAGTACTGAATAAGAATTTAATATTTTGTATGAAGGCATGTATCAGAATTCAGAATGACTTTAATTTGATTATAAATTGAGTAATAAATATGACACAAATGTAAGTTATTTAATAAAAATTTGTGAAATATAAATAAAGAATATAAACTATGATTTATTTAAGAAATTATTAAAAATTATTCATTGGAATTTGAGAAAAAGTAATTTTTATTAAAATTATCGGAAAATTTCAACTGAAATTTTATAAAAAAATTTAAATATTTGTTAAATTTAATAATAAATGGTAAATATATAAGATATTTTAGGTAGAAAAAAATGTATACTTTCGATATTTGACAGAAATGATGACAAAAATATTTGTATAAATTTTATACAATTAATTAATTGAAAAAAAGCTGAACAAAAAATGAGAAGAATTTGAAGAAATGCAAACAAAAAATTAAGAAGAGTCTACATTCAGATGCTCACGAGTTAACACGGTATGTATGTTGTTAACGGTTGGATAAAGTACAACAAAGTACATGTACAATATTAAATTGCAACTAGCAAGTATACAATCATTCCATATACATAACTAACTAAGTGTAGTGTATCTCGTTTTTATAGAAGGCAGATTACAAGTGTGTTACGGTTGTTAATTTTTGTTTATTTTAAAAAGTTTTGATTTTTGAGTGGTAAAATTAATATTTGCTTCAAGAAGATTTTCAATAATAGTGAAAAAAAAAAAAGTTAAAGTATGGCAGAAACAGGAAATACAGAAGCAGCTGCTGCAGCTACCAATGTTGAGGCAAAAAAGTCAAAAAAGACTTCATCTGGTGGACCTAAGAAGCCAAAAAGCAAGCCTACTCATCCTCCAACAGCCCAAATGGTAGATAATGCAATTAAAACATTGAAAGAAAGAGGTGGTTCTTCGTTATCTGCTATCAAGAAATTCTTAGCTGTAAATTACAAGGTTGATACCGAAAAATTAGCTCCATTTATTAGGAAGTATTTGAAAAGCGCTGTTGCTAGTGGTAAATTAATTCAGACAAAAGGCAAAGGTGCATCTGGTTCATTCAAATTACCAAGCTTAGCTAAAACGAAAACTGAAGGTAATAAAACCACTGTGAATAAGAAATCTGCAGCAAAGAAATCAGAAAATAAATCAAAAGAGAAAGCAATTAAAAGCGAAAAAAAGAAGAGTGATAAAAAGAAAACTGAAAAGAAAAAAGCAGCTACTTCTGCAGCTAAAGGTGCTAAAAAAGCCGGCTCTCCAAAGGCAAAACCTTCAAAACCAAAACAACAAAAACCTAAAAAAGAGAAAACGGCAAAAGCAGCTCCAAAAACACCAAAAGCTCCAAAACCGAAAAAACTTGCAGCCCCAAAAAAAACAACCGCCAAGAAAGCAGCGAAAAAATAAATTCTTCGCATTAAGAATCTACTTAAATCAATACGTAACCACTGAAAAAAGTGGAGATAGAAAAACATGGCTAAAAGTCATATTTTTAAGACAGAAGTAAAAATCAAAAAGCATATAAGCCCTTTTCAGGGCTACAAATTATATAAACGAAGAGTTTACATATACATATTACACATGTTATACTAATACACAATCAATACAAATAGTTTTTTCTTAAGATTTTTCATAAAATGAAATTATCAAGTATGTGATTCTGATAAAATGTATTTTATAAATTATATGCGACATAGAATATTTTGTTCTTTTTATTTTTTTATTAGAAAATTTTATTATTTAATATTTTTTACTCCTTTCTAATTTTATAACAAAATTTTTCATATTACCGCCATTTCATATTATTTAAGTATACAGTAGATCCTTATTAGCCCATTACATCAATACAAAAACAACAAAAAATTGATAAAGGTGTGTACATATAAAAGCGTATGTATGTACATAATATAAATGTCCATGTAGATTTTGTATGTACATTTATAAAAATTTTCAAAATTTAATTATAAATTATTTAAAATAATTAAAAATTATATTATACGAATCTATTCATTCGAATAATGAAAAAATGACATCATAAAATTAAAAAGGATAAATATTTTAAGTACTGAATAAGAATTTAATATTTTGTATGAAGGCATGTATCAGAATTCAGAATGACTTTAATTTGATTATAAATTGATTAATAAATATGACACAAATGTAAGTTATTTAATAAAAATTTGTGAAATATAAATAAAGAATATAAACTATGATTTATTTAAGAAATTATTAAAAATTATTCATTGGAATTTGAGAAAAAGTAATTTTTATTAAAATTATCGGAAAATTTCAACTGAAATTTTATAAAAAAATTTAAATATTTGTTAAATTTAATAATAAATGGTAAATATATAAGATATTTTAGGTAGAAAAAAATGTATACTTTCGATATTTGACAGAAATGATGACAAAAATATTTGTATAAATTTTATACAATTAATTAATTGAAAAAAAGCTGAACAAAAAATGAGAAGAATTTGAAGAAATGCAAACAAAAAATTAAGAAGAGTCTACATTCAGATGCTCACGAGTTAACATGGTATGTATGTTGTTAACGGTTGGATAAAGTACAACAAAATACATGTACAATATTAAATTGCAACTAGCAAGTATACAATCATTCCATATACATAACTAACTAAGTGTAGTGTATCTCGTTTTTATAGAAGGCAGATTACAAGTGTGTTACGGTTGTTACTTTTTGTTTATTTTAAAAAGTTTTGATTTTTGAGTGGTAAAATTAATATTTGCTTCAAGAAGATTTTCAATAATAGTGAAAAAAAAAAAAGTTAAAGTATGGCAGAAACAGGAAATACAGAAGCAGCTGCTGCAGCTACCAATGTTGAGGCAAAAAAGTCAAAAAAGACTTCATCTGGTGGACCTAAGAAGCCAAAAAGCAAGCCTACTCATCCTCCAACAGCCCAAATGGTAGATAATGCAATTAAAACATTGAAAGAAAGAGGTGGTTCTTCGTTATCTGCTATCAAGAAATTCTTAGCTGTAAATTACAAGGTTGATACCGAAAAATTAGCTCCATTTATTAGGAAGTATTTGAAAAGCGCTGTTGCTAGTGGTAAATTAATTCAGACAAAAGGCAAAGGTGCATCTGGTTCATTCAAATTACCAAGCTTAGCTAAAACGAAAACTGAAGGTAATAAAACCACTGTGAATAAGAAATCTGCAGCAAAGAAATCAGAAAATAAATCAAAAGAGAAAGCAATTAAAAGCGAAAAAAAGAAGAGTGATAAAAAGAAAACTGAAAAGAAAAAAGCAGCTACTTCTGCAGCTAAAGGTGCTAAAAAAGCCGGCTCTCCAAAGGCAAAACCTTCAAAACCAAAACAACAAAAACCTAAAAAAGAGAAAACGGCAAAAGCAGCTCCAAAAACACCAAAAGCTCCAAAACCGAAAAAACTTGCAGCCCCAAAAAAAACAACCGCCAAGAAAGCAGCGAAAAAATAAATTCTTCGCATTAAGAATCTACTTAAATCAATACGTAACCACTGAAAAAAGTGGAGATAGAAAAACATGGCTAAAAGTCATATTTTTAAGACAGAAGTAAAAATCAAAAAGCATATAAGCCCTTTTCAGGGCTACAAATTATATAAACGAAGAGTTTACATATACATATTACACATGTTATACTAATACACAATCAATACAAATAGTTTTTTCTTAAGATTTTTCATAAAATGAAATTATCAAGTATGTGATTCTGATAAAATGTATTTTATAAATTATATGCGACGTAGAATATTTTGTTCTTTTTATTTTTTTATTAGAAAATTTTATTATTTAATATTTTTTACTCCTTTCTAATTTTATAACAAAATTTTTCATATTACCGCCATTTCATATTATTTAAGTATACAGTAGATCCTTATTAGCCCATTACATCAATACAAAAACAACAAAAAATTGATAAAGGTGTGTACATATAAAAGCGTATGTATGTACATAATATAAATGTCCATGTAGATTTTGTATGTACATTTATAAAAATTTTCAAAATTTAATTATAAATTATTTAAAATAATTAAAAATTATATTATACGAATCTATTCATTCGAATAATGAAAAAATGACATCATAAAATTAAAAAGGATAAACATTTTAAGTACTGAATAAGAATTTAATATTTTGTATGAAGGCATGTATCAGAATTCAGAATGACTTTAATTTGATTATAAATTGAGTAATAAATATGACACAAATGTAAGTTATTTAATAAAAATTTGTGAAATATAAATAAAGAATATAAACTATGATTTATTTAAGAAATTATTAAAAATTATTCATTGGAATTTGAGAAAAAGTAATTTTTATTAAAATTATCGGAAAATTTCAACTGAAATTTTATAAAAAAATTTAAATATTTGTTAAATTTAATAATAAATGGTAAATATATAAGATATTTTAGGTAGAAAAAAATGTATACTTTCGATATTTGACAGAAATGATGACAAAAATATTTGTATAAATTTTATACAATTAATTAATTGAAAAAAAGCTGAACAAAAAATGAGAAGAATTTGAAGAAATGCAAACAAAAAATTAAGAAGAGTCTACATTCAGATGCTCACGAGTTAACACGGTATGTATGTTGTTAACGGTTGGATAAAGTACAACAAAGTACATGTACAATATTAAATTGCAACTAGCAAGTATACAATCATTCCATATACATAACTAACTAAGTGTAGTGTATCTCGTTTTTATAGAAGGCAGATTACAAGTGTGTTACGGTTGTTAATTTTTGTTTATTTTAAAAAGTTTTGATTTTTGAGTGGTAAAATTAATATTTGCTTCAAGAAGATTTTCAATAATAGTGAAAAAAAAAAAAGTTAAAGTATGGCAGAAACAGGAAATACAGAAGCAGCTGCTGCAGCTACCAATGTTGAGGCAAAAAAGTCAAAAAAGACTTCATCTGGTGGACCTAAGAAGCCAAAAAGCAAGCCTACTCATCCTCCAACAGCCCAAATGGTAGATAATGCAATTAAAACATTGAAAGAAAGAGGTGGTTCTTCGTTATCTGCTATCAAGAAATTCTTAGCTGTAAATTACAAGGTTGATACCGAAAAATTAGCTCCATTTATTAGGAAGTATTTGAAAAGCGCTGTTGCTAGTGGTAAATTAATTCAGACAAAAGGCAAAGGTGCATCTGGTTCATTCAAATTACCAAGCTTAGCTAAAACGAAAACTGAAGGTAATAAAACCACTGTGAATAAGAAATCTGCAGCAAAGAAATCAGAAAATAAATCAAAAGAGAAAGCAATTAAAAGCGAAAAAAAGAAGAGTGATAAAAAGAAAACTGAAAAGAAAAAAGCAGCTACTTCTGCAGCTAAAGGTGCTAAAAAAGCCGGCTCTCCAAAGGCAAAACCTTCAAAACCAAAACAACAAAAACCTAAAAAAGAGAAAACGGCAAAAGCAGCTCCAAAAACACCAAAAGCTCCAAAACCGAAAAAACTTGCAGCCCCAAAAAAAACAACCGCCAAGAAAGCAGCGAAAAAATAAATTCTTCGCATTAAGAATCTACTTAAATCAATACGTAACCACTGAAAAAAGTGGAGATAGAAAAACATGGCTAAAAGTCATATTTTTAAGACAGAAGTAAAAATCAAAAAGCATATAAGCCCTTTTCAGGGCTACAAATTATATAAACGAAGAGTTTACATATACATATTACACATGTTATACTAATACACAATCAATACAAATAGTTTTTTCTTAAGATTTTTCATAAAATGAAATTATCAAGTATGTGATTCTGATAAAATGTATTTTATAAATTATATGCGACATAGAATATTTTGTTCTTTTTATTTTTTTATTAGAAAATTTTATTATTTAATATTTTTTACTCCTTTCTAATTTTATAACAAAATTTTTCATATTACCGCCATTTCATATTATTTAAGTATACAGTAGATCCTTATTAGCCCATTACATCAATACAAAAACAACAAAAAATTGATAAAGGTGTGTACATATAAAAGCGTATGTATGTACATAATATAAATGTCCATGTAGATTTTGTATGTACATTTATAAAAATTTTCAAAATTTAATTATAAATTATTTAAAATAATTAAAAATTATATTATACGAATCTATTCATTCGAATAATGAAAAAATGACATCATAAAATTAAAAAGGATAAATATTTTAAGTACTGAATAAGAATTTAATATTTTGTATGAAGGCATGTATCAGAATTCAGAATGACTTTAATTTGATTATAAATTGATTAATAAATATGACACAAATGTAAGTTATTTAATAAAAATTTGTGAAATATAAATAAAGAATATAAACTATGATTTATTTAAGAAATTATTAAAAATTATTCATTGGAATTTGAGAAAAAGTAATTTTTATTAAAATTATCGGAAAATTTCAACTGAAATTTTATAAAAAAATTTAAATATTTGTTAAATTTAATAATAAATGGTAAATATATAAGATATTTTAGGTAGAAAAAAATGTATACTTTCGATATTTGACAGAAATGATGACAAAAATATTTGTATAAATTTTATACAATTAATTAATTGAAAAAAAGCTGAACAAAAAATGAGAAGAATTTGAAGAAATGCAAACAAAAAATTAAGAAGAGTCTACATTCAGATGCTCACGAGTTAACACGGTATGTATGTTGTTAACGGTTGGATAAAGTACAACAAAATACATGTACAATATTAAATTGCAACTAGCAAGTATACAATCATTCCATATACATAACTAAGTAAGTGTATCTCGTTTTTATAGAAGGCAGATTACAAGTGTGTTACGGTTGTTAATTTTTGTTTATTTTAAAAAGTTTTGATTTTTGAGTGGTAAAATTAATATTTGCTTCAAGAAGATTTTCAATAATAGTGAAAAAAAAAAAAGTTAAAGTATGGCAGAAACAGGAAATACAGAAGCAGCTGCTGCAGCTACCAATGTTGAGGCAAAAAAGTCAAAAAAGACTTCATCTGGTGGACCTAAGAAGCCAAAAAGCAAGCCTACTCATCCTCCAACAGCCCAAATGGTAGATAATGCAATTAAAACATTGAAAGAAAGAGGTGGTTCTTCGCTATCTGCTATCAAGAAATTCTTAGCTGTAAATTACAAGGTTGATACCGAAAAATTAGCTCCATTTATTAGGAAGTATTTGAAAAGCGCTGTTGCTAGTGGTAAATTAATTCAGACAAAAGGCAAAGGTGCATCTGGTTCATTCAAATTACCAAGCTTAGCTAAAACGAAAACTGAAGGTAATAAAACCACTGTGAATAAGAAATCTGCAGCAAAGAAATCAGAAAATAAATCAAAAGAGAAAGCAATTAAAAGCGAAAAAAAGAAGAGTGATAAAAAGAAAACTGAAAAGAAAAAAGCAGCTACTTCTGCAGCTAAAGGTGCTAAAAAAGCCGGCTCTCCAAAGGCAAAACCTTCAAAACCAAAACAACAAAAACCTAAAAAAGAGAAAACGGCAAAAGCAGCTCCAAAAACACCAAAAGCTCCAAAACCGAAAAAACTTGTAGCCCCAAAAAAGACAACCGCCAAGAAAGCAGCGAAAAAATAAATTCTTCGTATTAAGAATCTACTTAAATCAATACGTAACCACTGAAAAAAGTGGAGATAGAAAAACATGGCTAAAAGTCATATTTTTAAGACAGAAGTAAAAATCAAAAAGCATATAAGCCCTTTTCAGGGCTACAAATTATATAAACGAAGAGTTTACATATACATATTACACATGTTATACTAATACACAATCAATACAAATAGTTTTTTCTTAAGATTTTTCATAAAATGAAATTATCAAGTATGTGATTCTGATAAAATGTATTTTATAAATTATATGCGACGTAGAATATTTTGTTCTTTTTATTTTTTTATTAGAAAATTTTATTATTTAATATTTTTTACTCCTTTCTAATTTTATAACAAAATTTTTCATATTACCGCCATTTCATATTATTTAAGTATACAGTAGATCCCTATTAGCCCATTACATCAATACAAAAACAACAAAAAATTGATAAAGGTGTGTACATATAAAAGCGTATGTATGTACATAATATAAATGTGCATGTAGATTTTGTATGTACATTTATAAAAATTTTCAAAATTTAATTATAAATTATTTAAAATAATTAAAAATTATATTATACGAATCTATTCATTCGAATAATGAAAAAATGACATCATAAAATTAAAAAGGATAAACATTTTAAGTACTGAATAAGAATTTAATATTTTGTATGAAGGCATGTATCAGAATTCAGAATGACTTTAATTTGATTATAAATTGATTAATAAATATGACACAAATGTAAGTTATTTAATAAAAATTTGTGAAATATAAATAAAGAATATAAACTATGATTTATTTAAGAAATTATTAAAAATTATTCATTGGAATTTGAGAAAAAGTAATTTTTATTAAAATTATCGGAAAATTTCAACTGAAATTTTATAAAAAAATTTAAATATTTGTTAAATTTAATAATAAATGGTAAATATATAAGATATTTTAGGTAGAAAAAAATGTATACTTTCGATATTTGACAGAAATGATGACAAAAATATTTGTATAAATTTTATACAATTAATTAATTGAAAAAAAGCTGAACAAAAAATGAGAAGAATTTGAAGAAATGCAAACAAAAAATTAAGAAGAGTCTACATTCAGATGCTCACGAGTTAACATGGTATGTATGTTGTTAACGGTTGGATAAAGTACAACAAAATACATGTACAATATTAAATTGCAACTAGCAAGTATACAATCATTCCATATACATAACTAAGTAAGTGTATCTCGTTTTTATAGAAGGCAGATTACAAGTGTGTTACGGTTGTTAATTTTTGTTTATTTTAAAAAGTTTTGATTTTTGAGTGGTAAAATTAATATTTGCTTCAAGAAGATTTTCAATAATAGTGAAAAAAAAAAAAGTTAAAGTATGGCAGAAACAGGAAATACAGAAGCAGCTGCTGCAGCTACCAATGTTGAGGCAAAAAAGTCAAAAAAGACTTCATCTGGTGGACCTAAGAAGCCAAAAAGCAAGCCTACTCATCCTCCAACAGCCCAAATGGTAGATAATGCAATTAAAACATTGAAAGAAAGAGGTGGTTCTTCGTTATCTGCTATCAAGAAATTCTTAGCTGTAAATTACAAGGTTGATACCGAAAAATTAGCTCCATTTATTAGGAAGTATTTGAAAAGCGCTGTTGCTAGTGGTAAATTAATTCAGACAAAAGGCAAAGGTGCATCTGGTTCATTCAAATTACCAAGCTTAGCTAAAACGAAAACTGAAGGTAATAAAACCACTGTGAATAAGAAATCAGAAAATAAATCAAAAGAGAAAGCAATTAAAAGCGAAAAAAAGAAGAGTGATAAAAAGAAAACTGAAAAGAAAAAAGCAGCTACTTCTGCAGCTAAAGGTGCTAAAAAAGCCGGTTCTCCAAAGGCAAAACCTTCAAAACCAAAACAACAAAAACCTAAAAAAGAGAAAACGGCAAAAGCAGCTCCAAAAACACCAAAAGCTCCAAAACCGAAAAAACTTGCAGCCCCAAAAAAGACAACCGCCAAGAAAGCAGCGAAAAAATAAATTCTTCGCATTAAGAATCTACTTAAATCAATACGTAACCACTGAAAAAAGTGGAGATAGAAAAACATGGCTAAAAGTCATATTTTTAAGACAGAAGTAAAAATCAAAAAGCATATAAGCCCTTTTCAGGGCTACAAATTATATAAACGAAGAGTTTACATATACATATTACACATGTTATACTAATACACAATCAATACAAATAGTTTTTTCTTAAGATTTTTCATAAAATGAAATTATCAAGTATGTGATTCTGATAAAATGTATTTTATAAATTATATGCGACGTAGAATATTTTGTTCTTTTTATTTTTTTATTAGAAAATTTTATTATTTAATATTTTTTACTCCTTTCTAATTTTATAACAAAATTTTTCATATTACCGCCATTTCATATTATTTAAGTATACAGTAGATCCTTATTAGCCCATTACATCAATACAAAAACAACAAAAAATTGATAAAGGTGTGTACATATAAAAGCGTATGTATGTACATAATATAAATGTCCATGTAGATTTTGTATGTACATTTATAAAAATTTTCAAAATTTAATTATAAATTATTTAAAATAATTAAAAATTATATTATACAAATCTATTCATTCGAATAATGAAAAAATGACATCATAAAATTAAAAAGGATAAACATTTTAAGTACTGAATAAGAATTTAATATTTTGTATGAAGGCATGTATCAGAATTCAGAATGACTTTAATTTGATTATAAATTGATTAATAAATATGACACAAATGTAAGTTATTTAATAAAAATTTGTGAAATATAAATAAAGAATATAAACTATGATTTATTTAAGAAATTATTAAAAATTATTCATTGGAATTTGAGAAAAAGTAATTTTTATTAAAATTATCGGAAAATTTCAACTGAAATTTTATAAAAAAATTTAAATATTTGTTAAATTTAATAATAAATGGTAAATATATAAGATATTTTAGGTAGAAAAAAATGTATACTTTCGATATTTGACAGAAATGATGACAAAAATATTTGTATAAATTTTATACAATTAATTAATTGAAAAAAAGCTGAACAAAAAATGAGAAGAATTTGAAGAAATGCAAACAAAAAATTAAGAAGAGTCTACATTCAGATGCTCACGAGTTAACACGGTATGTATGTTGTTAACGGTTGGATAAAGTACAACAAAGTACATGTACAATATTAAATTGCAACTAGCAAGTATACAATCATTACATATACATAACTAACTAAGTGTAGTGTATCTCGTTTTTATAGAAGGCAGATTACAAGTGTGTTACGGTTGTTAATTTTTGTTTATTTTAAAAAGTTTTGATTTTTGAGTGGTAAAATTAATATTTGCTTCAAGAAGATTTTCAATAATAGTGAAAAAAAAAAAAGTTAAAGTATGGCAGAAACAGGAAATACAGAAGCAGCTGCTGCAGCTACCAATGTTGAGGCAAAAAAGTCAAAAAAGACTTCATCTGGTGGACCTAAGAAGCCAAAAAGCAAGCCTACTCATCCTCCAACAGCCCAAATGGTAAATAATGCAATTAAAACATTGAAAGAAAGAGGTGGTTCTTCGTTATCTGCTATCAAGAAATTCTTAGCTGTAAATTACAAGGTTGATACCGAAAAATTAGCTCCATTTATTAGGAAGTATTTGAAAAGCGCTGTTGCTAGTGGTAAATTAATTCAGACAAAAGGCAAAGGTGCATCTGGTTCATTCAAATTACCAAGCTTAGCTAAAACGAAAACTGAAGGTAATAAAACCACTGTGAATAAGAAATCTGCAGCAAAGAAATCAGAAAATAAATCAAAAGAGAAAGCAATTAAAAGCGAAAAAAAGAAGAGTGATAAAAAGAAAACTGAAAAGAAAAAAGCAGCTACTTCTGCAGCTAAAGGTGCTAAAAAAGCCGGTTCTCCAAAGGCAAAACCTTCAAAACCAAAACAACAAAAACCTAAAAAAGAGAAAACGGCAAAAGCAGCTCCAAAAACACCAAAAGCTCCAAAACCGAAAAAACTTGCAGCCCCAAAAAAGACAACCGCCAAGAAAGCAGCGAAAAAATAAATTCTTCGCATTAAGAATCTACTTAAATCAATACGTAACCACTGAAAAAAGTGGAGATAGAAAAACATGGCTAAAAGTCATATTTTTAAGACAGAAGTAAAAATCAAAAAGCATATAAGCCCTTTTCAGGGCTACAAATTATATAAACGAAGAGTTTACATATACATATTACACATGTTATACTAATACACAATCAATACAAATAGTTTTTTCTTAAGATTTTTCATAAAATGAAATTATCAAGTATGTGATTCTGATAAAATGTATTTTATAAATTATATGCGACGTAGAATATTTTGTTCTTTTTATTTTTTTATTAGAAAATTTTATTATTTAATATTTTTTACTCCTTTCTAATTTTATAACAAAATTTTTCATATTACCGCCATTTCATATTATTTAAGTATACAGTAGATCCTTATTAGCCCATTACATCAATACAAAAACAACAAAAAATTGATAAAGGTGTGTACATATAAAAGCGTATGTATGTACATAATATAAATGTCCATGTAGATTTTGTATGTACATTTATAAAAATTTTCAAAATTTAATTATAAATTATTTAAAATAATTAAAAATTATATTATACGAATCTATTCATTCGAATAATGAAAAAATGACATCATAAAATTAAAAAGGATAAACATTTTAAGTACTGAATAAGAATTTAATATTTTGTATGAAGGCATGTATCAGAATTCAGAATGACTTTAATTTGATTATAAATTGATTAATAAATATGACACAAATGTAAGTTATTTAATAAAAATTTGTGAAATATAAATAAAGAATATAAACTATGATTTATTTAAGAAATTATTAAAAATTATTCATTGGAATTTGAGAAAAAGTAATTTTTATTAAAATCATCGGAAAAATTCAACTGAAATTTTATAAAAAAATTTAAATATTTGTTAAATTTAATAATAAATGGTAAATATATAAGATATTTTAGGTAGAAAAAAATGTATACTTTCGATATTTGACAGAAATGATGACAAAAATATTTGTATAAATTTTATACAATTAATTAATTGAAAAAAAGCTGAACAAAAAATGAGAAGAATTTGAAGAAATGCAAACAAAAAATTAAGAAGAGTCTACATTCAGATGCTCACGAGTTAACACGGTATGTATGTTGTTAACGGTTGGATAAAGTACAACAAAGTACATGTACAATATTAAATTGCAACTAGCAAGTATACAATCATTACATATACATAACTAACTAAGTGTAGTGTATCTCGTTTTTATAGAAGGCAGATTACAAGTGTGTTACGGTTGTTAATTTTTGTTTATTTTAAAAAGTTTTGATTTTTGAGTGGTAAAATTAATATTTGCTTCAAGAAGATTTTCAATAATAGTGAAAAAAAAAAAGTTAAAGTATGGCAGAAACAGGAAATACAGAAGCAGCTGCTGCAGCTACCAATGTTGAGGCAAAAAAGTCAAAAAAGACTTCATCTGGTGGACCTAAGAAGCCAAAAAGCAAGCCTACTCATCCTCCAACAGCCCAAATGGTAGATAATGCAATTAAAACATTGAAAGAAAGAGGTGGTTCTTCGTTATCTGCTATCAAGAAATTCTTAGCTGTAAATTACAAGGTTGATACCGAAAAATTAGCTCCATTTATTAGGAAGTATTTGAAAAGCGCTGTTGCTAGTGGTAAATTAATTCAGACAAAAGGCAAAGGTGCATCTGGTTCATTCAAATTACCAAGCTTAGCTAAAACGAAAACTGAAGGTAATAAAACCACTGTGAATAAGAAATCTGCAGCAAAGAAATCAGAAAATAAATCAAAAGAGAAAGCAATTAAAAGCGAAAAAAAGAAGAGTGATAAAAAGAAAACTGAAAAGAAAAAAGCAGCTACTTCTGCAGCTAAAGGTGCTAAAAAAGCCGGTTCTCCAAAGGCAAAACCTTCAAAACCAAAACAACAAAAACCTAAAAAAGAGAAAACGGCAAAAGCAGCTCCAAAAACACCAAAAGCTCCAAAACCGAAAAAACTTGCAGCCCCAAAAAAGACAACCGCCAAGAAAGCAGCGAAAAAATAAATTCTTCGCATTAAGAATCTACTTAAATCAATACGTAACCACTGAAAAAAGTGGAGATAGAAAAACATGGCTAAAAGTCATATTTTTAAGACAGAAGTAAAAATCAAAAAGCATATAAGCCCTTTTCAGGGCTACAAATTATATAAACGAAGAGTTTACATATACATATTACACATGTTATACTAATACACAATCAATACAAATAGTTTTTTCTTAAGATTTTTCATAAAATGAAATTATCAAGTATGTGATTCTGATAAAATGTATTTTATAAATTATATGCGACGTAGAATATTTTGTTCTTTTTATTTTTTTATTAGAAAATTTTATTATTTAATATTTTTTACTCCTTTCTAATTTTATAACAAAATTTTTCATATTACCGCCATTTCATATTATTTAAGTATACAGTAGATCCTTATTAGCCCATTACATCAATACAAAAACAACAAAAAATTGATAAAGGTGTGTACATATAAAAGCGTATGTATGTACATAATATAAATGTCCATGTAGATTTTGTATGTACATTTATAAAAATTTTCAAAATTTAATTATAAATTATTTAAAATAATTAAAAATTATATTATACAAATCTATTCATTCGAATAATGAAAAAATGACATCATAAAATTAAAAAGGATAAACATTTTAAGTACTGAATAAGAATTTAATATTTTGTATGAAGGCATGTATCAGAATTCAGAATGACTTTAATTTGATTATAAATTGATTAATAAATATGACACAAATGTAAGTTATTTAATAAAAATTTGTGAAATATAAATAAAGAATATAAACTATGATTTATTTAAGAAATTATTAAAAATTATTCATTGGAATTTGAGAAAAAGTAATTTTTATTAAAATTATCGGAAAATTTCAACTGAAATTTTATAAAAAAATTTAAATATTTGTTAAATTTAATAATAAATGGTAAATATATAAGATATTTTAGGTAGAAAAAAATGTATACTTTCGATATTTGACAGAAATGATGACAAAAATATTTGTATAAATTTTATACAATTAATTAATTGAAAAAAAGCTGAACAAAAAATGAGAAGAATTTGAAGAAATGCAAACAAAAAATTAAGAAGAGTCTACATTCAGATGCTCACGAGTTAACACGGTATGTATGTTGTTAACGGTTGGATAAAGTACAACAAAGTACATGTACAATATTAAATTGCAACTAGCAAGTATACAATCATTACATATACATAACTAACTAAGTGTAGTGTATCTCGTTTTTATAGAAGGCAGATTACAAGTGTGTTACGGTTGTTAATTTTTGTTTATTTTAAAAAGTTTTGATTTTTGAGTGGTAAAATTAATATTTGCTTCAAGAAGATTTTCAATAATAGTGAAAAAAAAAAAAGTTAAAGTATGGCAGAAACAGGAAATACAGAAGCAGCTGCTGCAGCTACCAATGTTGAGGCAAAAAAGTCAAAAAAGACTTCATCTGGTGGACCTAAGAAGCCAAAAAGCAAGCCTACTCATCCTCCAACAGCCCAAATGGTAAATAATGCAATTAAAACATTGAAAGAAAGAGGTGGTTCTTCGTTATCTGCTATCAAGAAATTCTTAGCTGTAAATTACAAGGTTGATACCGAAAAATTAGCTCCATTTATTAGGAAGTATTTGAAAAGCGCTGTTGCTAGTGGTAAATTAATTCAGACAAAAGGCAAAGGTGCATCTGGTTCATTCAAATTACCAAGCTTAGCTAAAACGAAAACTGAAGGTAATAAAACCACTGTGAATAAGAAATCTGCAGCAAAGAAATCAGAAAATAAATCAAAAGAGAAAGCAATTAAAAGCGAAAAAAAGAAGAGTGATAAAAAGAAAACTGAAAAGAAAAAAGCAGCTACTTCTGCAGCTAAAGGTGCTAAAAAAGCCGGTTCTCCAAAGGCAAAACCTTCAAAACCAAAACAACAAAAACCTAAAAAAGAGAAAACGGCAAAAGCAGCTCCAAAAACACCAAAAGCTCCAAAACCGAAAAAACTTGCAGCCCCAAAAAAGACAACCGCCAAGAAAGCAGCGAAAAAATAAATTCTTCGCATTAAGAATCTACTTAAATCAATACGTAACCACTGAAAAAAGTGGAGATAGAAAAACATGGCTAAAAGTCATATTTTTAAGACAGAAGTAAAAATCAAAAAGCATATAAGCCCTTTTCAGGGCTACAAATTATATAAACGAAGAGTTTACATATACATATTACACATGTTATACTAATACACAATCAATACAAATAGTTTTTTCTTAAGATTTTTCATAAAATGAAATTATCAAGTATGTGATTCTGATAAAATGTATTTTATAAATTATATGCGACGTAGAATATTTTGTTCTTTTTATTTTTTTATTAGAAAATTTTATTATTTAATATTTTTTACTCCTTTCTAATTTTATAACAAAATTTTTCATATTACCGCCATTTCATATTATTTAAGTATACAGTAGATCCTTATTAGCCCATTACATCAATACAAAAACAACAAAAAATTGATAAAGGTGTGTACATATAAAAGCGTATGTATGTACATAATATAAATGTCCATGTAGATTTTGTATGTACATTTATAAAAATTTTCAAAATTTAATTATAAATTATTTAAAATAATTAAAAATTATATTATACGAATCTATTCATTCGAATAATGAAAAAATGACATCATAAAATTAAAAAGGATAAACATTTTAAGTACTGAATAAGAATTTAATATTTTGTATGAAGGCATGTATCAGAATTCAGAATGACTTTAATTTGATTATAAATTGATTAATAAATATGACACAAATGTAAGTTATTTAATAAAAATTTGTGAAATATAAATAAAGAATATAAACTATGATTTATTTAAGAAATTATTAAAAATTATTCATTGGAATTTGAGAAAAAGTAATTTTTATTAAAATCATCGGAAAAATTCAACTGAAATTTTATAAAAAAATTTAAATATTTGTTAAATTTAATAATAAATGGTAAATATATAAGATATTTTAGGTAGAAAAAAATGTATACTTTCGATATTTGACAGAAATGATGACAAAAATATTTGTATAAATTTTATACAATTAATTAATTGAAAAAAAGCTGAACAAAAAATGAGAAGAATTTGAAGAAATGCAAACAAAAAATTAAGAAGAGTCTACATTCAGATGCTCACGAGTTAACACGGTATGTATGTTGTTAACGGTTGGATAAAGTACAACAAAGTACATGTACAATATTAAATTGCAACTAGCAAGTATACAATCATTACATATACATAACTAACTAAGTGTAGTGTATCTCGTTTTTATAGAAGGCAGATTACAAGTGTGTTACGGTTGTTAATTTTTGTTTATTTTAAAAAGTTTTGATTTTTGAGTGGTAAAATTAATATTTGCTTCAAGAAGATTTTCAATAATAGTGAAAAAAAAAAAGTTAAAGTATGGCAGAAACAGGAAATACAGAAGCAGCTGCTGCAGCTACCAATGTTGAGGCAAAAAAGTCAAAAAAGACTTCATCTGGTGGACCTAAGAAGCCAAAAAGCAAGCCTACTCATCCTCCAACAGCCCAAATGGTAGATAATGCAATTAAAACATTGAAAGAAAGAGGTGGTTCTTCGTTATCTGCTATCAAGAAATTATTAGCTGTAAATTACAAGGTTGATACCGAAAAATTAGCTCCATTTATTAGGAAGTATTTGAAAAGCGCTGTTGCTAGTGGTAAATTAATTCAGACAAAAGGCAAAGGTGCATCTGGTTCATTCAAATTACCAAGCTTAGCTAAAACGAAAACTGAAGGTAATAAAACCACTGTGAATAAGAAATCTGCAGCAAAGAAATCAGAAAATAAATCAAAAGAGAAAGCAATTAAAAGCGAAAAAAAGAAGAGTGATAAAAAGAAAACTGAAAAGAAAAAAGCAGCTACTTCTGCAGCTAAAGGTGCTAAAAAAGCCGGCTCTCCAAAGGCAAAACCTTCAAAACCAAAACAACAAAAACCTAAAAAAGAGAAAACGGCAAAAGCAGCTCCAAAAACACCAAAAGCTCCAAAACCGAAAAAACTTGCAGCCCCAAAAAAGACAACCGCCAAGAAAGCAGCGAAAAAATAAATTCTTCGCATTAAGAATCTACTTAAATCAATACGTAACCACTGAAAAAAGTGGAGATAGAAAAACATGGCTAAAAGTCATATTTTTAAGACAGAAGTAAAAATCAAAAAGCATATAAGCCCTTTTCAGGGCTACAAATTATATAAACGAAGAGTTTACATATACATATTACACATGTTATACTAATACACAATCAATACAAATAGTTTTTTCTTAAGATTTTTCATAAAATGAAATTATCAAGTATGTGATTCTGATAAAATGTATTTTATAAATTATATGCGACGTAGAATATTTTGTTCTTTTTATTTTTTTATTAGAAAATTTTATTATTTAATATTTTTTACTCCTTTCTAATTTTATAACAAAATTTTTCATATTACCGCCATTTCATATTATTTAAGTATACAGTAGATCCTTATTAGCCCATTACATCAATACAAAAACAACAAAAAATTGATAAAGGTGTGTACATATAAAAGCGTATGTATGTACATAATATAAATGTCCATGTAGATTTTGTATGTACATTTATAAAAATTTTCAAAATTTAATTATAAATTATTTAAAATAATTAAAAATTATATTATACGAATCTATTCATTCGAATAATGAAAAAATGACATCATAAAATTAAAAAGGATAAACATTTTAAGTACTGAATAAGAATTTAATATTTTGTATGAAGGCATGTATCAGAATTCAGAATGACTTTAATTTGATTATAAATTGATTAATAAATATGACACAAATGTAAGTTATTTAATAAAAATTTGTGAAATATAAATAAAGAATATAAACTATGATTTATTTAAGAAATTATTAAAAATTATTCATTGGAATTTGAGAAAAAGTAATTTTTATTAAAATCATCGGAAAAATTCAACTGAAATTTTATAAAAAAATTTAAATATTTGTTAAATTTAATAATAAATGGTAAATATATAAGATATTTTAGGTAGAAAAAAATGTATACTTTCGATATTTGACAGAAATGATGACAAAAATATTTGTATAAATTTTATACAATTAATTAATTGAAAAAAAGCTGAACAAAAAATGAGAAGAATTTGAAGAAATGCAAACAAAAAATTAAGAAGAGTCTACATTCAGATGCTCACGAGTTAACATGGTATGTATGTTGTTAACGGTTGGATAAAGTACAACAAAATACATGTACAATATTAAATTGCAACTAGCAAGTATACAATCATTCCATATACATAACTAAGTAAGTGTATCTCGTTTTTATAGAAGGCAGATTACAAGTGTGTTACGGTTGTTAATTTTTGTTTATTTTAAAAAGTTTTGATTTTTGAGTGGTAAAATTAATATTTGCTTCAAGAAGATTTTCAATAATAGTGAAAAAAAAAAAAGTTAAAGTATGGCAGAAACAGGAAATACAGAAGCAGCTGCTGCAGCTACCAATGTTGAGGCAAAAAAGTCAAAAAAGACTTCATCTGGTGGACCTAAGAAGCCAAAAAGCAAGCCTACTCATCCTCCAACAGCCCAAATGGTAGATAATGCAATTAAAACATTGAAAGAAAGAGGTGGTTCTTCGTTATCTGCTATCAAGAAATTCTTAGCTGTAAATTACAAGGTTGATACCGAAAAATTAGCTCCATTTATTAGGAAGTATTTGAAAAGCGCTGTTGCTAGTGGTAAATTAATTCAGACAAAAGGCAAAGGTGCATCTGGTTCATTCAAATTACCAAGCTTAGCTAAAACGAAAACTGAAGGTAATAAAACCACTGTGAATAAGAAATCTGCAGCAAAGAAATCAGAAAATAAATCAAAAGAGAAAGCAATTAAAAGCGAAAAAAAGAAGAGTGATAAAAAGAAAACTGAAAAGAAAAAAGCAGCTACTTCTGCAGCTAAAGGTGCTAAAAAAGCCGGTTCTCCAAAGGCAAAACCTTCAAAACCAAAACAACAAAAACCTAAAAAAGAGAAAACGGCAAAAGCAGCTCCAAAAACACCAAAAGCTCCAAAACCGAAAAAACTTGCAGCCCCAAAAAAGACAACCGCCAAGAAAGCAGCGAAAAAATAAATTCTTCGCATTAAGAATCTACTTAAATCAATACGTAACCACTGAAAAAAGTGGAGATAGAAAAACATGGCTAAAAGTCATATTTTTAAGACAGAAGTAAAAATCAAAAAGCATATAAGCCCTTTTCAGGGCTACAAATTATATAAACGAAGAGTTTACATATACATATTACACATGTTATACTAATACACAATCAATACAAATAGTTTTTTCTTAAGATTTTTCATAAAATGAAATTATCAAGTATGTGATTCTGATAAAATGTATTTTATAAATTATATGCGACGTAGAATATTTTGTTCTTTTTATTTTTTTATTAGAAAATTTTATTATTTAATATTTTTTACTCCTTTCTAATTTTATAACAAAATTTTTCATATTACCGCCATTTCATATTATTTAAGTATACAGTAGATCCTTATTAGCCCATTACATCAATACAAAAACAACAAAAAATTGATAAAGGTGTGTACATATAAAAGCGTATGTATGTACATAATATAAATGTCCATGTAGATTTTGTATGTACATTTATAAAAATTTTCAAAATTTAATTATAAATTATTTAAAATAATTAAAAATTATATTATACGAATCTATTCATTCGAATAATGAAAAAATGACATCATAAAATTAAAAAGGATAAATATTTTAAGTACTGAATAAGAATTTAATATTTTGTATGAAGGCATGTATCAGAATTCAGAATGACTTTAATTTGATTATAAATTGATTAATAAATATGACACAAATGTAAGTTATTTAATAAAAATTTGTGAAATATAAATAAAGAATATAAACTATGATTTATTTAAGAAATTATTAAAAATTATTCATTGGAATTTGAGAAAAAGTAATTTTTATTAAAATTATCGGAAAATTTCAACTGAAATTTTATAAAAAAATTTAAATATTTGTTAAATTTAATAATAAATGGTAAATATATAAGATATTTTAGGTAGAAAAAAATGTATACTTTCGATATTTGACAGAAATGATGACAAAAATATTTGTATAAATTTTATACAATTAATTAATTGAAAAAAAGCTGAACAAAAAATGAGAAGAATTTGAAGAAATGCAAACAAAAAATTAAGAAGAGTCTACATTCAGATGCTCACGAGTTAACACGGTATGTATGTTGTTAACGGTTGGATAAAGTACAACAAAGTACATGTACAATATTAAATTGCAACTAGCAAGTATACAATCATTACATATACATAACTAACTAAGTGTAGTGTATCTCGTTTTTATAGAAGGCAGATTACAAGTGTGTTACGGTTGTTAATTTTTGTTTATTTTAAAAAGTTTTGATTTTTGAGTGGTAAAATTAATATTTGCTTCAAGAAGATTTTCAATAATAGTGAAAAAAAAAAAGTTAAAGTATGGCAGAAACAGGAAATACAGAAGCAGCTGCTGCAGCTACCAATGTTGAGGCAAAAAAGTCAAAAAAGACTTCATCTGGTGGACCTAAGAAGCCAAAAAGCAAGCCTACTCATCCTCCAACAGCCCAAATGGTAGATAATGCAATTAAAACATTGAAAGAAAGAGGTGGTTCTTCGTTATCTGCTATCAAGAAATTATTAGCTGTAAATTACAAGGTTGATACCGAAAAATTAGCTCCATTTATTAGGAAGTATTTGAAAAGCGCTGTTGCTAGTGGTAAATTAATTCAGACAAAAGGCAAAGGTGCATCTGGTTCATTCAAATTACCAAGCTTAGCTAAAACGAAAACTGAAGGTAATAAAACCACTGTGAATAAGAAATCTGCAGCAAAGAAATCAGAAAATAAATCAAAAGAGAAAGCAATTAAAAGCGAAAAAAAGAAGAGTGATAAAAAGAAAACTGAAAAGAAAAAAGCAGCTACTTCTGCAGCTAAAGGTGCTAAAAAAGCCGGCTCTCCAAAGGCAAAACCTTCAAAACCAAAACAACAAAAACCTAAAAAAGAGAAAACGGCAAAAGCAGCTCCAAAAACACCAAAAGCTCCAAAACCGAAAAAACTTGCAGCCCCAAAAAAGACAACCGCCAAGAAAGCAGCGAAAAAATAAATTCTTCGCATTAAGAATCTACTTAAATCAATACGTAACCACTGAAAAAAGTGGAGATAGAAAAACATGGCTAAAAGTCATATTTTTAAGACAGAAGTAAAAATCAAAAAGCATATAAGCCCTTTTCAGGGCTACAAATTATATAAACGAAGAGTTTACATATACATATTACACATGTTATACTAATACACAATCAATACAAATAGTTTTTTCTTAAGATTTTTCATAAAATGAAATTATCAAGTATGTGATTCTGATAAAATGTATTTTATAAATTATATGCGACGTAGAATATTTTGTTCTTTTTATTTTTTTATTAGAAAATTTTATTATTTAATATTTTTTACTCCTTTCTAATTTTATAACAAAATTTTTCATATTACCGCCATTTCATATTATTTAAGTATACAGTAGATCCTTATTAGCCCATTACATCAATACAAAAACAACAAAAAATTGATAAAGGTGTGTACATATAAAAGCGTATGTATGTACATAATATAAATGTCCATGTAGATTTTGTATGTACATTTATAAAAATTTTCAAAATTTAATTATAAATTATTTAAAATAATTAAAAATTATATTATACGAATCTATTCATTCGAATAATGAAAAAATGACATCATAAAATTAAAAAGGATAAACATTTTAAGTACTGAATAAGAATTTAATATTTTGTATGAAGGCATGTATCAGAATTCAGAATGACTTTAATTTGATTATAAATTGATTAATAAATATGACACAAATGTAAGTTATTTAATAAAAATTTGTGAAATATAAATAAAGAATATAAACTATGATTTATTTAAGAAATTATTAAAAATTATTCATTGGAATTTGAGAAAAAGTAATTTTTATTAAAATTATCGGAAAATTTCAACTGAAATTTTATAAAAAAATTTAAATATTTGTTAAATTTAATAATAAATGGTAAATATATAAGATATTTTAGGTAGAAAAAAATGTATACTTTCGATATTTGACAGAAATGATGACAAAAATATTTGTATAAATTTTATACAATTAATTAATTGAAAAAAAGCTGAACAAAAAATGAGAAGAATTTGAAGAAATGCAAACAAAAAATTAAGAAGAGTCTACATTCAGATGCTCACGAGTTAACATGGTATGTATGTTGTTAACGGTTGGATAAAGTACAACAAAATACATGTACAATATTAAATTGCAACTAGCAAGTATACAATCATTCCATATACATAACTAAGTAAGTGTATCTCGTTTTTATAGAAGGCAGATTACAAGTGTGTTACGGTTGTTAATTTTTGTTTATTTTAAAAAGTTTTGATTTTTGAGTGGTAAAATTAATATTTGCTTCAAGAAGATTTTCAATAATAGTGAAAAAAAAAAAAAGTTAAAGTATGGCAGAAACAGGAAATACAGAAGCAGCTGCTGCAGCTACCAATGTTGAGGCAAAAAAGTCAAAAAAGACTTCATCTGGTGGACCTAAGAAGCCAAAAAGCAAGCCTACTCATCCTCCAACAGCCCAAATGGTAGATAATGCAATTAAAACATTGAAAGAAAGAGGTGGTTCTTCGTTATCTGCTATCAAGAAATTCTTAGCTGTAAATTACAAGGTTGATACCGAAAAATTAGCTCCATTTATTAGGAAGTATTTGAAAAGCGCTGTTGCTAGTGGTAAATTAATTCAGACAAAAGGCAAAGGTGCATCTGGTTCATTCAAATTACCAAGCTTAGCTAAAACGAAAACTGAAGGTAATAAAACCACTGTGAATAAGAAATCTGCAGCAAAGAAATCAGAAAATAAATCAAAAGAGAAAGCAATTAAAAGCGAAAAAAAGAAGAGTGATAAAAAGAAAACTGAAAAGAAAAAAGCAGCTACTTCTGCAGCTAAAGGTGCTAAAAAAGCCGGCTCTCTAAAGGCAAAACCTTCAAAACCAAAACAACAAAAACCTAAAAAAGAGAAAACGGCAAAAGCAGCTCCAAAAACACCAAAAGCTCCAAAACCGAAAAAACTTGCAGCCCCAAAAAAGACAACCGCCAAGAAAGCAGCGAAAAAATAAATTCTTCGCATTAAGAATCTACTTAAATCAATACGTAACCACTGAAAAAAGTGGAGATAGAAAAACATGGCTAAAAGTCATATTTTTAAGACAGAAGTAAAAATCAAAAAGCATATAAGCCCTTTTCAGGGCTACAAATTATATAAACGAAGAGTTTACATATACATATTACACATGTTATACTAATACACAATCAATACAAATAGTTTTTTCTTAAGATTTTTCATAAAATGAAATTATCAAGTATGTGATTCTGATAAAATGTATTTTATAAATTATATGCGACGTAGAATATTTTGTTCTTTTTATTTTTTTATTAGAAAATTTTATTATTTAATATTTTTTACTCCTTTCTAATTTTATAACAACATTTTTCATATTACCGCCATTTCATATTATTTAAGTATACAGTAGATCCCTATTAGCCCATTACATCAATACAAAAACAACAAACAATTGATAAAGGTGTGTACATATAAAAGCGTATGTATGTACATAATATAAATGTCCATGTAGATTTTGTATGTACATTTATAAAAATTTTCAAAATTTAATTATAAATTATTTAAAATAATTAAAAATTATATTATACGAATCTATTCATTCGAATAATGAAAAAATGACATCATAAAATTAAAAAGGATAAACATTTTAAGTACTGAATAAGAATTTAATATTTTGTATGAAGGCATGTATCAGAATTCAGAATGACTTTAATTTGATTATAAATTGATTAATAAATATGACACAAATGTAAGTTATTTAATAAAAATTTGTGAAATATAAATAAAGAATATAAACTATGATTTATTTAAGAAATTATTAAAAATTATTCATTGGAATTTGAGAAAAAGTAATTTTTATTAAAATTATCGGAAAATTTCAACTGAAATTTTATAAAAAAATTTAAATATTTGTTAAATTTAATAATAAATGGTAAATATATAAAATATTTTAGGTAGAAAAAAATGTATACTTTCGATATTTGACAGAAATGATGACAAAAATATTTGTATAAATTTTATACAATTAATTAATTGAAAAAAAGCTGAACAAAAAATGAGAAGAATTTGAAGAAATGCAAACAAAAAATTAAGAAGAGTCTACATTCAGATGCTCACGAGTTAACATGGTATGTATGTTGTTAACGGTTGGATAAAGTACAACAAAGTACATGTACAATATTAAATTGCAACTAGCAAATATACAATCATTACATATCCATAACTAACTAAGTGTAGTGTATCTCGTTTTTATAGAAGGCAGATTACAAGTGTGTTACGGTTGTTAATTTTTGTTTATTTTAAAAAGTTTTGATTTTTGAGTGGTAAAATTAATATTTGCTTCAAGAAGATTTTCAATAATAGTGAAAAAAAAAAAGTTAAAGTATGGCAGAAACAGGAAATACAGAAGCAGCTGCTGCAGCTACCAATGTTGAGGCAAAAAAGTCAAAAAAGACTTCATCTGGTGGACCTAAGAAGCCAAAAAGCAAGCCTACTCATCCTCCAACAGCCCAAATGGTAGATAATGCAATTAAAACATTGAAAGAAAGAGGTGGTTCTTCGTTATCTGCTATCAAGAAATTCTTAGCTGTAAATTACAAGGTTGATACCGAAAAATTAGCTCCATTTATTAGGAAGTATTTGAAAAGCGCTGTTGCTAGTGGTAAATTAATTCAGACAAAAGGCAAAGGTGCATCTGGTTCATTCAAATTACCAAGCTTAGCTAAAACGAAAACTGAAGGTAATAAAACCACTGTGAATAAGAAATCTGCAGCAAAGAAATCAGAAAATAAATCAAAAGAGAAAGCAATTAAAAGCGAAAAAAAGAAGAGTGATAAAAAGAAAACTGAAAAGAAAAAAGCAGCTACTTCTGCAGCTAAAGGTGCTAAAAAAGCCGGCTCTCCAAAGGCAAAACCTTCAAAACCAAAACAACAAAAACCTAAAAAAGAGAAAACGGCAAAAGCAGCTCCAAAAACACCAAAAGCTCCAAAACCGAAAAAACTTGCAGCCCCAAAAAAGACAACCGCCAAGAAAGCAGCGAAAAAATAAATTCTTCGCATTAAGAATCTACTTAAATCAATACGTAACCACTGAAAAAAGTGGAGATAGAAAAACATGGCTAAAAGTCATATTTTTAAGACAGAAGTAAAAATCAAAAAGCATATAAGCCCTTTTCAGGGCTACAAATTATATAAACGAAGAGTTTACATATACATATTACACATGTTATACTAATACACAATCAATACAAATAGTTTTTTCTTAAGATTTTTCATAAAATGAAATTATCAAGTATGTGATTCTGATAAAATGTATTTTATAAATTATATGCGACGTAGAATATTTTGTTCTTTTTATTTTTTTATTAGAAAATTTTATTATTTAATATTTTTTACTCCTTTCTAATTTTATAACAAAATTTTTCATATTACCGCCATTTCATATTATTTAAGTATACAGTAGATCCTTATTAGCCCATTACATCAATACAAAAACAACAAAAAATTGATAAAGGTGTGTGTACATATAAAAGCGTATGTATGTACATAATATAAATGTCCATGTAGATTTTGTATGTACATTTATAAAAATTTTCAAAATTTAATTATAAATTATTTAAAATAATTAAAAATTATATTATACGAATCTATTCATTCGAATAATGAAAAAATGACATCATAAAATTAAAAAGGATAAACATTTTAAGTACTGAATAAGAATTTAATATTTTGTATGAAGGCATGTATCAGAATTCAGAATGACTTTAATTTGATTATAAATTGATTAATAAATATGACACAAATGTAAGTTATTTAATAAAAATTTGTGAAATATAAATAAAGAATATAAACTATGATTTATTTAAGAAATTATTAAAAATTATTCATTGGAATTTGAGAAAAAGTAATTTTTATTAAAATTATCGGAAAATTTCAACTGAAATTTTATAAAAAAATTTAAATATTTGTTAAATTTAATAATAAATGGTAAATATATAAAATATTTTAGGTAGAAAAAAATGTATACTTTCGATATTTGACAGAAATGATGACAAAAATATTTGTATAAATTTTATACAATTAATTAATTGAAAAAAAGCTGAACAAAAAATGAGAAGAATTTGAAGAAATGCAAACAAAAAATTAAGAAGAGTCTACATTCAGATGCTCACGAGTTAACATGGTATGTATGTTGTTAACGGTTGGATAAAGTACAACAAAATACATGTACAATATTAAATTGCAACTAGCAAGTATACAATCATTCCATATACATAACTAAGTAAGTGTATCTCGTTTTTATAGAAGGCAGATTACAAGTGTGTTACGGTTGTTAATTTTTGTTTATTTTAAAAAGTTTTGATTTTTGAGTGGTAAAATTAATATTTGCTTCAAGAAGATTTTCAATAATAGTGAAAAAAAAAAAAGTTAAAGTATGGCAGAAACAGGAAATACAGAAGCAGCTGCTGCAGCTACCAATGTTGAGGCAAAAAAGTCAAAAAAGACTTCATCTGGTGGACCTAAGAAGCCAAAAAGCAAGCCTACTCATCCTCCAACAGCCCAAATGGTAGATAATGCAATTAAAACATTGAAAGAAAGAGGTGGTTCTTCGTTATCTGCTATCAAGAAATTCTTAGCTGTAAATTACAAGGTTGATACCGAAAAATTAGCTCCATTTATTAGGAAGTATTTGAAAAGCGCTGTTGCTAGTGGTAAATTAATTCAGACAAAAGGCAAAGGTGCATCTGGTTCATTCAAATTACCAAGCTTAGCTAAAACGAAAACTGAAGGTAATAAAACCACTGTGAATAAGAAATCTGCAGCAAAGAAATCAGAAAATAAATCAAAAGAGAAAGCAATTAAAAGCGAAAAAAAGAAGAGTGATAAAAAGAAAACTGAAAAGAAAAAAGCAGCTACTTCTGCAGCTAAAGGTGCTAAAAAAGCCGGCTCTCCAAAGGCAAAACCTTCAAAACCAAAACAACAAAAACCTAAAAAAGAGAAAACGGCAAAAGCAGCTCCAAAAACACCAAAAGCTCCAAAACCGAAAAAACTTGCAGCCCCAAAAAAGACAACCGCCAAGAAAGCAGCGAAAAAATAAATTCTTCGCATTAAGAATCTACTTAAATCAATACGTAACCACTGAAAAAAGTGGAGATAGAAAAACATGGCTAAAAGTCATATTTTTAAGACAGAAGTAAAAATCAAAAAGCATATAAGCCCTTTTCAGGGCTACAAATTATATAAACGAAGAGTTTACATAATACATATTACACATGTTATACTAATACACAATCAATACAAATAGTTTTTTCTTAAGATTTTTCATAAAATGAAATTATCAAGTATGTGATTCTGATAAAATGTATTTTATAAATTATATGCGACGTAGAATATTTTGTTCTTTTTATTTTTTTATTAGAAAATTTTATTATTTAATATTTTTTACTCCTTTCTAATTTTATAACAACATTTTTCATATTACCGCCATTTCATATTATTTAAGTATACAGTAGATCCTTATTAGCCCATTACATCAATACAAAAACAACAAAAAATTGATAAAGGTGTGTACATATAAAAGCGTATGTATGTACATAATATAAATGTCCATGTAGATTTTGTATGTACATTTATAAAAATTTTCAAAATTTAATTATAAATTATTTAAAATAATTAAAAATTATATTATACGAATCTATTCATTCGAATAATGAAAAAATGACATCATAAAATTAAAAAGGATAAACATTTTAAGTACTGAATAAGAATTTAATATTTTGTATGAAGGCATGTATCAGAATTCAGAATGACTTTAATTTGATTATAAATTGATTAATAAATATGACACAAATGTAAGTTATTTAATAAAAATTTGTGAAATATAAATAAAGAATATAAACTATGATTTATTTAAGAAATTATTAAAAATTATTCATTGGAATTTGAGAAAAAGTAATTTTTATTAAAATTATCGGAAAATTTCAACTGAAATTTTATAAAAAAATTTAAATATTTGTTAAATTTAATAATAAATGGTAAATATATAAAATATTTTAGGTAGAAAAAAATGTATACTTTCGATATTTGACAGAAATGATGACAAAAATATTTGTATAAATTTTATACAATTAATTAATTGAAAAAAAGCTGAACAAAAAATGAGAAGAATTTGAAGAAATGCAAACAAAAAATTAAGAAGAGTCTACATTCAGATGCTCACGAGTTAACACGGTATGTATGTTGTTAACGGTTGGATAAAGTACAACAAAGTACATGTACAATATTAAATTGCAACTAGCAAGTATACAATCATTCCATATACATAACTAACTAAGTGTAGTGTATCTCGTTTTTATAGAAGGCAGATTACAAGTGTGTTACGGTTGTTAATTTTTGTTTATTTTAAAAAGTTTTGATTTTTGAGTGGTAAAATTAATATTTGCTTCAAGAAGATTTTCAATAATAGTGAAAAAAAAAAAAGTTAAAGTATGGCAGAAACAGGAAATACAGAAGCAGCTGCTGCAGCTACCAATGTTGAGGCAAAAAAGTCAAAAAAGACTTCATCTGGTGGACCTAAGAAGCCAAAAAGCAAGCCTACTCATCCTCCAACAGCCCAAATGGTAGATAATGCAATTAAAACATTGAAAGAAAGAGGTGGTTCTTCGTTATCTGCTATCAAGAAATTCTTAGCTGTAAATTACAAGGTTGATACCGAAAAATTAGCTCCATTTATTAGGAAGTATTTGAAAAGCGCTGTTGCTAGTGGTAAATTAATTCAGACAAAAGGCAAAGGTGCATCTGGTTCATTCAAATTACCAAGCTTAGCTAAAACGAAAACTGAAGGTAATAAAACCACTGTGAATAAGAAATCTGCAGCAAAGAAATCAGAAAATAAATCAAAAGAGAAAGCAATTAAAAGCGAAAAAAAGAAGAGTGATAAAAAGAAAACTGAAAAGAAAAAAGCAGCTACTTCTGCAGCTAAAGGTGCTAAAAAAGCCGGTTCTCCAAAGGCAAAACCTTCAAAACCAAAACAACAAAAACCTAAAAAAGAGAAAACGGCAAAAGCAGCTCCAAAAACACCAAAAGCTCCAAAACCGAAAAAACTTGCAGCCCCAAAAAAGACAACCGCCAAGAAAGCAGCGAAAAAATAAATTCTTCGCATTAAGAATCTACTTAAATCAATACGTAACCACTGAAAAAAGTGGAGATAGAAAAACATGGCTAAAAGTCATATTTTTAAGACAGAAGTAAAAATCAAAAAGCATATAAGCCCTTTTCAGGGCTACAAATTATATAAACGAAGAGTTTACATATACATATTACACATGTTATACTAATACACAATCAATACAAATAGTTTTTTCTTAAGATTTTTCATAAAATGAAATTATCAAGTATGTGATTCTGATAAAATGTATTTTATAAATTATATGCGACGTGGAATATTTTATTCTTTTTATTTTTTTATTAGAAAATTTTATTATTTAATATTTTTTACTCATTTCTAATTTTATAACAAAATTTTTCATATTACCGCCATTTCATATTATTTAAGTATACAGTAGATCCTTATTAGCCCATTACATCAATACAAAAACAAAAAAAAATTGATAAAGGTGTGTACATATAAAAGCGTATGTATGTACATAATATAAATGTCCATGTAGATTTTGTATGTACATTTATAAAAATTTTCAAAATTTAATTATAAATTATTTAAAATAATTAAAAATTATATTATACGAATCTATTCATTCGAATAATGAAAAAATGACATCATAAAATTAAAAAGGATAAACATTTTAAGTACTGAATAAGAATTTAATATTTTGTATGAAGGCATGTATCAGAATTCAGAATGACTTTAATTTGATTATAAATTGATTAATAAATATGACACAAATGTAAGTTATTTAATAAAAATTTGTGAAATATAAATAAAGAATATAAACTATGATTTATTTAAGAAATTATTAAAAATTATTCATTGGAATTTGAGAAAAAGTAATTTTTATTAAAATTATCGGAAAATTTCAACTGAAATTTTATAAAAAAATTTAAATATTTGTTAAATTTAATAATAAATGGTAAATATATAAGATATTTTAGGTAGAAAAAAATGTATACTTTCGATATTTGACAGAAATGATGACAAAAATATTTGTATAAATTTTATACAATTAATTAATTGAAAAAAAGCTGAACAAAAAATGAGAAGAATTTGAAGAAATGCAAACAAAAAATTAAGAAGAGTCTACATTCAGATGCTCACGAGTTAACACGGTATGTATGTTGTTAACGGTTGGATAAAGTACAACAAAGTACATGTACAATATTAAATTGCAACTAGCAAGTATACAATCATTCCATATACATAACTAACTAAGTGTAGTGTATCTCGTTTTTATAGAAGGCAGATTACAAGTGTGTTACGGTTGTTAATTTTTGTTTATTTTAAAAAGTTTTGATTTTTGAGTGGTAAAATTAATATTTGCTTCAAGAAGATTTTCAATAATAGTGAAAAAAAAAAAGTTAAAGTATGGCAGAAACAGGAAATACAGAAGCAGCTGCTGCAGCTACCAATGTTGAGGCAAAAAAGTCAAAAAAGACTTCATCTGGTGGACCTAAGAAGCCAAAAAGCAAGCCTACTCATCCTCCAACAGCCCAAATGGTAGATAATGCAATTAAAACATTGAAAGAAAGAGGTGGTTCTTCGTTATCTGCTATCAAGAAATTCTTAGCTGTAAATTACAAGGTTGATACCGAAAAATTAGCTCCATTTATTAGGAAGTATTTGAAAAGCGCTGTTGCTAGTGGTAAATTAATTCAGACAAAAGGCAAAGGTGCATCTGGTTCATTCAAATTACCAAGCTTAGCTAAAACGAAAACTGAAGGTAATAAAACCACTGTGAATAAGAAATCTGCAGCAAAGAAATCAGAAAATAAATCAAAAGAGAAAGCAATTAAAAGCGAAAAAAAGAAGAGTGATAAAAAGAAAACTGAAAAGAAAAAAGCAGCTACTTCTGCAGCTAAAGGTGCTAAAAAAGCCGGCTCTCCAAAGGCAAAACCTTCAAAACCAAAACAACAAAAACCTAAAAAAGAGAAAACGGCAAAAGCAGCTCCAAAAACACCAAAAGCTCCAAAACCGAAAAAACTTGCAGCCCCAAAAAAGACAACCGCCAAGAAAGCAGCGAAAAAATAAATTCTTCGCATTAAGAATCTACTTAAATCAATACGTAACCACTGAAAAAAGTGGAGATAGAAAAACATGGCTAAAAGTCATATTTTTAAGACAGAAGTAAAAATCAAAAAGCATATAAGCCCTTTTCAGGGCTACAAATTATATAAACGAAGAGTTTACATATACATATTACACATGTTATACTAATACACAATCAATACAAATAGTTTTTTCTTAAGATTTTTCATAAAATGAAATTATCAAGTATGTGATTCTGATAAAATGTATTTTATAAATTATATGCGACGTAGAATATTTTGTTCTTTTTATTTTTTTATTGGAAAATTTTATTATTTAATATTTTTTACTCCTTTCTAATTTTATAACAAAATTTTTCATATTACCGCCATTTCATATTATTTAAGTATACAGTAGATCCTTATTAGCCCATTACATCAATACAAAAACAAAAAAAAATTGATAAAGGTGTGTACATATAAAAGCGTATGTATGTACATAATATAAATGTCCATGTAGATTTTGTATGTACATTTATAAAAATTTTCAAAATTTAATTATAAATTATTTAAAATAATTAAAAATTATATTATACGAATCTATTCATTCGAATAATGAAAAAATGACATCATAAAATTAAAAAGGATAAACATTTTAAGTACTGAATAAGAATTTAATATTTTGTATGAAGGCATGTATCAGAATTCAGAATGACTTTAATTTGATTATAAATTGATTAATAAATATGACACAAATGTAAGTTATTTAATAAAAATTTGTGAAATATAAATAAAGAATATAAACTATGATTTATTTAAGAAATTATTAAAAATTATTCATTGGAATTTGAGAAAAAGTAATTTTTATTAAAATTATCGGAAAATTTCAACTGAAATTTTATAAAAAAATTTAAATATTTGTTAAATTTAATAATAAATGGTAAATATATAAAATATTTTAGGTAGAAAAAAATGTATACTTTCGATATTTGACAGAAATGATGACAAAAATATTTGTATAAATTTTATACAATTAATTAATTGAAAAAAAGCTGAACAAAAAATGAGAAGAATTTGAAGAAATGCAAACAAAAAATTAAGAAGAGTCTACATTCAGATGCTCACGAGTTAACATGGTATGTATGTTGTTAACGGTTGGATAAAGTACAACAAAATACATGTACAATATTAAATTGCAACTAGCAAGTATACAATCATTCCATATACATAACTAAGTAAGTGTATCTCGTTTTTATAGAAGGCAGATTACAAGTGTGTTACGGTTGTTAATTTTTGTTTATTTTAAAAAGTTTTGATTTTTGAGTGGTAAAATTAATATTTGCTTCAAGAAGATTTTCAATAATAGTGAAAAAAAAAAAGTTAAAGTATGGCAGAAACAGGAAATACAGAAGCAGCTGCTGCAGCTACCAATGTTGAGGCAAAAAAGTCAAAAAAGACTTCATCTGGTGGACCTAAGAAGCCAAAAAGCAAGCCTACTCATCCTCCAACAGCCCAAATGGTAGATAATGCAATTAAAACATTGAAAGAAAGAGGTGGTTCTTCGTTATCTGCTATCAAGAAATTCTTAGCTGTAAATTACAAGGTTGATACCGAAAAATTAGCTCCATTTATTAGGAAGTATTTGAAAAGCGCTGTTACTAGTGGTAAATTAATTCAGACAAAAGGCAAAGGTGCATCTGGTTCATTCAAATTACCAAGCTTAGCTAAAACGAAAACTGAAGGTAATAAAACCACTGTGAATAAGAAATCTGCAGCAAAGAAATCAGAAAATAAATCAAAAGAGAAAGCAATTAAAAGCGAAAAAAAGAAGAGTGATAAAAAGAAAACTGAAAAGAAAAAAGCAGCTACTTCTGCAGCTAAAGGTGCTAAAAAAGCCGGCTCTCCAAAGGCAAAACCTTCAAAACCAAAACAACAAAAACCTAAAAAAGAGAAAACGGCAAAAGCAGCTCCAAAAACACCAAAAGCTCCAAAACCGAAAAAACTTGCAGCCCCAAAAAAGACAACCGCCAAGAAAGCAGCGAAAAAATAAATTCTTCGCATTAAGAATCTACTTAAATCAATACGTAACCACTGAAAAAAGTGGAGATAGAAAAACATGGCTAAAAGTCATATTTTTAAGACAGAAGTAAAAATCAAAAAGCATATAAGCCCTTTTCAGGGCTACAAATTATATAAACGAAGAGTTTACATAATACATATTACACATGTTATACTAATACACAATCAATACAAATAGTTTTTTCTTAAGATTTTTCATAAAATGAAATTATCAAGTATGTGATTCTGATAAAATGTATTTTATAAATTATATGCGACGTAGAATATTTTGTTCTTTTTATTTTTTTATTAGAAAATTTTATTATTTAATATTTTTTACTCCTTTCTAATTTTATAACAACATTTTTCATATTACCGCCATTTCATATTATTTAAGTATACAGTAGATCCTTATTAGCCCATTACATCAATACAAAAACAACAAAAAATTGATAAAGGTGTGTACATATAAAAGCGTATGTATGTACATAATATAAATGTCCATGTAGATTTTGTATGTACATTTATAAAAATTTTCAAAATTTAATTATAAATTATTTAAAATAATTAAAAATTATATTATACGAATCTATTCATTCGAATAATGAAAAAATGACATCATAAAATTAAAAAGGATAAACATTTTAAGTACTGAATAAGAATTTAATATTTTGTATGAAGGCATGTATCAGAATTCAGAATGACTTTAATTTGATTATAAATTGATTAATAAATATGACACAAATGTAAGTTATTTAATAAAAATTTGTGAAATATAAATAAAGAATATAAACTATGATTTATTTAAGAAATTATTAAAAATTATTCATTGGAATTTGAGAAAAAGTAATTTTTATTAAAATTATCGGAAAATTTCAACTGAAATTTTATAAAAAAATTTAAATATTTGTTAAATTTAATAATAAATGGTAAATATATAAAATATTTTAGGTAGAAAAAAATGTATACTTTCGATATTTGACAGAAATGATGACAAAAATATTTGTATAAATTTTATACAATTAATTAATTGAAAAAAAGCTGAACAAAAAATGAGAAGAATTTGAAGAAATGCAAACAAAAAATTAAGAAGAGTCTACATTCAGATGCTCACGAGTTAACACGGTATGTATGTTGTTAACGGTTGGATAAAGTACAACAAAGTACATGTACAATATTAAATTGCAACTAGCAAGTATACAATCATTCCATATACATAACTAACTAAGTGTAGTGTATCTCGTTTTTATAGAAGGCAGATTACAAGTGTGTTACGGTTGTTAATTTTTGTTTATTTTAAAAAGTTTTGATTTTTGAGTGGTAAAATTAATATTTGCTTCAAGAAGATTTTCAATAATAGTGAAAAAAAAAAAAGTTAAAGTATGGCAGAAACAGGAAATACAGAAGCAGCTGCTGCAGCTACCAATGTTGAGGCAAAAAAGTCAAAAAAGACTTCATCTGGTGGACCTAAGAAGCCAAAAAGCAAGCCTACTCATCCTCCAACAGCCCAAATGGTAGATAATGCAATTAAAACATTGAAAGAAAGAGGTGGTTCTTCGTTATCTGCTATCAAGAAATTCTTAGCTGTAAATTACAAGGTTGATACCGAAAAATTAGCTCCATTTATTAGGAAGTATTTGAAAAGCGCTGTTGCTAGTGGTAAATTAATTCAGACAAAAGGCAAAGGTGCATCTGGTTCATTCAAATTACCAAGCTTAGCTAAAACGAAAACTGAAGGTAATAAAACCACTGTGAATAAGAAATCTGCAGCAAAGAAATCAGAAAATAAATCAAAAGAGAAAGCAATTAAAAGCGAAAAAAAGAAGAGTGATAAAAAGAAAACTGAAAAGAAAAAAGCAGCTACTTCTGCAGCTAAAGGTGCTAAAAAAGCCGGTTCTCCAAAGGCAAAACCTTCAAAACCAAAACAACAAAAACCTAAAAAAGAGAAAACGGCAAAAGCAGCTCCAAAAACACCAAAAGCTCCAAAACCGAAAAAACTTGCAGCCCCAAAAAAGACAACCGCCAAGAAAGCAGCGAAAAAATAAATTCTTCGCATTAAGAATCTACTTAAATCAATACGTAACCACTGAAAAAAGTGGAGATAGAAAAACATGGCTAAAAGTCATATTTTTAAGACAGAAGTAAAAATCAAAAAGCATATAAGCCCTTTTCAGGGCTACAAATTATATAAACGAAGAGTTTACATATACATATTACACATGTTATACTAATACACAATCAATACAAATAGTTTTTTCTTAAGATTTTTCATAAAATGAAATTATCAAGTATGTGATTCTGATAAAATGTATTTTATAAATTATATGCGACGTGGAATATTTTATTCTTTTTATTTTTTTATTAGAAAATTTTATTATTTAATATTTTTTACTCATTTCTAATTTTATAACAAAATTTTTCATATTACCGCCATTTCATATTATTTAAGTATACAGTAGATCCTTATTAGCCCATTACATCAATACAAAAACAAAAAAAAATTGATAAAGGTGTGTACATATAAAAGCGTATGTATGTACATAATATAAATGTCCATGTAGATTTTGTATGTACATTTATAAAAATTTTCAAAATTTAATTATAAATTATTTAAAATAATTAAAAATTATATTATACGAATCTATTCATTCGAATAATGAAAAAATGACATCATAAAATTAAAAAGGATAAACATTTTAAGTACTGAATAAGAATTTAATATTTTGTATGAAGGCATGTATCAGAATTCAGAATGACTTTAATTTGATTATAAATTGATTAATAAATATGACACAAATGTAAGTTATTTAATAAAAATTTGTGAAATATAAATAAAGAATATAAACTATGATTTATTTAAGAAATTATTAAAAATTATTCATTGGAATTTGAGAAAAAGTAATTTTTATTAAAATTATCGGAAAATTTCAACTGAAATTTTATAAAAAAATTTAAATATTTGTTAAATTTAATAATAAATGGTAAATATATAAGATATTTTAGGTAGAAAAAAATGTATACTTTCGATATTTGACAGAAATGATGACAAAAATATTTGTATAAATTTTATACAATTAATTAATTGAAAAAAAGCTGAACAAAAAATGAGAAGAATTTGAAGAAATGCAAACAAAAAATTAAGAAGAGTCTACATTCAGATGCTCACGAGTTAACACGGTATGTATGTTGTTAACGGTTGGATAAAGTACAACAAAGTACATGTACAATATTAAATTGCAACTAGCAAGTATACAATCATTCCATATACATAACTAACTAAGTGTAGTGTATCTCGTTTTTATAGAAGGCAGATTACAAGTGTGTTACGGTTGTTAATTTTTGTTTATTTTAAAAAGTTTTGATTTTTGAGTGGTAAAATTAATATTTGCTTCAAGAAGATTTTCAATAATAGTGAAAAAAAAAAAGTTAAAGTATGGCAGAAACAGGAAATACAGAAGCAGCTGCTGCAGCTACCAATGTTGAGGCAAAAAAGTCAAAAAAGACTTCATCTGGTGGACCTAAGAAGCCAAAAAGCAAGCCTACTCATCCTCCAACAGCCCAAATGGTAGATAATGCAATTAAAACATTGAAAGAAAGAGGTGGTTCTTCGTTATCTGCTATCAAGAAATTCTTAGCTGTAAATTACAAGGTTGATACCGAAAAATTAGCTCCATTTATTAGGAAGTATTTGAAAAGCGCTGTTGCTAGTGGTAAATTAATTCAGACAAAAGGCAAAGGTGCATCTGGTTCATTCAAATTACCAAGCTTAGCTAAAACGAAAACTGAAGGTAATAAAACCACTGTGAATAAGAAATCTGCAGCAAAGAAATCAGAAAATAAATCAAAAGAGAAAGCAATTAAAAGCGAAAAAAAGAAGAGTGATAAAAAGAAAACTGAAAAGAAAAAAGCAGCTACTTCTGCAGCTAAAGGTGCTAAAAAAGCCGGCTCTCCAAAGGCAAAACCTTCAAAACCAAAACAACAAAAACCTAAAAAAGAGAAAACGGCAAAAGCAGCTCCAAAAACACCAAAAGCTCCAAAACCGAAAAAACTTGCAGCCCCAAAAAAGACAACCGCCAAGAAAGCAGCGAAAAAATAAATTCTTCGCATTAAGAATCTACTTAAATCAATACGTAACCACTGAAAAAAGTGGAGATAGAAAAACATGGCTAAAAGTCATATTTTTAAGACAGAAGTAAAAATCAAAAAGCATATAAGCCCTTTTCAGGGCTACAAATTATATAAACGAAGAGTTTACATATACATATTACACATGTTATACTAATACACAATCAATACAAATAGTTTTTTCTTAAGATTTTTCATAAAATGAAATTATCAAGTATGTGATTCTGATAAAATGTATTTTATAAATTATATGCGACGTAGAATATTTTGTTCTTTTTATTTTTTTATTGGAAAATTTTATTATTTAATATTTTTTACTCCTTTCTAATTTTATAACAAAATTTTTCATATTACCGCCATTTCATATTATTTAAGTATACAGTAGATCCTTATTAGCCCATTACATCAATACAAAAACAAAAAAAAATTGATAAAGGTGTGTACATATAAAAGCGTATGTATGTACATAATATAAATGTCCATGTAGATTTTGTATGTACATTTATAAAAATTTTCAAAATTTAATTATAAATTATTTAAAATAATTAAAAATTATATTATACGAATCTATTCATTCGAATAATGAAAAAATGACATCATAAAATTAAAAAGGATAAACATTTTAAGTACTGAATAAGAATTTAATATTTTGTATGAAGGCATGTATCAGAATTCAGAATGACTTTAATTTGATTATAAATTGATTAATAAATATGACACAAATGTAAGTTATTTAATAAAAATTTGTGAAATATAAATAAAGAATATAAACTATGATTTATTTAAGAAATTATTAAAAATTATTCATTGGAATTTGAGAAAAAGTAATTTTTATTAAAATTATCGGAAAATTTCAACTGAAATTTTATAAAAAAATTTAAATATTTGTTAAATTTAATAATAAATGGTAAATATATAAAATATTTTAGGTAGAAAAAAATGTATACTTTCGATATTTGACAGAAATGATGACAAAAATATTTGTATAAATTTTATACAATTAATTAATTGAAAAAAAGCTGAACAAAAAATGAGAAGAATTTGAAGAAATGCAAACAAAAAATTAAGAAGAGTCTACATTCAGATGCTCACGAGTTAACATGGTATGTATGTTGTTAACGGTTGGATAAAGTACAACAAAATACATGTACAATATTAAATTGCAACTAGCAAGTATACAATCATTCCATATACATAACTAAGTAAGTGTATCTCGTTTTTATAGAAGGCAGATTACAAGTGTGTTACGGTTGTTAATTTTTGTTTATTTTAAAAAGTTTTGATTTTTGAGTGGTAAAATTAATATTTGCTTCAAGAAGATTTTCAATAATAGTGAAAAAAAAAAAGTTAAAGTATGGCAGAAACAGGAAATACAGAAGCAGCTGCTGCAGCTACCAATGTTGAGGCAAAAAAGTCAAAAAAGACTTCATCTGGTGGACCTAAGAAGCCAAAAAGCAAGCCTACTCATCCTCCAACAGCCCAAATGGTAGATAATGCAATTAAAACATTGAAAGAAAGAGGTGGTTCTTCGTTATCTGCTATCAAGAAATTCTTAGCTGTAAATTACAAGGTTGATACCGAAAAATTAGCTCCATTTATTAGGAAGTATTTGAAAAGCGCTGTTACTAGTGGTAAATTAATTCAGACAAAAGGCAAAGGTGCATCTGGTTCATTCAAATTACCAAGCTTAGCTAAAACGAAAACTGAAGGTAATAAAACCACTGTGAATAAGAAATCTGCAGCAAAGAAATCAGAAAATAAATCAAAAGAGAAAGCAATTAAAAGCGAAAAAAAGAAGAGTGATAAAAAGAAAACTGAAAAGAAAAAAGCAGCTACTTCTGCAGCTAAAGGTGCTAAAAAAGCCGGCTCTCCAAAGGCAAAACCTTCAAAACCAAAACAACAAAAACCTAAAAAAGAGAAAACGGCAAAAGCAGCTCCAAAACCAAAAAAACTTGCAGCCCCAAAAAAGACAACCGCCAAGAAAGCAGCGAAAAAATAAATTCTTCGCATTAAGAATCTACTTAAATCAATACGTAACCACTGAAAAAAGTGGAGATAGAAAAACATGGCTAAAAGTCATATTTTTAAGACAGAAGTAAAAATCAAAAAGCATATAAGCCCTTTTCAGGGCTACAAATTATATAAACGAAGAGTTTACATATACATATTACACATGTTATACTAATACACAATCAATACAAATAGTTTTTTCTTAAGATTTTTCATAAAATGAAATTATCAAGTATGTGATTCTGATAAAATGTATTTTATAAATTATATGCGACGTGGAATATTTTATTCTTTTTATTTTTTTATTAGAAAATTTTATTATTTAATATTTTTTACTCCTTTCTAATTTTATAACAAAATTTTTCATATTACCGCCATTTCATATTATTTAAGTATACAGTAGATCCTTATTAGCCCATTACATCAATACAAAAACAAAAAAAAATTGATAAAGGTGTGTACATATAAAAGCGTATGTATGTACATAATATAAATGTCCATGTAGATTTCGTATGTACATTTATAAAAATTTTCAAAATTTAATTATAAATTATTTAAAATAATTAAAAATTATATTATACGAATCTATTCATTCGAATAATGAAAAAATGACATCATAAAATTAAAAAGGATAAACATTTTAATTACTGAATAAGAATTTAATATTTTGTATGAAGGCATGTATCAGAATTCAGAATGACTTTAATTTGATTATAAATTGATTAATAAATATGACACAAATGTAAGTTATTTAATAAAAATTTGTGAAATATAAATAAAGAATATAAACTATGATTTATTTAAGAAATTATTAAAAATTATTCATTGGAATTTGAGAAAAAGTAATTTTTATTAAAATTATCGGAAAATTTCAACTGAAATTTTATAAAAAAATTTAAATATTTGTTAAATTTAATAATAAATGGTAAATATATAAGATATTTTAGGTAGAAAAAAATGTATACTTTCGATATTTGACAGAAATGATGACAAAAATATTTGTATAAATTTTATACAATTAATTAATTGAAAAAAAGCTGAACAAAAAATGAGAAGAATTTGAAGAAATGCAAACAAAAAATTAAGAAGAGTCTACATTCAGATGCTCACGAGTTAACACGGTATGTATGTTGTTAACGGTTGGATAAAGTACAACAAAGTACATGTACAATATTAAATTGCAACTAGCAAGTATACAATCATTCCATATACATAACTAACTAAGTGTAGTGTATCTCGTTTTTATAGAAGGCAGATTACAAGTGTGTTACGGTTGTTAATTTTTGTTTATTTTAAAAAGTTTTGATTTTTGAGTGGTAAAATTAATATTTGCTTCAAGAAGATTTTCAATAATAGTGAAAAAAAAAAAGTTAAAGTATGGCAGAAACAGGAAATACAGAAGCAGCTGCTGCAGCTACCAATGTTGAGGCAAAAAAGTCAAAAAAGACTTCATCTGGTGGACCTAAGAAGCCAAAAAGCAAGCCTACTCATCCTCCAACAGCCCAAATGGTAGATAATGCAATTAAAACATTGAAAGAAAGAGGTGGTTCTTCGTTATCTGCTATCAAGAAATTCTTAGCTGTAAATTACAAGGTTGATACCGAAAAATTAGCTCCATTTATTAGGAAGTATTTGAAAAGCGCTGTTGCTAGTGGTAAATTAATTCAGACAAAAGGCAAAGGTGCATCTGGTTCATTCAAATTACCAAGCTTAGCTAAAACGAAAACTGAAGGTAATAAAACCACTGTGAATAAGAAATCTGCAGCAAAGAAATCAGAAAATAAATCAAAAGAGAAAGCAATTAAAAGCGAAAAAAAGAAGAGTGATAAAAAGAAAACTGAAAAGAAAAAAGCAGCTACTTCTGCAGCTAAAGGTGCTAAAAAAGCCGGTTCTCCAAAGGCAAAACCTTCAAAACCAAAACAACAAAAACCTAAAAAAGAGAAAACGGCAAAAGCAGCTCCAAAAACACCAAAAGCTCCAAAACCGAAAAAACTTGCAGCCCCAAAAAAGACAACCGCCAAGAAAGCAGCGAAAAAATAAATTCTTCGCATTAAGAATCTACTTAAATCAATACGTAACCACTGAAAAAAGTGGAGATAGAAAAACATGGCTAAAAGTCATATTTTTAAGACAGAAGTAAAAATCAAAAAGCATATAAGCCCTTTTCAGGGCTACAAATTATATAAACGAAGAGTTTACATATACATATTACACATGTTATACTAATACACAATCAATACAAATAGTTTTTTCTTAAGATTTTTCATAAAATGAAATTATCAAGTATGTGATTCTGATAAAATGTATTTTATAAATTATATGCGACGTGGAATATTTTGTTCTTTTTATTTTTTTATTAGAAAATTTTATTATTTAATATTTTTTACTCCTTTCTAATTTTATAACAAAATTTTTCATATTACCGCCATTTCATATTATTTAAGTATACAGTAGATCCTTATTAGCCCATTACATCAATACAAAAACAAAAAAAAATTGATAAAGGTGTGTACATATAAAAGCGTATGTATGTACATAATATAAATGTCCATGTAGATTTTGTATGTACATTTATAAAAATTTTCAAAATTTAATTATAAATTATTTAAAATAATTAAAAATTATATTATACAAATCTATTCATTCGAATAATGAAAAAATGACATCATAAAATTAAAAAGGATAAACATTTTAAGTACTGAATAAGAATTTAATATTTTGTATGAAGGCATGTATCAGAATTCAGAATGACTTTAATTTGATTATAAATTGATTAATAAATATGACACAAATGTAAGTTATTTAATAAAAATTTGTGAAATATAAATAAAGAATATAAACTATGATTTATTTAAGAAATTATTAAAAATTATTCATTGGAATTTGAGAAAAAGTAATTTTTATTAAAATTATCGGAAAATTTCAACTGAAATTTTATAAAAAAATTTAAATATTTGTTAAATTTAATAATAAATGGTAAATATATAAAATATTTTAGGTAGAAAAAAATGTATACTTTCGATATTTGACAGAAATGATGACAAAAATATTTGTATAAATTTTATACAATTAATTAATTGAAAAAAAGCTGAACAAAAAATGAGAAGAATTTGAAGAAATGCAAACAAAAAATTAAGAAGAGTCTACATTCAGATGCTCACGAGTTAACATGGTATGTATGTTGTTAACGGTTGGATAAAGTACAACAAAATACATGTACAATATTAAATTGCAACTAGCAAGTATACAATCATTCCATATACATAACTAAGTAAGTGTATCTCGTTTTTATAGAAGGCAGATTACAAGTGTGTTACGGTTGTTAATTTTTGTTTATTTTAAAAAGTTTTGATTTTTGAGTGGTAAAATTAATATTTGCTTCAAGAAGATTTTCAATAATAGTGAAAAAAAAAAAGTTAAAGTATGGCAGAAACAGGAAATACAGAAGCAGCTGCTGCAGCTACCAATGTTGAGGCAAAAAAGTCAAAAAAGACTTCATCTGGTGGACCTAAGAAGCCAAAAAGCAAGCCTACTCATCCTCCAACAGCCCAAATGGTAGATAATGCAATTAAAACATTGAAAGAAAGAGGTGGTTCTTCGTTATCTGCTATCAAGAAATTCTTAGCTGTAAATTACAAGGTTGATACCGAAAAATTAGCTCCATTTATTAGGAAGTATTTGAAAAGCGCTGTTGCTAGTGGTAAATTAATTCAGACAAAAGGCAAAGGTGCATCTGGTTCATTCAAATTACCAAGCTTAGCTAAAACGAAAACTGAAGGTAATAAAACCACTGTGAATAAGAAATCTGCAGCAAAGAAATCAGAAAATAAATCAAAAGAGAAAGCAATTAAAAGCGAAAAAAAGAAGAGTGATAAAAAGAAAACTGAAAAGAAAAAAGCAGCTACTTCTGCAGCTAAAGGTGCTAAAAAAGCCGGTTCTCCAAAGGCAAAACCTTCAAAACCAAAACAACAAAAACCTAAAAAAGAGAAAACGGCAAAAGCAGCTCCAAAAACACCAAAAGCTCCAAAACCGAAAAAACTTGCAGCCCCAAAAAAGACAACCGCCAAGAAAGCAGCGAAAAAATAAATTCTTCGCATTAAGAATCTACTTAAATCAATACGTAACCACTGAAAAAAGTGGAGATAGAAAAACATGGCTAAAAGTCATATTTTTAAGACAGAAGTAAAAATCAAAAAGCATATAAGCCCTTTTCAGGGCTACAAATTATATAAACGAAGAGTTTACATATACATATTACACATGTTATACTAATACACAATCAATACAAATAGTTTTTTCTTAAGATTTTTCATAAAATGAAATTATCAAGTATGTGATTCTGATAAAATGTATTTTATAAATTATATGCGACGTGGAATATTTTGTTCTTTTTATTTTTTTATTAGAAAATTTTATTATTTAATATTTTTTACTCCTTTCTAATTTTATAACAAAATTTTTCATATTACCGCCATTTCATATTATTTAAGTATACAGTAGATCCTTATTAGCCCATTACATCAATACAAAAACAACAAAAAATTGATAAAGGTGTGTACATATAAAAGCGTATGTATGTACATAATATAAATGTCCATGTAGATTTTGTATGTACATTTATAAAAATTTTCAAAATTTAATTATAAATTATTTAAAATAATTAAAAATTATATTATACAAATCTATTCATTCGAATAATGAAAAAATGACATCATAAAATTAAAAAGGATAAACATTTTAAGTACTGAATAAGAATTTAATATTTTGTATGAAGGCATGTATCAGAATTCAGAATGACTTTAATTTGATTATAAATTGATTAATAAATATGACACAAATGTAAGTTATTTAATAAAAATTTGTGAAATATAAATAAAGAATATAAACTATGATTTATTTAAGAAATTATTAAAAATTATTCATTGGAATTTGAGAAAAAGTAATTTTTATTAAAATTATCGGAAAATTTCAACTGAAATTTTATAAAAAAATTTAAATATTTGTTAAATTTAATAATAAATGGTAAATATATAAGATATTTTAGGTAGAAAAAAATGTATACTTTCGATATTTGACAGAAATGATGACAAAAATATTTGTATAAATTTTATACAATTAATTAATTGAAAAAAAGCTGAACAAAAAATGAGAAGAATTTGAAGAAATGCAAACAAAAAATTAAGAAGAGTCTACATTCAGATGCTCACGAGTTAACACGGTATGTATGTTGTTAACGGTTGGATAAAGTACAACAAAGTACATGTACAATATTAAATTGCAACTAGCAAGTATACAATCATTACATATACATAACTAACTAAGTGTAGTGTATCTCGTTTTTATAGAAGGCAGATTACAAGTGTGTTACGGTTGTTAATTTTTGTTTATTTTAAAAAGTTTTGATTTTTGAGTGGTAAAATTAATATTTGCTTCAAGAAGATTTTCAATAATAGTGAAAAAAAAAAAGTTAAAGTATGGCAGAAACAGGAAATACAGAAGCAGCTGCTGCAGCTACCAATGTTGAGGCAAAAAAGTCAAAAAAGACTTCATCTGGTGGACCTAAGAAGCCAAAAAGCAAGCCTACTCATCCTCCAACAGCCCAAATGGTAGATAATGCAATTAAAACATTGAAAGAAAGAGGTGGTTCTTCGTTATCTGCTATCAAGAAATTCTTAGCTGTAAATTACAAGGTTGATACCGAAAAATTAGCTCCATTTATTAGGAAGTATTTGAAAAGCGCTGTTGCTAGTGGTAAATTAATTCAGACAAAAGGCAAAGGTGCATCTGGTTCATTCAAATTACCAAGCTTAGCTAAAACGAAAACTGAAGGTAATAAAACCACTGTGAATAAGAAATCTGCAGCAAAGAAATCAGAAAATAAATCAAAAGAGAAAGCAATTAAAAGCGAAAAAAAGAAGAGTGATAAAAAGAAAACTGAAAAGAAAAAAGCAGCTACTTCTGCAGCTAAAGGTGCTAAAAAAGCCGGTTCTCCAAAGGCAAAACCTTCAAAACCAAAACAACAAAAACCTAAAAAAGAGAAAACGGCAAAAGCAGCTCCAAAAACACCAAAAGCTCCAAAACCGAAAAAACTTGCAGCCCCAAAAAAGACAACCGCCAAGAAAGCAGCGAAAAAATAAATTCTTCGCATTAAGAATCTACTTAAATCAATACGTAACCACTGAAAAAAGTGGAGATAGAAAAACATGGCTAAAAGTCATATTTTTAAGACAGAAGTAAAAATCAAAAAGCATATAAGCCCTTTTCAGGGCTACAAATTATATAAACGAAGAGTTTACATATACATATTACACATGTTATACTAATACACAATCAATACAAATAGTTTTTTCTTAAGATTTTTCATAAAATGAAATTATCAAGTATGTGATTCTGATAAAATGTATTTTATAAATTATATGCGACGTGGAATATTTTATTCTTTTTATTTTTTTATTAGAAAATTTATTATTTAATATTTTTTACTCATTTCTAATTTTATAACAAAATTTTTCATATTACCGCCATTTCATATTATTTAAGTATACAGTAGATCCTTATTAGCCCATTACATCAATACAAAAACAAAAAAAAATTGATAAAGGTGTGTACATATAAAAGCGTATGTATGTACATAATATAAATGTCCATGTAGATTTTGTATGTACATTTATAAAAATTTTCAAAATTTAATTATAAATTATTTAAAATAATTAAAAATTATATTATACAAATCTATTCATTCGAATAATGAAAAAATGACATCATAAAATTAAAAAGGATAAACATTTTAAGTACTGAATAAGAATTTAATATTTTGTATGAAGGCATGTATCAGAATTCAGAATGACTTTAATTTGATTATAAATTGATTAATAAATATGACACAAATGTAAGTTATTTAATAAAAATTTGTGAAATATAAATAAAGAATATAAACTATGATTTATTTAAGAAATTATTAAAAATTATTCATTGGAATTTGAGAAAAAGTAATTTTTATTAAAATTATCGGAAAATTTCAACTGAAATTTTATAAAAAAATTTAAATATTTGTTAAATTTAATAATAAATGGTAAATATATAAAATATTTTAGGTAGAAAAAAATGTATACTTTCGATATTTGACAGAAATGATGACAAAAATATTTGTATAAATTTTATACAATTAATTAATTGAAAAAAAGCTGAACAAAAAATGAGAAGAATTTGAAGAAATGCAAACAAAAAATTAAGAAGAGTCTACATTCAGATGCTCACGAGTTAACATGGTATGTATGTTGTTAACGGTTGGATAAAGTACAACAAAGTACATGTACAATATTAAATTGCAACTAGCAAATATACAATCATTACATATCCATAACTAACTAAGTGTAGTGTATCTCGTTTTTATAGAAGGCAGATTACAAGTGTGTTACGGTTGTTAATTTTTGTTTATTTTAAAAAGTTTTGATTTTTGAGTGGTAAAATTAATATTTGCTTCAAGAAGATTTTCAATAATAGTGAAAAAAAAAAAGTTAAAGTATGGCAGAAACAGGAAATACAGAAGCAGCTGCTGCAGCTACCAATGTTGAGGCAAAAAAGTCAAAAAAGACTTCATCTGGTGGACCTAAGAAGCCAAAAAGCAAGCCTACTCATCCTCCAACAGCCCAAATGGTAGATAATGCAATTAAAACATTGAAAGAAAGAGGTGGTTCTTCGTTATCTGCTATCAAGAAATTCTTAGCTGTAAATTACAAGGTTGATACCGAAAAATTAGCTCCATTTATTAGGAAGTATTTGAAAAGCGCTGTTGCTAGTGGTAAATTAATTCAGACAAAAGGCAAAGGTGCATCTGGTTCATTCAAATTACCAAGCTTAGCTAAAACGAAAACTGAAGGTAATAAAACCACTGTGAATAAGAAATCTGCAGCAAAGAAATCAGAAAATAAATCAAAAGAGAAAGCAATTAAAAGCGAAAAAAAGAAGAGTGATAAAAAGAAAACTGAAAAGAAAAAAGCAGCTACTTCTGCAGCTAAAGGTGCTAAAAAAGCCGGCTCTCCAAAGGCAAAACCTTCAAAACCAAAACAACAAAAACCTAAAAAAGAGAAAACGGCAAAAGCAGCTCCAAAAACACCAAAAGCTCCAAAACCGAAAAAACTTGCAGCCCCAAAAAAGACAACCGCCAAGAAAGCAGCGAAAAAATAAATTCTTCGCATTAAGAATCTACTTAAATCAATACGTAACCACTGAAAAAAGTGGAGATAGAAAAACATGGCTAAAAGTCATATTTTTAAGACAGAAGTAAAAATCAAAAAGCATATAAGCCCTTTTCAGGGCTACAAATTATATAAACGAAGAGTTTACATATACATATTACACATGTTATACTAATACACAATCAATACAAATAGTTTTTTCTTAAGATTTTTCATAAAATGAAATTATCAAGTATGTGATTCTGATAAAATGTATTTTATAAATTATATGCGACGTAGAATATTTTGTTCTTTTTATTTTTTTATTAGAAAATTTTATTATTTAATATTTTTTACTCCTTTCTAATTTTATAACAAAATTTTTCATATTACCGCCATTTCATATTATTTAAGTATACAGTAGATCCTTATTAGCCCATTACATCAATACAAAAACAACAAAAAATTGATAAAGGTGTGTACATATAAAAGCGTATGTATGTACATAATATAAATGTCCATGTAGATTTTGTATGTACATTTATAAAAATTTTCAAAATTTAATTATAAATTATTTAAAATAATTAAAAATTATATTATACGAATCTATTCATTCGAATAATGAAAAAATGACATCATAAAATTAAAAAGGATAAACATTTTAAGTACTGAATAAGAATTTAATATTTTGTATGAAGGCATGTATCAGAATTCAGAATGACTTTAATTTGATTATAAATTGATTAATAAATATGACACAAATGTAAGTTATTTAATAAAAATTTGTGAAATATAAATAAAGAATATAAACTATGATTTATTTAAGAAATTATTAAAAATTATTCATTGGAATTTGAGAAAAAGTAATTTTTATTAAAATTATCGGAAAATTTCAACTGAAATTTTATAAAAAAATTTAAATATTTGTTAAATTTAATAATAAATGGTAAATATATAAGATATTTTAGGTAGAAAAAAATGTATACTTTCGATATTTGACAGAAATGATGACAAAAATATTTGTATAAATTTTATACAATTAATTAATTGAAAAAAAGCTGAACAAAAAATGAGAAGAATTTGAAGAAATGCAAACAAAAAATTAAGAAGAGTCTACATTCAGATGCTCACGAGTTAACATGGTATGTATGTTGTTAACGGTTGGATAAAGTACAACAAAATACATGTACAATATTAAATTGCAACTAGCAAGTATACAATCATTCCATATACATAACTAAGTAAGTGTATCTCGTTTTTATAGAAGGCAGATTACAAGTGTGTTACGGTTGTTAATTTTTGTTTATTTTAAAAAGTTTTGATTTTTGAGTGGTAAAATTAATATTTGCTTCAAGAAGATTTTCAATAATAGTGAAAAAAAAAAAGTTAAAGTATGGCAGAAACAGGAAATACAGAAGCAGCTGCTGCAGCTACCAATGTTGAGGCAAAAAAGTCAAAAAAGACTTCATCTGGTGGACCTAAGAAGCCAAAAAGCAAGCCTACTCATCCTCCAACAGCCCAAATGGTAAATAATGCAATTAAAACATTGAAAGAAAGAGGTGGTTCTTCGTTATCTGCTATCAAGAAATTCTTAGCTGTAAATTACAAGGTTGATACCGAAAAATTAGCTCCATTTATTAGGAAGTATTTGAAAAGCGCTGTTGCTAGTGGTAAATTAATTCAGACAAAAGGCAAAGGTGCATCTGGTTCATTCAAATTACCAAGCTTAGCTAAAACGAAAACTGAAGGTAATAAAACCACTGTGAATAAGAAATCTGCAGCAAAGAAATCAGAAAATAAATCAAAAGAGAAAGCAATTAAAAGCGAAAAAAAGAAGAGTGATAAAAAGAAAACTGAAAAGAAAAAAGCAGCTACTTCTGCAGCTAAAGGTGCTAAAAAAGCCGGCTCTCCAAAGGCAAAACCTTCAAAACCAAAACAACAAAAACCTAAAAAAGAGAAAACGGCAAAAGCAGCTCCAAAAACACCAAAAGCTCCAAAACCGAAAAAACTTGCAGCCCCAAAAAAGACAACCGCCAAGAAAGCAGCGAAAAAATAAATTCTTCGCATTAAGAATCTACTTAAATCAATACGTAACCACTGAAAAAAGTGGAGATAGAAAAACATGGCTAAAAGTCATATTTTTAAGACAGAAGTAAAAATCAAAAAGCATATAAGCCCTTTTCAGGGCTACAAATTATATAAACGAAGAGTTTACATATACATATTACACATGTTATACTAATACACAATCAATACAAATAGTTTTTTCTTAAGATTTTTCATAAAATGAAATTATCAAGTATGTGATTCTGATAAAATGTATTTTATAAATTATATGCGACGTAGAATATTTTGTTCTTTTTATTTTTTTATTAGAAAATTTTATTATTTAATATTTTTTACTCCTTTCTAATTTTATAACAAAATTTTTCATATTACCGCCATTTCATATTATTTAAGTATACAGTAGATCCTTATTAGCCCATTACATCAATACAAAAACAACAAAAAATTGATAAAGGTGTGTGTACATATAAAAGCGTATGTATGTACATAATATAAATGTCCATGTAGATTTTGTATGTACATTTATAAAAATTTTCAAAATTTAATTATAAATTATTTAAAATAATTAAAAATTATATTATACGAATCTATTCATTCGAATAATGAAAAAATGACATCATAAAATTAAAAAGGATAAACATTTTAAGTACTGAATAAGAATTTAATATTTTGTATGAAGGCATGTATCAGAATTCAGAATGACTTTAATTTGATTATAAATTGATTAATAAATATGACACAAATGTAAGTTATTTAATAAAAATTTGTGAAATATAAATAAAGAATATAAACTATGATTTATTTAAGAAATTATTAAAAATTATTCATTGGAATTTGAGAAAAAGTAATTTTTATTAAAATTATCGGAAAATTTCAACTGAAATTTTATAAAAAAATTTAAATATTTGTTAAATTTAATAATAAATGGTAAATATATAAGATATTTTAGGTAGAAAAAAATGTATACTTTCGATATTTGACAGAAATGATGACAAAAATATTTGTATAAATTTTATACAATTAATTAATTGAAAAAAAGCTGAACAAAAAATGAGAAGAATTTGAAGAAATGCAAACAAAAAATTAAGAAGAGTCTACATTCAGATGCTCACGAGTTAACATGGTATGTATGTTGTTAACGGTTGGATAAAGTACAACAAAGTACATGTACAATATTAAATTGCAACTAGCAAATATACAATCATTACATATCCATAACTAACTAAGTGTAGTGTATCTCGTTTTTATAGAAGGCAGATTACAAGTGTGTTACGGTTGTTAATTTTTGTTTATTTTAAAAAGTTTTGATTTTTGAGTGGTAAAATTAATATTTGCTTCAAGAAGATTTTCAATAATAGTGAAAAAAAAAAAGTTAAAGTATGGCAGAAACAGGAAATACAGAAGCAGCTGCTGCAGCTACCAATGTTGAGGCAAAAAAGTCAAAAAAGACTTCATCTGGTGGACCTAAGAAGCCAAAAAGCAAGCCTACTCATCCTCCAACAGCCCAAATGGTAAATAATGCAATTAAAACATTGAAAGAAAGAGGTGGTTCTTCGTTATCTGCTATCAAGAAATTCTTAGCTGTAAATTACAAGGTTGATACCGAAAAATTAGCTCCATTTATTAGGAAGTATTTGAAAAGCGCTGTTGCTAGTGGTAAATTAATTCAGACAAAAGGCAAAGGTGCATCTGGTTCATTCAAATTACCAAGCTTAGCTAAAACGAAAACTGAAGGTAATAAAACCACTGTGAATAAGAAATCTGCAGCAAAGAAATCAGAAAATAAATCAAAAGAGAAAGCAATTAAAAGCGAAAAAAAGAAGAGTGATAAAAAGAAAACTGAAAAGAAAAAAGCAGCTACTTCTGCAGCTAAAGGTGCTAAAAAAGCCGGCTCTCCAAAGGCAAAACCTTCAAAACCAAAACAACAAAAACCTAAAAAAGAGAAAACGGCAAAAGCAGCTCCAAAAACACCAAAAGCTCCAAAACCGAAAAAACTTGCAGCCCCAAAAAAGACAACCGCCAAGAAAGCAGCGAAAAAATAAATTCTTCGCATTAAGAATCTACTTAAATCAATACGTAACCACTGAAAAAAGTGGAGATAGAAAAACATGGCTAAAAGTCATATTTTTAAGACAGAAGTAAAAATCAAAAAGCATATAAGCCCTTTTCAGGGCTACAAATTATATAAACGAAGAGTTTACATATACATATTACACATGTTATACTAATACACAATCAATACAAATAGTTTTTTCTTAAGATTTTTCATAAAATGAAATTATCAAGTATGTGATTCTGATAAAATGTATTTTATAAATTATATGCGACGTAGAATATTTTGTTCTTTTTATTTTTTTATTAGAAAATTTTATTATTTAATATTTTTTACTCCTTTCTAATTTTATAACAACATTTTTCATATTACCGCCATTTCATATTATTTAAGTATACAGTAGATCCTTATTAGCCCATTACATCAATACAAAAACAACAAAAAATTGATAAAGGTGTGTGTACATATAAAAGCGTATGTATGTACATACATAATATAAATGTCCATGTAGATTTTGTATGTACATTTATAAAAATTTTCAAAATTTAATTATAAATTATTTAAAATAATTAAAAATTATATTATACGAATCTATTCATTCGAATAATGAAAAAATGACATCATAAAATTAAAAAGGATAAACATTTTAAGTACTGAATAAGAATTTAATATTTTGTATGAAGGCATGTATCAGAATTCAGAATGACTTTAATTTGATTATAAATTGATTAATAAATATGACACAAATGTAAGTTATTTAATAAAAATTTGTGAAATATAAATAAAGAATATAAACTATGATTTATTTAAGAAATTATTAAAAATTATTCATTGGAATTTGAGAAAAAGTAATTTTTATTAAAATTATCGGAAAATTTCAACTGAAATTTTATAAAAAAATTTAAATATTTGTTAAATTTAATAATAAATGGTAAATATATAAAATATTTTAGGTAGAAAAAAATGTATACTTTCGATATTTGACAGAAATGATGACAAAAATATTTGTATAAATTTTATACAATTAATTAATTGAAAAAAAGCTGAACAAAAAATGAGAAGAATTTGAAGAAATGCAAACAAAAAATTAAGAAGAGTCTACATTCAGATGCTCACGAGTTAACATGGTATGTATGTTGTTAACGGTTGGATAAAGTACAACAAAATACATGTACAATATTAAATTGCAACTAGCAAGTATACAATCATTCCATATACATAACTAAGTAAGTGTATCTCGTTTTTATAGAAGGCAGATTACAAGTGTGTTACGGTTGTTAATTTTTGTTTATTTTAAAAAGTTTTGATTTTTGAGTGGTAAAATTAATATTTGCTTCAAGAAGATTTTCAATAATAGTGAAAAAAAAAAAAGTTAAAGTATGGCAGAAACAGGAAATACAGAAGCAGCTGCTGCAGCTACCAATGTTGAGGCAAAAAAGTCAAAAAAGACTTCATCTGGTGGACCTAAGAAGCCAAAAAGCAAGCCTACTCATCCTCCAACAGCCCAAATGGTAGATAATGCAATTAAAACATTGAAAGAAAGAGGTGGTTCTTCGTTATCTGCTATCAAGAAATTCTTAGCTGTAAATTACAAGGTTGATACCGAAAAATTAGCTCCATTTATTAGGAAGTATTTGAAAAGCGCTGTTGCTAGTGGTAAATTAATTCAGACAAAAGGCAAAGGTGCATCTGGTTCATTCAAATTACCAAGCTTAGCTAAAACGAAAACTGAAGGTAATAAAACCACTGTGAATAAGAAATCTGCAGCAAAGAAATCAGAAAATAAATCAAAAGAGAAAGCAATTAAAAGCGAAAAAAAGAAGAGTGATAAAAAGAAAACTGAAAAGAAAAAAGCAGCTACTTCTGCAGCTAAAGGTGCTAAAAAAGCCGGCTCTCCAAAGGCAAAACCTTCAAAACCAAAACAACAAAAACCTAAAAAAGAGAAAACGGCAAAAGCAGCTCCAAAAACACCAAAAGCTCCAAAACCGAAAAAACTTGCAGCCCCAAAAAAGACAACCGCCAAGAAAGCAGCGAAAAAATAAATTCTTCGCATTAAGAATCTACTTAAATCAATACGTAACCACTGAAAAAAGTGGAGATAGAAAAACATGGCTAAAAGTCATATTTTTAAGACAGAAGTAAAAATCAAAAAGCATATAAGCCCTTTTCAGGGCTACAAATTATATAAACGAAGAGTTTACATATACATATTACACATGTTATACTAATACACAATCAATACAAATAGTTTTTTCTTAAGATTTTTCATAAAATGAAATTATCAAGTATGTGATTCTGATAAAATGTATTTTATAAATTATATGCGACGTAGAATATTTTGTTCTTTTTATTTTTTTATTAGAAAATTTTATTATTTAATATTTTTTACTCCTTTCTAATTTTATAACAAAATTTTTCATATTACCGCCATTTCATATTATTTAAGTATACAGTAGATCCTTATTAGCCCATTACATCAATACAAAAACAACAAAAAATTGATAAAGGTGTGTACATATAAAAGCGTATGTATGTACATAATATAAATGTCCATGTAGATTTTGTATGTACATTTATAAAAATTTTCAAAATTTAATTATAAATTATTTAAAATAATTAAAAATTATATTATACGAATCTATTCATTCGAATAATGAAAAAATGACATCATAAAATTAAAAAGGATAAACATTTTAAGTACTGAATAAGAATTTAATATTTTGTATGAAGGCATGTATCAGAATTCAGAATGACTTTAATTTGATTATAAATTGATTAATAAATATGACACAAATGTAAGTTATTTAATAAAAATTTGTGAAATATAAATAAAGAATATAAACTATGATTTATTTAAGAAATTATTAAAAATTATTCATTGGAATTTGAGAAAAAGTAATTTTTATTAAAATTATCGGAAAATTTCAACTGAAATTTTATAAAAAAATTTAAATATTTGTTAAATTTAATAATAAATGGTAAATATATAAGATATTTTAGGTAGAAAAAAATGTATACTTTCGATATTTGACAGAAATGATGACAAAAATATTTGTATAAATTTTATACAATTAATTAATTGAAAAAAAGCTGAACAAAAAATGAGAAGAATTTGAAGAAATGCAAACAAAAAATTAAGAAGAGTCTACATTCAGATGCTCACGAGTTAACATGGTATGTATGTTGTTAACGGTTGGATAAAGTACAACAAAATACATGTACAATATTAAATTGCAACTAGCAAGTATACAATCATTCCATATACATAACTAAGTAAGTGTATCTCGTTTTTATAGAAGGCAGATTACAAGTGTGTTACGGTTGTTAATTTTTGTTTATTTTAAAAAGTTTTGATTTTTGAGTGGTAAAATTAATATTTGCTTCAAGAAGATTTTCAATAATAGTGAAAAAAAAAAAAAGTTAAAGTATGGCAGAAACAGGAAATACAGAAGCAGCTGCTGCAGCTACCAATGTTGAGGCAAAAAAGTCAAAAAAGACTTCATCTGGTGGACCTAAGAAGCCAAAAAGCAAGCCTACTCATCCTCCAACAGCCCAAATGGTAAATAATGCAATTAAAACATTGAAAGAAAGAGGTGGTTCTTCGTTATCTGCTATCAAGAAATTCTTAGCTGTAAATTACAAGGTTGATACCGAAAAATTAGCTCCATTTATTAGGAAGTATTTGAAAAGCGCTGTTGCTAGTGGTAAATTAATTCAGACAAAAGGCAAAGGTGCATCTGGTTCATTCAAATTACCAAGCTTAGCTAAAACGAAAACTGAAGGTAATAAAACCACTGTGAATAAGAAATCTGCAGCAAAGAAATCAGAAAATAAATCAAAAGAGAAAGCAATTAAAAGCGAAAAAAAGAAGAGTGATAAAAAGAAAACTGAAAAGAAAAAAGCAGCTACTTCTGCAGCTAAAGGTGCTAAAAAAGCCGGCTCTCCAAAGGCAAAACCTTCAAAACCAAAACAACAAAAACCTAAAAAAGAGAAAACGGCAAAAGCAGCTCCAAAAACACCAAAAGCTCCAAAACCGAAAAAACTTGCAGCCCCAAAAAAGACAACCGCCAAGAAAGCAGCGAAAAAATAAATTCTTCGCATTAAGAATCTACTTAAATCAATACGTAACCACTGAAAAAAGTGGAGATAGAAAAACATGGCTAAAAGTCATATTTTTAAGACAGAAGTAAAAATCAAAAAGCATATAAGCCCTTTTCAGGGCTACAAATTATATAAACGAAGAGTTTACATATACATATTACACATGTTATACTAATACACAATCAATACAAATAGTTTTTTCTTAAGATTTTTCATAAAATGAAATTATCAAGTATGTGATTCTGATAAAATGTATTTTATAAATTATATGCGACGTAGAATATTTTGTTCTTTTTATTTTTTTATTAGAAAATTTTATTATTTAATATTTTTTACTCCTTTCTAATTTTATAACAACATTTTTCATATTACCGCCATTTCATATTATTTAAGTATACAGTAGATCCCTATTAGCCCATTACATCAATACAAAAACAACAAAAAATTGATAAAGGTGTGTACATATAAAAGCGTATGTATGTACATAATATAAATGTCCATGTAGATTTTGTATGTACATTTATAAAAATTTTCAAAATTTAATTATAAATTATTTAAAATAATTAAAAATTATATTATACGAATCTATTCATTCGAATAATGAAAAAATGACATCATAAAATTAAAAAGGATAAACATTTTAAGTACTGAATAAGAATTTAATATTTTGTATGAAGGCATGTATCAGAATTCAGAATGACTTTAATTTGATTATAAATTGATTAATAAATATGACACAAATGTAAGTTATTTAATAAAAATTTGTGAAATATAAATAAAGAATATAAACTATGATTTATTTAAGAAATTATTAAAAATTATTCATTGGAATTTGAGAAAAAGTAATTTTTATTAAAATTATCGGAAAATTTCAACTGAAATTTTATAAAAAAATTTAAATATTTGTTAAATTTAATAATAAATGGTAAATATATAAAATATTTTAGGTAGAAAAAAATGTATACTTTCGATATTTGACAGAAATGATGACAAAAATATTTGTATAAATTTTATACAATTAATTAATTGAAAAAAAGCTGAACAAAAAATGAGAAGAATTTGAAGAAATGCAAACAAAAAATTAAGAAGAGTCTACATTCAGATGCTCACGAGTTAACATGGTATGTATGTTGTTAACGGTTGGATAAAGTACAACAAAGTACATGTACAATATTAAATTGCAACTAGCAAATATACAATCATTACATATCCATAACTAACTAAGTGTAGTGTATCTCGTTTTTATAGAAGGCAGATTACAAGTGTGTTACGGTTGTTAATTTTTGTTTATTTTAAAAAGTTTTGATTTTTGAGTGGTAAAATTAATATTTGCTTCAAGAAGATTTTCAATAATAGTGAAAAAAAAAAAGTTAAAGTATGGCAGAAACAGGAAATACAGAAGCAGCTGCTGCAGCTACCAATGTTGAGGCAAAAAAGTCAAAAAAGACTTCATCTGGTGGACCTAAGAAGCCAAAAAGCAAGCCTACTCATCCTCCAACAGCCCAAATGGTAGATAATGCAATTAAAACATTGAAAGAAAGAGGTGGTTCTTCGTTATCTGCTATCAAGAAATTCTTAGCTGTAAATTACAAGGTTGATACCGAAAAATTAGCTCCATTTATTAGGAAGTATTTGAAAAGCGCTGTTGCTAGTGGTAAATTAATTCAGACAAAAGGCAAAGGTGCATCTGGTTCATTCAAATTACCAAGCTTAGCTAAAACGAAAACTGAAGGTAATAAAACCACTGTGAATAAGAAATCTGCAGCAAAGAAATCAGAAAATAAATCAAAAGAGAAAGCAATTAAAAGCGAAAAAAAGAAGAGTGATAAAAAGAAAACTGAAAAGAAAAAAGCAGCTACTTCTGCAGCTAAAGGTGCTAAAAAAGCCGGCTCTCCAAAGGCAAAACCTTCAAAACCAAAACAACAAAAACCTAAAAAAGAGAAAACGGCAAAAGCAGCTCCAAAAACACCAAAAGCTCCAAAACCGAAAAAACTTGCAGCCCCAAAAAAGACAACCGCCAAGAAAGCAGCGAAAAAATAAATTCTTCGCATTAAGAATCTACTTAAATCAATACGTAACCACTGAAAAAAGTGGAGATAGAAAAACATGGCTAAAAGTCATATTTTTAAGACAGAAGTAAAAATCAAAAAGCATATAAGCCCTTTTCAGGGCTACAAATTATATAAACGAAGAGTTTACATATACATATTACACATGTTATACTAATACACAATCAATACAAATAGTTTTTTCTTAAGATTTTTCATAAAATGAAATTATCAAGTATGTGATTCTGATAAAATGTATTTTATAAATTATATGCGACGTAGAATATTTTGTTCTTTTTATTTTTTTATTAGAAAATTTTATTATTTAATATTTTTTACTCCTTTCTAATTTTATAACAAAATTTTTCATATTACCGCCATTTCATATTATTTAAGTATACAGTAGATCCTTATTAGCCCATTACATCAATACAAAAACAACAAAAAATTGATAAAGGTGTGTGTACATATAAAAGCGTATGTATGTACATAATATAAATGTCCATGTAGATTTTGTATGTACATTTATAAAAATTTTCAAAATTTAATTATAAATTATTTAAAATAATTAAAAATTATATTATACGAATCTATTCATTCGAATAATGAAAAAATGACATCATAAAATTAAAAAGGATAAACATTTTAAGTACTGAATAAGAATTTAATATTTTGTATGAAGGCATGTATCAGAATTCAGAATGACTTTAATTTGATTATAAATTGATTAATAAATATGACACAAATGTAAGTTATTTAATAAAAATTTGTGAAATATAAATAAAGAATATAAACTATGATTTATTTAAGAAATTATTAAAAATTATTCATTGGAATTTGAGAAAAAGTAATTTTTATTAAAATTATCGGAAAATTTCAACTGAAATTTTATAAAAAAATTTAAATATTTGTTAAATTTAATAATAAATGGTAAATATATAAAATATTTTAGGTAGAAAAAAATGTATACTTTCGATATTTGACAGAAATGATGACAAAAATATTTGTATAAATTTTATACAATTAATTAATTGAAAAAAAGCTGAACAAAAAATGAGAAGAATTTGAAGAAATGCAAACAAAAAATTAAGAAGAGTCTACATTCAGATGCTCACGAGTTAACATGGTATGTATGTTGTTAACGGTTGGATAAAGTACAACAAAATACATGTACAATATTAAATTGCAACTAGCAAGTATACAATCATTCCATATACATAACTAAGTAAGTGTATCTCGTTTTTATAGAAGGCAGATTACAAGTGTGTTACGGTTGTTAATTTTTGTTTATTTTAAAAAGTTTTGATTTTTGAGTGGTAAAATTAATATTTGCTTCAAGAAGATTTTCAATAATAGTGAAAAAAAAAAAAGTTAAAGTATGGCAGAAACAGGAAATACAGAAGCAGCTGCTGCAGCTACCAATGTTGAGGCAAAAAAGTCAAAAAAGACTTCATCTGGTGGACCTAAGAAGCCAAAAAGCAAGCCTACTCATCCTCCAACAGCCCAAATGGTAGATAATGCAATTAAAACATTGAAAGAAAGAGGTGGTTCTTCGTTATCTGCTATCAAGAAATTCTTAGCTGTAAATTACAAGGTTGATACCGAAAAATTAGCTCCATTTATTAGGAAGTATTTGAAAAGCGCTGTTGCTAGTGGTAAATTAATTCAGACAAAAGGCAAAGGTGCATCTGGTTCATTCAAATTACCAAGCTTAGCTAAAACGAAAACTGAAGGTAATAAAACCACTGTGAATAAGAAATCTGCAGCAAAGAAATCAGAAAATAAATCAAAAGAGAAAGCAATTAAAAGCGAAAAAAAGAAGAGTGATAAAAAGAAAACTGAAAAGAAAAAAGCAGCTACTTCTGCAGCTAAAGGTGCTAAAAAAGCCGGCTCTCCAAAGGCAAAACCTTCAAAACCAAAACAACAAAAACCTAAAAAAGAGAAAACGGCAAAAGCAGCTCCAAAAACACCAAAAGCTCCAAAACCGAAAAAACTTGCAGCCCCAAAAAAGACAACCGCCAAGAAAGCAGCGAAAAAATAAATTCTTCGCATTAAGAATCTACTTAAATCAATACGTAACCACTGAAAAAAGTGGAGATAGAAAAACATGGCTAAAAGTCATATTTTTAAGACAGAAGTAAAAATCAAAAAGCATATAAGCCCTTTTCAGGGCTACAAATTATATAAACGAAGAGTTTACATATACATATTACACATGTTATACTAATACACAATCAATACAAATAGTTTTTTCTTAAGATTTTTCATAAAATGAAATTATCAAGTATGTGATTCTGATAAAATGTATTTTATAAATTATATGCGACGTAGAATATTTTGTTCTTTTTATTTTTTTATTAGAAAATTTTATTATTTAATATTTTTTACTCCTTTCTAATTTTATAACAAAATTTTTCATATTACCGCCATTTCATATTATTTAAGTATACAGTAGATCCTTATTAGCCCATTACATCAATACAAAAACAACAAAAAATTGATAAAGGTGTGTGTACATATAAAAGCGTATGTATGTACATAATATAAATGTCCATGTAGATTTTGTATGTACGTTTATAAAAATTTTCAAAATTTAATTATAAATTATTTAAAATAATTAAAAATTATATTATACGAATCTATTCATTCGAATAATGAAAAAATGACATCATAAAATTAAAAAGGATAAACATTTTAAGTACTGAATAAGAATTTAATATTTTGTATGAAGGCATGTATCAGAATTCAGAATGACTTTAATTTGATTATAAATTGATTAATAAATATGACACAAATGTAAGTTATTTAATAAAAATTTGTGAAATATAAATAAAGAATATAAACTATGATTTATTTAAGAAATTATTAAAAATTATTCATTGGAATTTGAGAAAAAGTAATTTTTATTAAAATTATCGGAAAATTTCAACTGAAATTTTATAAAAAAATTTAAATATTTGTTAAATTTAATAATAAATGGTAAATATATAAGATATTTTAGGTAGAAAAAAATGTATACTTTCGATATTTGACAGAAATGATGACAAAAATATTTGTATAAATTTTATACAATTAATTAATTGAAAAAAAGCTGAACAAAAAATGAGAAGAATTTGAAGAAATGCAAACAAAAAATTAAGAAGAGTCTACATTCAGATGCTCACGAGTTAACATGGTATGTATGTTGTTAACGGTTGGATAAAGTACAACAAAATACATGTACAATATTAAATTGCAACTAGCAAGTATACAATCATTCCATATACATAACTAAGTAAGTGTATCTCGTTTTTATAGAAGGCAGATTACAAGTGTGTTACGGTTGTTAATTTTTGTTTATTTTAAAAAGTTTTGATTTTTGAGTGGTAAAATTAATATTTGCTTCAAGAAGATTTTCAATAATAGTGAAAAAAAAAAAAGTTAAAGTATGGCAGAAACAGGAAATACAGAAGCAGCTGCTGCAGCTACCAATGTTGAGGCAAAAAAGTCAAAAAAGACTTCATCTGGTGGACCTAAGAAGCCAAAAAGCAAGCCTACTCATCCTCCAACAGCCCAAATGGTAGATAATGCAATTAAAACATTGAAAGAAAGAGGTGGTTCTTCGTTATCTGCTATCAAGAAATTCTTAGCTGTAAATTACAAGGTTGATACCGAAAAATTAGCTCCATTTATTAGGAAGTATTTGAAAAGCGCTGTTGCTAGTGGTAAATTAATTCAGACAAAAGGCAAAGGTGCATCTGGTTCATTCAAATTACCAAGCTTAGCTAAAACGAAAACTGAAGGTAATAAAACCACTGTGAATAAGAAATCTGCAGCAAAGAAATCAGAAAATAAATCAAAAGAGAAAGCAATTAAAAGCGAAAAAAAGAAGAGTGATAAAAAGAAAACTGAAAAGAAAAAAGCAGCTACTTCTGCAGCTAAAGGTGCTAAAAAAGCCGGCTCTCCAAAGGCAAAACCTTCAAAACCAAAACAACAAAAACCTAAAAAAGAGAAAACGGCAAAAGCAGCTCCAAAAACACCAAAAGCTCCAAAACCGAAAAAACTTGCAGCCCCAAAAAAGACAACCGCCAAGAAAGCAGCGAAAAAATAAATTCTTCGCATTAAGAATCTACTTAAATCAATACGTAACCACTGAAAAAAGTGGAGATAGAAAAACATGGCTAAAAGTCATATTTTTAAGACAGAAGTAAAAATCAAAAAGCATATAAGCCCTTTTCAGGGCTACAAATTATATAAACGAAGAGTTTACATATACATATTACACATGTTATACTAATACACAATCAATACAAATAGTTTTTTCTTAAGATTTTTCATAAAATGAAATTATCAAGTATGTGATTCTGATAAAATGTATTTTATAAATTATATGCGACGTAGAATATTTTGTTCTTTTTATTTTTTTATTAGAAAATTTTATTATTTAATATTTTTTACTCCTTTCTAATTTTATAACAAAATTTTTCATATTACCGCCATTTCATATTATTTAAGTATACAGTAGATCCTTATTAGCCCATTACATCAATACAAAAACAACAAAAAATTGATAAAGGTGTGTGTACATATAAAAGCGTATGTATGTACATAATATAAATGTCCATGTAGATTTTGTATGTACGTTTATAAAAATTTTCAAAATTTAATTATAAATTATTTAAAATAATTAAAAATTATATTATACGAATCTATTCATTCGAATAATGAAAAAATGACATCATAAAATTAAAAAGGATAAACATTTTAAGTACTGAATAAGAATTTAATATTTTGTATGAAGGCATGTATCAGAATTCAGAATGACTTTAATTTGATTATAAATTGATTAATAAATATGACACAAATGTAAGTTATTTAATAAAAATTTGTGAAATATAAATAAAGAATATAAACTATGATTTATTTAAGAAATTATTAAAAATTATTCATTGGAATTTGAGAAAAAGTAATTTTTATTAAAATTATCGGAAAATTTCAACTGAAATTTTATAAAAAAATTTAAATATTTGTTAAATTTAATAATAAATGGTAAATATATAAGATATTTTAGGTAGAAAAAAATGTATACTTTCGATATTTGACAGAAATGATGACAAAAATATTTGTATAAATTTTATACAATTAATTAATTGAAAAAAAGCTGAACAAAAAATGAGAAGAATTTGAAGAAATGCAAACAAAAAATTAAGAAGAGTCTACATTCAGATGCTCACGAGTTAACATGGTATGTATGTTGTTAACGGTTGGATAAAGTACAACAAAATACATGTACAATATTAAATTGCAACTAGCAAGTATACAATCATTCCATATACATAACTAAGTAAGTGTATCTCGTTTTTATAGAAGGCAGATTACAAGTGTGTTACGGTTGTTAATTTTTGTTTATTTTAAAAAGTTTTGATTTTTGAGTGGTAAAATTAATATTTGCTTCAAGAAGATTTTCAATAATAGTGAAAAAAAAAAAAAGTTAAAGTATGGCAGAAACAGGAAATACAGAAGCAGCTGCTGCAGCTACCAATGTTGAGGCAAAAAAGTCAAAAAAGACTTCATCTGGTGGACCTAAGAAGCCAAAAAGCAAGCCTACTCATCCTCCAACAGCCCAAATGGTAAATAATGCAATTAAAACATTGAAAGAAAGAGGTGGTTCTTCGTTATCTGCTATCAAGAAATTCTTAGCTGTAAATTACAAGGTTGATACCGAAAAATTAGCTCCATTTATTAGGAAGTATTTGAAAAGCGCTGTTGCTAGTGGTAAATTAATTCAGACAAAAGGCAAAGGTGCATCTGGTTCATTCAAATTACCAAGCTTAGCTAAAACGAAAACTGAAGGTAATAAAACCACTGTGAATAAGAAATCTGCAGCAAAGAAATCAGAAAATAAATCAAAAGAGAAAGCAATTAAAAGCGAAAAAAAGAAGAGTGATAAAAAGAAAACTGAAAAGAAAAAAGCAGCTACTTCTGCAGCTAAAGGTGCTAAAAAAGCCGGCTCTCCAAAGGCAAAACCTTCAAAACCAAAACAACAAAAACCTAAAAAAGAGAAAACGGCAAAAGCAGCTCCAAAAACACCAAAAGCTCCAAAACCGAAAAAACTTGCAGCCCCAAAAAAGACAACCGCCAAGAAAGCAGCGAAAAAATAAATTCTTCGCATTAAGAATCTACTTAAATCAATACGTAACCACTGAAAAAAGTGGAGATAGAAAAACATGGCTAAAAGTCATATTTTTAAGACAGAAGTAAAAATCAAAAAGCATATAAGCCCTTTTCAGGGCTACAAATTATATAAACGAAGAGTTTACATATACATATTACACATGTTATACTAATACACAATCAATACAAATAGTTTTTTCTTAAGATTTTTCATAAAATGAAATTATCAAGTATGTGATTCTGATAAAATGTATTTTATAAATTATATGCGACGTAGAATATTTTGTTCTTTTTATTTTTTTATTAGAAAATTTTATTATTTAATATTTTTTACTCCTTTCTAATTTTATAACAAAATTTTTCATATTACCGCCATTTCATATTATTTAAGTATACAGTAGATCCTTATTAGCCCATTACATCAATACAAAAACAACAAAAAATTGATAAAGGTGTGTACATATAAAAGCGTATGTATGTACATAATATAAATGTCCATGTAGATTTTGTATGTACATTTATAAAAATTTTCAAAATTTAATTATAAATTATTTAAAATAATTAAAAATTATATTATACGAATCTATTCATTCGAATAATGAAAAAATGACATCATAAAATTAAAAAGGATAAACATTTTAAGTACTGAATAAGAATTTAATATTTTGTATGAAGGCATGTATCAGAATTCAGAATGACTTTAATTTGATTATAAATTGATTAATAAATATGACACAAATGTAAGTTATTTAATAAAAATTTGTGAAATATAAATAAAGAATATAAACTATGATTTATTTAAGAAATTATTAAAAATTATTCATTGGAATTTGAGAAAAAGTAATTTTTATTAAAATTATCGGAAAATTTCAACTGAAATTTTATAAAAAAATTTAAATATTTGTTAAATTTAATAATAAATGGTAAATATATAAGATATTTTAGGTAGAAAAAAATGTATACTTTCGATATTTGACAGAAATGATGACAAAAATATTTGTATAAATTTTATACAATTAATTAATTGAAAAAAAGCTGAACAAAAAATGAGAAGAATTTGAAGAAATGCAAACAAAAAATTAAGAAGAGTCTACATTCAGATGCTCACGAGTTAACATGGTATGTATGTTGTTAACGGTTGGATAAAGTACAACAAAATACATGTACAATATTAAATTGCAACTAGCAAGTATACAATCATTCCATATACATAACTAAGTAAGTGTATCTCGTTTTTATAGAAGGCAGATTACAAGTGTGTTACGGTTGTTAATTTTTGTTTATTTTAAAAAGTTTTGATTTTTGAGTGGTAAAATTAATATTTGCTTCAAGAAGATTTTCAATAATAGTGAAAAAAAAAAAAAGTTAAAGTATGGCAGAAACAGGAAATACAGAAGCAGCTGCTGCAGCTACCAATGTTGAGGCAAAAAAGTCAAAAAAGACTTCATCTGGTGGACCTAAGAAGCCAAAAAGCAAGCCTACTCATCCTCCAACAGCCCAAATGGTAAATAATGCAATTAAAACATTGAAAGAAAGAGGTGGTTCTTCGTTATCTGCTATCAAGAAATTCTTAGCTGTAAATTACAAGGTTGATACCGAAAAATTAGCTCCATTTATTAGGAAGTATTTGAAAAGCGCTGTTGCTAGTGGTAAATTAATTCAGACAAAAGGCAAAGGTGCATCTGGTTCATTCAAATTACCAAGCTTAGCTAAAACGAAAACTGAAGGTAATAAAACCACTGTGAATAAGAAATCTGCAGCAAAGAAATCAGAAAATAAATCAAAAGAGAAAGCAATTAAAAGCGAAAAAAAGAAGAGTGATAAAAAGAAAACTGAAAAGAAAAAAGCAGCTACTTCTGCAGCTAAAGGTGCTAAAAAAGCCGGCTCTCCAAAGGCAAAACCTTCAAAACCAAAACAACAAAAACCTAAAAAAGAGAAAACGGCAAAAGCAGCTCCAAAAACACCAAAAGCTCCAAAACCGAAAAAACTTGCAGCCCCAAAAAAGACAACCGCCAAGAAAGCAGCGAAAAAATAAATTCTTCGCATTAAGAATCTACTTAAATCAATACGTAACCACTGAAAAAAGTGGAGATAGAAAAACATGGCTAAAAGTCATATTTTTAAGACAGAAGTAAAAATCAAAAAGCATATAAGCCCTTTTCAGGGCTACAAATTATATAAACGAAGAGTTTACATATACATATTACACATGTTATACTAATACACAATCAATACAAATAGTTTTTTCTTAAGATTTTTCATAAAATGAAATTATCAAGTATGTGATTCTGATAAAATGTATTTTATAAATTATATGCGACGTAGAATATTTTGTTCTTTTTATTTTTTTATTAGAAAATTTTATTATTTAATATTTTTTACTCCTTTCTAATTTTATAACAACATTTTTCATATTACCGCCATTTCATATTATTTAAGTATACAGTAGATCCCTATTAGCCCATTACATCAATACAAAAACAACAAAAAATTGATAAAGGTGTGTACATATAAAAGCGTATGTATGTACATAATATAAATGTCCATGTAGATTTTGTATGTACATTTATAAAAATTTTCAAAATTTAATTATAAATTATTTAAAATAATTAAAAATTATATTATACGAATCTATTCATTCGAATAATGAAAAAATGACATCATAAAATTAAAAAGGATAAACATTTTAAGTACTGAATAAGAATTTAATATTTTGTATGAAGGCATGTATCAGAATTCAGAATGACTTTAATTTGATTATAAATTGATTAATAAATATGACACAAATGTAAGTTATTTAATAAAAATTTGTGAAATATAAATAAAGAATATAAACTATGATTTATTTAAGAAATTATTAAAAATTATTCATTGGAATTTGAGAAAAAGTAATTTTTATTAAAATTATCGGAAAATTTCAACTGAAATTTTATAAAAAAATTTAAATATTTGTTAAATTTAATAATAAATGGTAAATATATAAAATATTTTAGGTAGAAAAAAATGTATACTTTCGATATTTGACAGAAATGATGACAAAAATATTTGTATAAATTTTATACAATTAATTAATTGAAAAAAAGCTGAACAAAAAATGAGAAGAATTTGAAGAAATGCAAACAAAAAATTAAGAAGAGTCTACATTCAGATGCTCACGAGTTAACATGGTATGTATGTTGTTAACGGTTGGATAAAGTACAACAAAGTACATGTACAATATTAAATTGCAACTAGCAAATATACAATCATTACATATCCATAACTAACTAAGTGTAGTGTATCTCGTTTTTATAGAAGGCAGATTACAAGTGTGTTACGGTTGTTAATTTTTGTTTATTTTAAAAAGTTTTGATTTTTGAGTGGTAAAATTAATATTTGCTTCAAGAAGATTTTCAATAATAGTGAAAAAAAAAAAGTTAAAGTATGGCAGAAACAGGAAATACAGAAGCAGCTGCTGCAGCTACCAATGTTGAGGCAAAAAAGTCAAAAAAGACTTCATCTGGTGGACCTAAGAAGCCAAAAAGCAAGCCTACTCATCCTCCAACAGCCCAAATGGTAGATAATGCAATTAAAACATTGAAAGAAAGAGGTGGTTCTTCGTTATCTGCTATCAAGAAATTCTTAGCTGTAAATTACAAGGTTGATACCGAAAAATTAGCTCCATTTATTAGGAAGTATTTGAAAAGCGCTGTTGCTAGTGGTAAATTAATTCAGACAAAAGGCAAAGGTGCATCTGGTTCATTCAAATTACCAAGCTTAGCTAAAACGAAAACTGAAGGTAATAAAACCACTGTGAATAAGAAATCTGCAGCAAAGAAATCAGAAAATAAATCAAAAGAGAAAGCAATTAAAAGCGAAAAAAAGAAGAGTGATAAAAAGAAAACTGAAAAGAAAAAAGCAGCTACTTCTGCAGCTAAAGGTGCTAAAAAAGCCGGCTCTCCAAAGGCAAAACCTTCAAAACCAAAACAACAAAAACCTAAAAAAGAGAAAACGGCAAAAGCAGCTCCAAAAACACCAAAAGCTCCAAAACCGAAAAAACTTGCAGCCCCAAAAAAGACAACCGCCAAGAAAGCAGCGAAAAAATAAATTCTTCGCATTAAGAATCTACTTAAATCAATACGTAACCACTGAAAAAAGTGGAGATAGAAAAACATGGCTAAAAGTCATATTTTTAAGACAGAAGTAAAAATCAAAAAGCATATAAGCCCTTTTCAGGGCTACAAATTATATAAACGAAGAGTTTACATATACATATTACACATGTTATACTAATACACAATCAATACAAATAGTTTTTTCTTAAGATTTTTCATAAAATGAAATTATCAAGTATGTGATTCTGATAAAATGTATTTTATAAATTATATGCGACGTAGAATATTTTGTTCTTTTTATTTTTTTATTAGAAAATTTTATTATTTAATATTTTTTACTCCTTTCTAATTTTATAACAAAATTTTTCATATTACCGCCATTTCATATTATTTAAGTATACAGTAGATCCTTATTAGCCCATTACATCAATACAAAAACAACAAAAAATTGATAAAGGTGTGTACATATAAAAGCGTATGTATGTACATAATATAAATGTCCATGTAGATTTTGTATGTACATTTATAAAAATTTTCAAAATTTAATTATAAATTATTTAAAATAATTAAAAATTATATTATACGAATCTATTCATTCGAATAATGAAAAAATGACATCATAAAATTAAAAAGGATAAACATTTTAAGTACTGAATAAGAATTTAATATTTTGTATGAAGGCATGTATCAGAATTCAGAATGACTTTAATTTGATTATAAATTGATTAATAAATATGACACAAATGTAAGTTATTTAATAAAAATTTGTGAAATATAAATAAAGAATATAAACTATGATTTATTTAAGAAATTATTAAAAATTATTCATTGGAATTTGAGAAAAAGTAATTTTTATTAAAATTATCGGAAAATTTCAACTGAAATTTTATAAAAAAATTTAAATATTTGTTAAATTTAATAATAAATGGTAAATATATAAAATATTTTAGGTAGAAAAAAATGTATACTTTCGATATTTGACAGAAATGATGACAAAAATATTTGTATAAATTTTATACAATTAATTAATTGAAAAAAAGCTGAACAAAAAATGAGAAGAATTTGAAGAAATGCAAACAAAAAATTAAGAAGAGTCTACATTCAGATGCTCACGAGTTAACATGGTATGTATGTTGTTAACGGTTGGATAAAGTACAACAAAATACATGTACAATATTAAATTGCAACTAGCAAGTATACAATCATTCCATATACATAACTAAGTAAGTGTATCTCGTTTTTATAGAAGGCAGATTACAAGTGTGTTACGGTTGTTAATTTTTGTTTATTTTAAAAAGTTTTGATTTTTGAGTGGTAAAATTAATATTTGCTTCAAGAAGATTTTCAATAATAGTGAAAAAAAAAAAAGTTAAAGTATGGCAGAAACAGGAAATACAGAAGCAGCTGCTGCAGCTACCAATGTTGAGGCAAAAAAGTCAAAAAAGACTTCATCTGGTGGACCTAAGAAGCCAAAAAGCAAGCCTACTCATCCTCCAACAGCCCAAATGGTAGATAATGCAATTAAAACATTGAAAGAAAGAGGTGGTTCTTCGTTATCTGCTATCAAGAAATTCTTAGCTGTAAATTACAAGGTTGATACCGAAAAATTAGCTCCATTTATTAGGAAGTATTTGAAAAGCGCTGTTGCTAGTGGTAAATTAATTCAGACAAAAGGCAAAGGTGCATCTGGTTCATTCAAATTACCAAGCTTAGCTAAAACGAAAACTGAAGGTAATAAAACCACTGTGAATAAGAAATCTGCAGCAAAGAAATCAGAAAATAAATCAAAAGAGAAAGCAATTAAAAGCGAAAAAAAGAAGAGTGATAAAAAGAAAACTGAAAAGAAAAAAGCAGCTACTTCTGCAGCTAAAGGTGCTAAAAAAGCCGGCTCTCCAAAGGCAAAACCTTCAAAACCAAAACAACAAAAACCTAAAAAAGAGAAAACGGCAAAAGCAGCTCCAAAAACACCAAAAGCTCCAAAACCGAAAAAACTTGCAGCCCCAAAAAAGACAACCGCCAAGAAAGCAGCGAAAAAATAAATTCTTCGCATTAAGAATCTACTTAAATCAATACGTAACCACTGAAAAAAGTGGAGATAGAAAAACATGGCTAAAAGTCATATTTTTAAGACAGAAGTAAAAATCAAAAAGCATATAAGCCCTTTTCAGGGCTACAAATTATATAAACGAAGAGTTTACATATACATATTACACATGTTATACTAATACACAATCAATACAAATAGTTTTTTCTTAAGATTTTTCATAAAATGAAATTATCAAGTATGTGATTCTGATAAAATGTATTTTATAAATTATATGCGACGTAGAATATTTTGTTCTTTTTATTTTTTTATTAGAAAATTTTATTATTTAATATTTTTTACTCCTTTCTAATTTTATAACAAAATTTTTCATATTACCGCCATTTCATATTATTTAAGTATACAGTAGATCAGTGGCGTCTCGTCCAGGTGTTCAAGTTGTTCACAGAACACCCATATAATCTAAAGCAAATTAAAAAAAAATTGAGAACGCCAAAATAATTTTCATAACTTCAATAGTAATGTCCATATAAAGCTAGAGTGTTCTATTATAATGTAGAACCCAGCCTCACATTCAGTGATGTGCATTTGAAGCCGTCCTCGTTTCGTAAATAATATAAACAATATAAATAATATACAAACAGGGTGTGAAGCTCTGATGTAGAACCCAACCTCATTTAGTATTATTTCTATCAAAATGTATTGAAGTTCTACTCAAGAAGAACTTTAATACTTTTCAATCCTATGCATTGAAATTTGAGGCTTTGCTCTCGTACTGTAACAATACAGTTGTTATATAATGAAGGTGTTCAATTCTGAAGCAGAACCCAAGTTACAATTAGACTCAATGTTATTTTTAACAACCTTGCAACTTTAAAAAATATACGCTTTTATATTATAAAGTTGGTTCTGTAAAAAGTTCGAACAAACTTCAAAATCAAAGTCACACCTATAGACAAAGCCAAGCCAAGTGAAATATTAAATTAAAAAATTGTTTGTATGAAACGTCACATATTTTTCACATATTGAATTATTTTATTTTTTTTGCCAACTTTAAACTTTAACTACTCGTGCTGTATTGCACCGATTTAAGTCAAATAAAATGCAATAGGTCAGAAAATAGTTCAAGAATTGAAATGTACACTTTTTTTAAAGATCAGGATATTAATTAAGAGAAAAAAATAGAGAGAAGAAAAAGGGTATTTGTCTGAAACATGACTTTTATTATGTTTTACCCTATAACTTTTACCCTAGTAAACGGATTTTCACCGTTCAAAGTTTTTATAATATTAGACTCTTCAAGAAATATCCTGGCCAAATTTCAGCTTTCTAGTCCTACGAAAACATACATGTCTAAGGAATTAAAAAATGTAACATTTTGATATTAAAAATGGATGAGTGGGTGTATAATTTAAATTATAACGAAGGGTTAAAGCTTGTTGAATAGACTCAAAGAAGTTCAAAAACATAAAGGAGGTTCAACAAAGTACTGACTTTGACAAAAAACACCTTATTTTTTAAAAATGTTCATACTGCCCGAATATTTTATTGGAATAAAAATTGAAGCTGAAATTTTTAACTGTTTATTTTGTAATTTTTTTGATATTAATGTTGACTGTTTGTTTCGTAAATATGTTGTTATAAGAATAAAGAATTATTTTTAGTATTTTGTTTCATACTTTTATTGTAAAAATTTTTTTTTATTTAGGATAAATTAAAAATATTTGTACTGCCCGAATACTTTGTTGAGCTACTGTACATACATAACTACATATATGTATATTTAATTTCCTTAATTTCCTCAATTACCCTGCAGCACACCCAGGTGAATAAGTCACGAGACGCCACTGCAGTAGATCCTTATTAGCCCATTACATCAATACAAAAACAACAAAAAATTGATAAAGGTGTGTACATATAAAAGCGTATGTATGTACATAATATAAATGTCCATGTAGATTTTGTATGTACATTTATAAAAATTTTCAAAATTTAATTATAAATTATTTAAAATAATTAAAAATTATATTATACGAATCTATTCATTCGAATAATGAAAAAATGACATCATAAAATTAAAAAGGATAAACATTTTAAGTACTGAATAAGAATTTAATATTTTGTATGAAGGCATGTATCAGAATTCAGAATGACTTTAATTTGATTATAAATTGATTAATAAATATGACACAAATGTAAGTTATTTAATAAAAATTTGTGAAATATAAATAAAGAATATAAACTATGATTTATTTAAGAAATTATTAAAAATTATTCATTGGAATTTGAGAAAAAGTAATTTTTATTAAAATTATCGGAAAATTTCAACTGAAATTTTATAAAAAAATTTAAATATTTGTTAAATTTAATAATAAATGGTAAATATATAAGATATTTTAGGTAGAAAAAAATGTATACTTTCGATATTTGACAGAAATGATGACAAAAATATTTGTATAAATTTTATACAATTAATTAATTGAAAAAAAGCTGAACAAAAAATGAGAAGAATTTGAAGAAATGCAAACAAAAAATTAAGAAGAGTCTACATTCAGATGCTCACGAGTTAACATGGTATGTATGTTGTTAACGGTTGGATAAAGTACAACAAAATACATGTACAATATTAAATTGCAACTAGCAAGTATACAATCATTCCATATACATAACTAAGTAAGTGTATCTCGTTTTTATAGAAGGCAGATTACAAGTGTGTTACGGTTGTTAATTTTTGTTTATTTTAAAAAGTTTTGATTTTTGAGTGGTAAAATTAATATTTGCTTCAAGAAGATTTTCAATAATAGTGAAAAAAAAAAAAAGTTAAAGTATGGCAGAAACAGGAAATACAGAAGCAGCTGCTGCAGCTACCAATGTTGAGGCAAAAAAGTCAAAAAAGACTTCATCTGGTGGACCTAAGAAGCCAAAAAGCAAGCCTACTCATCCTCCAACAGCCCAAATGGTAAATAATGCAATTAAAACATTGAAAGAAAGAGGTGGTTCTTCGTTATCTGCTATCAAGAAATTCTTAGCTGTAAATTACAAGGTTGATACCGAAAAATTAGCTCCATTTATTAGGAAGTATTTGAAAAGCGCTGTTGCTAGTGGTAAATTAATTCAGACAAAAGGCAAAGGTGCATCTGGTTCATTCAAATTACCAAGCTTAGCTAAAACGAAAACTGAAGGTAATAAAACCACTGTGAATAAGAAATCTGCAGCAAAGAAATCAGAAAATAAATCAAAAGAGAAAGCAATTAAAAGCGAAAAAAAGAAGAGTGATAAAAAGAAAACTGAAAAGAAAAAAGCAGCTACTTCTGCAGCTAAAGGTGCTAAAAAAGCCGGCTCTCCAAAGGCAAAACCTTCAAAACCAAAACAACAAAAACCTAAAAAAGAGAAAACGGCAAAAGCAGCTCCAAAAACACCAAAAGCTCCAAAACCGAAAAAACTTGCAGCCCCAAAAAAGACAACCGCCAAGAAAGCAGCGAAAAAATAAATTCTTCGCATTAAGAATCTACTTAAATCAATACGTAACCACTGAAAAAAGTGGAGATAGAAAAACATGGCTAAAAGTCATATTTTTAAGACAGAAGTAAAAATCAAAAAGCATATAAGCCCTTTTCAGGGCTACAAATTATATAAACGAAGAGTTTACATATACATATTACACATGTTATACTAATACACAATCAATACAAATAGTTTTTTCTTAAGATTTTTCATAAAATGAAATTATCAAGTATGTGATTCTGATAAAATGTATTTTATAAATTATATGCGACGTAGAATATTTTGTTCTTTTTATTTTTTTATTAGAAAATTTTATTATTTAATATTTTTTACTCCTTTCTAATTTTATAACAACATTTTTCATATTACCGCCATTTCATATTATTTAAGTATACAGTAGATCCCTATTAGCCCATTACATCAATACAAAAACAACAAAAAATTGATAAAGGTGTGTACATATAAAAGCGTATGTATGTACATAATATAAATGTCCATGTAGATTTTGTATGTACATTTATAAAAATTTTCAAAATTTAATTATAAATTATTTAAAATAATTAAAAATTATATTATACGAATCTATTCATTCGAATAATGAAAAAATGACATCATAAAATTAAAAAGGATAAACATTTTAAGTACTGAATAAGAATTTAATATTTTGTATGAAGGCATGTATCAGAATTCAGAATGACTTTAATTTGATTATAAATTGATTAATAAATATGACACAAATGTAAGTTATTTAATAAAAATTTGTGAAATATAAATAAAGAATATAAACTATGATTTATTTAAGAAATTATTAAAAATTATTCATTGGAATTTGAGAAAAAGTAATTTTTATTAAAATTATCGGAAAATTTCAACTGAAATTTTATAAAAAAATTTAAATATTTGTTAAATTTAATAATAAATGGTAAATATATAAAATATTTTAGGTAGAAAAAAATGTATACTTTCGATATTTGACAGAAATGATGACAAAAATATTTGTATAAATTTTATACAATTAATTAATTGAAAAAAAGCTGAACAAAAAATGAGAAGAATTTGAAGAAATGCAAACAAAAAATTAAGAAGAGTCTACATTCAGATGCTCACGAGTTAACATGGTATGTATGTTGTTAACGGTTGGATAAAGTACAACAAAGTACATGTACAATATTAAATTGCAACTAGCAAATATACAATCATTACATATCCATAACTAACTAAGTGTAGTGTATCTCGTTTTTATAGAAGGCAGATTACAAGTGTGTTACGGTTGTTAATTTTTGTTTATTTTAAAAAGTTTTGATTTTTGAGTGGTAAAATTAATATTTGCTTCAAGAAGATTTTCAATAATAGTGAAAAAAAAAAAGTTAAAGTATGGCAGAAACAGGAAATACAGAAGCAGCTGCTGCAGCTACCAATGTTGAGGCAAAAAAGTCAAAAAAGACTTCATCTGGTGGACCTAAGAAGCCAAAAAGCAAGCCTACTCATCCTCCAACAGCCCAAATGGTAGATAATGCAATTAAAACATTGAAAGAAAGAGGTGGTTCTTCGTTATCTGCTATCAAGAAATTCTTAGCTGTAAATTACAAGGTTGATACCGAAAAATTAGCTCCATTTATTAGGAAGTATTTGAAAAGCGCTGTTGCTAGTGGTAAATTAATTCAGACAAAAGGCAAAGGTGCATCTGGTTCATTCAAATTACCAAGCTTAGCTAAAACGAAAACTGAAGGTAATAAAACCACTGTGAATAAGAAATCTGCAGCAAAGAAATCAGAAAATAAATCAAAAGAGAAAGCAATTAAAAGCGAAAAAAAGAAGAGTGATAAAAAGAAAACTGAAAAGAAAAAAGCAGCTACTTCTGCAGCTAAAGGTGCTAAAAAAGCCGGCTCTCCAAAGGCAAAACCTTCAAAACCAAAACAACAAAAACCTAAAAAAGAGAAAACGGCAAAAGCAGCTCCAAAAACACCAAAAGCTCCAAAACCGAAAAAACTTGCAGCCCCAAAAAAGACAACCGCCAAGAAAGCAGCGAAAAAATAAATTCTTCGCATTAAGAATCTACTTAAATCAATACGTAACCACTGAAAAAAGTGGAGATAGAAAAACATGGCTAAAAGTCATATTTTTAAGACAGAAGTAAAAATCAAAAAGCATATAAGCCCTTTTCAGGGCTACAAATTATATAAACGAAGAGTTTACATATACATATTACACATGTTATACTAATACACAATCAATACAAATAGTTTTTTCTTAAGATTTTTCATAAAATGAAATTATCAAGTATGTGATTCTGATAAAATGTATTTTATAAATTATATGCGACGTAGAATATTTTGTTCTTTTTATTTTTTTATTAGAAAATTTTATTATTTAATATTTTTTACTCCTTTCTAATTTTATAACAAAATTTTTCATATTACCGCCATTTCATATTATTTAAGTATACAGTAGATCCTTATTAGCCCATTACATCAATACAAAAACAACAAAAAATTGATAAAGGTGTGTACATATAAAAGCGTATGTATGTACATAATATAAATGTCCATGTAGATTTTGTATGTACATTTATAAAAATTTTCAAAATTTAATTATAAATTATTTAAAATAATTAAAAATTATATTATACGAATCTATTCATTCGAATAATGAAAAAATGACATCATAAAATTAAAAAGGATAAACATTTTAAGTACTGAATAAGAATTTAATATTTTGTATGAAGGCATGTATCAGAATTCAGAATGACTTTAATTTGATTATAAATTGATTAATAAATATGACACAAATGTAAGTTATTTAATAAAAATTTGTGAAATATAAATAAAGAATATAAACTATGATTTATTTAAGAAATTATTAAAAATTATTCATTGGAATTTGAGAAAAAGTAATTTTTATTAAAATTATCGGAAAATTTCAACTGAAATTTTATAAAAAAATTTAAATATTTGTTAAATTTAATAATAAATGGTAAATATATAAGATATTTTAGGTAGAAAAAAATGTATACTTTCGATATTTGACAGAAATGATGACAAAAATATTTGTATAAATTTTATACAATTAATTAATTGAAAAAAAGCTGAACAAAAAATGAGAAGAATTTGAAGAAATGCAAACAAAAAATTAAGAAGAGTCTACATTCAGATGCTCACGAGTTAACATGGTATGTATGTTGTTAACGGTTGGATAAAGTACAACAAAATACATGTACAATATTAAATTGCAACTAGCAAGTATACAATCATTCCATATACATAACTAAGTAAGTGTATCTCGTTTTTATAGAAGGCAGATTACAAGTGTGTTACGGTTGTTAATTTTTGTTTATTTTAAAAAGTTTTGATTTTTGAGTGGTAAAATTAATATTTGCTTCAAGAAGATTTTCAATAATAGTGAAAAAAAAAAAGTTAAAGTATGGCAGAAACAGGAAATACAGAAGCAGCTGCTGCAGCTACCAATGTTGAGGCAAAAAAGTCAAAAAAGACTTCATCTGGTGGACCTAAGAAGCCAAAAAGCAAGCCTACTCATCCTCCAACAGCCCAAATGGTAAATAATGCAATTAAAACATTGAAAGAAAGAGGTGGTTCTTCGTTATCTGCTATCAAGAAATTCTTAGCTGTAAATTACAAGGTTGATACCGAAAAATTAGCTCCATTTATTAGGAAGTATTTGAAAAGCGCTGTTGCTAGTGGTAAATTAATTCAGACAAAAGGCAAAGGTGCATCTGGTTCATTCAAATTACCAAGCTTAGCTAAAACGAAAACTGAAGGTAATAAAACCACTGTGAATAAGAAATCTGCAGCAAAGAAATCAGAAAATAAATCAAAAGAGAAAGCAATTAAAAGCGAAAAAAAGAAGAGTGATAAAAAGAAAACTGAAAAGAAAAAAGCAGCTACTTCTGCAGCTAAAGGTGCTAAAAAAGCCGGCTCTCCAAAGGCAAAACCTTCAAAACCAAAACAACAAAAACCTAAAAAAGAGAAAACGGCAAAAGCAGCTCCAAAAACACCAAAAGCTCCAAAACCGAAAAAACTTGCAGCCCCAAAAAAGACAACCGCCAAGAAAGCAGCGAAAAAATAAATTCTTCGCATTAAGAATCTACTTAAATCAATACGTAACCACTGAAAAAAGTGGAGATAGAAAAACATGGCTAAAAGTCATATTTTTAAGACAGAAGTAAAAATCAAAAAGCATATAAGCCCTTTTCAGGGCTACAAATTATATAAACGAAGAGTTTACATATACATATTACACATGTTATACTAATACACAATCAATACAAATAGTTTTTTCTTAAGATTTTTCATAAAATGAAATTATCAAGTATGTGATTCTGATAAAATGTATTTTATAAATTATATGCGACGTAGAATATTTTGTTCTTTTTATTTTTTTATTAGAAAATTTTATTATTTAATATTTTTTACTCCTTTCTAATTTTATAACAAAATTTTTCATATTACCGCCATTTCATATTATTTAAGTATACAGTAGATCCTTATTAGCCCATTACATCAATACAAAAACAACAAAAAATTGATAAAGGTGTGTGTACATATAAAAGCGTATGTATGTACATAATATAAATGTCCATGTAGATTTTGTATGTACATTTATAAAAATTTTCAAAATTTAATTATAAATTATTTAAAATAATTAAAAATTATATTATACGAATCTATTCATTCGAATAATGAAAAAATGACATCATAAAATTAAAAAGGATAAACATTTTAAGTACTGAATAAGAATTTAATATTTTGTATGAAGGCATGTATCAGAATTCAGAATGACTTTAATTTGATTATAAATTGATTAATAAATATGACACAAATGTAAGTTATTTAATAAAAATTTGTGAAATATAAATAAAGAATATAAACTATGATTTATTTAAGAAATTATTAAAAATTATTCATTGGAATTTGAGAAAAAGTAATTTTTATTAAAATTATCGGAAAATTTCAACTGAAATTTTATAAAAAAATTTAAATATTTGTTAAATTTAATAATAAATGGTAAATATATAAAATATTTTAGGTAGAAAAAAATGTATACTTTCGATATTTGACAGAAATGATGACAAAAATATTTGTATAAATTTTATACAATTAATTAATTGAAAAAAAGCTGAACAAAAAATGAGAAGAATTTGAAGAAATGCAAACAAAAAATTAAGAAGAGTCTACATTCAGATGCTCACGAGTTAACATGGTATGTATGTTGTTAACGGTTGGATAAAGTACAACAAAATACATGTACAATATTAAATTGCAACTAGCAAGTATACAATCATTCCATATACATAACTAAGTAAGTGTATCTCGTTTTTATAGAAGGCAGATTACAAGTGTGTTACGGTTGTTAATTTTTGTTTATTTTAAAAAGTTTTGATTTTTGAGTGGTAAAATTAATATTTGCTTCAAGAAGATTTTCAATAATAGTGAAAAAAAAAAAAGTTAAAGTATGGCAGAAACAGGAAATACAGAAGCAGCTGCTGCAGCTACCAATGTTGAGGCAAAAAAGTCAAAAAAGACTTCATCTGGTGGACCTAAGAAGCCAAAAAGCAAGCCTACTCATCCTCCAACAGCCCAAATGGTAGATAATGCAATTAAAACATTGAAAGAAAGAGGTGGTTCTTCGTTATCTGCTATCAAGAAATTCTTAGCTGTAAATTACAAGGTTGATACCGAAAAATTAGCTCCATTTATTAGGAAGTATTTGAAAAGCGCTGTTGCTAGTGGTAAATTAATTCAGACAAAAGGCAAAGGTGCATCTGGTTCATTCAAATTACCAAGCTTAGCTAAAACGAAAACTGAAGGTAATAAAACCACTGTGAATAAGAAATCTGCAGCAAAGAAATCAGAAAATAAATCAAAAGAGAAAGCAATTAAAAGCGAAAAAAAGAAGAGTGATAAAAAGAAAACTGAAAAGAAAAAAGCAGCTACTTCTGCAGCTAAAGGTGCTAAAAAAGCCGGCTCTCCAAAGGCAAAACCTTCAAAACCAAAACAACAAAAACCTAAAAAAGAGAAAACGGCAAAAGCAGCTCCAAAAACACCAAAAGCTCCAAAACCGAAAAAACTTGCAGCCCCAAAAAAGACAACCGCCAAGAAAGCAGCGAAAAAATAAATTCTTCGCATTAAGAATCTACTTAAATCAATACGTAACCACTGAAAAAAGTGGAGATAGAAAAACATGGCTAAAAGTCATATTTTTAAGACAGAAGTAAAAATCAAAAAGCATATAAGCCCTTTTCAGGGCTACAAATTATATAAACGAAGAGTTTACATATACATATTACACATGTTATACTAATACACAATCAATACAAATAGTTTTTTCTTAAGATTTTTCATAAAATGAAATTATCAAGTATGTGATTCTGATAAAATGTATTTTATAAATTATATGCGACGTAGAATATTTTGTTCTTTTTATTTTTTTATTAGAAAATTTTATTATTTAATATTTTTTACTCCTTTCTAATTTTATAACAAAATTTTTCATATTACCGCCATTTCATATTATTTAAGTATACAGTAGATCCTTATTAGCCCATTACATCAATACAAAAACAACAAAAAATTGATAAAGGTGTGTGTACATATAAAAGCGTATGTATGTACATAATATAAATGTCCATGTAGATTTTGTATGTACATTTATAAAAATTTTCAAAATTTAATTATAAATTATTTAAAATAATTAAAAATTATATTATACGAATCTATTCATTCGAATAATGAAAAAATGACATCATAAAATTAAAAAGGATAAACATTTTAAGTACTGAATAAGAATTTAATATTTTGTATGAAGGCATGTATCAGAATTCAGAATGACTTTAATTTGATTATAAATTGATTAATAAATATGACACAAATGTAAGTTATTTAATAAAAATTTGTGAAATATAAATAAAGAATATAAACTATGATTTATTTAAGAAATTATTAAAAATTATTCATTGGAATTTGAGAAAAAGTAATTTTTATTAAAATTATCGGAAAATTTCAACTGAAATTTTATAAAAAAATTTAAATATTTGTTAAATTTAATAATAAATGGTAAATATATAAAATATTTTAGGTAGAAAAAAATGTATACTTTCGATATTTGACAGAAATGATGACAAAAATATTTGTATAAATTTTATACAATTAATTAATTGAAAAAAAGCTGAACAAAAAATGAGAAGAATTTGAAGAAATGCAAACAAAAAATTAAGAAGAGTCTACATTCAGATGCTCACGAGTTAACATGGTATGTATGTTGTTAACGGTTGGATAAAGTACAACAAAGTACATGTACAATATTAAATTGCAACTAGCAAATATACAATCATTACATATCCATAACTAACTAAGTGTAGTGTATCTCGTTTTTATAGAAGGCAGATTACAAGTGTGTTACGGTTGTTAATTTTTGTTTATTTTAAAAAGTTTTGATTTTTGAGTGGTAAAATTAATATTTGCTTCAAGAAGATTTTCAATAATAGTGAAAAAAAAAAAGTTAAAGTATGGCAGAAACAGGAAATACAGAAGCAGCTGCTGCAGCTACCAATGTTGAGGCAAAAAAGTCAAAAAAGACTTCATCTGGTGGACCTAAGAAGCCAAAAAGCAAGCCTACTCATCCTCCAACAGCCCAAATGGTAGATAATGCAATTAAAACATTGAAAGAAAGAGGTGGTTCTTCGTTATCTGCTATCAAGAAATTCTTAGCTGTAAATTACAAGGTTGATACCGAAAAATTAGCTCCATTTATTAGGAAGTATTTGAAAAGCGCTGTTGCTAGTGGTAAATTAATTCAGACAAAAGGCAAAGGTGCATCTGGTTCATTCAAATTACCAAGCTTAGCTAAAACGAAAACTGAAGGTAATAAAACCACTGTGAATAAGAAATCTGCAGCAAAGAAATCAGAAAATAAATCAAAAGAGAAAGCAATTAAAAGCGAAAAAAAGAAGAGTGATAAAAAGAAAACTGAAAAGAAAAAAGCAGCTACTTCTGCAGCTAAAGGTGCTAAAAAAGCCGGCTCTCCAAAGGCAAAACCTTCAAAACCAAAACAACAAAAACCTAAAAAAGAGAAAACGGCAAAAGCAGCTCCAAAAACACCAAAAGCTCCAAAACCGAAAAAACTTGCAGCCCCAAAAAAGACAACCGCCAAGAAAGCAGCGAAAAAATAAATTCTTCGCATTAAGAATCTACTTAAATCAATACGTAACCACTGAAAAAAGTGGAGATAGAAAAACATGGCTAAAAGTCATATTTTTAAGACAGAAGTAAAAATCAAAAAGCATATAAGCCCTTTTCAGGGCTACAAATTATATAAACGAAGAGTTTACATATACATATTACACATGTTATACTAATACACAATCAATACAAATAGTTTTTTCTTAAGATTTTTCATAAAATGAAATTATCAAGTATGTGATTCTGATAAAATGTATTTTATAAATTATATGCGACGTAGAATATTTTGTTCTTTTTATTTTTTTATTAGAAAATTTTATTATTTAATATTTTTTACTCCTTTCTAATTTTATAACAAAATTTTTCATATTACCGCCATTTCATATTATTTAAGTATACAGTAGATCCTTATTAGCCCATTACATCAATACAAAAACAACAAAAAATTGATAAAGGTGTGTACATATAAAAGCGTATGTATGTACATAATATAAATGTCCATGTAGATTTTGTATGTACATTTATAAAAATTTTCAAAATTTAATTATAAATTATTTAAAATAATTAAAAATTATATTATACGAATCTATTCATTCGAATAATGAAAAAATGACATCATAAAATTAAAAAGGATAAACATTTTAAGTACTGAATAAGAATTTAATATTTTGTATGAAGGCATGTATCAGAATTCAGAATGACTTTAATTTGATTATAAATTGATTAATAAATATGACACAAATGTAAGTTATTTAATAAAAATTTGTGAAATATAAATAAAGAATATAAACTATGATTTATTTAAGAAATTATTAAAAATTATTCATTGGAATTTGAGAAAAAGTAATTTTTATTAAAATTATCGGAAAATTTCAACTGAAATTTTATAAAAAAATTTAAATATTTGTTAAATTTAATAATAAATGGTAAATATATAAGATATTTTAGGTAGAAAAAAATGTATACTTTCGATATTTGACAGAAATGATGACAAAAATATTTGTATAAATTTTATACAATTAATTAATTGAAAAAAAGCTGAACAAAAAATGAGAAGAATTTGAAGAAATGCAAACAAAAAATTAAGAAGAGTCTACATTCAGATGCTCACGAGTTAACATGGTATGTATGTTGTTAACGGTTGGATAAAGTACAACAAAATACATGTACAATATTAAATTGCAACTAGCAAGTATACAATCATTCCATATACATAACTAAGTAAGTGTATCTCGTTTTTATAGAAGGCAGATTACAAGTGTGTTACGGTTGTTAATTTTTGTTTATTTTAAAAAGTTTTGATTTTTGAGTGGTAAAATTAATATTTGCTTCAAGAAGATTTTCAATAATAGTGAAAAAAAAAAAAAGTTAAAGTATGGCAGAAACAGGAAATACAGAAGCAGCTGCTGCAGCTACCAATGTTGAGGCAAAAAAGTCAAAAAAGACTTCATCTGGTGGACCTAAGAAGCCAAAAAGCAAGCCTACTCATCCTCCAACAGCCCAAATGGTAAATAATGCAATTAAAACATTGAAAGAAAGAGGTGGTTCTTCGTTATCTGCTATCAAGAAATTCTTAGCTGTAAATTACAAGGTTGATACCGAAAAATTAGCTCCATTTATTAGGAAGTATTTGAAAAGCGCTGTTGCTAGTGGTAAATTAATTCAGACAAAAGGCAAAGGTGCATCTGGTTCATTCAAATTACCAAGCTTAGCTAAAACGAAAACTGAAGGTAATAAAACCACTGTGAATAAGAAATCTGCAGCAAAGAAATCAGAAAATAAATCAAAAGAGAAAGCAATTAAAAGCGAAAAAAAGAAGAGTGATAAAAAGAAAACTGAAAAGAAAAAAGCAGCTACTTCTGCAGCTAAAGGTGCTAAAAAAGCCGGCTCTCCAAAGGCAAAACCTTCAAAACCAAAACAACAAAAACCTAAAAAAGAGAAAACGGCAAAAGCAGCTCCAAAAACACCAAAAGCTCCAAAACCGAAAAAACTTGCAGCCCCAAAAAAGACAACCGCCAAGAAAGCAGCGAAAAAATAAATTCTTCGCATTAAGAATCTACTTAAATCAATACGTAACCACTGAAAAAAGTGGAGATAGAAAAACATGGCTAAAAGTCATATTTTTAAGACAGAAGTAAAAATCAAAAAGCATATAAGCCCTTTTCAGGGCTACAAATTATATAAACGAAGAGTTTACATATACATATTACACATGTTATACTAATACACAATCAATACAAATAGTTTTTTCTTAAGATTTTTCATAAAATGAAATTATCAAGTATGTGATTCTGATAAAATGTATTTTATAAATTATATGCGACGTAGAATATTTTGTTCTTTTTATTTTTTTATTAGAAAATTTTATTATTTAATATTTTTTACTCCTTTCTAATTTTATAACAACATTTTTCATATTACCGCCATTTCATATTATTTAAGTATACAGTAGATCCCTATTAGCCCATTACATCAATACAAAAACAACAAAAAATTGATAAAGGTGTGTACATATAAAAGCGTATGTATGTACATAATATAAATGTCCATGTAGATTTTGTATGTACATTTATAAAAATTTTCAAAATTTAATTATAAATTATTTAAAATAATTAAAAATTATATTATACGAATCTATTCATTCGAATAATGAAAAAATGACATCATAAAATTAAAAAGGATAAACATTTTAAGTACTGAATAAGAATTTAATATTTTGTATGAAGGCATGTATCAGAATTCAGAATGACTTTAATTTGATTATAAATTGATTAATAAATATGACACAAATGTAAGTTATTTAATAAAAATTTGTGAAATATAAATAAAGAATATAAACTATGATTTATTTAAGAAATTATTAAAAATTATTCATTGGAATTTGAGAAAAAGTAATTTTTATTAAAATTATCGGAAAATTTCAACTGAAATTTTATAAAAAAATTTAAATATTTGTTAAATTTAATAATAAATGGTAAATATATAAAATATTTTAGGTAGAAAAAAATGTATACTTTCGATATTTGACAGAAATGATGACAAAAATATTTGTATAAATTTTATACAATTAATTAATTGAAAAAAAGCTGAACAAAAAATGAGAAGAATTTGAAGAAATGCAAACAAAAAATTAAGAAGAGTCTACATTCAGATGCTCACGAGTTAACATGGTATGTATGTTGTTAACGGTTGGATAAAGTACAACAAAGTACATGTACAATATTAAATTGCAACTAGCAAATATACAATCATTACATATCCATAACTAACTAAGTGTAGTGTATCTCGTTTTTATAGAAGGCAGATTACAAGTGTGTTACGGTTGTTAATTTTTGTTTATTTTAAAAAGTTTTGATTTTTGAGTGGTAAAATTAATATTTGCTTCAAGAAGATTTTCAATAATAGTGAAAAAAAAAAAGTTAAAGTATGGCAGAAACAGGAAATACAGAAGCAGCTGCTGCAGCTACCAATGTTGAGGCAAAAAAGTCAAAAAAGACTTCATCTGGTGGACCTAAGAAGCCAAAAAGCAAGCCTACTCATCCTCCAACAGCCCAAATGGTAGATAATGCAATTAAAACATTGAAAGAAAGAGGTGGTTCTTCGTTATCTGCTATCAAGAAATTCTTAGCTGTAAATTACAAGGTTGATACCGAAAAATTAGCTCCATTTATTAGGAAGTATTTGAAAAGCGCTGTTGCTAGTGGTAAATTAATTCAGACAAAAGGCAAAGGTGCATCTGGTTCATTCAAATTACCAAGCTTAGCTAAAACGAAAACTGAAGGTAATAAAACCACTGTGAATAAGAAATCTGCAGCAAAGAAATCAGAAAATAAATCAAAAGAGAAAGCAATTAAAAGCGAAAAAAAGAAGAGTGATAAAAAGAAAACTGAAAAGAAAAAAGCAGCTACTTCTGCAGCTAAAGGTGCTAAAAAAGCCGGCTCTCCAAAGGCAAAACCTTCAAAACCAAAACAACAAAAACCTAAAAAAGAGAAAACGGCAAAAGCAGCTCCAAAAACACCAAAAGCTCCAAAACCGAAAAAACTTGCAGCCCCAAAAAAGACAACCGCCAAGAAAGCAGCGAAAAAATAAATTCTTCGCATTAAGAATCTACTTAAATCAATACGTAACCACTGAAAAAAGTGGAGATAGAAAAACATGGCTAAAAGTCATATTTTTAAGACAGAAGTAAAAATCAAAAAGCATATAAGCCCTTTTCAGGGCTACAAATTATATAAACGAAGAGTTTACATATACATATTACACATGTTATACTAATACACAATCAATACAAATAGTTTTTTCTTAAGATTTTTCATAAAATGAAATTATCAAGTATGTGATTCTGATAAAATGTATTTTATAAATTATATGCGACGTAGAATATTTTGTTCTTTTTATTTTTTTATTAGAAAATTTTATTATTTAATATTTTTTACTCCTTTCTAATTTTATAACAAAATTTTTCATATTACCGCCATTTCATATTATTTAAGTATACAGTAGATCCTTATTAGCCCATTACATCAATACAAAAACAACAAAAAATTGATAAAGGTGTGTACATATAAAAGCGTATGTATGTACATAATATAAATGTCCATGTAGATTTTGTATGTACATTTATAAAAATTTTCAAAATTTAATTATAAATTATTTAAAATAATTAAAAATTATATTATACGAATCTATTCATTCGAATAATGAAAAAATGACATCATAAAATTAAAAAGGATAAATATTTTAAGTACTGAATAAGAATTTAATATTTTGTATGAAGGCATGTATCAGAATTCAGAATGACTTTAATTTGATTATAAATTGATTAATAAATATGACACAAATGTAAGTTATTTAATAAAAATTTGTGAAATATAAATAAAGAATATAAACTATGATTTATTTAAGAAATTATTAAAAATTATTCATTGGAATTTGAGAAAAAGTAATTTTTATTAAAATTATCGGAAAATTTCAACTGAAATTTTATAAAAAAATTTAAATATTTGTTAAATTTAATAATAAATGGTAAATATATAAGATATTTTAGGTAGAAAAAAATGTATACTTTCGATATTTGACAGAAATGATGACAAAAATATTTGTATAAATTTTATACAATTAATTAATTGAAAAAAAGCTGAACAAAAAATGAGAAGAATTTGAAGAAATGCAAACAAAAAATTAAGAAGAGTCTACATTCAGATGCTCACGAGTTAACATGGTATGTATGTTGTTAACGGTTGGATAAAGTACAACAAAATACATGTACAATATTAAATTGCAACTAGCAAGTATACAATCATTCCATATACATAACTAAGTAAGTGTATCTCGTTTTTATAGAAGGCAGATTACAAGTGTGTTACGGTTGTTAATTTTTGTTTATTTTAAAAAGTTTTGATTTTTGAGTGGTAAAATTAATATTTGCTTCAAGAAGATTTTCAATAATAGTGAAAAAAAAAAAGTTAAAGTATGGCAGAAACAGGAAATACAGAAGCAGCTGCTGCAGCTACCAATGTTGAGGCAAAAAAGTCAAAAAAGACTTCATCTGGTGGACCTAAGAAGCCAAAAAGCAAGCCTACTCATCCTCCAACAGCCCAAATGGTAAATAATGCAATTAAAACATTGAAAGAAAGAGGTGGTTCTTCGTTATCTGCTATCAAGAAATTCTTAGCTGTAAATTACAAGGTTGATACCGAAAAATTAGCTCCATTTATTAGGAAGTATTTGAAAAGCGCTGTTGCTAGTGGTAAATTAATTCAGACAAAAGGCAAAGGTGCATCTGGTTCATTCAAATTACCAAGCTTAGCTAAAACGAAAACTGAAGGTAATAAAACCACTGTGAATAAGAAATCTGCAGCAAAGAAATCAGAAAATAAATCAAAAGAGAAAGCAATTAAAAGCGAAAAAAAGAAGAGTGATAAAAAGAAAACTGAAAAGAAAAAAGCAGCTACTTCTGCAGCTAAAGGTGCTAAAAAAGCCGGCTCTCCAAAGGCAAAACCTTCAAAACCAAAACAACAAAAACCTAAAAAAGAGAAAACGGCAAAAGCAGCTCCAAAAACACCAAAAGCTCCAAAACCGAAAAAACTTGCAGCCCCAAAAAAGACAACCGCCAAGAAAGCAGCGAAAAAATAAATTCTTCGCATTAAGAATCTACTTAAATCAATACGTAACCACTGAAAAAAGTGGAGATAGAAAAACATGGCTAAAAGTCATATTTTTAAGACAGAAGTAAAAATCAAAAAGCATATAAGCCCTTTTCAGGGCTACAAATTATATAAACGAAGAGTTTACATATACATATTACACATGTTATACTAATACACAATCAATACAAATAGTTTTTTCTTAAGATTTTTCATAAAATGAAATTATCAAGTATGTGATTCTGATAAAATGTATTTTATAAATTATATGCGACGTAGAATATTTTGTTCTTTTTATTTTTTTATTAGAAAATTTTATTATTTAATATTTTTTACTCCTTTCTAATTTTATAACAAAATTTTTCATATTACCGCCATTTCATATTATTTAAGTATACAGTAGATCCTTATTAGCCCATTACATCAATACAAAAACAACAAAAAATTGATAAAGGTGTGTGTACATATAAAAGCGTATGTATGTACATAATATAAATGTCCATGTAGATTTTGTATGTACATTTATAAAAATTTTCAAAATTTAATTATAAATTATTTAAAATAATTAAAAATTATATTATACGAATCTATTCATTCGAATAATGAAAAAATGACATCATAAAATTAAAAAGGATAAACATTTTAAGTACTGAATAAGAATTTAATATTTTGTATGAAGGCATGTATCAGAATTCAGAATGACTTTAATTTGATTATAAATTGATTAATAAATATGACACAAATGTAAGTTATTTAATAAAAATTTGTGAAATATAAATAAAGAATATAAACTATGATTTATTTAAGAAATTATTAAAAATTATTCATTGGAATTTGAGAAAAAGTAATTTTTATTAAAATTATCGGAAAATTTCAACTGAAATTTTATAAAAAAATTTAAATATTTGTTAAATTTAATAATAAATGGTAAATATATAAAATATTTTAGGTAGAAAAAAATGTATACTTTCGATATTTGACAGAAATGATGACAAAAATATTTGTATAAATTTTATACAATTAATTAATTGAAAAAAAGCTGAACAAAAAATGAGAAGAATTTGAAGAAATGCAAACAAAAAATTAAGAAGAGTCTACATTCAGATGCTCACGAGTTAACATGGTATGTATGTTGTTAACGGTTGGATAAAGTACAACAAAATACATGTACAATATTAAATTGCAACTAGCAAGTATACAATCATTCCATATACATAACTAAGTAAGTGTATCTCGTTTTTATAGAAGGCAGATTACAAGTGTGTTACGGTTGTTAATTTTTGTTTATTTTAAAAAGTTTTGATTTTTGAGTGGTAAAATTAATATTTGCTTCAAGAAGATTTTCAATAATAGTGAAAAAAAAAAAAGTTAAAGTATGGCAGAAACAGGAAATACAGAAGCAGCTGCTGCAGCTACCAATGTTGAGGCAAAAAAGTCAAAAAAGACTTCATCTGGTGGACCTAAGAAGCCAAAAAGCAAGCCTACTCATCCTCCAACAGCCCAAATGGTAGATAATGCAATTAAAACATTGAAAGAAAGAGGTGGTTCTTCGTTATCTGCTATCAAGAAATTCTTAGCTGTAAATTACAAGGTTGATACCGAAAAATTAGCTCCATTTATTAGGAAGTATTTGAAAAGCGCTGTTGCTAGTGGTAAATTAATTCAGACAAAAGGCAAAGGTGCATCTGGTTCATTCAAATTACCAAGCTTAGCTAAAACGAAAACTGAAGGTAATAAAACCACTGTGAATAAGAAATCTGCAGCAAAGAAATCAGAAAATAAATCAAAAGAGAAAGCAATTAAAAGCGAAAAAAAGAAGAGTGATAAAAAGAAAACTGAAAAGAAAAAAGCAGCTACTTCTGCAGCTAAAGGTGCTAAAAAAGCCGGCTCTCCAAAGGCAAAACCTTCAAAACCAAAACAACAAAAACCTAAAAAAGAGAAAACGGCAAAAGCAGCTCCAAAAACACCAAAAGCTCCAAAACCGAAAAAACTTGCAGCCCCAAAAAAGACAACCGCCAAGAAAGCAGCGAAAAAATAAATTCTTCGCATTAAGAATCTACTTAAATCAATACGTAACCACTGAAAAAAGTGGAGATAGAAAAACATGGCTAAAAGTCATATTTTTAAGACAGAAGTAAAAATCAAAAAGCATATAAGCCCTTTTCAGGGCTACAAATTATATAAACGAAGAGTTTACATATACATATTACACATGTTATACTAATACACAATCAATACAAATAGTTTTTTCTTAAGATTTTTCATAAAATGAAATTATCAAGTATGTGATTCTGATAAAATGTATTTTATAAATTATATGCGACGTAGAATATTTTGTTCTTTTTATTTTTTTATTAGAAAATTTTATTATTTAATATTTTTTACTCCTTTCTAATTTTATAACAAAATTTTTCATATTACCGCCATTTCATATTATTTAAGTATACAGTAGATCCTTATTAGCCCATTACATCAATACAAAAACAACAAAAAATTGATAAAGGTGTGTGTACATATAAAAGCGTATGTATGTACATAATATAAATGTCCATGTAGATTTTGTATGTACATTTATAAAAATTTTCAAAATTTAATTATAAATTATTTAAAATAATTAAAAATTATATTATACGAATCTATTCATTCGAATAATGAAAAAATGACATCATAAAATTAAAAAGGATAAACATTTTAAGTACTGAATAAGAATTTAATATTTTGTATGAAGGCATGTATCAGAATTCAGAATGACTTTAATTTGATTATAAATTGATTAATAAATATGACACAAATGTAAGTTATTTAATAAAAATTTGTGAAATATAAATAAAGAATATAAACTATGATTTATTTAAGAAATTATTAAAAATTATTCATTGGAATTTGAGAAAAAGTAATTTTTATTAAAATTATCGGAAAATTTCAACTGAAATTTTATAAAAAAATTTAAATATTTGTTAAATTTAATAATAAATGGTAAATATATAAAATATTTTAGGTAGAAAAAAATGTATACTTTCGATATTTGACAGAAATGATGACAAAAATATTTGTATAAATTTTATACAATTAATTAATTGAAAAAAAGCTGAACAAAAAATGAGAAGAATTTGAAGAAATGCAAACAAAAAATTAAGAAGAGTCTACATTCAGATGCTCACGAGTTAACATGGTATGTATGTTGTTAACGGTTGGATAAAGTACAACAAAGTACATGTACAATATTAAATTGCAACTAGCAAATATACAATCATTACATATCCATAACTAACTAAGTGTAGTGTATCTCGTTTTTATAGAAGGCAGATTACAAGTGTGTTACGGTTGTTAATTTTTGTTTATTTTAAAAAGTTTTGATTTTTGAGTGGTAAAATTAATATTTGCTTCAAGAAGATTTTCAATAATAGTGAAAAAAAAAAAGTTAAAGTATGGCAGAAACAGGAAATACAGAAGCAGCTGCTGCAGCTACCAATGTTGAGGCAAAAAAGTCAAAAAAGACTTCATCTGGTGGACCTAAGAAGCCAAAAAGCAAGCCTACTCATCCTCCAACAGCCCAAATGGTAGATAATGCAATTAAAACATTGAAAGAAAGAGGTGGTTCTTCGTTATCTGCTATCAAGAAATTCTTAGCTGTAAATTACAAGGTTGATACCGAAAAATTAGCTCCATTTATTAGGAAGTATTTGAAAAGCGCTGTTGCTAGTGGTAAATTAATTCAGACAAAAGGCAAAGGTGCATCTGGTTCATTCAAATTACCAAGCTTAGCTAAAACGAAAACTGAAGGTAATAAAACCACTGTGAATAAGAAATCTGCAGCAAAGAAATCAGAAAATAAATCAAAAGAGAAAGCAATTAAAAGCGAAAAAAAGAAGAGTGATAAAAAGAAAACTGAAAAGAAAAAAGCAGCTACTTCTGCAGCTAAAGGTGCTAAAAAAGCCGGCTCTCCAAAGGCAAAACCTTCAAAACCAAAACAACAAAAACCTAAAAAAGAGAAAACGGCAAAAGCAGCTCCAAAAACACCAAAAGCTCCAAAACCGAAAAAACTTGCAGCCCCAAAAAAGACAACCGCCAAGAAAGCAGCGAAAAAATAAATTCTTCGCATTAAGAATCTACTTAAATCAATACGTAACCACTGAAAAAAGTGGAGATAGAAAAACATGGCTAAAAGTCATATTTTTAAGACAGAAGTAAAAATCAAAAAGCATATAAGCCCTTTTCAGGGCTACAAATTATATAAACGAAGAGTTTACATATACATATTACACATGTTATACTAATACACAATCAATACAAATAGTTTTTTCTTAAGATTTTTCATAAAATGAAATTATCAAGTATGTGATTCTGATAAAATGTATTTTATAAATTATATGCGACGTAGAATATTTTGTTCTTTTTATTTTTTTATTAGAAAATTTTATTATTTAATATTTTTTACTCCTTTCTAATTTTATAACAAAATTTTTCATATTACCGCCATTTCATATTATTTAAGTATACAGTAGATCCTTATTAGCCCATTACATCAATACAAAAACAACAAAAAATTGATAAAGGTGTGTACATATAAAAGCGTATGTATGTACATAATATAAATGTCCATGTAGATTTTGTATGTACATTTATAAAAATTTTCAAAATTTAATTATAAATTATTTAAAATAATTAAAAATTATATTATACGAATCTATTCATTCGAATAATGAAAAAATGACATCATAAAATTAAAAAGGATAAACATTTTAAGTACTGAATAAGAATTTAATATTTTGTATGAAGGCATGTATCAGAATTCAGAATGACTTTAATTTGATTATAAATTGATTAATAAATATGACACAAATGTAAGTTATTTAATAAAAATTTGTGAAATATAAATAAAGAATATAAACTATGATTTATTTAAGAAATTATTAAAAATTATTCATTGGAATTTGAGAAAAAGTAATTTTTATTAAAATTATCGGAAAATTTCAACTGAAATTTTATAAAAAAATTTAAATATTTGTTAAATTTAATAATAAATGGTAAATATATAAGATATTTTAGGTAGAAAAAAATGTATACTTTCGATATTTGACAGAAATGATGACAAAAATATTTGTATAAATTTTATACAATTAATTAATTGAAAAAAAGCTGAACAAAAAATGAGAAGAATTTGAAGAAATGCAAACAAAAAATTAAGAAGAGTCTACATTCAGATGCTCACGAGTTAACATGGTATGTATGTTGTTAACGGTTGGATAAAGTACAACAAAATACATGTACAATATTAAATTGCAACTAGCAAGTATACAATCATTCCATATACATAACTAAGTAAGTGTATCTCGTTTTTATAGAAGGCAGATTACAAGTGTGTTACGGTTGTTAATTTTTGTTTATTTTAAAAAGTTTTGATTTTTGAGTGGTAAAATTAATATTTGCTTCAAGAAGATTTTCAATAATAGTGAAAAAAAAAAAGTTAAAGTATGGCAGAAACAGGAAATACAGAAGCAGCTGCTGCAGCTACCAATGTTGAGGCAAAAAAGTCAAAAAAGACTTCATCTGGTGGACCTAAGAAGCCAAAAAGCAAGCCTACTCATCCTCCAACAGCCCAAATGGTAAATAATGCAATTAAAACATTGAAAGAAAGAGGTGGTTCTTCGTTATCTGCTATCAAGAAATTCTTAGCTGTAAATTACAAGGTTGATACCGAAAAATTAGCTCCATTTATTAGGAAGTATTTGAAAAGCGCTGTTGCTAGTGGTAAATTAATTCAGACAAAAGGCAAAGGTGCATCTGGTTCATTCAAATTACCAAGCTTAGCTAAAACGAAAACTGAAGGTAATAAAACCACTGTGAATAAGAAATCTGCAGCAAAGAAATCAGAAAATAAATCAAAAGAGAAAGCAATTAAAAGCGAAAAAAAGAAGAGTGATAAAAAGAAAACTGAAAAGAAAAAAGCAGCTACTTCTGCAGCTAAAGGTGCTAAAAAAGCCGGCTCTCCAAAGGCAAAACCTTCAAAACCAAAACAACAAAAACCTAAAAAAGAGAAAACGGCAAAAGCAGCTCCAAAAACACCAAAAGCTCCAAAACCGAAAAAACTTGCAGCCCCAAAAAAGACAACCGCCAAGAAAGCAGCGAAAAAATAAATTCTTCGCATTAAGAATCTACTTAAATCAATACGTAACCACTGAAAAAAGTGGAGATAGAAAAACATGGCTAAAAGTCATATTTTTAAGACAGAAGTAAAAATCAAAAAGCATATAAGCCCTTTTCAGGGCTACAAATTATATAAACGAAGAGTTTACATATACATATTACACATGTTATACTAATACACAATCAATACAAATAGTTTTTTCTTAAGATTTTTCATAAAATGAAATTATCAAGTATGTGATTCTGATAAAATGTATTTTATAAATTATATGCGACGTAGAATATTTTGTTCTTTTTATTTTTTTATTAGAAAATTTTATTATTTAATATTTTTTACTCCTTTCTAATTTTATAACAAAATTTTTCATATTACCGCCATTTCATATTATTTAAGTATACAGTAGATCCTTATTAGCCCATTACATCAATACAAAAACAACAAAAAATTGATAAAGGTGTGTGTACATATAAAAGCGTATGTATGTACATAATATAAATGTCCATGTAGATTTTGTATGTACATTTATAAAAATTTTCAAAATTTAATTATAAATTATTTAAAATAATTAAAAATTATATTATACGAATCTATTCATTCGAATAATGAAAAAATGACATCATAAAATTAAAAAGGATAAACATTTTAAGTACTGAATAAGAATTTAATATTTTGTATGAAGGCATGTATCAGAATTCAGAATGACTTTAATTTGATTATAAATTGATTAATAAATATGACACAAATGTAAGTTATTTAATAAAAATTTGTGAAATATAAATAAAGAATATAAACTATGATTTATTTAAGAAATTATTAAAAATTATTCATTGGAATTTGAGAAAAAGTAATTTTTATTAAAATTATCGGAAAATTTCAACTGAAATTTTATAAAAAAATTTAAATATTTGTTAAATTTAATAATAAATGGTAAATATATAAAATATTTTAGGTAGAAAAAAATGTATACTTTCGATATTTGACAGAAATGATGACAAAAATATTTGTATAAATTTTATACAATTAATTAATTGAAAAAAAGCTGAACAAAAAATGAGAAGAATTTGAAGAAATGCAAACAAAAAATTAAGAAGAGTCTACATTCAGATGCTCACGAGTTAACATGGTATGTATGTTGTTAACGGTTGGATAAAGTACAACAAAATACATGTACAATATTAAATTGCAACTAGCAAGTATACAATCATTCCATATACATAACTAAGTAAGTGTATCTCGTTTTTATAGAAGGCAGATTACAAGTGTGTTACGGTTGTTAATTTTTGTTTATTTTAAAAAGTTTTGATTTTTGAGTGGTAAAATTAATATTTGCTTCAAGAAGATTTTCAATAATAGTGAAAAAAAAAAAAGTTAAAGTATGGCAGAAACAGGAAATACAGAAGCAGCTGCTGCAGCTACCAATGTTGAGGCAAAAAAGTCAAAAAAGACTTCATCTGGTGGACCTAAGAAGCCAAAAAGCAAGCCTACTCATCCTCCAACAGCCCAAATGGTAGATAATGCAATTAAAACATTGAAAGAAAGAGGTGGTTCTTCGTTATCTGCTATCAAGAAATTCTTAGCTGTAAATTACAAGGTTGATACCGAAAAATTAGCTCCATTTATTAGGAAGTATTTGAAAAGCGCTGTTGCTAGTGGTAAATTAATTCAGACAAAAGGCAAAGGTGCATCTGGTTCATTCAAATTACCAAGCTTAGCTAAAACGAAAACTGAAGGTAATAAAACCACTGTGAATAAGAAATCTGCAGCAAAGAAATCAGAAAATAAATCAAAAGAGAAAGCAATTAAAAGCGAAAAAAAGAAGAGTGATAAAAAGAAAACTGAAAAGAAAAAAGCAGCTACTTCTGCAGCTAAAGGTGCTAAAAAAGCCGGCTCTCCAAAGGCAAAACCTTCAAAACCAAAACAACAAAAACCTAAAAAAGAGAAAACGGCAAAAGCAGCTCCAAAAACACCAAAAGCTCCAAAACCGAAAAAACTTGCAGCCCCAAAAAAGACAACCGCCAAGAAAGCAGCGAAAAAATAAATTCTTCGCATTAAGAATCTACTTAAATCAATACGTAACCACTGAAAAAAGTGGAGATAGAAAAACATGGCTAAAAGTCATATTTTTAAGACAGAAGTAAAAATCAAAAAGCATATAAGCCCTTTTCAGGGCTACAAATTATATAAACGAAGAGTTTACATATACATATTACACATGTTATACTAATACACAATCAATACAAATAGTTTTTTCTTAAGATTTTTCATAAAATGAAATTATCAAGTATGTGATTCTGATAAAATGTATTTTATAAATTATATGCGACGTAGAATATTTTGTTCTTTTTATTTTTTTATTAGAAAATTTTATTATTTAATATTTTTTACTCCTTTCTAATTTTATAACAAAATTTTTCATATTACCGCCATTTCATATTATTTAAGTATACAGTAGATCCTTATTAGCCCATTACATCAATACAAAAACAACAAAAAATTGATAAAGGTGTGTGTACATATAAAAGCGTATGTATGTACATAATATAAATGTCCATGTAGATTTTGTATGTACATTTATAAAAATTTTCAAAATTTAATTATAAATTATTTAAAATAATTAAAAATTATATTATACGAATCTATTCATTCGAATAATGAAAAAATGACATCATAAAATTAAAAAGGATAAACATTTTAAGTACTGAATAAGAATTTAATATTTTGTATGAAGGCATGTATCAGAATTCAGAATGACTTTAATTTGATTATAAATTGATTAATAAATATGACACAAATGTAAGTTATTTAATAAAAATTTGTGAAATATAAATAAAGAATATAAACTATGATTTATTTAAGAAATTATTAAAAATTATTCATTGGAATTTGAGAAAAAGTAATTTTTATTAAAATTATCGGAAAATTTCAACTGAAATTTTATAAAAAAATTTAAATATTTGTTAAATTTAATAATAAATGGTAAATATATAAAATATTTTAGGTAGAAAAAAATGTATACTTTCGATATTTGACAGAAATGATGACAAAAATATTTGTATAAATTTTATACAATTAATTAATTGAAAAAAAGCTGAACAAAAAATGAGAAGAATTTGAAGAAATGCAAACAAAAAATTAAGAAGAGTCTACATTCAGATGCTCACGAGTTAACATGGTATGTATGTTGTTAACGGTTGGATAAAGTACAACAAAATACATGTACAATATTAAATTGCAACTAGCAAGTATACAATCATTCCATATACATAACTAAGTAAGTGTATCTCGTTTTTATAGAAGGCAGATTACAAGTGTGTTACGGTTGTTAATTTTTGTTTATTTTAAAAAGTTTTGATTTTTGAGTGGTAAAATTAATATTTGCTTCAAGAAGATTTTCAATAATAGTGAAAAAAAAAAAAGTTAAAGTATGGCAGAAACAGGAAATACAGAAGCAGCTGCTGCAGCTACCAATGTTGAGGCAAAAAAGTCAAAAAAGACTTCATCTGGTGGACCTAAGAAGCCAAAAAGCAAGCCTACTCATCCTCCAACAGCCCAAATGGTAGATAATGCAATTAAAACATTGAAAGAAAGAGGTGGTTCTTCGTTATCTGCTATCAAGAAATTCTTAGCTGTAAATTACAAGGTTGATACCGAAAAATTAGCTCCATTTATTAGGAAGTATTTGAAAAGCGCTGTTGCTAGTGGTAAATTAATTCAGACAAAAGGCAAAGGTGCATCTGGTTCATTCAAATTACCAAGCTTAGCTAAAACGAAAACTGAAGGTAATAAAACCACTGTGAATAAGAAATCTGCAGCAAAGAAATCAGAAAATAAATCAAAAGAGAAAGCAATTAAAAGCGAAAAAAAGAAGAGTGATAAAAAGAAAACTGAAAAGAAAAAAGCAGCTACTTCTGCAGCTAAAGGTGCTAAAAAAGCCGGCTCTCCAAAGGCAAAACCTTCAAAACCAAAACAACAAAAACCTAAAAAAGAGAAAACGGCAAAAGCAGCTCCAAAAACACCAAAAGCTCCAAAACCGAAAAAACTTGCAGCCCCAAAAAAGACAACCGCCAAGAAAGCAGCGAAAAAATAAATTCTTCGCATTAAGAATCTACTTAAATCAATACGTAACCACTGAAAAAAGTGGAGATAGAAAAACATGGCTAAAAGTCATATTTTTAAGACAGAAGTAAAAATCAAAAAGCATATAAGCCCTTTTCAGGGCTACAAATTATATAAACGAAGAGTTTACATATACATATTACACATGTTATACTAATACACAATCAATACAAATAGTTTTTTCTTAAGATTTTTCATAAAATGAAATTATCAAGTATGTGATTCTGATAAAATGTATTTTATAAATTATATGCGACGTAGAATATTTTGTTCTTTTTATTTTTTTATTAGAAAATTTTATTATTTAATATTTTTTACTCCTTTCTAATTTTATAACAAAATTTTTCATATTACCGCCATTTCATATTATTTAAGTATACAGTAGATCCTTATTAGCCCATTACATCAATACAAAAACAACAAAAAATTGATAAAGGTGTGTGTACATATAAAAGCGTATGTATGTACATAATATAAATGTCCATGTAGATTTTGTATGTACATTTATAAAAATTTTCAAAATTTAATTATAAATTATTTAAAATAATTAAAAATTATATTATACGAATCTATTCATTCGAATAATGAAAAAATGACATCATAAAATTAAAAAGGATAAACATTTTAAGTATTGAATAAGAATTTAATATTTTGTATGAAGGCATGTATCAGAATTCAGAATGACTTTAATTTGATTATAAATTGATTAATAAATATGACACAAATGTAAGTTATTTAATAAAAATTTGTGAAATATAAATAAAGAATATAAACTATGATTTATTTAAGAAATTATTAAAAATTATTCATTGGAATTTGAGAAAAAGTAATTTTTATTAAAATTATCGGAAAATTTCAACTGAAATTTTATAAAAAAATTTAAATATTTGTTAAATTTAATAATAAATGGTAAATATATAAAATATTTTAGGTAGAAAAAAATGTATACTTTCGATATTTGACAGAAATGATGACAAAAATATTTGTATAAATTTTATACAATTAATTAATTGAAAAAAAGCTGAACAAAAAATGAGAAGAATTTGAAGAAATGCAAACAAAAAATTAAGAAGAGTCTACATTCAGATGCTCACGAGTTAACATGGTATGTATGTTGTTAACGGTTGGATAAAGTACAACAAAGTACATGTACAATATTAAATTGCAACTAGCAAATATACAATCATTACATATCCATAACTAACTAAGTGTAGTGTATCTCGTTTTTATAGAAGGCAGATTACAAGTGTGTTACGGTTGTTAATTTTTGTTTATTTTAAAAAGTTTTGATTTTTGAGTGGTAAAATTAATATTTGCTTCAAGAAGATTTTCAATAATAGTGAAAAAAAAAAAGTTAAAGTATGGCAGAAACAGGAAATACAGAAGCAGCTGCTGCAGCTACCAATGTTGAGGCAAAAAAGTCAAAAAAGACTTCATCTGGTGGACCTAAGAAGCCAAAAAGCAAGCCTACTCATCCTCCAACAGCCCAAATGGTAGATAATGCAATTAAAACATTGAAAGAAAGAGGTGGTTCTTCGTTATCTGCTATCAAGAAATTCTTAGCTGTAAATTACAAGGTTGATACCGAAAAATTAGCTCCATTTATTAGGAAGTATTTGAAAAGCGCTGTTGCTAGTGGTAAATTAATTCAGACAAAAGGCAAAGGTGCATCTGGTTCATTCAAATTACCAAGCTTAGCTAAAACGAAAACTGAAGGTAATAAAACCACTGTGAATAAGAAATCTGCAGCAAAGAAATCAGAAAATAAATCAAAAGAGAAAGCAATTAAAAGCGAAAAAAAGAAGAGTGATAAAAAGAAAACTGAAAAGAAAAAAGCAGCTACTTCTGCAGCTAAAGGTGCTAAAAAAGCCGGCTCTCCGAAGGCAAAACCTTCAAAACCAAAACAACAAAAACCTAAAAAAGAGAAAACGGCAAAAGCAGCTCCAAAAACACCAAAAGCTCCAAAACCGAAAAAACTTGCAGCCCCAAAAAAGACAACCGCCAAGAAAGCAGCGAAAAAATAAATTCTTCGCATTAAGAATCTACTTAAATCAATACGTAACCACTGAAAAAAGTGGAGATAGAAAAACATGGCTAAAAGTCATATTTTTAAGACAGAAGTAAAAATCAAAAAGCATATAAGCCCTTTTCAGGGCTACAAATTATATAAACGAAGAGTTTACATATACATATTACACATGTTATACTAATACACAATCAATACAAATAGTTTTTTCTTAAGATTTTTCATAAAATGAAATTATCAAGTATGTGATTCTGATAAAATGTATTTTATAAATTATATGCGACGTAGAATATTTTGTTCTTTTTATTTTTTTATTAGAAAATTTTATTATTTAATATTTTTTACTCCTTTCTAATTTTATAACAAAATTTTTCATATTACCGCCATTTCATATTATTTAAGTATACAGTAGATCCTTATTAGCCCATTACATCAATACAAAAACAACAAAAAATTGATAAAGGTGTGTACATATAAAAGCGTATGTATGTACATAATATAAATGTCCATGTAGATTTTGTATGTACATTTATAAAAATTTTCAAAATTTAATTATAAATTATTTAAAATAATTAAAAATTATATTATACGAATCTATTCATTCGAATAATGAAAAAATGACATCATAAAATTAAAAAGGATAAACATTTTAAGTACTGAATAAGAATTTAATATTTTGTATGAAGGCATGTATCAGAATTCAGAATGACTTTAATTTGATTATAAATTGATTAATAAATATGACACAAATGTAAGTTATTTAATAAAAATTTGTGAAATATAAATAAAGAATATAAACTATGATTTATTTAAGAAATTATTAAAAATTATTCATTGGAATTTGAGAAAAAGTAATTTTTATTAAAATTATCGGAAAATTTCAACTGAAATTTTATAAAAAAATTTAAATATTTGTTAAATTTAATAATAAATGGTAAATATATAAGATATTTTAGGTAGAAAAAAATGTATACTTTCGATATTTGACAGAAATGATGACAAAAATATTTGTATAAATTTTATACAATTAATTAATTGAAAAAAAGCTGAACAAAAAATGAGAAGAATTTGAAGAAATGCAAACAAAAAATTAAGAAGAGTCTACATTCAGATGCTCACGAGTTAACATGGTATGTATGTTGTTAACGGTTGGATAAAGTACAACAAAATACATGTACAATATTAAATTGCAACTAGCAAGTATACAATCATTCCATATACATAACTAAGTAAGTGTATCTCGTTTTTATAGAAGGCAGATTACAAGTGTGTTACGGTTGTTAATTTTTGTTTATTTTAAAAAGTTTTGATTTTTGAGTGGTAAAATTAATATTTGCTTCAAGAAGATTTTCAATAATAGTGAAAAAAAAAAAGTTAAAGTATGGCAGAAACAGGAAATACAGAAGCAGCTGCTGCAGCTACCAATGTTGAGGCAAAAAAGTCAAAAAAGACTTCATCTGGTGGACCTAAGAAGCCAAAAAGCAAGCCTACTCATCCTCCAACAGCCCAAATGGTAAATAATGCAATTAAAACATTGAAAGAAAGAGGTGGTTCTTCGTTATCTGCTATCAAGAAATTCTTAGCTGTAAATTACAAGGTTGATACCGAAAAATTAGCTCCATTTATTAGGAAGTATTTGAAAAGCGCTGTTGCTAGTGGTAAATTAATTCAGACAAAAGGCAAAGGTGCATCTGGTTCATTCAAATTACCAAGCTTAGCTAAAACGAAAACTGAAGGTAATAAAACCACTGTGAATAAGAAATCTGCAGCAAAGAAATCAGAAAATAAATCAAAAGAGAAAGCAATTAAAAGCGAAAAAAAGAAGAGTGATAAAAAGAAAACTGAAAAGAAAAAAGCAGCTACTTCTGCAGCTAAAGGTGCTAAAAAAGCCGGCTCTCCAAAGGCAAAACCTTCAAAACCAAAACAACAAAAACCTAAAAAAGAGAAAACGGCAAAAGCAGCTCCAAAAACACCAAAAGCTCCAAAACCGAAAAAACTTGCAGCCCCAAAAAAGACAACCGCCAAGAAAGCAGCGAAAAAATAAATTCTTCGCATTAAGAATCTACTTAAATCAATACGTAACCACTGAAAAAAGTGGAGATAGAAAAACATGGCTAAAAGTCATATTTTTAAGACAGAAGTAAAAATCAAAAAGCATATAAGCCCTTTTCAGGGCTACAAATTATATAAACGAAGAGTTTACATATACATATTACACATGTTATACTAATACACAATCAATACAAATAGTTTTTTCTTAAGATTTTTCATAAAATGAAATTATCAAGTATGTGATTCTGATAAAATGTATTTTATAAATTATATGCGACGTAGAATATTTTGTTCTTTTTATTTTTTTATTAGAAAATTTTATTATTTAATATTTTTTACTCCTTTCTAATTTTATAACAACATTTTTCATATTACCGCCATTTCATATTATTTAAGTATACAGTAGATCCCTATTAGCCCATTACATCAATACAAAAACAACAAAAAATTGATAAAGGTGTGTACATATAAAAGCGTATGTATGTACATAATATAAATGTCCATGTAGATTTTGTATGTACATTTATAAAAATTTTCAAAATTTAATTATAAATTATTTAAAATAATTAAAAATTATATTATACGAATCTATTCATTCGAATAATGAAAAAATGACATCATAAAATTAAAAAGGATAAACATTTTAAGTACTGAATAAGAATTTAATATTTTGTATGAAGGCATGTATCAGAATTCAGAATGACTTTAATTTGATTATAAATTGATTAATAAATATGACACAAATGTAAGTTATTTAATAAAAATTTGTGAAATATAAATAAAGAATATAAACTATGATTTATTTAAGAAATTATTAAAAATTATTCATTGGAATTTGAGAAAAAGTAATTTTTATTAAAATTATCGGAAAATTTCAACTGAAATTTTATAAAAAAATTTAAATATTTGTTAAATTTAATAATAAATGGTAAATATATAAGATATTTTAGGTAGAAAAAAATGTATACTTTCGATATTTGACAGAAATGATGACAAAAATATTTGTATAAATTTTATACAATTAATTAATTGAAAAAAAGCTGAACAAAAAATGAGAAGAATTTGAAGAAATGCAAACAAAAAATTAAGAAGAGTCTACATTCAGATGCTCACGAGTTAACATGGTATGTATGTTGTTAACGGTTGGATAAAGTACAACAAAATACATGTACAATATTAAATTGCAACTAGCAAGTATACAATCATTCCATATACATAACTAAGTAAGTGTATCTCGTTTTTATAGAAGGCAGATTACAAGTGTGTTACGGTTGTTAATTTTTGTTTATTTTAAAAAGTTTTGATTTTTGAGTGGTAAAATTAATATTTGCTTCAAGAAGATTTTCAATAATAGTGAAAAAAAAAAAAAGTTAAAGTATGGCAGAAACAGGAAATACAGAAGCAGCTGCTGCAGCTACCAATGTTGAGGCAAAAAAGTCAAAAAAGACTTCATCTGGTGGACCTAAGAAGCCAAAAAGCAAGCCTACTCATCCTCCAACAGCCCAAATGGTAAATAATGCAATTAAAACATTGAAAGAAAGAGGTGGTTCTTCGTTATCTGCTATCAAGAAATTCTTAGCTGTAAATTACAAGGTTGATACCGAAAAATTAGCTCCATTTATTAGGAAGTATTTGAAAAGCGCTGTTGCTAGTGGTAAATTAATTCAGACAAAAGGCAAAGGTGCATCTGGTTCATTCAAATTACCAAGCTTAGCTAAAACGAAAACTGAAGGTAATAAAACCACTGTGAATAAGAAATCTGCAGCAAAGAAATCAGAAAATAAATCAAAAGAGAAAGCAATTAAAAGCGAAAAAAAGAAGAGTGATAAAAAGAAAACTGAAAAGAAAAAAGCAGCTACTTCTGCAGCTAAAGGTGCTAAAAAAGCCGGCTCTCCAAAGGCAAAACCTTCAAAACCAAAACAACAAAAACCTAAAAAAGAGAAAACGGCAAAAGCAGCTCCAAAAACACCAAAAGCTCCAAAACCGAAAAAACTTGCAGCCCCAAAAAAGACAACCGCCAAGAAAGCAGCGAAAAAATAAATTCTTCGCATTAAGAATCTACTTAAATCAATACGTAACCACTGAAAAAAGTGGAGATAGAAAAACATGGCTAAAAGTCATATTTTTAAGACAGAAGTAAAAATCAAAAAGCATATAAGCCCTTTTCAGGGCTACAAATTATATAAACGAAGAGTTTACATATACATATTACACATGTTATACTAATACACAATCAATACAAATAGTTTTTTCTTAAGATTTTTCATAAAATGAAATTATCAAGTATGTGATTCTGATAAAATGTATTTTATAAATTATATGCGACGTAGAATATTTTGTTCTTTTTATTTTTTTATTAGAAAATTTTATTATTTAATATTTTTTACTCCTTTCTAATTTTATAACAACATTTTTCATATTACCGCCATTTCATATTATTTAAGTATACAGTAGATCCCTATTAGCCCATTACATCAATACAAAAACAACAAAAAATTGATAAAGGTGTGTACATATAAAAGCGTATGTATGTACATAATATAAATGTCCATGTAGATTTTGTATGTACATTTATAAAAATTTTCAAAATTTAATTATAAATTATTTAAAATAATTAAAAATTATATTATACGAATCTATTCATTCGAATAATGAAAAAATGACATCATAAAATTAAAAAGGATAAACATTTTAAGTACTGAATAAGAATTTAATATTTTGTATGAAGGCATGTATCAGAATTCAGAATGACTTTAATTTGATTATAAATTGATTAATAAATATGACACAAATGTAAGTTATTTAATAAAAATTTGTGAAATATAAATAAAGAATATAAACTATGATTTATTTAAGAAATTATTAAAAATTATTCATTGGAATTTGAGAAAAAGTAATTTTTATTAAAATTATCGGAAAATTTCAACTGAAATTTTATAAAAAAATTTAAATATTTGTTAAATTTAATAATAAATGGTAAATATATAAAATATTTTAGGTAGAAAAAAATGTATACTTTCGATATTTGACAGAAATGATGACAAAAATATTTGTATAAATTTTATACAATTAATTAATTGAAAAAAAGCTGAACAAAAAATGAGAAGAATTTGAAGAAATGCAAACAAAAAATTAAGAAGAGTCTACATTCAGATGCTCACGAGTTAACATGGTATGTATGTTGTTAACGGTTGGATAAAGTACAACAAAGTACATATACAATATTAAATTGCAACTAGCAAATATACAATCATTACATATCCATAACTAACTAAGTGTAGTGTATCTCGTTTTTATAGAAGGCAGATTACAAGTGTGTTACGGTTGTTAATTTTTGTTTATTTTAAAAAGTTTTGATTTTTGAGTGGTAAAATTAATATTTGCTTCAAGAAGATTTTCAATAATAGTGAAAAAAAAAAAGTTAAAGTATGGCAGAAACAGGAAATACAGAAGCAGCTGCTGCAGCTACCAATGTTGAGGCAAAAAAGTCAAAAAAGACTTCATCTGGTGGACCTAAGAAGCCAAAAAGCAAGCCTACTCATCCTCCAACAGCCCAAATGGTAGATAATGCAATTAAAACATTGAAAGAAAGAGGTGGTTCTTCGTTATCTGCTATCAAGAAATTCTTAGCTGTAAATTACAAGGTTGATACCGAAAAATTAGCTCCATTTATTAGGAAGTATTTGAAAAGCGCTGTTGCTAGTGGTAAATTAATTCAGACAAAAGGCAAAGGTGCATCTGGTTCATTCAAATTACCAAGCTTAGCTAAAACGAAAACTGAAGGTAATAAAACCACTGTGAATAAGAAATCTGCAGCAAAGAAATCAGAAAATAAATCAAAAGAGAAAGCAATTAAAAGCGAAAAAAAGAAGAGTGATAAAAAGAAAACTGAAAAGAAAAAAGCAGCTACTTCTGCAGCTAAAGGTGCTAAAAAAGCCGGCTCTCCAAAGGCAAAACCTTCAAAACCAAAACAACAAAAACCTAAAAAAGAGAAAACGGCAAAAGCAGCTCCAAAAACACCAAAAGCTCCAAAACCGAAAAAACTTGCAGCCCCAAAAAAGACAACCGCCAAGAAAGCAGCGAAAAAATAAATTCTTCGCATTAAGAATCTACTTAAATCAATACGTAACCACTGAAAAAAGTGGAGATAGAAAAACATGGCTAAAAGTCATATTTTTAAGACAGAAGTAAAAATCAAAAAGCATATAAGCCCTTTTCAGGGCTACAAATTATATAAACGAAGAGTTTACATATACATATTACACATGTTATACTAATACACAATCAATACAAATAGTTTTTTCTTAAGATTTTTCATAAAATGAAATTATCAAGTATGTGATTCTGATAAAATGTATTTTATAAATTATATGCGACGTAGAATATTTTGTTCTTTTTATTTTTTTATTAGAAAATTTTATTATTTAATATTTTTTACTCCTTTCTAATTTTATAACAAAATTTTTCATATTACCGCCATTTCATATTATTTAAGTATACAGTAGATCCTTATTAGCCCATTACATCAATACAAAAACAACAAAAAATTGATAAAGGTGTGTGTACATATAAAAGCGTATGTATGTACATAATATAAATGTCCATGTAGATTTTGTATGTACATTTATAAAAATTTTCAAAATTTAATTATAAATTATTTAAAATAATTAAAAATTATATTATACGAATCTATTCATTCGAATAATGAAAAAATGACATCATAAAATTAAAAAGGATAAACATTTTAAGTACTGAATAAGAATTTAATATTTTGTATGAAGGCATGTATCAGAATTCAGAATGACTTTAATTTGATTATAAATTGATTAATAAATATGACACAAATGTAAGTTATTTAATAAAAATTTGTGAAATATAAATAAAGAATATAAACTATGATTTATTTAAGAAATTATTAAAAATTATTCATTGGAATTTGAGAAAAAGTAATTTTTATTAAAATTATCGGAAAATTTCAACTGAAATTTTATAAAAAAATTTAAATATTTGTTAAATTTAATAATAAATGGTAAATATATAAGATATTTTAGGTAGAAAAAAATGTATACTTTCGATATTTGACAGAAATGATGACAAAAATATTTGTATAAATTTTATACAATTAATTAATTGAAAAAAAGCTGAACAAAAAATGAGAAGAATTTGAAGAAATGCAAACAAAAAATTAAGAAGAGTCTACATTCAGATGCTCACGAGTTAACATGGTATGTATGTTGTTAACGGTTGGATAAAGTACAACAAAATACATGTACAATATTAAATTGCAACTAGCAAGTATACAATCATTCCATATACATAACTAAGTAAGTGTATCTCGTTTTTATAGAAGGCAGATTACAAGTGTGTTACGGTTGTTAATTTTTGTTTATTTTAAAAAGTTTTGATTTTTGAGTGGTAAAATTAATATTTGCTTCAAGAAGATTTTCAATAATAGTGAAAAAAAAAAAAGTTAAAGTATGGCAGAAACAGGAAATACAGAAGCAGCTGCTGCAGCTACCAATGTTGAGGCAAAAAAGTCAAAAAAGACTTCATCTGGTGGACCTAAGAAGCCAAAAAGCAAGCCTACTCATCCTCCAACAGCCCAAATGGTAGATAATGCAATTAAAACATTGAAAGAAAGAGGTGGTTCTTCGTTATCTGCTATCAAGAAATTCTTAGCTGTAAATTACAAGGTTGATACCGAAAAATTAGCTCCATTTATTAGGAAGTATTTGAAAAGCGCTGTTGCTAGTGGTAAATTAATTCAGACAAAAGGCAAAGGTGCATCTGGTTCATTCAAATTACCAAGCTTAGCTAAAACGAAAACTGAAGGTAATAAAACCACTGTGAATAAGAAATCTGCAGCAAAGAAATCAGAAAATAAATCAAAAGAGAAAGCAATTAAAAGCGAAAAAAAGAAGAGTGATAAAAAGAAAACTGAAAAGAAAAAAGCAGCTACTTCTGCAGCTAAAGGTGCTAAAAAAGCCGGCTCTCCAAAGGCAAAACCTTCAAAACCAAAACAACAAAAACCTAAAAAAGAGAAAACGGCAAAAGCAGCTCCAAAAACACCAAAAGCTCCAAAACCGAAAAAACTTGCAACCCCAAAAAAGACAACCGCCAAGAAAGCAGCGAAAAAATAAATTCTTCGCATTAAGAATCTACTTAAATCAATACGTAACCACTGAAAAAAGTGGAGATAGAAAAACATGGCTAAAAGTCATATTTTTAAGACAGAAGTAAAAATCAAAAAGCATATAAGCCCTTTTCAGGGCTACAAATTATATAAACGAAGAGTTTACATATACATATTACACATGTTATACTAATACACAATCAATACAAATAGTTTTTTCTTAAGATTTTTCATAAAATGAAATTATCAAGTATGTGATTCTGATAAAATGTATTTTATAAATTATATGCGACGTAGAATATTTTGTTCTTTTTATTTTTTTATTAGAAAATTTTATTATTTAATATTTTTTACTCCTTTCTAATTTTATAACAAAATTTTTCATATTACCGCCATTTCATATTATTTAAGTATACAGTAGATCCTTATTAGCCCATTACATCAATACAAAAACAACAAAAAATTGATAAAGGTGTGTGTACATATAAAAGCGTATGTATGTACATAATATAAATGTCCATGTAGATTTTGTATGTACATTTATAAAAATTTTCAAAATTTAATTATAAATTATTTAAAATAATTAAAAATTATATTATACGAATCTATTCATTCGAATAATGAAAAAATGACATCATAAAATTAAAAAGGATAAACATTTTAAGTACTGAATAAGAATTTAATATTTTGTATGAAGGCATGTATCAGAATTCAGAATGACTTTAATTTGATTATAAATTGATTAATAAATATGACACAAATGTAAGTTATTTAATAAAAATTTGTGAAATATAAATAAAGAATATAAACTATGATTTATTTAAGAAATTATTAAAAATTATTCATTGGAATTTGAGAAAAAGTAATTTTTATTAAAATTATCGGAAAATTTCAACTGAAATTTTATAAAAAAATTTAAATATTTGTTAAATTTAATAATAAATGGTAAATATATAAAATATTTTAGGTAGAAAAAAATGTATACTTTCGATATTTGACAGAAATGATGACAAAAATATTTGTATAAATTTTATACAATTAATTAATTGAAAAAAAGCTGAACAAAAAATGAGAAGAATTTGAAGAAATGCAAACAAAAAATTAAGAAGAGTCTACATTCAGATGCTCACGAGTTAACATGGTATGTATGTTGTTAACGGTTGGATAAAGTACAACAAAATACATGTACAATATTAAATTGCAACTAGCAAGTATACAATCATTCCATATACATAACTAAGTAAGTGTATCTCGTTTTTATAGAAGGCAGATTACAAGTGTGTTACGGTTGTTAATTTTTGTTTATTTTAAAAAGTTTTGATTTTTGAGTGGTAAAATTAATATTTGCTTCAAGAAGATTTTCAATAATAGTGAAAAAAAAAAAAGTTAAAGTATGGCAGAAACAGGAAATACAGAAGCAGCTGCTGCAGCTACCAATGTTGAGGCAAAAAAGTCAAAAAAGACTTCATCTGGTGGACCTAAGAAGCCAAAAAGCAAGCCTACTCATCCTCCAACAGCCCAAATGGTAGATAATGCAATTAAAACATTGAAAGAAAGAGGTGGTTCTTCGTTATCTGCTATCAAGAAATTCTTAGCTGTAAATTACAAGGTTGATACCGAAAAATTAGCTCCATTTATTAGGAAGTATTTGAAAAGCGCTGTTGCTAGTGGTAAATTAATTCAGACAAAAGGCAAAGGTGCATCTGGTTCATTCAAATTACCAAGCTTAGCTAAAACGAAAACTGAAGGTAATAAAACCACTGTGAATAAGAAATCTGCAGCAAAGAAATCAGAAAATAAATCAAAAGAGAAAGCAATTAAAAGCGAAAAAAAGAAGAGTGATAAAAAGAAAACTGAAAAGAAAAAAGCAGCTACTTCTGCAGCTAAAGGTGCTAAAAAAGCCGGCTCTCCAAAGGCAAAACCTTCAAAACCAAAACAACAAAAACCTAAAAAAGAGAAAACGGCAAAAGCAGCTCCAAAAACACCAAAAGCTCCAAAACCGAAAAAACTTGCAGCCCCAAAAAAGACAACCGCCAAGAAAGCAGCGAAAAAATAAATTCTTCGCATTAAGAATCTACTTAAATCAATACGTAACCACTGAAAAAAGTGGAGATAGAAAAACATGGCTAAAAGTCATATTTTTAAGACAGAAGTAAAAATCAAAAAGCATATAAGCCCTTTTCAGGGCTACAAATTATATAAACGAAGAGTTTACATATACATATTACACATGTTATACTAATACACAATCAATACAAATAGTTTTTTCTTAAGATTTTTCATAAAATGAAATTATCAAGTATGTGATTCTGATAAAATGTATTTTATAAATTATATGCGACGTAGAATATTTTGTTCTTTTTATTTTTTTATTAGAAAATTTTATTATTTAATATTTTTTACTCCTTTCTAATTTTATAACAAAATTTTTCATATTACCGCCATTTCATATTATTTAAGTATACAGTAGATCCTTATTAGCCCATTACATCAATACAAAAACAACAAAAAATTGATAAAGGTGTGTACATATAAAAGCGTATGTATGTACATAATATAAATGTCCATGTAGATTTTGTATGTACATTTATAAAAATTTTCAAAATTTAATTATAAATTATTTAAAATAATTAAAAATTATATTATACGAATCTATTCATTCGAATAATGAAAAAATGACATCATAAAATTAAAAAGGATAAACATTTTAAGTACTGAATAAGAATTTAATATTTTGTATGAAGGCATGTATCAGAATTCAGAATGACTTTAATTTGATTATAAATTGATTAATAAATATGACACAAATGTAAGTTATTTAATAAAAATTTGTGAAATATAAATAAAGAATATAAACTATGATTTATTTAAGAAATTATTAAAAATTATTCATTGGAATTTGAGAAAAAGTAATTTTTATTAAAATTATCGGAAAATTTCAACTGAAATTTTATAAAAAAATTTAAATATTTGTTAAATTTAATAATAAATGGTAAATATATAAGATATTTTAGGTAGAAAAAAATGTATACTTTCGATATTTGACAGAAATGATGACAAAAATATTTGTATAAATTTTATACAATTAATTAATTGAAAAAAAGCTGAACAAAAAATGAGAAGAATTTGAAGAAATGCAAACAAAAAATTAAGAAGAGTCTACATTCAGATGCTCACGAGTTAACATGGTATGTATGTTGTTAACGGTTGGATAAAGTACAACAAAATACATGTACAATATTAAATTGCAACTAGCAAGTATACAATCATTCCATATACATAACTAAGTAAGTGTATCTCGTTTTTATAGAAGGCAGATTACAAGTGTGTTACGGTTGTTAATTTTTGTTTATTTTAAAAAGTTTTGATTTTTGAGTGGTAAAATTAATATTTGCTTCAAGAAGATTTTCAATAATAGTGAAAAAAAAAAAAAGTTAAAGTATGGCAGAAACAGGAAATACAGAAGCAGCTGCTGCAGCTACCAATGTTGAGGCAAAAAAGTCAAAAAAGACTTCATCTGGTGGACCTAAGAAGCCAAAAAGCAAGCCTACTCATCCTCCAACAGCCCAAATGGTAAATAATGCAATTAAAACATTGAAAGAAAGAGGTGGTTCTTCGTTATCTGCTATCAAGAAATTCTTAGCTGTAAATTACAAGGTTGATACCGAAAAATTAGCTCCATTTATTAGGAAGTATTTGAAAAGCGCTGTTGCTAGTGGTAAATTAATTCAGACAAAAGGCAAAGGTGCATCTGGTTCATTCAAATTACCAAGCTTAGCTAAAACGAAAACTGAAGGTAATAAAACCACTGTGAATAAGAAATCTGCAGCAAAGAAATCAGAAAATAAATCAAAAGAGAAAGCAATTAAAAGCGAAAAAAAGAAGAGTGATAAAAAGAAAACTGAAAAGAAAAAAGCAGCTACTTCTGCAGCTAAAGGTGCTAAAAAAGCCGGCTCTCCAAAGGCAAAACCTTCAAAACCAAAACAACAAAAACCTAAAAAAGAGAAAACGGCAAAAGCAGCTCCAAAAACACCAAAAGCTCCAAAACCGAAAAAACTTGCAGCCCCAAAAAAGACAACCGCCAAGAAAGCAGCGAAAAAATAAATTCTTCGCATTAAGAATCTACTTAAATCAATACGTAACCACTGAAAAAAGTGGAGATAGAAAAACATGGCTAAAAGTCATATTTTTAAGACAGAAGTAAAAATCAAAAAGCATATAAGCCCTTTTCAGGGCTACAAATTATATAAACGAAGAGTTTACATATACATATTACACATGTTATACTAATACACAATCAATACAAATAGTTTTTTCTTAAGATTTTTCATAAAATGAAATTATCAAGTATGTGATTCTGATAAAATGTATTTTATAAATTATATGCGACGTAGAATATTTTGTTCTTTTTATTTTTTTATTAGAAAATTTTATTATTTAATATTTTTTACTCCTTTCTAATTTTATAACAACATTTTTCATATTACCGCCATTTCATATTATTTAAGTATACAGTAGATCCCTATTAGCCCATTACATCAATACAAAAACAACAAAAAATTGATAAAGGTGTGTACATATAAAAGCGTATGTATGTACATAATATAAATGTCCATGTAGATTTTGTATGTACATTTATAAAAATTTTCAAAATTTAATTATAAATTATTTAAAATAATTAAAAATTATATTATACGAATCTATTCATTCGAATAATGAAAAAATGACATCATAAAATTAAAAAGGATAAACATTTTAAGTACTGAATAAGAATTTAATATTTTGTATGAAGGCATGTATCAGAATTCAGAATGACTTTAATTTGATTATAAATTGATTAATAAATATGACACAAATGTAAGTTATTTAATAAAAATTTGTGAAATATAAATAAAGAATATAAACTATGATTTATTTAAGAAATTATTAAAAATTATTCATTGGAATTTGAGAAAAAGTAATTTTTATTAAAATTATCGGAAAATTTCAACTGAAATTTTATAAAAAAATTTAAATATTTGTTAAATTTAATAATAAATGGTAAATATATAAAATATTTTAGGTAGAAAAAAATGTATACTTTCGATATTTGACAGAAATGATGACAAAAATATTTGTATAAATTTTATACAATTAATTAATTGAAAAAAAGCTGAACAAAAAATGAGAAGAATTTGAAGAAATGCAAACAAAAAATTAAGAAGAGTCTACATTCAGATGCTCACGAGTTAACATGGTATGTATGTTGTTAACGGTTGGATAAAGTACAACAAAGTACATGTACAATATTAAATTGCAACTAGCAAATATACAATCATTACATATCCATAACTAACTAAGTGTAGTGTATCTCGTTTTTATAGAAGGCAGATTACAAGTGTGTTACGGTTGTTAATTTTTGTTTATTTTAAAAAGTTTTGATTTTTGAGTGGTAAAATTAATATTTGCTTCAAGAAGATTTTCAATAATAGTGAAAAAAAAAAAGTTAAAGTATGGCAGAAACAGGAAATACAGAAGCAGCTGCTGCAGCTACCAATGTTGAGGCAAAAAAGTCAAAAAAGACTTCATCTGGTGGACCTAAGAAGCCAAAAAGCAAGCCTACTCATCCTCCAACAGCCCAAATGGTAGATAATGCAATTAAAACATTGAAAGAAAGAGGTGGTTCTTCGTTATCTGCTATCAAGAAATTCTTAGCTGTAAATTACAAGGTTGATACCGAAAAATTAGCTCCATTTATTAGGAAGTATTTGAAAAGCGCTGTTGCTAGTGGTAAATTAATTCAGACAAAAGGCAAAGGTGCATCTGGTTCATTCAAATTACCAAGCTTAGCTAAAACGAAAACTGAAGGTAATAAAACCACTGTGAATAAGAAATCTGCAGCAAAGAAATCAGAAAATAAATCAAAAGAGAAAGCAATTAAAAGCGAAAAAAAGAAGAGTGATAAAAAGAAAACTGAAAAGAAAAAAGCAGCTACTTCTGCAGCTAAAGGTGCTAAAAAAGCCGGCTCTCCAAAGGCAAAACCTTCAAAACCAAAACAACAAAAACCTAAAAAAGAGAAAACGGCAAAAGCAGCTCCAAAAACACCAAAAGCTCCAAAACCGAAAAAACTTGCAGCCCCAAAAAAGACAACCGCCAAGAAAGCAGCGAAAAAATAAATTCTTCGCATTAAGAATCTACTTAAATCAATACGTAACCACTGAAAAAAGTGGAGATAGAAAAACATGGCTAAAAGTCATATTTTTAAGACAGAAGTAAAAATCAAAAAGCATATAAGCCCTTTTCAGGGCTACAAATTATATAAACGAAGAGTTTACATATACATATTACACATGTTATACTAATACACAATCAATACAAATAGTTTTTTCTTAAGATTTTTCATAAAATGAAATTATCAAGTATGTGATTCTGATAAAATGTATTTTATAAATTATATGCGACGTAGAATATTTTGTTCTTTTTATTTTTTTATTAGAAAATTTTATTATTTAATATTTTTTACTCCTTTCTAATTTTATAACAACATTTTTCATATTACCGCCATTTCATATTATTTAAGTATACAGTAGATCCCTATTAGCCCATTACATCAATACAAAAACAACAAAAAATTGATAAAGGTGTGTACATATAAAAGCGTATGTATGTACATAATATAAATGTCCATGTAGATTTTGTATGTACATTTATAAAAATTTTCAAAATTTAATTATAAATTATTTAAAATAATTAAAAATTATATTATACGAATCTATTCATTCGAATAATGAAAAAATGACATCATAAAATTAAAAAGGATAAACATTTTAAGTACTGAATAAGAATTTAATATTTTGTATGAAGGCATGTATCAGAATTCAGAATGACTTTAATTTGATTATAAATTGATTAATAAATATGACACAAATGTAAGTTATTTAATAAAAATTTGTGAAATATAAATAAAGAATATAAACTATGATTTATTTAAGAAATTATTAAAAATTATTCATTGGAATTTGAGAAAAAGTAATTTTTATTAAAATTATCGGAAAATTTCAACTGAAATTTTATAAAAAAATTTAAATATTTGTTAAATTTAATAATAAATGGTAAATATATAAAATATTTTAGGTAGAAAAAAATGTATACTTTCGATATTTGACAGAAATGATGACAAAAATATTTGTATAAATTTTATACAATTAATTAATTGAAAAAAAGCTGAACAAAAAATGAGAAGAATTTGAAGAAATGCAAACAAAAAATTAAGAAGAGTCTACATTCAGATGCTCACGAGTTAACATGGTATGTATGTTGTTAACGGTTGGATAAAGTACAACAAAGTACATATACAATATTAAATTGCAACTAGCAAATATACAATCATTACATATCCATAACTAACTAAGTGTAGTGTATCTCGTTTTTATAGAAGGCAGATTACAAGTGTGTTACGGTTGTTAATTTTTGTTTATTTTAAAAAGTTTTGATTTTTGAGTGGTAAAATTAATATTTGCTTCAAGAAGATTTTCAATAATAGTGAAAAAAAAAAAGTTAAAGTATGGCAGAAACAGGAAATACAGAAGCAGCTGCTGCAGCTACCAATGTTGAGGCAAAAAAGTCAAAAAAGACTTCATCTGGTGGACCTAAGAAGCCAAAAAGCAAGCCTACTCATCCTCCAACAGCCCAAATGGTAGATAATGCAATTAAAACATTGAAAGAAAGAGGTGGTTCTTCGTTATCTGCTATCAAGAAATTCTTAGCTGTAAATTACAAGGTTGATACCGAAAAATTAGCTCCATTTATTAGGAAGTATTTGAAAAGCGCTGTTGCTAGTGGTAAATTAATTCAGACAAAAGGCAAAGGTGCATCTGGTTCATTCAAATTACCAAGCTTAGCTAAAACGAAAACTGAAGGTAATAAAACCACTGTGAATAAGAAATCTGCAGCAAAGAAATCAGAAAATAAATCAAAAGAGAAAGCAATTAAAAGCGAAAAAAAGAAGAGTGATAAAAAGAAAACTGAAAAGAAAAAAGCAGCTACTTCTGCAGCTAAAGGTGCTAAAAAAGCCGGCTCTCCAAAACCAAAACAACAAAAACCTAAAAAAGAGAAAACGGCAAAAGCAGCTCCAAAAACACCAAAAGCTCCAAAACCGAAAAAACTTGCAGCCCCAAAAAAGACAACCGCCAAGAAAGCAGCGAAAAAATAAATTCTTCGCATTAAGAATCTACTTAAATCAATACGTAACCACTGAAAAAAGTGGAGATAGAAAAACATGGCTAAAAGTCATATTTTTAAGACAGAAGTAAAAATCAAAAAGCATATAAGCCCTTTTCAGGGCTACAAATTATATAAACGAAGAGTTTACATATACATATTACACATGTTATACTAATACACAATCAATACAAATAGTTTTTTCTTAAGATTTTTCATAAAATGAAATTATCAAGTATGTGATTCTGATAAAATGTATTTTATAAATTATATGCGACGTAGAATATTTTGTTCTTTTTATTTTTTTATTAGAAAATTTTATTATTTAATATTTTTTACTCCTTTCTAATTTTATAACAAAATTTTTCATATTACCGCCATTTCATATTATTTAAGTATACAGTAGATCCTTATTAGCCCATTACATCAATACAAAAACAACAAAAAATTGATAAAGGTGTGTGTACATATAAAAGCGTATGTATGTACATAATATAAATGTCCATGTAGATTTTGTATGTACATTTATAAAAATTTTCAAAATTTAATTATAAATTATTTAAAATAATTAAAAATTATATTATACGAATCTATTCATTCGAATAATGAAAAAATGACATCATAAAATTAAAAAGGATAAACATTTTAAGTACTGAATAAGAATTTAATATTTTGTATGAAGGCATGTATCAGAATTCAGAATGACTTTAATTTGATTATAAATTGATTAATAAATATGACACAAATGTAAGTTATTTAATAAAAATTTGTGAAATATAAATAAAGAATATAAACTATGATTTATTTAAGAAATTATTAAAAATTATTCATTGGAATTTGAGAAAAAGTAATTTTTATTAAAATTATCGGAAAATTTCAACTGAAATTTTATAAAAAAATTTAAATATTTGTTAAATTTAATAATAAATGGTAAATATATAAAATAATTTAGGTAGAAAAAAATGTATACTTTCGATATTTGACAGAAATGATGACAAAAATATTTGTATAAATTTTATACAATTAATTAATTGAAAAAAAGCTGAACAAAAAATGAGAAGAATTTGAAGAAATGCAAACAAAAAATTAAGAAGAGTCTACATTCAGATGCTCACGAGTTAACATGGTATGTATGTTGTTAACGGTTGGATAAAGTACAACAAAATACATGTACAATATTAAATTGCAACTAGCAAGTATACAATCATTCCATATACATAACTAAGTAAGTGTATCTCGTTTTTATAGAAGGCAGATTACAAGTGTGTTACGGTTGTTAATTTTTGTTTATTTTAAAAAGTTTTGATTTTTGAGTGGTAAAATTAATATTTGCTTCAAGAAGATTTTCAATAATAGTGAAAAAAAAAAAAGTTAAAGTATGGCAGAAACAGGAAATACAGAAGCAGCTGCTGCAGCTACCAATGTTGAGGCAAAAAAGTCAAAAAAGACTTCATCTGGTGGACCTAAGAAGCCAAAAAGCAAGCCTACTCATCCTCCAACAGCCCAAATGGTAGATAATGCAATTAAAACATTGAAAGAAAGAGGTGGTTCTTCGTTATCTGCTATCAAGAAATTCTTAGCTGTAAATTACAAGGTTGATACCGAAAAATTAGCTCCATTTATTAGGAAGTATTTGAAAAGCGCTGTTGCTAGTGGTAAATTAATTCAGACAAAAGGCAAAGGTGCATCTGGTTCATTCAAATTACCAAGCTTAGCTAAAACGAAAACTGAAGGTAATAAAACCACTGTGAATAAGAAATCTGCAGCAAAGAAATCAGAAAATAAATCAAAAGAGAAAGCAATTAAAAGCGAAAAAAAGAAGAGTGATAAAAAGAAAACTGAAAAGAAAAAAGCAGCTACTTCTGCAGCTAAAGGTGCTAAAAAAGCCGGCTCTCCTTCAAAACCAAAACAACAAAAACCTAAAAAAGAGAAAACGGCAAAAGCAGCTCCAAAAACACCAAAAGCTCCAAAACCGAAAAAACTTGCAGCCCCAAAAAAGACAACCGCCAAGAAAGCAGCGAAAAAATAAATTCTTCGCATTAAGAATCTACTTAAATCAATACGTAACCACTGAAAAAAGTGGAGATAGAAAAACATGGCTAAAAGTCATATTTTTAAGACAGAAGTAAAAATCAAAAAGCATATAAGCCCTTTTCAGGGCTACAAATTATATAAACGAAGAGTTTACATATACATATTACACATGTTATACTAATACACAATCAATACAAATAGTTTTTTCTTAAGATTTTTCATAAAATGAAATTATCAAGTATGTGATTCTGATAAAATGTATTTTATAAATTATATGCGACGTAGAATATTTTGTTCTTTTTATTTTTTTATTAGAAAATTTTATTATTTAATATTTTTTACTCCTTTCTAATTTTATAACAAAATTTTTCATATTACCGCCATTTCATATTATTTAAGTATACAGTAGATCCTTATTAGCCCATTACATCAATACAAAAACAACAAAAAATTGATAAAGGTGTGTGTACATATAAAAGCGTATGTATGTACATAATATAAATGTCCATGTAGATTTTGTATGTACATTTATAAAAATTTTCAAAATTTAATTATAAATTATTTAAAATAATTAAAAATTATATTATACGAATCTATTCATTCGAATAATGAAAAAATGACATCATAAAATTAAAAAGGATAAACATTTTAAGTACTGAATAAGAATTTAATATTTTGTATGAAGGCATGTATCAGAATTCAGAATGACTTTAATTTGATTATAAATTGATTAATAAATATGACACAAATGTAAGTTATTTAATAAAAATTTGTGAAATATAAATAAAGAATATAAACTATGATTTATTTAAGAAATTATTAAAAATTATTCATTGGAATTTGAGAAAAAGTAATTTTTATTAAAATTATCGGAAAATTTCAACTGAAATTTTATAAAAAAATTTAAATATTTGTTAAATTTAATAATAAATGGTAAATATATAAAATATTTTAGGTAGAAAAAAATGTATACTTTCGATATTTGACAGAAATGATGACAAAAATATTTGTATAAATTTTATACAATTAATTAATTGAAAAAAAGCTGAACAAAAAATGAGAAGAATTTGAAGAAATGCAAACAAAAAATTAAGAAGAGTCTACATTCAGATGCTCACGAGTTAACATGGTATGTATGTTGTTAACGGTTGGATAAAGTACAACAAAATACATGTACAATATTAAATTGCAACTAGCAAGTATACAATCATTCCATATACATACATAACTAAGTAAGTGTATCTCGTTTTTATAGAAGGCAGATTACAAGTGTGTTACGGTTGTTAATTTTTGTTTATTTTAAAAAGTTTTGATTTTTGAGTGGTAAAATTAATATTTGCTTCAAGAAGATTTTCAATAATAGTGAAAAAAAAAAAAGTTAAAGTATGGCAGAAACAGGAAATACAGAAGCAGCTGCTGCAGCTACCAATGTTGAGGCAAAAAAGTCAAAAAAGACTTCATCTGGTGGACCTAAGAAGCCAAAAAGCAAGCCTACTCATCCTCCAACAGCCCAAATGGTAGATAATGCAATTAAAACATTGAAAGAAAGAGGTGGTTCTTCGTTATCTGCTATCAAGAAATTCTTAGCTGTAAATTACAAGGTTGATACCGAAAAATTAGCTCCATTTATTAGGAAGTATTTGAAAAGCGCTGTTGCTAGTGGTAAATTAATTCAGACAAAAGGCAAAGGTGCATCTGGTTCATTCAAATTACCAAGCTTAGCTAAAACGAAAACTGAAGGTAATAAAACCACTGTGAATAAGAAATCTGCAGCAAAGAAATCAGAAAATAAATCAAAAGAGAAAGCAATTAAAAGCGAAAAAAAGAAGAGTGATAAAAAGAAAACTGAAAAGAAAAAAGCAGCTACTTCTGCAGCTAAAGGTGCTAAAAAAGCCGGCTCTCCAAAGGCAAAACCTTCAAAACCAAAACAACAAAAACCTAAAAAAGAGAAAACGGCAAAAGCAGCTCCAAAAACACCAAAAGCTCCAAAACCGAAAAAACTTGCAGCCCCAAAAAAGACAACCGCCAAGAAAGCAGCGAAAAAATAAATTCTTCGCATTAAGAATCTACTTAAATCAATACGTAACCACTGAAAAAAGTGGAGATAGAAAAACATGGCTAAAAGTCATATTTTTAAGACAGAAGTAAAAATCAAAAAGCATATAAGCCCTTTTCAGGGCTACAAATTATATAAACGAAGAGTTTACATATACATATTACACATGTTATACTAATACACAATCAATACAAATAGTTTTTTCTTAAGATTTTTCATAAAATGAAATTATCAAGTATGTGATTCTGATAAAATGTATTTTATAAATTATATGCGACGTAGAATATTTTGTTCTTTTTATTTTTTTATTAGAAAATTTTATTATTTAATATTTTTTACTCCTTTCTAATTTTATAACAAAATTTTTCATATTACCGCCATTTCATATTATTTAAGTATACAGTAGATCCTTATTAGCCCATTACATCAATACAAAAACAACAAAAAATTGATAAAGGTGTGTGTACATATAAAAGCGTATGTATGTACATAATATAAATGTCCATGTAGATTTTGTATGTACATTTATAAAAATTTTCAAAATTTAATTATAAATTATTTAAAATAATTTAAAATAATTAAAAATTATATTATACGAATCTATTCATTCGAATAATGAAAAAATGACATCATAAAATTAAAAAGGATAAACATTTTAAGTACTGAATAAGAATTTAATATTTTGTATGAAGGCATGTATCAGAATTCAGAATGACTTTAATTTGATTATAAATTGATTAATAAATATGACACAAATGTAAGTTATTTAATAAAAATTTGTGAAATATAAATAAAGAATATAAACTATGATTTATTTAAGAAATTATTAAAAATTATTCATTGGAATTTGAGAAAAAGTAATTTTTATTAAAATTATCGGAAAATTTCAACTGAAATTTTATAAAAAAATTTAAATATTTGTTAAATTTAATAATAAATGGTAAATATATAAGATATTTTAGGTAGAAAAAAATGTATACTTTCGATATTTGACAGAAATGATGACAAAAATATTTGTATAAATTTTATACAATTAATTAATTGAAAAAAAGCTGAACAAAAAATGAGAAGAATTTGAAGAAATGCAAACAAAAAATTAAGAAGAGTCTACATTCAGATGCTCACGAGTTAACATGGTATGTATGTTGTTAACGGTTGGATAAAGTACAACAAAATACATGTACAATATTAAATTGCAACTAGCAAGTATACAATCATTCCATATACATAACTAAGTAAGTGTATCTCGTTTTTATAGAAGGCAGATTACAAGTGTGTTACGGTTGTTAATTTTTGTTTATTTTAAAAAGTTTTGATTTTTGAGTGGTAAAATTAATATTTGCTTCAAGAAGATTTTCAATAATAGTGAAAAAAAAAAAAGTTAAAGTATGGCAGAAACAGGAAATACAGAAGCAGCTGCTGCAGCTACCAATGTTGAGGCAAAAAAGTCAAAAAAGACTTCATCTGGTGGACCTAAGAAGCCAAAAAGCAAGCCTACTCATCCTCCAACAGCCCAAATGGTAAATAATGCAATTAAAACATTGAAAGAAAGAGGTGGTTCTTCGTTATCTGCTATCAAGAAATTCTTAGCTGTAAATTACAAGGTTGATACCGAAAAATTAGCTCCATTTATTAGGAAGTATTTGAAAAGCGCTGTTGCTAGTGGTAAATTAATTCAGACAAAAGGCAAAGGTGCATCTGGTTCATTCAAATTACCAAGCTTAGCTAAAACGAAAACTGAAGGTAATAAAACCACTGTGAATAAGAAATCTGCAGCAAAGAAATCAGAAAATAAATCAAAAGAGAAAGCAATTAAAAGCGAAAAAAAGAAGAGTGATAAAAAGAAAACTGAAAAGAAAAAAGCAGCTACTTCTGCAGCTAAAGGTGCTAAAAAAGCCGGCTCTCCAAAGGCAAAACCTTCAAAACCAAAACAACAAAAACCTAAAAAAGAGAAAACGGCAAAAGCAAAAGCTCCAAAACCGAAAAAACTTGCAGCCCCAAAAAAGACAACCGCCAAGAAAGCAGCGAAAAAATAAATTCTTCGCATTAAGAATCTACTTAAATCAATACGTAACCACTGAAAAAAGTGGAGATAGAAAAACATGGCTAAAAGTCATATTTTTAAGACAGAAGTAAAAATCAAAAAGCATATAAGCCCTTTTCAGGGCTACAAATTATATAAACGAAGAGTTTACATATACATATTACACATGTTATACTAATACACAATCAATACAAATAGTTTTTTCTTAAGATTTTTCATAAAATGAAATTATCAAGTATGTGATTCTGATAAAATGTATTTTATAAATTATATGCGACGTAGAATATTTTGTTCTTTTTATTTTTTTATTAGAAAATTTTATTATTTAATATTTTTTACTCCTTTCTAATTTTATAACAAAATTTTTCATATTACCGCCATTTCATATTATTTAAGTATACAGTAGATCCTTATTAGCCCATTACATCAATACAAAAACAACAAAAAATTGATAAAGGTGTGTACATATAAAAGCGTATGTATGTACATAATATAAATGTCCATGTAGATTTTGTATGTACATTTATAAAAATTTTCAAAATTTAATTATAAATTATTTAAAATAATTAAAAATTATATTATACGAATCTATTCATTCGAATAATGAAAAAATGACATCATAAAATTAAAAAGGATAAACATTTTAAGTACTGAATAAGAATTTAATATTTTGTATGAAGGCATGTATCAGAATTCAGAATGACTTTAATTTGATTATAAATTGATTAATAAATATGACACAAATGTAAGTTATTTAATAAAAATTTGTGAAATATAAATAAAGAATATAAACTATGATTTATTTAAGAAATTATTAAAAATTATTCATTGGAATTTGAGAAAAAGTAATTTTTATTAAAATTATCGGAAAATTTCAACTGAAATTTTATAAAAAAATTTAAATATTTGTTAAATTTAATAATAAATGGTAAATATATAAAATATTTTAGGTAGAAAAAAATGTATACTTTCGATATTTGACAGAAATGATGACAAAAATATTTGTATAAATTTTATACAATTAATTAATTGAAAAAAAGCTGAACAAAAAATGAGAAGAATTTGAAGAAATGCAAACAAAAAATTAAGAAGAGTCTACATTCAGATGCTCACGAGTTAACATGGTATGTATGTTGTTAACGGTTGGATAAAGTACAACAAAGTACATGTACAATATTAAATTGCAACTAGCAAATATACAATCATTACATATCCATAACTAACTAAGTGTAGTGTATCTCGTTTTTATAGAAGGCAGATTACAAGTGTGTTACGGTTGTTAATTTTTGTTTATTTTAAAAAGTTTTGATTTTTGAGTGGTAAAATTAATATTTGCTTCAAGAAGATTTTCAATAATAGTGAAAAAAAAAAAGTTAAAGTATGGCAGAAACAGGAAATACAGAAGCAGCTGCTGCAGCTACCAATGTTGAGGCAAAAAAGTCAAAAAAGACTTCATCTGGTGGACCTAAGAAGCCAAAAAGCAAGCCTACTCATCCTCCAACAGCCCAAATGGTAGATAATGCAATTAAAACATTGAAAGAAAGAGGTGGTTCTTCGTTATCTGCTATCAAGAAATTCTTAGCTGTAAATTACAAGGTTGATACCGAAAAATTAGCTCCATTTATTAGGAAGTATTTGAAAAGCGCTGTTGCTAGTGGTAAATTAATTCAGACAAAAGGCAAAGGTGCATCTGGTTCATTCAAATTACCAAGCTTAGCTAAAACGAAAACTGAAGGTAATAAAACCACTGTGAATAAGAAATCTGCAGCAAAGAAATCAGAAAATAAATCAAAAGAGAAAGCAATTAAAAGCGAAAAAAAGAAGAGTGATAAAAAGAAAACTGAAAAGAAAAAAGCAGCTACTTCTGCAGCTAAAGGTGCTAAAAAAGCCGGCTCTCCAAAGGCAAAACCTTCAAAACCAAAACAACAAAAACCTAAAAAAGAGAAAACGGCAAAAGCAGCTCCAAAAACACCAAAAGCTCCAAAACCGAAAAAACTTGCAGCCCCAAAAAAGACAACCGCCAAGAAAGCAGCGAAAAAATAAATTCTTCGCATTAAGAATCTACTTAAATCAATACGTAACCACTGAAAAAAGTGGAGATAGAAAAACATGGCTAAAAGTCATATTTTTAAGACAGAAGTAAAAATCAAAAAGCATATAAGCCCTTTTCAGGGCTACAAATTATATAAACGAAGAGTTTACATATACATATTACACATGTTATACTAATACACAATCAATACAAATAGTTTTTTCTTAAGATTTTTCATAAAATGAAATTATCAAGTATGTGATTCTGATAAAATGTATTTTATAAATTATATGCGACGTAGAATATTTTGTTCTTTTTATTTTTTTATTAGAAAATTTTATTATTTAATATTTTTTACTCCTTTCTAATTTTATAACAAAATTTTTCATATTACCGCCATTTCATATTATTTAAGTATACAGTAGATCCTTATTAGCCCATTACATCAATACAAAAACAACAAAAAATTGATAAAGGTGTGTACATATAAAAGCGTATGTATGTACATAATATAAATGTCCATGTAGATTTTGTATGTACATTTATAAAAATTTTCAAAATTTAATTATAAATTATTTAAAATAATTAAAAATTATATTATACGAATCTATTCATTCGAATAATGAAAAAATGACATCATAAAATTAAAAAGGATAAACATTTTAAGTACTGAATAAGAATTTAATATTTTGTATGAAGGCATGTATCAGAATTCAGAATGACTTTAATTTGATTATAAATTGATTAATAAATATGACACAAATGTAAGTTATTTAATAAAAATTTGTGAAATATAAATAAAGAATATAAACTATGATTTATTTAAGAAATTATTAAAAATTATTCATTGGAATTTGAGAAAAAGTAATTTTTATTAAAATTATCGGAAAATTTCAACTGAAATTTTATAAAAAAATTTAAATATTTGTTAAATTTAATAATAAATGGTAAATATATAAGATATTTTAGGTAGAAAAAAATGTATACTTTCGATATTTGACAGAAATGATGACAAAAATATTTGTATAAATTTTATACAATTAATTAATTGAAAAAAAGCTGAACAAAAAATGAGAAGAATTTGAAGAAATGCAAACAAAAAATTAAGAAGAGTCTACATTCAGATGCTCACGAGTTAACATGGTATGTATGTTGTTAACGGTTGGATAAAGTACAACAAAATACATGTACAATATTAAATTGCAACTAGCAAGTATACAATCATTCCATATACATAACTAAGTAAGTGTATCTCGTTTTTATAGAAGGCAGATTACAAGTGTGTTACGGTTGTTAATTTTTGTTTATTTTAAAAAGTTTTGATTTTTGAGTGGTAAAATTAATATTTGCTTCAAGAAGATTTTCAATAATAGTGAAAAAAAAAAAAAGTTAAAGTATGGCAGAAACAGGAAATACAGAAGCAGCTGCTGCAGCTACCAATGTTGAGGCAAAAAAGTCAAAAAAGACTTCATCTGGTGGACCTAAGAAGCCAAAAAGCAAGCCTACTCATCCTCCAACAGCCCAAATGGTAAATAATGCAATTAAAACATTGAAAGAAAGAGGTGGTTCTTCGTTATCTGCTATCAAGAAATTCTTAGCTGTAAATTACAAGGTTGATACCGAAAAATTAGCTCCATTTATTAGGAAGTATTTGAAAAGCGCTGTTGCTAGTGGTAAATTAATTCAGACAAAAGGCAAAGGTGCATCTGGTTCATTCAAATTACCAAGCTTAGCTAAAACGAAAACTGAAGGTAATAAAACCACTGTGAATAAGAAATCTGCAGCAAAGAAATCAGAAAATAAATCAAAAGAGAAAGCAATTAAAAGCGAAAAAAAGAAGAGTGATAAAAAGAAAACTGAAAAGAAAAAAGCAGCTACTTCTGCAGCTAAAGGTGCTAAAAAAGCCGGCTCTCCAAAGGCAAAACCTTCAAAACCAAAACAACAAAAACCTAAAAAAGAGAAAACGGCAAAAGCAGCTCCAAAAACACCAAAAGCTCCAAAACCGAAAAAACTTGCAGCCCCAAAAAAGACAACCGCCAAGAAAGCAGCGAAAAAATAAATTCTTCGCATTAAGAATCTACTTAAATCAATACGTAACCACTGAAAAAAGTGGAGATAGAAAAACATGGCTAAAAGTCATATTTTTAAGACAGAAGTAAAAATCAAAAAGCATATAAGCCCTTTTCAGGGCTACAAATTATATAAACGAAGAGTTTACATATACATATTACACATGTTATACTAATACACAATCAATACAAATAGTTTTTTCTTAAGATTTTTCATAAAATGAAATTATCAAGTATGTGATTCTGATAAAATGTATTTTATAAATTATATGCGACGTAGAATATTTTGTTCTTTTTATTTTTTTATTAGAAAATTTTATTATTTAATATTTTTTACTCCTTTCTAATTTTATAACAACATTTTTCATATTACCGCCATTTCATATTATTTAAGTATACAGTAGATCCCTATTAGCCCATTACATCAATACAAAAACAACAAAAAATTGATAAAGGTGTGTACATATAAAAGCGTATGTATGTACATAATATAAATGTCCATGTAGATTTTGTATGTACATTTATAAAAATTTTCAAAATTTAATTATAAATTATTTAAAATAATTAAAAATTATATTATACGAATCTATTCATTCGAATAATGAAAAAATGACATCATAAAATTAAAAAGGATAAACATTTTAAGTACTGAATAAGAATTTAATATTTTGTATGAAGGCATGTATCAGAATTCAGAATGACTTTAATTTGATTATAAATTGATTAATAAATATGACACAAATGTAAGTTATTTAATAAAAATTTGTGAAATATAAATAAAGAATATAAACTATGATTTATTTAAGAAATTATTAAAAATTATTCATTGGAATTTGAGAAAAAGTAATTTTTATTAAAATTATCGGAAAATTTCAACTGAAATTTTATAAAAAAATTTAAATATTTGTTAAATTTAATAATAAATGGTAAATATATAAAATATTTTAGGTAGAAAAAAATGTATACTTTCGATATTTGACAGAAATGATGACAAAAATATTTGTATAAATTTTATACAATTAATTAATTGAAAAAAAGCTGAACAAAAAATGAGAAGAATTTGAAGAAATGCAAACAAAAAATTAAGAAGAGTCTACATTCAGATGCTCACGAGTTAACATGGTATGTATGTTGTTAACGGTTGGATAAAGTACAACAAAGTACATGTACAATATTAAATTGCAACTAGCAAATATACAATCATTACATATCCATAACTAACTAAGTGTAGTGTATCTCGTTTTTATAGAAGGCAGATTACAAGTGTGTTACGGTTGTTAATTTTTGTTTATTTTAAAAAGTTTTGATTTTTGAGTGGTAAAATTAATATTTGCTTCAAGAAGATTTTCAATAATAGTGAAAAAAAAAAAGTTAAAGTATGGCAGAAACAGGAAATACAGAAGCAGCTGCTGCAGCTACCAATGTTGAGGCAAAAAAGTCAAAAAAGACTTCATCTGGTGGACCTAAGAAGCCAAAAAGCAAGCCTACTCATCCTCCAACAGCCCAAATGGTAGATAATGCAATTAAAACATTGAAAGAAAGAGGTGGTTCTTCGTTATCTGCTATCAAGAAATTCTTAGCTGTAAATTACAAGGTTGATACCGAAAAATTAGCTCCATTTATTAGGAAGTATTTGAAAAGCGCTGTTGCTAGTGGTAAATTAATTCAGACAAAAGGCAAAGGTGCATCTGGTTCATTCAAATTACCAAGCTTAGCTAAAACGAAAACTGAAGGTAATAAAACCACTGTGAATAAGAAATCTGCAGCAAAGAAATCAGAAAATAAATCAAAAGAGAAAGCAATTAAAAGCGAAAAAAAGAAGAGTGATAAAAAGAAAACTGAAAAGAAAAAAGCAGCTACTTCTGCAGCTAAAGGTGCTAAAAAAGCCGGCTCTCCAAAGGCAAAACCTTCAAAACCAAAACAACAAAAACCTAAAAAAGAGAAAACGGCAAAAGCAGCTCCAAAAACACCAAAAGCTCCAAAACCGAAAAAACTTGCAGCCCCAAAAAAGACAACCGCCAAGAAAGCAGCGAAAAAATAAATTCTTCGCATTAAGAATCTACTTAAATCAATACGTAACCACTGAAAAAAGTGGAGATAGAAAAACATGGCTAAAAGTCATATTTTTAAGACAGAAGTAAAAATCAAAAAGCATATAAGCCCTTTTCAGGGCTACAAATTATATAAACGAAGAGTTTACATATACATATTACACATGTTATACTAATACACAATCAATACAAATAGTTTTTTCTTAAGATTTTTCATAAAATGAAATTATCAAGTATGTGATTCTGATAAAATGTATTTTATAAATTATATGCGACGTAGAATATTTTGTTCTTTTTATTTTTTTATTAGAAAATTTTATTATTTAATATTTTTTACTCCTTTCTAATTTTATAACAAAATTTTTCATATTACCGCCATTTCATATTATTTAAGTATACAGTAGATCCTTATTAGCCCATTACATCAATACAAAAACAACAAAAAATTGATAAAGGTGTGTACATATAAAAGCGTATGTATGTACATAATATAAATGTCCATGTAGATTTTGTATGTACATTTATAAAAATTTTCAAAATTTAATTATAAATTATTTAAAATAATTAAAAATTATATTATACGAATCTATTCATTCGAATAATGAAAAAATGACATCATAAAATTAAAAAGGATAAACATTTTAAGTACTGAATAAGAATTTAATATTTTGTATGAAGGCATGTATCAGAATTCAGAATGACTTTAATTTGATTATAAATTGATTAATAAATATGACACAAATGTAAGTTATTTAATAAAAATTTGTGAAATATAAATAAAGAATATAAACTATGATTTATTTAAGAAATTATTAAAAATTATTCATTGGAATTTGAGAAAAAGTAATTTTTATTAAAATTATCGGAAAATTTCAACTGAAATTTTATAAAAAAATTTAAATATTTGTTAAATTTAATAATAAATGGTAAATATATAAGATATTTTAGGTAGAAAAAAATGTATACTTTCGATATTTGACAGAAATGATGACAAAAATATTTGTATAAATTTTATACAATTAATTAATTGAAAAAAAGCTGAACAAAAAATGAGAAGAATTTGAAGAAATGCAAACAAAAAATTAAGAAGAGTCTACATTCAGATGCTCACGAGTTAACATGGTATGTATGTTGTTAACGGTTGGATAAAGTACAACAAAATACATGTACAATATTAAATTGCAACTAGCAAGTATACAATCATTCCATATACATAACTAAGTAAGTGTATCTCGTTTTTATAGAAGGCAGATTACAAGTGTGTTACGGTTGTTAATTTTTGTTTATTTTAAAAAGTTTTGATTTTTGAGTGGTAAAATTAATATTTGCTTCAAGAAGATTTTCAATAATAGTGAAAAAAAAAAAAAGTTAAAGTATGGCAGAAACAGGAAATACAGAAGCAGCTGCTGCAGCTACCAATGTTGAGGCAAAAAAGTCAAAAAAGACTTCATCTGGTGGACCTAAGAAGCCAAAAAGCAAGCCTACTCATCCTCCAACAGCCCAAATGGTAAATAATGCAATTAAAACATTGAAAGAAAGAGGTGGTTCTTCGTTATCTGCTATCAAGAAATTCTTAGCTGTAAATTACAAGGTTGATACCGAAAAATTAGCTCCATTTATTAGGAAGTATTTGAAAAGCGCTGTTGCTAGTGGTAAATTAATTCAGACAAAAGGCAAAGGTGCATCTGGTTCATTCAAATTACCAAGCTTAGCTAAAACGAAAACTGAAGGTAATAAAACCACTGTGAATAAGAAATCTGCAGCAAAGAAATCAGAAAATAAATCAAAAGAGAAAGCAATTAAAAGCGAAAAAAAGAAGAGTGATAAAAAGAAAACTGAAAAGAAAAAAGCAGCTACTTCTGCAGCTAAAGGTGCTAAAAAAGCCGGCTCTCCAAAGGCAAAACCTTCAAAACCAAAACAACAAAAACCTAAAAAAGAGAAAACGGCAAAAGCAGCTCCAAAAACACCAAAAGCTCCAAAACCGAAAAAACTTGCAGCCCCAAAAAAGACAACCGCCAAGAAAGCAGCGAAAAAATAAATTCTTCGCATTAAGAATCTACTTAAATCAATACGTAACCACTGAAAAAAGTGGAGATAGAAAAACATGGCTAAAAGTCATATTTTTAAGACAGAAGTAAAAATCAAAAAGCATATAAGCCCTTTTCAGGGCTACAAATTATATAAACGAAGAGTTTACATATACATATTACACATGTTATACTAATACACAATCAATACAAATAGTTTTTTCTTAAGATTTTTCATAAAATGAAATTATCAAGTATGTGATTCTGATAAAATGTATTTTATAAATTATATGCGACGTAGAATATTTTGTTCTTTTTATTTTTTTATTAGAAAATTTTATTATTTAATATTTTTTACTCCTTTCTAATTTTATAACAAAATTTTTCATATTACCGCCATTTCATATTATTTAAGTATACAGTAGATCCTTATTAGCCCATTACATCAATACAAAAACAAAAAAAAATTGATAAAGGTGTGTACATATAAAAGCGTATGTATGTACATAATATAAATGTCCATGTAGATTTTGTATGTACATTTATAAAAATTTTCAAAATTTAATTATAAATTATTTAAAATAATTAAAAATTATATTATACGAATCTATTCATTCGAATAATGAAAAAATGACATCATAAAATTAAAAAGGATAAACATTTTAAGTACTGAATAAGAATTTAATATTTTGTATGAAGGCATGTATCAGAATTCAGAATGACTTTAATTTGATTATAAATTGATTAATAAATATGACACAAATGTAAGTTATTTAATAAAAATTTGTGAAATATAAATAAAGAATATAAACTATGATTTATTTAAGAAATTATTAAAAATTATTCATTGGAATTTGAGAAAAAGTAATTTTTATTAAAATTATCGGAAAATTTCAACTGAAATTTTATAAAAAAATTTAAATATTTGTTAAATTTAATAATAAATGGTAAATATATAAAATATTTTAGGTAGAAAAAAATGTATACTTTCGATATTTGACAGAAATGATGACAAAAATATTTGTATAAATTTTATACAATTAATTAATTGAAAAAAAGCTGAACAAAAAATGAGAAGAATTTGAAGAAATGCAAACAAAAAATTAAGAAGAGTCTACATTCAGATGCTCACGAGTTAACATGGTATGTATGTTGTTAACGGTTGGATAAAGTACAACAAAATACATGTACAATATTAAATTGCAACTAGCAAGTATACAATCATTCCATATACATACATAACTAAGTAAGTGTATCTCGTTTTTATAGAAGGCAGATTACAAGTGTGTTACGGTTGTTAATTTTTGTTTATTTTAAAAAGTTTTGATTTTTGAGTGGTAAAATTAATATTTGCTTCAAGAAGATTTTCAATAATAGTGAAAAAAAAAAAGTTAAAGTATGGCAGAAACAGGAAATACAGAAGCAGCTGCTGCAGCTACCAATGTTGAGGCAAAAAAGTCAAAAAAGACTTCATCTGGTGGACCTAAGAAGCCAAAAAGCAAGCCTACTCATCCTCCAACAGCCCAAATGGTAGATAATGCAATTAAAACATTGAAAGAAAGAGGTGGTTCTTCGTTATCTGCTATCAAGAAATTCTTAGCTGTAAATTACAAGGTTGATACCGAAAAATTAGCTCCATTTATTAGGAAGTATTTAAAAAGCGCTGTTGCTAGTGGTAAATTAATTCAGACAAAAGGCAAAGGTGCATCTGGTTCATTCAAATTACCAAGCTTAGCTAAAACGAAAACTGAAGGTAATAAAACCACTGTGAATAAGAAATCTGCAGCAAAGAAATCAGAAAATAAATCAAAAGAGAAAGCAATTAAAAGCGAAAAAAAGAAGAGTGATAAAAAGAAAACTGAAAAGAAAAAAGCAGCTACTTCTGCAGCTAAAGGTGCTAAAAAAGCCGGCTCTCCAAAGGCAAAACCTTCAAAACCAAAACAACAAAAACCTAAAAAAGAGAAAACGGCAAAAGCAGCTCCAAAAACACCAAAAGCTCCAAAACCGAAAAAACTTGCAGCCCCAAAAAAGACAACCGCCAAGAAAGCAGCGAAAAAATAAATTCTTCGCATTAAGAATCTACTTAAATCAATACGTAACCACTGAAAAAAGTGGAGATAGAAAAACATGGCTAAAAGTCATATTTTTAAGACAGAAGTAAAAATCAAAAAGCATATAAGCCCTTTTCAGGGCTACAAATTATATAAACGAAGAGTTTACATATACATATTACACATGTTATACTAATACACAATCAATACAAATAGTTTTTTCTTAAGATTTTTCATAAAATGAAATTATCAAGTATGTGATTCTGATAAAATGTATTTTATAAATTATATGCGACGTAGAATATTTTGTTCTTTTTATTTTTTTATTAGAAAATTTTATTATTTAATATTTTTTACTCCTTTCTAATTTTATAACAAAATTTTTCATATTACCGCCATTTCATATTATTTAAGTATACAGTAGATCCTTATTAGCCCATTACATCAATACAAAAACAACAAAAAATTGATAAAGGTGTGTGTACATATAAAAGCGTATGTATGTACATTGTACATAATATAAATGTCCATGTAGATTTTGTATGTACATTTATAAAAATTTTCAAAATTTAATTATAAATTATTTAAAATAATTAAAAATTATATTATACGAATCTATTCATTCGAATAATGAAAAAATGACATCATAAAATTAAAAAGGATAAACATTTTAAGTACTGAATAAGAATTTAATATTTTGTATGAAGGCATGTATCAGAATTCAGAATGACTTTAATTTGATTATAAATTGATTAATAAATATGACACAAATGTAAGTTATTTAATAAAAATTTGTGAAATATAAATAAAGAATATAAACTATGATTTATTTAAGAAATTATTAAAAATTATTCATTGGAATTTGAAAAAAAGTAATTTTTATTAAAATTATCGGAAAATTTCAACTGAAATTTTATAAAAAAATTTAAATATTTGTTAAATTTAATAATAAATGGTAAATATATAAAATATTTTAGGTAGAAAAAAATGTATACTTTCGATATTTGACAGAAATGATGACAAAAATATTTGTATAAATTTTATACAATTAATTAATTGAAAAAAAGCTGAACAAAAAATGAGAAGAATTTGAAGAAATGCAAACAAAAAATTAAGAAGAGTCTACATTCAGATGCTCACGAGTTAACATGGTATGTATGTTGTTAACGGTTGGATAAAGTACAACAAAATACATGTACAATATTAAATTGCAACTAGCAAGTATACAATCATTCCATATACATAACTAAGTAAGTGTATCTCGTTTTTATAGAAGGCAGATTACAAGTGTGTTACGGTTGTTAATTTTTGTTTATTTTAAAAAGTTTTGATTTTTGAGTGGTAAAATTAATATTTGCTTCAAGAAGATTTTCAATAATAGTGAAAAAAAAAAAAGTTAAAGTATGGCAGAAACAGGAAATACAGAAGCAGCTGCTGCAGCTACCAATGTTGAGGCAAAAAAGTCAAAAAAGACTTCATCTGGTGGACCTAAGAAGCCAAAAAGCAAGCCTACTCATCCTCCAACAGCCCAAATGGTAGATAATGCAATTAAAACATTGAAAGAAAGAGGTGGTTCTTCGTTATCTGCTATCAAGAAATTCTTAGCTGTAAATTACAAGGTTGATACCGAAAAATTAGCTCCATTTATTAGGAAGTATTTGAAAAGCGCTGTTGCTAGTGGTAAATTAATTCAGACAAAAGGCAAAGGTGCATCTGGTTCATTCAAATTACCAAGCTTAGCTAAAACGAAAACTGAAGGTAATAAAACCACTGTGAATAAGAAATCTGCAGCAAAGAAATCAGAAAATAAATCAAAAGAGAAAGCAATTAAAAGCGAAAAAAAGAAGAGTGATAAAAAGAAAACTGAAAAGAAAAAAGCAGCTACTTCTGCAGCTAAAGGTGCTAAAAAAGCCGGCTCTCCAAAGGCAAAACCTTCAAAACCAAAACAACAAAAACCTAAAAAAGAGAAAACGGCAAAAGCAGCTCCAAAAACACCAAAAGCTCCAAAACCGAAAAAACTTGCAGCCCCAAAAAAGACAACCGCCAAGAAAGCAGCGAAAAAATAAATTCTTCGCATTAAGAATCTACTTAAATCAATACGTAACCACTGAAAAAAGTGGAGATAGAAAAACATGGCTAAAAGTCATATTTTTAAGACAGAAGTAAAAATCAAAAAGCATATAAGCCCTTTTCAGGGCTACAAATTATATAAACGAAGAGTTTACATATACATATTACACATGTTATACTAATACACAATCAATACAAATAGTTTTTTCTTAAGATTTTTCATAAAATGAAATTATCAAGTATGTGATTCTGATAAAATGTATTTTATAAATTATATGCGACGTAGAATATTTTGTTCTTTTTATTTTTTTATTAGAAAATTTTATTATTTAATATTTTTTACTCCTTTCTAATTTTATAACAAAATTTTTCATATTACCGCCATTTCATATTATTTAAGTATACAGTAGATCCTTATTAGCCCATTACATCAATACAAAAACAAAAAAAAATTGATAAAGGTGTGTACATATAAAAGCGTATGTATGTACATAATATAAATGTCCATGTAGATTTTGTATGTACATTTATAAAAATTTTCAAAATTTAATTATAAATTATTTAAAATAATTAAAAATTATATTATACGAATCTATTCATTCGAATAATGAAAAAATGACATCATAAAATTAAAAAGGATAAACATTTTAAGTACTGAATAAGAATTTAATATTTTGTATGAAGGCATGTATCAGAATTCAGAATGACTTTAATTTGATTATAAATTGATTAATAAATATGACACAAATGTAAGTTATTTAATAAAAATTTGTGAAATATAAATAAAGAATATAAACTATGATTTATTTAAGAAATTATTAAAAATTATTCATTGGAATTTGAGAAAAAGTAATTTTTATTAAAATTATCGGAAAATTTCAACTGAAATTTTATAAAAAAATTTAAATATTTGTTAAATTTAATAATAAATGGTAAATATATAAAATATTTTAGGTAGAAAAAAATGTATACTTTCGATATTTGACAGAAATGATGACAAAAATATTTGTATAAATTTTATACAATTAATTAATTGAAAAAAAGCTGAACAAAAAATGAGAAGAATTTGAAGAAATGCAAACAAAAAATTAAGAAGAGTCTACATTCAGATGCTCACGAGTTAACATGGTATGTATGTTGTTAACGGTTGGATAAAGTACAACAAAATACATGTACAATATTAAATTGCAACTAGCAAGTATACAATCATTCCATATACATACATAACTAAGTAAGTGTATCTCGTTTTTATAGAAGGCAGATTACAAGTGTGTTACGGTTGTTAATTTTTGTTTATTTTAAAAAGTTTTGATTTTTGAGTGGTAAAATTAATATTTGCTTCAAGAAGATTTTCAATAATAGTGAAAAAAAAAAAGTTAAAGTATGGCAGAAACAGGAAATACAGAAGCAGCTGCTGCAGCTACCAATGTTGAGGCAAAAAAGTCAAAAAAGACTTCATCTGGTGGACCTAAGAAGCCAAAAAGCAAGCCTACTCATCCTCCAACAGCCCAAATGGTAGATAATGCAATTAAAACATTGAAAGAAAGAGGTGGTTCTTCGTTATCTGCTATCAAGAAATTCTTAGCTGTAAATTACAAGGTTGATACCGAAAAATTAGCTCCATTTATTAGGAAGTATTTGAAAAGCGCTGTTGCTAGTGGTAAATTAATTCAGACAAAAGGCAAAGGTGCATCTGGTTCATTCAAATTACCAAGCTTAGCTAAAACGAAAACTGAAGGTAATAAAACCACTGTGAATAAGAAATCTGCAGCAAAGAAATCAGAAAATAAATCAAAAGAGAAAGCAATTAAAAGCGAAAAAAAGAAGAGTGATAAAAAGAAAACTGAAAAGAAAAAAGCAGCTACTTCTGCAGCTAAAGGTGCTAAAAAAGCCGGCTCTCCAAAGGCAAAACCTTCAAAACCAAAACAACAAAAACCTAAAAAAGAGAAAACGGCAAAAGCAGCTCCAAAAACACCAAAAGCTCCAAAACCGAAAAAACTTGCAGCCCCAAAAAAGACAACCGCCAAGAAAGCAGCGAAAAAATAAATTCTTCGCATTAAGAATCTACTTAAATCAATACGTAACCACTGAAAAAAGTGGAGATAGAAAAACATGGCTAAAAGTCATATTTTTAAGACAGAAGTAAAAATCAAAAAGCATATAAGCCCTTTTCAGGGCTACAAATTATATAAACGAAGAGTTTACATATACATATTACACATGTTATACTAATACACAATCAATACAAATAGTTTTTTCTTAAGATTTTTCATAAAATGAAATTATCAAGTATGTGATTCTGATAAAATGTATTTTATAAATTATATGCGACGTAGAATATTTTGTTCTTTTTATTTTTTTATTAGAAAATTTTATTATTTAATATTTTTTACTCCTTTCTAATTTTATAACAAAATTTTTCATATTACCGCCATTTCATATTATTTAAGTATACAGTAGATCCTTATTAGCCCATTACATCAATACAAAAACAACAAAAAATTGATAAAGGTGTGTGTACATATAAAAGCGTATGTATGTACATTGTACATAATATAAATGTCCATGTAGATTTTGTATGTACATTTATAAAAATTTTCAAAATTTAATTATAAATTATTTAAAATAATTAAAAATTATATTATACGAATCTATTCATTCGAATAATGAAAAAATGACATCATAAAATTAAAAAGGATAAACATTTTAAGTACTGAATAAGAATTTAATATTTTGTATGAAGGCATGTATCAGAATTCAGAATGACTTTAATTTGATTATAAATTGATTAATAAATATGACACAAATGTAAGTTTTTTAATAAAAATTTGTGAAATATAAATAAAGAATATAAACTATGATTTATTTAAGAAATTATTAAAAATTATTCATTGGAATTTGAGAAAAAGTAATTTTTATTAAAATTATCGGAAAATTTCAACTGAAATTTTATAAAAAAATTTAAATATTTGTTAAATTTAATAATAAATGGTAAATATATAAAATATTTTAGGTAGAAAAAAATGTATACTTTCGATATTTGACAGAAATGATGACAAAAATATTTGTATAAATTTTATACAATTAATTAATTGAAAAAAAGCTGAACAAAAAATGAGAAGAATTTGAAGAAATGCAAACAAAAAATTAAGAAGAGTCTACATTCAGATGCTCACGAGTTAACATGGTATGTATGTTGTTAACGGTTGGATAAAGTACAACAAAATACATGTACAATATTAAATTGCAACTAGCAAGTATACAATCATTCCATATACATAACTAAGTAAGTGTATCTCGTTTTTATAGAAGGCAGATTACAAGTGTGTTACGGTTGTTAATTTTTGTTTATTTTAAAAAGTTTTGATTTTTGAGTGGTAAAATTAATATTTGCTTCAAGAAGATTTTCAATAATAGTGAAAAAAAAAAAAGTTAAAGTATGGCAGAAACAGGAAATACAGAAGCAGCTGCTGCAGCTACCAATGTTGAGGCAAAAAAGTCAAAAAAGACTTCATCTGGTGGACCTAAGAAGCCAAAAAGCAAGCCTACTCATCCTCCAACAGCCCAAATGGTAGATAATGCAATTAAAACATTGAAAGAAAGAGGTGGTTCTTCGTTATCTGCTATCAAGAAATTCTTAGCTGTAAATTACAAGGTTGATACCGAAAAATTAGCTCCATTTATTAGGAAGTATTTGAAAAGCGCTGTTGCTAGTGGTAAATTAATTCAGACAAAAGGCAAAGGTGCATCTGGTTCATTCAAATTACCAAGCTTAGCTAAAACGAAAACTGAAGGTAATAAAACCACTGTGAATAAGAAATCTGCAGCAAAGAAATCAGAAAATAAATCAAAAGAGAAAGCAATTAAAAGCGAAAAAAAGAAGAGTGATAAAAAGAAAACTGAAAAGAAAAAAGCAGCTACTTCTGCAGCTAAAGGTGCTAAAAAAGCCGGCTCTCCAAAGGCAAAACCTTCAAAACCAAAACAACAAAAACCTAAAAAAGAGAAAACGGCAAAAGCAGCTCCAAAAACACCAAAAGCTCCAAAACCGAAAAAACTTGCAGCCCCAAAAAAGACAACCGCCAAGAAAGCAGCGAAAAAATAAATTCTTCGCATTAAGAATCTACTTAAATCAATACGTAACCACTGAAAAAAGTGGAGATAGAAAAACATGGCTAAAAGTCATATTTTTAAGACAGAAGTAAAAATCAAAAAGCATATAAGCCCTTTTCAGGGCTACAAATTATATAAACGAAGAGTTTACATATACATATTACACATGTTATACTAATACACAATCAATACAAATAGTTTTTTCTTAAGATTTTTCATAAAATGAAATTATCAAGTATGTGATTCTGATAAAATGTATTTTATAAATTATATGCGACGTAGAATATTTTGTTCTTTTTATTTTTTTATTAGAAAATTTTATTATTTAATATTTTTTACTCCTTTCTAATTTTATAACAAAATTTTTCATATTACCGCCATTTCATATTATTTAAGTATACAGTAGATCCTTATTAGCCCATTACATCAATACAAAAACAACAAAAAATTGATAAAGGTGTGTGTACATATAAAAGCGTATGTATGTACATTGTACATAATATAAATGTCCATGTAGATTTTGTATGTACATTTATAAAAATTTTCAAAATTTAATTATAAATTATTTAAAATAATTAAAAATTATATTATACGAATCTATTCATTCGAATAATGAAAAAATGACATCATAAAATTAAAAAGGATAAACATTTTAAGTACTGAATAAGAATTTAATATTTTGTATGAAGGCATGTATCAGAATTCAGAATGACTTTAATTTGATTATAAATTGATTAATAAATATGACACAAATGTAAGTTATTTAATAAAAATTTGTGAAATATAAATAAAGAATATAAACTATGATTTATTTAAGAAATTATTAAAAATTATTCATTGGAATTTGAGAAAAAGTAATTTTTATTAAAATTATCGGAAAATTTCAACTGAAATTTTATAAAAAAATTTAAATATTTGTTAAATTTAATAATAAATGGTAAATATATAAAATATTTTAGGTAGAAAAAAATGTATACTTTCGATATTTGACAGAAATGATGACAAAAATATTTGTATAAATTTTATACAATTAATTAATTGAAAAAAAGCTGAACAAAAAATGAGAAGAATTTGAAGAAATGCAAACAAAAAATTAAGAAGAGTCTACATTCAGATGCTCACGAGTTAACATGGTATGTATGTTGTTAACGGTTGGATAAAGTACAACAAAATACATGTACAATATTAAATTGCAACTAGCAAGTATACAATCATTCCATATACATAACTAAGTAAGTGTATCTCGTTTTTATAGAAGGCAGATTACAAGTGTGTTACGGTTGTTAATTTTTGTTTATTTTAAAAAGTTTTGATTTTTGAGTGGTAAAATTAATATTTGCTTCAAGAAGATTTTCAATAATAGTGAAAAAAAAAAAAGTTAAAGTATGGCAGAAACAGGAAATACAGAAGCAGCTGCTGCAGCTACCAATGTTGAGGCAAAAAAGTCAAAAAAGACTTCATCTGGTGGACCTAAGAAGCCAAAAAGCAAGCCTACTCATCCTCCAACAGCCCAAATGGTAGATAATGCAATTAAAACATTGAAAGAAAGAGGTGGTTCTTCGTTATCTGCTATCAAGAAATTCTTAGCTGTAAATTACAAGGTTGATACCGAAAAATTAGCTCCATTTATTAGGAAGTATTTGAAAAGCGCTGTTGCTAGTGGTAAATTAATTCAGACAAAAGGCAAAGGTGCATCTGGTTCATTCAAATTACCAAGCTTAGCTAAAACGAAAACTGAAGGTAATAAAACCACTGTGAATAAGAAATCTGCAGCAAAGAAATCAGAAAATAAATCAAAAGAGAAAGCAATTAAAAGCGAAAAAAAGAAGAGTGATAAAAAGAAAACTGAAAAGAAAAAAGCAGCTACTTCTGCAGCTAAAGGTGCTAAAAAAGCCGGCTCTCCAAAGGCAAAACCTTCAAAACCAAAACAACAAAAACCTAAAAAAGAGAAAACGGCAAAAGCAGCTCCAAAAACACCAAAAGCTCCAAAACCGAAAAAACTTGCAGCCCCAAAAAAGACAACCGCCAAGAAAGCAGCGAAAAAATAAATTCTTCGCATTAAGAATCTACTTAAATCAATACGTAACCACTGAAAAAAGTGGAGATAGAAAAACATGGCTAAAAGTCATATTTTTAAGACAGAAGTAAAAATCAAAAAGCATATAAGCCCTTTTCAGGGCTACAAATTATATAAACGAAGAGTTTACATATACATATTACACATGTTATACTAATACACAATCAATACAAATAGTTTTTTCTTAAGATTTTTCATAAAATGAAATTATCAAGTATGTGATTCTGATAAAATGTATTTTATAAATTATATGCGACGTAGAATATTTTGTTCTTTTTATTTTTTTATTAGAAAATTTTATTATTTAATATTTTTTACTCCTTTCTAATTTTATAACAAAATTTTTCATATTACCGCCATTTCATATTATTTAAGTATACAGTAGATCCTTATTAGCCCATTACATCAATACAAAAACAACAAAAAATTGATAAAGGTGTGTGTACATATAAAAGCGTATGTATGTACATTGTACATAATATAAATGTCCATGTAGATTTTGTATGTACATTTATAAAAATTTTCAAAATTTAATTATAAATTATTTAAAATAATTAAAAATTATATTATACGAATCTATTCATTCGAATAATGAAAAAATGACATCATAAAATTAAAAAGGATAAACATTTTAAGTACTGAATAAGAATTTAATATTTTGTATGAAGGCATGTATCAGAATTCAGAATGACTTTAATTTGATTATAAATTGATTAATAAATATGACACAAATGTAAGTTATTTAATAAAAATTTGTGAAATATAAATAAAGAATATAAACTATGATTTATTTAAGAAATTATTAAAAATTATTCATTGGAATTTGAGAAAAAGTAATTTTTATTAAAATTATCGGAAAATTTCAACTGAAATTTTATAAAAAAATTTAAATATTTGTTAAATTTAATAATAAATGGTAAATATATAAAATATTTTAGGTAGAAAAAAATGTATACTTTCGATATTTGACAGAAATGATGACAAAAATATTTGTATAAATTTTATACAATTAATTAATTGAAAAAAAGCTGAACAAAAAATGAGAAGAATTTGAAGAAATGCAAACAAAAAATTAAGAAGAGTCTACATTCAGATGCTCACGAGTTAACATGGTATGTATGTTGTTAACGGTTGGATAAAGTACAACAAAATACATGTACAATATTAAATTGCAACTAGCAAGTATACAATCATTCCATATACATACATAACTAAGTAAGTGTATCTCGTTTTTATAGAAGGCAGATTACAAGTGTGTTACGGTTGTTAATTTTTGTTTATTTTAAAAAGTTTTGATTTTTGAGTGGTAAAATTAATATTTGCTTCAAGAAGATTTTCAATAATAGTGAAAAAAAAAAAAGTTAAAGTATGGCAGAAACAGGAAATACAGAAGCAGCTGCTGCAGCTACCAATGTTGAGGCAAAAAAGTCAAAAAAGACTTCATCTGGTGGACCTAAGAAGCCAAAAAGCAAGCCTACTCATCCTCCAACAGCCCAAATGGTAGATAATGCAATTAAAACATTGAAAGAAAGAGGTGGTTCTTCGTTATCTGCTATCAAGAAATTCTTAGCTGTAAATTACAAGGTTGATACCGAAAAATTAGCTCCATTTATTAGGAAGTATTTGAAAAGCGCTGTTGCTAGTGGTAAATTAATTCAGACAAAAGGCAAAGGTGCATCTGGTTCATTCAAATTACCAAGCTTAGCTAAAACGAAAACTGAAGGTAATAAAACCACTGTGAATAAGAAATCTGCAGCAAAGAAATCAGAAAATAAATCAAAAGAGAAAGCAATTAAAAGCGAAAAAAAGAAGAGTGATAAAAAGAAAACTGAAAAGAAAAAAGCAGCTACTTCTGCAGCTAAAGGTGCTAAAAAAGCCGGCTCTCCAAAGGCAAAACCTTCAAAACCAAAACAACAAAAACCTAAAAAAGAGAAAACGGCAAAAGCAGCTCCAAAAACACCAAAAGCTCCAAAACCGAAAAAACTTGCAGCCCCAAAAAAGACAACCGCCAAGAAAGCAGCGAAAAAATAAATTCTTCGCATTAAGAATCTACTTAAATCAATACGTAACCACTGAAAAAAGTGGAGATAGAAAAACATGGCTAAAAGTCATATTTTTAAGACAGAAGTAAAAATCAAAAAGCATATAAGCCCTTTTCAGGGCTACAAATTATATAAACGAAGAGTTTACATATACATATTACACATGTTATACTAATACACAATCAATACAAATAGTTTTTTCTTAAGATTTTTCATAAAATGAAATTATCAAGTATGTGATTCTGATAAAATGTATTTTATAAATTATATGCGACGTAGAATATTTTGTTCTTTTTATTTTTTTATTAGAAAATTTTATTATTTAATATTTTTTACTCCTTTCTAATTTTATAACAAAATTTTTCATATTACCGCCATTTCATATTATTTAAGTATACAGTAGATCCTTATTAGCCCATTACATCAATACAAAAACAACAAAAAATTGATAAAGGTGTGTGTACATATAAAAGCGTATGTATGTACATTGTACATAATATAAATGTCCATGTAGATTTTGTATGTACATTTATAAAAATTTTCAAAATTTAATTATAAATTATTTAAAATAATTAAAAATTATATTATACGAATCTATTCATTCGAATAATGAAAAAATGACATCATAAAATTAAAAAGGATAAACATTTTAAGTACTGAATAAGAATTTAATATTTTGTATGAAGGCATGTATCAGAATTCAGAATGACTTTAATTTGATTATAAATTGATTAATAAATATGACACAAATGTAAGTTATTTAATAAAAATTTGTGAAATATAAATAAAGAATATAAACTATGATTTATTTAAGAAATTATTAAAAATTATTCATTGGAATTTGAGAAAAAGTAATTTTTATTAAAATTATCGGAAAATTTCAACTGAAATTTTATAAAAAAATTTAAATATTTGTTAAATTTAATAATAAATGGTAAATATATAAAATATTTTAGGTAGAAAAAAATGTATACTTTCGATATTTGACAGAAATGATGACAAAAATATTTGTATAAATTTTATACAATTAATTAATTGAAAAAAAGCTGAACAAAAAATGAGAAGAATTTGAAGAAATGCAAACAAAAAATTAAGAAGAGTCTACATTCAGATGCTCACGAGTTAACATGGTATGTATGTTGTTAACGGTTGGATAAAGTACAACAAAGTACATGTACAATATTAAATTGCAACTAGCAAGTATACAATCATTCCATATACATACATAACTAAGTAAGTGTATCTCGTTTTTATAGAAGGCAGATTACAAGTGTGTTACGGTTGTTAATTTTTGTTTATTTTAAAAAGTTTTGATTTTTGAGTGGTAAAATTAATATTTGCTTCAAGAAGATTTTCAATAATAGTGAAAAAAAAAAAAGTTAAAGTATGGCAGAAACAGGAAATACAGAAGCAGCTGCTGCAGCTACCAATGTTGAGGCAAAAAAGTCAAAAAAGACTTCATCTGGTGGACCTAAGAAGCCAAAAAGCAAGCCTACTCATCCTCCAACAGCCCAAATGGTAGATAATGCAATTAAAACATTGAAAGAAAGAGGTGGTTCTTCGTTATCTGCTATCAAGAAATTCTTAGCTGTAAATTACAAGGTTGATACCGAAAAATTAGCTCCATTTATTAGGAAGTATTTGAAAAGCGCTGTTGCTAGTGGTAAATTAATTCAGACAAAAGGCAAAGGTGCATCTGGTTCATTCAAATTACCAAGCTTAGCTAAAACGAAAACTGAAGGTAATAAAACCACTGTGAATAAGAAATCTGCAGCAAAGAAATCAGAAAATAAATCAAAAGAGAAAGCAATTAAAAGCGAAAAAAAGAAGAGTGATAAAAAGAAAACTGAAAAGAAAAAAGCAGCTACTTCTGCAGCTAAAGGTGCTAAAAAAGCCGGCTCTCCAAAGGCAAAACCTTCAAAACCAAAACAACAAAAACCTAAAAAAGAGAAAACGGCAAAAGCAGCTCCAAAAACACCAAAAGCTCCAAAACCGAAAAAACTTGCAGCCCCAAAAAAGACAACCGCCAAGAAAGCAGCGAAAAAATAAATTCTTCGCATTAAGAATCTACTTAAATCAATACGTAACCACTGAAAAAAGTGGAGATAGAAAAACATGGCTAAAAGTCATATTTTTAAGACAGAAGTAAAAATCAAAAAGCATATAAGCCCTTTTCAGGGCTACAAATTATATAAACGAAGAGTTTACATATACATATTACACATGTTATACTAATACACAATCAATACAAATAGTTTTTTCTTAAGATTTTTCATAAAATGAAATTATCAAGTATGTGATTCTGATAAAATGTATTTTATAAATTATATGCGACGTAGAATATTTTGTTCTTTTTATTTTTTTATTAGAAAATTTTATTATTTAATATTTTTTACTCCTTTCTAATTTTATAACAAAATTTTTCATATTACCGCCATTTCATATTATTTAAGTATACAGTAGATCCTTATTAGCCCATTACATCAATACAAAAACAAAAAAAAATTGATAAAGGTGTGTACATATAAAAGCGTATGTATGTACATAATATAAATGTCCATGTAGATTTTGTATGTACATTTATAAAAATTTTCAAAATTTAATTATAAATTATTTAAAATAATTAAAAATTATATTATACGAATCTATTCATTCGAATAATGAAAAAATGACATCATAAAATTAAAAAGGATAAACATTTTAAGTACTGAATAAGAATTTAATATTTTGTATGAAGGCATGTATCAGAATTCAGAATGACTTTAATTTGATTATAAATTGATTAATAAATATGACACAAATGTAAGTTATTTAATAAAAATTTGTGAAATATAAATAAAGAATATAAACTATGATTTATTTAAGAAATTATTAAAAATTATTCATTGGAATTTGAGAAAAAGTAATTTTTATTAAAATTATCGGAAAATTTCAACTGAAATTTTATAAAAAAATTTAAATATTTGTTAAATTTAATAATAAATGGTAAATATATAAAATATTTTAGGTAGAAAAAAATGTATACTTTCGATATTTGACAGAAATGATGACAAAAATATTTGTATAAATTTTATACAATTAATTAATTGAAAAAAAGCTGAACAAAAAATGAGAAGAATTTGAAGAAATGCAAACAAAAAATTAAGAAGAGTCTACATTCAGATGCTCACGAGTTAACATGGTATGTATGTTGTTAACGGTTGGATAAAGTACAACAAAATACATGTACAATATTAAATTGCAACTAGCAAGTATACAATCATTCCATATACATACATAACTAAGTAAGTGTATCTCGTTTTTATAGAAGGCAGATTACAAGTGTGTTACGGTTGTTAATTTTTGTTTATTTTAAAAAGTTTTGATTTTTGAGTGGTAAAATTAATATTTGCTTCAAGAAGATTTTCAATAATAGTGAAAAAAAAAAAGTTAAAGTATGGCAGAAACAGGAAATACAGAAGCAGCTGCTGCAGCTACCAATGTTGAGGCAAAAAAGTCAAAAAAGACTTCATCTGGTGGACCTAAGAAGCCAAAAAGCAAGCCTACTCATCCTCCAACAGCCCAAATGGTAGATAATGCAATTAAAACATTGAAAGAAAGAGGTGGTTCTTCGTTATCTGCTATCAAGAAATTCTTAGCTGTAAATTACAAGGTTGATACCGAAAAATTAGCTCCATTTATTAGGAAGTATTTGAAAAGCGCTGTTGCTAGTGGTAAATTAATTCAGACAAAAGGCAAAGGTGCATCTGGTTCATTCAAATTACCAAGCTTAGCTAAAACGAAAACTGAAGGTAATAAAACCACTGTGAATAAGAAATCTGCAGCAAAGAAATCAGAAAATAAATCAAAAGAGAAAGCAATTAAAAGCGAAAAAAAGAAGAGTGATAAAAAGAAAACTGAAAAGAAAAAAGCAGCTACTTCTGCAGCTAAAGGTGCTAAAAAAGCCGGCTCTCCAAAGGCAAAACCTTCAAAACCAAAACAACAAAAACCTAAAAAAGAGAAAACGGCAAAAGCAGCTCCAAAAACACCAAAAGCTCCAAAACCGAAAAAACTTGCAGCCCCAAAAAAGACAACCGCCAAGAAAGCAGCGAAAAAATAAATTCTTCGCATTAAGAATCTACTTAAATCAATACGTAACCACTGAAAAAAGTGGAGATAGAAAAACATGGCTAAAAGTCATATTTTTAAGACAGAAGTAAAAATCAAAAAGCATATAAGCCCTTTTCAGGGCTACAAATTATATAAACGAAGAGTTTACATATACATATTACACATGTTATACTAATACACAATCAATACAAATAGTTTTTTCTTAAGATTTTTCATAAAATGAAATTATCAAGTATGTGATTCTGATAAAATGTATTTTATAAATTATATGCGACGTAGAATATTTTGTTCTTTTTATTTTTTTATTAGAAAATTTTATTATTTAATATTTTTTACTCCTTTCTAATTTTATAACAAAATTTTTCATATTACCGCCATTTCATATTATTTAAGTATACAGTAGATCCTTATTAGCCCATTACATCAATACAAAAACAACAAAAAATTGATAAAGGTGTGTGTACATATAAAAGCGTATGTATGTACATTGTACATAATATAAATGTCCATGTAGATTTTGTATGTACATTTATAAAAATTTTCAAAATTTAATTATAAATTATTTAAAATAATTAAAAATTATATTATACGAATCTATTCATTCGAATAATGAAAAAATGACATCATAAAATTAAAAAGGATAAACATTTTAAGTACTGAATAAGAATTTAATATTTTGTATGAAGGCATGTATCAGAATTCAGAATGACTTTAATTTGATTATAAATTGATTAATAAATATGACACAAATGTAAGTTATTTAATAAAAATTTGTGAAATATAAATAAAGAATATAAACTATGATTTATTTAAGAAATTATTAAAAATTATTCATTGGAATTTGAGAAAAAGTAATTTTTATTAAAATTATCGGAAAATTTCAACTGAAATTTTATAAAAAAATTTAAATATTTGTTAAATTTAATAATAAATGGTAAATATATAAAATATTTTAGGTAGAAAAAAATGTATACTTTCGATATTTGACAGAAATGATGACAAAAATATTTGTATAAATTTTATACAATTAATTAATTGAAAAAAAGCTGAACAAAAAATGAGAAGAATTTGAAGAAATGCAAACAAAAAATTAAGAAGAGTCTACATTCAGATGCTCACGAGTTAACATGGTATGTATGTTGTTAACGGTTGGATAAAGTACAACAAAATACATGTACAATATTAAATTGCAACTAGCAAGTATACAATCATTCCATATACATACATAACTAAGTAAGTGTATCTCGTTTTTATAGAAGGCAGATTACAAGTGTGTTACGGTTGTTAATTTTTGTTTATTTTAAAAAGTTTTGATTTTTGAGTGGTAAAATTAATATTTGCTTCAAGAAGATTTTCAATAATAGTGAAAAAAAAAAAGTTAAAGTATGGCAGAAACAGGAAATACAGAAGCAGCTGCTGCAGCTACCAATGTTGAGGCAAAAAAGTCAAAAAAGACTTCATCTGGTGGACCTAAGAAGCCAAAAAGCAAGCCTACTCATCCTCCAACAGCCCAAATGGTAGATAATGCAATTAAAACATTGAAAGAAAGAGGTGGTTCTTCGTTATCTGCTATCAAGAAATTCTTAGCTGTAAATTACAAGGTTGATACCGAAAAATTAGCTCCATTTATTAGGAAGTATTTGAAAAGCGCTGTTGCTAGTGGTAAATTAATTCAGACAAAAGGCAAAGGTGCATCTGGTTCATTCAAATTACCAAGCTTAGCTAAAACGAAAACTGAAGGTAATAAAACCACTGTGAATAAGAAATCTGCAGCAAAGAAATCAGAAAATAAATCAAAAGAGAAAGCAATTAAAAGCGAAAAAAAGAAGAGTGATAAAAAGAAAACTGAAAAGAAAAAAGCAGCTACTTCTGCAGCTAAAGGTGCTAAAAAAGCCGGCTCTCCAAAGGCAAAACCTTCAAAACCAAAACAACAAAAACCTAAAAAAGAGAAAACGGCAAAAGCAGCTCCAAAAACACCAAAAGCTCCAAAACCGAAAAAACTTGCAGCCCCAAAAAAGACAACCGCCAAGAAAGCAGCGAAAAAATAAATTCTTCGCATTAAGAATCTACTTAAATCAATACGTAACCACTGAAAAAAGTGGAGATAGAAAAACATGGCTAAAAGTCATATTTTTAAGACAGAAGTAAAAATCAAAAAGCATATAAGCCCTTTTCAGGGCTACAAATTATATAAACGAAGAGTTTACATATACATATTACACATGTTATACTAATACACAATCAATACAAATAGTTTTTTCTTAAGATTTTTCATAAAATGAAATTATCAAGTATGTGATTCTGATAAAATGTATTTTATAAATTATATGCGACGTAGAATATTTTGTTCTTTTTATTTTTTTATTAGAAAATTTTATTATTTAATATTTTTTACTCCTTTCTAATTTTATAACAAAATTTTTCATATTACCGCCATTTCATATTATTTAAGTATACAGTAGATCCTTATTAGCCCATTACATCAATACAAAAACAACAAAAAATTGATAAAGGTGTGTGTACATATAAAAGCGTATGTATGTACATTGTACATAATATAAATGTCCATGTAGATTTTGTATGTACATTTATAAAAATTTTCAAAATTTAATTATAAATTATTTAAAATAATTAAAAATTATATTATACGAATCTATTCATTCGAATAATGAAAAAATGACATCATAAAATTAAAAAGGATAAACATTTTAAGTACTGAATAAGAATTTAATATTTTGTATGAAGGCATGTATCAGAATTCAGAATGACTTTAATTTGATTATAAATTGATTAATAAATATGACACAAATGTAAGTTATTTAATAAAAATTTGTGAAATATAAATAAAGAATATAAACTATGATTTATTTAAGAAATTATTAAAAATTATTCATTGGAATTTGAAAAAAAGTAATTTTTATTAAAATTATCGGAAAATTTCAACTGAAATTTTATAAAAAAATTTAAATATTTGTTAAATTTAATAATAAATGGTAAATATATAAAATATTTTAGGTAGAAAAAAATGTATACTTTCGATATTTGACAGAAATGATGACAAAAATATTTGTATAAATTTTATACAATTAATTAATTGAAAAAAAGCTGAACAAAAAATGAGAAGAATTTGAAGAAATGCAAACAAAAAATTAAGAAGAGTCTACATTCAGATGCTCACGAGTTAACATGGTATGTATGTTGTTAACGGTTGGATAAAGTACAACAAAATACATGTACAATATTAAATTGCAACTAGCAAGTATACAATCATTCCATATACATAACTAAGTAAGTGTATCTCGTTTTTATAGAAGGCAGATTACAAGTGTGTTACGGTTGTTAATTTTTGTTTATTTTAAAAAGTTTTGATTTTTGAGTGGTAAAATTAATATTTGCTTCAAGAAGATTTTCAATAATAGTGAAAAAAAAAAAAGTTAAAGTATGGCAGAAACAGGAAATACAGAAGCAGCTGCTGCAGCTACCAATGTTGAGGCAAAAAAGTCAAAAAAGACTTCATCTGGTGGACCTAAGAAGCCAAAAAGCAAGCCTACTCATCCTCCAACAGCCCAAATGGTAGATAATGCAATTAAAACATTGAAAGAAAGAGGTGGTTCTTCGTTATCTGCTATCAAGAAATTCTTAGCTGTAAATTACAAGGTTGATACCGAAAAATTAGCTCCATTTATTAGGAAGTATTTGAAAAGCGCTGTTGCTAGTGGTAAATTAATTCAGACAAAAGGCAAAGGTGCATCTGGTTCATTCAAATTACCAAGCTTAGCTAAAACGAAAACTGAAGGTAATAAAACCACTGTGAATAAGAAATCTGCAGCAAAGAAATCAGAAAATAAATCAAAAGAGAAAGCAATTAAAAGCGAAAAAAAGAAGAGTGATAAAAAGAAAACTGAAAAGAAAAAAGCAGCTACTTCTGCAGCTAAAGGTGCTAAAAAAGCCGGCTCTCCAAAGGCAAAACCTTCAAAACCAAAACAACAAAAACCTAAAAAAGAGAAAACGGCAAAAGCAGCTCCAAAAACACCAAAAGCTCCAAAACCGAAAAAACTTGCAGCCCCAAAAAAGACAACCGCCAAGAAAGCAGCGAAAAAATAAATTCTTCGCATTAAGAATCTACTTAAATCAATACGTAACCACTGAAAAAAGTGGAGATAGAAAAACATGGCTAAAAGTCATATTTTTAAGACAGAAGTAAAAATCAAAAAGCATATAAGCCCTTTTCAGGGCTACAAATTATATAAACGAAGAGTTTACATATACATATTACACATGTTATACTAATACACAATCAATACAAATAGTTTTTTCTTAAGATTTTTCATAAAATGAAATTATCAAGTATGTGATTCTGATAAAATGTATTTTATAAATTATATGCGACGTAGAATATTTTGTTCTTTTTATTTTTTTATTAGAAAATTTTATTATTTAATATTTTTTACTCCTTTCTAATTTTATAACAAAATTTTTCATATTACCGCCATTTCATATTATTTAAGTATACAGTAGATCCTTATTAGCCCATTACATCAATACAAAAACAACAAAAAATTGATAAAGGTGTGTGTACATATAAAAGCGTATGTATGTACATAATATAAATGTCCATGTAGATTTTGTATGTACATTTATAAAAATTTTCAAAATTTAATTATAAATTATTTAAAATAATTAAAAATTATATTATACGAATCTATTCATTCGAATAATGAAAAAATGACATCATAAAATTAAAAAGGATAAACATTTTAAGTACTGAATAAGAATTTAATATTTTGTATGAAGGCATGTATCAGAATTCAGAATGACTTTAATTTGATTATAAATTGATTAATAAATATGACACAAATGTAAGTTTTTTAATAAAAATTTGTGAAATATAAATAAAGAATATAAACTATGATTTATTTAAGAAATTATTAAAAATTATTCATTGGAATTTGAGAAAAAGTAATTTTTATTAAAATTATCGGAAAATTTCAACTGAAATTTTATAAAAAAATTTAAATATTTGTTAAATTTAATAATAAATGGTAAATATATAAAATATTTTAGGTAGAAAAAAATGTATACTTTCGATATTTGACAGAAATGATGACAAAAATATTTGTATAAATTTTATACAATTAATTAATTGAAAAAAAGCTGAACAAAAAATGAGAAGAATTTGAAGAAATGCAAACAAAAAATTAAGAAGAGTCTACATTCAGATGCTCACGAGTTAACATGGTATGTATGTTGTTAACGGTTGGATAAAGTACAACAAAATACATGTACAATATTAAATTGCAACTAGCAAGTATACAATCATTCCATATACATACATAACTAAGTAAGTGTATCTCGTTTTTATAGAAGGCAGATTACAAGTGTGTTACGGTTGTTAATTTTTGTTTATTTTAAAAAGTTTTGATTTTTGAGTGGTAAAATTAATATTTGCTTCAAGAAGATTTTCAATAATAGTGAAAAAAAAAAAGTTAAAGTATGGCAGAAACAGGAAATACAGAAGCAGCTGCTGCAGCTACCAATGTTGAGGCAAAAAAGTCAAAAAAGACTTCATCTGGTGGACCTAAGAAGCCAAAAAGCAAGCCTACTCATCCTCCAACAGCCCAAATGGTAGATAATGCAATTAAAACATTGAAAGAAAGAGGTGGTTCTTCGTTATCTGCTATCAAGAAATTCTTAGCTGTAAATTACAAGGTTGATACCGAAAAATTAGCTCCATTTATTAGGAAGTATTTGAAAAGCGCTGTTGCTAGTGGTAAATTAATTCAGACAAAAGGCAAAGGTGCATCTGGTTCATTCAAATTACCAAGCTTAGCTAAAACGAAAACTGAAGGTAATAAAACCACTGTGAATAAGAAATCTGCAGCAAAGAAATCAGAAAATAAATCAAAAGAGAAAGCAATTAAAAGCGAAAAAAAGAAGAGTGATAAAAAGAAAACTGAAAAGAAAAAAGCAGCTACTTCTGCAGCTAAAGGTGCTAAAAAAGCCGGCTCTCCAAAGGCAAAACCTTCAAAACCAAAACAACAAAAACCTAAAAAAGAGAAAACGGCAAAAGCAGCTCCAAAAACACCAAAAGCTCCAAAACCGAAAAAACTTGCAGCCCCAAAAAAGACAACCGCCAAGAAAGCAGCGAAAAAATAAATTCTTCGCATTAAGAATCTACTTAAATCAATACGTAACCACTGAAAAAAGTGGAGATAGAAAAACATGGCTAAAAGTCATATTTTTAAGACAGAAGTAAAAATCAAAAAGCATATAAGCCCTTTTCAGGGCTACAAATTATATAAACGAAGAGTTTACATATACATATTACACATGTTATACTAATACACAATCAATACAAATAGTTTTTTCTTAAGATTTTTCATAAAATGAAATTATCAAGTATGTGATTCTGATAAAATGTATTTTATAAATTATATGCGACGTAGAATATTTTGTTCTTTTTATTTTTTTATTAGAAAATTTTATTATTTAATATTTTTTACTCCTTTCTAATTTTATAACAAAATTTTTCATATTACCGCCATTTCATATTATTTAAGTATACAGTAGATCCTTATTAGCCCATTACATCAATACAAAAACAACAAAAAATTGATAAAGGTGTGTGTACATATAAAAGCGTATGTATGTACATTGTACATAATATAAATGTCCATGTAGATTTTGTATGTACATTTATAAAAATTTTCAAAATTTAATTATAAATTATTTAAAATAATTAAAAATTATATTATACGAATCTATTCATTCGAATAATGAAAAAATGACATCATAAAATTAAAAAGGATAAACATTTTAAGTACTGAATAAGAATTTAATATTTTGTATGAAGGCATGTATCAGAATTCAGAATGACTTTAATTTGATTATAAATTGATTAATAAATATGACACAAATGTAAGTTATTTAATAAAAATTTGTGAAATATAAATAAAGAATATAAACTATGATTTATTTAAGAAATTATTAAAAATTATTCATTGGAATTTGAAAAAAAGTAATTTTTATTAAAATTATCGGAAAATTTCAACTGAAATTTTATAAAAAAATTTAAATATTTGTTAAATTTAATAATAAATGGTAAATATATAAAATATTTTAGGTAGAAAAAAATGTATACTTTCGATATTTGACAGAAATGATGACAAAAATATTTGTATAAATTTTATACAATTAATTAATTGAAAAAAAGCTGAACAAAAAATGAGAAGAATTTGAAGAAATGCAAACAAAAAATTAAGAAGAGTCTACATTCAGATGCTCACGAGTTAACATGGTATGTATGTTGTTAACGGTTGGATAAAGTACAACAAAATACATGTACAATATTAAATTGCAACTAGCAAGTATACAATCATTCCATATACATAACTAAGTAAGTGTATCTCGTTTTTATAGAAGGCAGATTACAAGTGTGTTACGGTTGTTAATTTTTGTTTATTTTAAAAAGTTTTGATTTTTGAGTGGTAAAATTAATATTTGCTTCAAGAAGATTTTCAATAATAGTGAAAAAAAAAAAAGTTAAAGTATGGCAGAAACAGGAAATACAGAAGCAGCTGCTGCAGCTACCAATGTTGAGGCAAAAAAGTCAAAAAAGACTTCATCTGGTGGACCTAAGAAGCCAAAAAGCAAGCCTACTCATCCTCCAACAGCCCAAATGGTAGATAATGCAATTAAAACATTGAAAGAAAGAGGTGGTTCTTCGTTATCTGCTATCAAGAAATTCTTAGCTGTAAATTACAAGGTTGATACCGAAAAATTAGCTCCATTTATTAGGAAGTATTTGAAAAGCGCTGTTGCTAGTGGTAAATTAATTCAGACAAAAGGCAAAGGTGCATCTGGTTCATTCAAATTACCAAGCTTAGCTAAAACGAAAACTGAAGGTAATAAAACCACTGTGAATAAGAAATCTGCAGCAAAGAAATCAGAAAATAAATCAAAAGAGAAAGCAATTAAAAGCGAAAAAAAGAAGAGTGATAAAAAGAAAACTGAAAAGAAAAAAGCAGCTACTTCTGCAGCTAAAGGTGCTAAAAAAGCCGGCTCTCCAAAGGCAAAACCTTCAAAACCAAAACAACAAAAACCTAAAAAAGAGAAAACGGCAAAAGCAGCTCCAAAAACACCAAAAGCTCCAAAACCGAAAAAACTTGCAGCCCCAAAAAAGACAACCGCCAAGAAAGCAGCGAAAAAATAAATTCTTCGCATTAAGAATCTACTTAAATCAATACGTAACCACTGAAAAAAGTGGAGATAGAAAAACATGGCTAAAAGTCATATTTTTAAGACAGAAGTAAAAATCAAAAAGCATATAAGCCCTTTTCAGGGCTACAAATTATATAAACGAAGAGTTTACATATACATATTACACATGTTATACTAATACACAATCAATACAAATAGTTTTTTCTTAAGATTTTTCATAAAATGAAATTATCAAGTATGTGATTCTGATAAAATGTATTTTATAAATTATATGCGACGTAGAATATTTTGTTCTTTTTATTTTTTTATTAGAAAATTTTATTATTTAATATTTTTTACTCCTTTCTAATTTTATAACAAAATTTTTCATATTACCGCCATTTCATATTATTTAAGTATACAGTAGATCCTTATTAGCCCATTACATCAATACAAAAACAACAAAAAATTGATAAAGGTGTGTGTACATATAAAAGCGTATGTATGTACATAATATAAATGTCCATGTAGATTTTGTATGTACATTTATAAAAATTTTCAAAATTTAATTATAAATTATTTAAAATAATTAAAAATTATATTATACGAATCTATTCATTCGAATAATGAAAAAATGACATCATAAAATTAAAAAGGATAAACATTTTAAGTACTGAATAAGAATTTAATATTTTGTATGAAGGCATGTATCAGAATTCAGAATGACTTTAATTTGATTATAAATTGATTAATAAATATGACACAAATGTAAGTTTTTTAATAAAAATTTGTGAAATATAAATAAAGAATATAAACTATGATTTATTTAAGAAATTATTAAAAATTATTCATTGGAATTTGAGAAAAAGTAATTTTTATTAAAATTATCGGAAAATTTCAACTGAAATTTTATAAAAAAATTTAAATATTTGTTAAATTTAATAATAAATGGTAAATATATAAAATATTTTAGGTAGAAAAAAATGTATACTTTCGATATTTGACAGAAATGATGACAAAAATATTTGTATAAATTTTATACAATTAATTAATTGAAAAAAAGCTGAACAAAAAATGAGAAGAATTTGAAGAAATGCAAACAAAAAATTAAGAAGAGTCTACATTCAGATGCTCACGAGTTAACATGGTATGTATGTTGTTAACGGTTGGATAAAGTACAACAAAATACATGTACAATATTAAATTGCAACTAGCAAGTATACAATCATTCCATATACATAACTAAGTAAGTGTATCTCGTTTTTATAGAAGGCAGATTACAAGTGTGTTACGGTTGTTAATTTTTGTTTATTTTAAAAAGTTTTGATTTTTGAGTGGTAAAATTAATATTTGCTTCAAGAAGATTTTCAATAATAGTGAAAAAAAAAAAAGTTAAAGTATGGCAGAAACAGGAAATACAGAAGCAGCTGCTGCAGCTACCAATGTTGAGGCAAAAAAGTCAAAAAAGACTTCATCTGGTGGACCTAAGAAGCCAAAAAGCAAGCCTACTCATCCTCCAACAGCCCAAATGGTAGATAATGCAATTAAAACATTGAAAGAAAGAGGTGGTTCTTCGTTATCTGCTATCAAGAAATTCTTAGCTGTAAATTACAAGGTTGATACCGAAAAATTAGCTCCATTTATTAGGAAGTATTTGAAAAGCGCTGTTGCTAGTGGTAAATTAATTCAGACAAAAGGCAAAGGTGCATCTGGTTCATTCAAATTACCAAGCTTAGCTAAAACGAAAACTGAAGGTAATAAAACCACTGTGAATAAGAAATCTGCAGCAAAGAAATCAGAAAATAAATCAAAAGAGAAAGCAATTAAAAGCGAAAAAAAGAAGAGTGATAAAAAGAAAACTGAAAAGAAAAAAGCAGCTACTTCTGCAGCTAAAGGTGCTAAAAAAGCCGGCTCTCCAAAGGCAAAACCTTCAAAACCAAAACAACAAAAACCTAAAAAAGAGAAAACGGCAAAAGCAGCTCCAAAAACACCAAAAGCTCCAAAACCGAAAAAACTTGCAGCCCCAAAAAAGACAACCGCCAAGAAAGCAGCGAAAAAATAAATTCTTCGCATTAAGAATCTACTTAAATCAATACGTAACCACTGAAAAAAGTGGAGATAGAAAAACATGGCTAAAAGTCATATTTTTAAGACAGAAGTAAAAATCAAAAAGCATATAAGCCCTTTTCAGGGCTACAAATTATATAAACGAAGAGTTTACATATACATATTACACATGTTATACTAATACACAATCAATACAAATAGTTTTTTCTTAAGATTTTTCATAAAATGAAATTATCAAGTATGTGATTCTGATAAAATGTATTTTATAAATTATATGCGACGTAGAATATTTTGTTCTTTTTATTTTTTTATTAGAAAATTTTATTATTTAATATTTTTTACTCCTTTCTAATTTTATAACAAAATTTTTCATATTACCGCCATTTCATATTATTTAAGTATACAGTAGATCCTTATTAGCCCATTACATCAATACAAAAACAACAAAAAATTGATAAAGGTGTGTGTACATATAAAAGCGTATGTATGTACATTGTACATAATATAAATGTCCATGTAGATTTTGTATGTACATTTATAAAAATTTTCAAAATTTAATTATAAATTATTTAAAATAATTAAAAATTATATTATACGAATCTATTCATTCGAATAATGAAAAAATGACATCATAAAATTAAAAAGGATAAACATTTTAAGTACTGAATAAGAATTTAATATTTTGTATGAAGGCATGTATCAGAATTCAGAATGACTTTAATTTGATTATAAATTGATTAATAAATATGACACAAATGTAAGTTATTTAATAAAAATTTGTGAAATATAAATAAAGAATATAAACTATGATTTATTTAAGAAATTATTAAAAATTATTCATTGGAATTTGAGAAAAAGTAATTTTTATTAAAATTATCGGAAAATTTCAACTGAAATTTTATAAAAAAATTTAAATATTTGTTAAATTTAATAATAAATGGTAAATATATAAAATATTTTAGGTAGAAAAAAATGTATACTTTCGATATTTGACAGAAATGATGACAAAAATATTTGTATAAATTTTATACAATTAATTAATTGAAAAAAAGCTGAACAAAAAATGAGAAGAATTTGAAGAAATGCAAACAAAAAATTAAGAAGAGTCTACATTCAGATGCTCACGAGTTAACATGGTATGTATGTTGTTAACGGTTGGATAAAGTACAACAAAGTACATGTACAATATTAAATTGCAACTAGCAAGTATACAATCATTCCATATACATACATAACTAAGTAAGTGTATCTCGTTTTTATAGAAGGCAGATTACAAGTGTGTTACGGTTGTTAATTTTTGTTTATTTTAAAAAGTTTTGATTTTTGAGTGGTAAAATTAATATTTGCTTCAAGAAGATTTTCAATAATAGTGAAAAAAAAAAAAGTTAAAGTATGGCAGAAACAGGAAATACAGAAGCAGCTGCTGCAGCTACCAATGTTGAGGCAAAAAAGTCAAAAAAGACTTCATCTGGTGGACCTAAGAAGCCAAAAAGCAAGCCTACTCATCCTCCAACAGCCCAAATGGTAGATAATGCAATTAAAACATTGAAAGAAAGAGGTGGTTCTTCGTTATCTGCTATCAAGAAATTCTTAGCTGTAAATTACAAGGTTGATACCGAAAAATTAGCTCCATTTATTAGGAAGTATTTGAAAAGCGCTGTTGCTAGTGGTAAATTAATTCAGACAAAAGGCAAAGGTGCATCTGGTTCATTCAAATTACCAAGCTTAGCTAAAACGAAAACTGAAGGTAATAAAACCACTGTGAATAAGAAATCTGCAGCAAAGAAATCAGAAAATAAATCAAAAGAGAAAGCAATTAAAAGCGAAAAAAAGAAGAGTGATAAAAAGAAAACTGAAAAGAAAAAAGCAGCTACTTCTGCAGCTAAAGGTGCTAAAAAAGCCGGCTCTCCAAAGGCAAAACCTTCAAAACCAAAACAACAAAAACCTAAAAAAGAGAAAACGGCAAAAGCAGCTCCAAAAACACCAAAAGCTCCAAAACCGAAAAAACTTGCAGCCCCAAAAAAGACAACCGCCAAGAAAGCAGCGAAAAAATAAATTCTTCGCATTAAGAATCTACTTAAATCAATACGTAACCACTGAAAAAAGTGGAGATAGAAAAACATGGCTAAAAGTCATATTTTTAAGACAGAAGTAAAAATCAAAAAGCATATAAGCCCTTTTCAGGGCTACAAATTATATAAACGAAGAGTTTACATATACATATTACACATGTTATACTAATACACAATCAATACAAATAGTTTTTTCTTAAGATTTTTCATAAAATGAAATTATCAAGTATGTGATTCTGATAAAATGTATTTTATAAATTATATGCGACGTAGAATATTTTGTTCTTTTTATTTTTTTATTAGAAAATTTTATTATTTAATATTTTTTACTCCTTTCTAATTTTATAACAAAATTTTTCATATTACCGCCATTTCATATTATTTAAGTATACAGTAGATCCTTATTAGCCCATTACATCAATACAAAAACAACAAAAAATTGATAAAGGTGTGTGTACATATAAAAGCGTATGTATGTACATAATATAAATGTCCATGTAGATTTTGTATGTACATTTATAAAAATTTTCAAAATTTAATTATAAATTATTTAAAATAATTAAAAATTATATTATACGAATCTATTCATTCGAATAATGAAAAAATGACATCATAAAATTAAAAAGGATAAACATTTTAAGTACTGAATAAGAATTTAATATTTTGTATGAAGGCATGTATCAGAATTCAGAATGACTTTAATTTGATTATAAATTGATTAATAAATATGACACAAATGTAAGTTATTTAATAAAAATTTGTGAAATATAAATAAAGAATATAAACTATGATTTATTTAAGAAATTATTAAAAATTATTCATTGGAATTTGAGAAAAAGTAATTTTTATTAAAATTATCGGAAAATTTCAACTGAAATTTTATAAAAAAATTTAAATATTTGTTAAATTTAATAATAAATGGTAAATATATAAAATATTTTAGGTAGAAAAAAATGTATACTTTCGATATTTGACAGAAATGATGACAAAAATATTTGTATAAATTTTATACAATTAATTAATTGAAAAAAAGCTGAACAAAAAATGAGAAGAATTTGAAGAAATGCAAACAAAAAATTAAGAAGAGTCTACATTCAGATGCTCACGAGTTAACATGGTATGTATGTTGTTAACGGTTGGATAAAGTACAACAAAGTACATGTACAATATTAAATTGCAACTAGCAAGTATACAATCATTCCATATACATAACTAAGTAAGTGTATCTCGTTTTTATAGAAGGCAGATTACAAGTGTGTTACGGTTGTTAATTTTTGTTTATTTTAAAAAGTTTTGATTTTTGAGTGGTAAAATTAATATTTGCTTCAAGAAGATTTTCAATAATAGTGAAAAAAAAAAAAGTTAAAGTATGGCAGAAACAGGAAATACAGAAGCAGCTGCTGCAGCTACCAATGTTGAGGCAAAAAAGTCAAAAAAGACTTCATCTGGTGGACCTAAGAAGCCAAAAAGCAAGCCTACTCATCCTCCAACAGCCCAAATGGTAGATAATGCAATTAAAACATTGAAAGAAAGAGGTGGTTCTTCGTTATCTGCTATCAAGAAATTCTTAGCTGTAAATTACAAGGTTGATACCGAAAAATTAGCTCCATTTATTAGGAAGTATTTGAAAAGCGCTGTTGCTAGTGGTAAATTAATTCAGACAAAAGGCAAAGGTGCATCTGGTTCATTCAAATTACCAAGCTTAGCTAAAACGAAAACTGAAGGTAATAAAACCACTGTGAATAAGAAATCTGCAGCAAAGAAATCAGAAAATAAATCAAAAGAGAAAGCAATTAAAAGCGAAAAAAAGAAGAGTGATAAAAAGAAAACTGAAAAGAAAAAAGCAGCTACTTCTGCAGCTAAAGGTGCTAAAAAAGCCGGCTCTCCAAAGGCAAAACCTTCAAAACCAAAACAACAAAAACCTAAAAAAGAGAAAACGGCAAAAGCAGCTCCAAAAACACCAAAAGCTCCAAAACCGAAAAAACTTGCAGCCCCAAAAAAGACAACCGCCAAGAAAGCAGCGAAAAAATAAATTCTTCGCATTAAGAATCTACTTAAATCAATACGTAACCACTGAAAAAAGTGGAGATAGAAAAACATGGCTAAAAGTCATATTTTTAAGACAGAAGTAAAAATCAAAAAGCATATAAGCCCTTTTCAGGGCTACAAATTATATAAACGAAGAGTTTACATATACATATTACACATGTTATACTAATACACAATCAATACAAATAGTTTTTTCTTAAGATTTTTCATAAAATGAAATTATCAAGTATGTGATTCTGATAAAATGTATTTTATAAATTATATGCGACGTAGAATATTTTGTTCTTTTTATTTTTTTATTAGAAAATTTTATTATTTAATATTTTTTACTCCTTTCTAATTTTATAACAAAATTTTTCATATTACCGCCATTTCATATTATTTAAGTATACAGTAGATCCTTATTAGCCCATTACATCAATACAAAAACAACAAAAAATTGATAAAGGTGTGTGTACATATAAAAGCGTATGTATGTACATAATATAAATGTCCATGTAGATTTTGTATGTACATTTATAAAAATTTTCAAAATTTAATTATAAATTATTTAAAATAATTAAAAATTATATTATACGAATCTATTCATTCGAATAATGAAAAAATGACATCATAAAATTAAAAAGGATAAACATTTTAAGTACTGAATAAGAATTTAATATTTTGTATGAAGGCATGTATCAGAATTCAGAATGACTTTAATTTGATTATAAATTGATTAATAAATATGACACAAATGTAAGTTATTTAATAAAAATTTGTGAAATATAAATAAAGAATATAAACTATGATTTATTTAAGAAATTATTAAAAATTATTCATTGGAATTTGAGAAAAAGTAATTTTTATTAAAATTATCGGAAAATTTCAACTGAAATTTTATAAAAAAATTTAAATATTTGTTAAATTTAATAATAAATGGTAAATATATAAAATATTTTAGGTAGAAAAAAATGTATACTTTCGATATTTGACAGAAATGATGACAAAAATATTTGTATAAATTTTATACAATTAATTAATTGAAAAAAAGCTGAACAAAAAATGAGAAGAATTTGAAGAAATGCAAACAAAAAATTAAGAAGAGTCTACATTCAGATGCTCACGAGTTAACATGGTATGTATGTTGTTAACGGTTGGATAAAGTACAACAAAATACATGTACAATATTAAATTGCAACTAGCAAGTATACAATCATTCCATATACATACATAACTAAGTAAGTGTATCTCGTTTTTATAGAAGGCAGATTACAAGTGTGTTACGGTTGTTAATTTTTGTTTATTTTAAAAAGTTTTGATTTTTGAGTGGTAAAATTAATATTTGCTTCAAGAAGATTTTCAATAATAGTGAAAAAAAAAAAAGTTAAAGTATGGCAGAAACAGGAAATACAGAAGCAGCTGCTGCAGCTACCAATGTTGAGGCAAAAAAGTCAAAAAAGACTTCATCTGGTGGACCTAAGAAGCCAAAAAGCAAGCCTACTCATCCTCCAACAGCCCAAATGGTAGATAATGCAATTAAAACATTGAAAGAAAGAGGTGGTTCTTCGTTATCTGCTATCAAGAAATTCTTAGCTGTAAATTACAAGGTTGATACCGAAAAATTAGCTCCATTTATTAGGAAGTATTTGAAAAGCGCTGTTGCTAGTGGTAAATTAATTCAGACAAAAGGCAAAGGTGCATCTGGTTCATTCAAATTACCAAGCTTAGCTAAAACGAAAACTGAAGGTAATAAAACCACTGTGAATAAGAAATCTGCAGCAAAGAAATCAGAAAATAAATCAAAAGAGAAAGCAATTAAAAGCGAAAAAAAGAAGAGTGATAAAAAGAAAACTGAAAAGAAAAAAGCAGCTACTTCTGCAGCTAAAGGTGCTAAAAAAGCCGGCTCTCCAAAGGCAAAACCTTCAAAACCAAAACAACAAAAACCTAAAAAAGAGAAAACGGCAAAAGCAGCTCCAAAAACACCAAAAGCTCCAAAACTGAAAAAACTTGCAGCCCCAAAAAAGACAACCGCCAAGAAAGCAGCGAAAAAATAAATTCTTCGCATTAAGAATCTACTTAAATCAATACGTAACCACTGAAAAAAGTGGAGATAGAAAAACATGGCTAAAAGTCATATTTTTAAGACAGAAGTAAAAATCAAAAAGCATATAAGCCCTTTTCAGGGCTACAAATTATATAAACGAAGAGTTTACATATACATATTACACATGTTATACTAATACACAATCAATACAAATAGTTTTTTCTTAAGATTTTTCATAAAATGAAATTATCAAGTATGTGATTCTGATAAAATGTATTTTATAAATTATATGCGACGTAGAATATTTTGTTCTTTTTATTTTTTTATTAGAAAATTTTATTATTTAATATTTTTTACTCCTTTCTAATTTTATAACAAAATTTTTCATATTACCGCCATTTCATATTATTTAAGTATACAGTAGATCCTTATTAGCCCATTACATCAATACAAAAACAACAAAAAATTGATAAAGGTGTGTGTACATATAAAAGCGTATGTATGTACATAATATAAATGTCCATGTAGATTTTGTATGTACATTTATAAAAATTTTCAAAATTTAATTATAAATTATTTAAAATAATTAAAAATTATATTATACGAATCTATTCATTCGAATAATGAAAAAATGACATCATAAAATTAAAAAGGATAAACATTTTAAGTACTGAATAAGAATTTAATATTTTGTATGAAGGCATGTATCAGAATTCAGAATGACTTTAATTTGATTATAAATTGATTAATAAATATGACACAAATGTAAGTTATTTAATAAAAATTTGTGAAATATAAATAAAGAATATAAACTATGATTTATTTAAGAAATTATTAAAAATTATTCATTGGAATTTGAGAAAAAGTAATTTTTATTAAAATTATCGGAAAATTTCAACTGAAATTTTATAAAAAAATTTAAATATTTGTTAAATTTAATAATAAATGGTAAATATATAAAATATTTTAGGTAGAAAAAAATGTATACTTTCGATATTTGACAGAAATGATGACAAAAATATTTGTATAAATTTTATACAATTAATTAATTGAAAAAAAGCTGAACAAAAAATGAGAAGAATTTGAAGAAATGCAAACAAAAAATTAAGAAGAGTCTACATTCAGATGCTCACGAGTTAACATGGTATGTATGTTGTTAACGGTTGGATAAAGTACAACAAAATACATGTACAATATTAAATTGCAACTAGCAAGTATACAATCATTCCATATACATACATAACTAAGTAAGTGTATCTCGTTTTTATAGAAGGCAGATTACAAGTGTGTTACGGTTGTTAATTTTTGTTTATTTTAAAAAGTTTTGATTTTTGAGTGGTAAAATTAATATTTGCTTCAAGAAGATTTTCAATAATAGTGAAAAAAAAAAAAGTTAAAGTATGGCAGAAACAGGAAATACAGAAGCAGCTGCTGCAGCTACCAATGTTGAGGCAAAAAAGTCAAAAAAGACTTCATCTGGTGGACCTAAGAAGCCAAAAAGCAAGCCTACTCATCCTCCAACAGCCCAAATGGTAGATAATGCAATTAAAACATTGAAAGAAAGAGGTGGTTCTTCGTTATCTGCTATCAAGAAATTCTTAGCTGTAAATTACAAGGTTGATACCGAAAAATTAGCTCCATTTATTAGGAAGTATTTGAAAAGCGCTGTTGCTAGTGGTAAATTAATTCAGACAAAAGGCAAAGGTGCATCTGGTTCATTCAAATTACCAAGCTTAGCTAAAACGAAAACTGAAGGTAATAAAACCACTGTGAATAAGAAATCTGCAGCAAAGAAATCAGAAAATAAATCAAAAGAGAAAGCAATTAAAAGCGAAAAAAAGAAGAGTGATAAAAAGAAAACTGAAAAGAAAAAAGCAGCTACTTCTGCAGCTAAAGGTGCTAAAAAAGCCGGCTCTCCAAAGGCAAAACCTTCAAAACCAAAACAACAAAAACCTAAAAAAGAGAAAACGGCAAAAGCAGCTCCAAAAACACCAAAAGCTCCAAAACCGAAAAAACTTGCAGCCCCAAAAAAGACAACCGCCAAGAAAGCAGCGAAAAAATAAATTCTTCGCATTAAGAATCTACTTAAATCAATACGTAACCACTGAAAAAAGTGGAGATAGAAAAACATGGCTAAAAGTCATATTTTTAAGACAGAAGTAAAAATCAAAAAGCATATAAGCCCTTTTCAGGGCTACAAATTATATAAACGAAGAGTTTACATATACATATTACACATGTTATACTAATACACAATCAATACAAATAGTTTTTTCTTAAGATTTTTCATAAAATGAAATTATCAAGTATGTGATTCTGATAAAATGTATTTTATAAATTATATGCGACGTAGAATATTTTGTTCTTTTTATTTTTTTATTAGAAAATTTTATTATTTAATATTTTTTACTCCTTTCTAATTTTATAACAAAATTTTTCATATTACCGCCATTTCATATTATTTAAGTATACAGTAGATCCTTATTAGCCCATTACATCAATACAAAAACAACAAAAAATTGATAAAGGTGTGTGTACATATAAAAGCGTATGTATGTACATAATATAAATGTCCATGTAGATTTTGTATGTACATTTATAAAAATTTTCAAAATTTAATTATAAATTATTTAAAATAATTAAAAATTATATTATACGAATCTATTCATTCGAATAATGAAAAAATGACATCATAAAATTAAAAAGGATAAACATTTTAAGTACTGAATAAGAATTTAATATTTTGTATGAAGGCATGTATCAGAATTCAGAATGACTTTAATTTGATTATAAATTGATTAATAAATATGACACAAATGTAAGTTATTTAATAAAAATTTGTGAAATATAAATAAAGAATATAAACTATGATTTATTTAAGAAATTATTAAAAATTATTCATTGGAATTTGAGAAAAAGTAATTTTTATTAAAATTATCGGAAAATTTCAACTGAAATTTTATAAAAAAATTTAAATATTTGTTAAATTTAATAATAAATGGTAAATATATAAAATATTTTAGGTAGAAAAAAATGTATACTTTCGATATTTGACAGAAATGATGACAAAAATATTTGTATAAATTTTATACAATTAATTAATTGAAAAAAAGCTGAACAAAAAATGAGAAGAATTTGAAGAAATGCAAACAAAAAATTAAGAAGAGTCTACATTCAGATGCTCACGAGTTAACATGGTATGTATGTTGTTAACGGTTGGATAAAGTACAACAAAATACATGTACAATATTAAATTGCAACTAGCAAGTATACAATCATTCCATATACATACATAACTAAGTAAGTGTATCTCGTTTTTATAGAAGGCAGATTACAAGTGTGTTACGGTTGTTAATTTTTGTTTATTTTAAAAAGTTTTGATTTTTGAGTGGTAAAATTAATATTTGCTTCAAGAAGATTTTCAATAATAGTGAAAAAAAAAAAAGTTAAAGTATGGCAGAAACAGGAAATACAGAAGCAGCTGCTGCAGCTACCAATGTTGAGGCAAAAAAGTCAAAAAAGACTTCATCTGGTGGACCTAAGAAGCCAAAAAGCAAGCCTACTCATCCTCCAACAGCCCAAATGGTAGATAATGCAATTAAAACATTGAAAGAAAGAGGTGGTTCTTCGTTATCTGCTATCAAGAAATTCTTAGCTGTAAATTACAAGGTTGATACCGAAAAATTAGCTCCATTTATTAGGAAGTATTTGAAAAGCGCTGTTGCTAGTGGTAAATTAATTCAGACAAAAGGCAAAGGTGCATCTGGTTCATTCAAATTACCAAGCTTAGCTAAAACGAAAACTGAAGGTAATAAAACCACTGTGAATAAGAAATCTGCAGCAAAGAAATCAGAAAATAAATCAAAAGAGAAAGCAATTAAAAGCGAAAAAAAGAAGAGTGATAAAAAGAAAACTGAAAAGAAAAAAGCAGCTACTTCTGCAGCTAAAGGTGCTAAAAAAGCCGGCTCTCCAAAGGCAAAACCTTCAAAACCAAAACAACAAAAACCTAAAAAAGAGAAAACGGCAAAAGCAGCTCCAAAAACACCAAAAGCTCCAAAACCGAAAAAACTTGCAGCCCCAAAAAAGACAACCGCCAAGAAAGCAGCGAAAAAATAAATTCTTCGCATTAAGAATCTACTTAAATCAATACGTAACCACTGAAAAAAGTGGAGATAGAAAAACATGGCTAAAAGTCATATTTTTAAGACAGAAGTAAAAATCAAAAAGCATATAAGCCCTTTTCAGGGCTACAAATTATATAAACGAAGAGTTTACATATACATATTACACATGTTATACTAATACACAATCAATACAAATAGTTTTTTCTTAAGATTTTTCATAAAATGAAATTATCAAGTATGTGATTCTGATAAAATGTATTTTATAAATTATATGCGACGTAGAATATTTTGTTCTTTTTATTTTTTTATTAGAAAATTTTATTATTTAATATTTTTTACTCCTTTCTAATTTTATAACAAAATTTTTCATATTACCGCCATTTCATATTATTTAAGTATACAGTAGATCCTTATTAGCCCATTACATCAATACAAAAACAAAAAAATATTGATAAAGGTGTGTACATATAAAAGCGTATGTATGTACATAATATAAATGTCCATGTAGATTTTGTATGTACATTTATAAAAATTTTCAAAATTTAATTATAAATTATTTAAAATAATTAAAAATTATATTATACGAATCTATTCATTCGAATAATGAAAAAATGACATCATAAAATTAAAAAGGATAAACATTTTAAGTACTGAATAAGAATTTAATATTTTGTATGAAGGCATGTATCAGAATTCAGAATGACTTTAATTTGATTATAAATTGATTAATAAATATGACACAAATGTAAGTTATTTAATAAAAATTTGTGAAATATAAATAAAGAATATAAACTATGATTTATTTAAGAAATTATTAAAAATTATTCATTGGAATTTGAGAAAAAGTAATTTTTATTAAAATTATCGGAAAATTTCAACTGAAATTTTATAAAAAAATTTAAATATTTGTTAAATTTAATAATAAATGGTAAATATATAAAATATTTTAGGTAGAAAAAAATGTATACTTTCGATATTTGACAGAAATGATGACAAAAATATTTGTATAAATTTTATACAATTAATTAATTGAAAAAAAGCTGAACAAAAAATGAGAAGAATTTGAAGAAATGCAAACAAAAAATTAAGAAGAGTCTACATTCAGATGCTCACGAGTTAACATGGTATGTATGTTGTTAACGGTTGGATAAAGTACAACAAAATACATGTACAATATTAAATTGCAACTAGCAAGTATACAATCATTCCATATACATACATAACTAAGTAAGTGTATCTCGTTTTTATAGAAGGCAGATTACAAGTGTGTTACGGTTGTTAATTTTTGTTTATTTTAAAAAGTTTTGATTTTTGAGTGGTAAAATTAATATTTGCTTCAAGAAGATTTTCAATAATAGTGAAAAAAAAAAAAGTTAAAGTATGGCAGAAACAGGAAATACAGAAGCAGCTGCTGCAGCTACCAATGTTGAGGCAAAAAAGTCAAAAAAGACTTCATCTGGTGGACCTAAGAAGCCAAAAAGCAAGCCTACTCATCCTCCAACAGCCCAAATGGTAGATAATGCAATTAAAACATTGAAAGAAAGAGGTGGTTCTTCGTTATCTGCTATCAAGAAATTCTTAGCTGTAAATTACAAGGTTGATACCGAAAAATTAGCTCCATTTATTAGGAAGTATTTGAAAAGCGCTGTTGCTAGTGGTAAATTAATTCAGACAAAAGGCAAAGGTGCATCTGGTTCATTCAAATTACCAAGCTTAGCTAAAACGAAAACTGAAGGTAATAAAACCACTGTGAATAAGAAATCTGCAGCAAAGAAATCAGAAAATAAATCAAAAGAGAAAGCAATTAAAAGCGAAAAAAAGAAGAGTGATAAAAAGAAAACTGAAAAGAAAAAAGCAGCTACTTCTGCAGCTAAAGGTGCTAAAAAAGCCGGCTCTCCAAAGGCAAAACCTTCAAAACCAAAACAACAAAAACCTAAAAAAGAGAAAACGGCAAAAGCAGCTCCAAAAACACCAAAAGCTCCAAAACCGAAAAAACTTGCAGCCCCAAAAAAGACAACCGCCAAGAAAGCAGCGAAAAAATAAATTCTTCGCATTAAGAATCTACTTAAATCAATACGTAACCACTGAAAAAAGTGGAGATAGAAAAACATGGCTAAAAGTCATATTTTTAAGACAGAAGTAAAAATCAAAAAGCATATAAGCCCTTTTCAGGGCTACAAATTATATAAACGAAGAGTTTACATATACATATTACACATGTTATACTAATACACAATCAATACAAATAGTTTTTTCTTAAGATTTTTCATAAAATGAAATTATCAAGTATGTGATTCTGATAAAATGTATTTTATAAATTATATGCGACGTAGAATATTTTGTTCTTTTTATTTTTTTATTAGAAAATTTTATTATTTAATATTTTTTACTCCTTTCTAATTTTATAACAAAATTTTTCATATTACCGCCATTTCATATTATTTAAGTATACAGTAGATCCTTATTAGCCCATTACATCAATACAAAAACAACAAAAAATTGATAAAGGTGTGTGTACATATAAAAGCGTATGTATGTACATAATATAAATGTCCATGTAGATTTTGTATGTACATTTATAAAAATTTTCAAAATTTAATTATAAATTATTTAAAATAATTAAAAATTATATTATACGAATCTATTCATTCGAATAATGAAAAAATGACATCATAAAATTAAAAAGGATAAATATTTTAAGTACTGAATAAGAATTTAATATTTTGTATGAAGGCATGTATCAGAATTCAGAATGACTTTAATTTGATTATAAATTGATTAATAAATATGACACAAATGTAAGTTATTTAATAAAAATTTGTGAAATATAAATAAAGAATATAAACTATGATTTATTTAAGAAATTATTAAAAATTATTCATTGGAATTTGAGAAAAAGTAATTTTTATTAAAATTATCGGAAAATTTCAACTGAAATTTTATAAAAAAATTTAAATATTTGTTAAATTTAATAATAAATGGTAAATATATAAAATATTTTAGGTAGAAAAAAATGTATACTTTCGATATTTGACAGAAATGATGACAAAAATATTTGTATAAATTTTATACAATTAATTAATTGAAAAAAAGCTGAACAAAAAATGAGAAGAATTTGAAGAAATGCAAACAAAAAATTAAGAAGAGTCTACATTCAGATGCTCACGAGTTAACATGGTATGTATGTTGTTAACGGTTGGATAAAGTACAACAAAATACATGTACAATATTAAATTGCAACTAGCAAGTATACAATCATTCCATATACATACATAACTAAGTATGTGTATCTCGTTTTTATAGAAGGCAGATTACAAGTGTGTTACGGTTGTTAAGTTTTGATTTTTGAGTGGTAAAATTAATATTTGCTTCAAGAAGATTTTCAATAATAGTGAAAAAAAAAAAAGTTAAAGTATGGCAGAAACAGGAAATACAGAAGCAGCTGCTGCAGCTACCAATGTTGAGGCAAAAAAGTCAAAAAAGACTTCATCTGGTGGACCTAAGAAGCCAAAAAGCAAGCCTACTCATCCTCCAACAGCCCAAATGGTAGATAATGCAATTAAAACATTGAAAGAAAGAGGTGGTTCTTCGTTATCTGCTATCAAGAAATTCTTAGCTGTAAATTACAAGGTTGATACCGAAAAATTAGCTCCATTTATTAGGAAGTATTTGAAAAGCGCTGTTGCTAGTGGTAAATTAATTCAGACAAAAGGCAAAGGTGCATCTGGTTCATTCAAATTACCAAGCTTAGCTAAAACGAAAACTGAAGGTAATAAAACCACTGTGAATAAGAAATCTGCAGCAAAGAAATCAGAAAATAAATCAAAAGAGAAAGCAATTAAAAGCGAAAAAAAGAAGAGTGATAAAAAGAAAACTGAAAAGAAAAAAGCAGCTACTTCTGCAGCTAAAGGTGCTAAAAAAGCCGGCTCTCCAAAGGCAAAACCTTCAAAACCAAAACAAAAACCTAAAAAAGAGAAAACGGCAAAAGCAGCTCCAAAAACACCAAAAGCTCCAAAACCGAAAAAACTTGCAGCCCCAAAAAAGACAACCGCCAAGAAAGCAGCGAAAAAATAAATTCTTCGCATTAAGAATCTACTTAAATCAATACGTAACCACTGAAAAAAGTGGAGATAGAAAAACATGGCTAAAAGTCATATTTTTAAGACAGAAGTAAAAATCAAAAAGCATATAAGCCCTTTTCAGGGCTACAAATTATATAAACGAAGAGTTTACATATACATATTACACATGTTATACTAATACACAATCAATACAAATAGTTTTTTCTTAAGATTTTTCATAAAATGAAATTATCAAGTATGTGATTCTGATAAAATGTATTTTATAAATTATATGCGACGTAGAATATTTTGTTCTTTTTATTTTTTTATTAGAAAATTTTATTATTTAATATTTTTTACTCCTTTCTAATTTTATAACAAAATTTTTCATATTACCGCCATTTCATATTATTTAAGTATACAGTAGATCCTTATTAGCCCATTACATCAATACAAAAACAAAAAAATATTGATAAAGGTGTGTACATATAAAAGCGTATGTATGTACATAATATAAATGTCCATGTAGATTTTGTATGTACATTTATAAAAATTTTCAAAATTTAATTATAAATTATTTAAAATAATTAAAAATTATATTATACGAATCTATTCATTCGAATAATGAAAAAATGACATCATAAAATTAAAAAGGATAAACATTTTAAGTACTGAATAAGAATTTAATATTTTGTATGAAGGCATGTATCAGAATTCAGAATGACTTTAATTTGATTATAAATTGATTAATAAATATGACACAAATGTAAGTTATTTAATAAAAATTTGTGAAATATAAATAAAGAATATAAACTATGATTTATTTAAGAAATTATTAAAAATTATTCATTGGAATTTGAGAAAAAGTAATTTTTATTAAAATTATCGGAAAATTTCAACTGAAATTTTATAAAAAAATTTAAATATTTGTTAAATTTAATAATAAATGGTAAATATATAAAATATTTTAGGTAGAAAAAAATGTATACTTTCGATATTTGACAGAAATGATGACAAAAATATTTGTATAAATTTTATACAATTAATTAATTGAAAAAAAGCTGAACAAAAAATGAGAAGAATTTGAAGAAATGCAAACAAAAAATTAAGAAGAGTCTACATTCAGATGCTCACGAGTTAACATGGTATGTATGTTGTTAACGGTTGGATAAAGTACAACAAAATACATGTACAATATTAAATTGCAACTAGCAAGTATACAATCATTCCATATACATACATAACTAAGTAAGTGTATCTCGTTTTTATAGAAGGCAGATTACAAGTGTGTTACGGTTGTTAATTTTTGTTTATTTTAAAAAGTTTTGATTTTTGAGTGGTAAAATTAATATTTGCTTCAAGAAGATTTTCAATAATAGTGAAAAAAAAAAAAGTTAAAGTATGGCAGAAACAGGAAATACAGAAGCAGCTGCTGCAGCTACCAATGTTGAGGCAAAAAAGTCAAAAAAGACTTCATCTGGTGGACCTAAGAAGCCAAAAAGCAAGCCTACTCATCCTCCAACAGCCCAAATGGTAGATAATGCAATTAAAACATTGAAAGAAAGAGGTGGTTCTTCGTTATCTGCTATCAAGAAATTCTTAGCTGTAAATTACAAGGTTGATACCGAAAAATTAGCTCCATTTATTAGGAAGTATTTGAAAAGCGCTGTTGCTAGTGGTAAATTAATTCAGACAAAAGGCAAAGGTGCATCTGGTTCATTCAAATTACCAAGCTTAGCTAAAACGAAAACTGAAGGTAATAAAACCACTGTGAATAAGAAATCTGCAGCAAAGAAATCAGAAAATAAATCAAAAGAGAAAGCAATTAAAAGCGAAAAAAAGAAGAGTGATAAAAAGAAAACTGAAAAGAAAAAAGCAGCTACTTCTGCAGCTAAAGGTGCTAAAAAAGCCGGCTCTCCAAAGGCAAAACCTTCAAAACCAAAACAACAAAAACCTAAAAAAGAGAAAACGGCAAAAGCAGCTCCAAAAACACCAAAAGCTCCAAAACCGAAAAAACTTGCAGCCCCAAAAAAGACAACCGCCAAGAAAGCAGCGAAAAAATAAATTCTTCGCATTAAGAATCTACTTAAATCAATACGTAACCACTGAAAAAAGTGGAGATAGAAAAACATGGCTAAAAGTCATATTTTTAAGACAGAAGTAAAAATCAAAAAGCATATAAGCCCTTTTCAGGGCTACAAATTATATAAACGAAGAGTTTACATATACATATTACACATGTTATACTAATACACAATCAATACAAATAGTTTTTTCTTAAGATTTTTCATAAAATGAAATTATCAAGTATGTGATTCTGATAAAATGTATTTTATAAATTATATGCGACGTAGAATATTTTGTTCTTTTTATTTTTTTATTAGAAAATTTTATTATTTAATATTTTTTACTCCTTTCTAATTTTATAACAAAATTTTTCATATTACCGCCATTTCATATTATTTAAGTATACAGTAGATCCTTATTAGCCCATTACATCAATACAAAAACAACAAAAAATTGATAAAGGTGTGTGTACATATAAAAGCGTATGTATGTACATAATATAAATGTCCATGTAGATTTTGTATGTACATTTATAAAAATTTTCAAAATTTAATTATAAATTATTTAAAATAATTAAAAATTATATTATACGAATCTATTCATTCGAATAATGAAAAAATGACATCATAAAATTAAAAAGGATAAACATTTTAAGTACTGAATAAGAATTTAATATTTTGTATGAAGGCATGTATCAGAATTCAGAATGACTTTAATTTGATTATAAATTGATTAATAAATATGACACAAATGTAAGTTATTTAATAAAAATTTGTGAAATATAAATAAAGAATATAAACTATGATTTATTTAAGAAATTATTAAAAATTATTCATTGGAATTTGAGAAAAAGTAATTTTTATTAAAATTATCGGAAAATTTCAACTGAAATTTTATAAAAAAATTTAAATATTTGTTAAATTTAATAATAAATGGTAAATATATAAAATATTTTAGGTAGAAAAAAATGTATACTTTCGATATTTGACAGAAATGATGACAAAAATATTTGTATAAATTTTATACAATTAATTAATTGAAAAAAAGCTGAACAAAAAATGAGAAGAATTTGAAGAAATGCAAACAAAAAATTAAGAAGAGTCTACATTCAGATGCTCACGAGTTAACATGGTATGTATGTTGTTAACGGTTGGATAAAGTACAACAAAATACATGTACAATATTAAATTGCAACTAGCAAGTATACAATCATTCCATATACATAACTAAGTAAGTGTATCTCGTTTTTATAGAAGGCAGATTACAAGTGTGTTACGGTTGTTAATTTTTGTTTATTTTAAAAAGTTTTGATTTTTGAGTGGTAAAATTAATATTTGCTTCAAGAAGATTTTCAATAATAGTGAAAAAAAAAAAAGTTAAAGTATGGCAGAAACAGGAAATACAGAAGCAGCTGCTGCAGCTACCAATGTTGAGGCAAAAAAGTCAAAAAAGACTTCATCTGGTGGACCTAAGAAGCCAAAAAGCAAGCCTACTCATCCTCCAACAGCCCAAATGGTAGATAATGCAATTAAAACATTGAAAGAAAGAGGTGGTTCTTCGTTATCTGCTATCAAGAAATTCTTAGCTGTAAATTACAAGGTTGATACCGAAAAATTAGCTCCATTTATTAGGAAGTATTTGAAAAGCGCTGTTGCTAGTGGTAAATTAATTCAGACAAAAGGCAAAGGTGCATCTGGTTCATTCAAATTACCAAGCTTAGCTAAAACGAAAACTGAAGGTAATAAAACCACTGTGAATAAGAAATCTGCAGCAAAGAAATCAGAAAATAAATCAAAAGAGAAAGCAATTAAAAGCGAAAAAAAGAAGAGTGATAAAAAGAAAACTGAAAAGAAAAAAGCAGCTACTTCTGCAGCTAAAGGTGCTAAAAAAGCCGGCTCTCCAAAGGCAAAACCTTCAAAACCAAAACAACAAAAACCTAAAAAAGAGAAAACGGCAAAAGCAGCTCCAAAAACACCAAAAGCTCCAAAACCGAAAAAACTTGCAGCCCCAAAAAAGACAACCGCCAAGAAAGCAGCGAAAAAATAAATTCTTCGCATTAAGAATCTACTTAAATCAATACGTAACCACTGAAAAAAGTGGAGATAGAAAAACATGGCTAAAAGTCATATTTTTAAGACAGAAGTAAAAATCAAAAAGCATATAAGCCCTTTTCAGGGCTACAAATTATATAAACGAAGAGTTTACATATACATATTACACATGTTATACTAATACACAATCAATACAAATAGTTTTTTCTTAAGATTTTTCATAAAATGAAATTATCAAGTATGTGATTCTGATAAAATGTATTTTATAAATTATATGCGACGTAGAATATTTTGTTCTTTTTATTTTTTTATTAGAAAATTTTATTATTTAATATTTTTTACTCCTTTCTAATTTTATAACAAAATTTTTCATATTACCGCCATTTCATATTATTTAAGTATACAGTAGATCCTTATTAGCCCATTACATCAATACAAAAACAACAAAAAATTGATAAAGGTGTGTGTACATATAAAAGCGTATGTATGTACATAATATAAATGTCCATGTAGATTTTGTATGTACATTTATAAAAATTTTCAAAATTTAATTATAAATTATTTAAAATAATTAAAAATTATATTATACGAATCTATTCATTCGAATAATGAAAAAATGACATCATAAAATTAAAAAGGATAAACATTTTAAGTACTGAATAAGAATTTAATATTTTGTATGAAGGCATGTATCAGAATTCAGAATGACTTTAATTTGATTATAAATTGATTAATAAATATGACACAAATGTAAGTTATTTAATAAAAATTTGTGAAATATAAATAAAGAATATAAACTATGATTTATTTAAGAAATTATTAAAAATTATTCATTGGAATTTGAGAAAAAGTAATTTTTATTAAAATTATCGGAAAATTTCAACTGAAATTTTATAAAAAAATTTAAATATTTGTTAAATTTAATAATAAATGGTAAATATATAAAATATTTTAGGTAGAAAAAAATGTATACTTTCGATATTTGACAGAAATGATGACAAAAATATTTGTATAAATTTTATACAATTAATTAATTGAAAAAAAGCTGAACAAAAAATGAGAAGAATTTGAAGAAATGCAAACAAAAAATTAAGAAGAGTCTACATTCAGATGCTCACGAGTTAACATGGTATGTATGTTGTTAACGGTTGGATAAAGTACAACAAAATACATGTACAATATTAAATTGCAACTAGCAAGTATACAATCATTCCATATACATACATAACTAAGTATGTGTATCTCGTTTTTATAGAAGGCAGATTACAAGTGTGTTACGGTTGTTAATTTTTGTTTATTTTAAAAAGTTTTGATTTTTGAGTGGTAAAATTAATATTTGCTTCAAGAAGATTTTCAATAATAGTGAAAAAAAAAAAAGTTAAAGTATGGCAGAAACAGGAAATACAGAAGCAGCTGCTGCAGCTACCAATGTTGAGGCAAAAAAGTCAAAAAAGACTTCATCTGGTGGACCTAAGAAGCCAAAAAGCAAGCCTACTCATCCTCCAACAGCCCAAATGGTAGATAATGCAATTAAAACATTGAAAGAAAGAGGTGGTTCTTCGTTATCTGCTATCAAGAAATTCTTAGCTGTAAATTACAAGGTTGATACCGAAAAATTAGCTCCATTTATTAGGAAGTATTTGAAAAGCGCTGTTGCTAGTGGTAAATTAATTCAGACAAAAGGCAAAGGTGCATCTGGTTCATTCAAATTACCAAGCTTAGCTAAAACGAAAACTGAAGGTAATAAAACCACTGTGAATAAGAAATCTGCAGCAAAGAAATCAGAAAATAAATCAAAAGAGAAAGCAATTAAAAGCGAAAAAAAGAAGAGTGATAAAAAGAAAACTGAAAAGAAAAAAGCAGCTACTTCTGCAGCTAAAGGTGCTAAAAAAGCCGGCTCTCCAAAGGCAAAACCTTCAAAACCAAAACAACAAAAACCTAAAAAAGAGAAAACGGCAAAAGCAGCTCCAAAAACACCAAAAGCTCCAAAACCGAAAAAACTTGCAGCCCCAAAAAAGACAACCGCCAAGAAAGCAGCGAAAAAATAAATTCTTCGCATTAAGAATCTACTTAAATCAATACGTAACCACTGAAAAAAGTGGAGATAGAAAAACATGGCTAAAAGTCATATTTTTAAGACAGAAGTAAAAATCAAAAAGCATATAAGCCCTTTTCAGGGCTACAAATTATATAAACGAAGAGTTTACATATACATATTACACATGTTATACTAATACACAATCAATACAAATAGTTTTTTCTTAAGATTTTTCATAAAATGAAATTATCAAGTATGTGATTCTGATAAAATGTATTTTATAAATTATATGCGACGTAGAATATTTTGTTCTTTTTATTTTTTTATTAGAAAATTTTATTATTTAATATTTTTTACTCCTTTCTAATTTTATAACAAAATTTTTCATATTACCGCCATTTCATATTATTTAAGTATACAGTAGATCCTTATTAGCCCATTACATCAATACAAAAACAACAAAAAATTGATAAAGGTGTGTGTACATATAAAAGCGTATGTATGTACATAATATAAATGTCCATGTAGATTTTGTATGTACATTTATAAAAATTTTCAAAATTTAATTATAAATTATTTAAAATAATTAAAAATTATATTATACGAATCTATTCATTCGAATAATGAAAAAATGACATCATAAAATTAAAAAGGATAAACATTTTAAGTACTGAATAAGAATTTAATATTTTGTATGAAGGCATGTATCAGAATTCAGAATGACTTTAATTTGATTATAAATTGATTAATAAATATGACACAAATGTAAGTTATTTAATAAAAATTTGTGAAATATAAATAAAGAATATAAACTATGATTTATTTAAGAAATTATTAAAAATTATTCATTGGAATTTGAGAAAAAGTAATTTTTATTAAAATTATCGGAAAATTTCAACTGAAATTTTATAAAAAATTTTAAATATTTGTTAAATTTAATAATAAATGGTAAATATATAAAATATTTTAGGTAGAAAAAAATGTATACTTTCGATATTTGACAGAAATGATGACAAAAATATTTGTATAAATTTTATACAATTAATTAATTGAAAAAAAGCTGAACAAAAAATGAGAAGAATTTGAAGAAATGCAAACAAAAAATTAAGAAGAGTCTACATTCAGATGCTCACGAGTTAACATGGTATGTATGTTGTTAACGGTTGGATAAAGTACAACAAAGTACATGTACAATATTAAATTGCAACTAGCAAGTATACAATCATTACATATACATAACTAACTAAGTGTAGTGTATCTCGTTTTTATAGAAGACAGATTACAAGTGTGTTACGGTTGTTAATTTTTGTTTATTTTTAAAAGTTTTGATTTTTGAGTGGTAAAATTAATATTTGCTTCAAGAAGATTTTCAATAATAGTGAAAAAAAAAAGTTAAAGTATGGCAGAAACAGGAAATACAGAAGCAGCTGCTGCAGCTACCAATGTTGAGGCAAAAAAGTCAAAAAAGACTTCATCTGGTGGACCTAAGAAGCCAAAAAGCAAGCCTACTCATCCTCCAACAGCCCAAATGGTAGATAATGCAATTAAAACATTGAAAGAAAGAGGTGGTTCTTCGTTATCTGCTATCAAGAAATTCTTAGCTGTAAATTACAAGGTTGATACCGAAAAATTAGCTCCATTTATTAGGAAGTATTTGAAAAGCGCTGTTGCTAGTGGTAAATTAATTCAGACAAAAGGCAAAGGTGCATCTGGTTCATTCAAATTACCAAGCTTAGCTAAAACGAAAACTGAAGGTAATAGAACCACTGTGAATAAGAAATCTGCAGCAAAGAAATCAGAAAATAAATCAAAAGAGAAAGCAATTAAAAGCGAAAAAAAGAAGAGTGATAAAAAGAAAACTGAAAAGAAAAAAGCAGCTACTTCTGCAGCTAAAGGTGCTAAAAAAGCCGGCTCTCCAAAGGCAAAACCTTCAAAACCAAAACAACAAAAACCTAAAAAAGAGAAAACGGCAAAAGCAGCTCCAAAAACACCAAAAGCTCCAAAACCGAAAAAACTTGCAGCCCCAAAAAAGACAACCGCCAAGAAAGCAGCGAAAAAATAAATTCTTCGCATTAAGAATCTACTTAAATCAATACGTAACCACTGGAAAAAGTGGAGATAGAAAAACATGGCTAAAAGTCATATTTTTAAGACAGAAGTAAAAATCAAAAAGCATATAAGCCCTTTTCAGGGCTACAAATTATATAAACGAAGAGTTTACATATACATATTACACATGTTATACTAATACACAATCAATACAAATAGTTTTTTCTTAAGATTTTTCATAAAATGAAATTATCAAGTATGTGATTCTGATAAAATGTATTTTATAAATTATATGCGACGTAGAATATTTTGTTCTTTTTATTTTTTTATTAGAAAATTTTATTATTTAATATTTTTTACTCCTTTCTAATTTTATAACAAAATTTTTCATATTACCGCCATTTCATATTATTTAAGTATACAGTAGATCCTTATTAGCCCATTACATCAATACAAAAACAAAAAAATATTGATAAAGTTGTGTACATATAAAAGCGTATGTATGTACATAATATAAATGTCCATGTAGATTTTGTATGTACATTTATAAAAATTTTCAAAATTTAATTATAAATTATTTAAAATAATTAAAAATTATATTATACGAATCTATTCATTCGAATAATGAAAAAATGACATCATAAAATTAAAAAGGATAAATATTTTAAGTACTGAATAAGAATTTAATATTTTGTATGAAGGCATGTATCAGAATTCAGAATGACTTTAATTTGATTATAAATTGATTAATAAATATGACACAAATGTAAGTTATTTAATAAAAATTTGTGAAATATAAATAAAGAATATAAACTATGATTTATTTAAGAAATTATTAAAAATTATTCATTGGAATTTGAGAAAAAGTAATTTTTATTAAAATTATCGGAAAATTTCAACTGAAATTTTATAAAAAAATTTAAATATTTGTTAAATTTAATAATAAATGGTAAATATATAAAATATTTTAGGTAGAAAAAAATGTATACTTTCGATATTTGACAGAAATGATGACAAAAATATTTGTATAAATTTTATACAATTAATTAATTGAAAAAAAGCTGAACAAAAAATGAGAAGAATTTGAAGAAATGCAAACAAAAAATTAAGAAGAGTCTACATTCAGATGCTCACGAGTTAACATGGTATGTATGTTGTTAACAGTTGGATAAAGTACAACAAAGTACATGTACAATATTAAATTGCAACTAGCAAATATACAATCATTACATATACATAACTAACTAAGTGTATCTCGTTTTTATAGAAGGTAGATTACAAGTGTGTTACGGTTGTTAATTTTTGTTTATTTTAAAAAGTTTTGATTTTTGAGTGGTAAAATTAATATTTGCTTCAAGAAGATTTTCAATAATAGTGAAAAAAAAAAGTTAAAGTATGACAGAAACAGGAAATACAGAAGCAGCTGCTGCAGCTACCAATGTTGAGGCAAAAAAGTCAAAAAAGACTTCATCTGGTGGACCTAAGAAGCCAAAAAGCAAGCCTACTCATCCTCCAACAGCCCAAATGGTAGATAATGCAATTAAAACATTGAAAGAAAGAGGTGGTTCTTCGTTATCTGCTATCAAGAAATTCTTAGCTGTAAATTACAAGGTTGATACCGAAAAATTAGCTCCATTTATTAGGAAGTATTTGAAAAGCGCTGTTGCTAGTGGTAAATTAATTCAGACAAAAGGCAAAGGTGCATCTGGTTCATTCAAATTACCAAGCTTAGCTAAAACGAAAACTGAAGGTAATAAAACCACTGTGAATAAGAAATCTGCAGCAAAGAAATCAGAAAATAAATCAAAAGAGAAAGCAATTAAAAGCGAAAAAAAGAAGAGTGATAAAAAGAAAACTGAAAAGAAAAAAGCAGCTACTTCTGCAGCTAAAGGTGCTAAAAAAGCCGGCTCTCCAAAGGCAAAACCTTCAAAACCAAAACAACAAAAACCTAAAAAAGAGAAAACGGCAAAAGCAGCTCCAAAACCAAAAAAACTTGCAGCCCCAAAAAAGACAACCGCCAAGAAAGCAGCGAAAAAATAAATTCTTCGCATTAAGAATCTACTTAAATCAATACGTAACCACTGGAAAAAGTGGAGATAGAAAAACATGGCTAAAAGTCATATTTTTAAGACAGAAGTAAAAATCAAAAAGCATATAAGCCCTTTTCAGGGCTACAAATTATATAAACGAAGAGTTTACATATACATATTACACATGTTATACTAATACACAATCAATACAAATAGTTTTTTCTTAAGATTTTTCATAAAATGAAATTATCAAGTATGAGATTCTGATAAAATGTATTTTATAAATTATATGCGACATAGAATATTTTCTTCCTTTTATTTTTTTATTAGAAAATTTTATTATTTAATATTTTTTACTCCTTTCTAATTTTATAACAAAATTTTTCATATTACCGCCATTTCATATTATTTAAGTATACAGTAGATCCTTATTAGCCCATTACATCAATACAAAAACAACAAAAAATTGATAAAGGTGTGTACATATAAAAGCGTATGTATGTACATAATATAAATGTCCATGTAGATTTTGTATGTACATTTATAAAAATTTTCAAAATTTAATTATAAATTATTTAAAATAATTAAAAATTATATTATACGAATCTATTCATTCGAATAATGAAAAAATGACATCATAAAATTAAAAAGGATAAATATTTTAAGTACTGAATAAGAATTTAATATTTTGTATGAAGGCATGTATCAGAATTCAGAATGACTTTAATTTGATTATAAATTGATTAATAAATATGACACAAATGTAAGTTATTTAATAAAAATTTGTGAAATATAAATAAAGAATATAAACTATGATTTATTTAAGAAATTATTAAAAATTATTCATTGGAATTTGAGAAAAAGTAATTTTTATTAAAATTATCGGAAAATTTCAACTGAAATTTTATAAAAAAATTTAAATATTTGTTAAATTTAATAATAAATGGTAAATATATAAAATATTTTAGGTAGAAAAAAATGTATACTTTCGATATTTGACAGAAATGATGACAAAAATATTTGTATAAATTTTATACAATTAATTAATTGAAAAAAAGCTGAACAAAAAATGAGAAGAATTTGAAGAAATGCAAACAAAAAATTAAGAAGAGTCTACATTCAGATGCTCACGAGTTAACATGGTATGTATGTTGTTAACGGTTGGATAAAGTACAACAAAGTACATGTACAATATTAAATTGCAACTAGCAAGTATACAATCATTACATATACATAACTAACTAAGTGTATCTCGTTTTTATAGAAGACAGATTACAAGTGTGTTACGGTTGTTAATTTTTGTTTATTTTAAAAAGTTTTGATTTTTGAGTGGTAAAATTAATATTTGCTTCAAGAAGATTTTCAATAATAGTGAAAAAAAAAAGGTTCAAGTATGGCAGAAACGAAATACAGAAGCAGCTGCTGCAGCTACCAATGTTGAGGCAAAAAAGTCAAAAAAGACTTCATCTGGTGGACCTAAGAAGCCAAAAAGCAAGCCTACTCATCCTCCAACAGCCCAAATGGTAGATAATGCAATTAAAACATTGAAAGAAAGAGGTGGTTCTTCGTTATCTGCTATCAAGAAATTCTTAGCTGTAAATTACAAGGTTGATACCGAAAAATTAGCTCCATTTATTAGGAAGTATTTGAAAAGCGCTGTTGCTAGTGGTAAATTAATTCAGACAAAAGGCAAAGGTGCATCTGGTTCATTCAAATTACCAAGCTTAGCTAAAACGAAAACTGAAGGTAATAGAACCACTGTGAATAAGAAATCTGCAGCAAAGAAATCAGAAAATAAATCAAAAGAGAAAGCAATTAAAAGCGAAAAAAAGAAGAGTGATAAAAAGAAAACTGAAAAGAAAAAAGCAGCTACTTCTACAGCTAAAGGTGCTAAAAAAGCCGGCTCTCCAAAGGCAAAACCTTCAAAACCAAAACAACAAAAACCTAAAAAAGAGAAAACGGCAAAAGCAGCTCCAAAAACACCAAAAGCTCCAAAACCGAAAAAACTTGCAGCCCCAAAAAAAACAACCGCCAAGAAAGTAGCGAAAAAATAAATTCTTCGCATTAAGAATCTACTTAAATCAATACGTAACCACTGAAAAAAGTGGAGATAGAAAAACATGGCTTAAAGTCATATTTTTAAGACAGAAGTAAAAATCAAAAAGCATATAAGCCCTTTTCAGGGCTACAAATTATATAAACGAAGAGTTTACATATACATATTACACATGTTATACTAATACACAATCAATACAAATAGTTTTTTCTTAAGATTTTTCATAAAATGAAATTATCAAGTATGTGATTCTGATAAAATGTATTTTATAAATTATATGCGACATAGAATATTTTGTTCTTTTTATTTTTTTATTAGAAAATTTTATTATTTAATATTTTTTACTCCTTTCTAATTTTATAACAAAATTTTTCATATTACCGCCATTTCATATTATTTAAGTATACAGTAGATCCTTATTAGCCCATTACATCAATACAAAAACAACAAAAAATTGATAAAGGTGTGTACATATAAAAGCGTATGTATGTACATAATATAAATGTCCATGTAGATTTTGTATGTACATTTATAAAAATTTTCAAAATTTAATTATAAATTATTTAAAATAATTAAAAATTATATTATACGAATCTATTCATTCGAATAATGAAAAAATGACATCATAAAATTAAAAAGGATAAATATTTTAAGTACTGAATAAGAATTTAATATTTTGTATGAAGGCATGTATCAGAATTCAGAATGACTTTAATTTGATTATAAATTGATTAATAAATATGACACAAATGTAAGTTATTTAATAAAAATTTGTGAAATATAAATAAAGAATATAAACTATGATTTATTTAAGAAATTATTAAAAATTATTCATTGGAATTTGAGAAAAAGTAATTTTTATTAAAATTATCGGAAAATTTCAACTGAAATTTTATAAAAAAATTTAAATATTTGTTAAATTTAATAATAAATGGTAAATATATAAAATATTTTAGGTAGAAAAAAATGTATACTTTCGATATTTGACAGAAATGATGACAAAAATATTTGTATAAATTTTATACAATTAATTAATTGAAAAAAAGCTGAACAAAAAATGAGAAGAATTTGAAGAAATGCAAACAAAAAATTAAGAAGAGTCTACATTCAGATGCTCACGAGTTAACATGGTATGTATGTTGTTAACGGTTGGATAAAGTACAACAAAATACATGTACAATATTAAATTGCAACTAGCAAGTATACAATCATTACATATACATAACTAAGTAAGTGTATCTCGTTTTTATAAAAGCCAGATTACAAGTGTGTTACGGTTGTTAATTTTTGTTTATTTTAAAAAGTTTTGATTTTTGAGTGGTAAAATTAATATTTGCTTCAAGAAGATTTTCAATAATAGTGAAAAAAAAAAGGTTAAAGTATGGCAGAAACGAAATACAGAAGCAGCTGCTGCAGCTACCAATGTTGAGGCAAAAAAGTCAAAAAAGACTTCATCTGGTGGACCTAAGAAGCCAAAAAGCAAGCCTACTCATCCTCCAACAGCCCAAATGGTAGATAATGCAATTAAAACATTGAAAGAAAGAGGTGGTTCTTCGTTATCTGCTATCAAGAAATTCTTAGCTGTAAATTACAAGGTTGATACCGAAAAATTAGCTCCATTTATTAGGAAGTATTTGAAAAGCGCTGTTGCTAGTGGTAAATTAATTCAGACAAAAGGCAAAGGTGCATCTGGTTCATTCAAATTACCAAGCTTAGCTAAAACGAAAACTGAAGGTAATAGAACCACTGTGAATAAGAAATCTGCAGCAAAGAAATCAGAAAATAAATCAAAAGAGAAAGCAATTAAAAGCGAAAAAAAGAAGAGTGATAAAAAGAAAACTGAAAAGAAAAAAGCAGCTACTTCTGCAGCTAAAGGTGCTAAAAAAGCCGGCTCTCCAAAGGCAAAACCTTCAAAACCAAAACAACAAAAACCTAAAAAAGAGAAAACGGCAAAAGCAGCTCCAAAAACACCAAAAGCTCCAAAACCGAAAAAACTTGCAGCCCCAAAAAAGACAACCGCCAAGAAAGCAGCGAAAAAATAAATTCTTCGCATTAAGAATCTACTTAAATCAATACGTAACCACTGGAAAAAGTGGAGATAAAAAACATGGCTAAAAGTCATATTTTTAAGACAGAAGTAAAAATCAAAAAGCATATAAGCCCTTTTCAGGGCTACAAATTATATAAACGAAGAGTTTACATATATACATATTACACATGTTATACTAATACACAATCAATACAAATAGTTTTTTCTTAAGATTTTTCATAAAATGAAATTATCAAGTATGTGATTCTGATAAAATGTATTTTATAAATTATATGCGACGTAGAATATTTTGTTCTTTTTATTTTTTTATTAGAAAATTTTATTATTTAATATTTTTTACTCCTTTCTAATTTTATAACAAAATTTTTCATATTACCGCCATTTCATATTATTTAAGTATACAGTAGATCCTTATTAGCCCATTACATCAATACAAAAACAAAAAAAAATTGATAAAGGTGTGTACATATAAAAGCGTATGTATGTACAAAATATAAATGTCCATGTAGATTTTGTATGTACATTTATAAAAATTTTCAAAATTTAATTATAAATTATTTAAAATAATTAAAAATTATATTATACGAATCTATTCATTCGAATAATGAAAAAATGACATCATAAAATTAAAAAGGATAAATATTTTAAGTACTGAATAAGAATTTAATATTTTGTATGAAGGCATGTATCAGAATTCAGAATGACTTTAATTTGATTATAAATTGATTAATAAATATGACACAAATGTAAGTTATTTAATAAAAATTTGTGAAATATAAATAAAGAATATAAACTATGATTTATTTAAGAAATTATTAAAAATTATTCATTGGAATTTGAGAAAAAGTAATTTTTATTAAAATTATCGGAAAATTTCAACTGAAATTTTATAAAAAAATTTAAATATTTGTTAAATTTAATAATAAATGGTAAATATATAAAATATTTTAGGTAGAAAAAAATGTATACTTTCGATATTTGACAGAAATGATGACAAAAATATTTGTATAAATTTTATACAATTAATTAATTGAAAAAAAGCTGAACAAAAAATGAGAAGAATTTGAAGAAATGCAAACAAAAAATTAAGAAGAGTCTACATTCAGATGCTCACGAGTTAACATGGTATGTATGTTGTTAACAGTTGGATAAAGTACAACAAAGTACATGTACAATATTAAATTGCAACTAGCAAATATACAATCATTACATATACATAACTAACTAAGTGTATCTCGTTTTTATAGAAGGTAGATTACAAGTGTGTTACGGTTGTTAATTTTTGTTTATTTTAAAAAGTTTTGATTTTTGAGTGGTAAAATTAATATTTGCTTCAAGAAGATTTTCAATAATAGTGAAAAAAAAAAGTTAAAGTATGACAGAAACAGGAAATACAGAAGCAGCTGCTGCAGCTACCAATGTTGAGGCAAAAAAGTCAAAAAAGACTTCATCTGGTGGACCTAAGAAGCCAAAAAGCAAGCCTACTCATCCTCCAACAGCCCAAATGGTAGATAATGCAATTAAAACATTGAAAGAAAGAGGTGGTTCTTCGTTATCTGCTATCAAGAAATTCTTAGCTGTAAATTACAAGGTTGATACCGAAAAATTAGCTCCATTTATTAGGAAGTATTTGAAAAGCGCTGTTGCTAGTGGTAAATTAATTCAGACAAAAGGCAAAGGTGCATCTGGTTCATTCAAATTACCAAGCTTAGCTAAAACGAAAACTGAAGGTAATAAAACCACTGTGAATAAGAAATCTGCAGCAAAGAAATCAGAAAATAAATCAAAAGAGAAAGCAATTAAAAGCGAAAAAAAGAAGAGTGATAAAAAGAAAACTGAAAAGAAAAAAGCAGCTACTTCTGCAGCTAAAGGTGCTAAAAAAGCCGGCTCTCCAAAGGCAAAACCTTCAAAACCAAAACAACAAAAACCTAAAAAAGAGAAAACGGCAAAAGCAGCTCCAAAACCAAAAAAACTTGCAGCCCCAAAAAAGACAACCGCCAAGAAAGCAGCGAAAAAATAAATTCTTCGCATTAAGAATCTACTTAAATCAATACGTAACCACTGGAAAAAGTGGAGATAGAAAAACATGGCTAAAAGTCATATTTTTAAGACAGAAGTAAAAATCAAAAAGCATATAAGCCCTTTTCAGGGCTACAAATTATATAAACGAAGAGTTTACATATACATATTACACATGTTATACTAATACACAATCAATACAAATAGTTTTTTCTTAAGATTTTTCATAAAATGAAATTATCAAGTATGTGATTCTGATAAAATGTATTTTATAAATTATATGCGACATAGAATATTTTGTTCCTTTTATTTTTTTATTAGAAAATTTTATTATTTAATATTTTTTACTCCTTTCTAATTTTATAACAAAATTTTTCATATTACCGCCATTTCATATTATTTAAGTATACAGTAGATCCTTATTAGCCCATTACATCAATACAAAAACAAAAAAAAATTGATAAAGGTGTGTACATATAAAAGCGTATGTATGTACATAATATAAATGTCCATGTAGATTTTGTATGTACATTTATAAAAATTTTCAAAATTTAATTATAAATTATTTAAAATAATTAAAAATTATATTATACGAATCTATTCATTCGAATAATGAAAAAATGACATCATAAAATTAAAAAGGATAAATATTTTAAGTACTGAATAAGAATTTAATATTTTGTATGAAGGCATGTATCAGAATTCAGAATGACTTTAATTTGATTATAAATTGATTAATAAATATGACACAAATGTAAGTTATTTAATAAAAATTTGTGAAATATAAATAAAGAATATAAACTATGATTTATTTAAGAAATTATTAAAAATTATTCATTGGAATTTGAGAAAAAGTAATTTTTATTAAAATTATCGGAAAATTTCAACTGAAATTTTATAAAAAAATTTAAATATTTGTTAAATTTAATAATAAATGGTAAATATATAAAATATTTTAGGTAGAAAAAAATGTATACTTTCGATATTTGACAGAAATGATGACAAAAATATTTGTATAAATTTTATACAATTAATTAATTGAAAAAAAGCTGAACAAAAAATGAGAAGAATTTGAAGAAATGCAAACAAAAAATTAAGAAGAGTCTACATTCAGATGCTCACGAGTTAACATGGTATGTATGTTGTTAACAGTTGGATAAAGTACAACAAAGTACATGTACAATATTAAATTGCAACTAGCAAATATACAATCATTACATATACATAACTAACTAAGTGTATCTCGTTTTTATAGAAGGCAGATTACAAGTGTGTTACGGTTGTTAATTTTTGTTTATTTTAAAAAGTTTTGATTTTTGAGTGGTAAAATTAATATTTGCTTCAAGAAGATTTTCAATAATAGTGAAAAAAAAAAGGTTAAAGTATGGCAGAAACGAAATACAGAAGCAGCTGCTGCAGCTACCAATGTTGAGGCAAAAAAGTCAAAAAAGACTTCATCTGGTGGACCTAAGAAGCCAAAAAGCAAGCCTACTCATCCTCCAACAGCCCAAATGGTAGATAATGCAATTAAAACATTGAAAGAAAGAGGTGGTTCTTCGTTATCTGCTATCAAGAAATTCTTAGCTGTAAATTACAAGGTTGATACCGAAAAATTAGCTCCATTTATTAGGAAGTATTTGAAAAGCGCTGTTGCTAGTGGTAAATTAATTCAGACAAAAGGCAAAGGTGCATCTGGTTCATTCAAATTACCAAGCTTAGCTAAAACGAAAACTGAAGGTAATAAAACCACTGTGAATAAGAAATCTGCAGCAAAGAAATCAGAAAATAAATCAAAAGAGAAAGCAATTAAAAGCGAAAAAAAGAAGAGTGATAAAAAGAAAACTGAAAAGAAAAAAGCAGGTACTTCTGCAGCTAAAGGTGCTAAAAAAGCCGGCTCTCCAAAGGCAAAACCTTCAAAACCAAAACAACAAAAACCTAAAAAAGAGAAAACGGCAAAAGCAGCTCCAAAACCAAAAAAACTTGCAGCCCCAAAAAAGACAACCGCCAAGAAAGCAGCGAAAAAATAAATTCTTCGCATTAAGAATCTACTTAAATCAATACGTAACCACTGGAAAAAGTGGAGATAGAAAAACATGGCTAAAAGTCATATTTTTAAGACAGAAGTAAAAATCAAAAAGCATATAAGCCCTTTTCAGGGCTACAAATTATATAAACGAAGAGTTTACATATACATATTACACATGTTATACTAATACACAATCAATACAAATAGTTTTTTCTTAAGATTTTTCATAAAATGAAATTATCAAGTATGTGATTCTGATAAAATGTATTTTATAAATTATATGCGACATAGAATATTTTGTTCCTTTTATTTTTTTATTAGAAAATTTTATTATTTAATATTTTTTACTCCTTTCTAATTTTATAACAAAATTTTTCATATTACCGCCATTTCATATTATTTAAGTATACAGTAGATCCTTATTAGCCCATTACATCAATACAAAAACAAAAAAAAATTGATAAAGGTGTGTACATATAAAAGCGTATGTATGTACATAATATAAATGTCCATGTAGATTTTGTATGTACATTTATAAAAATTTTCAAAATTTAATTATAAATTATTTAAAATAATTAAAAATTATATTATACGAATCTATTCATTCGAATAATGAAAAAATGACATCATAAAATTAAAAAGGATAAATATTTTAAGTACTGAATAAGAATTTAATATTTTGTATGAAGGCATGTATCAGAATTCAGAATGACTTTAATTTGATTATAAATTGATTAATAAATATGACACAAATGTAAGTTATTTAATAAAAATTTGTGAAATATAAATAAAGAATATAAACTATGATTTATTTAAGAAATTATTAAAAATTATTCATTGGAATTTGAGAAAAAGTAATTTTTATTAAAATTATCGGAAAATTTCAACTGAAATTTTATAAAAAAATTTAAATATTTGTTAAATTTAATAATAAATGGTAAATATATAAAATATTTTAGGTAGAAAAAAATGTATACTTTCGATATTTGACAGAAATGATGACAAAAATATTTGTATAAATTTTATACAATTAATTAATTGAAAAAAAGCTGAACAAAAAATGAGAAGAATTTGAAGAAATGCAAACAAAAAATTAAGAAGAGTCTACATTCAGATGCTCACGAGTTAACATGGTATGTATGTTGTTAACGGTTGGATAAAGTACAACAAAGTACATGTACAATATTAAATTGCAACTAGCAAGTATACAATCATTACATATACATAACTAAGTAAGTGTATCTCGTTTTTATAGAAGGCAGATTACAAGTGTGTTACGGTTGTTAATTTTTGTTTATTTTAAAAAGTTTTGATTTTTGAGTGGTAAAATTAATATTTGCTTCAAGAAGATTTTCAATAATAGTGAAAAAAAAAAGGTTAAAGTATGGCAGAAACGAAATACAGAAGCAGCTGCTGCAGCTACCAATGTTGAGGCAAAAAAGTCAAAAAAGACTTCATCTGGTGGACCTAAGAAGCCAAAAAGCAAGCCTACTCATCCTCCAACAGCCCAAATGGTAGATAATGCAATTAAAACATTGAAAGAAAGAGGTGGTTCTTCGTTATCTGCTATCAAGAAATTCTTAGCTGTAAATTACAAGGTTGATACCGAAAAATTAGCTCCATTTATTAGGAAGTATTTGAAAAGCGCTGTTGCTAGTGGTAAATTAATTCAGACAAAAGGCAAAGGTGCATCTGGTTCATTCAAATTACCAAGCTTAGCTAAAACGAAAACTGAAGGTAATAAAACCACTGTGAATAAGAAATCTGCAGCAAAGAAATCAGAAAATAAATCAAAAGAGAAAGCAATTAAAAGCGAAAAAAAGAAGAGTGATAAAAAGAAAACTGAAAAGAAAAAAGCAGCTACTTCTGCAGCTAAAGGTGCTAAAAAAGCCGGCTCTCCAAAGGCAAAACCTTCAAAACCAAAACAACAAAAACCTAAAAAAGAGAAAACGGCAAAAGCAGCTCCAAAACCAAAAAAACTTGCAGCCCCAAAAAAGACAACCGCCAAGAAAGCAGCGAAAAAATAAATTCTTCGCATTAAGAATCTACTTAAATCAATACGTAACCACTGGAAAAAGTGGAGATAGAAAAACATGGCTAAAAGTCATATTTTTAAGACAGAAGTAAAAATCAAAAAGCATATAAGCCCTTTTCAGGGCTACAAATTATATAAACGAAGAGTTTACATATATACATATTACACATGTTATACTAATACACAATCAATACAAATAGTTTTTTCTTAAGATTTTTCATAAAATGAAATTATCAAGTATGTGATTCTGATAAAATGTATTTTATAAATTATATGCGACATAGAATATTTTGTTCTTTTTATTTTTTTATTAGAAAATTTTATTATTTAATATTTTTTACTCCTTTCTAATTTTATAACAAAATTTTTCATATTACCGCCATTTCATATTATTTAAGTATACAGTAGATCCCTATTAGCCCATTACATCAATACAAAAACAAAAAAAAAATTGATAAAGGTGTGTACATATAAAAGCGTATGTATGTACATAATATAAATGTCCATGTAGATTTTGTATGTACATTTATAAAAATTTTCAAAATTTAATTATAAATTATTTAAAATAATTAAAAATTATATTATACGAATCTATTCATTCGAATAATGAAAAAATGACATCATAAAATTAAAAAGGATAAACATTTTAAGTACTGAATAAGAATTTAATATTTTGTATGAAGGCATGTATCAGAATTCAGAATGACTTTAATTTGATTATAAATTGATTAATAAATATGACACAAATGTAAGTTATTTAATAAAAATTTGTGAAATATAAATAAAGAATATAAACTATGATTTATTTAAGAAATTATTAAAAATTATTCATTGGAATTTGAGAAAAAGTAATTTTTATTAAAATTATCGGAAAATTTCAACTGAAATTTTATAAAAAAATTTAAATATTTGTTAAATTTAATAATAAATGGTAAATATATAAAATATTTTAGGTAGAAAAAAATGTATACTTTCGATATTTGACAGAAATGATGACAAAAATATTTGTATAAATTTTATACAATTAATTAATTGAAAAAAAGCTGAACAAAAAATGAGAAGAATTTGAAGAAATGCAAACAAAAAATTAAGAAGAGTCTACATTCAGATGCTCACGAGTTAACATGGTATGTATGTTGTTAACGGTTGGATAAAGTACAACAAAGTACATGTACAATATTAAATTGCAACTAGCAAGTATACAATCATTACATATACATAACTAAGTAAGTGTATCTCGTTTTTATAGAAGGCAGATTACAAGTGTGTTACGGTTGTTAATTTTTGTTTATTTTAAAAAGTTTTGATTTTTGAGTGGTAAAATTAATATTTGCTTCAAGAAGATTTTCAATAATAGTGAAAAAAAAAAGGTTAAAGTATGGCAGAAACGAAATACAGAAGCAGCTGCTGCAGCTACCAATGTTGAGGCAAAAAAGTCAAAAAAGACTTCATCTGGTGGACCTAAGAAGCCAAAAAGCAAGCCTACTCATCCTCCAACAGCCCAAATGGTAGATAATGCAATTAAAACATTGAAAGAAAGAGGTGGTTCTTCGTTATCTGCTATCAAGAAATTCTTAGCTGTAAATTACAAGGTTGATACCGAAAAATTAGCTCCATTTATTAGGAAGTATTTGAAAAGCGCTGTTGCTAGTGGTAAATTAATTCAGACAAAAGGCAAAGGTGCATCTGGTTCATTCAAATTACCAAGCTTAGCTAAAACGAAAACTGAAGGTAATAAAACCACTGTGAATAAGAAATCTGCAGCAAAGAAATCAGAAAATAAATCAAAAGAGAAAGCAATTAAAAGCGAAAAAAAGAAGAGTGATAAAAAGAAAACTGAAAAGAAAAAAGCAGGTACTTCTGCAGCTAAAGGTGCTAAAAAAGCCGGCTCTCCAAAGGCAAAACCTTCAAAACCAAAACAACAAAAACCTAAAAAAGAGAAAACGGCAAAAGCAGCTCCAAAACCAAAAAAACTTGCAGCCCCAAAAAAGACAACCGCCAAGAAAGCAGCGAAAAAATAAATTCTTCGCATTAAGAATCTACTTAAATCAATACGTAACCACTGGAAAAAGTGGAGATAGAAAAACATGGCTAAAAGTCATATTTTTAAGACAGAAGTAAAAATCAAAAAGCATATAAGCCCTTTTCAGGGCTACAAATTATATAAACGAAGAGTTTACATATACATATTACACATGTTATACTAATACACAATCAATACAAATAGTTTTTTCTTAAGATTTTTCATAAAATGAAATTATCAAGTATGTGATTCTGATAAAATGTATTTTATAAATTATATGCGACATAGAATATTTTGTTCCTTTTATTTTTTTATTAGAAAATTTTATTATTTAATATTTTTTACTCCTTTCTAATTTTATAACAAAATTTTTCATATTACCGCCATTTCATATTATTTAAGTATACAGTAGATCCTTATTAGCCCATTACATCAATACAAAAACAAAAAAAAATTGATAAAGGTGTGTACATATAAAAGCGTATGTATGTACATAATATAAATGTCCATGTAGATTTTGTATGTACATTTATAAAAATTTTCAAAATTTAATTATAAATTATTTAAAATAATTAAAAATTATATTATACGAATCTATTCATTCGAATAATGAAAAAATGACATCATAAAATTAAAAAGGATAAATATTTTAAGTACTGAATAAGAATTTAATATTTTGTATGAAGGCATGTATCAGAATTCAGAATGACTTTAATTTGATTATAAATTGATTAATAAATATGACACAAATGTAAGTTATTTAATAAAAATTTGTGAAATATAAATAAAGAATATAAACTATGATTTATTTAAGAAATTATTAAAAATTATTCATTGGAATTTGAGAAAAAGTAATTTTTATTAAAATTATCGGAAAATTTCAACTGAAATTTTATAAAAAAATTTAAATATTTGTTAAATTTAATAATAAATGGTAAATATATAAAATATTTTAGGTAGAAAAAAATGTATACTTTCGATATTTGACAGAAATGATGACAAAAATATTTGTATAAATTTTATACAATTAATTAATTGAAAAAAAGCTGAACAAAAAATGAGAAGAATTTGAAGAAATGCAAACAAAAAATTAAGAAGAGTCTACATTCAGATGCTCACGAGTTAACATGGTATGTATGTTGTTAACGGTTGGATAAAGTACAACAAAGTACATGTACAATATTAAATTGCAACTAGCAAGTATACAATCATTACATATACATAACTAAGTAAGTGTATCTCGTTTTTATAGAAGGCAGATTACAAGTGTGTTACGGTTGTTAATTTTTGTTTATTTTAAAAAGTTTTGATTTTTGAGTGGTAAAATTAATATTTGCTTCAAGAAGATTTTCAATAATAGTGAAAAAAAAAAGGTTAAAGTATGGCAGAAACGAAATACAGAAGCAGCTGCTGCAGCTACCAATGTTGAGGCAAAAAAGTCAAAAAAGACTTCATCTGGTGGACCTAAGAAGCCAAAAAGCAAGCCTACTCATCCTCCAACAGCCCAAATGGTAGATAATGCAATTAAAACATTGAAAGAAAGAGGTGGTTCTTCGTTATCTGCTATCAAGAAATTCTTAGCTGTAAATTACAAGGTTGATACCGAAAAATTAGCTCCATTTATTAGGAAGTATTTGAAAAGCGCTGTTGCTAGTGGTAAATTAATTCAGACAAAAGGCAAAGGTGCATCTGGTTCATTCAAATTACCAAGCTTAGCTAAAACGAAAACTGAAGGTAATAAAACCACTGTGAATAAGAAATCTGCAGCAAAGAAATCAGAAAATAAATCAAAAGAGAAAGCAATTAAAAGCGAAAAAAAGAAGAGTGATAAAAAGAAAACTGAAAAGAAAAAAGCAGCTACTTCTGCAGCTAAAGGTGCTAAAAAAGCCGGCTCTCCAAAGGCAAAACCTTCAAAACCAAAACAACAAAAACCTAAAAAAGAGAAAACGGCAAAAGCAGCTCCAAAACCAAAAAAACTTGCAGCCCCAAAAAAGACAACCGCCAAGAAAGCAGCGAAAAAATAAATTCTTCGCATTAAGAATCTACTTAAATCAATACGTAACCACTGGAAAAAGTGGAGATAGAAAAACATGGCTAAAAGTCATATTTTTAAGACAGAAGTAAAAATCAAAAAGCATATAAGCCCTTTTCAGGGCTACAAATTATATAAACGAAGAGTTTACATATATACATATTACACATGTTATACTAATACACAATCAATACAAATAGTTTTTTCTTAAGATTTTTCATAAAATGAAATTATCAAGTATGTGATTCTGATAAAATGTATTTTATAAATTATATGCGACATAGAATATTTTGTTCTTTTTATTTTTTTATTAGAAAATTTTATTATTTAATATTTTTTACTCCTTTCTAATTTTATAACAAAATTTTTCATATTACCGCCATTTCATATTATTTAAGTATACAGTAGATCCCTATTAGCCCATTACATCAATACAAAAACAAAAAAAAAATTGATAAAGGTGTGTACATATAAAAGCGTATGTATGTACATAATATAAATGTCCATGTAGATTTTGTATGTACATTTATAAAAATTTTCAAAATTTAATTATAAATTATTTAAAATAATTAAAAATTATATTATACGAATCTATTCATTCGAATAATGAAAAAATGACATCATAAAATTAAAAAGGATAAACATTTTAAGTACTGAATAAGAATTTAATATTTTGTATGAAGGCATGTATCAGAATTCAGAATGACTTTAATTTGATTATAAATTGATTAATAAATATGACACAAATGTAAGTTATTTAATAAAAATTTGTGAAATATAAATAAAGAATATAAACTATGATTTATTTAAGAAATTATTAAAAATTATTCATTGGAATTTGAGAAAAAGTAATTTTTATTAAAATTATCGGAAAATTTCAACTGAAATTTTATAAAAAAATTTAAATATTTGTTAAATTTAATAATAAATGGTAAATATATAAAATATTTTAGGTAGAAAAAAATGTATACTTTCGATATTTGACAGAAATGATGACAAAAATATTTGTATAAATTTTATACAATTAATTAATTGAAAAAAAGCTGAACAAAAAATGAGAAGAATTTGAAGAAATGCAAACAAAAAATTAAGAAGAGTCTACATTCAGATGCTCACGAGTTAACATGGTATGTATGTTGTTAACAGTTGGATAAAGTACAACAAAGTACATGTACAATATTAAATTGCAACTAGCAAATATACAATCATTACATATACATAACTAACTAAGTGTATCTCGTTTTTATAGAAGGTAGATTACAAGTGTGTTACGGTTGTTAATTTTTGTTTATTTTAAAAAGTTTTGATTTTTGAGTGGTAAAATTAATATTTGCTTCAAGAAGATTTTCAATAATAGTGAAAAAAAAAAGTTAAAGTATGACAGAAACAGGAAATACAGAAGCAGCTGCTGCAGCTACCAATGTTGAGGCAAAAAAGTCAAAAAAGACTTCATCTGGTGGACCTAAGAAGCCAAAAAGCAAGCCTACTCATCCTCCAACAGCCCAAATGGTAGATAATGCAATTAAAACATTGAAAGAAAGAGGTGGTTCTTCGTTATCTGCTATCAAGAAATTCTTAGCTGTAAATTACAAGGTTGATACCGAAAAATTAGCTCCATTTATTAGGAAGTATTTGAAAAGCGCTGTTGCTAGTGGTAAATTAATTCAGACAAAAGGCAAAGGTGCATCTGGTTCATTCAAATTACCAAGCTTAGCTAAAACGAAAACTGAAGGTAATAGAACCACTGTGAATAAGAAATCTGCAGCAAAGAAATCAGAAAATAAATCAAAAGAGAAAGCAATTAAAAGCGAAAAAAAGAAGAGTGATAAAAAGAAAACTGAAAAGAAAAAAGCAGCTACTTCTGCAGCTAAAGGTGCTAAAAAAGCCGGCTCTCCAAAGGCAAAACCTTCAAAACCAAAACAACAAAAACCTAAAAAAGAGAAAACGGCAAAAGCAGCTCCAAAAACACCAAAAGCTCCAAAACCGAAAAAACTTGCAGCCCCAAAAAAGACAACCGCCAAGAAAGCAGCGAAAAAATAAATTCTTCGCATTAAGAATCTACTTAAATCAATACGTAACCACTGGAAAAAGTGGAGATAGAAAAACATGGCTAAAAGTCATATTTTTAAGACAGAAGTAAAAATCAAAAAGCATATAAGCCCTTTTCAGGGCTACAAATTATATAAACGAAGAGTTTACATATATACATATTACACATGTTATACTAATACACAATCAATACAAATAGTTTTTTCTTAAGATTTTTCATAAAATGAAATTATCAAGTATGTGATTCTGATAAAATGTATTTTATAAATTATATGCGACATAGAATATTTTGTTCTTTTTATTTTTTTATTAGAAAATTTTATTATTTAATATTTTTTACTCCTTTCTAATTTTATAACAAAATTTTTCATATTACCGCCATTTCATATTATTTAAGTATACAGTAGATCCCTATTAGCCCATTACATCAATACAAAAACAAAAAAAAAATTGATAAAGGTGTGTACATATAAAAGCGTATGTATGTACATAATATAAATGTCCATGTAGATTTTGTATGTACATTTATAAAAATTTTCAAAATTTAATTATAAATTATTTAAAATAATTAAAAATTATATTATACGAATCTATTCATTCGAATAATGAAAAAATGACATCATAAAATTAAAAAGGATAAACATTTTAAGTACTGAATAAGAATTTAATATTTTGTATGAAGGCATGTATCAGAATTCAGAATGACTTTAATTTGATTATAAATTGATTAATAAATATGACACAAATGTAAGTTATTTAATAAAAATTTGTGAAATATAAATAAAGAATATAAACTATGATTTATTTAAGAAATTATTAAAAATTATTCATTGGAATTTGAGAAAAAGTAATTTTTATTAAAATTATCGGAAAATTTCAACTGAAATTTTATAAAAAAATTTAAATATTTGTTAAATTTAATAATAAATGGTAAATATATAAAATATTTTAGGTAGAAAAAAATGTATACTTTCGATATTTGACAGAAATGATGACAAAAATATTTGTATAAATTTTATACAATTAATTAATTGAAAAAAAGCTGAACAAAAAATGAGAAGAATTTGAAGAAATGCAAACAAAAAATTAAGAAGAGTCTACATTCAGATGCTCACGAGTTAACATGGTATGTATGTTGTTAACAGTTGGATAAAATACAACAAAGTACATGTACAATATTAAATTGCAACTAGCAAATATACAATCATTACATATACATAACTAACTAAGTGTATCTCGTTTTTATAGAAGGTAGATTACAAGTGTGTTACGGTTGTTAATTTTTGTTTATTTTAAAAAGTTTTGATTTTTGAGTGGTAAAATTAATATTTGCTTCAAGAAGATTTTCAATAATAGTGAAAAAAAAAAGTTAAAGTATGACAGAAACAGGAAATACAGAAGCAGCTGCTGCAGCTACCAATGTTGAGGCAAAAAAGTCAAAAAAGACTTCATCTGGTGGACCTAAGAAGCCAAAAAGCAAGCCTACTCATCCTCCAACAGCCCAAATGGTAGATAATGCAATTAAAACATTGAAAGAAAGAGGTGGTTCTTCGTTATCTGCTATCAAGAAATTCTTAGCTGTAAATTACAAGGTTGATACCGAAAAATTAGCTCCATTTATTAGGAAGTATTTGAAAAGCGCTGTTGCTAGTGGTAAATTAATTCAGACAAAAGGCAAAGGTGCATCTGGTTCATTCAAATTACCAAGCTTAGCTAAAACGAAAACTGAAGGTAATAAAACCACTGTGAATAAGAAATCTGCAGCAAAGAAATCAGAAAATAAATCAAAAGAGAAAGCAATTAAAAGCGAAAAAAAGAAGAGTGATAAAAAGAAAACTGAAAAGAAAAAAGCAGCTACTTCTGCAGCTAAAGGTGCTAAAAAAGCCGGCTCTCCAAAGGCAAAACCTTCAAAACCAAAACAACAAAAACCTAAAAAAGAGAAAACGGCAAAAGCAGCTCCAAAACCAAAAAAACTTGCAGCCCCAAAAAAGACAACCGCCAAGAAAGCAGCGAAAAAATAAATTCTTCGCATTAAGAATCTACTTAAATCAATACGTAACCACTGGAAAAAGTGGAGATAGAAAAACATGGCTAAAAGTCATATTTTTAAGACAGAAGTAAAAATCAAAAAGCATATAAGCCCTTTTCAGGGCTACAAATTATATAAACGAAGAGTTTACATATACATATTACACATGTTATACTAATACACAATCAATACAAATAGTTTTTTCTTAAGATTTTTCATAAAATGAAATTATCAAGTATGTGATTCTGATAAAATGTATTTTATAAATTATATGCGACATAGAATATTTTGTTCTTTTTATTTTTTTATTAGAAAATTTTATTATTTAATATTTTTTACTCCTTTCTAATTTTATAACAAAATTTTTCATATTACCGCCATTTCATATTATTTAAGTATACAGTAGATCCTTATTAGCCCATTACATCAATACAAAAACAACAAAAAATTGATAAAGGTGTGTACATATAAAAGCGTATGTATGTACATAATATAAATGTCCATGTAGATTTTGTATGTACATTTATAAAAATTTTCAAAATTTAATTATAAATTATTTAAAATAATTAAAAATTATATTATACGAATCTATTCATTCGAATAATGAAAAAATGACATCATAAAATTAAAAAGGATAAACATTTTAAGTACTGAATAAGAATTTAATATTTTGTATGAAGGCATGTATCAGAATTCAGAATGACTTTAATTTGATTATAAATTGATTAATAAATATGACACAAATGTAAGTTATTTAATAAAAATTTGTGAAATATAAATAAAGAATATAAACTATGATTTATTTAAGAAATTATTAAAAATTATTCATTGGAATTTGAGAAAAAGTAATTTTTATTAAAATTATCGGAAAATTTCAACTGAAATTTTATAAAAAAATTTAAATATTTGTTAAATTTAATAATAAATGGTAAATATATAAAATATTTTAGGTAGAAAAAAATGTATACTTTCGATATTTGACAGAAATGATGACAAAAATATTTGTATAAATTTTATACAATTAATTAATTGAAAAAAAGCTGAACAAAAAATGAGAAGAATTTGAAGAAATGCAAACAAAAAATTAAGAAGAGTCTACATTCAGATGCTCACGAGTTAACATGGTATGTATGTTGTTAACGGTTGGATAAAGTACAACAAAATACATGTACAATATTAAATTGCAACTAGCAAGTATACAATCATTCCATATACATAACTAAGTAAGTGTATCTCGTTTTTATAGAAGGCAGATTACAAGTGTGTTACGGTTGTTAATTTTTGTTTATTTTAAAAAGTTTTGATTTTTGAGTGGTAAAATTAATATTTGCTTCAAGAAGATTTTCAATAATAGTGAAAAAAAAAAAAGTTAAAGTATGGCAGAAACAGGAAATACAGAAGCAGCTGCTGCAGCTACCAATGTTGAGGCAAAAAAGTCAAAAAAGACTTCATCTGGTGGACCTAAGAAGCCAAAAAGCAAGCCTACTCATCCTCCAACAGCCCAAATGGTAGATAATGCAATTAAAACATTGAAAGAAAGAGGTGGTTCTTCGTTATCTGCTATCAAGAAATTCTTAGCTGTAAATTACAAGGTTGATACCGAAAAATTAGCTCCATTTATTAGGAAGTATTTGAAAAGCGCTGTTGCTAGTGGTAAATTAATTCAGACAAAAGGCAAAGGTGCATCTGGTTCATTCAAATTACCAAGCTTAGCTAAAACGAAAACTGAAGGTAATAAAACCACTGTGAATAAGAAATCTGCAGCAAAGAAATCAGAAAATAAATCAAAAGAGAAAGCAATTAAAAGCGAAAAAAAGAAGAGTGATAAAAAGAAAACTGAAAAGAAAAAAGCAGCTACTTCTGCAGCTAAAGGTGCTAAAAAAGCCGGCTCTCCAAAGGCAAAACCTTCAAAACCAAAACAACAAAAACCTAAAAAAGAGAAAACGGCAAAAGCAGCTCCAAAAACACCAAAAGCTTCAAAACCGAAAAAACTTGCAGCCCCAAAAAAGACAACCGCCAAGAAAGCAGCGAAAAAATAAATTCTTCGCATTAAGAATCTACTTAAATCAATACGTAACCACTGAAAAAAGTGGAGATAGAAAAACATGGCTAAAAGTCATATTTTTAAGACAGAAGTAAAAATCAAAAAGCATATAAGCCCTTTTCAGGGCTACAAATTATATAAACGAAGAGTTTACATATACATATTACACATGTTATACTAATACACAATCAATACAAATAGTTTTTTCTTAAGATTTTTCATAAAATGAAATTATCAAGTATGTGATTCTGATAAAATGTATTTTATAAATTATATGCGACGTAGAATATTTTGTTCTTTTTATTTTTTTATTAGAAAATTTTATTATTTAATATTTTTTACTCCTTTCTAATTTTATAACAAAATTTTTCATATTACCGCCATTTCATATTATTTAAGTATACAGTAGATCCTTATTAGCCCATTACATCAATACAAAAACAAAAAAAAATTGATAAAGGTGTGTACATATAAAAGCGTATGTATGTACAAAATATAAATGTCCATGTAGATTTTGTATGTACATTTATAAAAATTTTCAAAATTTAATTATAAATTATTTAAAATAATTAAAAATTATATTATACGAATCTATTCATTCGAATAATGAAAAAATGACATCATAAAATTAAAAAGGATAAATATTTTAAGTACTGAATAAGAATTTAATATTTTGTATGAAGGCATGTATCAGAATTCAGAATGACTTTAATTTGATTATAAATTGATTAATAAATATGACACAAATGTAAGTTATTTAATAAAAATTTGTGAAATATAAATAAAGAATATAAACTATGATTTATTTAAGAAATTATTAAAAATTATTCATTGGAATTTGAGAAAAAGTAATTTTTATTAAAATTATCGGAAAATTTCAACTGAAATTTTATAAAAAAATTTAAATATTTGTTAAATTTAATAATAAATGGTAAATATATAAAATATTTTAGGTAGAAAAAAATGTATACTTTCGATATTTGACAGAAATGATGACAAAAATATTTGTATAAATTTTATACAATTAATTAATTGAAAAAAAGCTGAACAAAAAATGAGAAGAATTTGAAGAAATGCAAACAAAAAATTAAGAAGAGTCTACATTCAGATGCTCACGAGTTAACATGGTATGTATGTTGTTAACAGTTGGATAAAGTACAACAAAGTACATGTACAATATTAAATTGCAACTAGCAAATATACAATCATTACATATACATAACTAACTAAGTGTATCTCGTTTTTATAGAAGGTAGATTACAAGTGTGTTACGGTTGTTAATTTTTGTTTATTTTAAAAAGTTTTGATTTTTGAGTGGTAAAATTAATATTTGCTTCAAGAAGATTTTCAATAATAGTGAAAAAAAAAAGTTAAAGTATGACAGAAACAGGAAATACAGAAGCAGCTGCTGCAGCTACCAATGTTGAGGCAAAAAAGTCAAAAAAGACTTCATCTGGTGGACCTAAGAAGCCAAAAAGCAAGCCTACTCATCCTCCAACAGCCCAAATGGTAGATAATGCAATTAAAACATTGAAAGAAAGAGGTGGTTCTTCGTTATCTGCTATCAAGAAATTCTTAGCTGTAAATTACAAGGTTGATACCGAAAAATTAGCTCCATTTATTAGGAAGTATTTGAAAAGCGCTGTTGCTAGTGGTAAATTAATTCAGACAAAAGGCAAAGGTGCATCTGGTTCATTCAAATTACCAAGCTTAGCTAAAACGAAAACTGAAGGTAATAAAACCACTGTGAATAAGAAATCTGCAGCAAAGAAATCAGAAAATAAATCAAAAGAGAAAGCAATTAAAAGCGAAAAAAAGAAGAGTGATAAAAAGAAAACTGAAAAGAAAAAAGCAGCTACTTCTGCAGCTAAAGGTGCTAAAAAAGCCGGCTCTCCAAAGGCAAAACCTTCAAAACCAAAACAACAAAAACCTAAAAAAGAGAAAACGGCAAAAGCAGCTCCAAAACCAAAAAAACTTGCAGCCCCAAAAAAGACAACCGCCAAGAAAGCAGCGAAAAAATAAATTCTTCGCATTAAGAATCTACTTAAATCAATACGTAACCACTGGAAAAAGTGGAGATAGAAAAACATGGCTAAAAGTCATATTTTTAAGACAGAAGTAAAAATCAAAAAGCATATAAGCCCTTTTCAGGGCTACAAATTATATAAACGAAGAGTTTACATATACATATTACACATGTTATACTAATACACAATCAATACAAATAGTTTTTTCTTAAGATTTTTCATAAAATGAAATTATCAAGTATGTGATTCTGATAAAATGTATTTTATAAATTATATGCGACATAGAATATTTTGTTCCTTTTATTTTTTTATTAGAAAATTTTATTATTTAATATTTTTTACTCCTTTCTAATTTTATAACAAAATTTTTCATATTACCGCCATTTCATATTATTTAAGTATACAGTAGATCCTTATTAGCCCATTACATCAATACAAAAACAAAAAAAAATTGATAAAGGTGTGTACATATAAAAGCGTATGTATGTACATAATATAAATGTCCATGTAGATTTTGTATGTACATTTATAAAAATTTTCAAAATTTAATTATAAATTATTTAAAATAATTAAAAATTATATTATACGAATCTATTCATTCGAATAATGAAAAAATGACATCATAAAATTAAAAAGGATAAATATTTTAAGTACTGAATAAGAATTTAATATTTTGTATGAAGGCATGTATCAGAATTCAGAATGACTTTAATTTGATTATAAATTGATTAATAAATATGACACAAATGTAAGTTATTTAATAAAAATTTGTGAAATATAAATAAAGAATATAAACTATGATTTATTTAAGAAATTATTAAAAATTATTCATTGGAATTTGAGAAAAAGTAATTTTTATTAAAATTATCGGAAAATTTCAACTGAAATTTTATAAAAAAATTTAAATATTTGTTAAATTTAATAATAAATGGTAAATATATAAAATATTTTAGGTAGAAAAAAATGTATACTTTCGATATTTGACAGAAATGATGACAAAAATATTTGTATAAATTTTATACAATTAATTAATTGAAAAAAAGCTGAACAAAAAATGAGAAGAATTTGAAGAAATGCAAACAAAAAATTAAGAAGAGTCTACATTCAGATGCTCACGAGTTAACATGGTATGTATGTTGTTAACAGTTGGATAAAGTACAACAAAGTACATGTACAATATTAAATTGCAACTAGCAAATATACAATCATTACATATACATAACTAACTAAGTGTATCTCGTTTTTATAGAAGGCAGATTACAAGTGTGTTACGGTTGTTAATTTTTGTTTATTTTAAAAAGTTTTGATTTTTGAGTGGTAAAATTAATATTTGCTTCAAGAAGATTTTCAATAATAGTGAAAAAAAAAAGGTTAAAGTATGGCAGAAACGAAATACAGAAGCAGCTGCTGCAGCTACCAATGTTGAGGCAAAAAAGTCAAAAAAGACTTCATCTGGTGGACCTAAGAAGCCAAAAAGCAAGCCTACTCATCCTCCAACAGCCCAAATGGTAGATAATGCAATTAAAACATTGAAAGAAAGAGGTGGTTCTTCGTTATCTGCTATCAAGAAATTCTTAGCTGTAAATTACAAGGTTGATACCGAAAAATTAGCTCCATTTATTAGGAAGTATTTGAAAAGCGCTGTTGCTAGTGGTAAATTAATTCAGACAAAAGGCAAAGGTGCATCTGGTTCATTCAAATTACCAAGCTTAGCTAAAACGAAAACTGAAGGTAATAAAACCACTGTGAATAAGAAATCTGCAGCAAAGAAATCAGAAAATAAATCAAAAGAGAAAGCAATTAAAAGCGAAAAAAAGAAGAGTGATAAAAAGAAAACTGAAAAGAAAAAAGCAGCTACTTCTGCAGCTAAAGGTGCTAAAAAAGCCGGCTCTCCAAAGGCAAAACCTTCAAAACCAAAACAACAAAAACCTAAAAAAGAGAAAACGGCAAAAGCAGCTCCAAAAACACCAAAAGCTCCAAAACCGAAAAAACTTGCAGCCCCAAAAAAGACAACCGCCAAGAAAGCAGCGAAAAAATAAATTCTTCGCATTAAGAATCTACTTAAATCAATACGTAACCACTGGAAAAAGTGGAGATAGAAAAACATGGCTAAAAGTCATATTTTTAAGACAGAAGTAAAAATCAAAAAGCATATAAGCCCTTTTCAGGGCTACAAATTATATAAACGAAGAGTTTACATATACATATTACACATGTTATACTAATACACAATCAATACAAATAGTTTTTTCTTAAGATTTTTCATAAAATGAAATTATCAAGTATGTGATTCTGATAAAATGTATTTTATAAATTATATGCGACATAGAATATTTTGTTCCTTTTATTTTTTTATTAGAAAATTTTATTATTTAATATTTTTTACTCCTTTCTAATTTTATAACAAAATTTTTCATATTACCGCCATTTCATATTATTTAAGTATACAGTAGATCCTTATTAGCCCATTACATCAATACAAAAACAAAAAAAAATTGATAAAGGTGTGTACATATAAAAGCGTATGTATGTACATAATATAAATGTCCATGTAGATTTTGTATGTACATTTATAAAAATTTTCAAAATTTAATTATAAATTATTTAAAATAATTAAAAATTATATTATACGAATCTATTCATTCGAATAATGAAAAAATGACATCATAAAATTAAAAAGGATAAACATTTTAAGTACTGAATAAGAATTTAATATTTTGTATGAAGGCATGTATCAGAATTCAGAATGACTTTAATTTGATTATAAATTGATTAATAAATATGACACAAATGTAAGTTATTTAATAAAAATTTGTGAAATATAAATAAAGAATATAAACTATGATTTATTTAAGAAATTATTAAAAATTATTCATTGGAATTTGAGAAAAAGTAATTTTTATTAAAATTATCGGAAAATTTCAACTGAAATTTTATAAAAAAATTTAAATATTTGTTAAATTTAATAATAAATGGTAAATATATAAAATATTTTAGGTAGAAAAAAATGTATACTTTCGATATTTGACAGAAATGATGACAAAAATATTTGTATAAATTTTATACAATTAATTAATTGAAAAAAAGCTGAACAAAAAATGAGAAGAATTTGAAGAAATGCAAACAAAAAATTAAGAAGAGTCTACATTCAGATGCTCACGAGTTAACATGGTATGTATGTTGTTAACAGTTGGATAAAGTACAACAAAGTACATGTACAATATTAAATTGCAACTAGCAAATATACAATCATTACATATACATAACTAACTAAGTGTATCTCGTTTTTATAGAAGGCAGATTACAAGTGTGTTACGGTTGTTAATTTTTGTTTATTTTAAAAAGTTTTGATTTTTGAGTGGTAAAATTAATATTTGCTTCAAGAAGATTTTCAATAATAGTGAAAAAAAAAAGGTTAAAGTATGGCAGAAACGAAATACAGAAGCAGCTGCTGCAGCTACCAATGTTGAGGCAAAAAAGTCAAAAAAGACTTCATCTGGTGGACCTAAGAAGCCAAAAAGCAAGCCTACTCATCCTCCAACAGCCCAAATGGTAGATAATGCAATTAAAACATTGAAAGAAAGAGGTGGTTCTTCGTTATCTGCTATCAAGAAATTCTTAGCTGTAAATTACAAGGTTGATACCGAAAAATTAGCTCCATTTATTAGGAAGTATTTGAAAAGCGCTGTTGCTAGTGGTAAATTAATTCAGACAAAAGGCAAAGGTGCATCTGGTTCATTCAAATTACCAAGCTTAGCTAAAACGAAAACTGAAGGTAATAAAACCACTGTGAATAAGAAATCTGCAGCAAAGAAATCAGAAAATAAATCAAAAGAGAAAGCAATTAAAAGCGAAAAAAAGAAGAGTGATAAAAAGAAAACTGAAAAGAAAAAAGCAGCTACTTCTGCAGCTAAAGGTGCTAAAAAAGCCGGCTCTCCAAAGGCAAAACCTTCAAAACCAAAACAACAAAAACCTAAAAAAGAGAAAACGGCAAAAGCAGCTCCAAAACCAAAAAAACTTGCAGCCCCAAAAAAGACAACCGCCAAGAAAGCAGCGAAAAAATAAATTCTTCGCATTAAGAATCTACTTAAATCAATACGTAACCACTGGAAAAAGTGGAGATAGAAAAACATGGCTAAAAGTCATATTTTTAAGACAGAAGTAAAAATCAAAAAGCATATAAGCCCTTTTCAGGGCTACAAATTATATAAACGAAGAGTTTACATATACATATTACACATGTTATACTAATACACAATCAATACAAATAGTTTTTTCTTAAGATTTTTCATAAAATGAAATTATCAAGTATGTGATTCTGATAAAATGTATTTTATAAATTATATGCGACATAGAATATTTTGTTCCTTTTATTTTTTTATTAGAAAATTTTATTATTTAATATTTTTTACTCCTTTCTAATTTTATAACAAAATTTTTCATATTACCGCCATTTCATATTATTTAAGTATACAGTAGATCCTTATTAGCCCATTACATCAATACAAAAACAAAAAAAAATTGATAAAGGTGTGTACATATAAAAGCGTATGTATGTACATAATATAAATGTCCATGTAGATTTTGTATGTACATTTATAAAAATTTTCAAAATTTAATTATAAATTATTTAAAATAATTAAAAATTATATTATACGAATCTATTCATTCGAATAATGAAAAAATGACATCATAAAATTAAAAAGGATAAATATTTTAAGTACTGAATAAGAATTTAATATTTTGTATGAAGGCATGTATCAGAATTCAGAATGACTTTAATTTGATTATAAATTGATTAATAAATATGACACAAATGTAAGTTATTTAATAAAAATTTGTGAAATATAAATAAAGAATATAAACTATGATTTATTTAAGAAATTATTAAAAATTATTCATTGGAATTTGAGAAAAAGTAATTTTTATTAAAATTATCGGAAAATTTCAACTGAAATTTTATAAAAAAATTTAAATATTTGTTAAATTTAATAATAAATGGTAAATATATAAAATATTTTAGGTAGAAAAAAATGTATACTTTCGATATTTGACAGAAATGATGACAAAAATATTTGTATAAATTTTATACAATTAATTAATTGAAAAAAAGCTGAACAAAAAATGAGAAGAATTTGAAGAAATGCAAACAAAAAATTAAGAAGAGTCTACATTCAGATGCTCACGAGTTAACATGGTATGTATGTTGTTAACGGTTGGATAAAGTACAACAAAGTACATGTACAATATTAAATTGCAACTAGCAAGTATACAATCATTACATATACATAACTAACTAAGTGTATCTCGTTTTTATAGAAGGCAGATTACAAGTGTGTTACGGTTGTTAATTTTTGTTTATTTTAAAAAGTTTTGATTTTTGAGTGGTAAAATTAATATTTGCTTCAAGAAGATTTTCAATAATAGTGAAAAAAAAAAGGTTAAGGTATGGCAGAAACGAAATACAGAAGCAGCTGCTGCAGCTACCAATGTTGAGGCAAAAAAGTCAAAAAAGACTTCATCTGGTGGACCTAAGAAGCCAAAAAGCAAGCCTACTCATCCTCCAACAGCCCAAATGGTAGATAATGCAATTAAAACATTGAAAGAAAGAGGTGGTTCTTCGTTATCTGCTATCAAGAAATTCTTAGCTGTAAATTACAAGGTTGATACCGAAAAATTAGCTCCATTTATTAGGAAGTATTTGAAAAGCGCTGTTGCTAGTGGTAAATTAATTCAGACAAAAGGCAAAGGTGCATCTGGTTCATTCAAATTACCAAGCTTAGCTAAAACGAAAACTGAAGGTAATAAAACCACTGTGAATAAGAAATCTGCAGCAAAGAAATCAGAAAATAAATCAAAAGAGAAAGCAATTAAAAGCGAAAAAAAGAAGAGTGATAAAAAGAAAACTGAAAAGAAAAAAGCAGCTACTTCTGCAGCTAAAGGTGCTAAAAAAGCCGGCTCTCCAAAGGCAAAACCTTCAAAACCAAAACAACAAAAACCTAAAAAAGAGAAAACGGCAAAAGCAGCTCCAAAACCAAAAAAACTTGCAGCCCCAAAAAAGACAACCGCCAAGAAAGCAGCGAAAAAATAAATTCTTCGCATTAAGAATCTACTTAAATCAATACGTAACCACTGGAAAAAGTGGAGATAGAAAAACATGGCTAAAAGTCATATTTTTAAGACAGAAGTAAAAATCAAAAAGCATATAAGCCCTTTTCAGGGCTACAAATTATATAAACGAAGAGTTTACATATATACATATTACACATGTTATACTAATACACAATCAATACAAATAGTTTTTTCTTAAGATTTTTCATAAAATGAAATTATCAAGTATGTGATTCTGATAAAATGTATTTTATAAATTATATGCGACATAGAATATTTTGTTCTTTTTATTTTTTTATTAGAAAATTTTATTATTTAATATTTTTTACTCCTTTCTAATTTTATAACAAAATTTTTCATATTACCGCCATTTCATATTATTTAAGTATACAGTAGATCCCTATTAGCCCATTACATCAATACAAAAACAAAAAAAAAATTGATAAAGGTGTGTACATATAAAAGCGTATGTATGTACATAATATAAATGTCCATGTAGATTTTGTATGTACATTTATAAAAATTTTCAAAATTTAATTATAAATTATTTAAAATAATTAAAAATTATATTATACGAATCTATTCATTCGAATAATGAAAAAATGACATCATAAAATTAAAAAGGATAAACATTTTAAGTACTGAATAAGAATTTAATATTTTGTATGAAGGCATGTATCAGAATTCAGAATGACTTTAATTTGATTATAAATTGATTAATAAATATGACACAAATGTAAGTTATTTAATAAAAATTTGTGAAATATAAATAAAGAATATAAACTATGATTTATTTAAGAAATTATTAAAAATTATTCATTGGAATTTGAGAAAAAGTAATTTTTATTAAAATTATCGGAAAATTTCAACTGAAATTTTATAAAAAAATTTAAATATTTGTTAAATTTAATAATAAATGGTAAATATATAAAATATTTTAGGTAGAAAAAAATGTATACTTTCGATATTTGACAGAAATGATGACAAAAATATTTGTATAAATTTTATACAATTAATTAATTGAAAAAAAGCTGAACAAAAAATGAGAAGAATTTGAAGAAATGCAAACAAAAAATTAAGAAGAGTCTACATTCAGATGCTCACGAGTTAACATGGTATGTATGTTGTTAACAGTTGGATAAAGTACAACAAAGTACATGTACAATATTAAATTGCAACTAGCAAATATACAATCATTACATATACATAACTAACTAAGTGTATCTCGTTTTTATAGAAGGTAGATTACAAGTGTGTTACGGTTGTTAATTTTTGTTTATTTTAAAAAGTTTTGATTTTTGAGTGGTAAAATTAATATTTGCTTCAAGAAGATTTTCAATAATAGTGAAAAAAAAAAGTTAAAGTATGACAGAAACAGGAAATACAGAAGCAGCTGCTGCAGCTACCAATGTTGAGGCAAAAAAGTCAAAAAAGACTTCATCTGGTGGACCTAAGAAGCCAAAAAGCAAGCCTACTCATCCTCCAACAGCCCAAATGGTAGATAATGCAATTAAAACATTGAAAGAAAGAGGTGGTTCTTCGTTATCTGCTATCAAGAAATTCTTAGCTGTAAATTACAAGGTTGATACCGAAAAATTAGCTCCATTTATTAGGAAGTATTTGAAAAGCGCTGTTGCTAGTGGTAAATTAATTCAGACAAAAGGCAAAGGTGCATCTGGTTCATTCAAATTACCAAGCTTAGCTAAAACGAAAACTGAAGGTAATAAAACCACTGTGAATAAGAAATCTGCAGCAAAGAAATCAGAAAATAAATCAAAAGAGAAAGCAATTAAAAGCGAAAAAAAGAAGAGTGATAAAAAGAAAACTGAAAAGAAAAAAGCAGCTACTTCTGCAGCTAAAGGTGCTAAAAAAGCCGGCTCTCCAAAGGCAAAACCTTCAAAACCAAAACAACAAAAACCTAAAAAAGAGAAAACGGCAAAAGCAGCTCCAAAACCAAAAAAACTTGCAGCCCCAAAAAAGACAACCGCCAAGAAAGCAGCGAAAAAATAAATTCTTCGCATTAAGAATCTACTTAAATCAATACGTAACCACTGGAAAAAGTGGAGATAGAAAAACATGGCTAAAAGTCATATTTTTAAGACAGAAGTAAAAATCAAAAAGCATATAAGCCCTTTTCAGGGCTACAAATTATATAAACGAAGAGTTTACATATACATATTACACATGTTATACTAATACACAATCAATACAAATAGTTTTTTCTTAAGATTTTTCATAAAATGAAATTATCAAGTATGTGATTCTGATAAAATGTATTTTATAAATTATATGCGACATAGAATATTTTGTTCTTTTTATTTTTTTATTAGAAAATTTTATTATTTAATATTTTTTACTCCTTTCTAATTTTATAACAAAATTTTTCATATTACCGCCATTTCATATTATTTAAGTATACAGTAGATCCCTATTAGCCCATTACATCAATACAAAAACAAAAAAAAAATTGATAAAGGTGTGTACATATAAAAGCGTATGTATGTACATAATATAAATGTCCATGTAGATTTTGTATGTACATTTATAAAAATTTTCAAAATTTAATTATAAATTATTTAAAATAATTAAAAATTATATTATACGAATCTATTCATTCGAATAATGAAAAAATGACATCATAAAATTAAAAAGGATAAACATTTTAAGTACTGAATAAGAATTTAATATTTTGTATGAAGGCATGTATCAGAATTCAGAATGACTTTAATTTGATTATAAATTGATTAATAAATATGACACAAATGTAAGTTATTTAATAAAAATTTGTGAAATATAAATAAAGAATATAAACTATGATTTATTTAAGAAATTATTAAAAATTATTCATTGGAATTTGAGAAAAAGTAATTTTTATTAAAATTATCGGAAAATTTCAACTGAAATTTTATAAAAAAATTTAAATATTTGTTAAATTTAATAATAAATGGTAAATATATAAAATATTTTAGGTAGAAAAAAATGTATACTTTCGATATTTGACAGAAATGATGACAAAAATATTTGTATAAATTTTATACAATTAATTAATTGAAAAAAAGCTGAACAAAAAATGAGAAGAATTTGAAGAAATGCAAACAAAAAATTAAGAAGAGTCTACATTCAGATGCTCACGAGTTAACATGGTATGTATGTTGTTAACGGTTGGATAAAGTACAACAAAATACATGTACAATATTAAATTGCAACTAGCAAGTATACAATCATTCCATATACATAACTAAGTAAGTGTATCTCGTTTTTATAGAAGGCAGATTACAAGTGTGTTACGGTTGTTAATTTTTGTTTATTTTAAAAAGTTTTGATTTTTGAGTGGTAAAATTAATATTTGCTTCAAGAAGATTTTCAATAATAGTGAAAAAAAAAAAAGTTAAAGTATGGCAGAAACAGGAAATACAGAAGCAGCTGCTGCAGCTACCAATGTTGAGGCAAAAAAGTCAAAAAAGACTTCATCTGGTGGACCTAAGAAGCCAAAAAGCAAGCCTACTCATCCTCCAACAGCCCAAATGGTAGATAATGCAATTAAAACATTGAAAGAAAGAGGTGGTTCTTCGTTATCTGCTATCAAGAAATTCTTAGCTGTAAATTACAAGGTTGATACCGAAAAATTAGCTCCATTTATTAGGAAGTATTTGAAAAGCGCTGTTGCTAGTGGTAAATTAATTCAGACAAAAGGCAAAGGTGCATCTGGTTCATTCAAATTACCAAGCTTAGCTAAAACGAAAACTGAAGGTAATAAAACCACTGTGAATAAGAAATCTGCAGCAAAGAAATCAGAAAATAAATCAAAAGAGAAAGCAATTAAAAGCGAAAAAAAGAAGAGTGATAAAAAGAAAACTGAAAAGAAAAAAGCAGCTACTTCTGCAGCTAAAGGTGCTAAAAAAGCCGGCTCTCCAAAGGCAAAACCTTCAAAACCAAAACAACAAAAACCTAAAAAAGAGAAAACGGCAAAAGCAGCTCCAAAACCAAAAAAACTTGCAGCCCCAAAAAAGACAACCGCCAAGAAAGCAGCGAAAAAATAAATTCTTCGCATTAAGAATCTACTTAAATCAATACGTAACCACTGGAAAAAGTGGAGATAGAAAAACATGGCTAAAAGTCATATTTTTAAGACAGAAGTAAAAATCAAAAAGCATATAAGCCCTTTTCAGGGCTACAAATTATATAAACGAAGAGTTTACATATACATATTACACATGTTATACTAATACACAATCAATACAAATAGTTTTTTCTTAAGATTTTTCATAAAATGAAATTATCAAGTATGTGATTCTGATAAAATGTATTTTATAAATTATATGCGACATAGAATATTTTGTTCTTTTTATTTTTTTATTAGAAAATTTTATTATTTAATATTTTTTACTCCTTTCTAATTTTATAACAAAATTTTTCATATTACCGCCATTTCATATTATTTAAGTATACAGTAGATCCTTATTAGCCCATTACATCAATACAAAAACAACAAAAAATTGATAAAGGTGTGTACATATAAAAGCGTATGTATGTACATAATATAAATGTCCATGTAGATTTTGTATGTACATTTATAAAAATTTTCAAAATTTAATTATAAATTATTTAAAATAATTAAAAATTATATTATACGAATCTATTCATTCGAATAATGAAAAAATGACATCATAAAATTAAAAAGGATAAACATTTTAAGTACTGAATAAGAATTTAATATTTTGTATGAAGGCATGTATCAGAATTCAGAATGACTTTAATTTGATTATAAATTGATTAATAAATATGACACAAATGTAAGTTATTTAATAAAAATTTGTGAAATATAAATAAAGAATATAAACTATGATTTATTTAAGAAATTATTAAAAATTATTCATTGGAATTTGAGAAAAAGTAATTTTTATTAAAATTATCGGAAAATTTCAACTGAAATTTTATAAAAAAATTTAAATATTTGTTAAATTTAATAATAAATGGTAAATATATAAAATATTTTAGGTAGAAAAAAATGTATACTTTCGATATTTGACAGAAATGATGACAAAAATATTTGTATAAATTTTATACAATTAATTAATTGAAAAAAAGCTGAACAAAAAATGAGAAGAATTTGAAGAAATGCAAACAAAAAATTAAGAAGAGTCTACATTCAGATGCTCACGAGTTAACATGGTATGTATGTTGTTAACGGTTGGATAAAGTACAACAAAATACATGTACAATATTAAATTGCAACTAGCAAGTATACAATCATTCCATATACATAACTAAATAAGTGTATCTCGTTTTTATAGAAGGCAGATTACAAGTGTGTTACGGTTGTTAATTTTTGTTTATTTTAAAAAGTTTTGATTTTTGAGTGGTAAAATTAATATTTGCTTCAAGAAGATTTTCAATAATAGTGAAAAAAAAAAAAGTTAAAGTATGGCAGAAACAGGAAATACAGAAGCAGCTGCTGCAGCTACCAATGTTGAGGCAAAAAAGTCAAAAAAGACTTCATCTGGTGGACCTAAGAAGCCAAAAAGCAAGCCTACTCATCCTCCAACAGCCCAAATGGTAGATAATGCAATTAAAACATTGAAAGAAAGAGGTGGTTCTTCGTTATCTGCTATCAAGAAATTCTTAGCTGTAAATTACAAGGTTGATACCGAAAAATTAGCTCCATTTATTAGGAAGTATTTGAAAAGCGCTGTTGCTAGTGGTAAATTAATTCAGACAAAAGGCAAAGGTGCATCTGGTTCATTCAAATTACCAAGCTTAGCTAAAACGAAAACTGAAGGTAATAAAACCACTGTGAATAAGAAATCTGCAGCAAAGAAATCAGAAAATAAATCAAAAGAGAAAGCAATTAAAAGCGAAAAAAAGAAGAGTGATAAAAAGAAAACTGAAAAGAAAAAAGCAGCTACTTCTGCAGCTAAAGGTGCTAAAAAAGCCGGCTCTCCAAAGGCAAAACCTTCAAAACCAAAACAACAAAAACCTAAAAAAGAGAAAACGGCAAAAGCAGCTCCAAAAACACCAAAAGCTCCAAAACCGAAAAAACTTGCAGCCCCAAAAAAGACAACCGCCAAGAAAGCAGCGAAAAAATAAATTCTTCGCATTAAGAATCTACTTAAATCAATACGTAACCACTGAAAAAAGTGGAGATAGAAAAACATGGCTAAAAGTCATATTTTTAAGACAGAAGTAAAAATCAAAAAGCATATAAGCCCTTTTCAGGGCTACAAATTATATAAACGAAGAGTTTACATATACATATTACACATGTTATACTAATACACAATCAATACAAATAGTTTTTTCTTAAGATTTTTCATAAAATGAAATTATCAAGTATGTGATTCTGATAAAATGTATTTTATAAATTATATGCGACGTAGAATATTTTGTTCTTTTTATTTTTTTATTAGAAAATTTTATTATTTAATATTTTTTACTCCTTTCTAATTTTATAACAAAATTTTTCATATTACCGCCATTTCATATTATTTAAGTATACAGTAGATCCTTATTAGCCCATTACATCAATACAAAAACAAAAAAAAATTGATAAAGGTGTGTACATATAAAAGCGTATGTATGTACATAATATAAATGTCCATGTAGATTTTGTATGTACATTTATAAAAATTTTCAAAATTTAATTATAAATTATTTAAAATAATTAAAAATTATATTATACGAATCTATTCATTCGAATAATGAAAAAATGACATCATAAAATTAAAAAGGATAAATATTTTAAGTACTGAATAAGAATTTAATATTTTGTATGAAGGCATGTATCAGAATTCAGAATGACTTTAATTTGATTATAAATTGATTAATAAATATGACACAAATGTAAGTTATTTAATAAAAATTTGTGAAATATAAATAAAGAATATAAACTATGATTTATTTAAGAAATTATTAAAAATTATTCATTGGAATTTGAGAAAAAGTAATTTTTATTAAAATTATCGGAAAATTTCAACTGAAATTTTATAAAAAAATTTAAATATTTGTTAAATTTAATAATAAATGGTAAATATATAAAATATTTTAGGTAGAAAAAAATGTATACTTTCGATATTTGACAGAAATGATGACAAAAATATTTGTATAAATTTTATACAATTAATTAATTGAAAAAAAGCTGAACAAAAAATGAGAAGAATTTGAAGAAATGCAAACAAAAAATTAAGAAGAGTCTACATTCAGATGCTCACGAGTTAACATGGTATGTATGTTGTTAACAGTTGGATAAAGTACAACAAAGTACATGTACAATATTAAATTGCAACTAGCAAATATACAATCATTACATATACATAACTAACTAAGTGTATCTCGTTTTTATAGAAGGCAGATTACAAGTGTGTTACGGTTGTTAATTTTTGTTTATTTTAAAAAGTTTTGATTTTTGAGTGGTAAAATTAATATTTGCTTCAAGAAGATTTTCAATAATAGTGAAAAAAAAAAGTTAAAGTATGACAGAAACAGGAAATACAGAAGCAGCTGCTGCAGCTACCAATGTTGAGGCAAAAAAGTCAAAAAAGACTTCATCTGGTGGACCTAAGAAGCCAAAAAGCAAGCCTACTCATCCTCCAACAGCCCAAATGGTAGATAATGCAATTAAAACATTGAAAGAAAGAGGTGGTTCTTCGTTATCTGCTATCAAGAAATTCTTAGCTGTAAATTACAAGGTTGATACCGAAAAATTAGCTCCATTTATTAGGAAGTATTTGAAAAGCGCTGTTGCTAGTGGTAAATTAATTCAGACAAAAGGCAAAGGTGCATCTGGTTCATTCAAATTACCAAGCTTAGCTAAAACGAAAACTGAAGGTAATAAAACCACTGTGAATAAGAAATCTGCAGCAAAGAAATCAGAAAATAAATCAAAAGAGAAAGCAATTAAAAGCGAAAAAAAGAAGAGTGATAAAAAGAAAACTGAAAAGAAAAAAGCAGCTACTTCTGCAGCTAAAGGTGCTAAAAAAGCCGGCTCTCCAAAGGCAAAACCTTCAAAACCAAAACAACAAAAACCTAAAAAAGAGAAAACGGCAAAAGCAGCTCCAAAAACACCAAAAGCTCCAAAACCGAAAAAACTTGCAGCCCCAAAAAAAACAACCGCCAAGAAAGCAGCGAAAAAATAAATTCTTCGCATTAAGAATCTACTTAAATCAATACGTAACCACTGGAAAAAGTGGAGATAGAAAAACATGGCTAAAAGTCATATTTTTAAGACAGAAGTAAAAATCAAAAAGCATATAAGCCCTTTTCAGGGCTACAAATTATATAAACGAAGAGTTTACATATACATATTACACATGTTATACTAATACACAATCAATACAAATAGTTTTTTCTTAAGATTTTTCATAAAATGAAATTATCAAGTATGTGATTCTGATAAAATGTATTTTATAAATTATATGCGACGTAGAATATTTTGTTCTTTTTATTTTTTTATTAGAAAATTTTATTATTTAATATTTTTTACTCCTTTCTAATTTTATAACAAAATTTTTCATATTACCGCCATTTCATATTATTTAAGTATACAGTAGATCCTTATTAGCCCATTACATCAATACAAAAACAAAAAAAAATTGATAAAGGTGTGTACATATAAAAGCGTATGTATGTACATAATATAAATGTCCATGTAGATTTTGTATGTACATTTATAAAAATTTTCAAAATTTAATTATAAATTATTTAAAATAATTAAAAATTATATTATACGAATCTATTCATTCGAATAATGAAAAAATGACATCATAAAATTAAAAAGGATAAATATTTTAAGTACTGAATAAGAATTTAATATTTTGTATGAAGGCATGTATCAGAATTCAGAATGACTTTAATTTGATTATAAATTGATTAATAAATATGACACAAATGTAAGTTATTTAATAAAAATTTGTGAAATATAAATAAAGAATATAAACTATGATTTATTTAAGAAATTATTAAAAATTATTCATTGGAATTTGAGAAAAAGTAATTTTTATTAAAATTATCGGAAAATTTCAACTGAAATTTTATAAAAAAATTTAAATATTTGTTAAATTTAATAATAAATGGTAAATATATAAAATATTTTAGGTAGAAAAAAATGTATACTTTCGATATTTGACAGAAATGATGACAAAAATATTTGTATAAATTTTATACAATTAATTAATTGAAAAAAAGCTGAACAAAAAATGAGAAGAATTTGAAGAAATGCAAACAAAAAATTAAGAAGAGTCTACATTCAGATGCTCACGAGTTAACATGGTATGTATGTTGTTAACAGTTGGATAAAGTACAACAAAGTACATGTACAATATTAAATTGCAACTAGCAAATATACAATCATTCCATATACATAACTAAGTAAGTGTATCTCGTTTTTATAGAAGGTAGATTACAAGTGTGTTACGGTTGTTAATTTTTGTTTATTTTAAAAAGTTTTGATTTTTGAGTGGTAAAATTAATATTTGCTTCAAGAAGATTTTCAATAATAGTGAAAAAAAAAAGTTAAAGTATGACAGAAACAGGAAATACAGAAGCAGCTGCTGCAGCTACCAATGTTGAGGCAAAAAAGTCAAAAAAGACTTCATCTGGTGGACCTAAGAAGCCAAAAAGCAAGCCTACTCATCCTCCAACAGCCCAAATGGTAGATAATGCAATTAAAACATTGAAAGAAAGAGGTGGTTCTTCGTTATCTGCTATCAAGAAATTCTTAGCTGTAAATTACAAGGTTGATACCGAAAAATTAGCTCCATTTATTAGGAAGTATTTGAAAAGCGCTGTTGCTAGTGGTAAATTAATTCAGACAAAAGGCAAAGGTGCATCTGGTTCATTCAAATTACCAAGCTTAGCTAAAACGAAAACTGAAGGTAATAAAACCACTGTGAATAAGAAATCTGCAGCAAAGAAATCAGAAAATAAATCAAAAGAGAAAGCAATTAAAAGCGAAAAAAAGAAGAGTGATAAAAAGAAAACTGAAAAGAAAAAAGCAGCTACTTCTGCAGCTAAAGGTGCTAAAAAAGCCGGCTCTCCAAAGGCAAAACCTTCAAAACCAAAACAACAAAAACCTAAAAAAGAGAAAACGGCAAAAGCAGCTCCAAAAACACCAAAAGCTCCAAAACCGAAAAAACTTGCAGCCCCAAAAAAAACAACCGCCAAGAAAGCAGCGAAAAAATAAATTCTTCGCATTAAGAATCTACTTAAATCAATACGTAACCACTGGAAAAAGTGGAGATAGAAAAACATGGCTAAAAGTCATATTTTTAAGACAGAAGTAAAAATCAAAAAGCATATAAGCCCTTTTCAGGGCTACAAATTATATAAACGAAGAGTTTACATATACATATTACACATGTTATACTAATACACAATCAATACAAATAGTTTTTTCTTAAGATTTTTCATAAAATGAAATTATCAAGTATGTGATTCTGATAAAATGTATTTTATAAATTATATGCGACGTAGAATATTTTGTTCTTTTTATTTTTTTATTAGAAAATTTTATTATTTAATATTTTTTACTCCTTTCTAATTTTATAACAAAATTTTTCATATTACCGCCATTTCATATTATTTAAGTATACAGTAGATCCTTATTAGCCCATTACATCAATACAAAAACAAAAAAAAATTGATAAAGGTGTGTACATATAAAAGCGTATGTATGTACATAATATAAATGTCCATGTAGATTTTGTATGTACATTTATAAAAATTTTCAAAATTTAATTATAAATTATTTAAAATAATTAAAAATTATATTATACGAATCTATTCATTCGAATAATGAAAAAATGACATCATAAAATTAAAAAGGATAAATATTTTAAGTACTGAATAAGAATTTAATATTTTGTATGAAGGCATGTATCAGAATTCAGAATGACTTTAATTTGATTATAAATTGATTAATAAATATGACACAAATGTAAGTTATTTAATAAAAATTTGTGAAATATAAATAAAGAATATAAACTATGATTTATTTAAGAAATTATTAAAAATTATTCATTGGAATTTGAGAAAAAGTAATTTTTATTAAAATTATCGGAAAATTTCAACTGAAATTTTATAAAAAAATTTAAATATTTGTTAAATTTAATAATAAATGGTAAATATATAAAATATTTTAGGTAGAAAAAAATGTATACTTTCGATATTTGACAGAAATGATGACAAAAATATTTGTATAAATTTTATACAATTAATTAATTGAAAAAAAGCTGAACAAAAAATGAGAAGAATTTGAAGAAATGCAAACAAAAAATTAAGAAGAGTCTACATTCAGATGCTCACGAGTTAACATGGTATGTATGTTGTTAACAGTTGGATAAAGTACAACAAAGTACATGTACAATATTAAATTGCAACTAGCAAATATACAATCATTACATATACATAACTAACTAAGTGTATCTCGTTTTTATAGAAGGTAGATTACAAGTGTGTTACGGTTGTTAATTTTTGTTTATTTTAAAAAGTTTTGATTTTTGAGTGGTAAAATTAATATTTGCTTCAAGAAGATTTTCAATAATAGTGAAAAAAAAAAGTTAAAGTATGACAGAAACAGGAAATACAGAAGCAGCTGCTGCAGCTACCAATGTTGAGGCAAAAAAGTCAAAAAAGACTTCATCTGGTGGACCTAAGAAGCCAAAAAGCAAGCCTACTCATCCTCCAACAGCCCAAATGGTAGATAATGCAATTAAAACATTGAAAGAAAGAGGTGGTTCTTCGTTATCTGCTATCAAGAAATTCTTAGCTGTAAATTACAAGGTTGATACCGAAAAATTAGCTCCATTTATTAGGAAGTATTTGAAAAGCGCTGTTGCTAGTGGTAAATTAATTCAGACAAAAGGCAAAGGTGCATCTGGTTCATTCAAATTACCAAGCTTAGCTAAAACGAAAACTGAAGGTAATAAAACCACTGTGAATAAGAAATCTGCAGCAAAGAAATCAGAAAATAAATCAAAAGAGAAAGCAATTAAAAGCGAAAAAAAGAAGAGTGATAAAAAGAAAACTGAAAAGAAAAAAGCAGCTACTTCTGCAGCTAAAGGTGCTAAAAAAGCCGGCTCTCCAAAGGCAAAACCTTCAAAACCAAAACAACAAAAACCTAAAAAAGAGAAAACGGCAAAAGCAGCTCCAAAAACACCAAAAGCTCCAAAACCGAAAAAACTTGCAGCCCCAAAAAAAACAACCGCCAAGAAAGCAGCGAAAAAATAAATTCTTCGCATTAAGAATCTACTTAAATCAATACGTAACCACTGGAAAAAGTGGAGATAGAAAAACATGGCTAAAAGTCATATTTTTAAGACAGAAGTAAAAATCAAAAAGCATATAAGCCCTTTTCAGGGCTACAAATTATATAAACGAAGAGTTTACATATACATATTACACATGTTATACTAATACACAATCAATACAAATAGTTTTTTCTTAAGATTTTTCATAAAATGAAATTATCAAGTATGTGATTCTGATAAAATGTATTTTATAAATTATATGCGACGTAGAATATTTTGTTCTTTTTATTTTTTTATTAGAAAATTTTATTATTTAATATTTTTTACTCCTTTCTAATTTTATAACAAAATTTTTCATATTACCGCCATTTCATATTATTTAAGTATACAGTAGATCCTTATTAGCCCATTACATCAATACAAAAACAAAAAAAAATTGATAAAGGTGTGTACATATAAAAGCGTATGTATGTACATAATATAAATGTCCATGTAGATTTTGTATGTACATTTATAAAAATTTTCAAAATTTAATTATAAATTATTTAAAATAATTAAAAATTATATTATACGAATCTATTCATTCGAATAATGAAAAAATGACATCATAAAATTAAAAAGGATAAATATTTTAAGTACTGAATAAGAATTTAATATTTTGTATGAAGGCATGTATCAGAATTCAGAATGACTTTAATTTGATTATAAATTGATTAATAAATATGACACAAATGTAAGTTATTTAATAAAAATTTGTGAAATATAAATAAAGAATATAAACTATGATTTATTTAAGAAATTATTAAAAATTATTCATTGGAATTTGAGAAAAAGTAATTTTTATTAAAATTATCGGAAAATTTCAACTGAAATTTTATAAAAAAATTTAAATATTTGTTAAATTTAATAATAAATGGTAAATATATAAAATATTTTAGGTAGAAAAAAATGTATACTTTCGATATTTGACAGAAATGATGACAAAAATATTTGTATAAATTTTATACAATTAATTAATTGAAAAAAAGCTGAACAAAAAATGAGAAGAATTTGAAGAAATGCAAACAAAAAATTAAGAAGAGTCTACATTCAGATGCTCACGAGTTAACATGGTATGTATGTTGTTAACAGTTGGATAAAGTACAACAAAGTACATGTACAATATTAAATTGCAACTAGCAAATATACAATCATTACATATACATAACTAACTAAGTGTATCTCGTTTTTATAGAAGGTAGATTACAAGTGTGTTACGGTTGTTAATTTTTGTTTATTTTAAAAAGTTTTGATTTTTGAGTGGTAAAATTAATATTTGCTTCAAGAAGATTTTCAATAATAGTGAAAAAAAAAAGTTAAAGTATGACAGAAACAGGAAATACAGAAGCAGCTGCTGCAGCTACCAATGTTGAGGCAAAAAAGTCAAAAAAGACTTCATCTGGTGGACCTAAGAAGCCAAAAAGCAAGCCTACTCATCCTCCAACAGCCCAAATGGTAGATAATGCAATTAAAACATTGAAAGAAAGAGGTGGTTCTTCGTTATCTGCTATCAAGAAATTCTTAGCTGTAAATTACAAGGTTGATACCGAAAAATTAGCTCCATTTATTAGGAAGTATTTGAAAAGCGCTGTTGCTAGTGGTAAATTAATTCAGACAAAAGGCAAAGGTGCATCTGGTTCATTCAAATTACCAAGCTTAGCTAAAACGAAAACTGAAGGTAATAAAACCACTGTGAATAAGAAATCTGCAGCAAAGAAATCAGAAAATAAATCAAAAGAGAAAGCAATTAAAAGCGAAAAAAAGAAGAGTGATAAAAAGAAAACTGAAAAGAAAAAAGCAGCTACTTCTGCAGCTAAAGGTGCTAAAAAAGCCGGCTCTCCAAAGGCAAAACCTTCAAAACCAAAACAACAAAAACCTAAAAAAGAGAAAACGGCAAAAGCAGCTCCAAAACCAAAAAAACTTGCAGCCCCAAAAAAGACAACCGCCAAGAAAGCAGCGAAAAAATAAATTCTTCGCATTAAGAATCTACTTAAATCAATACGTAACCACTGGAAAAAGTGGAGATAGAAAAACATGGCTAAAAGTCATATTTTTAAGACAGAAGTAAAAATCAAAAAGCATATAAGCCCTTTTCAGGGCTACAAATTATATAAACGAAGAGTTTACATATACATATTACACATGTTATACTAATACACAATCAATACAAATAGTTTTTTCTTAAGATTTTTCATAAAATGAAATTATCAAGTATGTGATTCTGATAAAATGTATTTTATAAATTATATGCGACGTGGAATATTTTATTCTTTTTATTTTTTTATTAGAAAATTTTATTATTTAATATTTTTTACTCCTTTCTAATTTTATAACAAAATTTTTCATATTACCGCCATTTCATATTATTTAAGTATACAGTAGATCCTTATTAGCCCATTACATCAATACAAAAACAAAAAAAAATTGATAAAGGTGTGTACATATAAAAGCGTATGTATGTACATAATATAAATGTCCATGTAGATTTTGTATGTACATTTATAAAAATTTTCAAAATTTAATTATAAATTATTTAAAATAATTAAAAATTATATTATACAAATCTATTCATTCGAATAATGAAAAAATGACATCATAAAATTAAAAAGGATAAACATTTTAAGTACTGAATAAGAATTTAATATTTTGTATGAAGGCATGTATCAGAATTCAGAATGACTTTAATTTGATTATAAATTGATTAATAAATATGACACAAATGTAAGTTATTTAATAAAAATTTGTGAAATATAAATAAAGAATATAAACTATGATTTATTTAAGAAATTATTAAAAATTATTCATTGGAATTTGAGAAAAAGTAATTTTTATTAAAATTATCGGAAAATTTCAACTGAAATTTTATAAAAAAATTTAAATATTTGTTAAATTTAATAATAAATGGTAAATATATAAGATATTTTAGGTAGAAAAAAATGTATACTTTCGATATTTGACAGAAATGATGACAAAAATATTTGTATAAATTTTATACAATTAATTAATTGAAAAAAAGCTGAACAAAAAATGAGAAGAATTTGAAGAAATGCAAACAAAAAATTAAGAAGAGTCTACATTCAGATGCTCACGAGTTAACATGGTATGTATGTTGTTAACAGTTGGATAAAGTACAACAAAGTACATGTACAATATTAAATTGCAACTAGCAAATATACAATCATTACATATACATAACTAACTAAGTGTATCTCGTTTTTATAGAAGGTAGATTACAAGTGTGTTACGGTTGTTAATTTTTGTTTATTTTAAAAAGTTTTGATTTTTGAGTGGTAAAATTAATATTTGCTTCAAGAAGATTTTCAATAATAGTGAAAAAAAAAAGTTAAAGTATGACAGAAACAGGAAATACAGAAGCAGCTGCTGCAGCTACCAATGTTGAGGCAAAAAAGTCAAAAAAGACTTCATCTGGTGGACCTAAGAAGCCAAAAAGCAAGCCTACTCATCCTCCAACAGCCCAAATGGTAGATAATGCAATTAAAACATTGAAAGAAAGAGGTGGTTCTTCGTTATCTGCTATCAAGAAATTCTTAGCTGTAAATTACAAGGTTGATACCGAAAAATTAGCTCCATTTATTAGGAAGTATTTGAAAAGCGCTGTTGCTAGTGGTAAATTAATTCAGACAAAAGGCAAAGGTGCATCTGGTTCATTCAAATTACCAAGCTTAGCTAAAACGAAAACTGAAGGTAATAAAACCACTGTGAATAAGAAATCTGCAGCAAAGAAATCAGAAAATAAATCAAAAGAGAAAGCAATTAAAAGCGAAAAAAAGAAGAGTGATAAAAAGAAAACTGAAAAGAAAAAAGCAGCTACTTCTGCAGCTAAAGGTGCTAAAAAAGCCGGCTCTCCAAAGGCAAAACCTTCAAAACCAAAACAACAAAAACCTAAAAAAGAGAAAACGGCAAAAGCAGCTCCAAAAACACCAAAAGCTCCAAAACCGAAAAAACTTGCAGCCCCAAAAAAAACAACCGCCAAGAAAGCAGCGAAAAAATAAATTCTTCGCATTAAGAATCTACTTAAATCAATACGTAACCACTGGAAAAAGTGGAGATAGAAAAACATGGCTAAAAGTCATATTTTTAAGACAGAAGTAAAAATCAAAAAGCATATAAGCCCTTTTCAGGGCTACAAATTATATAAACGAAGAGTTTACATATACATATTACACATGTTATACTAATACACAATCAATACAAATAGTTTTTTCTTAAGATTTTTCATAAAATGAAATTATCAAGTATGTGATTCTGATAAAATGTATTTTATAAATTATATGCGACGTAGAATATTTTGTTCTTTTTATTTTTTTATTAGAAAATTTTATTATTTAATATTTTTTACTCCTTTCTAATTTTATAACAAAATTTTTCATATTACCGCCATTTCATATTATTTAAGTATACAGTAGATCCTTATTAGCCCATTACATCAATACAAAAACAAAAAAAAATTGATAAAGGTGTGTACATATAAAAGCGTATGTATGTACATAATATAAATGTCCATGTAGATTTTGTATGTACATTTATAAAAATTTTCAAAATTTAATTATAAATTATTTAAAATAATTAAAAATTATATTATACGAATCTATTCATTCGAATAATGAAAAAATGACATCATAAAATTAAAAAGGATAAATATTTTAAGTACTGAATAAGAATTTAATATTTTGTATGAAGGCATGTATCAGAATTCAGAATGACTTTAATTTGATTATAAATTGATTAATAAATATGACACAAATGTAAGTTATTTAATAAAAATTTGTGAAATATAAATAAAGAATATAAACTATGATTTATTTAAGAAATTATTAAAAATTATTCATTGGAATTTGAGAAAAAGTAATTTTTATTAAAATTATCGGAAAATTTCAACTGAAATTTTATAAAAAAATTTAAATATTTGTTAAATTTAATAATAAATGGTAAATATATAAAATATTTTAGGTAGAAAAAAATGTATACTTTCGATATTTGACAGAAATGATGACAAAAATATTTGTATAAATTTTATACAATTAATTAATTGAAAAAAAGCTGAACAAAAAATGAGAAGAATTTGAAGAAATGCAAACAAAAAATTAAGAAGAGTCTACATTCAGATGCTCACGAGTTAACATGGTATGTATGTTGTTAACGGTTGGATAAAGTACAACAAAGTACATGTACAATATTAAATTGCAACTAGCAAATATACAATCATTACATATACATAACTAACTAAGTGTATCTCGTTTTTATAGAAGGCAGATTACAAGTGTGTTACGGTTGTTAATTTTTGTTTATTTTAAAAAGTTTTGATTTTTGAGTGGTAAAATTAATATTTGCTTCAAGAAGATTTTCAATAATAGTGAAAAAAAAAAGGTTAAAGTATGGCAGAAACGAAATACAGAAGCAGCTGCTGCAGCTACCAATGTTGAGGCAAAAAAGTCAAAAAAGACTTCATCTGGTGGACCTAAGAAGCCAAAAAGCAAGCCTACTCATCCTCCAACAGCCCAAATGGTAGATAATGCAATTAAAACATTGAAAGAAAGAGGTGGTTCTTCGTTATCTGCTATCAAGAAATTCTTAGCTGTAAATTACAAGGTTGATACCGAAAAATTAGCTCCATTTATTAGGAAGTATTTGAAAAGCGCTGTTGCTAGTGGTAAATTAATTCAGACAAAAGGCAAAGGTGCATCTGGTTCATTCAAATTACCAAGCTTAGCTAAAACGAAAACTGAAGGTAATAGAACCACTGTGAATAAGAAATCTGCAGCAAAGAAATCAGAAAATAAATCAAAAGAGAAAGCAATTAAAAGCGAAAAAAAGAAGAGTGATAAAAAGAAAACTGAAAAGAAAAAAGCAGCTACTTCTGCAGCTAAAGGTGCTAAAAAAGCCGGCTCTCCAAAGGCAAAACCTTCAAAACCAAAACAACAAAAACCTAAAAAAGAGAAAACGGCAAAAGCAGCTCCAAAAACACCAAAAGCTCCAAAACCGAAAAAACTTGCAGCCCCAAAAAAAACAACCGCCAAGAAAGCAGCGAAAAAATAAATTCTTCGCATTAAGAATCTACTTAAATCAATACGTAACCACTGGAAAAAGTGGAGATAGAAAAACATGGCTAAAAGTCATATTTTTAAGACAGAAGTAAAAATCAAAAAGCATATAAGCCCTTTTCAGGGCTACAAATTATATAAACGAAGAGTTTACATATACATATTACACATGTTATACTAATACACAATCAATACAAATAGTTTTTTCTTAAGATTTTTCATAAAATGAAATTATCAAGTATGTGATTCTGATAAAATGTATTTTATAAATTATATGCGACGTAGAATATTTTGTTCTTTTTATTTTTTTATTAGAAAATTTTATTATTTAATATTTTTTACTCCTTTCTAATTTTATAACAAAATTTTTCATATTACCGCCATTTCATATTATTTAAGTATACAGTAGATCCTTATTAGCCCATTACATCAATACAAAAACAAAAAAAAATTGATAAAGGTGTGTACATATAAAAGCGTATGTATGTACATAATATAAATGTCCATGTAGATTTTGTATGTACATTTATAAAAATTTTCAAAATTTAATTATAAATTATTTAAAATAATTAAAAATTATATTATACGAATCTATTCATTCGAATAATGAAAAAATGACATCATAAAATTAAAAAGGATAAATATTTTAAGTACTGAATAAGAATTTAATATTTTGTATGAAGGCATGTATCAGAATTCAGAATGACTTTAATTTGATTATAAATTGATTAATAAATATGACACAAATGTAAGTTATTTAATAAAAATTTGTGAAATATAAATAAAGAATATAAACTATGATTTATTTAAGAAATTATTAAAAATTATTCATTGGAATTTGAGAAAAAGTAATTTTTATTAAAATTATCGGAAAATTTCAACTGAAATTTTATAAAAAAATTTAAATATTTGTTAAATTTAATAATAAATGGTAAATATATAAAATATTTTAGGTAGAAAAAAATGTATACTTTCGATATTTGACAGAAATGATGACAAAAATATTTGTATAAATTTTATACAATTAATTAATTGAAAAAAAGCTGAACAAAAAATGAGAAGAATTTGAAGAAATGCAAACAAAAAATTAAGAAGAGTCTACATTCAGATGCTCACGAGTTAACATGGTATGTATGTTGTTAACAGTTGGATAAAGTACAACAAAGTACATGTACAATATTAAATTGCAACTAGCAAATATACAATCATTACATATACATAACTAACTAAGTGTATCTCGTTTTTATAGAAGGTAGATTACAAGTGTGTTACGGTTGTTAATTTTTGTTTATTTTAAAAAGTTTTGATTTTTGAGTGGTAAAATTAATATTTGCTTCAAGAAGATTTTCAATAATAGTGAAAAAAAAAAGTTAAAGTATGACAGAAACAGGAAATACAGAAGCAGCTGCTGCAGCTACCAATGTTGAGGCAAAAAAGTCAAAAAAGACTTCATCTGGTGGACCTAAGAAGCCAAAAAGCAAGCCTACTCATCCTCCAACAGCCCAAATGGTAGATAATGCAATTAAAACATTGAAAGAAAGAGGTGGTTCTTCGTTATCTGCTATCAAGAAATTCTTAGCTGTAAATTACAAGGTTGATACCGAAAAATTAGCTCCATTTATTAGGAAGTATTTGAAAAGCGCTGTTGCTAGTGGTAAATTAATTCAGACAAAAGGCAAAGGTGCATCTGGTTCATTCAAATTACCAAGCTTAGCTAAAACGAAAACTGAAGGTAATAAAACCACTGTGAATAAGAAATCTGCAGCAAAGAAATCAGAAAATAAATCAAAAGAGAAAGCAATTAAAAGCGAAAAAAAGAAGAGTGATAAAAAGAAAACTGAAAAGAAAAAAGCAGCTACTTCTGCAGCTAAAGGTGCTAAAAAAGCCGGCTCTCCAAAGGCAAAACCTTCAAAACCAAAACAACAAAAACCTAAAAAAGAGAAAACGGCAAAAGCAGCTCCAAAACCAAAAAAACTTGCAGCCCCAAAAAAGACAACCGCCAAGAAAGCAGCGAAAAAATAAATTCTTCGCATTAAGAATCTACTTAAATCAATACGTAACCACTGGAAAAAGTGGAGATAGAAAAACATGGCTAAAAGTCATATTTTTAAGACAGAAGTAAAAATCAAAAAGCATATAAGCCCTTTTCAGGGCTACAAATTATATAAACGAAGAGTTTACATATACATATTACACATGTTATACTAATACACAATCAATACAAATAGTTTTTTCTTAAGATTTTTCATAAAATGAAATTATCAAGTATGTGATTCTGATAAAATGTATTTTATAAATTATATGCGACGTAGAATATTTTGTTCTTTTTATTTTTTTATTAGAAAATTTTATTATTTAATATTTTTTACTCCTTTCTAATTTTATAACAAAATTTTTCATATTACCGCCATTTCATATTATTTAAGTATACAGTAGATCCTTATTAGCCCATTACATCAATACAAAAACAAAAAAAAATTGATAAAGGTGTGTACATATAAAAGCGTATGTATGTACATAATATAAATGTCCATGTAGATTTTGTATGTACATTTATAAAAATTTTCAAAATTTAATTATAAATTATTTAAAATAATTAAAAATTATATTATACGAATCTATTCATTCGAATAATGAAAAAATGACATCATAAAATTAAAAAGGATAAATATTTTAAGTACTGAATAAGAATTTAATATTTTGTATGAAGGCATGTATCAGAATTCAGAATGACTTTAATTTGATTATAAATTGATTAATAAATATGACACAAATGTAAGTTATTTAATAAAAATTTGTGAAATATAAATAAAGAATATAAACTATGATTTATTTAAGAAATTATTAAAAATTATTCATTGGAATTTGAGAAAAAGTAATTTTTATTAAAATTATCGGAAAATTTCAACTGAAATTTTATAAAAAAATTTAAATATTTGTTAAATTTAATAATAAATGGTAAATATATAAAATATTTTAGGTAGAAAAAAATGTATACTTTCGATATTTGACAGAAATGATGACAAAAATATTTGTATAAATTTTATACAATTAATTAATTGAAAAAAAGCTGAACAAAAAATGAGAAGAATTTGAAGAAATGCAAACAAAAAATTAAGAAGAGTCTACATTCAGATGCTCACGAGTTAACATGGTATGTATGTTGTTAACAGTTGGATAAAGTACAACAAAGTACATGTACAATATTAAATTGCAACTAGCAAATATACAATCATTACATATACATAACTAACTAAGTGTATCTCGTTTTTATAGAAGGTAGATTACAAGTGTGTTACGGTTGTTAATTTTTGTTTATTTTAAAAAGTTTTGATTTTTGAGTGGTAAAATTAATATTTGCTTCAAGAAGATTTTCAATAATAGTGAAAAAAAAAAGTTAAAGTATGACAGAAACAGGAAATACAGAAGCAGCTGCTGCAGCTACCAATGTTGAGGCAAAAAAGTCAAAAAAGACTTCATCTGGTGGACCTAAGAAGCCAAAAAGCAAGCCTACTCATCCTCCAACAGCCCAAATGGTAGATAATGCAATTAAAACATTGAAAGAAAGAGGTGGTTCTTCGTTATCTGCTATCAAGAAATTCTTAGCTGTAAATTACAAGGTTGATACCGAAAAATTAGCTCCATTTATTAGGAAGTATTTGAAAAGCGCTGTTGCTAGTGGTAAATTAATTCAGACAAAAGGCAAAGGTGCATCTGGTTCATTCAAATTACCAAGCTTAGCTAAAACGAAAACTGAAGGTAATAAAACCACTGTGAATAAGAAATCTGCAGCAAAGAAATCAGAAAATAAATCAAAAGAGAAAGCAATTAAAAGCGAAAAAAAGAAGAGTGATAAAAAGAAAACTGAAAAGAAAAAAGCAGCTACTTCTGCAGCTAAAGGTGCTAAAAAAGCCGGCTCTCCAAAGGCAAAACCTTCAAAACCAAAACAACAAAAACCTAAAAAAGAGAAAACGGCAAAAGCAGCTCCAAAAACACCAAAAGCTCCAAAACCGAAAAAACTTGCAGCCCCAAAAAAAACAACCGCCAAGAAAGCAGCGAAAAAATAAATTCTTCGCATTAAGAATCTACTTAAATCAATACGTAACCACTGGAAAAAGTGGAGATAGAAAAACATGGCTAAAAGTCATATTTTTAAGACAGAAGTAAAAATCAAAAAGCATATAAGCCCTTTTCAGGGCTACAAATTATATAAACGAAGAGTTTACATATACATATTACACATGTTATACTAATACACAATCAATACAAATAGTTTTTTCTTAAGATTTTTCATAAAATGAAATTATCAAGTATGTGATTCTGATAAAATGTATTTTATAAATTATATGCGACGTAGAATATTTTGTTCTTTTTATTTTTTTATTAGAAAATTTTATTATTTAATATTTTTTACTCCTTTCTAATTTTATAACAAAATTTTTCATATTACCGCCATTTCATATTATTTAAGTATACAGTAGATCCTTATTAGCCCATTACATCAATACAAAAACAAAAAAAAATTGATAAAGGTGTGTACATATAAAAGCGTATGTATGTACATAATATAAATGTCCATGTAGATTTTGTATGTACATTTATAAAAATTTTCAAAATTTAATTATAAATTATTTAAAATAATTAAAAATTATATTATACGAATCTATTCATTCGAATAATGAAAAAATGACATCATAAAATTAAAAAGGATAAATATTTTAAGTACTGAATAAGAATTTAATATTTTGTATGAAGGCATGTATCAGAATTCAGAATGACTTTAATTTGATTATAAATTGATTAATAAATATGACACAAATGTAAGTTATTTAATAAAAATTTGTGAAATATAAATAAAGAATATAAACTATGATTTATTTAAGAAATTATTAAAAATTATTCATTGGAATTTGAGAAAAAGTAATTTTTATTAAAATTATCGGAAAATTTCAACTGAAATTTTATAAAAAAATTTAAATATTTGTTAAATTTAATAATAAATGGTAAATATATAAAATATTTTAGGTAGAAAAAAATGTATACTTTCGATATTTGACAGAAATGATGACAAAAATATTTGTATAAATTTTATACAATTAATTAATTGAAAAAAAGCTGAACAAAAAATGAGAAGAATTTGAAGAAATGCAAACAAAAAATTAAGAAGAGTCTACATTCAGATGCTCACGAGTTAACATGGTATGTATGTTGTTAACGGTTGGATAAAGTACAACAAAGTACATGTACAATATTAAATTGCAACTAGCAAATATACAATCATTACATATACATAACTAACTAAGTGTATCTCGTTTTTATAGAAGGCAGATTACAAGTGTGTTACGGTTGTTAATTTTTGTTTATTTTAAAAAGTTTTGATTTTTGAGTGGTAAAATTAATATTTGCTTCAAGAAGATTTTCAATAATAGTGAAAAAAAAAAGGTTAAAGTATGGCAGAAACGAAATACAGAAGCAGCTGCTGCAGCTACCAATGTTGAGGCAAAAAAGTCAAAAAAGACTTCATCTGGTGGACCTAAGAAGCCAAAAAGCAAGCCTACTCATCCTCCAACAGCCCAAATGGTAGATAATGCAATTAAAACATTGAAAGAAAGAGGTGGTTCTTCGTTATCTGCTATCAAGAAATTCTTAGCTGTAAATTACAAGGTTGATACCGAAAAATTAGCTCCATTTATTAGGAAGTATTTGAAAAGCGCTGTTGCTAGTGGTAAATTAATTCAGACAAAAGGCAAAGGTGCATCTGGTTCATTCAAATTACCAAGCTTAGCTAAAACGAAAACTGAAGGTAATAGAACCACTGTGAATAAGAAATCTGCAGCAAAGAAATCAGAAAATAAATCAAAAGAGAAAGCAATTAAAAGCGAAAAAAAGAAGAGTGATAAAAAGAAAACTGAAAAGAAAAAAGCAGCTACTTCTGCAGCTAAAGGTGCTAAAAAAGCCGGCTCTCCAAAGGCAAAACCTTCAAAACCAAAACAACAAAAACCTAAAAAAGAGAAAACGGCAAAAGCAGCTCCAAAAACACCAAAAGCTCCAAAACCGAAAAAACTTGCAGCCCCAAAAAAAACAACCGCCAAGAAAGCAGCGAAAAAATAAATTCTTCGCATTAAGAATCTACTTAAATCAATACGTAACCACTGGAAAAAGTGGAGATAGAAAAACATGGCTAAAAGTCATATTTTTAAGACAGAAGTAAAAATCAAAAAGCATATAAGCCCTTTTCAGGGCTACAAATTATATAAACGAAGAGTTTACATATACATATTACACATGTTATACTAATACACAATCAATACAAATAGTTTTTTCTTAAGATTTTTCATAAAATGAAATTATCAAGTATGTGATTCTGATAAAATGTATTTTATAAATTATATGCGACGTAGAATATTTTGTTCTTTTTATTTTTTTATTAGAAAATTTTATTATTTAATATTTTTTACTCCTTTCTAATTTTATAACAAAATTTTTCATATTACCGCCATTTCATATTATTTAAGTATACAGTAGATCCTTATTAGCCCATTACATCAATACAAAAACAAAAAAAAATTGATAAAGGTGTGTACATATAAAAGCGTATGTATGTACATAATATAAATGTCCATGTAGATTTTGTATGTACATTTATAAAAATTTTCAAAATTTAATTATAAATTATTTAAAATAATTAAAAATTATATTATACGAATCTATTCATTCGAATAATGAAAAAATGACATCATAAAATTAAAAAGGATAAATATTTTAAGTACTGAATAAGAATTTAATATTTTGTATGAAGGCATGTATAAGAATTCAGAATGACTTTAATTTGATTATAAATTGATTAATAAATATGACACAAATGTAAGTTATTTAATAAAAATTTGTGAAATATAAATAAAGAATATAAACTATGATTTATTTAAGAAATTATTAAAAATTATTCATTGGAATTTGAGAAAAAGTAATTTTTATTAAAATTATCGGAAAATTTCAACTGAAATTTTATAAAAAAATTTAAATATTTGTTAAATTTAATAATAAATGGTAAATATATAAAATATTTTAGGTAGAAAAAAATGTATACTTTCGATATTTGACAGAAATGATGACAAAAATATTTGTATAAATTTTATACAATTAATTAATTGAAAAAAAGCTGAACAAAAAATGAGAAGAATTTGAAGAAATGCAAACAAAAAATTAAGAAGAGTCTACATTCAGATGCTCACGAGTTAACATGGTATGTATGTTGTTAACAGTTGGATAAAGTACAACAAAGTACATGTACAATATTAAATTGCAACTAGCAAATATACAATCATTACATATACATAACTAACTAAGTGTATCTCGTTTTTATAGAAGGTAGATTACAAGTGTGTTACGGTTGTTAATTTTTGTTTATTTTAAAAAGTTTTGATTTTTGAGTGGTAAAATTAATATTTGCTTCAAGAAGATTTTCAATAATAGTGAAAAAAAAAAGTTAAAGTATGACAGAAACAGGAAATACAGAAGCAGCTGCTGCAGCTACCAATGTTGAGGCAAAAAAGTCAAAAAAGACTTCATCTGGTGGACCTAAGAAGCCAAAAAGCAAGCCTACTCATCCTCCAACAGCCCAAATGGTAGATAATGCAATTAAAACATTGAAAGAAAGAGGTGGTTCTTCGTTATCTGCTATCAAGAAATTCTTAGCTGTAAATTACAAGGTTGATACCGAAAAATTAGCTCCATTTATTAGGAAGTATTTGAAAAGCGCTGTTGCTAGTGGTAAATTAATTCAGACAAAAGGCAAAGGTGCATCTGGTTCATTCAAATTACCAAGCTTAGCTAAAACGAAAACTGAAGGTAATAAAACCACTGTGAATAAGAAATCTGCAGCAAAGAAATCAGAAAATAAATCAAAAGAGAAAGCAATTAAAAGCGAAAAAAAGAAGAGTGATAAAAAGAAAACTGAAAAGAAAAAAGCAGCTACTTCTGCAGCTAAAGGTGCTAAAAAAGCCGGCTCTCCAAAGGCAAAACCTTCAAAACCAAAACAACAAAAACCTAAAAAAGAGAAAACGGCAAAAGCAGCTCCAAAACCAAAAAAACTTGCAGCCCCAAAAAAGACAACCGCCAAGAAAGCAGCGAAAAAATAAATTCTTCGCATTAAGAATCTACTTAAATCAATACGTAACCACTGGAAAAAGTGGAGATAGAAAAACATGGCTAAAAGTCATATTTTTAAGACAGAAGTAAAAATCAAAAAGCATATAAGCCCTTTTCAGGGCTACAAATTATATAAACGAAGAGTTTACATATACATATTACACATGTTATACTAATACACAATCAATACAAATAGTTTTTTCTTAAGATTTTTCATAAAATGAAATTATCAAGTATGTGATTCTGATAAAATGTATTTTATAAATTATATGCGACATAGAATATTTTGTTCCTTTTATTTTTTTATTAGAAAATTTTATTATTTAATATTTTTTACTCCTTTCTAATTTTATAACAAAATTTTTCATATTACCGCCATTTCATATTATTTAAGTATACAGTAGATCCTTATTAGCCCATTACATCAATACAAAAACAAAAAAAAAATTGATAAAGGTGTGTACATATAAAAGCGTATGTATGTACATAATATAAATGTCCATGTAGATTTTGTATGTACATTTATAAAAATTTTCAAAATTTAATTATAAATTATTTAAAATAATTAAAAATTATATTATACGAATCTATTCATTCGAATAATGAAAAAATGACATCATAAAATTAAAAAGGATAAATATTTTAAGTACTGAATAAGAATTTAATATTTTGTATGAAGGCATGTATCAGAATTCAGAATGACTTTAATTTGATTATAAATTGATTAATAAATATGACACAAATGTAAGTTATTTAATAAAAATTTGTGAAATATAAATAAAGAATATAAACTATGATTTATTTAAGAAATTATTAAAAATTATTCATTGGAATTTGAGAAAAAGTAATTTTTATTAAAATTATCGGAAAATTTCAACTGAAATTTTATAAAAAAATTTAAATATTTGTTAAATTTAATAATAAATGGTAAATATATAAAATATTTTAGGTAGAAAAAAATGTATACTTTCGATATTTGACAGAAATGATGACAAAAATATTTGTATAAATTTTATACAATTAATTAATTGAAAAAAAGCTGAACAAAAAATGAGAAGAATTTGAAGAAATGCAAACAAAAAATTAAGAAGAGTCTACATTCAGATGCTCACGAGTTAACATGGTATGTATGTTGTTAACAGTTGGATAAAGTACAACAAAGTACATGTACAATATTAAATTGCAACTAGCAAATATACAATCATTCCATATACATAACTAAGTAAGTGTATCTCGTTTTTATAGAAGGCAGATTACAAGTGTGTTACGGTTGTTAATTTTTGTTTATTTTAAAAAGTTTTGATTTTTGAGTGGTAAAATTAATATTTGCTTCAAGAAGATTTTCAATAATAGTGAAAAAAAAAAGTTAAAGTATGACAGAAACAGGAAATACAGAAGCAGCTGCTGCAGCTACCAATGTTGAGGCAAAAAAGTCAAAAAAGACTTCATCTGGTGGACCTAAGAAGCCAAAAAGCAAGCCTACTCATCCTCCAACAGCCCAAATGGTAGATAATGCAATTAAAACATTGAAAGAAAGAGGTGGTTCTTCGTTATCTGCTATCAAGAAATTCTTAGCTGTAAATTACAAGGTTGATACCGAAAAATTAGCTCCATTTATTAGGAAGTATTTGAAAAGCGCTGTTGCTAGTGGTAAATTAATTCAGACAAAAGGCAAAGGTGCATCTGGTTCATTCAAATTACCAAGCTTAGCTAAAACGAAAACTGAAGGTAATAAAACCACTGTGAATAAGAAATCTGCAGCAAAGAAATCAGAAAATAAATCAAAAGAGAAAGCAATTAAAAGCGAAAAAAAGAAGAGTGATAAAAAGAAAACTGAAAAGAAAAAAGCAGCTACTTCTGCAGCTAAAGGTGCTAAAAAAGCCGGCTCTCCAAAGGCAAAACCTTCAAAACCAAAACAACAAAAACCTAAAAAAGAGAAAACGGCAAAAGCAGCTCCAAAAACACCAAAAGCTCCAAAACCGAAAAAACTTGCAGCCCCAAAAAAGACAACCGCCAAGAAAGCAGCGAAAAAATAAATTCTTCGCATTAAGAATCTACTTAAATCAATACGTAACCACTGGAAAAAGTGGAGATAGAAAAACATGGCTAAAAGTCATATTTTTAAGACAGAAGTAAAAATCAAAAAGCATATAAGCCCTTTTCAGGGCTACAAATTATATAAACGAAGAGTTTACATATACATATTACACATGTTATACTAATACACAATCAATACAAATAGTTTTTTCTTAAGATTTTTCATAAAATGAAATTATCAAGTATGTGATTCTGATAAAATGTATTTTATAAATTATATGCGACGTAGAATATTTTGTTCTTTTTATTTTTTTATTAGAAAATTTTATTATTTAATATTTTTTACTCCTTTCTAATTTTATAACAAAATTTTTCATATTACCGCCATTTCATATTATTTAAGTATACAGTAGATCCTTATTAGCCCATTACATCAATACAAAAACAAAAAAAAATTGATAAAGGTGTGTACATATAAAAGCGTATGTATGTACATAATATAAATGTCCATGTAGATTTTGTATGTACATTTATAAAAATTTTCAAAATTTAATTATAAATTATTTAAAATAATTAAAAATTATATTATACGAATCTATTCATTCGAATAATGAAAAAATGACATCATAAAATTAAAAAGGATAAATATTTTAAGTACTGAATAAGAATTTAATATTTTGTATGAAGGCATGTATCAGAATTCAGAATGACTTTAATTTGATTATAAATTGATTAATAAATATGACACAAATGTAAGTTATTTAATAAAAATTTGTGAAATATAAATAAAGAATATAAACTATGATTTATTTAAGAAATTATTAAAAATTATTCATTGGAATTTGAGAAAAAGTAATTTTTATTAAAATTATCGGAAAATTTCAACTGAAATTTTATAAAAAAATTTAAATATTTGTTAAATTTAATAATAAATGGTAAATATATAAAATATTTTAGGTAGAAAAAAATGTATACTTTCGATATTTGACAGAAATGATGACAAAAATATTTGTATAAATTTTATACAATTAATTAATTGAAAAAAAGCTGAACAAAAAATGAGAAGAATTTGAAGAAATGCAAACAAAAAATTAAGAAGAGTCTACATTCAGATGCTCACGAGTTAACACGGTATGTATGTTGTTAACAGTTGGATAAAGTACAACAAAGTACATGTACAATATTAAATTGCAACTAGCAAATATACAATCATTACATATACATAACTAACTAAGTGTATCTCGTTTTTATAGAAGGTAGATTACAAGTGTGTTACGGTTGTTAATTTTTGTTTATTTTAAAAAGTTTTGATTTTTGAGTGGTAAAATTAATATTTGCTTCAAGAAGATTTTCAATAATAGTGAAAAAAAAAAGTTAAAGTATGACAGAAACAGGAAATACAGAAGCAGCTGCTGCAGCTACCAATGTTGAGGCAAAAAAGTCAAAAAAGACTTCATCTGGTGGACCTAAGAAGCCAAAAAGCAAGCCTACTCATCCTCCAACAGCCCAAATGGTAGATAATGCAATTAAAACATTGAAAGAAAGAGGTGGTTCTTCGTTATCTGCTATCAAGAAATTCTTAGCTGTAAATTACAAGGTTGATACCGAAAAATTAGCTCCATTTATTAGGAAGTATTTGAAAAGCGCTGTTGCTAGTGGTAAATTAATTCAGACAAAAGGCAAAGGTGCATCTGGTTCATTCAAATTACCAAGCTTAGCTAAAACGAAAACTGAAGGTAATAAAACCACTGTGAATAAGAAATCTGCAGCAAAGAAATCAGAAAATAAATCAAAAGAGAAAGCAATTAAAAGCGAAAAAAAGAAGAGTGATAAAAAGAAAACTGAAAAGAAAAAAGCAGCTACTTCTGCAGCTAAAGGTGCTAAAAAAGCCGGCTCTCCAAAGGCAAAACCTTCAAAACCAAAACAACAAAAACCTAAAAAAGAGAAAACGGCAAAAGCAGCTCCAAAACCAAAAAAACTTGCAGCCCCAAAAAAGACAACCGCCAAGAAAGCAGCGAAAAAATAAATTCTTCGCATTAAGAATCTACTTAAATCAATACGTAACCACTGGAAAAAGTGGAGATAGAAAAACATGGCTAAAAGTCATATTTTTAAGACAGAAGTAAAAATCAAAAAGCATATAAGCCCTTTTCAGGGCTACAAATTATATAAACGAAGAGTTTACATATACATATTACACATGTTATACTAATACACAATCAATACAAATAGTTTTTTCTTAAGATTTTTCATAAAATGAAATTATCAAGTATGTGATTCTGATAAAATGTATTTTATAAATTATATGCGACATAGAATATTTTGTTCCTTTTATTTTTTTATTAGAAAATTTTATTATTTAATATTTTTTACTCCTTTCTAATTTTATAACAAAATTTTTCATATTACCGCCATTTCATATTATTTAAGTATACAGTAGATCCTTATTAGCCCATTACATCAATACAAAAACAAAAAAAAAATTGATAAAGGTGTGTACATATAAAAGCGTATGTATGTACATAATATAAATGTCCATGTAGATTTTGTATGTACATTTATAAAAATTTTCAAAATTTAATTATAAATTATTTAAAATAATTAAAAATTATATTATACGAATCTATTCATTCGAATAATGAAAAAATGACATCATAAAATTAAAAAGGATAAATATTTTAAGTACTGAATAAGAATTTAATATTTTGTATGAAGGCATGTATCAGAATTCAGAATGACTTTAATTTGATTATAAATTGATTAATAAATATGACACAAATGTAAGTTATTTAATAAAAATTTGTGAAATATAAATAAAGAATATAAACTATGATTTATTTAAGAAATTATTAAAAATTATTCATTGGAATTTGAGAAAAAGTAATTTTTATTAAAATTATCGGAAAATTTCAACTGAAATTTTATAAAAAAATTTAAATATTTGTTAAATTTAATAATAAATGGTAAATATATAAAATATTTTAGGTAGAAAAAAATGTATACTTTCGATATTTGACAGAAATGATGACAAAAATATTTGTATAAATTTTATACAATTAATTAATTGAAAAAAAGCTGAACAAAAAATGAGAAGAATTTGAAGAAATGCAAACAAAAAATTAAGAAGAGTCTACATTCAGATGCTCACGAGTTAACATGGTATGTATGTTGTTAACGGTTGGATAAAGTACAACAAAGTACATGTACAATATTAAATTGCAACTAGCAAATATACAATCATTACATATACATAACTAACTAAGTGTATCTCGTTTTTATAGAAGGTAGATTACAAGTGTGTTACGGTTGTTAATTTTTGTTTATTTTAAAAAGTTTTGATTTTTGAGTGGTAAAATTAATATTTGCTTCAAGAAGATTTTCAATAATAGTGAAAAAAAAAAGTTAAAGTATGACAGAAACAGGAAATACAGAAGCAGCTGCTGCAGCTACCAATGTTGAGGCAAAAAAGTCAAAAAAGACTTCATCTGGTGGACCTAAGAAGCCAAAAAGCAAGCCTACTCATCCTCCAACAGCCCAAATGGTAGATAATGCAATTAAAACATTGAAAGAAAGAGGTGGTTCTTCGTTATCTGCTATCAAGAAATTCTTAGCTGTAAATTACAAGGTTGATACCGAAAAATTAGCTCCATTTATTAGGAAGTATTTGAAAAGCGCTGTTGCTAGTGGTAAATTAATTCAGACAAAAGGCAAAGGTGCATCTGGTTCATTCAAATTACCAAGCTTAGCTAAAACGAAAACTGAAGGTAATAAAACCACTGTGAATAAGAAATCTGCAGCAAAGAAATCAGAAAATAAATCAAAAGAGAAAGCAATTAAAAGCGAAAAAAAGAAGAGTGATAAAAAGAAAACTGAAAAGAAAAAAGCAGCTACTTCTGCAGCTAAAGGTGCTAAAAAAGCCGGCTCTCCAAAGGCAAAACCTTCAAAACCAAAACAACAAAAACCTAAAAAAGAGAAAACGGCAAAAGCAGCTCCAAAAACACCAAAAGCTCCAAAACCGAAAAAACTTGCAGCCCCAAAAAAAACAACCGCCAAGAAAGCAGCGAAAAAATAAATTCTTCGCATTAAGAATCTACTTAAATCAATACGTAACCACTGGAAAAAGTGGAGATAGAAAAACATGGCTAAAAGTCATATTTTTAAGACAGAAGTAAAAATCAAAAAGCATATAAGCCCTTTTCAGGGCTACAAATTATATAAACGAAGAGTTTACATATACATATTACACATGTTATACTAATACACAATCAATACAAATAGTTTTTTCTTAAGATTTTTCATAAAATGAAATTATCAAGTATGTGATTCTGATAAAATGTATTTTATAAATTATATGCGACGTAGAATATTTTGTTCTTTTTATTTTTTTATTAGAAAATTTTATTATTTAATATTTTTTACTCCTTTCTAATTTTATAACAAAATTTTTCATATTACCGCCATTTCATATTATTTAAGTATACAGTAGATCCTTATTAGCCCATTACATCAATACAAAAACAAAAAAAAATTGATAAAGGTGTGTACATATAAAAGCGTATGTATGTACATAATATAAATGTCCATGTAGATTTTGTATGTACATTTATAAAAATTTTCAAAATTTAATTATAAATTATTTAAAATAATTAAAAATTATATTATACGAATCTATTCATTCGAATAATGAAAAAATGACATCATAAAATTAAAAAGGATAAATATTTTAAGTACTGAATAAGAATTTAATATTTTGTATGAAGGCATGTATCAGAATTCAGAATGACTTTAATTTGATTATAAATTGATTAATAAATATGACACAAATGTAAGTTATTTAATAAAAATTTGTGAAATATAAATAAAGAATATAAACTATGATTTATTTAAGAAATTATTAAAAATTATTCATTGGAATTTGAGAAAAAGTAATTTTTATTAAAATTATCGGAAAATTTCAACTGAAATTTTATAAAAAAATTTAAATATTTGTTAAATTTAATAATAAATGGTAAATATATAAAATATTTTAGGTAGAAAAAAATGTATACTTTCGATATTTGACAGAAATGATGACAAAAATATTTGTATAAATTTTATACAATTAATTAATTGAAAAAAAGCTGAACAAAAAATGAGAAGAATTTGAAGAAATGCAAACAAAAAATTAAGAAGAGTCTACATTCAGATGCTCACGAGTTAACATGGTATGTATGTTGTTATTTGTTAACGGTTGGATAAAGTACAACAAAGTACATGTACAATATTAAATTGCAACTAGCAAATATACAATCATTACATATACATAACTAACTAAGTGTATCTCGTTTTTATAGAAGGCAGATTACAAGTGTGTTACGGTTGTTAATTTTTGTTTATTTTAAAAAGTTTTGATTTTTGAGTGGTAAAATTAATATTTGCTTCAAGAAGATTTTCAATAATAGTGAAAAAAAAAAGGTTAAAGTATGGCAGAAACGAAATACAGAAGCAGCTGCTGCAGCTACCAATGTTGAGGCAAAAAAGTCAAAAAAGACTTCATCTGGTGGACCTAAGAAGCCAAAAAGCAAGCCTACTCATCCTCCAACAGCCCAAATGGTAGATAATGCAATTAAAACATTGAAAGAAAGAGGTGGTTCTTCGTTATCTGCTATCAAGAAATTCTTAGCTGTAAATTACAAGGTTGATACCGAAAAATTAGCTCCATTTATTAGGAAGTATTTGAAAAGCGCTGTTGCTAGTGGTAAATTAATTCAGACAAAAGGCAAAGGTGCATCTGGTTCATTCAAATTACCAAGCTTAGCTAAAACGAAAACTGAAGGTAATAAAACCACTGTGAATAAGAAATCTGCAGCAAAGAAATCAGAAAATAAATCAAAAGAGAAAGCAATTAAAAGCGAAAAAAAGAAGAGTGATAAAAAGAAAACTGAAAAGAAAAAAGCAGCTACTTCTGCAGCTAAAGGTGCTAAAAAAGCCGGCTCTCCAAAGGCAAAACCTTCAAAACCAAAACAACAAAAACCTAAAAAAGAGAAAACGGCAAAAGCAGCTCCAAAAACACCAAAAGCTCCAAAACCGAAAAAACTTGCAGCCCCAAAAAAGACAACCGCCAAGAAAGCAGCGAAAAAATAAATTCTTCGCATTAAGAATCTACTTAAATCAATACGTAACCACTGGAAAAAGTGGAGATAGAAAAACATGGCTAAAAGTCATATTTTTAAGACAGAAGTAAAAATCAAAAAGCATATAAGCCCTTTTCAGGGCTACAAATTATATAAACGAAGAGTTTACATATACATATTACACATGTTATACTAATACACAATCAATACAAATAGTTTTTTCTTAAGATTTTTCATAAAATGAAATTATCAAGTATGTGATTCTGATAAAATGTATTTTATAAATTATATGCGACGTAGAATATTTTGTTCTTTTTATTTTTTTATTAGAAAATTTTATTATTTAATATTTTTTACTCCTTTCTAATTTTATAACAAAATTTTTCATATTACCGCCATTTCATATTATTTAAGTATACAGTAGATCCTTATTAGCCCATTACATCAATACAAAAACAAAAAAAAATTGATAAAGGTGTGTACATATAAAAGCGTATGTATGTACATAATATAAATGTCCATGTAGATTTTGTATGTACATTTATAAAAATTTTCAAAATTTAATTATAAATTATTTAAAATAATTAAAAATTATATTATACGAATCTATTCATTCGAATAATGAAAAAATGACATCATAAAATTAAAAAGGATAAATATTTTAAGTACTGAATAAGAATTTAATATTTTGTATGAAGGCATGTATCAGAATTCAGAATGACTTTAATTTGATTATAAATTGATTAATAAATATGACACAAATGTAAGTTATTTAATAAAAATTTGTGAAATATAAATAAAGAATATAAACTATGATTTATTTAAGAAATTATTAAAAATTATTCATTGGAATTTGAGAAAAAGTAATTTTTATTAAAATTATCGGAAAATTTCAACTGAAATTTTATAAAAAAATTTAAATATTTGTTAAATTTAATAATAAATGGTAAATATATAAAATATTTTAGGTAGAAAAAAATGTATACTTTCGATATTTGACAGAAATGATGACAAAAATATTTGTATAAATTTTATACAATTAATTAATTGAAAAAAAGCTGAACAAAAAATGAGAAGAATTTGAAGAAATGCAAACAAAAAATTAAGAAGAGTCTACATTCAGATGCTCACGAGTTAACACGGTATGTATGTTGTTAACAGTTGGATAAAGTACAACAAAGTACATGTACAATATTAAATTGCAACTAGCAAATATACAATCATTACATATACATAACTAACTAAGTGTATCTCGTTTTTATAGAAGGTAGATTACAAGTGTGTTACGGTTGTTAATTTTTGTTTATTTTAAAAAGTTTTGATTTTTGAGTGGTAAAATTAATATTTGCTTCAAGAAGATTTTCAATAATAGTGAAAAAAAAAAGTTAAAGTATGACAGAAACAGGAAATACAGAAGCAGCTGCTGCAGCTACCAATGTTGAGGCAAAAAAGTCAAAAAAGACTTCATCTGGTGGACCTAAGAAGCCAAAAAGCAAGCCTACTCATCCTCCAACAGCCCAAATGGTAGATAATGCAATTAAAACATTGAAAGAAAGAGGTGGTTCTTCGTTATCTGCTATCAAGAAATTCTTAGCTGTAAATTACAAGGTTGATACCGAAAAATTAGCTCCATTTATTAGGAAGTATTTGAAAAGCGCTGTTGCTAGTGGTAAATTAATTCAGACAAAAGGCAAAGGTGCATCTGGTTCATTCAAATTACCAAGCTTAGCTAAAACGAAAACTGAAGGTAATAAAACCACTGTGAATAAGAAATCTGCAGCAAAGAAATCAGAAAATAAATCAAAAGAGAAAGCAATTAAAAGCGAAAAAAAGAAGAGTGATAAAAAGAAAACTGAAAAGAAAAAAGCAGCTACTTCTGCAGCTAAAGGTGCTAAAAAAGCCGGCTCTCCAAAGGCAAAACCTTCAAAACCAAAACAACAAAAACCTAAAAAAGAGAAAACGGCAAAAGCAGCTCCAAAACCAAAAAAACTTGCAGCCCCAAAAAAGACAACCGCCAAGAAAGCAGCGAAAAAATAAATTCTTCGCATTAAGAATCTACTTAAATCAATACGTAACCACTGGAAAAAGTGGAGATAGAAAAACATGGCTAAAAGTCATATTTTTAAGACAGAAGTAAAAATCAAAAAGCATATAAGCCCTTTTCAGGGCTACAAATTATATAAACGAAGAGTTTACATATACATATTACACATGTTATACTAATACACAATCAATACAAATAGTTTTTTCTTAAGATTTTTCATAAAATGAAATTATCAAGTATGTGATTCTGATAAAATGTATTTTATAAATTATATGCGACATAGAATATTTTGTTCCTTTTATTTTTTTATTAGAAAATTTTATTATTTAATATTTTTTACTCCTTTCTAATTTTATAACAAAATTTTTCATATTACCGCCATTTCATATTATTTAAGTATACAGTAGATCCTTATTAGCCCATTACATCAATACAAAAACAAAAAAAAAATTGATAAAGGTGTGTACATATAAAAGCGTATGTATGTACATAATATAAATGTCCATGTAGATTTTGTATGTACATTTATAAAAATTTTCAAAATTTAATTATAAATTATTTAAAATAATTAAAAATTATATTATACGAATCTATTCATTCGAATAATGAAAAAATGACATCATAAAATTAAAAAGGATAAATATTTTAAGTACTGAATAAGAATTTAATATTTTGTATGAAGGCATGTATCAGAATTCAGAATGACTTTAATTTGATTATAAATTGATTAATAAATATGACACAAATGTAAGTTATTTAATAAAAATTTGTGAAATATAAATAAAGAATATAAACTATGATTTATTTAAGAAATTATTAAAAATTATTCATTGGAATTTGAGAAAAAGTAATTTTTATTAAAATTATCGGAAAATTTCAACTGAAATTTTATAAAAAAATTTAAATATTTGTTAAATTTAATAATAAATGGTAAATATATAAAATATTTTAGGTAGAAAAAAATGTATACTTTCGATATTTGACAGAAATGATGACAAAAATATTTGTATAAATTTTATACAATTAATTAATTGAAAAAAAGCTGAACAAAAAATGAGAAGAATTTGAAGAAATGCAAACAAAAAATTAAGAAGAGTCTACGTTCAGATGCTCACGAGTTAACATGGTATGTATGTTGTTAACGGTTGGATAAAGTACAACAAAGTACATGTACAATATTAAATTGCAACTAGCAAATATACAATCATTACATATACATAACTAACTAAGTGTATCTCGTTTTTATAGAAGGCAGATTACAAGTGTGTTACGGTTGTTAATTTTTGTTTATTTTAAAAAGTTTTGATTTTTGAGTAGTAAAATTAATATTTGCTTCAAGAAGATTTTCAATAATAGTGAAAAAAAAAAGGTTAAAGTATGGCAGAAACAGGAAATACAGAAGCAGCTGCTGCAGCTACCAATGTTGAGGCAAAAAAGTCAAAAAAGACTTCATCTGGTGGACCTAAGAAGCCAAAAAGCAAGCCTACTCATCCTCCAACAGCCCAAATGGTAGATAATGCAATTAAAACATTGAAAGAAAGAGGTGGTTCTTCGTTATCTGCTATCAAGAAATTCTTAGCTGTAAATTACAAGGTTGATACCGAAAAATTAGCTCCATTTATTAGGAAGTATTTGAAAAGCGCTGTTGCTAGTGGTAAATTAATTCAGACAAAAGGCAAAGGTGCATCTGGTTCATTCAAATTACCAAGCTTAGCTAAAACGAAAACTGAAGGTAATAGAACCACTGTGAATAAGAAATCTGCAGCAAAGAAATCAGAAAATAAATCAAAAGAGAAAGCAATTAAAAGCGAAAAAAAGAAGAGTGATAAAAAGAAAACTGAAAAGAAAAAAGCAGCTACTTCTGCAGCTAAAGGTGCTAAAAAAGCCGGCTCTCCAAAGGCAAAACCTTCAAAACCAAAACAACAAAAACCTAAAAAAGAGAAAACGGCAAAAGCAGCTCCAAAAACACCAAAAGCTCCAAAACCGAAAAAACTTGCAGCCCCAAAAAAGACAACCGCCAAGAAAGCAGCGAAAAAATAAATTCTTCGCATTAAGAATCTACTTAAATCAATACGTAACCACTGGAAAAAGTGGAGATAGAAAAACATGGCTAAAAGTCATATTTTTAAGACAGAAGTAAAAATCAAAAAGCATATAAGCCCTTTTCAGGGCTACAAATTATATAAACGAAGAGTTTACATATACATATTACACATGTTATACTAATACACAATCAATACAAATAGTTTTTTCTTAAGATTTTTCATAAAATGAAATTATCAAGTATGTGATTCTGATAAAATGTATTTTATAAATTATATGCGACGTAGAATATTTTGTTCTTTTTATTTTTTTATTAGAAAATTTTATTATTTAATATTTTTTACTCCTTTCTAATTTTATAACAAAATTTTTCATATTACCGCCATTTCATATTATTTAAGTATACAGTAGATCCTTATTAGCCCATTACATCAATACAAAAACAAAAAAAAATTGATAAAGGTGTGTACATATAAAAGCGTATGTATGTACATAATATAAATGTCCATGTAGATTTTGTATGTACATTTATAAAAATTTTCAAAATTTAATTATAAATTATTTAAAATAATTAAAAATTATATTATACGAATCTATTCATTCGAATAATGAAAAAATGACATCATAAAATTAAAAAGGATAAATATTTTAAGTACTGAATAAGAATTTAATATTTTGTATGAAGGCATGTATCAGAATTCAGAATGACTTTAATTTGATTATAAATTGATTAATAAATATGACACAAATGTAAGTTATTTAATAAAAATTTGTGAAATATAAATAAAGAATATAAACTATGATTTATTTAAGAAATTATTAAAAATTATTCATTGGAATTTGAGAAAAAGTAATTTTTATTAAAATTATCGGAAAATTTCAACTGAAATTTTATAAAAAAATTTAAATATTTGTTAAATTTAATAATAAATGGTAAATATATAAAATATTTTAGGTAGAAAAAAATGTATACTTTCGATATTTGACAGAAATGATGACAAAAATATTTGTATAAATTTTATACAATTAATTAATTGAAAAAAAGCTGAACAAAAAATGAGAAGAATTTGAAGAAATGCAAACAAAAAATTAAGAAGAGTCTACATTCAGATGCTCACGAGTTAACACGGTATGTATGTTGTTAACAGTTGGATAAAGTACAACAAAGTACATGTACAATATTAAATTGCAACTAGCAAATATACAATCATTACATATACATAACTAACTAAGTGTATCTCGTTTTTATAGAAGGTAGATTACAAGTGTGTTACGGTTGTTAATTTTTGTTTATTTTAAAAAGTTTTGATTTTTGAGTGGTAAAATTAATATTTGCTTCAAGAAGATTTTCAATAATAGTGAAAAAAAAAAGTTAAAGTATGACAGAAACAGGAAATACAGAAGCAGCTGCTGCAGCTACCAATGTTGAGGCAAAAAAGTCAAAAAAGACTTCATCTGGTGGACCTAAGAAGCCAAAAAGCAAGCCTACTCATCCTCCAACAGCCCAAATGGTAGATAATGCAATTAAAACATTGAAAGAAAGAGGTGGTTCTTCGTTATCTGCTATCAAGAAATTCTTAGCTGTAAATTACAAGGTTGATACCGAAAAATTAGCTCCATTTATTAGGAAGTATTTGAAAAGCGCTGTTGCTAGTGGTAAATTAATTCAGACAAAAGGCAAAGGTGCATCTGGTTCATTCAAATTACCAAGCTTAGCTAAAACGAAAACTGAAGGTAATAAAACCACTGTGAATAAGAAATCTGCAGCAAAGAAATCAGAAAATAAATCAAAAGAGAAAGCAATTAAAAGCGAAAAAAAGAAGAGTGATAAAAAGAAAACTGAAAAGAAAAAAGCAGCTACTTCTGCAGCTAAAGGTGCTAAAAAAGCCGGCTCTCCAAAGGCAAAACCTTCAAAACCAAAACAACAAAAACCTAAAAAAGAGAAAACGGCAAAAGCAGCTCCAAAACCAAAAAAACTTGCAGCCCCAAAAAAGACAACCGCCAAGAAAGCAGCGAAAAAATAAATTCTTCGCATTAAGAATCTACTTAAATCAATACGTAACCACTGGAAAAAGTGGAGATAGAAAAACATGGCTAAAAGTCATATTTTTAAGACAGAAGTAAAAATCAAAAAGCATATAAGCCCTTTTCAGGGCTACAAATTATATAAACGAAGAGTTTACATATACATATTACACATGTTATACTAATACACAATCAATACAAATAGTTTTTTCTTAAGATTTTTCATAAAATGAAATTATCAAGTATGTGATTCTGATAAAATGTATTTTATAAATTATATGCGACATAGAATATTTTGTTCCTTTTATTTTTTTATTAGAAAATTTTATTATTTAATATTTTTTACTCCTTTCTAATTTTATAACAAAATTTTTCATATTACCGCCATTTCATATTATTTAAGTATACAGTAGATCCTTATTAGCCCATTACATCAATACAAAAACAAAAAAAAAATTGATAAAGGTGTGTACATATAAAAGCGTATGTATGTACATAATATAAATGTCCATGTAGATTTTGTATGTACATTTATAAAAATTTTCAAAATTTAATTATAAATTATTTAAAATAATTAAAAATTATATTATACGAATCTATTCATTCGAATAATGAAAAAATGACATCATAAAATTAAAAAGGATAAATATTTTAAGTACTGAATAAGAATTTAATATTTTGTATGAAGGCATGTATCAGAATTCAGAATGACTTTAATTTGATTATAAATTGATTAATAAATATGACACAAATGTAAGTTATTTAATAAAAATTTGTGAAATATAAATAAAGAATATAAACTATGATTTATTTAAGAAATTATTAAAAATTATTCATTGGAATTTGAGAAAAAGTAATTTTTATTAAAATTATCGGAAAATTTCAACTGAAATTTTATAAAAAAATTTAAATATTTGTTAAATTTAATAATAAATGGTAAATATATAAAATATTTTAGGTAGAAAAAAATGTATACTTTCGATATTTGACAGAAATGATGACAAAAATATTTGTATAAATTTTATACAATTAATTAATTGAAAAAAAGCTGAACAAAAAATGAGAAGAATTTGAAGAAATGCAAACAAAAAATTAAGAAGAGTCTACGTTCAGATGCTCACGAGTTAACATGGTATGTATGTTGTTAACGGTTGGATAAAGTACAACAAAGTACATGTACAATGTTAAATTGCAACTAGCAAGTATACAATCATTACATATACATAACTAACTAAGTGTATCTCGTTTTTATAGAAGGCAGATTACAAGTGTGTTACGGTTGTTAATTTTTGTTTATTTTAAAAAGTTTTGATTTTTGAGTAGTAAAATTAATATTTGCTTCAAGAAGATTTTCAATAATAGTGAAAAAAAAAAGGTTAAAGTATGGCAGAAACAGGAAATACAGAAGCAGCTGCTGCAGCTACCAATGTTGAGGCAAAAAAGTCAAAAAAGACTTCATCTGGTGGACCTAAGAAGCCAAAAAGCAAGCCTACTCATCCTCCAACAGCCCAAATGGTAGATAATGCAATTAAAACATTGAAAGAAAGAGGTGGTTCTTCGTTATCTGCTATCAAGAAATTCTTAGCTGTAAATTACAAGGTTGATACCGAAAAATTAGCTCCATTTATTAGGAAGTATTTGAAAAGCGCTGTTGCTAGTGGTAAATTAATTCAGACAAAAGGCAAAGGTGCATCTGGTTCATTCAAATTACCAAGCTTAGCTAAAACGAAAACTGAAGGTAATAAAACCACTGTGAATAAGAAATCTGCAGCAAAGAAATCAGAAAATAAATCAAAAGAGAAAGCAATTAAAAGCGAAAAAAAGAAGAGTGATAAAAAGAAAACTGAAAAGAAAAAAGCAGCTACTTCTGCAGCTAAAGGTGCTAAAAAAGCCGGCTCTCCAAAGGCAAAACCTTCAAAACCAAAACAACAAAAACCTAAAAAAGAGAAAACGGCAAAAGCAGCTCCAAAACCAAAAAAACTTGCAGCCCCAAAAAAGACAACCGCCAAGAAAGCAGCGAAAAAATAAATTCTTCGCATTAAGAATCTACTTAAATCAATACGTAACCACTGGAAAAAGTGGAGATAGAAAAACATGGCTAAAAGTCATATTTTTAAGACAGAAGTAAAAATCAAAAAGCATATAAGCCCTTTTCAGGGCTACAAATTATATAAACGAAGAGTTTACATATACATATTACACATGTTATACTAATACACAATCAATACAAATAGTTTTTTCTTAAGATTTTTCATAAAATGAAATTATCAAGTATGTGATTCTGATAAAATGTATTTTATAAATTATATGCGACATAGAATATTTTGTTCCTTTTATTTTTTTATTAGAAAATTTTATTATTTAATATTTTTTACTCCTTTCTAATTTTATAACAAAATTTTTCATATTACCGCCATTTCATATTATTTAAGTATACAGTAGATCCTTATTAGCCCATTACATCAATACAAAAACAAAAAAAAAATTGATAAAGGTGTGTACATATAAAAGCGTATGTATGTACATAATATAAATGTCCATGTAGATTTTGTATGTACATTTATAAAAATTTTCAAAATTTAATTATAAATTATTTAAAATAATTAAAAATTATATTATACGAATCTATTCATTCGAATAATGAAAAAATGACATCATAAAATTAAAAAGGATAAATATTTTAAGTACTGAATAAGAATTTAATATTTTGTATGAAGGCATGTATCAGAATTCAGAATGACTTTAATTTGATTATAAATTGATTAATAAATATGACACAAATGTAAGTTATTTAATAAAAATTTGTGAAATATAAATAAAGAATATAAACTATGATTTATTTAAGAAATTATTAAAAATTATTCATTGGAATTTGAGAAAAAGTAATTTTTATTAAAATTATCGGAAAATTTCAACTGAAATTTTATAAAAAAATTTAAATATTTGTTAAATTTAATAATAAATGGTAAATATATAAAATATTTTAGGTAGAAAAAAATGTATACTTTCGATATTTGACAGAAATGATGACAAAAATATTTGTATAAATTTTATACAATTAATTAATTGAAAAAAAGCTGAACAAAAAATGAGAAGAATTTGAAGAAATGCAAACAAAAAATTAAGAAGAGTCTACGTTCAGATGCTCACGAGTTAACATGGTATGTATGTTGTTAACGGTTGGATAAAGTACAACAAAGTACATGTACAATGTTAAATTGCAACTAGCAAGTATACAATCATTACATATACATAACTAACTAAGTGTATCTCGTTTTTATAGAAGGCAGATTACAAGTGTGTTACGGTTGTTAATTTTTGTTTATTTTAAAAAGTTTTGATTTTTGAGTAGTAAAATTAATATTTGCTTCAAGAAGATTTTCAATAATAGTGAAAAAAAAAAGGTTAAAGTATGGCAGAAACAGGAAATACAGAAGCAGCTGCTGCAGCTACCAATGTTGAGGCAAAAAAGTCAAAAAAGACTTCATCTGGTGGACCTAAGAAGCCAAAAAGCAAGCCTACTCATCCTCCAACAGCCCAAATGGTAGATAATGCAATTAAAACATTGAAAGAAAGAGGTGGTTCTTCGTTATCTGCTATCAAGAAATTCTTAGCTGTAAATTACAAGGTTGATACCGAAAAATTAGCTCCATTTATTAGGAAGTATTTGAAAAGCGCTGTTGCTAGTGGTAAATTAATTCAGACAAAAGGCAAAGGTGCATCTGGTTCATTCAAATTACCAAGCTTAGCTAAAACGAAAACTGAAGGTAATAGAACCACTGTGAATAAGAAATCTGCAGCAAAGAAATCAGAAAATAAATCAAAAGAGAAAGCAATTAAAAGCGAAAAAAAGAAGAGTGATAAAAAGAAAACTGAAAAGAAAAAAGCAGCTACTTCTGCAGCTAAAGGTGCTAAAAAAGCCGGCTCTCCAAAGGCAAAACCTTCAAAACCAAAACAACAAAAACCTAAAAAAGAGAAAACGGCAAAAGCAGCTCCAAAACCAAAAAAACTTGCAGCCCCAAAAAAGACAACCGCCAAGAAAGCAGCGAAAAAATAAATTCTTCGCATTAAGAATCTACTTAAATCAATACGTAACCACTGGAAAAAGTGGAGATAGAAAAACATGGCTAAAAGTCATATTTTTAAGACAGAAGTAAAAATCAAAAAGCATATAAGCCCTTTTCAGGGCTACAAATTATATAAACGAAGAGTTTACATATACATATTACACATGTTATACTAATACACAATCAATACAAATAGTTTTTTCTTAAGATTTTTCATAAAATGAAATTATCAAGTATGTGATTCTGATAAAATGTATTTTATAAATTATATGCGACATAGAATATTTTGTTCCTTTTATTTTTTTATTAGAAAATTTTATTATTTAATATTTTTTACTCCTTTCTAATTTTATAACAAAATTTTTCATATTACCGCCATTTCATATTATTTAAGTATACAGTAGATCCTTATTAGCCCATTACATCAATACAAAAACAAAAAAAAAATTGATAAAGGTGTGTACATATAAAAGCGTATGTATGTACATAATATAAATGTCCATGTAGATTTTGTATGTACATTTATAAAAATTTTCAAAATTTAATTATAAATTATTTAAAATAATTAAAAATTATATTATACGAATCTATTCATTCGAATAATGAAAAAATGACATCATAAAATTAAAAAGGATAAATATTTTAAGTACTGAATAAGAATTTAATATTTTGTATGAAGGCATGTATCAGAATTCAGAATGACTTTAATTTGATTATAAATTGATTAATAAATATGACACAAATGTAAGTTATTTAATAAAAATTTGTGAAATATAAATAAAGAATATAAACTATGATTTATTTAAGAAATTATTAAAAATTATTCATTGGAATTTGAGAAAAAGTAATTTTTATTAAAATTATCGGAAAATTTCAACTGAAATTTTATAAAAAAATTTAAATATTTGTTAAATTTAATAATAAATGGTAAATATATAAAATATTTTAGGTAGAAAAAAATGTATACTTTCGATATTTGACAGAAATGATGACAAAAATATTTGTATAAATTTTATACAATTAATTAATTGAAAAAAAGCTGAACAAAAAATGAGAAGAATTTGAAGAAATGCAAACAAAAAATTAAGAAGAGTCTACATTCAGATGCTCACGAGTTAACATGGTATGTATGTTGTTAACAGTTGGATAAAGTACAACAAAGTACATGTACAATATTAAATTGCAACTAGCAAATATACAATCATTACATATACATAACTAACTAAGTGTATCTCGTTTTTATAGAAGGTAGATTACAAGTGTGTTACGGTTGTTAATTTTTGTTTATTTTAAAAAGTTTTGATTTTTGAGTGGTAAAATTAATATTTGCTTCAAGAAGATTTTCAATAATAGTGAAAAAAAAAAGTTAAAGTATGACAGAAACAGGAAATACAGAAGCAGCTGCTGCAGCTACCAATGTTGAGGCAAAAAAGTCAAAAAAGACTTCATCTGGTGGACCTAAGAAGCCAAAAAGCAAGCCTACTCATCCTCCAACAGCCCAAATGGTAGATAATGCAATTAAAACATTGAAAGAAAGAGGTGGTTCTTCGTTATCTGCTATCAAGAAATTCTTAGCTGTAAATTACAAGGTTGATACCGAAAAATTAGCTCCATTTATTAGGAAGTATTTGAAAAGCGCTGTTGCTAGTGGTAAATTAATTCAGACAAAAGGCAAAGGTGCATCTGGTTCATTCAAATTACCAAGCTTAGCTAAAACGAAAACTGAAGGTAATAAAACCACTGTGAATAAGAAATCTGCAGCAAAGAAATCAGAAAATAAATCAAAAGAGAAAGCAATTAAAAGCGAAAAAAAGAAGAGTGATAAAAAGAAAACTGAAAAGAAAAAAGCAGCTACTTCTGCAGCTAAAGGTGCTAAAAAAGCCGGCTCTCCAAAGGCAAAACCTTCAAAACCAAAACAACAAAAACCTAAAAAAGAGAAAACGGCAAAAGCAGCTCCAAAACCAAAAAAACTTGCAGCCCCAAAAAAGACAACCGCCAAGAAAGCAGCGAAAAAATAAATTCTTCGCATTAAGAATCTACTTAAATCAATACGTAACCACTGGAAAAAGTGGAGATAGAAAAACATGGCTAAAAGTCATATTTTTAAGACAGAAGTAAAAATCAAAAAGCATATAAGCCCTTTTCAGGGCTACAAATTATATAAACGAAGAGTTTACATATACATATTACACATGTTATACTAATACACAATCAATACAAATAGTTTTTTCTTAAGATTTTTCATAAAATGAAATTATCAAGTATGTGATTCTGATAAAATGTATTTTATAAATTATATGCGACATAGAATATTTTGTTCCTTTTATTTTTTTATTAGAAAATTTTATTATTTAATATTTTTTACTCCTTTCTAATTTTATAACAAAATTTTTCATATTACCGCCATTTCATATTATTTAAGTATACAGTAGATCCTTATTAGCCCATTACATCAATACAAAAACAAAAAAAAAATTGATAAAGGTGTGTACATATAAAAGCGTATGTATGTACATAATATAAATGTCCATGTAGATTTTGTATGTACATTTATAAAAATTTTCAAAATTTAATTATAAATTATTTAAAATAATTAAAAATTATATTATACGAATCTATTCATTCGAATAATGAAAAAATGACATCATAAAATTAAAAAGGATAAATATTTTAAGTACTGAATAAGAATTTAATATTTTGTATGAAGGCATGTATCAGAATTCAGAATGACTTTAATTTGATTATAAATTGATTAATAAATATGACACAAATGTAAGTTATTTAATAAAAATTTGTGAAATATAAATAAAGAATATAAACTATGATTTATTTAAGAAATTATTAAAAATTATTCATTGGAATTTGAGAAAAAGTAATTTTTATTAAAATTATCGGAAAATTTCAACTGAAATTTTATAAAAAAATTTAAATATTTGTTAAATTTAATAATAAATGGTAAATATATAAAATATTTTAGGTAGAAAAAAATGTATACTTTCGATATTTGACAGAAATGATGACAAAAATATTTGTATAAATTTTATACAATTAATTAATTGAAAAAAAGCTGAACAAAAAATGAGAAGAATTTGAAGAAATGCAAACAAAAAATTAAGAAGAGTCTACGTTCAGATGCTCACGAGTTAACATGGTATGTATGTTGTTAACGGTTGGATAAAGTACAACAAACTACATGTACAATATTAAATTGCAACTAGCAAGTATACAATCATTACATATACATAACTAACTAAGTGTATCTCGTTTTTATAGAAGGCAGATTACAAGTGTGTTACGGTTGTTAATTTTTGTTTATTTTAAAAAGTTTTGATTTTTGAGTAGTAAAATTAATATTTGCTTCAAGAAGATTTTCAATAATAGTGAAAAAAAAAAGGTTAAAGTATGGCAGAAACAGGAAATACAGAAGCAGCTGCTGCAGCTACCAATGTTGAGGCAAAAAAGTCAAAAAAGACTTCATCTGGTGGACCTAAGAAGCCAAAAAGCAAGCCTACTCATCCTCCAACAGCCCAAATGGTAGATAATGCAATTAAAACATTGAAAGAAAGAGGTGGTTCTTCGTTATCTGCTATCAAGAAATTCTTAGCTGTAAATTACAAGGTTGATACCGAAAAATTAGCTCCATTTATTAGGAAGTATTTGAAAAGCGCTGTTGCTAGTGGTAAATTAATTCAGACAAAAGGCAAAGGTGCATCTGGTTCATTCAAATTACCAAGCTTAGCTAAAACGAAAACTGAAGGTAATAGAACCACTGTGAATAAGAAATCTGCAGCAAAGAAATCAGAAAATAAATCAAAAGAGAAAGCAATTAAAAGCGAAAAAAAGAAGAGTGATAAAAAGAAAACTGAAAAGAAAAAAGCAGCTACTTCTGCAGCTAAAGGTGCTAAAAAAGCCGGCTCTCCAAAGGCAAAACCTTCAAAACCAAAACAACAAAAACCTAAAAAAGAGAAAACGGCAAAAACAGCTCCAAAACCAAAAAAACTTGCAGCCCCAAAAAAGACAACCGCCAAGAAAGCAGCGAAAAAATAAATTCTTCGCATTAAGAATCTACTTAAATCAATACGTAACCACTGGAAAAAGTGGAGATAGAAAAACATGGCTAAAAGTCATATTTTTAAGACAGAAGTAAAAATCAAAAAGCATATAAGCCCTTTTCAGGGCTACAAATTATATAAACGAAGAGTTTACATATACATATTACACATGTTATACTAATACACAATCAATACAAATAGTTTTTTCTTAAGATTTTTCATAAAATGAAATTATCAAGTATGTGATTCTGATAAAATGTATTTTATAAATTATATGCGACATAGAATATTTTGTTCCTTTTATTTTTTTATTAGAAAATTTTATTATTTAATATTTTCTACTCCTTTCTAATTTTATAACAAAATTTTTCATATTACCGCCATTTCATATTATTTAAGTATACAGTAGATCCTTATTAGCCCATTACATCAATACAAAAACAAAACAAAATTGATAAAGGTGTGTACATATAAAAGCGTATGTATGTACATAATATAAATGTCCATGTAGATTTTGTATGTACATTTATAAAAATTTTCAAAATTTAATTATAAATTATTTAAAATAATTAAAAATTATATTATACGAATCTATTCATTCGAATAATGAAAAAATGACATCATAAAATTAAAAAGGATAAATATTTTAAGTACTGAATAAGAATTTAATATTTTGTATGAAGGCATGTATCAGAATTCAGAATGACTTTAATTTGATTATAAATTGATTAATAAATATGACACAAATGTAAGTTATTTAATAAAAATTTGTGAAATATAAATAAAGAATATAAACTATGATTTATTTAAGAAATTATTAAAAATTATTCATTGGAATTTGAGAAAAAGTAATTTTTATTAAAATTATCGGAAAATTTCAACTGAAATTTTATAAAAAAATTTAAATATTTGTTAAATTTAATAATAAATGGTAAATATATAAAATATTTTAGGTAGAAAAAAATGTATACTTTCGATATTTGACAGAAATGATGACAAAAATATTTGTATAAATTTTATACAATTAATTAATTGAAAAAAAGCTGAACAAAAAATGAGAAGAATTTGAAGAAATGCAAACAAAAAATTAAGAAGAGTCTACATTCAGATGCTCACGAGTTAACATGGTATGTATGTTGTTAACAGTTGGATAAAGTACAACAAAGTACATGTACAATATTAAATTGCAACTAGCAAATATACAATCATTACATATACATAACTAACTAAGTGTATCTCGTTTTTATAGAAGGCAGATTACAAGTGTGTTACGGTTGTTAATTTTTGTTAATTTTAAAAAGTTTTGATTTTTGAGTGGTAAAATTAATATTTGCTTCAAGAAGATTTTCAATAATAGTGAAAAAAAAAAAGTTAAAGTATGGCAGAAACAGGAAATACAGAAGCAGCTGCTGCAGCTACCAATGTTGAGGCAAAAAAGTCAAAAAAGACTTCATCTGGTGGACCTAAGAAGCCAAAAAGCAAGCCTACTCATCCTCCAACAGCCCAAATGGTAGATAATGCAATTAAAACATTGAAAGAAAGAGGTGGTTCTTCGTTATCTGCTATCAAGAAATTCTTAGCTGTAAATTACAAGGTTGATACCGAAAAATTAGCTCCATTTATTAGGAAGTATTTGAAAAGCGCTGTTGCTAGTGGTAAATTAATTCAGACAAAAGGCAAAGGTGCATCTGGTTCATTCAAATTACCAAGCTTAGCTAAAACGAAAACTGAAGGTAATAAAACCACTGTGAATAAGAAATCTGCAGCAAAGAAATCAGAAAATAAATCAAAAGAGAAAGCAATTAAAAGCGAAAAAAAGAAGAGTGATAAAAAGAAAACTGAAAAGAAAAAAGCAGCTACTTCTGCAGCTAAAGGTGCTAAAAAAGCCGGCTCTCCAAAGGCAAAACCTTCAAAACCAAAACAACAAAAACCTAAAAAAGAGAAAACGGCAAAAGCAGCTCCAAAACCAAAAAAACTTGCAGCCCCAAAAAAGACAACCGCCAAGAAAGCAGCGAAAAAATAAATTCTTCGCATTAAGAATCTACTTAAATCAATACGTAACCACTGGAAAAAGTGGAGATAGAAAAACATGGCTAAAAGTCATATTTTTAAGACAGAAGTAAAAATCAAAAAGCATATAAGCCCTTTTCAGGGCTACAAATTATATAAACGAAGAGTTTACATATACATATTACACATGTTATACTAATACACAATCAATACAAATAGTTTTTTCTTAAGATTTTTCATAAAATGAAATTATCAAGTATGTGATTCTGATAAAATGTATTTTATAAATTATATGCGACATAGAATATTTTGTTCCTTTTATTTTTTTATTAGAAAATTTTATTATTTAATATTTTTTACTCCTTTCTAATTTTATAACAAAATTTTTCATATTACCGCCATTTCATATTATTTAAGTATACAGTAGATCCTTATTAGCCCATTACATCAATACAAAAACAAAAAAAAAATTGATAAAGGTGTGTACATATAAAAGCGTATGTATGTACATAATATAAATGTCCATGTAGATTTTGTATGTACATTTATAAAAATTTTCAAAATTTAATTATAAATTATTTAAAATAATTAAAAATTATATTATACGAATCTATTCATTCGAATAATGAAAAAATGACATCATAAAATTAAAAAGGATAAATATTTTAAGTACTGAATAAGAATTTAATATTTTGTATGAAGGCATGTATCAGAATTCAGAATGACTTTAATTTGATTATAAATTGATTAATAAATATGACACAAATGTAAGTTATTTAATAAAAATTTGTGAAATATAAATAAAGAATATAAACTATGATTTATTTAAGAAATTATTAAAAATTATTCATTGGAATTTGAGAAAAAGTAATTTTTATTAAAATTATCGGAAAATTTCAACTGAAATTTTATAAAAAAATTTAAATATTTGTTAAATTTAATAATAAATGGTAAATATATAAAATATTTTAGGTAGAAAAAAATGTATACTTTCGATATTTGACAGAAATGATGACAAAAATATTTGTATAAATTTTATACAATTAATTAATTGAAAAAAAGCTGAACAAAAAATGAGAAGAATTTGAAGAAATGCAAACAAAAAATTAAGAAGAGTCTACGTTCAGATGCTCACGAGTTAACATGGTATGTATGTTGTTAACGGTTGGATAAAGTACAACAAAGTACATGTACAATATTAAATTGCAACTAGCAAGTATACAATCATTACATATACATAACTAACTAAGTGTATCTCGTTTTTATAGAAGGCAGATTACAAGTGTGTTACGGTTGTTAATTTTTGTTTATTTTAAAAAGTTTTGATTTTTGAGTAGTAAAATTAATATTTGCTTCAAGAAGATTTTCAATAATAGTGAAAAAAAAAAGGTTAAAGTATGGCAGAAACAGGAAATACAGAAGCAGCTGCTGCAGCTACCAATGTTGAGGCAAAAAAGTCAAAAAAGACTTCATCTGGTGGACCTAAGAAGCCAAAAAGCAAGCCTACTCATCCTCCAACAGCCCAAATGGTAGATAATGCAATTAAAACATTGAAAGAAAGAGGTGGTTCTTCGTTATCTGCTATCAAGAAATTCTTAGCTGTAAATTACAAGGTTGATACCGAAAAATTAGCTCCATTTATTAGGAAGTATTTGAAAAGCGCTGTTGCTAGTGGTAAATTAATTCAGACAAAAGGCAAAGGTGCATCTGGTTCATTCAAATTACCAAGCTTAGCTAAAACGAAAACTGAAGGTAATAGAACCACTGTGAATAAGAAATCTGCAGCAAAGAAATCAGAAAATAAATCAAAAGAGAAAGCAATTAAAAGCGAAAAAAAGAAGAGTGATAAAAAGAAAACTGAAAAGAAAAAAGCAGCTACTTCTGCAGCTAAAGGTGCTAAAAAAGCCGGCTCTCCAAAGGCAAAACCTTCAAAACCAAAACAACAAAAACCTAAAAAAGAGAAAACGGCAAAAGCAGCTCCAAAACCAAAAAAACTTGCAGCCCCAAAAAAGACAACCGCCAAGAAAGCAGCGAAAAAATAAATTCTTCGCATTAAGAATCTACTTAAATCAATACGTAACCACTGGAAAAAGTGGAGATAGAAAAACATGGCTAAAAGTCATATTTTTAAGACAGAAGTAAAAATCAAAAAGCATATAAGCCCTTTTCAGGGCTACAAATTATATAAACGAAGAGTTTACATATACATATTACACATGTTATACTAATACACAATCAATACAAATAGTTTTTTCTTAAGATTTTTCATAAAATGAAATTATCAAGTATGTGATTCTGATAAAATGTATTTTATAAATTATATGCGACATAGAATATTTTGTTCCTTTTATTTTTTTATTAGAAAATTTTATTATTTAATATTTTCTACTCCTTTCTAATTTTATAACAAAATTTTTCATATTACCGCCATTTCATATTATTTAAGTATACAGTAGATCCTTATTAGCCCATTACATCAATACAAAAACAAAACAAAATTGATAAAGGTGTGTACATATAAAAGCGTATGTATGTACATAATATAAATGTCCATGTAGATTTTGTATGTACATTTATAAAAATTTTCAAAATTTAATTATAAATTATTTAAAATAATTAAAAATTATATTATACGAATCTATTCATTCGAATAATGAAAAAATGACATCATAAAATTAAAAAGGATAAATATTTTAAGTACTGAATAAGAATTTAATATTTTGTATGAAGGCATGTATCAGAATTCAGAATGACTTTAATTTGATTATAAATTGATTAATAAATATGACACAAATGTAAGTTATTTAATAAAAATTTGTGAAATATAAATAAAGAATATAAACTATGATTTATTTAAGAAATTATTAAAAATTATTCATTGGAATTTGAGAAAAAGTAATTTTTATTAAAATTATCGGAAAATTTCAACTGAAATTTTATAAAAAAATTTAAATATTTGTTAAATTTAATAATAAATGGTAAATATATAAAATATTTTAGGTAGAAAAAAATGTATACTTTCGATATTTGACAGAAATGATGACAAAAATATTTGTATAAATTTTATACAATTAATTAATTGAAAAAAAGCTGAACAAAAAATGAGAAGAATTTGAAGAAATGCAAACAAAAAATTAAGAAGAGTCTACATTCAGATGCTCACGAGTTAACATGGTATGTATGTTGTTAACAGTTGGATAAAGTACAACAAAGTACATGTACAATATTAAATTGCAACTAGCAAATATACAATCATTACATATACATAACTAACTAAGTGTATCTCGTTTTTATAGAAGGCAGATTACAAGTGTGTTACGGTTGTTAATTTTTGTTAATTTTAAAAAGTTTTGATTTTTGAGTGGTAAAATTAATATTTGCTTCAAGAAGATTTTCAATAATAGTGAAAAAAAAAAAGTTAAAGTATGGCAGAAACAGGAAATACAGAAGCAGCTGCTGCAGCTACCAATGTTGAGGCAAAAAAGTCAAAAAAGACTTCATCTGGTGGACCTAAGAAGCCAAAAAGCAAGCCTACTCATCCTCCAACAGCCCAAATGGTAGATAATGCAATTAAAACATTGAAAGAAAGAGGTGGTTCTTCGTTATCTGCTATCAAGAAATTCTTAGCTGTAAATTACAAGGTTGATACCGAAAAATTAGCTCCATTTATTAGGAAGTATTTGAAAAGCGCTGTTGCTAGTGGTAAATTAATTCAGACAAAAGGCAAAGGTGCATCTGGTTCATTCAAATTACCAAGCTTAGCTAAAACGAAAACTGAAGGTAATAGAACCACTGTGAATAAGAAATCTGCAGCAAAGAAATCAGAAAATAAATCAAAAGAGAAAGCAATTAAAAGCGAAAAAAAGAAGAGTGATAAAAAGAAAACTGAAAAGAAAAAAGCAGCTACTTCTGCAGCTAAAGGTGCTAAAAAAGCCGGCTCTCCAAAGGCAAAACCTTCAAAACCAAAACAACAAAAACCTAAAAAAGAGAAAACGGCAAAAGCAGCTCCAAAAACACCAAAAGCTCCAAAACCGAAAAAACTTGCAGCCCCAAAAAAAACAACCGCCAAGAAAGCAGCGAAAAAATAAATTCTTCGCATTAAGAATCTACTTAAATCAATACGTAACCACTGGAAAAAGTGGAGATAGAAAAACATGGCTAAAAGTCATATTTTTAAGACAGAAGTAAAAATCAAAAAGCATATAAGCCCTTTTCAGGGCTACAAATTATATAAACGAAGAGTTTACATATACATATTACACATGTTATACTAATACACAATCAATACAAATAGTTTTTTCTTAAGATTTTTCATAAAATGAAATTATCAAGTATGTGATTCTGATAAAATGTATTTTATAAATTATATGCGACGTAGAATATTTTGTTCTTTTTATTTTTTTATTAGAAAATTTTATTATTTAATATTTTTTACTCCTTTCTAATTTTATAACAAAATTTTTCATATTACCGCCATTTCATATTATTTAAGTATACAGTAGATCCTTATTAGCCCATTACATCAATACAAAAACAAAAAAAAATTGATAAAGGTGTGTACATATAAAAGCGTATGTATGTACATAATATAAATGTCCATGTAGATTTTGTATGTACATTTATAAAAATTTTCAAAATTTAATTATAAATTATTTAAAATAATTAAAAATTATATTATACGAATCTATTCATTCGAATAATGAAAAAATGACATCATAAAATTAAAAAGGATAAATATTTTAAGTACTGAATAAGAATTTAATATTTTGTATGAAGGCATGTATCAGAATTCAGAATGACTTTAATTTGATTATAAATTGATTAATAAATATGACACAAATGTAAGTTATTTAATAAAAATTTGTGAAATATAAATAAAGAATATAAACTATGATTTATTTAAGAAATTATTAAAAATTATTCATTGGAATTTGAGAAAAAGTAATTTTTATTAAAATTATCGGAAAATTTCAACTGAAATTTTATAAAAAAATTTAAATATTTGTTAAATTTAATAATAAATGGTAAATATATAAAATATTTTAGGTAGAAAAAAATGTATACTTTCGATATTTGACAGAAATGATGACAAAAATATTTGTATAAATTTTATACAATTAATTAATTGAAAAAAAGCTGAACAAAAAATGAGAAGAATTTGAAGAAATGCAAACAAAAAATTAAGAAGAGTCTACATTCAGATGCTCACGAGTTAACATGGTATGTATGTTGTTAACAGTTGGATAAAGTACAACAAAGTACATGTACAATATTAAATTGCAACTAGCAAATATACAATCATTACATATACATAACTAACTAAGTGTATCTCGTTTTTATAGAAGGTAGATTACAAGTGTGTTACGGTTGTTAATTTTTGTTTATTTTAAAAAGTTTTGATTTTTGAGTGGTAAAATTAATATTTGCTTCAAGAAGATTTTCAATAATAGTGAAAAAAAAAAGTTAAAGTATGACAGAAACAGGAAATACAGAAGCAGCTGCTGCAGCTACCAATGTTGAGGCAAAAAAGTCAAAAAAGACTTCATCTGGTGGACCTAAGAAGCCAAAAAGCAAGCCTACTCATCCTCCAACAGCCCAAATGGTAGATAATGCAATTAAAACATTGAAAGAAAGAGGTGGTTCTTCGTTATCTGCTATCAAGAAATTCTTAGCTGTAAATTACAAGGTTGATACCGAAAAATTAGCTCCATTTATTAGGAAGTATTTGAAAAGCGCTGTTGCTAGTGGTAAATTAATTCAGACAAAAGGCAAAGGTGCATCTGGTTCATTCAAATTACCAAGCTTAGCTAAAACGAAAACTGAAGGTAATAAAACCACTGTGAATAAGAAATCTGCAGCAAAGAAATCAGAAAATAAATCAAAAGAGAAAGCAATTAAAAGCGAAAAAAAGAAGAGTGATAAAAAGAAAACTGAAAAGAAAAAAGCAGCTACTTCTGCAGCTAAAGGTGCTAAAAAAGCCGGCTCTCCAAAGGCAAAACCTTCAAAACCAAAACAACAAAAACCTAAAAAAGAGAAAACGGCAAAAGCAGCTCCAAAACCAAAAAAACTTGCAGCCCCAAAAAAGACAACCGCCAAGAAAGCAGCGAAAAAATAAATTCTTCGCATTAAGAATCTACTTAAATCAATACGTAACCACTGGAAAAAGTGGAGATAGAAAAACATGGCTAAAAGTCATATTTTTAAGACAGAAGTAAAAATCAAAAAGCATATAAGCCCTTTTCAGGGCTACAAATTATATAAACGAAGAGTTTACATATACATATTACACATGTTATACTAATACACAATCAATACAAATAGTTTTTTCTTAAGATTTTTCATAAAATGAAATTATCAAGTATGTGATTCTGATAAAATGTATTTTATAAATTATATGCGACATAGAATATTTTGTTCCTTTTATTTTTTTATTAGAAAATTTTATTATTTAATATTTTTTACTCCTTTCTAATTTTATAACAAAATTTTTCATATTACCGCCATTTCATATTATTTAAGTATACAGTAGATCCTTATTAGCCCATTACATCAATACAAAAACAAAAAAAAAATTGATAAAGGTGTGTACATATAAAAGCGTATGTATGTACATAATATAAATGTCCATGTAGATTTTGTATGTACATTTATAAAAATTTTCAAAATTTAATTATAAATTATTTAAAATAATTAAAAATTATATTATACGAATCTATTCATTCGAATAATGAAAAAATGACATCATAAAATTAAAAAGGATAAATATTTTAAGTACTGAATAAGAATTTAATATTTTGTATGAAGGCATGTATCAGAATTCAGAATGACTTTAATTTGATTATAAATTGATTAATAAATATGACACAAATGTAAGTTATTTAATAAAAATTTGTGAAATATAAATAAAGAATATAAACTATGATTTATTTAAGAAATTATTAAAAATTATTCATTGGAATTTGAGAAAAAGTAATTTTTATTAAAATTATCGGAAAATTTCAACTGAAATTTTATAAAAAAATTTAAATATTTGTTAAATTTAATAATAAATGGTAAATATATAAAATATTTTAGGTAGAAAAAAATGTATACTTTCGATATTTGACAGAAATGATGACAAAAATATTTGTATAAATTTTATACAATTAATTAATTGAAAAAAAGCTGAACAAAAAATGAGAAGAATTTGAAGAAATGCAAACAAAAAATTAAGAAGAGTCTACATTCAGATGCTCACGAGTTAACATGGTATGTATGTTGTTAACAGTTGGATAAAGTACAACAAAGTACATGTACAATATTAAATTGCAACTAGCAAATATACAATCATTCCATATACATAACTAAGTAAGTGTATCTCGTTTTTATAGAAGGCAGATTACAAGTGTGTTACGGTTGTTAATTTTTGTTTATTTTAAAAAGTTTTGATTTTTGAGTGGTAAAATTAATATTTGCTTCAAGAAGATTTTCAATAATAGTGAAAAAAAAAAGTTAAAGTATGACAGAAACAGGAAATACAGAAGCAGCTGCTGCAGCTACCAATGTTGAGGCAAAAAAGTCAAAAAAGACTTCATCTGGTGGACCTAAGAAGCCAAAAAGCAAGCCTACTCATCCTCCAACAGCCCAAATGGTAGATAATGCAATTAAAACATTGAAAGAAAGAGGTGGTTCTTCGTTATCTGCTATCAAGAAATTCTTAGCTGTAAATTACAAGGTTGATACCGAAAAATTAGCTCCATTTATTAGGAAGTATTTGAAAAGCGCTGTTGCTAGTGGTAAATTAATTCAGACAAAAGGCAAAGGTGCATCTGGTTCATTCAAATTACCAAGCTTAGCTAAAACGAAAACTGAAGGTAATAAAACCACTGTGAATAAGAAATCTGCAGCAAAGAAATCAGAAAATAAATCAAAAGAGAAAGCAATTAAAAGCGAAAAAAAGAAGAGTGATAAAAAGAAAACTGAAAAGAAAAAAGCAGCTACTTCTGCAGCTAAAGGTGCTAAAAAAGCCGGCTCTCCAAAGGCAAAACCTTCAAAACCAAAACAACAAAAACCTAAAAAAGAGAAAACGGCAAAAGCAGCTCCAAAAACACCAAAAGCTCCAAAACCGAAAAAACTTGCAGCCCCAAAAAAAACAACCGCCAAGAAAGCAGCGAAAAAATAAATTCTTCGCATTAAGAATCTACTTAAATCAATACGTAACCACTGGAAAAAGTGGAGATAGAAAAACATGGCTAAAAGTCATATTTTTAAGACAGAAGTAAAAATCAAAAAGCATATAAGCCCTTTTCAGGGCTACAAATTATATAAACGAAGAGTTTACATATACATATTACACATGTTATACTAATACACAATCAATACAAATAGTTTTTTCTTAAGATTTTTCATAAAATGAAATTATCAAGTATGTGATTCTGATAAAATGTATTTTATAAATTATATGCGACGTAGAATATTTTGTTCTTTTTATTTTTTTATTAGAAAATTTTATTATTTAATATTTTTTACTCCTTTCTAATTTTATAACAAAATTTTTCATATTACCGCCATTTCATATTATTTAAGTATACAGTAGATCCTTATTAGCCCATTACATCAATACAAAAACAAAAAAAAATTGATAAAGGTGTGTACATATAAAAGCGTATGTATGTACATAATATAAATGTCCATGTAGATTTTGTATGTACATTTATAAAAATTTTCAAAATTTAATTATAAATTATTTAAAATAATTAAAAATTATATTATACGAATCTATTCATTCGAATAATGAAAAAATGACATCATAAAATTAAAAAGGATAAATATTTTAAGTACTGAATAAGAATTTAATATTTTGTATGAAGGCATGTATCAGAATTCAGAATGACTTTAATTTGATTATAAATTGATTAATAAATATGACACAAATGTAAGTTATTTAATAAAAATTTGTGAAATATAAATAAAGAATATAAACTATGATTTATTTAAGAAATTATTAAAAATTATTCATTGGAATTTGAGAAAAAGTAATTTTTATTAAAATTATCGGAAAATTTCAACTGAAATTTTATAAAAAAATTTAAATATTTGTTAAATTTAATAATAAATGGTAAATATATAAAATATTTTAGGTAGAAAAAAATGTATACTTTCGATATTTGACAGAAATGATGACAAAAATATTTGTATAAATTTTATACAATTAATTAATTGAAAAAAAGCTGAACAAAAAATGAGAAGAATTTGAAGAAATGCAAACAAAAAATTAAGAAGAGTCTACATTCAGATGCTCACGAGTTAACATGGTATGTATGTTGTTAACAGTTGGATAAAGTACAACAAAGTACATGTACAATATTAAATTGCAACTAGCAAATATACAATCATTACATATACATAACTAACTAAGTGTATCTCGTTTTTATAGAAGGTAGATTACAAGTGTGTTACGGTTGTTAATTTTTGTTTATTTTAAAAAGTTTTGATTTTTGAGTGGTAAAATTAATATTTGCTTCAAGAAGATTTTCAATAATAGTGAAAAAAAAAAGTTAAAGTATGACAGAAACAGGAAATACAGAAGCAGCTGCTGCAGCTACCAATGTTGAGGCAAAAAAGTCAAAAAAGACTTCATCTGGTGGACCTAAGAAGCCAAAAAGCAAGCCTACTCATCCTCCAACAGCCCAAATGGTAGATAATGCAATTAAAACATTGAAAGAAAGAGGTGGTTCTTCGTTATCTGCTATCAAGAAATTCTTAGCTGTAAATTACAAGGTTGATACCGAAAAATTAGCTCCATTTATTAGGAAGTATTTGAAAAGCGCTGTTGCTAGTGGTAAATTAATTCAGACAAAAGGCAAAGGTGCATCTGGTTCATTCAAATTACCAAGCTTAGCTAAAACGAAAACTGAAGGTAATAAAACCACTGTGAATAAGAAATCTGCAGCAAAGAAATCAGAAAATAAATCAAAAGAGAAAGCAATTAAAAGCGAAAAAAAGAAGAGTGATAAAAAGAAAACTGAAAAGAAAAAAGCAGCTACTTCTGCAGCTAAAGGTGCTAAAAAAGCCGGCTCTCCAAAGGCAAAACCTTCAAAACCAAAACAACAAAAACCTAAAAAAGAGAAAACGGCAAAAGCAGCTCCAAAAACACCAAAAGCTCCAAAACCGAAAAAACTTGCAGCCCCAAAAAAAACAACCGCCAAGAAAGCAGCGAAAAAATAAATTCTTCGCATTAAGAATCTACTTAAATCAATACGTAACCACTGGAAAAAGTGGAGATAGAAAAACATGGCTAAAAGTCATATTTTTAAGACAGAAGTAAAAATCAAAAAGCATATAAGCCCTTTTCAGGGCTACAAATTATATAAACGAAGAGTTTACATATACATATTACACATGTTATACTAATACACAATCAATACAAATAGTTTTTTCTTAAGATTTTTCATAAAATGAAATTATCAAGTATGTGATTCTGATAAAATGTATTTTATAAATTATATGCGACGTAGAATATTTTGTTCTTTTTATTTTTTTATTAGAAAATTTTATTATTTAATATTTTTTACTCCTTTCTAATTTTATAACAAAATTTTTCATATTACCGCCATTTCATATTATTTAAGTATACAGTAGATCCTTATTAGCCCATTACATCAATACAAAAACAAAAAAAAATTGATAAAGGTGTGTACATATAAAAGCGTATGTATGTACATAATATAAATGTCCATGTAGATTTTGTATGTACATTTATAAAAATTTTCAAAATTTAATTATAAATTATTTAAAATAATTAAAAATTATATTATACGAATCTATTCATTCGAATAATGAAAAAATGACATCATAAAATTAAAAAGGATAAATATTTTAAGTACTGAATAAGAATTTAATATTTTGTATGAAGGCATGTATCAGAATTCAGAATGACTTTAATTTGATTATAAATTGATTAATAAATATGACACAAATGTAAGTTATTTAATAAAAATTTGTGAAATATAAATAAAGAATATAAACTATGATTTATTTAAGAAATTATTAAAAATTATTCATTGGAATTTGAGAAAAAGTAATTTTTATTAAAATTATCGGAAAATTTCAACTGAAATTTTATAAAAAAATTTAAATATTTGTTAAATTTAATAATAAATGGTAAATATATAAAATATTTTAGGTAGAAAAAAATGTATACTTTCGATATTTGACAGAAATGATGACAAAAATATTTGTATAAATTTTATACAATTAATTAATTGAAAAAAAGCTGAACAAAAAATGAGAAGAATTTGAAGAAATGCAAACAAAAAATTAAGAAGAGTCTACATTCAGATGCTCACGAGTTAACATGGTATGTATGTTGTTAACGGTTGGATAAAGTACAACAAAGTACATGTACAATATTAAATTGCAACTAGCAAATATACAATCATTACATATACATAACTAACTAAGTGTATCTCGTTTTTATAGAAGGCAGATTACAAGTGTGTTACGGTTGTTAATTTTTGTTAATTTTAAAAAGTTTTGATTTTTGAGTGGTAAAATTAATATTTGCTTCAAGAAGATTTTCAATAATAGTGAAGAAAAAAAGGTTAAAGTATGGCAGAAACGAAATACAGAAGCAGCTGCTGCAGCTACCAATGTTGAGGCAAAAAAGTCAAAAAAGACTTCATCTGGTGGACCTAAGAAGCCAAAAAGCAAGCCTACTCATCCTCCAACAGCCCAAATGGTAGATAATGCAATTAAAACATTGAAAGAAAGAGGTGGTTCTTCGTTATCTGCTATCAAGAAATTCTTAGCTGTAAATTACAAGGTTGATACCGAAAAATTAGCTCCATTTATTAGGAAGTATTTGAAAAGCGCTGTTGCTAGTGGTAAATTAATTCAGACAAAAGGCAAAGGTGCATCTGGTTCATTCAAATTACCAAGCTTAGCTAAAACGAAAACTGAAGGTAATAGAACCACTGTGAATAAGAAATCTGCAGCAAAGAAATCAGAAAATAAATCAAAAGAGAAAGCAATTAAAAGCGAAAAAAAGAAGAGTGATAAAAAGAAAACTGAAAAGAAAAAAGCAGCTACTTCTGCAGCTAAAGGTGCTAAAAAAGCCGGCTCTCCAAAGGCAAAACCTTCAAAACCAAAACAACAAAAACCTAAAAAAGAGAAAACGGCAAAAGCAGCTCCAAAAACACCAAAAGCTCCAAAACCGAAAAAACTTGCAGCCCCAAAAAAGACAACCGCCAAGAAAGCAGCGAAAAAATAAATTCTTCGCATTAAGAATCTACTTAAATCAATACGTAACCACTGGAAAAAGTGGAGATAGAAAAACATGGCTAAAAGTCATATTTTTAAGACAGAAGTAAAAATCAAAAAGCATATAAGCCCTTTTCAGGGCTACAAATTATATAAACGAAGAGTTTACATATACATATTACACATGTTATACTAATACACAATCAATACAAATAGTTTTTTCTTAAGATTTTTCATAAAATGAAATTATCAAGTATGTGATTCTGATAAAATGTATTTTATAAATTATATGCGACGTAGAATATTTTGTTCTTTTTATTTTTTTATTAGAAAATTTTATTATTTAATATTTTTTACTCCTTTCTAATTTTATAACAAAATTTTTCATATTACCGCCATTTCATATTATTTAAGTATACAGTAGATCCTTATTAGCCCATTACATCAATACAAAAACAAAAAAAAATTGATAAAGGTGTGTACATATAAAAGCGTATGTATGTACATAATATAAATGTCCATGTAGATTTTGTATGTACATTTATAAAAATTTTCAAAATTTAATTATAAATTATTTAAAATAATTAAAAATTATATTATACGAATCTATTCATTCGAATAATGAAAAAATGACATCATAAAATTAAAAAGGATAAATATTTTAAGTACTGAATAAGAATTTAATATTTTGTATGAAGGCATGTATCAGAATTCAGAATGACTTTAATTTGATTATAAATTGATTAATAAATATGACACAAATGTAAGTTATTTAATAAAAATTTGTGAAATATAAATAAAGAATATAAACTATGATTTATTTAAGAAATTATTAAAAATTATTCATTGGAATTTGAGAAAAAGTAATTTTTATTAAAATTATCGGAAAATTTCAACTGAAATTTTATAAAAAAATTTAAATATTTGTTAAATTTAATAATAAATGGTAAATATATAAAATATTTTAGGTAGAAAAAAATGTATACTTTCGATATTTGACAGAAATGATGACAAAAATATTTGTATAAATTTTATACAATTAATTAATTGAAAAAAAGCTGAACAAAAAATGAGAAGAATTTGAAGAAATGCAAACAAAAAATTAAGAAGAGTCTACATTCAGATGCTCACGAGTTAACACGGTATGTATGTTGTTAACAGTTGGATAAAGTACAACAAAGTACATGTACAATATTAAATTGCAACTAGCAAATATACAATCATTACATATACATAACTAACTAAGTGTATCTCGTTTTTATAGAAGGTAGATTACAAGTGTGTTACGGTTGTTAATTTTTGTTTATTTTAAAAAGTTTTGATTTTTGAGTGGTAAAATTAATATTTGCTTCAAGAAGATTTTCAATAATAGTGAAAAAAAAAAGTTAAAGTATGACAGAAACAGGAAATACAGAAGCAGCTGCTGCAGCTACCAATGTTGAGGCAAAAAAGTCAAAAAAGACTTCATCTGGTGGACCTAAGAAGCCAAAAAGCAAGCCTACTCATCCTCCAACAGCCCAAATGGTAGATAATGCAATTAAAACATTGAAAGAAAGAGGTGGTTCTTCGTTATCTGCTATCAAGAAATTCTTAGCTGTAAATTACAAGGTTGATACCGAAAAATTAGCTCCATTTATTAGGAAGTATTTGAAAAGCGCTGTTGCTAGTGGTAAATTAATTCAGACAAAAGGCAAAGGTGCATCTGGTTCATTCAAATTACCAAGCTTAGCTAAAACGAAAACTGAAGGTAATAAAACCACTGTGAATAAGAAATCTGCAGCAAAGAAATCAGAAAATAAATCAAAAGAGAAAGCAATTAAAAGCGAAAAAAAGAAGAGTGATAAAAAGAAAACTGAAAAGAAAAAAGCAGCTACTTCTGCAGCTAAAGGTGCTAAAAAAGCCGGCTCTCCAAAGGCAAAACCTTCAAAACCAAAACAACAAAAACCTAAAAAAGAGAAAACGGCAAAAGCAGCTCCAAAACCAAAAAAACTTGCAGCCCCAAAAAAGACAACCGCCAAGAAAGCAGCGAAAAAATAAATTCTTCGCATTAAGAATCTACTTAAATCAATACGTAACCACTGGAAAAAGTGGAGATAGAAAAACATGGCTAAAAGTCATATTTTTAAGACAGAAGTAAAAATCAAAAAGCATATAAGCCCTTTTCAGGGCTACAAATTATATAAACGAAGAGTTTACATATACATATTACACATGTTATACTAATACACAATCAATACAAATAGTTTTTTCTTAAGATTTTTCATAAAATGAAATTATCAAGTATGTGATTCTGATAAAATGTATTTTATAAATTATATGCGACATAGAATATTTTGTTCCTTTTATTTTTTTATTAGAAAATTTTATTATTTAATATTTTTTACTCCTTTCTAATTTTATAACAAAATTTTTCATATTACCGCCATTTCATATTATTTAAGTATACAGTAGATCCTTATTAGCCCATTACATCAATACAAAAACAAAAAAAAAATTGATAAAGGTGTGTACATATAAAAGCGTATGTATGTACATAATATAAATGTCCATGTAGATTTTGTATGTACATTTATAAAAATTTTCAAAATTTAATTATAAATTATTTAAAATAATTAAAAATTATATTATACGAATCTATTCATTCGAATAATGAAAAAATGACATCATAAAATTAAAAAGGATAAATATTTTAAGTACTGAATAAGAATTTAATATTTTGTATGAAGGCATGTATCAGAATTCAGAATGACTTTAATTTGATTATAAATTGATTAATAAATATGACACAAATGTAAGTTATTTAATAAAAATTTGTGAAATATAAATAAAGAATATAAACTATGATTTATTTAAGAAATTATTAAAAATTATTCATTGGAATTTGAGAAAAAGTAATTTTTATTAAAATTATCGGAAAATTTCAACTGAAATTTTATAAAAAAATTTAAATATTTGTTAAATTTAATAATAAATGGTAAATATATAAAATATTTTAGGTAGAAAAAAATGTATACTTTCGATATTTGACAGAAATGATGACAAAAATATTTGTATAAATTTTATACAATTAATTAATTGAAAAAAAGCTGAACAAAAAATGAGAAGAATTTGAAGAAATGCAAACAAAAAATTAAGAAGAGTCTACGTTCAGATGCTCACGAGTTAACATGGTATGTATGTTGTTAACGGTTGGATAAAGTACAACAAAGTACATGTACAATATTAAATTGCAACTAGCAAGTATACAATCATTACATATACATAACTAACTAAGTGTATCTCGTTTTTATAGAAGGCAGATTACAAGTGTGTTACGGTTGTTAATTTTTGTTTATTTTAAAAAGTTTTGATTTTTGAGTAGTAAAATTAATATTTGCTTCAAGAAGATTTTCAATAATAGTGAAAAAAAAAAGGTTAAAGTATGGCAGAAACAGGAAATACAGAAGCAGCTGCTGCAGCTACCAATGTTGAGGCAAAAAAGTCAAAAAAGACTTCATCTGGTGGACCTAAGAAGCCAAAAAGCAAGCCTACTCATCCTCCAACAGCCCAAATGGTAGATAATGCAATTAAAACATTGAAAGAAAGAGGTGGTTCTTCGTTATCTGCTATCAAGAAATTCTTAGCTGTAAATTACAAGGTTGATACCGAAAAATTAGCTCCATTTATTAGGAAGTATTTGAAAAGCGCTGTTGCTAGTGGTAAATTAATTCAGACAAAAGGCAAAGGTGCATCTGGTTCATTCAAATTACCAAGCTTAGCTAAAACGAAAACTGAAGGTAATAGAACCACTGTGAATAAGAAATCTGCAGCAAAGAAATCAGAAAATAAATCAAAAGAGAAAGCAATTAAAAGCGAAAAAAAGAAGAGTGATAAAAAGAAAACTGAAAAGAAAAAAGCAGCTACTTCTGCAGCTAAAGGTGCTAAAAAAGCCGGCTCTCCAAAGGCAAAACCTTCAAAACCAAAACAACAAAAACCTAAAAAAGAGAAAACGGCAAAAGCAGCTCCAAAAACACCAAAAGCTCCAAAACCGAAAAAACTTGCAGCCCCAAAAAAGACAACCGCCAAGAAAGCAGCGAAAAAATAAATTCTTCGCATTAAGAATCTACTTAAATCAATACGTAACCACTGGAAAAAGTGGAGATAGAAAAACATGGCTAAAAGTCATATTTTTAAGACAGAAGTAAAAATCAAAAAGCATATAAGCCCTTTTCAGGGCTACAAATTATATAAACGAAGAGTTTACATATACATATTACACATGTTATACTAATACACAATCAATACAAATAGTTTTTTCTTAAGATTTTTCATAAAATGAAATTATCAAGTATGTGATTCTGATAAAATGTATTTTATAAATTATATGCGACGTAGAATATTTTGTTCTTTTTATTTTTTTATTAGAAAATTTTATTATTTAATATTTTTTACTCCTTTCTAATTTTATAACAAAATTTTTCATATTACCGCCATTTCATATTATTTAAGTATACAGTAGATCCTTATTAGCCCATTACATCAATACAAAAACAAAAAAAAATTGATAAAGGTGTGTACATATAAAAGCGTATGTATGTACATAATATAAATGTCCATGTAGATTTTGTATGTACATTTATAAAAATTTTCAAAATTTAATTATAAATTATTTAAAATAATTAAAAATTATATTATACGAATCTATTCATTCGAATAATGAAAAAATGACATCATAAAATTAAAAAGGATAAATATTTTAAGTACTGAATAAGAATTTAATATTTTGTATGAAGGCATGTATCAGAATTCAGAATGACTTTAATTTGATTATAAATTGATTAATAAATATGACACAAATGTAAGTTATTTAATAAAAATTTGTGAAATATAAATAAAGAATATAAACTATGATTTATTTAAGAAATTATTAAAAATTATTCATTGGAATTTGAGAAAAAGTAATTTTTATTAAAATTATCGGAAAATTTCAACTGAAATTTTATAAAAAAATTTAAATATTTGTTAAATTTAATAATAAATGGTAAATATATAAAATATTTTAGGTAGAAAAAAATGTATACTTTCGATATTTGACAGAAATGATGACAAAAATATTTGTATAAATTTTATACAATTAATTAATTGAAAAAAAGCTGAACAAAAAATGAGAAGAATTTGAAGAAATGCAAACAAAAAATTAAGAAGAGTCTACATTCAGATGCTCACGAGTTAACACGGTATGTATGTTGTTAACAGTTGGATAAAGTACAACAAAGTACATGTACAATATTAAATTGCAACTAGCAAATATACAATCATTACATATACATAACTAACTAAGTGTATCTCGTTTTTATAGAAGGTAGATTACAAGTGTGTTACGGTTGTTAATTTTTGTTTATTTTAAAAAGTTTTGATTTTTGAGTGGTAAAATTAATATTTGCTTCAAGAAGATTTTCAATAATAGTGAAAAAAAAAAGTTAAAGTATGACAGAAACAGGAAATACAGAAGCAGCTGCTGCAGCTACCAATGTTGAGGCAAAAAAGTCAAAAAAGACTTCATCTGGTGGACCTAAGAAGCCAAAAAGCAAGCCTACTCATCCTCCAACAGCCCAAATGGTAGATAATGCAATTAAAACATTGAAAGAAAGAGGTGGTTCTTCGTTATCTGCTATCAAGAAATTCTTAGCTGTAAATTACAAGGTTGATACCGAAAAATTAGCTCCATTTATTAGGAAGTATTTGAAAAGCGCTGTTGATAGTGGTAAATTAATTCAGACAAAAGGCAAAGGTGCATCTGGTTCATTCAAATTACCAAGCTTAGCTAAAACGAAAACTGAAGGTAATAAAACCACTGTGAATAAGAAATCTGCAGCAAAGAAATCAGAAAATAAATCAAAAGAGAAAGCAATTAAAAGCGAAAAAAAGAAGAGTGATAAAAAGAAAACTGAAAAGAAAAAAGCAGCTACTTCTGCAGCTAAAGGTGCTAAAAAAGCCGGCTCTCCAAAGGCAAAACCTTCAAAACCAAAACAACAAAAACCTAAAAAAGAGAAAACGGCAAAAGCAGCTCCAAAACCAAAAAAACTTGCAGCCCCAAAAAAGACAACCGCCAAGAAAGCAGCGAAAAAATAAATTCTTCGCATTAAGAATCTACTTAAATCAATACGTAACCACTGGAAAAAGTGGAGATAGAAAAACATGGCTAAAAGTCATATTTTTAAGACAGAAGTAAAAATCAAAAAGCATATAAGCCCTTTTCAGGGCTACAAATTATATAAACGAAGAGTTTACATATACATATTACACATGTTATACTAATACACAATCAATACAAATAGTTTTTTCTTAAGATTTTTCATAAAATGAAATTATCAAGTATGTGATTCTGATAAAATGTATTTTATAAATTATATGCGACATAGAATATTTTGTTCCTTTTATTTTTTTATTAGAAAATTTTATTATTTAATATTTTTTACTCCTTTCTAATTTTATAACAAAATTTTTCATATTACCGCCATTTCATATTATTTAAGTATACAGTAGATCCTTATTAGCCCATTACATCAATACAAAAACAAAAAAAAAATTGATAAAGGTGTGTACATATAAAAGCGTATGTATGTACATAATATAAATGTCCATGTAGATTTTGTATGTACATTTATAAAAATTTTCAAAATTTAATTATAAATTATTTAAAATAATTAAAAATTATATTATACGAATCTATTCATTCGAATAATGAAAAAATGACATCATAAAATTAAAAAGGATAAATATTTTAAGTACTGAATAAGAATTTAATATTTTGTATGAAGGCATGTATCAGAATTCAGAATGACTTTAATTTGATTATAAATTGATTAATAAATATGACACAAATGTAAGTTATTTAATAAAAATTTGTGAAATATAAATAAAGAATATAAACTATGATTTATTTAAGAAATTATTAAAAATTATTCATTGGAATTTGAGAAAAAGTAATTTTTATTAAAATTATCGGAAAATTTCAACTGAAATTTTATAAAAAAATTTAAATATTTGTTAAATTTAATAATAAATGGTAAATATATAAAATATTTTAGGTAGAAAAAAATGTATACTTTCGATATTTGACAGAAATGATGACAAAAATATTTGTATAAATTTTATACAATTAATTAATTGAAAAAAAGCTGAACAAAAAATGAGAAGAATTTGAAGAAATGCAAACAAAAAATTAAGAAGAGTCTACGTTCAGATGCTCACGAGTTAACATGGTATGTATGTTGTTAACGGTTGGATAAAGTACAACAAAGTACATGTACAATGTTAAATTGCAACTAGCAAGTATACAATCATTACATATACATAACTAACTAAGTGTATCTCGTTTTTATAGAAGGCAGATTACAAGTGTGTTACGGTTGTTAATTTTTGTTTATTTTAAAAAGTTTTGATTTTTGAGTAGTAAAATTAATATTTGCTTCAAGAAGATTTTCAATAATAGTGAAAAAAAAAAGGTTAAAGTATGGCAGAAACAGGAAATACAGAAGCAGCTGCTGCAGCTACCAATGTTGAGGCAAAAAAGTCAAAAAAGACTTCATCTGGTGGACCTAAGAAGCCAAAAAGCAAGCCTACTCATCCTCCAACAGCCCAAATGGTAGATAATGCAATTAAAACATTGAAAGAAAGAGGTGGTTCTTCGTTATCTGCTATCAAGAAATTCTTAGCTGTAAATTACAAGGTTGATACCGAAAAATTAGCTCCATTTATTAGGAAGTATTTGAAAAGCGCTGTTGCTAGTGGTAAATTAATTCAGACAAAAGGCAAAGGTGCATCTGGTTCATTCAAATTACCAAGCTTAGCTAAAACGAAAACTGAAGGTAATAGAACCACTGTGAATAAGAAATCTGCAGCAAAGAAATCAGAAAATAAATCAAAAGAGAAAGCAATTAAAAGCGAAAAAAAGAAGAGTGATAAAAAGAAAACTGAAAAGAAAAAAGCAGCTACTTCTGCAGCTAAAGGTGCTAAAAAAGCCGGCTCTCCAAAGGCAAAACCTTCAAAACCAAAACAACAAAAACCTAAAAAAGAGAAAACGGCAAAAGCAGCTCCAAAACCAAAAAAACTTGCAGCCCCAAAAAAGACAACCGCCAAGAAAGCAGCGAAAAAATAAATTCTTCGCATTAAGAATCTACTTAAATCAATACGTAACCACTGGAAAAAGTGGAGATAGAAAAACATGGCTAAAAGTCATATTTTTAAGACAGAAGTAAAAATCAAAAAGCATATAAGCCCTTTTCAGGGCTACAAATTATATAAACGAAGAGTTTACATATACATATTACACATGTTATACTAATACACAATCAATACAAATAGTTTTTTCTTAAGATTTTTCATAAAATGAAATTATCAAGTATGTGATTCTGATAAAATGTATTTTATAAATTATATGCGACATAGAATATTTTGTTCCTTTTATTTTTTTATTAGAAAATTTTATTATTTAATATTTTTTACTTCTTTCTAATTTTATAACAAAATTTTTCATATTACCGCCATTTCATATTATTTAAGTATACAGTAGATCCTTATTAGCCCATTACATCAATACAAAAACAAAAAAAAAATTGATAAAGGTGTGTACATATAAAAGCGTATGTATGTACATAATATAAATGTCCATGTAGATTTTGTATGTACATTTATAAAAATTTTCAAAATTTAATTATAAATTATTTAAAATAATTAAAAATTATATTATACGAATCTATTCATTCGAATAATGAAAAAATGACATCATAAAATTAAAAAGGATAAATATTTTAAGTACTGAATAAGAATTTAATATTTTGTATGAAGGCATGTATCAGAATTCAGAATGACTTTAATTTGATTATAAATTGATTAATAAATATGACACAAATGTAAGTTATTTAATAAAAATTTGTGAAATATAAATAAAGAATATAAACTATGATTTATTTAAGAAATTATTAAAAATTATTCATTGGAATTTGAGAAAAAGTAATTTTTATTAAAATTATCGGAAAATTTCAACTGAAATTTTATAAAAAAATTTAAATATTTGTTAAATTTAATAATAAATGGTAAATATATAAAATATTTTAGGTAGAAAAAAATGTATACTTTCGATATTTGACAGAAATGATGACAAAAATATTTGTATAAATTTTATACAATTAATTAATTGAAAAAAAGCTGAACAAAAAATGAGAAGAATTTGAAGAAATGCAAACAAAAAATTAAGAAGAGTCTACATTCAGATGCTCACGAGTTAACATGGTATGTATGTTGTTAACAGTTGGATAAAGTACAACAAAGTACATGTACAATATTAAATTGCAACTAGCAAATATACAATCATTACATATACATAACTAACTAAGTGTATCTCGTTTTTATAGAAGGTAGATTACAAGTGTGTTACGGTTGTTAATTTTTGTTTATTTTAAAAAGTTTTGATTTTTGAGTGGTAAAATTAATATTTGCTTCAAGAAGATTTTCAATAATAGTGAAAAAAAAAAGTTAAAGTATGACAGAAACAGGAAATACAGAAGCAGCTGCTGCAGCTACCAATGTTGAGGCAAAAAAGTCAAAAAAGACTTCATCTGGTGGACCTAAGAAGCCAAAAAGCAAGCCTACTCATCCTCCAACAGCCCAAATGGTAGATAATGCAATTAAAACATTGAAAGAAAGAGGTGGTTCTTCGTTATCTGCTATCAAGAAATTCTTAGCTGTAAATTACAAGGTTGATACCGAAAAATTAGCTCCATTTATTAGGAAGTATTTGAAAAGCGCTGTTGATAGTGGTAAATTAATTCAGACAAAAGGCAAAGGTGCATCTGGTTCATTCAAATTACCAAGCTTAGCTAAAACGAAAACTGAAGGTAATAAAACCACTGTGAATAAGAAATCTGCAGCAAAGAAATCAGAAAATAAATCAAAAGAGAAAGCAATTAAAAGCGAAAAAAAGAAGAGTGATAAAAAGAAAACTGAAAAGAAAAAAGCAGCTACTTCTGCAGCTAAAGGTGCTAAAAAAGCCGGCTCTCCAAAGGCAAAACCTTCAAAACCAAAACAACAAAAACCTAAAAAAGAGAAAACGGCAAAAGCAGCTCCAAAACCAAAAAAACTTGCAGCCCCAAAAAAGACAACCGCCAAGAAAGCAGCGAAAAAATAAATTCTTCGCATTAAGAATCTACTTAAATCAATACGTAACCACTGGAAAAAGTGGAGATAGAAAAACATGGCTAAAAGTCATATTTTTAAGACAGAAGTAAAAATCAAAAAGCATATAAGCCCTTTTCAGGGCTACAAATTATATAAACGAAGAGTTTACATATACATATTACACATGTTATACTAATACACAATCAATACAAATAGTTTTTTCTTAAGATTTTTCATAAAATGAAATTATCAAGTATGTGATTCTGATAAAATGTATTTTATAAATTATATGCGACATAGAATATTTTGTTCCTTTTATTTTTTTATTAGAAAATTTTATTATTTAATATTTTTTACTCCTTTCTAATTTTATAACAAAATTTTTCATATTACCGCCATTTCATATTATTTAAGTATACAGTAGATCCTTATTAGCCCATTACATCAATACAAAAACAAAAAAAAAATTGATAAAGGTGTGTACATATAAAAGCGTATGTATGTACATAATATAAATGTCCATGTAGATTTTGTATGTACATTTATAAAAATTTTCAAAATTTAATTATAAATTATTTAAAATAATTAAAAATTATATTATACGAATCTATTCATTCGAATAATGAAAAAATGACATCATAAAATTAAAAAGGATAAATATTTTAAGTACTGAATAAGAATTTAATATTTTGTATGAAGGCATGTATCAGAATTCAGAATGACTTTAATTTGATTATAAATTGATTAATAAATATGACACAAATGTAAGTTATTTAATAAAAATTTGTGAAATATAAATAAAGAATATAAACTATGATTTATTTAAGAAATTATTAAAAATTATTCATTGGAATTTGAGAAAAAGTAATTTTTATTAAAATTATCGGAAAATTTCAACTGAAATTTTATAAAAAAATTTAAATATTTGTTAAATTTAATAATAAATGGTAAATATATAAAATATTTTAGGTAGAAAAAAATGTATACTTTCGATATTTGACAGAAATGATGACAAAAATATTTGTATAAATTTTATACAATTAATTAATTGAAAAAAAGCTGAACAAAAAATGAGAAGAATTTGAAGAAATGCAAACAAAAAATTAAGAAGAGTCTACGTTCAGATGCTCACGAGTTAACATGGTATGTATGTTGTTAACGGTTGGATAAAGTACAACAAAGTACATGTACAATATTAAATTGCAACTAGCAAGTATACAATCATTACATATACATAACTAACTAAGTGTATCTCGTTTTTATAGAAGGCAGATTACAAGTGTGTTACGGTTGTTAATTTTTGTTTATTTTAAAAAGTTTTGATTTTTGAGTAGTAAAATTAATATTTGCTTCAAGAAGATTTTCAATAATAGTGAAAAAAAAAAGGTTAAAGTATGGCAGAAACAGGAAATACAGAAGCAGCTGCTGCAGCTACCAATGTTGAGGCAAAAAAGTCAAAAAAGACTTCATCTGGTGGACCTAAGAAGCCAAAAAGCAAGCCTACTCATCCTCCAACAGCCCAAATGGTAGATAATGCAATTAAAACATTGAAAGAAAGAGGTGGTTCTTCGTTATCTGCTATCAAGAAATTCTTAGCTGTAAATTACAAGGTTGATACCGAAAAATTAGCTCCATTTATTAGGAAGTATTTGAAAAGCGCTGTTGCTAGTGGTAAATTAATTCAGACAAAAGGCAAAGGTGCATCTGGTTCATTCAAATTACCAAGCTTAGCTAAAACGAAAACTGAAGGTAATAGAACCACTGTGAATAAGAAATCTGCAGCAAAGAAATCAGAAAATAAATCAAAAGAGAAAGCAATTAAAAGCGAAAAAAAGAAGAGTGATAAAAAGAAAACTGAAAAGAAAAAAGCAGCTACTTCTGCAGCTAAAGGTGCTAAAAAAGCCGGCTCTCCAAAGGCAAAACCTTCAAAACCAAAACAACAAAAACCTAAAAAAGAGAAAACGGCAAAAGCAGCTCCAAAACCAAAAAAACTTGCAGCCCCAAAAAAGACAACCGCCAAGAAAGCAGCGAAAAAATAAATTCTTCGCATTAAGAATCTACTTAAATCAATACGTAACCACTGGAAAAAGTGGAGATAGAAAAACATGGCTAAAAGTCATATTTTTAAGACAGAAGTAAAAATCAAAAAGCATATAAGCCCTTTTCAGGGCTACAAATTATATAAACGAAGAGTTTACATATACATATTACACATGTTATACTAATACACAATCAATACAAATAGTTTTTTCTTAAGATTTTTCATAAAATGAAATTATCAAGTATGTGATTCTGATAAAATGTATTTTATAAATTATATGCGACATAGAATATTTTGTTCCTTTTATTTTTTTATTAGAAAATTTTATTATTTAATATTTTCTACTCCTTTCTAATTTTATAACAAAATTTTTCATATTACCGCCATTTCATATTATTTAAGTATACAGTAGATCCTTATTAGCCCATTACATCAATACAAAAACAAAACAAAATTGATAAAGGTGTGTACATATAAAAGCGTATGTATGTACATAATATAAATGTCCATGTAGATTTTGTATGTACATTTATAAAAATTTTCAAAATTTAATTATAAATTATTTAAAATAATTAAAAATTATATTATACGAATCTATTCATTCGAATAATGAAAAAATGACATCATAAAATTAAAAAGGATAAATATTTTAAGTACTGAATAAGAATTTAATATTTTGTATGAAGGCATGTATCAGAATTCAGAATGACTTTAATTTGATTATAAATTGATTAATAAATATGACACAAATGTAAGTTATTTAATAAAAATTTGTGAAATATAAATAAAGAATATAAACTATGATTTATTTAAGAAATTATTAAAAATTATTCATTGGAATTTGAGAAAAAGTAATTTTTATTAAAATTATCGGAAAATTTCAACTGAAATTTTATAAAAAAATTTAAATATTTGTTAAATTTAATAATAAATGGTAAATATATAAAATATTTTAGGTAGAAAAAAATGTATACTTTCGATATTTGACAGAAATGATGACAAAAATATTTGTATAAATTTTATACAATTAATTAATTGAAAAAAAGCTGAACAAAAAATGAGAAGAATTTGAAGAAATGCAAACAAAAAATTAAGAAGAGTCTACATTCAGATGCTCACGAGTTAACATGGTATGTATGTTGTTAACGGTTGGATAAAGTACAACAAAGTACATGTACAATATTAAATTGCAACTAGCAAATATACAATCATTACATATACATAACTAACTAAGTGTATCTCGTTTTTATAGAAGGCAGATTACAAGTGTGTTACGGTTGTTAATTTTTGTTTATTTTAAAAAGTTTTGATTTTTGAGTGGTAAAATTAATATTTGCTTCAAGAAGATTTTCAATAATAGTGAAAAAAAAAAGTTAAAGTATGACAGAAACAGGAAATACAGAAGCAGCTGCTGCAGCTACCAATGTTGAGGCAAAAAAGTCAAAAAAGACTTCATCTGGTGGACCTAAGAAGCCAAAAAGCAAGCCTACTCATCCTCCAACAGCCCAAATGGTAGATAATGCAATTAAAACATTGAAAGAAAGAGGTGGTTCTTCGTTATCTGCTATCAAGAAATTCTTAGCTGTAAATTACAAGGTTGATACCGAAAAATTAGCTCCATTTATTAGGAAGTATTTGAAAAGCGCTGTTGCTAGTGGTAAATTAATTCAGACAAAAGGCAAAGGTGCATCTGGTTCATTCAAATTACCAAGCTTAGCTAAAACGAAAACTGAAGGTAATAAAACCACTGTGAATAAGAAATCTGCAGCAAAGAAATCAGAAAATAAATCAAAAGAGAAAGCAATTAAAAGCGAAAAAAAGAAGAGTGATAAAAAGAAAACTGAAAAGAAAAAAGCAGCTACTTCTGCAGCTAAAGGTGCTAAAAAAGCCGGCTCTCCAAAGGCAAAACCTTCAAAACCAAAACAACAAAAACCTAAAAAAGAGAAAACGGCAAAAGCAGCTCCAAAACCAAAAAAACTTGCAGCCCCAAAAAAGACAACCGCCAAGAAAGCAGCGAAAAAATAAATTCTTCGCATTAAGAATCTACTTAAATCAATACGTAACCACTGGAAAAAGTGGAGATAGAAAAACATGGCTAAAAGTCATATTTTTAAGACAGAAGTAAAAATCAAAAAGCATATAAGCCCTTTTCAGGGCTACAAATTATATAAACGAAGAGTTTACATATACATATTACACATGTTATACTAATACACAATCAATACAAATAGTTTTTTCTTAAGATTTTTCATAAAATGAAATTATCAAGTATGTGATTCTGATAAAATGTATTTTATAAATTATATGCGACATAGAATATTTTGTTCCTTTTATTTTTTTATTAGAAAATTTTATTATTTAATATTTTTTACTCCTTTCTAATTTTATAACAAAATTTTTCATATTACCGCCATTTCATATTATTTAAGTATACAGTAGATCCTTATTAGCCCATTACATCAATACAAAAACAAAAAAAAAATTGATAAAGGTGTGTACATATAAAAGCGTATGTATGTACATAATATAAATGTCCATGTAGATTTTGTATGTACATTTATAAAAATTTTCAAAATTTAATTATAAATTATTTAAAATAATTAAAAATTATATTATACGAATCTATTCATTCGAATAATGAAAAAATGACATCATAAAATTAAAAAGGATAAATATTTTAAGTACTGAATAAGAATTTAATATTTTGTATGAAGGCATGTATCAGAATTCAGAATGACTTTAATTTGATTATAAATTGATTAATAAATATGACACAAATGTAAGTTATTTAATAAAAATTTGTGAAATATAAATAAAGAATATAAACTATGATTTATTTAAGAAATTATTAAAAATTATTCATTGGAATTTGAGAAAAAGTAATTTTTATTAAAATTATCGGAAAATTTCAACTGAAATTTTATAAAAAAATTTAAATATTTGTTAAATTTAATAATAAATGGTAAATATATAAAATATTTTAGGTAGAAAAAAATGTATACTTTCGATATTTGACAGAAATGATGACAAAAATATTTGTATAAATTTTATACAATTAATTAATTGAAAAAAAGCTGAACAAAAAATGAGAAGAATTTGAAGAAATGCAAACAAAAAATTAAGAAGAGTCTACGTTCAGATGCTCACGAGTTAACATGGTATGTATGTTGTTAACGGTTGGATAAAGTACAACAAAGTACATGTACAATATTAAATTGCAACTAGCAAGTATACAATCATTACATATACATAACTAACTAAGTGTATCTCGTTTTTATAGAAGGCAGATTACAAGTGTGTTACGGTTGTTAATTTTTGTTTATTTTAAAAAGTTTTGATTTTTGAGTAGTAAAATTAATATTTGCTTCAAGAAGATTTTCAATAATAGTGAAAAAAAAAAGGTTAAAGTATGGCAGAAACAGGAAATACAGAAGCAGCTGCTGCAGCTACCAATGTTGAGGCAAAAAAGTCAAAAAAGACTTCATCTGGTGGACCTAAGAAGCCAAAAAGCAAGCCTACTCATCCTCCAACAGCCCAAATGGTAGATAATGCAATTAAAACATTGAAAGAAAGAGGTGGTTCTTCGTTATCTGCTATCAAGAAATTCTTAGCTGTAAATTACAAGGTTGATACCGAAAAATTAGCTCCATTTATTAGGAAGTATTTGAAAAGCGCTGTTGCTAGTGGTAAATTAATTCAGACAAAAGGCAAAGGTGCATCTGGTTCATTCAAATTACCAAGCTTAGCTAAAACGAAAACTGAAGGTAATAGAACCACTGTGAATAAGAAATCTGCAGCAAAGAAATCAGAAAATAAATCAAAAGAGAAAGCAATTAAAAGCGAAAAAAAGAAGAGTGATAAAAAGAAAACTGAAAAGAAAAAAGCAGCTACTTCTGCAGCTAAAGGTGCTAAAAAAGCCGGCTCTCCAAAGGCAAAACCTTCAAAACCAAAACAACAAAAACCTAAAAAAGAGAAAACGGCAAAAGCAGCTCCAAAACCAAAAAAACTTGCAGCCCCAAAAAAGACAACCGCCAAGAAAGCAGCGAAAAAATAAATTCTTCGCATTAAGAATCTACTTAAATCAATACGTAACCACTGGAAAAAGTGGAGATAGAAAAACATGGCTAAAAGTCATATTTTTAAGACAGAAGTAAAAATCAAAAAGCATATAAGCCCTTTTCAGGGCTACAAATTATATAAACGAAGAGTTTACATATACATATTACACATGTTATACTAATACACAATCAATACAAATAGTTTTTTCTTAAGATTTTTCATAAAATGAAATTATCAAGTATGTGATTCTGATAAAATGTATTTTATAAATTATATGCGACATAGAATATTTTGTTCCTTTTATTTTTTTATTAGAAAATTTTATTATTTAATATTTTCTACTCCTTTCTAATTTTATAACAAAATTTTTCATATTACCGCCATTTCATATTATTTAAGTATACAGTAGATCCTTATTAGCCCATTACATCAATACAAAAACAAAACAAAATTGATAAAGGTGTGTACATATAAAAGCGTATGTATGTACATAATATAAATGTCCATGTAGATTTTGTATGTACATTTATAAAAATTTTCAAAATTTAATTATAAATTATTTAAAATAATTAAAAATTATATTATACGAATCTATTCATTCGAATAATGAAAAAATGACATCATAAAATTAAAAAGGATAAATATTTTAAGTACTGAATAAGAATTTAATATTTTGTATGAAGGCATGTATCAGAATTCAGAATGACTTTAATTTGATTATAAATTGATTAATAAATATGACACAAATGTAAGTTATTTAATAAAAATTTGTGAAATATAAATAAAGAATATAAACTATGATTTATTTAAGAAATTATTAAAAATTATTCATTGGAATTTGAGAAAAAGTAATTTTTATTAAAATTATCGGAAAATTTCAACTGAAATTTTATAAAAAAATTTAAATATTTGTTAAATTTAATAATAAATGGTAAATATATAAAATATTTTAGGTAGAAAAAAATGTATACTTTCGATATTTGACAGAAATGATGACAAAAATATTTGTATAAATTTTATACAATTAATTAATTGAAAAAAAGCTGAACAAAAAATGAGAAGAATTTGAAGAAATGCAAACAAAAAATTAAGAAGAGTCTACATTCAGATGCTCACGAGTTAACATGGTATGTATGTTGTTAACAGTTGGATAAAGTACAACAAAGTACATGTACAATATTAAATTGCAACTAGCAAATATACAATCATTACATATACATAACTAACTAAGTGTATCTCGTTTTTATAGAAGGCAGATTACAAGTGTGTTACGGTTGTTAATTTTTGTTAATTTTAAAAAGTTTTGATTTTTGAGTGGTAAAATTAATATTTGCTTCAAGAAGATTTTCAATAATAGTGAAAAAAAAAAAGTTAAAGTATGGCAGAAACAGGAAATACAGAAGCAGCTGCTGCAGCTACCAATGTTGAGGCAAAAAAGTCAAAAAAGACTTCATCTGGTGGACCTAAGAAGCCAAAAAGCAAGCCTACTCATCCTCCAACAGCCCAAATGGTAGATAATGCAATTAAAACATTGAAAGAAAGAGGTGGTTCTTCGTTATCTGCTATCAAGAAATTCTTAGCTGTAAATTACAAGGTTGATACCGAAAAATTAGCTCCATTTATTAGGAAGTATTTGAAAAGCGCTGTTGCTAGTGGTAAATTAATTCAGACAAAAGGCAAAGGTGCATCTGGTTCATTCAAATTACCAAGCTTAGCTAAAACGAAAACTGAAGGTAATAAAACCACTGTGAATAAGAAATCTGCAGCAAAGAAATCAGAAAATAAATCAAAAGAGAAAGCAATTAAAAGCGAAAAAAAGAAGAGTGATAAAAAGAAAACTGAAAAGAAAAAAGCAGCTACTTCTGCAGCTAAAGGTGCTAAAAAAGCCGGCTCTCCAAAGGCAAAACCTTCAAAACCAAAACAACAAAAACCTAAAAAAGAGAAAACGGCAAAAGCAGCTCCAAAACCAAAAAAACTTGCAGCCCCAAAAAAGACAACCGCCAAGAAAGCAGCGAAAAAATAAATTCTTCGCATTAAGAATCTACTTAAATCAATACGTAACCACTGGAAAAAGTGGAGATAGAAAAACATGGCTAAAAGTCATATTTTTAAGACAGAAGTAAAAATCAAAAAGCATATAAGCCCTTTTCAGGGCTACAAATTATATAAACGAAGAGTTTACATATACATATTACACATGTTATACTAATACACAATCAATACAAATAGTTTTTTCTTAAGATTTTTCATAAAATGAAATTATCAAGTATGTGATTCTGATAAAATGTATTTTATAAATTATATGCGACATAGAATATTTTGTTCCTTTTATTTTTTTATTAGAAAATTTTATTATTTAATATTTTTTACTCCTTTCTAATTTTATAACAAAATTTTTCATATTACCGCCATTTCATATTATTTAAGTATACAGTAGATCCTTATTAGCCCATTACATCAATACAAAAACAAAAAAAAAATTGATAAAGGTGTGTACATATAAAAGCGTATGTATGTACATAATATAAATGTCCATGTAGATTTTGTATGTACATTTATAAAAATTTTCAAAATTTAATTATAAATTATTTAAAATAATTAAAAATTATATTATACGAATCTATTCATTCGAATAATGAAAAAATGACATCATAAAATTAAAAAGGATAAATATTTTAAGTACTGAATAAGAATTTAATATTTTGTATGAAGGCATGTATCAGAATTCAGAATGACTTTAATTTGATTATAAATTGATTAATAAATATGACACAAATGTAAGTTATTTAATAAAAATTTGTGAAATATAAATAAAGAATATAAACTATGATTTATTTAAGAAATTATTAAAAATTATTCATTGGAATTTGAGAAAAAGTAATTTTTATTAAAATTATCGGAAAATTTCAACTGAAATTTTATAAAAAAATTTAAATATTTGTTAAATTTAATAATAAATGGTAAATATATAAAATATTTTAGGTAGAAAAAAATGTATACTTTCGATATTTGACAGAAATGATGACAAAAATATTTGTATAAATTTTATACAATTAATTAATTGAAAAAAAGCTGAACAAAAAATGAGAAGAATTTGAAGAAATGCAAACAAAAAATTAAGAAGAGTCTACGTTCAGATGCTCACGAGTTAACATGGTATGTATGTTGTTAACGGTTGGATAAAGTACAACAAAGTACATGTACAATATTAAATTGCAACTAGCAAGTATACAATCATTACATATACATAACTAACTAAGTGTATCTCGTTTTTATAGAAGGCAGATTACAAGTGTGTTACGGTTGTTAATTTTTGTTTATTTTAAAAAGTTTTGATTTTTGAGTAGTAAAATTAATATTTGCTTCAAGAAGATTTTCAATAATAGTGAAAAAAAAAAGGTTAAAGTATGGCAGAAACAGGAAATACAGAAGCAGCTGCTGCAGCTACCAATGTTGAGGCAAAAAAGTCAAAAAAGACTTCATCTGGTGGACCTAAGAAGCCAAAAAGCAAGCCTACTCATCCTCCAACAGCCCAAATGGTAGATAATGCAATTAAAACATTGAAAGAAAGAGGTGGTTCTTCGTTATCTGCTATCAAGAAATTCTTAGCTGTAAATTACAAGGTTGATACCGAAAAATTAGCTCCATTTATTAGGAAGTATTTGAAAAGCGCTGTTGCTAGTGGTAAATTAATTCAGACAAAAGGCAAAGGTGCATCTGGTTCATTCAAATTACCAAGCTTAGCTAAAACGAAAACTGAAGGTAATAGAACCACTGTGAATAAGAAATCTGCAGCAAAGAAATCAGAAAATAAATCAAAAGAGAAAGCAATTAAAAGCGAAAAAAAGAAGAGTGATAAAAAGAAAACTGAAAAGAAAAAAGCAGCTACTTCTGCAGCTAAAGGTGCTAAAAAAGCCGGCTCTCCAAAGGCAAAACCTTCAAAACCAAAACAACAAAAACCTAAAAAAGAGAAAACGGCAAAAGCAGCTCCAAAACCAAAAAAACTTGCAGCCCCAAAAAAGACAACCGCCAAGAAAGCAGCGAAAAAATAAATTCTTCGCATTAAGAATCTACTTAAATCAATACGTAACCACTGGAAAAAGTGGAGATAGAAAAACATGGCTAAAAGTCATATTTTTAAGACAGAAGTAAAAATCAAAAAGCATATAAGCCCTTTTCAGGGCTACAAATTATATAAACGAAGAGTTTACATATACATATTACACATGTTATACTAATACACAATCAATACAAATAGTTTTTTCTTAAGATTTTTCATAAAATGAAATTATCAAGTATGTGATTCTGATAAAATGTATTTTATAAATTATATGCGACATAGAATATTTTGTTCCTTTTATTTTTTTATTAGAAAATTTTATTATTTAATATTTTCTACTCCTTTCTAATTTTATAACAAAATTTTTCATATTACCGCCATTTCATATTATTTAAGTATACAGTAGATCCTTATTAGCCCATTACATCAATACAAAAACAAAACAAAATTGATAAAGGTGTGTACATATAAAAGCGTATGTATGTACATAATATAAATGTCCATGTAGATTTTGTATGTACATTTATAAAAATTTTCAAAATTTAATTATAAATTATTTAAAATAATTAAAAATTATATTATACGAATCTATTCATTCGAATAATGAAAAAATGACATCATAAAATTAAAAAGGATAAATATTTTAAGTACTGAATAAGAATTTAATATTTTGTATGAAGGCATGTATCAGAATTCAGAATGACTTTAATTTGATTATAAATTGATTAATAAATATGACACAAATGTAAGTTATTTAATAAAAATTTGTGAAATATAAATAAAGAATATAAACTATGATTTATTTAAGAAATTATTAAAAATTATTCATTGGAATTTGAGAAAAAGTAATTTTTATTAAAATTATCGGAAAATTTCAACTGAAATTTTATAAAAAAATTTAAATATTTGTTAAATTTAATAATAAATGGTAAATATATAAAATATTTTAGGTAGAAAAAAATGTATACTTTCGATATTTGACAGAAATGATGACAAAAATATTTGTATAAATTTTATACAATTAATTAATTGAAAAAAAGCTGAACAAAAAATGAGAAGAATTTGAAGAAATGCAAACAAAAAATTAAGAAGAGTCTACATTCAGATGCTCACGAGTTAACATGGTATGTATGTTGTTAACAGTTGGATAAAGTACAACAAAGTACATGTACAATATTAAATTGCAACTAGCAAATATACAATCATTACATATACATAACTAACTAAGTGTATCTCGTTTTTATAGAAGGCAGATTACAAGTGTGTTACGGTTGTTAATTTTTGTTAATTTTAAAAAGTTTTGATTTTTGAGTGGTAAAATTAATATTTGCTTCAAGAAGATTTTCAATAATAGTGAAAAAAAAAAAGTTAAAGTATGGCAGAAACAGGAAATACAGAAGCAGCTGCTGCAGCTACCAATGTTGAGGCAAAAAAGTCAAAAAAGACTTCATCTGGTGGACCTAAGAAGCCAAAAAGCAAGCCTACTCATCCTCCAACAGCCCAAATGGTAGAATCTGCAGCAAAGAAATCAGAAAAGACACGACACTTTAATTGAACATTCTTGATAAAATTTACAAATGCCACAGTAGTAGCCCAAAATAGAACTTTTGTACATACTGAGATACCGACTTCCGAAGTACTACCAACGATATTAAAACCAACAGTGAGAGAAGGACAGTACAAAGAAATCCTTTCGCTAGAGATATTAAATTAAACATTAAATTTTAATAATACAAAACAAATCCAATCCTTGAAAATAGAAGCCACAATTACGAAATGGATCAGCCTAAGTTTAACAAGTATATTGATTATAATTGCTTTAATCGTCATAATACAGAAAATGCCGGTAAGAGACAAAACAGAAATTACTACCGTAAACCTACTAGCAGTAGCAACTCCTGTTCCATTGCCAACGTTTTTCGAAAATTCATCCCTTTTTCTTGTAAATCCAACTGCAAAATTTATAAATTCTTATAAGAAGATTTTTGCTCTTATTGTAATTAATTTGTAATTTTCGAATTTAGTCAGAATAAAATTGATTTTGTTTTTGAGAAAAAAATATTAAAAAGAAAAAAATAAGATATTAAACATTCCGAAATTCAAGTACAACTTTTTATATTGAGAGAGTTGAAAAATATTTTTTTAAAATAAATAATAATTTCATTAGTTTTATCGCAATCGAACCAAAATTTTAAAGAAAATTTTTTTTATCATAATTATTTGTAATAAATTTTAATATCTTAAAAAAATAACAAAAAATATTATAAATATTAAAACAGATCACCTGACCGCAGAACAACACAAAAAGTTAATAAATATTATCAAAACTTGTCCAAATCTTTTTTCTGATTCAAATGAAAAACTCACTCAAATGAAAAAGATATTCCTCGTACCCAAATACTGGTTGGTCACTTCCCTAATAGTGCGAAAGACAAGAATGAGGACATTCTAGGACTCATCAAAGGACAGAATGAATACAACGTGGATGATTGGCGAATCATCAGAAGAGCCAATGAAAAAACGTCCGCCTTGATCACTCTGTACGTGGACCATAAGTCTATGGAATCCTTAAATAAGAATGACTTCAAAATGAGCTTTAAGTTCGGTGAAGTCAGACTTCGTCGCAGGGGTGAAGGAGGGACAAAAAAGCAGGAAGAACGTGAGGGCACCAAAGTCCTTACAGAACCGGCCGCTTCAACCTCCAAAGCTTCTGTAAAAAAGGTGAAAATAGCAGCCAAAGACAAAGCAGTCAAGGAAAACCCAAGAAAGAGGGCAAAGGACGAAAGCTTTAAGCAAGCTGTAGAAAGCATACAAATCGGTATTCTGTCGAAATCCTTTCCAGAAGCTCTCTTGACAACTGAGCAAATGAGTGCCATTCAAGAGCAGATTCTGAAAAGGATAAATCGAACAAAAAAATAACCAAACAAAACCAAAATTCCTTGGTGCCACCTATAAACCCGGGTGGTTATTGTTAAGGTGCGCCAACGAAAAAATGGCTTCATCATTCCAAAGCTGCATCAGACGTGCTTTTCTGAAGGTTTATCAAGGACAACATGGACATGGGACTAATACAAGAACCATGGACATTGAGAGGACAAATTAAAGGACTCAACACACCAAATTGTAAATTAATTTACGATAATAAATCAAAGAGGCCCAGAACAGTCTTGTTTATAAAAAACACAATAAACTTTTCTCCAATTCCAGGATTTATCTCACAAGACCTGGTTGCAGTACTATTGGAGGTGCGTGCCCACACAGTCGGGTAAGCAAAAGGCTATAATAGCCTCCGCTTACTTCGACAGCACAGAAGCAGAACCTCCACCTAGCTCAACACACAAACTAGTACAGTACTGTAAGGAGAGCAACGTCCAGCTGATTCTGAGCTGTGATGCCAATGCTCATAATGTTTTATGGGGAAGCTCAGACACAAACAAAAGAGGTGAGTGCCTTTTAGAATACATTAATTGTAATAATATTATAGTTAATAACGTAGGCAATAAACCCACCTTCAGAAATATCATTAGGCAGGAAGTCCTTGACCTAACCCTGTCTACACTAAGTAATTGTGATAAAATTATTGATAGGCATGTGTCAGATGAAACTTCTATATCAGATCATATGCACATTAGATTTGACATAAAAGCCAACGCTTCACACATCCAATTCAAGCAAAACCTATTGCAAAGCTATTGGGAGGGTGAAAAAGCTAGATAGATCGGTACCGCATCAGCTTAACGAAACCCAAAAATTACGTCGGTTTCAAAGGATACCATCAAAAAAAACTTTCTGAATTGAATTATGAAATTTTTACGCATCCACCATATTCTCCAGACATTTCTCCAACAGATTATTATCTCTTTAGAGATCTGGAGCTTTCTTTACGGAACCAAGTATTCAGTAATCGTCAAGCTGTTATAGAAGCCGTTGAAAACTTCATAATCTCCAAAAATTCAGATTTTTTTAAAAAAGGTATTTTTTTATTAGAAACACGTTGGTAGAATGTTGTTGATGTAGAAGGAGCACATTTTGATTAATAAAAAACCTTAAAGCAAAAAAAAAAAATGGTGTTTTAATTTTGTATAAGAAATCGGACATTTCATATGAAACAACCTAATACTTACGAGTATATAAAATTTATATGGATTGTGGTCCAGATATACATATGTAAATCATTTTTTTTTTCATATCTTCAATGTATTTTATTTTAAGATTAATAGAATCAAATAAAAATGTGTCAAATATCTGTAATACTCTTATCCAGTCAATACTCAAATATATGTATGTAAACATTTTTCAACAATATACCTAATAGTAAACTCTGAAGATTACCCCATATGCAATGTGATTTAGCAACATACCATTTTCAAAATTATATTATAGCTTTTATTGAAAATTAAGTATAACATCTACCTATATTTTTATATTACTACACGTCAGCCAACAAACGATCGTTAGTAGATAGATAGATAGTATCTGGGCTATTCGGTGCACCTCGACCTAACAAGATCTTTTGTGCCGCCCTTACTTCTCAAAGATTTAGGCTTTTAATGAATCCTAAAACTTTATGAGAAGGTGCACACCAAATTTCTTCCGATTTAAGGAAAACCTGCTTCATGTGTCGCACCCTTTTAGAGGCCAGCGCCTCACATTCACATAGAATGTGTTTTGAGGTCTCCTTGGAATCTGCATTTGTCATCCTCTTGTAGCCCAATCCTACTTAAATGGTAATTAAGTGGACAGTGCCCGGTGAGAAGACTGTGATGGTTCTTAACTCATTCCTATTGAGGTTGAGTAGATTTTAAGAAATGTTAGCTGAAGGTTTAATAAATTCCTTCGCTTTGTAATTTCCGGGAGTTTTTTCCCAGTGTGAGATACATTTCTGCATCTCCCATTCCTTAATATTGTTTTTTGTGTGGCTTTTTGATAGTCCACAGAAGGGTTCTGGTCCGAGGAAAATTGAGTTGGCACCTTTCTTAGCCAAGGAGTCCGCCAGCTCGTTACCTCTGATACCTTCATGACCTGGGACCCACATAAGGTAGACTTTGTTTGTTTTGGCAAGTCTTTCAACAGTCGTTAGGCAATCACATACTAGCCTCGATACAACTTTATGTGAATTAAGGGCTTTTAGTGCTGCCTGACTGTCTGAAATTATGTAGACTGTGGCTCTATTGAAGCCTTTTTTAAGGCACTCAGTGGCGCACATGTCTATTGCATGGATTTCCGCTTGAAAGACCGATGAGAGTTTATCTAGGGATTTAAACAGGCTTCTTTTTGGGCCTGTTACCCCTGCTCCCACTCCCGACTCGGTTTTTGAGCCATCTGTGTACCATATTGAGGCACCTTTTTAAAAAGTTTTTTTGTTCTCGCGCCATGATTTACGATCTGGAAATAGTACTTTGAACGGCTTCTCGAAGTTAATTGTTGTTTCCATCTCGTCAGTCACTTGACTGATTTGGTAGTTCTTAAATTCCTCCAGAATTTAAAGATTGTGTGTGAGATTACCCGGTTTGAGTTCTCTCTTTCTCTGAAATTTTAAGGCCCAATTGAGTGCCTCTTTCTTAATTTGTATATTAAGTGAAGACAGATTGAGCATGGCTTCTAGTGCTGCCGTTGAAGTAGATTTTAGAGCTCCTGTGATACTGAGACACGCTAGTCTTTGTACTTTGTTGAGTCTATTTTAAACCGTTTTTTGATCTGTCTTTGGCCATCATATGGCTGAAGCATATGTGAGTATGGGTCTTATAATGGCCGTGTTCATATACCAATAAACCATTTTTGCCAAAGAGTCTGTTGCAGTTCCAAAGGGCAAGGGTGGCTTTTTCAATGGACTTGTTGATTTGTTTGTTCCAGGTGAGTTTGCTGTCTAGAATGACTCCTAGATATTTGACTTCATCTGAGAATTCTATTTGTGTTCCTTTTAGGGAAGGTTTTCTTAATTGTGTTTTCCTTCTTCTAGTGAAGGGTACAATGGTAGTTTTGTGAGGATTTATGGATAAATTTTCCTCATGGCACCAATTGTTAATAAAATTTAGTGCTTTTTGTAGTTGCCTAGATATTGTTTCATCATCTATGCCTCTAACCGTTATTACCAGGTCGTCTGCGCAAGCTTGTGCTTCAAGTCCTAGAGAATCAAGCTTATATAGAAGGTCATCGATGATTATAGACCATAACAAAGGTGATAGAACCCCTCCTTGAGGGCAACCTTTGACGGCTTTGATCGTCATTGATTTGTCTCCTAATGTAGCTTCGATTTCTCTTTGACTCAGCATTGCTTTAATCCAGTTAGTTGTTGGGAGTTCACATCCTTTATTTAGGGTAGCCCTCGCAATTGATTCAAATGAGGTGTTATCAAATGCTCCCTCAATGTCGATAAATGCGCTTAAAGCAATTTCTTTTGTGTCCATAGCTCTGTTTAACTTGTAAACTAAGCTATGGAGAGCAGTTATGGTGGATTTACCTGCTTGATATGCGTATTGATTAACATTTAGAGGCTTTTTTACAAGAACGCTATCTCTAATATGTTGATCAATTATTTTCTCCATCGTCTTTAGGAGAAAGGATGTTAAACTAATTGGTCTATATGACTTTGGCTGGGCATCGGGTCTTATGCCCGCTTTGGGTATGAAGATTACTTTCGTTTTTCTCCACAGTTTAGGAATGTAACCTAGTCTCAAGCTTGCTTTAAACAAGTTAGTTAGGTTCAAAGAGATCCGTTCAGCTCCTTTTTGCAGGAGTGCTGGATAGATCCCATCGCCCCCTGGCGCTTTGTATGGTTTGAAGCTATTTATCGCCCATAAGACTTTTTCTTTTTTAAAAATTTTGTTAGCTAGACTATGTGTTCTATTTGAAACCCTTGAATAGGTTTCTTGTAGATAAGTCTCGCTCACTGTGTTTTCTGAACCTGGGAAGTGTGTTCTTAGTAATAGTTCTAAGTTTTCTTCCTGGTTCAGAGTATATTTCCCGTTAGGTTTTTCTAGTAAACCTATTCCGTTGGAGTGTACTTTTGAGAGAACTTTGTGAAGTCTTGCTGTTTGAGGTAACTCTGTAACACTCTCACAGAAGCTTCTCCAAGTATTCCTTTTGGATTTTCTTAATTCTTTATTGTATGCCGTTAAAGTTTTTTTGTACTCGAATCACTCTCCAGTACGTTTAGCTTTATCGAATAGTCTTCTGACTGAAGACCTTAGTCTGCTTAGCTCCCGATTCCACCAGGGAACATCTCTAGCGATCTGCTTTGGTTTCACCGGGCAGCTGTCATTAAATGAACTTTGCAGAGATTGTTGTAGTCTAGCCGCTGCTAGATCTAGTTCGTCCCTGGTATCTATTATATGCTCCTGATCTATGCGATATCTCAGGAGTTCATCATATAAAGTCCAGTTAGTACATTTAGGGTTTTGCTTGAATTGGATGTGTGAAGCGTTGGCTTTTATGTCAAATCTAATGTGCATATGATCTGATATAGAAGTTTCATCTGACACATGCCTATCAATAATTTTATCACAATTACTTGGTGTAGACAGGGTTAGGTCAAGGACTTCCTGCCTAATGATATTTCTGAAGGTGGGTTTATTGCCTACGTTATTAACTATAATATTATTACAATTAATGTATTCTAAAAGGCACTCACCTCTTTTGTTTGTGTCTGAGCTTCCCCATAAAACATTATGAGCATTGGCATCACAGCTCAGAATCAGCTGGACGTTGCTCTCCTTACAGTACTGTACTAGTTTGTGTGTTGAGCTAGGTGGAGGTTCTGCTTCTGTGCTGTCGAAGTAAGCGGAGGCTATTATAGCCTTTTGCTTACCCGACTGTGTGGGCACGCACCTCCAATAGTACTGCAACCAGGTCTTGTGAGATAAATCCTGGAATTGGAGAAAAGTTTATTGTGTTTTTTATAAACAAGACTGTTCTGGGCCTCTTTGATTTATTATCGTAAATTAATTTACAATTTGGTGTGTTGAGTCCTTTAATTTGTCCTCTCAATGTCCATGGTTCTTGTATTAGTCCCATGTCCATGTTGTCCTTGATAAACCTTCAGAAAAGCACGTCTGATGCAGCTTTGGAATGATGAAGCCATTTTTTCGTTGGCGCACCTTAACAATAACCACCCGGGTTTATAGGTGGCACCAAGGAATTTTGGTTTTGTTTGGTTATTTTTTTGTTCGATTTATCCTTTTCAGAATCTGCTCTTGAATGGCACTCATTTGCTCAGTTGTCAAGAGAGCTTCTGGAAAGGATTTCGACAGAATACCGATTTGTATGCTTTCTACAGCTTGCTTAAAGCTTTCGTCCTTTGCCCTCTTTCTTGGGTTTTCCTTGACTGCTTTGTCTTTGGCTGCTATTTTCACCTTTTTTACAGAAGCTTTGGAGGTTGAAGCGGCCGGTTCTGTAAGGACTTTGGTGCCCTCACGTTCTTCCTGCTTTTTTGTCCCTCCTTCACCCCTGCGACGAAGTCTGACTTCACCGAACTTAAAGCTCATTTTGAAGTCATTCTTATTTAAGGATTCCATAGACTTATGGTCCACGTACAGAGTGATCAAGGCGGACGTTTTTTCATTGGCTCTTCTGATGATTCGCCAATCATCCACGTTGTATTCATTCTGTCCTTTGATGAGTCCTAGAATGTCCTCATTCTTGTCTTTCGCACTATTAGGGAAGTGACCAACCAGTATTTGAGTACGAGGAATATCTTTTTCCTCGACCATCACCAGGTTTGCCCCTTACCATAGCTTTAAGTCTCCAATGAGCTCTTGAATCAATTTTTTTGTGCTTTCATTGCGCATCTCAACACTAACCATCCAGGTTTGAAGGAATTTTATAGGGTTGTCTTTTAGCTTAATTATCCTTTTCAGAATTTGCTCTTGGATGGCACTCATTTGCTCAGTTGTCAAGAGCGTTTCTGGAAAGGATTTCGCTAAGATTCCTATTTGTATGCTTTCTACAGCTTGTTTAAAACTTACTATAGAAGGCATATCTTTTTCTTTTTCCAGTGAGGTAATCTCGATTTTTTGAGGTTGTTTGGCTTTTTTAGAGCCAGAAGCCTCAGAAGTTGAGTCGTCAGAGCGGCCTCTCTTGAGATTATTTCCCTTTTTTTCGTAGAGGTTGAAGAGCCCGCAAACGTGCCTCGTCAATGCCTAGGCCTTGTTGCAGTAGCTTCTTCATTCTCTTCCTACCAGCTCCACTGAGTTTTATCCTCTTACCAGAGTCTTTCAGCTTCAACTTCTGTAATGAAGTTTCAACTTCATCCTCTTGATTTTGGATGGTTTCAGCTTCGCTGTCTAGCAAGGATGACATATTTGTAATTGTGTCATCGTCGCTGTCATAGGATTCGCTTAAGCTATCTAAGCTTTTAGCTTCTCTTATGACTTTGCTAGCCATAGGAACTGTTTCCGTGGTTGATGGTTTTAGAGGTGCATCACCCTCGTTTTGTTTGTTTTTTTCGTTAGTTTCCATAAGTGGTCCCACGAGTAGTAGGGAAATAAACAGTTACCAAAGGCAGAGCCCTTGTACCTTGAGAAGGCTTTGTTAAAACTGGAGGTCGCCTGGTATCCAGAGTTCGCATATTAGCGACTAGGCTCTCCCCTACCCACGCATCCCTGGGCATATGCTGTTCCACCCTTGGATTGGATGCCCAGGCTACTGTTGGCCAGATCTTCAGCAGAGACATGACCGTACTGAAGATCTGTTACCAGTGGCACCACGAGGAGGTCGTTGCCGGACTTCCGACAATTCAATAGTTACGGCATGCTCCATCGGTCTTGTACGATTTCGCATGTTTATCCCCCTATTGAAAGGTCAGCAGCCACCAGCGGTCGTTAGTAAAATAAATAACAGTACTTTTTACTCTACATATATGTATGTATGTACATAAGTATTGTGTTTTTAGTATACAGTTTTAGTTCTAGATTCTCTAAAACGAATAACTGAATATGTACATATATATAATATTAATTTTCAGAGAGTAATTTTACTTTTATTTCTTTACTTGCTTCCACAAACATTTTACCGCTTCTTTTTAGAGTTATAAGTATAGTCTATCTTCTACATACTACATAGTGAGCATATAAACGCTCTTTAGGAATTTGAAGAAATGTTTCACAAAAAAAAAAAAAAATTAATTCCAAACCCTTAATAACGATATTTACTCGCATTTTTTTAACTGTGTAAAAAGTTTGATGAATTTGTTTTGTTGAACGTTTTGTAAATTCAGGATCTGCTAATTTTCCTCGAAAACTTTGTGTACTTGAAAAATTCGAAAAGTTTGTTCTATAATACTACCAGCAAGCAAAGCAAAAGCATACATATGTATGTATGTTTTAATAGTAATAAACATACCTACAAATAAATAAACAATAAATATGTGTTGCACACTTGTATACTCGTATATTCATGCTTAATTAAGTGCAGTTTAAGACAGTTTTGCAAAAGGGATTTAATATATAATAAAATAAATGAAAACGTATTAAATTTATCAGATTTTACTGTAGAATGTTCTTTGTATATTTACTATTCCTTCACAAAAAAATTGTGCAATAACTATAATAATTTTTTTGAACAGAAACCGCGCATGTTGGATTTCTTTTACCATTTGATATCAAAAAGTAAAGCTGTATATGTGTTGCGACAGCTATATTAACTTTTTTGATGGGCATATTTTTTTGTACGCCACTGTACAAATTCAGTTGGCTGTACATTAACAATATTTAAATTCAGTTCATAATGGAAAAATAAACTCTGCAATTCATTGGAATTGCAACTTAAAATTCCAATAAATGAACTGTAATTTAATATCCGTTGCACACGCGAAACAAAATTTATAATCCATCACATTGTTCTGTAAATGGCGTGATTTTCTTTATATTATAAAAATCACGCGATTTATAGAAAACTTAAGAGAATTACTTGACTTAAATTTTTTCTTCTTTTTCATCAAAATTCTCTTATTGTCAACTTACCTTTTTTTTTAATTAAAATTCAAATTTTTAAAATCTCTTATAACCTAAAATGCATGTAATGGTGTTTGCCGTCGGCAAATGCATCATACTGCATATAACATTTACTACCCATAGAAATTATCCCATATAAAGTTATTATACAGCATAATGATATATTAATTACAACACACACACACAATCAAGTTCCAAACATGTCAATATTGCCTACTCACTATATATTACTCTTCAAGTAATATATGAAATATGCTAGAAAATTCGATGATGGTTCATATACCTGTGTGTTCATTAATAGGCATTAATCTCTTAAACTTAACTCGTAATTATCTCATTGCATCTACATAAAAGATGAGTAATGAGCAAGGCTGCTAAATCAGATTTTTAATTATTCCCAAAATTCAGCTTCAAATTTCCCCATTTTAGTGTGAAATTCCCGCACTTAGTAATTTATTCAAAAATTATTAATAAGGAGAAATTGTATTAAAAAGAAAATTATTTTTTTGATCATTTTTATTAAATCTCTTCATCTTTACAAAACTAGTAAAATCTCTTTACCACAGGCGTTAGTGTTTTTATCTTGAAATCTTGTGCCACTTTTGGCTCAAGTATTGAAACAAAATTAGAAATACCATCGTTGAACTCAAATCGTTTACGAACTTGTTTAACTAGTTCTATGTAAAATTGTCGACAAGAATCTTTTAAATTTGCACAAGTTTCTTTTAAATTGTCTTTATTTAAAAGATCAATTTCATTTTGCAAAAATATTGCAAATCTTAAGATAGTCAATCTTTATATAATTATCACAAATTACTTTTAAAAGCTGTTCAACTTCTGATTTATTTTGTGTATCTGAACAGATTCAGCTTGAAACAATAAATTAAACTTATTCAATATGCCTAAACAGTAAGACATGAATTTGAAATATACAACTGTAAACTTATCATCTAATAAAGAAAAAATATTTTTGATCTTTTTCATGCTCTTTGGTTCTTCGAAAGCTGCTAATCTAAAGTTTTAGTAGTTTTACCTAAATCAATGTTTTTTTCAGGCTTAATTTTTTCTTCTATATATAATTTCCCCATTTTCCCGCAAAATCACATTTCCCGAATTCATCCCACATAAATAAATAAATATATAAATAAAATGATAAGTTAAAATTAATGAAGAATAAAAAAAAAAAAAAATATTATAAAGGTAAAGAAATTAAAAATTTAATTAGGAATAAAATAAATAAATATATAAATAAAATGATAATCAAAATTGATGAAGAATAAAAAAAGTTATAAAATTAAAAGAAATTTAAAGTTTATATAAAACGAAAATAGATAAATAATTTAAATTAAAAATAATGCAGAAAGAAAAGAAGAAAAAAAAAGGATTCTTTATAAAATTTGAAATTGAAAATTTGATTAAAAAGAAAATAAATAAATACATATATACATGTATAAAATGATAATTTAAATTAAAAATAATGCAGAAAGAAAAAAAAAATTTCATAAAATTAAAATAAAAAAAAAAAAAAATTTTTTTTGTAAAAAGAAAATAAATAAATATATAAATAAAATGATAATTTAAATTAAAAATAATGAAGAAAAACAAAATTATAAAATTAAAAAAAAATTAAAAACTTAAATACAAAGAAAATAAAAAAATGTATATATAAAATGGTATAAGTAAATAAAACAAAACAAAAAAAAAACAAATAAATCAATAGAGTTAATTGCAAATGTCATTATCAAAAAAAAAAAAAAAAGTCAAAACTTTTAATAAGAAAAATTGAATAAAGCATTTCTGAATGCATACGTATATAAGTAGCTAGAATATAAATATAGCAACACGGGATAATATAATAAAGTGTATAATTTAATTAAAATGCTGAAGAAAAGGTTGAAGGAAGGAAAAAGGAAGGAAGAAGCGTAGTTTTATAATACGAAAAAAATATTTTCATGAAGAAAAATAAATTTTTTAATTTAAATATAAATAAATTAAATAATAAATTTTGAAATAAGTGAATTTTATAGAATGTATTCTAATCATTACAAAAGAAAAAAAAAGAAAATTAAAAAGGGCTAAAACTATTTAATATTCCGTAATAGTGTAAAATTAGATAATGTAAATTTTATAAGTTTCAATGGTTGTGAAATACACAAAAAAATCTTATATACAATTGAGTTTAACTTTGATCTGAAATACATACATTTATTATTATACATAAAAATCTTATAACTAATAGTGATGTAAAATTTGATAATAATTTAAAATTAAAATTATTAAATATTATTTAGTGAAATAGTTATGAACAATTATTAATTGAAAAAGAAAAAGAAAGAAAAATTGATTTATTAAATAGTTTGCAAATTGGCAGTATAAGAAAAAGGTTTCAAAATTTAATAAAAATGAATCCCATCAATTGGAAAAAAAAAAAAAAGGTTAATAATGTCATTACCAATAATGTACATATCGGGTCATCAGTAATGTACAGCGTTTGCTGCAATAACCACAACAACAACTACAGTATAAGGTGCAGGAACTTCACATTTGGCCAGATCAGCACGCTGGATCGTCCCTCATCGTATTAGCAGGAATCGCAGAATTTAGATAAGTACAGAATAAGATTTTTATATTGTTAAATTTAGTAGTTTTTTTTTGTAAATTGTATGCAGAATGCAGGAAGTAGTAAATTTATGCAATAGAAAGAAAAATACATATATATGCATATTTTAAATTTAAATTCAGCAAAAACAATTTTTTTGTCAACTTTTGATGCGCACCTTAGAATATGTTGCATGAAATGACATAGGCGTAAACGATATAGGGCTAGGATAGTAAAATAGTTTTTTTGTTTATAAAGAGAAAAGAAAAAAAAGAAAAAAAGAGAACAAAACGAAGAAATTACTTAACAGAAAAAAAAAAGAAAAAAAAACAAACTTGATTAAAAAAAATGTAATATGAAATTAACGTTGCTTTTTGTGTAATAATTTTTTTTGAAATTGATATAATTACTTTTTATGTACAGAGGAAGTGATAATAAAATAAAAATAAAAAAAAATAAATAAAAGAAAAGGAAAGGATATATATATTTTGTTTTAATAAACAAAACGGAGGAATAAAATTAAGAATATTTAAATGACAAAAAAAAGAGGAAAACAAAAAATAAATAAATAAAGGAAAAAAAACAACAACAAAAATGCTAAAACTGTCGGTTCTGGTGGCAAAGATATCTTCCTACATGTAAGGATAAAAGCTTGAGGAATTAAGGGTGGTGGATAGCATCGTAGGGAGATGAGGGTCTCGGCTCCCCTTTTGGTTGGAATTTTCTTTCACTGCTGTTCATCCTGTCATGGCGTAATTTCGTCATGGTCTGTCTTTCCTCTGAAATTTGATCCTTTTGAATTATATTGATGATTGTGATTTACATTTTGAATACTATGCCGGTCAAATTATGTAACCGTGCGGTAAAACCTTCGAAAAGGTGACCCCAAGAACCCACCCACCCAGGACTGAAGCGGCTGGATCCGACCGGCAGGGGTTCACCTAGGAGGCAGGTTGTGCAAATGCTTGCTAAATTTCTCATATTCATTTTCCGTTACGTTACATATGGCGCCCAACGTAGGTACCCTTCCATCTGGTACTCAATTTTTTTTGCGTCCATATGTCCCAACACTTTTGGTGTTGTTACATATGGCGCCCAACGTTAAGGCTCCTCCATCTTTTGCCTTAATTTAAAACTCAATCCATGACCTTTTGGTCCATGGATTGATTCGTTTTTTTTTCAGTGTCTTAGCTTTCCTCGGTAACATGGAGATTTTGTGTTTGGTGGCAACACTGAACATGAAATCTACCATTCCACGCGTCCTCTCCGCTCTCCCCAATAACCCGGTTTTTGAAATTTAAATTAATCTATTTTCGCGCGCGGTCTCCATTTCTTCTGAATTTCTTTTAGAAATTTATATGTTAAATTCTCGTCGCCAGTCACGTATGGCCAATTTTCTTGGAGAAACCTCCGGGATTTTGTTGCGACGTGACTGGCTGATCTTTTTTTTCATACAGTTTACAAATAGTTTTAAAAAAACTATTAAATATTTCGTTAAATTCCGTTTAATGGTCATGTTCGGTTTGAATTTCTTTTTTTGAAATAACAAATTCATTTTTTTTTCGGTGTACTCAACTTTAAATTTGTATCGCCAAAGTATCTATACTCTGTTCATAAAGTTTTTTCAGTACAGGTCTTATGGACATATTTTGTCTTGTTTCTTCTATGAATAATTACATAAATGTGTTTCTTTTTCTCGTCACCGACAGTGTTACCCAGTTTATATTTTGTATCTAAAATCAGATGAACTTTTTGATAAGTGTTCCCGATTATACATTTGTTTCCAAATTTTATAAAATTTTATACTTTGTAAAAATTGTTTCCCAATAAAGAAAAATTATAATACATATTTATTTATAGGAGGCAGGTTGTGCAAATGCTTGCTAAATTTCTCATATTCATTTTCCGTTACGTTACATATGTATTAGATACTGAGTATGAACAATCACGTTAAAAATTCATTGACATTGACAGTTATAGTACTTTAGATTTTTTATTTAATAAAAAAAGTAAAAATTCACCAGAACTTAAACTTTTAGACGCTTTACATAAATATTTAAAGTTTAATGGAAATTTTCATGAATTTACACGTTCATTCCGTTACTTTACAAATTACAATGATTTATTGAATCAAATAATATTAAAAACTTTAAACTTATTCCTCTTTACAAACACGGACGTAAACATACGAGGTATGATTCGTTTGCTTTATTCCAATTATTACGTTATATGAAACAAACAGATTCTACAGAATACAAAATTTTGCAGCAAAACAAGAAGAAATATGGCTTAATTTTTTCAATTTTAAACAATTTGAAACCAAAAATCATACTTTTGATTTCTCATTTACTACTGATGGTGTAGCGGTTTCATTATCGTTCAGCAAAAAATGCAAAGACAAGAATAATAAAAAGGTAAAAAAAAAAGGTACGAAAACTAACTATGATCTTCTTCTATTCTCAATGGTTACCGAGATATTCAAGGTCAAAGAAATTCTTTTTCAAAAAGTGACTGGGTTCACTTTTTGCAACATATTTCAGCGCTCGTGCAGTTATTTGTAAAGAGAACCTTCAGACCTTTCAAAAAATGTCTTTTATGAAGTTGTATGTCAAATAGTTCAGAAGTTATTGTAACTCAAAGTCAAAAGATTTTGGAAAAAATTCGTCATTTTTTTGTTTAAGGTCGAATTTCTCGAAAATTTACCTTATTATTTTTTTTATTTTTTTGGCTTAAATAAAAGCTTATGTTGTCTACTTTGATATGGTTTTTGTTTTCTTGTATTATCTTTATTCGTTCAAAAGTTATAAACCATAATGTAAAAGCAGTTTCTTCAAAATTCCTTAATTTTGTACTTGTTTTTCATGTTTTATTCATTCACGTCGAAGCGCATGTCCCCCCCCCCCCGTTCCCCCTCCCATACGAATTTTTTCATTTCTCATCGAGATCTAACACTATGTTCACTTTGGCAAACGATCTCAGAAACACCCTGTATAACGTTATCTGCTATCAAAAAATTCTTAGCAGTAAATTAGAAGGTTGATACCGAAAAATTAGCTTCATTTATTAGGAAGTATTTGAAAAGCGCTGTTGCTATGGTAAATTAATTTAGACAAAAGGCAAAGGTGCATCTGGTTCATTCAAATTACCAAGCTTAGCTAAAACGAAAACTGAAGGTAATAAAACCACTGTGAATAAGAAATCTGCAGCAAAGAAATCAGAAAATAAATCAGAAGAGAAAGCAATTAAAAGCGAAAAAAAGAAGAGTGATAAAAAGAAAACTGAAAAGAAAAAAGCAGCTACTTCTGCAGCTAAAGGTGCTAAAAAAGCCGGCTCTCCAAAGGCAATACCTTCAAAACCAAAACAACAAAAACCTAAAAAAGAAAAAACGGCAAAAGCAGCTCCAAAAACACCAAAAGCTCCAAAACCGAAAAAACTTGCAGCCCCAAAAAAGACAACCGCCAAGAAAGCAGCGAAAAAATAAATTCTTCGCATTAAGAATCTACTTAAATCAATACGTAACCACTGGAAAAAGTGGAGATAGAAAAACATGGCTAAAAGTCTTATTTTTAAGACAGAAACAATCAATACAAATAATTTTTTCATGTATTTATTTTACAAATTATAACGTAGAATATTTTGTTCTTTTTATTTTTTTATTACAGAAACATCGTATAAAAGAATGGAGAAAATTTTAGCTTTATTATTTCTATTTATTTATTTAGTTAGGGCAAAAAAGTGACAATGTAATTGTTCGTACGACATTTTCGTGGGAAAGCGTAACGCAGGATACATAGAGTAGGACAAATTATGTGTGATGTATTCCGGGACTAACTATTAGTTTATACACGGAAAACTTTCGTTGAAAAGTTTTTGAAATCAGACAGTAATGGCTCCCGGACATTTAACCAAGAAGCAACTATGAACCAACCAAAAACCATTTAGAACTAAGTTTAGAACAATAATATGTATATGTACTTTCTGTCTATGTAGTTGGTCTGTCAAAAATTGTTTATATTTAAAACAAATCAGCTGTAATATTCCGCTCTCTGTAAACAGTGAAAAATATAATATTAAGACACAACAAAGTTAAGTTCGGCAACAGTATTTTGAAAACATATGAATATTTACTATAATTTGGCCTAGTAATTATTTGTATTTTAATAAAGCATACCTATTATACAAAAATATTTATTTTCATTCCTGCATTTACTCTGGAAGTAAAAATCTAAGTTATATCAGCTTCTATAAAATCTATATTACAATATAAAAAGTACAAAAAAGTACATAAGATAATCATCAGTGGCGTCTCGTCCAGGTGATCAAGGTGTTCACAGAACACCCATATAATCTAAAGCAAATTTAAAAAAAAATTGAGAACGCCAAAGTAATTTTCATAACTTCAATAGTAATGTCCACATAAAGCTAGAGTGTTCTATTATAACGTAGAACCCAGCCTCACATTCAGTGATGTGCATTTGAAACCGTCCCCGTTTCGTAAATAATAGAAACAATATAAATAATATACAACCAGGGTGTGAAGCTCTGATGTAGAACCCAACCTCATTTAGTATTATTTCTATCAAAATGTATTGAAGTTCTACTCAAGAAGAACTTTAATACTTTTCAATCCTATGCATAGAAAGTTGAGGCTTTGCTCTCGTACTGTAACAATACAGTTGTTATGTTATATAATGAAGGTGTTCAATTCTGAAGCAGAACCCAAGTTACAATTAGACAATGTTATTTTTAACAACCTTGCAACTTTAAAAAATGTACACTTTTATATTATAAAGTTGGTTCTGTAAAAAGTTCGAATAAACTTCAAAATCAAAGTCACACCTATAGACAAAGCCAAGCCAAGTGAAATATTGAATTAAAAAATTGTTTGTAGAAACGTCACATATTTTTCACATATTGAATTTTTTTTTTTTTTTTTTTTTGCCAACTTTAAACTTTAACTACTCATGCTGTATTGCACCGATTTGAGTCAAATAAAATGCAATAGGTCAGAAAATAGTTCAAGAATTGAAATGTACACTTTTTTTAAGGATCAGGATATTAATTAGGAGAAAAAAATAGAGAGAAGAAAAAAGGTATTTGTCTAAAACATGACTTTTATTGTGTTTTATCCTATAACTTTTACCCTAGTAAACGGATTTTCATCATTTAAAGTTTTTATAATATTAGACCCTTCAAAAAATATCCTAGCCAAATTTCAGATTTCTAGTACTAAGAAAACATACAAGTCTAAGGAATTAAAAAATGTAACATTTTGATATTAAAAATGGATGAGTGGGTGTATAATTTAAATTATAACGAAGGGTTAAAGCTTGTTGAATAGACTCAAAGAAGTTAAAAAACATAAAGGAGATTCAAAAAAGTACTGACTTTGACAAAAAGCACCTTATTTTTTAAAAATGTTCATACTGCCCTAATATTTTATTGAAATAAAAATTGAAGCTGAAATTTTTAACTGTTTGTTTCGTAATAAAAATATTTGTACTGCCCGAATACTTTGTTGAGCTACTATATAACTACATATATGTATATTTAATTTCTTAAATTTTCTCAATTACCCTGTAGCACACCCAGGTGAATAAGTCACAAGACGCCACTGATAATCATAAATCATGCCAATAGCATGACATATCCTTACCCTTAACGGTTGTTATCCTTTAACTCTCTTTCCAAAAAATAAGGAAACTATAAATTAAATCATAAAGCATAAATTGCAGTTTATGTAACGGAGTAGTAATATTTTTACATACTGTTAGCCCTTAACCTTTTTGTCCGTTTTCTAAGAAAAGGAGAAATTACTTGTTAGATTTTAGTAAAACTAACATTACCAATAGAATGCAACAAAAGTCATGAAATACAAATTTAATGTTTGATCTCATTTCACACACATATAAAATTTACTAAAAGAAAAAGTATAAATAAGGATTTATTAGAAAATAAGATTTGAGATACATTTTAGACTTAAATAAGTTAAGATCTTTTATATTAATTATAAACAGATATACATATATCACTGAATAAATTAGTTTTTTTTTATATTTGAAATTTGAGTTTCATTATTTCTAAATACTTTTATATTTAAATACGAGTATATCATGCTTCTATTCATTTGCGTGGCAGCTCTTCGTTCTATATGTTTGACATTTCTACAAATTTGACATAAATAATGAAAATGAACTTTGATGAATTTTTGTTCATTTTTAGTACTAAAATACTTTTGTCAAGCCTGTTTTGGTTTGTGGTTGGTAGATAGTTTTTGTAAATTTACTAGTTTACAGCGTAAAAATAAATTCAAATTCAATCTGAATTATGGATTAAATTGGGAGTAATTTATAAAAAATTTAAAAACGTTGATACACGTAAAGTACACATGTTTTCCTTCTTTCGCTTCTTAAGAAGAAGAAGAAGAACTTGACAGCCCCACTCCACAAATCGCACCGTAAAAATTAGAGTCCGCCATATTGCATTTTACCAACGACTACTTAAGTACAAAGACTGATTGCTCAATTTTATTTTACTGTTTATATGTGTTGGACGTACCAAATTAATATGGCAACTTATTGTTTTTAATCACTTATAACTAATTTGTGATAAAAGTTACATGAAAATCATGTTCTAATGAAATGTAGAGAAGAATTTAAGCTTTATTTTCACCGAATATGTTAAATATATATGAGCAACGTAAATCAAAGAAAAAACGTGATAAATATTAAGTAACATAAAACTGAGAATCAATTTTCCCTGATATCTCCCAAAGTACTAAAAATATCAAATTATAATGTTCTACAAATTTGTAGATTTTTATCAAATAAACATTTTTCCCAAACATTATTATATCATAAAATTGATAGAAATTTAGTTATTAAGGAGAAATGATAATTTTTAATTAATACCACAATTATCTTTCTCATGTCTCAGTTTATGTAATTTTTTACAGTCACCTCTAAAAATATAGTACCACTTTATGGTACATTATATTTAATGTGCATATAGTGACTTAGGTCATATACTAATAAAATAATAATATAAGCAACCTAGAACAAAATTGTGTGCTTAATTTTTTAGATTAACAGATAAAAGCTTTTCCATCAAAGCTGCATAGCAAAGCATTAATAAAATTTCTCTAAACTTTGACGTCATTGATTTTGTGAGAGTATTTTATATTTTTGTTAAAAATTTTCATTTTTTACATAAATATGCATTGTTGCCGTAATTTATACTTTTGAATTGCCTTTTTGTTTTGAACAAAAATATATGTACATAGGTAGATATGTATATATTTGTTTTGAAAAAAAAAATTTTGTTTTTAAATTATAAAATGTTATTATTTTTTATTATTGTTATTATACATTTATACGTATAAATATATATGTATAATATACTTATTTATCATACAGACATATGCAGCTAATTAAATTTATGAAGGAATTAATCAACAAAATTTTCAGCTTAAAATTTTCAATAATAAAAATACTTTGTTGACCAAAATTTGCAAATATGAATAGAATTTGAAAAAAAAATTTGTCAATACTTTTTCTATTTTTATAAATACAAAAAAACAAAAAAACACGTATGTATATAGATATGAATATATTTATAATAATTATAAGGTTAATTTTATAAAATTATAAATATAATTTAAAAAGAAATACTTTTTCCACTGAAGACCAAACACAAAATTCCTGTATTTTTTTATATTTGTGTAAAATTTTACAATTTTGTATAAATTTACATACTATACTCCGTTTATATTCAATACAGGTAACATAGGCATATTTTTCTATATTGTTTTACATTGCGTTTCTATAAATCGGTCTTTTGTGTGGGATGATCAGATCTCAATTTCAAGTTATAATTTATCAAAAACATTTATATGTAAAGTTACCAGAAACTATTATAATTGGGTACTGCCTCCATAAGCACAATACTGACATCAAACATAACGTGCGATTTAAATCGCACCTGACGTATGAAAATTATTTGTTCTAACATATGTTACGATTTTGACGTTTTCTCATGTCAATACTCGTTATTTTTTCTATGCCGACACATGTTCATTATAATTCCACCTTGAGCATTTAAAAAACAAAGGAATTTTAGCTGTTTTACTAACCTACATGTTATCACTTCAGTTCTGCTCAGCTCACTTATCTTCTTCTTGAAAATAGCTTCACTGTCAGTGCCCAGTAAAACATGTTCAATTTAATAAAACATGTTCATTTCATAATATGACATTTGCGATTGCGTTAACAGTTCATTTAAATTTAATTTAATTCGAATTATTTTCTACACTATAAACCAGTAATTTGACAGTCAGCAAAACATCTGGTAAATTAAAACCCATGAACACAGTTGAAGAAAGAAAATTGATCTTCAGTTCTTCACTGTTGAACGGAAGTTTTTCGTAGCGACATCTTTTGTTGAATAGAAAAGTGTGTACCAAAAACACGTACTTACTCGAGACACTTTAAGTATCCAAAAAACCATTTAAAAAAATTAAATGAAACATTATGAAACAAACCAAGGATAAATGTACTGAACTTTATAAATTTTGGCTCATTTTCTCAGTGAGCAAGTCTACTTAAGAAATTTAGTGCGAAAAAAGCACTTATCATGTGAGGAAGTGAGATTTCTAATTTCCAGTTCCAATAAAACACAGCTCTTATGTGAACTAGATTATTGAAGATCTATGGATTATTTTATGTAGCCCGTATGTATAGTTGTAGTATCTGTCATTTATATCTCTCTAAGTAACACTAATCTCAATCGATAGCACTGGTGCAAGTTGTCACTTGTCTTGTCACCTGCAATAAGGATAAGGAACAGAAGTTAATTTTTTTAGTTTTGTCCAATTGTTGAATTGTTTTTTTTATGCACAAGTAAAGCATTGTGAAAGTGGTTTATGAAAATTCGGATTTATAAGTTTTAAACTGAGGTTAATTGACGTTAAAATACAAAATAGTATATAGTGGGTTTTAATGATGTATACAATGGTAAATTTAGAATTTAAGCGAATTTTTTTCTTTAATATATTTTTTTTTCTTGCAAAGGAAAATTTGGTCTGTTTGAATCTTTATATGTTATTGTTAAAAAATATAAATCAATTTTAGAGAATAAAATTAAACTTAAATATTACGTAAATTTAAAAAAAAAGGAACAATTGTGTTGTGGAAAGTAGAGGGAATAATCAAAACATATATTTGAGCTTAATAAAAGGGAGAAGTGTTCTTCCTTTTTTAGGTAGCATTTAGTGTGATAAAAAATTTGGTCGCATAGTTTATTTCATAAAATTTGATTGTTGAGCTGAATAAAGGTTATATTTTAAAGTCAAAATTATACTCAATGATACTCAATGTTGTTTTTGTAAGTTGTAGCACATGTTATGTATGTGTTTTTATATAGTTTGCTGTCGATTTTTACAATTTTATAACATCAAAACATATTGATAATTACCATTGCTTTTGTATTTATTTTAATCTATGTTAACATACGCGGGTCAATGTTAAGGAAATTTTTGTATAACTTTTCATCTCTTTAAAAATTTACATACTTACATGTATGTAGAAAGTTGAAATTTCGCAGTAGATTTTTAGAAAAATGACGATTTTTTGCATTTTACTCTAACTTTTGCCTTAGTGGACGGATTTTTACCGCTTGAAGTTTGTTTAGAAGAGAATCCTACAAGAGACATCTTGAACAAATTTCAACTTTCTACTCTACCGGGAACATACTTCTTTAAATGGATGGAAAAGCCTACAAAAATTTCCTTAAAATTGATTCGCGTAACTTTGTCGTTTAAAAGAGAATTTTGTAGAGAATGACGAGAAAAATACCTTGCAGAAATTTCGTTATTTATCAAAATTGACTCGAATTGGACAAAACTGCAGTAATATCTCAATAATCCGAATCAATTGCTGCAAGGGTCATTTCAATCGGATTAACAAAAATTCGGATTACAGAAGACAATTGTTTTAAATTCAAAATATAAATGAAGAACTACTTCTTGTGGTTTATTTATTTATTTCAATACATCGCACAATTCATACATTTTTACAGAATATTAAAACTGAATAAATTTCAATTTTCCCACATTTCACTTTTTTTCTAAAGGCCCAGTCAGACATGTAGTATTCATACTAAAGTAAGTAAAGATACCATACCACTTGACGTGACATATCAATTGTGGTATACGTATAAGTCTAGTATCCAGTGACAGTTTGAAGAAATAAAATAAAAAATTTTAGGTGGAATAGTTGGTGTTGAGAATTTTTCTGTTTTTTTTTTAAATATTTGTTTCTTCTTTTTTCGCTCAAATGTGTGCTCAGATGTCCGACTAGGCCTTTAGAATACATATACTTATGTATGTATATACTACATACTATATAATTTCAAAAATAAGTTACAAACAAATCTGTATTGCAAAAAAGAAATTAGGATTGCAGAATACAAAAATTTTTGCTGATTCGGACTAGAATACATAATGCAAAAATAAAAAATTCGAATTAGTGTGATATTCGGATTACACATACGTCGGATTAGCGAGAAATTGGGACATACTGGTCAAAACCTTTAGTTAGCGAATTTTTCTGTTAAAAAAATTAGCAGATTGAGATGGTAGCAAATTCTTAAAAAATTCGTATTCTGGTCATAAGTATTTTTCGAAATCCTTATGAAGCTGTCAACACAAATTCGAAATCTGCTAAAAATGTCACTTTAACAAAATTTTCTGCCTTTCTACACTAGATTGTTAAACCAGTTTTTTTGCGATCGTTTTTAGATTATTGGTATATTTTTTTCCCAGCTCGGTATAATAAGAATTATCTAAAATAATTTTACCATGAAAATAATACACTCACACTCTAGTTACAAGTTGGCGTGTCAACTTTAGATTTAATTTGAACCGTTGCCGTTGTAAAAATATGTAGGCAAACCTGTCTACAGAAGTTTTTAGAACCAACAATGTTTATACACGATTTTTTTGTGACATTGTGGATAAATTTGTAAATAAAAAAGGAAAAAAAAAATTAAAATTATGGTAAGTATTTTATATTTATTCTATTTAATTTGTATATTTGTATAATTAACATTGAAATAATCATTCATTTTATTAAATTCACTACTAATGTACTAAAACTTTAGAATGACAGTAGTTAGCATAAAACTTAATGGATCGTTTACATAACAGATTAAAACGTAGATTTTGATGCATTTCTTCTATTCGTCACAGTATATATCGCTTTCGCATTCATACATGGGAGTGAGATTGCATAGTCAGCGTCAGATTAGGATCTTCTTCTACTTTTCAATCTGGATGTTCGAAAAATTAGTTCCCAAAAAAACTCGTTCCACTTTAACGTCAGTTTTTAAAAAAAGTTCTATAGAAAAAATGTAACGAAAAATTTAAAAACAGATGTTTTTTTCGAAATTTACTTTAATTTAAATTTAAAATTTCGAAGTATTCAGAAACGGTTATTGTTATTACAAAAAAAGAAACATAATTTTTATTCCGTGAAAATTTAACAAAAACAGAAAAAGGTAAATTATTTTTATTTATTGAAAATGTTCACAGTGAAGAAATATTCCAAACAAAGAATATAAGTTAAGAATATAAGATAAGTTCGAAAACATCCGAAATTCGAACTTACTAAACTTCACTCTGCGCTGAATTTTAAATAGGTAAAATTTTTCACGTTAAAGTATAGTACTTAGATCCACCTGAATTCAGTTTCCTATTTTTACTATTTATTTCTACACAGAAAAATTTTGTGTAGAATATGTAGAAATATTGCAAGTAAACAGTGGAGAACGAAAAGAGAAATGTCAGCTTGACAAGTGACATTTGGTTGTTTATTTATTTATTTTCAATTGATCACACACTATTCACGAAACCCACGAATATACAATAGAATGGTAAAATCCAAAATTTCCCACGAATAACGAAGTAGCTTTTATATTTAAATTTTAAAATTTGTTGTTGACAACAACTGTCAAATTTACCACACGGAATAAATGTCTGCACATTTATTTTGTTTCATAGTGACGGAAAATTAGTGGACCTGATCGTCAGCGCCATCTCTTGAACATTTTTAAAAATGTTAGCAAAGACAATTTGAATTTATTTTCCGTCTCGAACTCAGTACTACAAAACTTTTTTTTACATGTATTTTAAATAGGAAACTGAATTCAGGATGATCTGAGTACTAAACTTAAGTTGTAAACGATCCATAAACGTACGAATTCGACAACAGAATCTGCTAACGAAAAATTAGCAGATTTTTCTGTTAATTTTTGGCACCAGAATACCAATTTTTGTTTAGGCAGGTTTGTTTACGAGCTGTCAAAATTTTCTATAAAAGTTAGCAGAATGTCAAATTAGCAGAAATTGCTATCTGCAACCAGAATTACCCTGATTACTGTATTAGTTTTATATTGCACATGAGAGTTATAGAGAAGTAAATACCACGTTTCCAAAAAAAAAAAATTGTACCAATTAACTCATTTATGCCGTTTTATTTTCGCATGAGTTTATTTATTTATTTATTTATTTTTTGTTGTTGTGTCATTTGACATGCAAGACATTCTTGCATGTATCGATGTATCACATCACTTATTTGTAATATTGTAGCAAATTTTCATTTGTTCCCTGCTCCTGTAATTATAATACGCCGTCCCTGAAGCTATTTGACGATGTTTAAAATGTGCATTCTTTCTTATGTAACCAACCAAATTTGGTTAGTAAGGCTTCAGCTGATTTTAGGCTATAACTTTTAGAAAGTGTCCAAGCGTTTGTTACTGTAATATCTAAAAGCCTTGTTATGATGGATGAATACAATTTTTTCCCTGATATTTATTCTATAATTAGACACACTGTTGTACAGTTGATCAACTTTTCTCCTATGTAAATTTTGCACTTTATTTTACATTAAGTTGTGTTGTGGTACATCATGTTTACGCTCTTCAGATTATACTCCCACTGATTTCTTAATGAATGACTCATATATATTTAAAACGAAAAATAAGCCTCTGCAAACGAACGACTTGCCTGAGCTCACTACAGTATTATAATACAGGGTGTTTCACAGTTCGTGTGCCAAACAGAACAGATTTCGATGAGAAATGAAAAAAATCTGATTTTGAAGTAAATGCTCTTAAACTATGGTTCACAACTTTTGAACAGATAAACATAATGCAGTAACACAAAAGCTATATTAGAGAAGACAAAATAAGCTTCCATTTAAGCTAACAAAATTAAAAAAATAGTAGGGCAAATCTTCGAGGTATTCTACCTTAAACATAAAAATGAGGAATTTTTTTTTTAATTTTTGGACTCTGCACGAGCGCTGAAATATAATGCGAAAAGTGGAACCACTCACTTTAAAAAAAAATTCTTTGAACTTGAATATCTCGGTAACCATTGAGAATAGAACCACCCCTCTCGTACGATTTTTTTCATTTCTCATTGAGATCTACCACCCTGTTCAGTTTGGCACACAAACGATGAAACACCCTGTATATTATTTTTAAAAGCTCTATATACGAATTTAAAGCCTAGACAGACATGTACTATTCATACTATACTCTATAGTATAGATACTATGGGATGTGTTATACCAGTTGACTTGACACATATCAATTGTAGTATGTCTAATAGTAGTATCCAGTGACAGTTTGAAGCGTGGAATAAGAAAATTATAGATAAAATAGTTGAAGTTGAGATTTCTTTTCTTTGTGTTTTATTACTTCTCTTAATTTTTTTTTTACTCAGAAATAAATAATAAAAATGAAAAAAAAAAATAAACTTTTTATATTTTATTAAAATTTTAAATATACTTACGGCTATCACAAGAACAAAATACATAAATGTATAAATATCATAACCACAAATTATCAATATCAAATCAAGTTCCAAAAATTTGCGATATATTGAAATGGCGTTGCGGTTAGCAAATTCCTTATATACCACGCTAATACCAGAAAAATTTGGTGTTTTTAATACCAGGTTTATTCTAAATTGTTCAACTAGTATAAAATTAGTATTGAGTGTCAGACATGTATGAATACTAGATGTCTGTCTAGACTTTAATAAAAATAAAAAAAATTATATGGCTTTCTTATTTTTCAAGTTATTAAACACGTTTGATTATTCCAAGCTTTAGAAATCATTACAACAGCATCAAATAAATTAACTGTCAAGAAACTTCGTTATCCTGACATTTGTTTTCCATCATTTTTAAAACAATAAGTCTCCTTTAGTGTGTTTTTAAAGATCTAACGACTCCTTTATTCATTGGTTGCAATACAGAACTTGTATTGGGTGGCAGAAATACTATCTTGATATTAGATAATTTATCAATTAATGGATGAGCTCTGTTTCATCCACGTTATAAATTTCATCTTCTGAGTATCCTTCGCTTACTTTTGGCCACACAGTTCTTAGCTATTTTTCGGGGACTACCACAGGAACACCTCAACTTTCACCGCTGTTTTTGCCAACCACTATGTTGTAACGCGCGCGAAATCTTTGGACCCATGCACTGGAACATTTAAAATCTTTTTTTCCTAGACGTTGTGCAATTTCATTGGCCCTTACCTGCAATAATATGCAATTTACAGGAATATTTTCACTTCTTTGAGCTTTACACCATTTCAAAAGTCCAGACTCTATATCAAAAAATGGACTTTTTCTAACTTTTTTGATTTTTAAATTGTTTTCTTCGGAGCTTTTTTCAATTTTTGCCGTTTTTCCGTATTGTTGAAATAGTGGAGTGGGAAACACCACATTCTTTCGCCGGGCTTTTATTAGACTCACCAGCTTCAATTCTTAATATTATACTCACTTTTTCTTCAATTGAAAACACTTTTCTAATTTTCTCCATTTTATTTTACAGCACAATTTACAAATGAATTGTTATTATGCACTTCACAAATCAACAGATTAAAATCAAATGATAAAGTAATGTTTCAAAAATACATTATGTACATCGTACATACATACATAAGTGAACTTTTAAAAATTGAGAATTATATACATGAAATTGGACAAGATCAAACATGCAAAAACATGTCATAAGTAGATATTGCCGTGGAAAAAAATTTCCGTTCGTCGTTATAGGCGATTCATTTACAAACTACTCCAGAGTAGATGCACTTGTCTAAATGTAACATAGCTATGTACGGGCAAATCGTCAGCTGCCATCAAAGTTTTTCTGAATTAGGGGATTGTTGGAAGAAAAGTTAAAGAAATTGAAGAAAACCGTTGAACTTAGTTTTGTTTTGTGCCTAAATTAACTTGGAAAAATTAAAGATTGAGAAAAAAAAATTTGAATTAGAATAATTTTTAACTTGGCATAATTTCAACAGAGGATAATTTTCGAATGAATAAATAACGGGCCGCGGCAAAAAAAGCTTTAAAAGTTTGGCTCAAAGAATTTTGACTTTGGGAAATTTCACTGCATATTGTGTTATTTGGTTTTTTTTGTATTATTCTTTCATTTTATTCAAAGAAAATGTGTACAACAAACTATTTTGATTATTGATAAAAGAGTTAAGTTTCCTAGTTTGTTTCTAAAATAAAAAACTGCTGGATCTAAATTAATAATTTTTATTTTAAGAGGAAGACAAATTAATTATGTAATTTTCTATGACACGTGACGGCCTTCGTTTTCTAGAATTTTTTTGTACGTTTAGCAAAACTATCGCTCTGTAGAAACAACTCATCAGTTGAAATGCTTGCTTATTCCCGCAGAAATCTTTCAATTAATATTTCTCTGTTGTGCGGTCTTGGCTGAATTTCCAAGCCAATTCGTCCACACTTGGTTAAAAAACTGCTTTGCTGCAGCAAATAATAAAGCTGCAGTATGTCACTTAGTTGTCGTCTTAAGATGCAATAACCATATATGTATTATATATAAATTGAGGAGTTTTGTTCTGTAATATTCACCATTTACGGTAAAATTTGTGTTAAAAATTATCAAACTTTTTTTTTAAAATTCTTCCTTTCCTTCCTTTTAAAAATCAAAAACTTGAAAGAACTGCAAAAAATATGAAAAAAAAGAAAAACAATTATAAAAGGTGAAGAAAAATTGCAATATATTTACTCACCTTAATTGTAGTAATTTTTTTTACAAAAGAACACAATATGTCGCTATAAAAGACTAAAATGCACACAAAACAATGGAATTTACACTTTTATTAATTCGTAGGAAATAAACAAATGACGACTTAAGACATGGTCCGTTATTTCTTCTCTTTTAACCTGAGTCATGACGTAATAAGAAGCCTCTATAAAAATATTGAATTACGTTATCAACTAAAACAATTCGAAAATATTTTATTAAACTAAGAAACTTTCTGTCCCTCCTGTATATATAGTAAATACATACTCTGCATACACACATACAGTTTTCTTTGCCACCCCCAACTAACAAGAATTTATATCAAGAATTCATACAGCTATTGTATACGAATATTTCTCGCTGATCTATCTTATTTCTGTTTGTATTTTTGAGTTTTTGGGGATATAGGCACATAATTGCTTATTCTATCTCTCATATGGGGAAACTAGGAAGCATACATATATTGTAGTAAAGTTTTGTTTGTGCAAAGAATAAAGGTATAACAATAAGTACACTGCTGGTAAAAAGTAAGTGCGAGATATCTCTTTTATTCTTGCTGGCATTGAAGAATACAAATTTCTTAGTAAATCTAAATTTATCTCATTATACCAAACATTTTCTGCCATCATTTTTAAATTCTTTAATGGTTTGTGGCTATTTTTTCCTGATTTTTCTACTCATACAGAACGAAAAATATAAAGGTTTAGAAAAAAAATAAAATTTACACTACAAGACAACAAACAACTTACCAGTTTTGCTCTATGACATAGGATCGAGTCGTCCTGAAAAATAAGCTTAGAGGATTTTCTATTGCTGATTCAGTTGCTGGTGAAACTCCATTAAGACTAAATTTTTTTGTATTCAGTTGCATTCACCAAGGTCCAACACCAAATGAAGAGATGCATCCCTATACCATAATAAAAGGTTTAAGGTGAATGTGTCACTGTTGTAGCTTGAACACACATTTATCACTGTGTCGATCTTTAGAGCAACCATTCGGTGTAATTGAATTAAATTTGGATTCGTCAGAAAAAATGATCCCAACCCGAAGCGCTCTATTCCTCATGTTCTTTTGCCTAATCAAATCTTTTTTTCTTGATTTCCATCGTCAATCCGCAATGAAATTGGCATATCAGTGTTTTTTGATTTTTCTGACGTTGTCAACTCATCTTTAAGACATAAGCGTTTAATTAAATTGTCCTGACGTTTCGTTGTTGACGTACTCTTACGACCCTGCTTCACTTTTTCGACTGGAAGACAAATTTTTTTAAAAAAGTTCGTACTTCTTTTTGAAAAAGCCGAAAAAGTTGCTAGAAAAGGTTTCGAAACAAACTCATACACTAATATCCTCTCAACACGACAAAACATTACTGCGGAACGTTGGAAGAATTGGTTGCTGTATAACCCGTAGCATGTGGTCAGAGATAAACGTTGAAAAGATCACAACTATATTATCGTTCCAAAGAAAACAAGTTCGGAAACTATTCGAGGTTATTACTGGATATTATCTGACTGGGTTTATGGCCAATAAACTTGACGTACCATTGAATGACTTCTGCAGAAGCTGAAGAAGAAATATAATCAATAGTGCACTTACTCTGCGAATGTCCAGCTCTATAAGAACGAAGGTTCGCTTGATTGGTAGCAAGTTTCTCTGATGATCTGGACAACATAGCTGAGATAGCACTAAAGAACTTGGGGAGCTATTCCCGAAACCACTCGTAACTTTACGTATACGTATCTTCACGAGTACTTTGTTTCGAATGATTTATGTGAGGCGTATTCTTGAAATCATTCGAATATATTTTCACCATTCGAATAGAATTACGAGTGTGGTGAAAGTTTTAAAGTTCAAACTGGTTTAATTATTAGATACTTTAGATGAGTAAGATGAAAATTAATGAATTATGAGAGAAATATGTCATGTATTGTAGTGATGATTTAATATTTAATAATTATTTTGAGATTTCCGAAGAGGAGTTTGTAAAATTATTCAGATTAAAAAAATGTATGGCGGACGAAATTATTGAAAAAGTATGCAAAAGAAATTTTATGAAAATTAAAGCTGAAAATTATTTACATACCTAATTATTTTTTTGAAGAATTTTATATTTTCTAACTCCAAAAAATCATAGTAAAATACAATTTAGAATATATTTCTTCATAAAATATTCTAATAATTCTTTATATACTGTAACAAGTATGATTGATTGAGCTACATATTGGTACAGCCAACTTTAATTACTTATTTTAAAATTATATTTAGTTAGGCTTCTTTTAATAATTGTTATTTTTATTATTAATATTTTAAATTAATAATTTTAGTTTTATAGTTTTTTGTTATAATACATATATATGTATATTTATAGTATGAGTAAATTCATACGTACATTATATTTAATAACTACATATATATATTTCTATAATATTTATTTTAAACAGTATTAACTTAGTACTCGTAATAGTTACGAGTGGAAATAACCACTTGTATCTTTTCGAATGGTTTTCATTCGAATATTTACGTATGCGAATCTCGAGAATACACTATATGTATATCAAAACCACTCGTAAATGGTGTATTTATTGAACAGATTTATTTAAAAAACGAGATGGTTTTCAGGCCATGTTCATTCCCACTCAAATGGCCTTTAGGCCTCTATATGGACCTGATTATTACAAACAACAAGGCCCAGCTACCTACCTATCCACCTACCTTTCTTCATATCTCTGTTTCCTAAAACCTTTTCTTTTGCTGTACAACATTTAGACCAACCGCGTTGCAATATAGACAATAGTAACAAAAATAAAATCAAACTAAAACTTAATTTTTGCCATGAGTGTACTTAAAATTTTTCAATACAAAAATTTTGACTATTCATTTAAAGCATACATATTTAGAGAGAGAGAAAAAAACCCGCGGTAGTTTTTTACCTCAATTTTTAAAAATTTTATCGAAATATCGGTTTTTTATTCGTTCAAAATTTTTTTTTTCACGGAAAAGTATCCGTTATTTTAAATAATTTATTGGATAAAGAGAAATTTTAATTTTTTTTTTTCAAATTGATTTTAAATTTAAATTTTTAAATATTAAAAACAATTTTGGGTGTGGCTTTTGAGATTGCAAATTTTATTGATTTTTCTCACATATGTATAACTACTTATTATTCTTAGATAAGTTTGCCATTTATCTATTATTATGGTATAATGTTAGAAAACATTTAGATAGATATCTATCTAAAGCTAAAGTTAGATGACGTTGATTTAAAACAGTTTTCCTGGAAAGAGGGTTTTTCTTGTGAAAGGAAAGCCCAACAGTACAAGCAATGAAAACAATATACCTACAACTTATATGATTGTGATGGATATAAAATCTTTTTGTATATTCAGAAAAGGACCATCTAAAAATCAGGTTATAAAAGGGTAAAACAGTTGTAAGTTGTATCTTGTTGAAGTGATGTGATTTTTTTTTATTCTGGAAATTTTTGTGGATTTTAAAGAAAAAACGCTTTAAAAAATAAGTATTTTTAAGTGAGCTGTTAATAATTATTTGAATGTTTTTTTAATTTCCAAAAATCTTAATAAAATACAATTTAAAAAAAATAAAATAAATTACCTAAATAATTAAAATTAATATTGAATTATAATCAAATTTATAATAGTTTTTTTTTAAATTTATTTAGGCAAACAAAAAAAATGTTGAGGCAGAGGAAGGCGATGATTCATCTGATTTTGATTTTGATGATGATGAAGATCCAGACAAAATAGAAGTTCCGGGTAAGTAGTGTAGAGGCAACATTTTTTGAACAATACTTATATTTTTTGTGAATGTTTTATTTGTTATTCTTTTTTTATATAATTTTTTTAAAATTACTAATCTTATTTAATGTCTCTTGTATGCTATATATTTAATACTATTTTTAAAAATTCTTATCCCTTTCAATAAATTTAAATTTTCTTCAACGTCATTTATAAATTTTTCAAAATTTAAATAAATTATTATTTTTAATTGGGAAGTCAGTGAATATCTCATAAATGCTATCAGAGATATAATACCTATGTGTGAATTTATAACTTACGCACTATACTACTATAAGTTTAGAGTCTGCTTTTATTAAAAAAAAATACTATTGCACTCCTGAGTTAGTATTATAATACATGGTGGTATATACGTATAAATACATATTATATCTATGATAAAAAAAGGAAAATTGCAATATAAAAATTTCGTTATACGAGGGAATTCCAAAAGCTCGCGCAATGAAAGGATCCTAAACTAATCTATTGACATACATATACCCTAAAAAAATATTTTTCTCTTTGTCCTCGAAACGAGACAAAATTGCCGCTTTGACTTCATCATCATTGTGAAGTTTTTTTCCACTGAGCATACTTTTTTTAAATTTCTTACATTGAAAGCTGCTTCTCTTTTAAAAGTATCTTTCAGAATTATTTTTTTTTACTTTTTTGACAATCCTGGCTAAGGATCTTCTTCAATGGACTCTCAGCCTGGTTTAAAATGTCCATGTCACTTGTAAATCATTGTTCTACTCGGACAGTTATTTCCATAAACGTACGACATCACACTCATAAAACAATATTATTCCTTACAATTATCTACAAGCCAATATTTTTGAGTAATTAAAAAAAATCCTAACCCTAGGAAATTTAGTGCTAAGTCCGTTTTCAAAATCAATGTACGAATTTTAAAAGAAATGGTTAGGCCAATGATATACATACACTGTTGCAAGTTTAAGAACCGTTTTATGATTTTCAAGGAATCTTTTGTTTTGTTGTTTAAAAAACAAACCCAACTTAATTTCTACACATAGGACAGGACGGTAAGAATTTATAACGAATCATCATACGAAATATTATGGCACAGAAGATTGGGGTGTAGTCTTGTATAACAGACCTGTTGAACTTAGATTTATTCGTGAAAGAAACATTGCAGAAGATTACAAAAATCAAATAGCAGTAATCAAACCACAAATTACCGATGTAATAGAAGGAGTACGTTTGATTTTCCAACACGACAAAGCTGTAATCCTTTGGAACTGTCCTTAAATTTTCTGATATCAGTGCAATTGCCCTAAACTGTTCAAAAAATACTATATTCTGTTCACAAAGTTTTTTCAGTACAGGTCTTATGGACAAATTTTGTTTTGTTTCATCTTTGTGTAATTACATAAATGTTTTTCTAATTTTCGTCACCGAGAGTGTTGCTCTTCAGTTTAAATTTTGTATCTAAAATCAGATGAACTTTCTGATAAGTGCTGCCGACTATACCTTTGTTCTAAAATTTTATAAAATTTCATACTTTGTAAAAATTGTTTCCTAATAAAGGAAAATTGTAATATTTATTTTTTTTAAATTTAATTATTTTTAAAAATTAATAATTTTAATTATTTGAAAATTAATAATTTTAATTATTTGAAAATTTGAAATTTCATACAGTAATAAAATTTTAAAACCCAAATAGATTTGTAAAACAGATAAAAATGCAAAAAAAAAAGTATTTACACTCGTAATTGAAAATAGAAGGGTTTTGTGAAACGGAAAGATTTTTTTTTTGTAAAAGTCTTTTTCCTCATCACCTTTACTCTCGGCGCATTTTTTAGAGGTTTCCCCTGTAGGGTGGTGTGACTTGATGAGAAATTTTAAAAATTCTGCACTTTTATGTTCAAGGTTGAGTATTGAAAAAATTTTCCTATTATTCATTTTATTCAGGTATATGTGTGTAAAAACAAAAAAACTTTTTTCTTTAGAGTAAGTATTTATTACAAAATGTATTTCTATTGCAAAGGAATATGTATAAATTCAGAATAATATGTAAAAAATATATAAAAAACATTTTTTTCAGATAAAACATAATTTATTGTAATTACATGAACTCTTCCATAAGACCTGTACTGAAAAAACTTTGTGAACAGAGTATAAAAATAAAACGAAATTGCCAAAATCTACTCATATTTATGCTCTCTAAATTGCTTCATAATTAAATAGTGAGGTTAATCAAGTGTCGCACCTTTTAATAACGCTTTTCAGGTAAAGATTCCCAAAATTAAAAAATATACAGGATATCCTTCTATCATAAAACTAAGGAAGCTGTTATCTTTTTTATTACAATTCCAAAAAAATATGAAAAATCATAGGTGAGGTCAATCATTTGTCGGGCAGTGTATAAATATGAAATTATTTTTATGTTTTATACAAACATTATAATATCTACTTACACATATATACATTTAGCAATTGTATGAAAACTATAATATCAATGTACATAGGTACATATACATATGTACATCAGATCAAAATTTCAAATTTTTTTCACACACATATGTATATGTGTATGTGCATTGTGGTACGATTCAGCTACGCAAGTATAGTTTTGTTTTTTCATTAAATTTTCCTGTTTTCTTATTATTACAGGGAGCTTATATAAGTTGATTTTAACTGTTTTTTAGTTCTATATTTTATACTTTTTACTTTATATCTAATTTCAAGCGCTAAATTATTCAACTTATAGGGTTGTATGTATGTAGTTATTATATCAATAGAAATAGTAGAATGAGGTAATTTCTTGGTTTTTATATGTATGTATATCTTTAACGTATCAGCCACCAATTGAAATATACAAAACAACAATTTGATACATTACATATACATATGTAGGTGCATATATATTTTGTATTTGTAGTATCTAAATTTTAAAATAAAAGGGACGGCGGCAATGAATTATTGAATAATTATATACTTCGGAGTTGTTGTTATACAAAAAGTATATCAAATTTTGATACCCCTTCTTTTCATAAACTTATAAATAAGTACTTATACTTATGTGTTCACATCTAAGCCATACATATGTATATGTATGTACATATAGTACTTATTTACCTATATTTACTTAATATGAATACGCCTTTAGAGATTAGCTTTTAAATATGAGTTATTGATTCTAAAGGTAGACAATAATTATATGTAATTCTCCTTTAATTTAAAAATTTATTTATTATTACAAAGTTCTTCGAAGTATTTCTTATAAAAAAATCAGTTAATAAAATTTTAAAATTCTTGAACAACATTTTTTCTATCTTTCTGTAAATAAAAAAATATTAATATCGTTTAAAGTTCTCTGTAGTCCAATGTGTTTGCTTTTTTGCCCACAAATGACGTTGTTTTCATGAGAGCTTTAGAATAAATGAATAAATGACTGCCAAATTGTCATAGTGATTTCATAATGAGAACAATTAAAAGAGGCTTTAAGTAGATGTTGGTTATTTCAGGTTTATTCTAAAGATTAATTCTTTTTATTTCTTTATTACCCCTCTCAGTCGTCATCTTTTTTCTACCATTTCGCTATTTTCCTAAAATATTGCAAAATTGGCATTCAGTCAGTTACATAATTCATCGTTTTCAATGACCCTCTCTCATCTGGACATAAATTTTTCGATCCCTTTCATTGAAAACTTTTGGCGGTTTTAAATTAAAATATTCAATCATTGTCCTATTCACTTTATTAAAACTTCCCATTGGATTTCAAGTGGTGTTGACGAGAAAGCGTTCTTTTTGAAACTTTCTCAATATTTTCTCGTGGATCTGCTATTTCATTCAATTTTTGTCTCCGGTTACTCAGTATAACTTTTTCACTAACTCAATGGGCCTTATTAATAGCATTTTCATAAACTCAAGTTTAAGTTAGTTACGGTGGCTTCAATTTAAAGCCGACTTTTATTTTGGTATTAATAGCCTGCTAAGCTATATTTTAAAAAAGCTTTATTTTAAAAGCTATTTAGGTTTTCTAACGTCAGAATCAATTGAATTCTTATCAGGGATGAAATTTAGTCGAACCTTAAAAGCACTTGACAGTTTTATTTTCTGTATATATACTTGTATATCGTCTTGTTGACTAAATAAAAAAAATATTTTACAAAAAATATGTCAAAAAAAGTTAAACAAATTAAAAATTTAGTTAAATCTACTTTACAAAAAACATAAAAGACATGACAGAAATAATAACGTAAATTAACGAACAAAATTAAGTATAATAAAATAGTACTGAGAATTCCATCCCTGATTCTTATATGATTGCATAGTTTGACATTTCAACTTTGCATTTTTATGTAATGAAACTGCTAAGAATTTTTTCTTTCTTTATAAATTTTTATTATTCGACATTCACGTCGCTCATTTATAATATTTAGATCTTGAAATATAAAATCGTCGAAACTATCCATTTTTAAAAAACTTTTCAAAAATTAGGTTATGTTCACTTCTTTAGATGCATTTTACTTCTTAATCAACAACTTAGTCTTGACTTCTCTACGATTTAATTTTAATATCGTGATTAAGCAAAATTCGACTATTAAATTTTTTATTAATACCAAATTTTGTTTAGTAAAGAACTAAGTTGTTATTAACGACTTAGTTAAAGGCTATTAATAAGGCCCAATGTTATCCGCAGTTGAGACTGTTGATGGACTTTTTTTCACGTGAGTCATCTTCTGCCGACTCTTGCTCCCAACGGAAGAGCTTTGACCACTTTATTTTTAATTATATTTTTGGGTCTATTTTATTTCAACGAGTAATTCCTTTTTACTAAATATTGTAGTAACTGAAAAACATGAAAAAACGACAATCAACTCGGCCGGGAATCGAACCACGGAACCTTTTCTTTGCCGGAGAAATGCTCTAACCACTGAGCTACCGAATGCCATGTCGTTTGCTGTTCTCAGTTACCACCTAAATCATTGATGAAGAATACTCAAACCTCCTACAATATTTTCTTCAATTAATTATGATGATTAATTCTTGTATTTAAAGGTGGAGGTAAAGATTTAGAAACAGCAGTAACATACGCAAAAAATAACATTGATAAGCAAAGAAGTGCATCATTATTATTAGAAGACGGTAAAATAACAATGCAGACATCACAAACAACATCAACACCAGAAGCAGCATCAACGGCAGGAGCAAATATGATCAATGCTTCAAAAAATAAATTTTCAATTCATGGATTAGAATTAAAACCAAGCGTTCCTAGTGGTTATGATGTAATTAAATCTGCATTTCCACCTGGAGGTTAGTACAAAAAGAATATACTACTTAAATTTTAATATGTTCTTGTGTTTTATTTTTAAAAAGAAAACTCTGAAAAACTTGTGCTCATACTTTTTTATTTTCACTTTTCAATATTTTTTTATCTAATACACATTTTTCATCATTGTTCCAATTATCATTTTTCATTTTCTAAATACCTTTATGCATCTATAGTTGGAATACCATACGGTGGTATGGGTCCTAGTCATATGACGATGAGTTTTTCATCTGGTGGTCTGCCAAGCTTTTGTCAAGGAAACAGCATGGCAGCATCTTTGCTAGCGCAAAGTAAGTTTGGGAATATTTATTTCTTCGAAGGAAGAAAAAAATTTTGTTAATAGCTACTTCTCTAAATTATAGTTTTGTTTATTTATTTATTTTTATTTACCTATTTTTTTCGAATGTATTTTCAAATAATTTTCATAATGTAACATAGAGTTCATTTATAAACTTTTCGGAAGTGGAGAAGTTATAGTAGGTACTCCGCAAATTAAATTTTGCAGGAAATCTCTACGTTTCAATCCTTTCGAATCTTTCCAGATTATTTTTTAAAAATTGTTTATTTGCGTTTGTAAGTATGTAAAGATGGAAATAAATTGCTGTCACGTCACGTTATACCACGCACTGTCAGTATGTTACATTTATACTGTGAATCATGCTTAGAAGCACATGTGATTCGCGTTCTGGGTTCTAGGCCACAGAATGACATGGCCGACCTTCTGGCGAAACAGGAGTCGGAATTGCACGAAGCCGTGACAGATTCCTATACGAAACAGGATGGTTATAACTTATAAGTACCCAAATGTCCCAAGTCAAACGTAATTTCTCAAGGTGACACATACGTGACATTGCTGGAAGCAAAACTATGTTATATCGTTGTTGGCAACTCCTGTCCTTTATGTGAACACGCCATAAATTCCAATTCGATATATGTAAAATACTTTAGTTTAGTTTAAATTAGACGTGTTTTATTGGAATATCTACCATATTCACCCGACCTGGTTCACTTTGACTTTCATCTGTTCCCAAACCTCAAAAGATTCCTACGTGGCAAGCGTTTTTCATCAAATGAAGAAGTTATAGCAGCCGTAGATAAGTACTTTAGAGTGCTTGAAGAAAATCACTTCAGAGATGGGGTTAACGAATTACAAAATCGATGGAAAAAATGTATTAAGCTTAAAGGAGAATATACTGAAGAAAAAATGTATTTTGACTTATTAATTCATGTTATTTCATTGTTCTTGTTGAACTTTCTGAGTTACCTAGTATTTTCAAAAATAAAATATGTATCTTAAATTCTAATCTTCCTTTTTCGTTTCCAAGGAGCATAAAATTTCCATTAATTACTTTAATTATTTTCAATAAAATAAAATATGTACCTATTTGTCAAAATTTCAAACATAGGGTGCTAATATGAATATCATAATTCGAACGATCGATATTATGTAAGTTTATGAAGTTCGTTCTCTTCGATTTGATCGAATTAAAATTCGATGACTTTTAATGTGTACGAATTTTGAGATTAAGATTAATTGATACTTGTTTGCTGATAGTTGATTGCTGATTGTTTGTGAAAATATATTTATTAATATTATATTATGAAGTATTAATAAAATTATCTACTATAAATTATTAAAAAATAAAAAAATAAATAAAACAAAACTAATATAAATAATTTTTCATAATGAATTATTTTTTCTTGTGAACATGAGCCATTTTTGTTTTTTTTTTAAAAACAAATTAATTTTCAATTTTTTAATTTTCTTTACACTACAAACTCTTCTGTATCTTTTATTTTATTTGAAAAAAAAAAATCAAAAAGCTTTTGTTAGTTAACTTTTCTTTTATTTTGAAAATAATTGAAATTTAACTGAAAAAATGACGTCAAAATGACAATTAGTTCACAATAACCAATTATTTTTCAATTTCGATTCGATATTTTTGGGCCATTCCTGTTATTTTTGGGTGTATGTTTGTTTCTGGATTTGGCCTGATACCTGATTGTAAATCTTGCTCCTAATTATTTAAAAAAAATTTCATCTAATAAAAATGTTTTAAATGTACTCTATGTCTGCGTTTTGTAATATGTTAAATTTTCCTCAATTTAAAAGCTTAGTCAGACATCTAGTATTCGTACTATAGTATAGATACCATAGTATAGGTCATGGTATAGTTGACGTGACATACATATATCAAATTTAGTGTAATAAGAAAATTATAATTAAAATAGTTAACGTTGAGATTTTGTTTTTTTTACTTCCTATATTGAAATTGCGTTGCGGCAAAGATAGTAAAAGAACATTAAGATATACCAACAATACAAGAAATACAAAATAAAGCTTTTAGATGAGGACCATGCCACAGCATCAGGCATGTATGAATACTAGATGTCTGTCTAGACTTTAATAAAAATAAAAAAAACTATATGACTTTCTTATTTTTTACGTTATGTACACATATAATGCTTTGATTTTAAAGCGAATCATTTCAGTTTTTATTGGATGTTTTTATATTGCATATTTTTTTCAAATATAGTGTGTTTAGGACATAGCGAAAAAAAAATGAAACCACAAGTATTGTACCTACATCTCCTCGGGACAAGCAAAAATTATATTAGTGTGTTTTGTCAATCTCAACCGTTTAGCCGCTAGAGAATGTCAAGCTCGTTCTTTTTCGCTTGGTCACAAACATCCTGTATATATGTAGTTATTTTTATTCTTATATGTTCTTCATTAAATATGTTGTACAAATTTAACTACTTGAACAAAAACTAAAAATTTTAACTCTTCCCGGTAGCAGCATGGGTATTTTAATGATCAAGTAATTTTTTAACTTCACGACGATCTACACACATTCAGTTATTTGATTATAATAATAAGGAATGATTAATATGAAAAAACACATGAGTTATTATTGTAAATTGTAATACATGGTTGTAGATACGTATACTATACATAAATACATATTATATCTATGATAAAAAAAAGGAAAATTGCAATATACAAATTTCGTTATACGAGGGAAGTCCAAAAGCTCGCGGAATGAAAGGATCCTAAACTAATCTATTGACACATACCATAAAAAAATATTTTTCTCTTCCGTTCCGAAGAACTCGGGGTTGCAGTGAAAACATCCTGCCGTACTAATTGAAACGATTCAGATGCCATGCAATGAATCGGGAAGAGTTAATATTTTAAAAGGAAAATTTCAATTAATTGATTTTTTTCTATAGTGGAAATGGCAGAAATGAGCTTTGGAAATTTGATGAGTGGTTCTTCAATTAATCATACAACAACGTCTGGACAGCAGATGTCTATTAATCCAATGAACAGTATTAATAATTTGGTTTTACAAAATTTACAAGCCTTAATTCAAGCAAATCCAAGTTTTTTAACTGGTGGCATTCCAAATAAACTTTTATCACAAATGGTGTGGATGGAACCATCTAAAATGATGCAGTCACTCAATGTAAGTTTTATTGTATACTTCTTTGTTGTTATATTTTTTAACATTTTCTGTTTAGATGGTTCCTGAAGAAGAGGATCCAGATGATGAAGATATGGGAGTAGCCGAAACATATGCAGAATATTGGCCTGCGAAATGTAAGATTAAACTTTACAAGTCAAACTCGAATGTTTACTTTTCGCGTTTTTTACTTGTTTTCTATTTCAAATGGAAAGCAAGAAAACAGCACGTGGGTTGCACGCGGTTAAAGTGTGCGTTGAATTTTTTTGTATCCACCAGAATACTTGAAAGTACAGGACACATACATAACTATCGAGCTCGCGTTCATAATTTTGTGAATATTACGTGCACACATTTTGGAACATAACTAGCTCGTAAGCAGTTTCTCAAAATATTAAGATATTTGGTGGATATTTATCCTAACGGAAAACGAAACAATTGCTTTCCTATATATTAAAAAGTAAAATTAAGGGCTCTATTATGATTTTCGATTGAAATTCAATCAAATCGAATGAATATTCACAATAATTTCTGTCATTCTCAAACAAATGCTAATATATGTTATATGAATTTCAATTAAAATATCTAGTGATCTATGGTTTTAAATTTTTAGCTAACAATTTTATTCAATCAGAAAAAAGATAGAAATAACTTTCGGTAGCAAACGAATAAAACATGAAAAAGCATAGATTACTAGATATTTTAAAATTTAAATGAAATTTATATAGCGTATATTAGCATTTGTTTGATAATGACACAAATTATTGTGAATATTCATTCGATTCGATTGAATTTTAATCGAAAATCATAATAGAGCCCTAAATAAACATATCTTGCGTTTTATTCAATTTGTCCGGTTACTTTTTCATACACCCTTATATGCATGTATGCAAGGTGGTGTAAGCAAGCTTGGAGTGTTTGTAAAATTGCATAAAAACTAAATAAAAGAGAATTTAATTTGAAAATTTTCATTACAATTAAAGTATTACAATAAATGTTTGTTTTTTTTTAATTGTAGTAAAACTTGGTAAAAAACACCCAGATCCGGTTGTTGAAACAGCTTCATTATCATCTGTAGAACCGTGTGATATTTATTATAAACTATCAATTCCACAAGAAGTTGTAAATAATGGTTTATTAAGCGCATTACAATTAGAATCAATTACATATGCTTCACAAGCACATGAACATTTATTACCTGATGGTTCCAGAGCTGGATTTTTAATTGGTAGGTTTTTATATTTACTAAAAAAGGGAAAAAAAGTTTTAGTTTTTAAAATTCGTTTTTAAATATTTATTTTTTGTAAAAGGTGATGGAGCTGGTGTAGGTAAAGGTCGTACAATAGCCGGTATTATTTATGAAAATTATTTAAAAGGTCGTAAAAAAGCATTATGGATATCAGTTTCAAATGATCTTAAATATGATGCTGAAAGAGATTTACGTGATATTGGAGCGGGTAAAATTGAAGTTCATCCTTTGAATAAAGTAAATTTATTTTTATATTTTTGAAATACACCATCTGTCCCAAAAATAACCGAAATGGCTTTGAAAAAAAAAATTGTTAAGAAATCTCAAAAAGATTTACTTTATTTATTCAAAATATTCCCTGTCAGCAGAAATACAATGATTTGCATGTTCAATAAGTGCATAAAATTACCGCTGATTGTCGCAGAGAAACAAATTAGATGAATAGAGCCGATGTTCTGCCCTCTTTAAATCGTCGATGCCACTATCAAAAACTTGTGTTTTTAATTAAAAAATCACTTCCAAAAGAGACTTGAAGCGTTTTTGGTAGCAGTTATACGGTTTTTAACGCAGAACTCAATGGTAATTTTTTTATCTTAATCCATTTTTGACTGATATTTTAAACAAACTAGTTACTTAACAGAACGAAATATGATGAAATTTTGATGCTTCAGAAAATCAATCTCAAAGTAACACATGTCGCGACTTTTATCGTATAAATAGAGCAATTCCTGTTATTTTTTGGGACAGAGGGTGGTGTACGTATTACAACTTTTATCTCTATTTTCTCTAATTCACAATACAAAATTATAGTTTAAATATGCAAAAATATCATCGGAAATAAATAATAATGTTAAAAAAGGTGTAATATTTAGTACATATTCAGCATTAATTGGTGAATCAAATAATAAAAATGGTAAATATAAATCAAGATTAAAACAATTATTACAATGGTGTGGTGGAGAGGATTTCGATGGTTGTGTTATATTTGACGAATGTCATAAAGCTAAAAATTTATGTCCTGTTGGATCTGGTAAACCAACAAAAACTGGTTCAACTGTATTAGAATTACAAAATAAACTACCAAAAGCAAGAGTTGTATATGCATCAGCTACTGGTGCATCAGAACCAAGAAATATGGCATATATGGTTAGATTAGGAATGTGGGGTCAAGGTACAACATTTTCATCATTTAATGATTTCATTTCAGCTGTTGAAAAAAGGTTAATTATGATGTTCTTGATGAAGTATTTCAGAAATTAAGTAAACTGAAAAATTGTGTTGATTTTTATATATTTTTTATATTATACGAGGGGGCGGTCTGAAAAGTTTTGCTAAATACATACTATTATGTCATTATGTATTTCACTTCGACGGTACTTAATTTTTTTTTATTCTGAAGATACCTCTTCATCCTTTCAGACGCACATTTTAGTTTTTGATTATCTGTTGAATTGCCTTTTGCGTTATTTTTGAATGAGTTTTGTCGTGGAACTAATGCAACGCAGACAACTCGAAATGTCAACGAAATGTTTGGCAAGAATGTGGTTAATGAAAGTAGCACAATACGTCGATTGTTTGAGAAATTCCGATCTGACAATTTTGATTTTCAAAATTAAACACCTGGGCGACCTGAAAGCAAGGTTGATAATAATGACGATACATCTCAAACTACTCGTTAATTGGCAACAAGGTTTGACGTTACTGTCCCAACAACATTAAACCATTCGAAACAAATCAGTAACGTTAAGATACTGAATAAATGGATTCCGCATAATTTAAACGAGCATCAGAAGAGAAATCGTTTCGAAGCATGCCTTTCTCTGCTATCACGACATAAAGGCAAACCATTTTTACACCATATTTACACTTTATCAATAGTTAGGCGCATACTTTGATTAATTATACTACTTCTTGTTTGAGATACAATAAACCAAAATTTCAGTTTGAAATCGGACATTTTAATATTTCACCTGTTTATAAGAACACGCGTAAAATTTCAAATTGATACTTGTTATAACAGCTCTTTGCTACTATAGATGCTACTATGGACGAAAAAAAAATCTCGTCGACTAAAAAAGTCATAGCAAACGTTGGTGGGTATTTTGCACACCTTCAAGAATCAAGAATTTTAGGAAATAAATATAATTGGGAAAACTTGGGGCAATACTTTTCAGACCACTCTCGTAAAATTGAATTGAATAAAATTAAATATGTAGTTTGATTTATTTTTCTGTGAATGATTTATTTCTGAGATGCTTGTGATAGTTTTGAAAATTAAGAAATTTAAATAACATTTTTTTAACGTTATAGAGGTGTTGGAGCTATGGAAATTGTTGCTATGGATATGAAATTAAGAGGAATGTACATTGCAAGACAACTAAGTTTTCATGGTGTTACATTTAAAATTGAAGAAGTTTCATTAGCTGACGATTTTAAGAAAATTTATGATGAATCTGTGACATTGGTAAATACTAACTTTGTTTTTATAAATTATATTTGTTTATTTTTTAAATTCTATCGATTCGAATGAAATATTCATAATATTTTGTGTCATTATCAAACAAATGCTAATATACGCTATATAAATTTCATTTAAATTTTAAAATTTCTAGTAATCTATACTTTTTCATGTTTTATTCGATTGGTACCGACAATTATTTTGATATTTTTCGTATCGTCGCTTTGTAGTAATACGGCATCATTACAAATACGATGCTGATGCAATTTTTAACGTTTTTGAATGATTCTTATCGGTAATGTGATTTCCAATATTAATGTAATATCTTTTATTATATTATGTTATAAATTGATTTCCTTACTAAAAATATAAAATAATAATAATATGAACACTATTACAAACTTACTCACTTTTGTCCCTCCATTGAGAATTTTTCACTTTAGATTGTAGAGAAACAAATTAATAACAAAATTAATTTCTTAACAAATAAAATAAAATTTCAAATTGAAATATAATAATTGTTGTTATGTATACATCGCATCATAAAAATTTGTGATGCCATGTTTTAAAACAGATCACTAGAAATTTTAAATGAAATTCATATAGCGTATATTAGTATTTGTTTGATTTGATAATGACACAAAGTATTGTAAATATTTCATTCGATTCGGTAGAACTTCGATCGAATTCAACAATAGGACCCCATGCTTTCCTATTCATTCACTTGCATTCACATAGAATCAGGTATCGGTCAGACAGCTTATATTGGTGTTTCAAAATGAATGGATTTACTTTTAAAGAATTTAGTATAGTTCCGCGATGAAGATTTGTACATATGAACACAAAAAAAGTTTTTGAGTTTATAAGGCGTGGAAAAAAAAGGCAGTGGAAAAGAATTTTCCAAATTATATACAGAACTACGAGATAATAAAGCGAATTTTTTTTTTAAGTATTTCCGAATGTCAATGTTTTAATTTTTTTCTTCTTATTATGCCGCTCCTATCTGGAGATTGGATATCATCATTTTAAACTTCTGAGGTGGGTTCTTGTATGGTGATTGGTGACTATCACCATTAATATTTGTTCCTTTATGGTGACAATCACCTTCAAAAATCACCAAATCTCATCACTAGAGGTGACAGCAAAATAGCTGTTACTTTTCATGTATTTTTTAAAGGTGATATCAAAAGAGATGTTTTTTATGTGAACATTTCATTTCATTTTAGAAAAAATTAAAAGAACGTAGGAAAATTATCATAATAAATATAAAAAATTGAATTAATGCATTGAACTATAATAATGGTATAACTTATAATAAAATTATTTTAGAAAACAACAAAATGCGTTACAAATTCGCTATGAAGTTTGCTACACTTCAAAATATCACTTTTTTGGTGATCACCATACAAGAACAATCACTTTTTGGTGATCACTTTTTAACTATCACTATTGTGAGAGTCACCAATCACCATACAAGAACCCAGCTTTGGTTATCTCTAACATTTTGTTCATCAATGTGAATAATACAGAGTACGGAAAAACACACTCTTGAGTTGCTCACATTCGAACATGAGCAATGATTTGATGTACTTGTAACTACTTTAATAGCCTTGTAAAAATGGAATAAATCGTGTTTTTTGTCTAATTTTTAAATGATTTTGCAATTAGCTTCTCAATATTTTGACTTCGCTTGTTTTATAATTAACTTTATCAATTTATCTATTTCTTTATACTTCAGAAGGTTTTCATCCATTCGTTCCTAGAACTTCTCTTTACTTTTTGGAATTTTTTCTTGAGTAACATGAATAGCATCTCCTAGAATTTTCCATTTTTCATTAATCTTTACTAATGGCATAGCTTTAATTACTTTACTAGCACATTATAATTCTTATAAAATAAAATATTTATCTTGGACACTAATAGCATAATAATTATTATTAGTATATGATATTATTAGAGTACATAGTAATTATTAATATTATAGTAATTATTATTATAATTTCTGAAATACATAAAGGTAAATATATTTAAGTGCACAGTATCCTTTAGACATTGCGTATTCTTACATAAAGTCTCAAAATTTGCACATTATTCCTTCTCTAAATCGAAAATATGTAGGTATCTACTTCTCCATATCCTTTCAATTTTTTAGTAAAATATCTTTAGCACTGTTAAAAGATACTGTATGATATCCCAAATCGGACGGAGAAAAATCGAATCGCTTCCGGGTTGAATGTGCATAAATTTATTGTTTGTTGTTTTATTTTTTAAGTGTTTTGCCATGTTTATATAATGTCTCTTGAAGATATGACTCGCTACATTATAAAAATTTATTTTGTTACAAGTACAAGCGTTTCAATAAGTTGTCCATTTCTTTGAGTGAATGACATAGTTTCTTAAAATCTTGAAAATCTTAAGTTTTTTTGGAATTTGAACTTTAAAATTTTTTTGTGTCTTTCATTTTCAAAATTTCATGTCATATATTATGTAGACATAATTTAGAAAATATTCTGAAAAACCATATTTAAACTCGAACTTAATTTTTGCAAGTTATATGTATGTACAGCTAGCGACATAGAAAAGTGCGCTCTGATAATTTTTATACATTTTCAAAAACAAATATTTTTTGTGTTCATTTTATGACTCCTTTTGTTGGGATTTTTATTTCTATGATAATACTGATTCAGTAAGAGGTTAAACTTATAATAAAAAGAAGGCTAGTCTACCTGAAAATATTTTTTTTTTGCTTTCTGAACCCTATCCCTAAAATAGTAAATAATTGTAATAACATAAAAAATTAAAAAAATTTTTTTTTTGATTTTTAATGAAATTTACTTTTAGGAATTGTTTTTTTCAACATCGTTATAAATCGAATAACTACTTTAGTTAACTTTAACTTTATATTTATAATTATTTACATTTTTTTTTAAAGTTTTTAATTAAAGTTAACATTTTATAGCTCCTCCTATTGCCTTAATGACCACATCGACTCTCTGCGGAACTAATTTTTATAATAATGATATAATTTAATAAGGTTAAGCAGTATATAAAATATTTAATATAGAATTTTTCAATTCTTCCACTGTTTTCGGTTTATTTTCATTGAGTCTCATGTCAGTGGAACCCTAAAAATTCTGCATTATGTTCATGTCAGGAATATTTTCTGGCCAGGACAATGAATATAACCACGAATTTTCTTTTTAATTTGTTATCTACAGTAGAAATAACAATTTTAAAAATAATTCAGAATTATAGTTCAAAAGAATACCTACGAGCTTTGTTCTGTAACATGGAACCGAATCATCCTGAAATATCGGATTCTCTGTATATTGAGCCATGTCCTCAAATGTTGGAAAAACATAATTTGAGATGATTTTCTCATATTTTTCTTAATTCATTATTCCATCTATTATTTTTAATGGGCAAACTCCATAGTCTGTGATACACCCACAAACCATAATACACGGTGAATGTTGTACAGTTGTCAATATGCCATGAGGCCCAATTATTTTTTTTGTTTTCGACGAGCGCTCTGATTTCCTTCTTGTTCAAATAAATTGAAGTTGTGTTTGTCGGAGAGAGTCACTCGCGGCCAATCATCAAATGTCCATTCCTAATGGTTTTTAGCCTATTGAAGCCGATTAGCCTTCATTTTCTCATTTCAGAGTGGTTTTTCTGCAGGCCTCTTACACCTGAAACCATGTTTATTTTATTTTTTTTCAACTGTACGAACACTTAAGTTAGTATAGTTTGTAGTTTTTTACTCTCTCTTCAATTTTGTAGCAAAAAAAAGGGGTTTATAATACCTTAAATTTAATTTCCCGGTCCTCATTTTCTGTGGTTTTTCTTTTAGCACCAGTACCTTTTTTCCTCTCCAAATTCCCTAAAATTTAAAAATTTTTCAAAAATTTCATTACGGAAGATTCTGCGTACCCTACCTATCCTGATATTTCTTTTATAGAAATATTTTCCTTATACAAAGTGAGAGCCGAACTTTTTACCGCCACTGACATTTGTTTTTTTCCACTCATTTTATTTTACTTTTTTTTTTATATTAAAATTTACTCTTCAAATTTCACTAGCTAAATAATAAAAAATAAATCTTGCGGGACTTTATATAGGGTGCGGAGGGACAGATCCTATTATAAATGCAGAAAAACTCAACATTAGGAGTCATAAAATAAACACAAAGGACATTTGTTTTTGAAAATGTATAAAATTTATCAGAGCGCACTTTTCTATGTCGCTAGCTGTACTTATGATATTCCGCTTCACTCCTAAGCTGGAGCATACAGCTCACTTTCAAGTTAACTTAGGCTTCTTAAGACCATTTTTCTGTCATACATGCACCTACGAATTAAAGTGAACTGCGAACCACTAAATTCTTTGGTACTAATTTGTATGGCAGGGCTGAAAAAACGGATATTTGTGTAATTTGTTCTACGTACTTCGCTAATGGTCAGTACTTTCAGTATCAGAAGTTAGCACTCTACCACTTTGGCCACTGATCGCCTAATATGTACATATGTATTGAAATTACTTTATTACTTTTGTAATTAACATTTTAATAATATTTTTGTTTACACATTAAAGTGGGTTGAAGCAATGCAAAAATTTACTGAAGCTGCAGAACTTATAGATGCTGAAAGTCGAATGAAAAAAACAATGTGGGGACAATTTTGGTCAGCACATCAACGTTTTTTCAAATATTTATGTATTGCTGCAAAAGTAAATCATGCTGTTACAGTTGCTAGAGAAGCAATAAAATATGGTAAATGTGTTGTAATTGGCCTACAATCTACAGGTGAAGCTCGAACATTAGAACAGTTAGAAAGAGATGACGGAGAATTAACAGATTTTGTTTCAACAGCAAAGTAAATTTATTTTATTTGTAAAAAGTAATCGGTATTATTTAAAATATTTTCTTGAATTTCTTTTATTGTTTTCATGTCGATAAAAAGAGGTGTATTTCAATCACTAGTAGAAAAACATTTTCCTGCACCAGACAGAGATAGAATAAATCGTTTATTGGGACTTGGGTCAAAGAAAATGAGTTTACAATCAATTATGGAAGAGAACAACACAACAACAGCAGCAAGTACATCAAAGAGGAAATCAGGTAATACAAGGTGTTTCACGAAGCGTGTGATAATAAACTAAGCAAGATGGTAGATCTTTACGAGAAATGAAAAAAAAAAAATTGTACGGAGGTTCATTCTCAAGAAGAAATTTTTTTGTTTTTGCATATTTTATTCATTCACGTCACCTGCTTAGTTTGGCTTAGGTTCCGTACAATTTAAAAATTCGGAATTTTAAAATAAATGCAAAACAAACTTTGTTTTAAATTTTAGCGAGACAAACTATTCAAAAACCGAAACGTGCACGTATTGGATCATCGGATGCTAGTGATGATTCAAAATCAAATTCAGAAGATTCAGATTATAAAATCATGTCTTTTAGTGAATCCGAAGATGATGATGATGATTTAGGTGGGGGAGAAGGAAGAGGAGGATCAGATAGTAATCAAAGTAGTGATTTTAATCCATTTTATTCTGGATCAGATAGTGATACTGATCCATGGGTTAGTGGTGGTTCACGTAAAAAAAAGAAAAATAAAAAATCTGATAAAAATAAAAAAAAGAAGTCAATAGCAAAAAGTACACAAGATAAAATTGAAAAATTTCTTGAGAAGAAACAAGAACAAAAACCTTCAATTATAACAACACAAAACAATGGTATTAAAATGCAATTTGGTCCACCACCAAAAGATGCTATTGAAAGAGCATGTTGTATGAAAGAAGAGTTATTAAAAAAAATTGAAAAAATAGGTATTAAATTACCACCAAATACATTAGATCAATTAATTGATGAATTAGGTGGTCCAGAAAATGTTGCTGAAATGACTGGTCGTAAAGGTCGTGTTGTACAAACTGAAGATGGCTCAATACAATATGAATCAAGATCTGAAAATGATGTTCCACTTGAAACATTAAATTTAACTGAAAAACAAAGATTTATGAATGGTGAAAAAGATGTTGCTATAATTTCAGAGGCAGCATCAAGTGGTATATCATTACAAAGTGATCGTAGAGTTCGTAATCAACGTAGAAGAGTTCATATAACATTAGAATTACCATGGTCAGCTGATCGTGCTATACAACAATTTGGACGAACACATAGATCAAATCAGGTTAATGCTCCAGAATATATTTTTTTAATATCAGATTTAGCTGGTGAACGTCGATTTGCATCAACTGTAGCTAAACGTTTAGAATCACTTGGTGCTTTAACACATGGTGATCGTCGTGCAACTGAAACAAGAGATTTATCACAATTTAATATTGATAATAAATATGGTCGATCAGCGCTAGAAGCTGTTATGAAAACAATAATGGGTTATGAAAGTCCTATTGTTAAACCACCAGAAGATTATAAAGGTGATTTTTTTAAAGATATTGCTGGAGCATTAGTTGGTGTTGGATTAATTGTTAATAGTGAAGCAATGCCTGGTGTTTTAGGCTTGGATAAAGATTATAATAATATGTCAAAGTTCCTTAATAGAATTCTCGGTATGCCAGTTGAATTACAAAATCGTTTATTTAAATATTTTACTGATACATTGTCAGCGATTATATCAAAAGAAAAAAAAGTTGGCCGTTTTGATTTGGGAATTTTAGGTAAATTAATCGTTAAATATTAGGAGTACCCATAAATAATGTCGTTTTTCTTTGCGTGCACATCTTGTTCCTATTCCGGTCCACTTAGGATGTCGAAAATCATTTCAATTACATCCTTTTTCAAAGCACTTCTGAAAATTTGTATCGTTGATCAGTTCCTTTATACTGTCCGGCTTTTTGTTTATAGAGTTTGTATTGCGCGTTGAGCTCAATTCAAATTTGTTAAGACAATTAGAAGGAAGATTTTCGCCAAACTATTGAGAAAATTTCAGAAAGGATGAACGCTTCCTGGTCAACAGTTCAACGCCACGAAACCTATTGGAAAGTTTGAACACGCTCATATTCTCAATAACGCAAAGAAATTGTACATGTCTTCCATATGCAATTTCCTCTTAAACCGTAATAGAAAAGAACCACTACATTTTGAGCTTCTCAATGTTGGCGAAACCCTTAATGCAATCTCTGTTGTGATCAACTTGAGCGGATAAAGAAACAATCTGTTTTGCTTAAAAGAAAGGGTGTTAAACCTCATGCTGCAAAGACCGCTAAAAAAAATCAGACAATTCGGGTGAGAAATTCTCTCTCACCCCCACATCCGATTATATCTTTTCAGATCTTTATAACATTTCTTGCTGGAAAAAAAATTCAATTCTCATGAAGAAGGGTAAGGCAATGATTTAATATTTTAATTCAAAATCGGCAGAATTTTTCAGAGAGGGCGTCGAAAAGTTGGTGTCTAGATGGAAAAGGGTCATTGAAAACGACATTACTTTTGGGGGTACCCCTAACAAAAAAATAAGAGAATTTAACGAAATAAATAAACCATTTCTTCGGTTATAATTAGATTTAGGAACAACTGGTGAAAATGTTACGAGAATAAGATTTTCAAAATTTATTAGAAAACATGCCACTGGTATTGCTCCAATAGAGTTACATACAGTTCAAATTGAACGAGGAATGATTTGGCAGGAAGCCATTGAAAAGTAATTTTTTTTTTTAAATTTTAATCTTTTTTTCTTTCATAATAATTATTTTTATTTATTTTTCAAGATATGCCGATTTAATCGGAGATAAAGATGGCTTCTATTTATCACATCAAATACGAAATAGTAAAAAAACGGCAATTTTAGCAGTTGAAATTGAATCAACAATACCAAAAAAGAAAGCAGAAAAATTAAATAAAAAAGATATTTTATTTCAAATATATCGGCCAAATACTGGTTTACAAATTCGAAATGAATCACTTGCTGAAATTGAAAAAAAATTTAAAAAAGTGACACTAGAAGAAGCCGAATCACATTGGACTCAGCAATATGATGCATCTGTTAATACATGTTCTCATGCTTATTGGAACGGTAATTGTAGAAATGTTAATTTAGGACAAGATTGTGAGGTAAGATAATATTATTACAATTACAAATATATATACAGTCAAATTCCTCTTAGTTGAAGTCTCTCTAAGTCGAACATTTCGATGAGTCGAACTTTTAAATTTATTTTTGCTGGCACTTCAATTTTTCAAAGTATTTTTTCAACTTTTTACTAATCTGTAATTTCTCTAGCTCAAATTTACGCACAAAACAAAACTTTCTATCTAATATGTAGATTAAGAGCTATTATGCTATTAACTGTTAGTTAACAGAAAATTTCCTATTCTGTTTTATAGTTAAGAGATTGTTGATCAGCTGATCTCTTAATTTCGTGGAGACTTAATAGATATTTGAGGTTAGAAAATTCTCTTAACTAATAGCTCCTGTGGATGAGCTACTAATGCTGGATTTCTTCAGTCTCAACTATCTTGTAGCTAACTTTAGCAGAAAGATAATAAAGAGATTTGCATTTCTTCACCTCTGATTAGCAAGTGCTAATTTTAAACCTAAGTTTATGTGGCAGTTGAAGTACTGATTATTTATTTAGGTGTTACCTAACTCGATAGTAGCGCATTCTGTTTAGAAAAAAGTGATTATTTATGTCAAAATATTTATTTTAAGAGAAAAGGAAGCTTAAAAATATCTAACATAAAATTTCTGATTAATGAATAAATATACAAAAAAGAAAAATACAAAAATTGAATTAATTTGATTCCCTAATATAACTTTTACTTAAAAAAAAATCTTTTTCAATCATTTACAGACTTTTTTTTAATACAAAGTAAACGTTAACGTTACAGCTTGAAAAATATTCAAATTTGACATTGCTAAATTTTCGAGTCTCGACTAAAATTTTATGATTTTCAGGGTTGGGAATAAGAAAAATAGCTACCACCTAGTTAGCAGAAAGTTTCAATGAAGAAAATCAAACCTTTAGCTAAGTGATACCTACACTTAGGTGATACCCAGTTAGCAGAGACTTCCGAAGAAATCCAGCATAAGTCTATTATGTTGGATAGTGAGTGTATGAAGTGTTCTTTTGTAGCGACAGATAATTTGAAAATATCAAAATAAATAAAAATAAGTACAAAAGAGTGCTTTTAAATATAAAAGTGTTTAAAATAAAATAAATAAAGCCGGAGGAACTATTGATTTCTTACATTCTAAAAATTAAAATTGTAATGAATAAAACAAAACCCAACTAAACATAGAAATTTGTTGCATTATATGTATAGATTGCATGCGAATGCATAACAATTTCATTGCATTCTGAATTTCATATTAGATAAGATGAACAAAGAATGGTTGTGAATAATAAAGTTGACACTTAAAAACACTTGTTTAAATAATATGCATGATATACAAAAGAGCAAGTTTAGAATTTAGTTTTTATTGTCGGGAAATAGGTTATTGATAGGTTGTGCGTAGTTCGACTTAGAGGACTTATATGTACATATAAGTATGTATGTATACACCCGGCGACAAAAAAAAAACTCACATTTGATATTTTTAAATATTTTCTGTTGTTTTCCTACCATACTAATTTTATTGTACCACGCGTCGAATATTATATTTTCCAGACTTTCTGGATTTTTTTCCCCATGATAGCCCAACGATTTTCTATTGGATTTAGGTCCGCGCTGTTTCCTGGTCAGGGAAGGGACTGGCGGCTCTGAAACTTTTGCTTCTTTTGCAACTTCTCAATAGTTGGAAAAACACCTCCATCAATTATTTCCTGATATTTCTTATCGTTGACTGTTCCTCGAACCGTAATAATACGTCCTGTACCATATGCTGTTATTACTCCTCAGACCATAGTCGAGCCAGAATGCTTAACAGAATTGTCACTGTACCATACAATTGAACTTAGATTCTTCGGAAAAAAACCAGAGTTTCCTAATCATCTGAAATCCAATTTTCATGATTTTCATTTAAATTCGTGATAGCACGAGGCTTTCCTCCTTACTTAACCTTATCAAATTTGTTTAAAAAAAATTGAGCGAAATGTATCCGAACCGCTACAAATTGTTCTTCGCTAAAAATTATGGTTATAGGTATTCAAGCCTATTTTTTTGGCTGCCATTTCCTGTGTCCAATATCGATTCTACAGACGCCACATTTGAATCATCTGTCGATGTTTTTGGGCGTTCTTTTTGTGTGCTGGAGCAATAGCTATGTTCCATATTGGTAATTTCAGTACTTCATCACCAGAAATAAACGGAACGTGCAATTCAATTCAAGAGTAGTTCCTAGCCTCCAAATTTACCTGTCAGTTCCTGTCTTTTCGTCGGTATCTTCTGTGATAGTTTAAAAACTAGGGATTTAGAAATATGATTTAGAAAAATATTTTATTATTTGCAATATACTGATATTGAGATAAATTCATTCGTTTAACTTTTATCTCGTCCGTTTAATACATTTTTAAATACTTTTGGTAAGCATACCATTGCGAAGTCACTGGTTTTCCCTCTTCTACTGGTACCAAAGCAATAATATTGTTTTTAGAGAAAAAATATTCCAAACATTTTCAATGACTTTTGACGAAAATTAAAATACTTAAATTTATCTCAATTTGTACTATTTTTTTTCTATTAATATTTCTAGATTGGATTAAGACGACGTACATATAGTATATTAGCTGGTTCAGTACTATCTGTTTGGTCACGTGTTGAAAATATTTTAACAATTAAATGTAATTCAACAAATAATAAAATGCAAGTAATACGTTTGAAAACCACCGAAGGTATTAAAATTGTTGGAACTTTAATACCAAAAAATTGTGTTGAGGCTCTTGTAAATGATTTAAAATCGGATGCTGAAAAAGTTGAAGAACAAATATTTCCAAGAAATTGAAAGAAAAAACAATTAATAATAAATTTTAACTTATTTAGATAAAAATTAGTTATGAATAAGTAATTTAATCTCAGTTTGAGTAAGTTCATTTTCAATTATTGTAATCAATATGCAGAAAGAAGAAAGAAAAAAACAAGTTTTAAAAACATACAACACATACAATATTCACTGATGTTTCACAAAAAAAAAAAATAAAATAAAAAAAGTGCATAATGTCCAACAAACACTAAAAATGCATTCTAATAAAAATGATTAAAAAATTATGGAGATTTATTATTTAATAGACTTTTCTACAGTATTCTTTAATAAAGATAATACACTAGATTTGAAATTTTTTGCTTTGTATTGAACAGAGGTAGGCCGTTTTCAAAAATTCAAGCTTGCGCAAGATTTTTTCAATACGAATCGATACTCGTCAACAATACGGACAGTCAGAATACGGATTTTGTAACGTGACACCGACTATGACTATGAGCCGTTTACATTTGAAACTTATTCCTGATGTTTTCTGTCGTGAAGATTATTCATGACATTTTCAAAATATTCATGAATGAATTACACTTTCCAGTGTAAACAGTACTGCAAGTTTATATCGTGGAACTTCTTCTATCATAGAACTATCATGAATATTTAACTCTCGCGAAATCACTGTCGTGTAATCTATAGCAGAATAAATGTATTGGATACGCGCAATGTAAACTCTCAATACATTTATTCTACTATAAAGAAATGCAAAATTCCAAGCAAGAAGATAATGTAGATGAATATCAATTGCATACATAGTTTTGTTTGACAATTTTTTTTTGTAAAGACAAACTGCGCTAGTTGAAAATGTTTCTACTTTTTAGAATAAAGGCTATCTTCAAAAACGCATCGTTGATTTGTTGATTCAGAATCACTGTCGTCAGTACAAAAATGCATCACAAGTGGCATCGCTTACTGAATCAAATATTCAATAATACATAATACATGTCATAAGATGCGTCAAAGTTAAGCAAACATGGCATCACAAATTTTTATGATGCGATGTATACATAACAACAATTATTATATGTCAATTTGAAATTTTATTTTATTTGTTAAGAAATTAATTTTGTTATTAATTTGTTTCTCTACAATCTAAAATCAAAAATTCCTAATGGACGGACAAAAGTGAGTAAGTTTGTGATAGTGTTCATATTATTATTATTTTATAATTTGTTTACCAAGGAGAAACATTAAAATTAAATTGTTGATAAGTACGCAATTGGAATTTGATGAGCAGGAGTTTAAATTAGGAAAAAAGAAAAAATCTGTCTTATGGGGAAAAATATTGGAGGAAATTAAAATAGTTGATCCTGATTTTCCTTTCTCAAAAGAAGATATTACATAGAAATTCCTCAACATTCACCATTAAAGAATTAAAAAAAAAGAAATAAAGAAACAGATCGAGATGTTACATGTTGGGATTTCTTTGATATGATGGATGAAGTGTATGGGATCCGCCATTCTTTAGATCCATCTAAGGAATATTTAGTCAATTCACTCCAATGCAACGAAACTCTTAAAAGCCCAATTTAGTGAGATGGCCCACAGCCTAAATTTCTCAACCGTTACGGAGTTAGACGTGGGGAAAGATTTTTGGTACTTTTTCCTTGTTTTACCGTATAATTTTTTACAAGGGCACGCTAGGATCAGCCTTTTTTTGCAAAATTGTAGAGGACTCCTGTTTCTTTCCAACAACATCTCACATGCCTCTGAACCTCTTACCGTTCAAAAGTTATAAGGCCTCAAATCCAAAATATTGTCATCTTTTTACCCATTTTTTGGCTTTAACCCTGTTTTTCTCGAAAATTGCTCGATATAACCCTCATTTTTTATTGCAGAAAATAAAAGTTCAATTGATTTTGCATCAATTTGTTTAAATCATTTTGAAAAAACAAAAAGACAAATATGTATTTGAATTCGTGGTTTAAATATGCTTTCATTAAAATGTGCTAGAAATGCTATTTTTAAGATACATATTTATATTTTGGGTGTAATTATTGTTGATGATATTAATTATCACGTTTTTATGTGATATGTATGAAATGAAAAAATATTTTTAATTTTCATGTTTTTTAAAATATACTGCTTATTATTAATTTTCATATTGCATTTTATAATTTTTATAAAATAATGATAATTTATTTAATCGGACATAAATTTTACTCTTTTTTATGATTTTTTTTTTCTTAAATGACAAATTTTCCATATAAATTATTTTACATATTATACATACATAAAATTTATAAAATATTTAAAAAAAATTTAAAGTGAAATAAAAAAAGATATTGTTACCAAATAACATTTTCATGCCATGTATTTTGAAGCGCAACCAGAATAACATTTCATAAAACTTGGAACAATGATTTTCAATATTCATTCAATGGAGAGGAAATAGAAATTATACATAGCAGTGTAAACTCGATAATTTGAAATAATTTAAACTGACCTTGTTCAAATTTTAGAATAGTTGAAAATATTTTGTAATAAAATTTAATATTTGTAATAATTATAATAATTACAAAATGACAATTATTAAATTAATTTTTTATTGCAAAAATCAGTGATTGGAATTAGATAATAAATATCTATGTACATATTTAACTTGTTTTTATTTCATTCTATTCATAAAGTAAGAATCACAAAAAACCCTTTACAATATTACAGAAACTGAAATTACAGAACATTTTTAGCTAATGTTAGAAATTTAGGCGTTGAAAATAAAAAGGTTCATATGACCGAGCTTCTACTGTATCTCAAATCCAATTCATTACTTCTATTTTCACTTCGAAAATAAATAAAAATCAGCTGGGGAAAAATTCTGTATCTATGATATTGTTAAAACGTATTGTTTTCAACAATGTAAACGTAAAGTCAACTGTTAAAAAATATGTATAGTATAAAAATATTTATCACAGAAATGTAAAATGTAAGATGTTTTTTACGTTTATACATACCCAAGATACAGAATTGCCCCCCTGATGTGCAATAGGATTTTTAAAAAAAAAACAATTGAAATGACATTTTTGATGAAAATTACATTATAAATACTTATGTATGTATTAAGTATTAAAAAAATGATTGGAAAATATTTTATTATATATTATAATGTAATTTAATTTTTTTCTAAAAATTCTATCCTAGGCGATCCTCAAACAGACCTTTTAAAACGAATTTTTCATATAAATTATTTTACATATAGGTAGGTAGGTATATAAAATTGATAAAATATTTAAGAAAAATTAAAGTGAAATAAAAAAAAAAATTATTGTTTTAAAAAACATTCATCCAATTATAATTCATATTGATCTTCTGTTTTTCTCTATCTTCAAATGATCGATATGCATTTATAATTTGTGTTATTCTTTTTGAACATTTCCTTTATTCTTACATTCTACTTTAAAAATAAACAAAATAGCTGATTTATAGTAGAAAACTCAAATAAAAACGGAAAAAAAATTAAATTTAGTTTGAATGTTTCAAAAGCTATATTTATAAATTTGTCGAAGCAAAATATTTATGTATGTTTGCATGTTCTGGATTTTTGAAAGAGCTTGAGATTAAACCTCTATTGTATAATTGATGCTTTTTGGCTGTGATTAACTAGAAACTCACTCACAGTTTTTGTAAATTTTGAATAAAAGCTGCAAATGAAAATTATGTGTTGCGATAGAGAAATACCCTTGATCAAAACAAATTTCCTTTGTAAAAGTGAGATCTTAATTTCTAGCTGTTCTTAAGATAACACAAATTTCCTTTAAAAATGCAGAGAAACACTTGTGACTATCGATACGTTTATACTTTCTCTTAAATCGATATAACTCATATCGTATCGATATAAGTTATGAAGGTTTATATTCGTGGTATAAACGTTTTCTTAAAAGTCTGTTGCGACAGCAAAATTATATTTTCAGATAGGTCAATTTTTCTGTATAAATTCAGATGACTGTACATTAAAAAGTTCTACATTCAGTTCATATTGGAAAATTTTGTATGCATTTCCAGAAATTGCAACTTAAAATTCCAATATATGAACTGTAATCAAAAATCCGTTGCACACGCGCAACAAAATTCTTAATCCATTTCATTGTTCTGGAAATGGCGTGATTTTCTTTTATATTTCAACATCGCGTAATTAAATTTCTATTTTTGATTTGCTTTAAAAAAAAAAACAAACTATTTTAATTTTTTCTTTATAATTATTTTTATTTAATATAATTTATAAAAATATACTTTATTCTACGATGTCTTCTTAACTTCTAACTTTTACAAAAAATTGCATTTAAAATGTAAACTCTGTTTTAGTCTTTTTTAAACTAGACATTGACCTGTATAACAAGATAATGTATCAATTTGTGTGAAAGACAAATTGATTCATTTGTTTGTAATTATTGAAAATATTTTATTGTTTGTAAAAGATATGTATTTTAATTGATAAAGTGCTTCCTTCGTTTATTATTATTAAGGATATTTAATTATTTGAACAAGATATTTAGTTCTAAAAAGCAATATGATAATATATCAATTTGTTTAGGAGACAAATTGATTTATTTATAAAAATATTAATTATTTGTTTAAGATATTTTAATTTCTTAAAAACAAAATGACTCACTTATTTATTACTTATCAAAAATATTTATTTGTTTAGAAATTTGTATTTAGAAAAGATTAACTATCGATTATAATTATTATCTATATTATAACGTTGTTGGGTTTTATAGAGGAGTGCAACGTAACACCCCCCCCCCCCCCTCCTTAAGATTGATGTTCTCTTGAATATCAATTTTTTTAATTTCATTTCTTTTATTTTTTATAAGATTAAAGTTATAATTATAATTACAATAACAAATATACTGCTATATTTAATATTGTGTTTAATTTTATTTTCATGTTTAATTTCTTCGATCTTTTTTATATTTTCTAATTGATTAAAATGTATTTCTTGCAAATTAATGGTTGTATTAACCATACCTAAGCTGTTATATAATGGTAGCATCAAATTTGTTTGAATACTTGAATAATAAGTATTATCATACATTGTCTTATTAATATAGGTTTTACAATCTTTAAATTGAATAATATAATTATCTCTTATTATGTATCTTAAATTATTACATTTGTTTGTTACATTTGTTTTATATATGTATGTTTTTTGTTATTATGAATCCTTTTTCCATTTCTAAAATTTCTTCTTTTTTGTTTAGTTTAAACTTACAATTATTGTAAGAATGTTCATATAAATTTTGAATGCATTCACTACTTTTTATAAGAGTTTTTTCATAGAACTGATCATTGTATTCATATATTATATTGTTACATAGTATATAATTATATTTATCTATTTCAACTTCATATTTGTAAGAGTTTGGTACTGGGATTATTTTTATTTGAAAATATTCTTTATTTGAAAATTTTGGAATTGAAATTACGAATGCTAAGTGATTATTTTTTATTAATAAATTACTTTTAATGTTTTTTAATTTTTCAATTGTAATATTAAATTTTTTTATTTCTTGTGGTGTTATTATTTTTCTTCCTAAAATCCCGAGTTTTGAAAATATAATATTATCCTGTAGTTTCTCAATTTCATTATTTAATAACATAATATCTGTATTGATTTGTAGTGTCTGTAAACTTTTCGCGAATTTCCTTTGTTCGGAGTTAATGTTAAGGTCAAGTTCTTTTATTAGGTCTTGATGTTTGTTAATTTTGTCAGTTAGTAGTTCAAGATGTTGTTGTAGTTGTGTATTAATTGAGATTTGTTTGTTTGTAGTTGTTATGATATTGTGATTGTTTTCGTCTATAAATTTCAGATGTTCTTCTATTTCTTGCTTGTCGTCTTCGTCCATGGATCCAAACAACCATTTTAATGTTTTACCGCCAAGATTGATTAAACTTCTTGTTTCTCTTGGGTGTGGTAGGATATATTCAAGTTTAAATTTTACTGTTTTAAGGGAATCGACTAAAGTGGTAGTTAAATATGTGTCTTTAAAAATTTCTTGGTTTTCTCGTATAGCATCTTGTATTTTGTCAATTAAAAGAGCATAACTATCCAGATTTATGATGTGAAGTATTTTGTCATAACTAGATATTATTGAATTGGGGATTGTTTGACCATAATGTATCCTGCTTCATTATTAATTTTTTCAATTCTAAATTCAGATTTGACTGTTATTATTACTAGATGTAGAAGGCCTATATCCTGTAAAGAAATATTCTCATTTTGGTATTTATATTTTCTTTTAAATTGTCGTTTATGTATTTTTCTTTTATTTGCAAAAAATTGATTATTTCTTTTTGTAATTTTAAATTTTTCATATTTAGGGGCTAATTTTTTCTTAGTTCTAGGGACACTTGGTTGTACATAGAGTTCTTCGTTAAGGTTTGGCTCTGAAAATTCTGTTCTATTTCTATTTAACTTTTCTGTGACTATCTTTTTTTGTTCGACAATTCTTTTTGTAATGTTATCTAATTTTAATAAATCAACTTTGTTATTAATAAAATCTACGGGTCTTTTATTTGTTGTTTGATGTATGGTGTTGTTGTAAATTTGAGTGGCTTTAATAACTTTGTCTCTTAATGAACTTATTTCTTTTTTTACATTGAAAATTCTTATATGTTCGTTTAAAGTACCGTGAACTCTCTCTATATCAGAATTACCTGTTTTAATATAGGGTGTAGTATAATGTATTTCTATATTTTCTTGAGTACTAAATTCTCTTAGATTAAGGGTATTGAATTCATTATCACAAATTATTTTTTTTTGGTTTTTCTAATAAGGCTATTCTTAGTTTAATATTTTCTAAAATAGAAATGATATTTCTATCTCTTAATGGAAATATTGATAAATGTTTGGTATATTTGTCTATAAACGTTAAAAAGTATTAATTTTGTGAAGTGATATATATATCAACATTTATAATTTCGTTAGGTCTCTGAGCAGTTTCAGTTGATTCGAAATTAATTTTCTCAGGGTTCCTATCATGCTTAGCTTTCTGACAAATATGACAATTATTAATAAATCTCCCAATTATTTCCCTCAGTTTAGGATAATAACAGTCATTTTTTAATTCCCAATAGGTTTCATTTATACCTCTGTGATTTCTTTCCTTATGTTTTTCCTCTATTATTTTTACAATTTCTTCATAACTAGTAACATTTTTTAAATTTTTTATACACCTTAGTATTTTGATTTTATTTTGTCCATTGAAATTTTGAACATATAAATTTTGAAATTCTAAAAATTCTCTATCATCTTCAAAAAACAAAACAATATTACCTTGGTTTGGTATAAATTCTTCTATACTTTGAATAATATTTGAGGTTTTTCTAATAATTAATTTTCTTACTCCTTGGTACAATGTTAGAATTTCATTTTCTAAATTTTCATCAATATTAATTTCTATTTGAGTTTTAAAAATGTTTAAAGGTTTTTTCGACAAGGAAATATAGTCTCTGCTATCTTTCATTGCACTATATATGGTAGCTCCATCACTATTAATATGTTCGATTTGATCATTTACGTTGATCTCTACTCTACTTAAAAAATATGCTACATATCCTTTTACATATTCAATTTCAAAATTGTACTCACTTAGTTTAATTTTCCACCTTGCTAATTTGGAATTAGGTTCTTTTAGAGAATTTAACCAAACTAAAGGGCGGTGATCGGTTTGTACTAGAAACTTACGTCCATAGAGGTAAGGCCTGAAATAATTTGTTGCCCATACTATAGCAAGACATTCTTTTTCTATCGTACTATAGTTTTTTTCATGATCGTTGAATAATCTGCTAGCATAAAAAAATGGAATGTTTTTTATTATTTCGATTTTTGCAGGATTTGGTTTTAATCCTTCAGTGGTGATGATGTGTCCTAGATATTCAGTTTGTTTAGCAAAGAAATTGCATTTGTATATTTGAACTTTCAAATTATGTTGTGCTAATGTTTTGAAAATTTTATTGATAGAATCAATATGCTCTTGGAGAGAAGTGCTAAAAATGAGAATATCATCTAAATAGACAACGAAAATTTTGTTGACATAATCTCTAAGTACAAAATTCATCATTCTCTGAAAGGTTGCGGGGGCATTTTTTAAACCGAAAGGCATTCTGGCAAATTCAAAGTGTCCAAATTGTGTACTGAAAGCTGTTTTATATCTGTCTTTTTCTTCTATGAGAATTTGGTGGAAACCTTTTGCAAGGTCTAGAGTGGTGAAATATTGGGCTCTACCTAATTTATCAAATATATCGTCGATATTAGGGGTTGGGAATTTGTCATCTATTGTGGTTTCATTTAATTTCCTGTAATCTATTACAATTCTCCATTTTTGTTTTCCCGAATTGTCTTGTTTTTTCGGTACAACCCAAATTGGAGAGTTATATGGACTTTTACTTTCTACAATTATGCCTTGTCTTATCATATCGTTAACTTCTTGTTTATGAATTTCTGGATATCTATATAACTTGGAATAAATGGGATTATTGTTTGTGGTTTCTATTCTATGAGTGATATCTTTAACATGAGTTAGGACATCCCCTTCTTTATAGAACACGTTAACATTATTGTGAATAATTTTATTCAGGGGTAATTTTTCTTCAGAATTAAGGTTTTCTGTATTAAGTTTACTTAGTAATTCGTTTCTTTTTGTTGCATAAAAGTCTATTTTACAGATTTCGTTAATATATTCAAAATCATTATTTTTTTCTAAAGGTATGATTTGATCATTAATGGTTAAGGTCCAATTCTCATAATCAATTTTAGCTTTTAATGGGTAAAGGATATTATTCCCTAAGATGCCATCATATTTTCTATTACTCATTTCTATAATTGCAATTTCAAAAGAATTTGGGTCTTTAAATTCTGGAGGTAGAGGAATAGTAAGTTTTTTTGTTACGGAGAAACAACCGTAAAGAGTTGATATTGTCATTTGTTTTGTAATTGGTTTTTCATACTTTTCAGGAAATATATTTTTTTTTTATTACGGTGGTAACGTCACCAGTATCTATTAAAAACAATAATTCTTTACCACATATTTTTGTTTTTATAATGGGTAAACATTTTCTGAGGCTATTATAAGAAAATTTAGTTCATTATTATCAATATCCTTAGGTTGTGGATTATTCTAAATATTTCTATTTTGATTAGAATTATTTTGGAAAGTATTTTGAGATCTATTATAATTAGTATTTCGTGTGAAATTGCCACTATTTTGATAATAATTCCTATTATTAATTCTACTTTGATTTGAATGAGGTGTATTATTTTGTCTAAAATTGTTTTTGTTATTTGTGTAATAATTTGGTTGGTAAAAATTTGGTTTATTTTGCATTGGTCGATTAGTTTGGTCTTCATTATAATTTTTGTTTTCGTATTTGAAATTTATTTTATTTCTGTCTTCGTCTTTAATTTGGTAGTTTTCTTGTAAGGCTATGTATGCGTCTCTGAGTGTAGTTATGTTTTTATTAACGATAATTGAGCTACTACTTGCAGGTAAAAGTTCGCAAAAAGTTTTTAAGATGAATTGTTCATTAATGATAGGGGTATAATGACTTGGTTTATCTTTGCTTAAGTAATATTTAATATTTAATTTATTAAGGATGTCGTTTAGCATTTCGTATTTTCTTTTTGTACTATTATGTTTTTCAATTCTATTTGTATTAATAATTAAATCACTAAAAGATTCTTTTATTCCAAATGAGGATGTTAAAATTTGTTTTACTTCATCCCAAGTTTTTACATTTTCATTTCTTAAAAGAATAATTTGAGCTTCGCCTATGATTTTACTTTTTATTTCTTCTAAAATATAATTTTTTGCATTTTCATTATAAGTTTCTAATAAACTAAGTAAAAATTCTACTTTATTAATGAATATTATTAAGTATGCTGGCTCTTCCGCGCCACTATATGATGGTAAATTTTGCACATATTTTAAAGGGTCGATATTAATTGACATTGTTACCTGTTTTTTTGTTGTCGATACAGATGATATAGGTGATGTATTTGTTATAGGTGATACAGATGATATAGTTGTTGTGGATGATGTAGTTATTATAGATGTTGTAGTTGCAATTTCTGTTGATTCTGTGTTTCTAGGAAAACTTTCTTTGTTGTAAGGTAGATACCTGTTGTTCATTACACTTTTATTTGTTTATATTTATTTATTTATTTATTTATTATATATATATATGTATATATATATTTATTTTTATTTTATTTTATTATTATTATTTTTTTTTATTTAATTTGTTTGCCGATATTTAAGGAAATTTATTTCTATTAATTATTAAGTGAAGACAAATATTTCTTTATTGAGTAATAGTCTACGTAATTAATTTGAGTTCCCTTATTTAATGATTCGCAAATTTCTTTCAATTTATTTTTTTACAATTTTAATTTCTTTTGTTTTATTTCTTGTAATTACCATTATTTATTAAGTATTATTATTATTAAATTTTTATTTATTGATATTTATTATATTTGTGTCATTTAAAGCAACACCAAAAATTCAAATTTATAAAAATATACTTTATTCTACGATGTCTTCTTAACTTCTAACTTTTACAAAAAATTGCATTTAAAATGTAAACTCTGTTTTAGTCTTTTTTAAACTAGACATTGACCTGTATAACAAGATAATGTATCAATTTGTGTGAAAGACAAATTGATTCATTTGTTTGTAATTATTGAAAATATTTTATTGTTTGTAAAAGATATGTATTTTAATTGATAAAGTGCTTCCTTCGTTTATTATTATTAAGGATATTTAATTATTTGAACAAGATATTTAGTTCTAAAAAGCAATATGATAATATATCAATTTGTTTAGGAGACAAATTGATTTATTTATAAAAATATTAATTATTTGTTTAAGATATTTTAATTTCTTAAAAACAAAATGACTCACTTATTTATTACTTATCAAAAATATTTATTTGTTTAGAAATTTGTATTTAGAAAAGATTAACTATCGATTATAATTATTATCTATATTATAACGTTGTTGGGTTTTATAGAGGAGTGCAACGTAACACCCCCCCCCCCCTCCTTAAGATTGATGTTCTCTTGAATATCAATTTTTTTAATTTCATTTCTTTTATTTTTTATAAGATTAAAGTTATAATTATAATTACAATAACAAATATACTGCTATATTTAATATTGTGTTTAATTTTATTTTCATGTTTAATTTCTTCGATCTTTTTTATATTTTCTAATTGATTAAAATGTATTTCTTGCAAATTAATGGTTGTATTAACCATACCTAAGCTGTTATATAATGGTAGCATCAAATTTGTTTGAATACTTGAATAATAAGTATTATCATACATTGTCTTATTAATATAGGTTTTACAATCTTTAAATTGAATAATATAATTATCTCTTATTATGTATCTTAAAAAGTTAAATTATTACATTTGTTTGTTACATTTGTTTTATATATGTATGTTTTTTGTTATTATGAATCCTTTTTCCATTTCTAAAATTTCTTCTTTTTTGTTTAGTTTAAACTTACAATTATTGTAAGAATGTTCATATAAATTTTGAATGCATTCAAAACCTAGCTTTTTATTAAAAATCTAATCTCAAAAATCTCACCTAGCTAAAAATGCATGTAATGGTATTTGCCGACGGCAAATACATCAAATTTCCCATGATAATTAATTAATACCCATATAATTACCCCGAAAAAAATTTCTTATACATTAATTGACTCATATATTTCTTTATGACCTATTTATTTATGTAAATACAATAATAAAATTCAATTTCAAGTTCACGCACACATTATCAACTTCCCAATATATTCACGTTACCCTACTCACTATATATTACCAAAAAATATATAGTCAGAAAGAATTCTTATGTAGTATCGACTAAAAATTGTTATTATTAAACAAAAAGCATCAATTTATACAATTTTACTTGATGCTTTTTGTGTACATTCAAAGCTATTTTACTAATGGGGTTCCAATGTTGGAACCCCAGAACAAAAATTTTTGTATGAGACATTTTTATACTACATAAGAATTCTTTCTGTCTATATATTTTTTGGTAATATTAGTGAAATAGCTTTGAATGTACATCAGCATATTTTGAGTTTTGTTAAAAAAGCTTTTACTTCTGCATAGAAATACATATGTACATGCGAATACGACAATTACCTTGTTTATGCACAAAAATTAAAACGTATTAACGATAAAACGTTTTGAACATCGTTTTGAGATAATACATTTTAATTGGTGTTTATGCGTAGTACAACATTTCATTCTCACTTAAAACGTTTTGAGTAATAAACTAATACTACTCTAAAAGTTCATATTGATGTTTAGTATGTTACCAAAACGAAATAAAGTTTCAATGCGTTTTAAAATTTGGTTTATGCATCCGTATTTAGTCAAAACAGCATGAGTTAATGCGAATTAAAGCTTCGCATAAACAAGGTAATTGATGGTGTCGGTGTGACTCATTTTATTCACATATGTTTCACCATTTGAAATTTTTTTAATATTCTATTTAACACACAAGTTACGTTACCAACTCTCACAGACATAAAAAAAATAGAACATCCGGTAAATAGCCAATTTCACAATTACAGTATTGCTTAAATTACTAAAATTTTACTAAATTTGCAAATTTCAATAAAATATTTTTTCTTTCCCATCAAAATAAGTTTTAACAAAACATTTCTTTCCCATCAGCATTTTCGCCCAATAAGCAATTAACAAAATAAATTTTATTTTAAAAAATTAACTTTTTGTCAATTAAGCTATTAACAGGAAATAAGAATTTTCCATTCAGACAACTGAATGGAAAACGTGACTCTGTGACTGCAAATAAGCAATCCGAGGTATCATAATTAATAATTGTAGAAAGTAAAAGTTAGTTTTAAAACTCCATTCTTAAGAATCGTACAAATTGTGAAACAATTGTTATAAACATTTGTAAAAATAAAGTCTTTCATTAAATAGAAGATTTTCTGTTTTATTTTAAAATAAACATAGTTTTTTTTGTGTCCGAACCTATCGGTTAACGTAATTGGCGCAGTCGGTAGGATTGTGATCTGAAGTATTACAATCAAACAAAAAAAAAAAAAAAAAAAATAATAAATAAATGCATATCATACTAACTCGAGAACAATTTTTTTTAAGCTTATCAAAGTGACTGAATAAAATTTTTTGAAAAAGTGTAGTGAATAGTATATAATAAAATTTTTTTTGTGAAATGGTTTTAACTCGTAAACAAGCAAAAGAAGTTAAAATCATTAAAGAAAAATTAGATAAATTCGATAAATTTTCAGAAGAGGACGATACTGTAAGTTTCGAAGAATACATAGCATTAAAAAGAAGACTAGCTCAATTATTAGGAAAGTAAAAATATTAATTACTTATGCCCAAATTTAAACCAGCAAGCAAAGAAAGTGAACGATTAGAAAGATTAAATTTATATAGAATACCAAATCGGAGTCGTAGTCACAGTGAATCAGAAAGTTCAAAAGATATAAATTACGAATTTCTAAGAAGTGAAAATTTAAGTAAAATTTCTAAAAACGAAATGGCAAATCCACAACAACCATCCCAAGCACAGCCAACACCAATTCCTATTAATGATCTTTTGAAAGATGCGCAAAGAATGCATGAAATTAGAGGCGACAATAGCTATGCATTAACGTCATTTATTAGAGATGTGGACACCATATTACCATTCTTCAATGAACATCCTCAAGCCCAACAGTATGCATTCCAAAGAATCATCATCAACAAAATCCAAGGACCAGCGTTGGACGTCGTCAGGACCTTAGGAATAGGAGCAACCTGGGCTGATATCAAGTCAGCATTAATACAAAATTTTGGGGTAAAGGAATCTTACCATCAACTCTACCATCAAGCCTTCGCTGCAAAGAATTATCAAGTAAGAGAATATTTTAATATTTTGAAGAAAATATTATCTAAACTAAACGAAAAATATGAGTACGATCAAAATAAACCAGTAGAATTTAAGCCAAGTGTTAATGAAGCTACTATTTTAAGAACATTTTTAAATAATATTGACCCTAATTTAGCCTCAGTAATTTTAAGTAGAAAAATCAAAAAATTACGTGAAGCCTTTACTTTATTAGAAAATTTAGGTATGATTAGAGATAAAAATAAGATAAATAATAATAATGTAAACCAAAATAAATCAAACTGTTATAATATTAATAAAAACCAACATAGTTCAAAGAATCAATACAATAGACAAAATGGTGGACGATATCAACAAGACAGAAACTACAGACAAGGACAGAATAATTCTGGACATTCTAATCACAACTACAGACAAAGAAATGACAATTTCTCCGGACAAACACGACGAAATTTTGATAATAGACAAGATAACAATGCTCAGAGACAAGAAAATAGACCAGAACCTATGGAAATAGATCATGTTCAACACGAAATAAATTTTCAATTAATGCTTCACAAGTTTACCTACCAATAGTACAATTAACCATAGGTACCGATATAATTAAATGTTTAGTAGATACTGGATCTTCAATTTCTCTTCTAAATGAACAGAAATTACCACAATATAAAAGACAACTACTTAAAAAACCCATCAAACTCAACACTTTAAATCAGGCAACCATTGTAAATAAAGAAATAAAAACCGATCTACCAATTGAATTCAAAGAAGATGCCTATATGGTGTGGAAATTAGCAAAATTCAATAATAAATGTTTTGATGCCATAATAGGTCAGAACCTCCTTAAACCTCTGAAGGCTATTTTAGATTTTAAAAATGACAATTTAATAATCAACAATAATAATATTAAGTTCTACAACGCTATCCCTTACAAACCTGATAAAATTTACCAGCTAGAGTATACCAACGTAAATAATTTAGAAATTGAAAATATTTCCAAACACTTGAATCCCGAGGAAAAAGCACAGCTAAGTAAATTGCTAAAATATTACAAAGATCTCTTTTTCAAAGAAGGAGACCAGTTGACTTGCACCACAGAAATACAACATCAAATAGTTACTACAACTGATAAACCCATATACGTTAAAACCTACAGATATCCTCATGTTCACGAAAAAGAAATTTCAAGCCAAATCACTGATATGCTCAAGCAAGGAATAATTAAAGAAAGCAGCTCCCCTTATAATAGTCCTCTATGGATTGTCCCAAAAAAATTGGATAACTCCGGTAAAAAGAAATGGAGGATTGTTATAGATTATCGTAAGCTTAATGAAGTCACAATAGATGACAAATTTCCAATCCCTAATATTGAAAGTATTCTTGACAAGCTGGGTAGATCTCAATATTTCACAACCCTAGACTTAGCAAAAGGCTTCCACCAAATCTTGGTAAAGGAAGAAGACCAAAAGAAAACTGCCTTTTCTACGCCTCTAGGACACTATGAATATGTGGGAATGCCTTTCGGCCTGAAAAACGCCCCAGCGACTTTTCAGCGCCTAATGAATTCAATTCTAAGGGACTACATAAATAGGATATGTGTTGTGTATCTAGACGATATTCTGATATTTAGCACAACCATTGATGAGCATATAAATAGTATTACGAAAATATTTAATAGGCTACGAGAACATAACTTAAAAATCCAAGTTGATAAATGCAAATTCTTTTCTAAAGAAACGGAATATTTAGGCCATGTACTCACTCCAGAAGGAGTTAAACCCAATCCAAAAAAGGTGGAAGATATCTTAAAATTAAAATTACCAACCACTCCAAAACAAATCAAGTCTTTTCTGGGTATGACGGGTTATTACAGAAAATTCATCAAAGACTATGCTAAAATAGCACAACATATGACTAAATATCTCAAAAAAAATGCAAAAATTGATTCTAATGACTCGAATTATATTAATTCGTTTGAGAAGTTAAAAAGGATAATTACAGAAGCCCCCGTCTTGAAATATCCAGATTTTGAGAAAAAATTTAAACTCATAACAGATGCTAGCACTTTTGCAATAGGGGCTGTCCTTCAGCAAGATAATCATCCTGTATGCTATGCTAGCAGGACATTAAATGAGCATGAACAAAAATATTCTACAACAGAAAAAGAGCTTTTAGCCATTGTTTGGTCCACTAATTATTTTAGACCTTACCTTTATGGTGTAAAATTCGATTTATTAACCGACCACCAACCCCTTAAGTGGTTATACACAAAAACCAGAGGAAAAGATTTAAATCCTCGTCTTTACAGATGGCTTTTAAAACTAGGTGAATATGATATGAATGTAGATTACATTGTAGGAAAAGAAAATAAAGTAGCCGACTTCCTCAGTCGAATTAATAAAGACACCAATGAAATAAATTTGTTAGAAGTGCCCAAAAGAGATGATAAGAATTCTGAAGAACTCTCGGACATCTCTATGATAAATAATGTAAACAATGACAGTATAGAGACAATACATTCCCAAGAAGAGGATTTGAATAATTACATTCCCATTTTAGACACCGTGGTAAATCGTTTTAAAACACAGATTATACTAACTGATAATAAAATAAAGGAATCTGAAGTAAAACATAAAAATAGAAAGATATATATAAACTCGAAAGATCTAAATAATAATTTATCAGATATATTAAGAAGATATATCAAACCTGGTAAGATAGGCATTTACACGGAATTAAGCGATAGTGATTTTAATAAACTTCAACAGAAAATTATAGAATTATATGATGGTGTTAGCAATATAAAATTCGTACGATGCTCTTATCATGCTAAAGACATGGATAGCGAAGACGAAACATATAAGCAAATACATAGGTATCATAAATATGAAACAGGTCATACGGGAATAAACGAAAACTACGAGGGACTAAAAAAGCTTATATTTTTTCCCAACCTTAAAGTTTTAATTTAAAAATTCATAAACAATTGTGATGTATGTAATCGTGTCAAATATGATAGAAACCCTATCAAAAATAAATTTACGTTGACGGAAACCCCCACTAACATCAAACAGATTGTACATATGGACATATACACTAATTCAAAAGCGAATTTCTTAACATTTCTAGACAGATTTTCCAAATTTGCCACCGCCTACTATCTCGAGGATAGGACTAATCAAACCATAATAGAAAAGTTAAGAGAATACAAATCACAACGAGGTCACTTTCAAAAGTTGATCACCGACAATGAATTTAGAAACGTCAATATCAAAGATTATTTGCGAAATGAAGGAATAACACTTTATTTAGTCAAATCAAATAACCATACTGGGAACGCAGATATAGAACGTTTACATAGCACCCTTGCTGAAAGAATCAGAGTATTAGGAATAGAAAATAAGCATCTCAGCATAAAGGAGAAAATGAGTAAGGCAATTGAGTGGTATAATAACAGCTTTCACTCAACCACCAAAGATAAACCCATAAATATACAAGAAGGCAAAAGCAACACAAAAATTATATATAACAATTTAATTAAAGAAAAAGAAAGGTATATCAATAAACTTAATACAAATAGAGAAAATTACATAGAAAATAGAACAGAAGGATATATAAAGAACTTTAAAAGTGTTAGACATAAAGAAGAGCCCAAATTTATAAAAAAGAACTTGGCAAATGTACACAACTCTAATATTAAACGAAAATATAAATTTTCAGGTAAAATGGATCTCCAAGCTGCTCATAATACTGATGATAATCACCACAACCCGGGCCCACCTAGTAATTGAGGAAATCAACACGAATTTTGGATATGCTGAAATACAATAAGGAAAAATCGATATAGTAAAAACTTATAACTCTGTACTACACATTATAAATCCAAAAGAAATTATAAATATAGCAGATACCCTTGAATATAATATAAAACAAGCAGAAGTAGGAAATAAAATAGCTTTAGAATACCAGTTAAAAAGTATTAGAAACAAAATAGAGACACTAATTCCACACAAAACACCGATGCCACATAGAAAGAAAAGAGGTCTAATCAATCTTGTAGGTACAATTCAGAAATGGCTCTTTGGTATAATGGATGATTCAGATAAGCAAGAAATTGAAGATCATTTTAAAGTAATTAATATCAACAATCATAATGCAATTGAAACTCTAAATTCCCAAGTAAAAATTAATAAAAATTTTAATGAGACTTTCATGAAATTAAAAGAAATAATTGATAAAGATAGGTCACTGGTCATGCAAAAACAGAATGAAATTGTTGACAGAGAAAAGATATTGAGTAGGCAACTACTCTATACAGATCTTGTCTTGAAATTAAAAATATTACAAGATAATGTAGAGCATATCCAGGACAACATAGCTTCCTCCAGACTAGGCCTAATCCATAGTAACATATTAACGAATGAAGAAATTACTGAATATGACATAAACATACAGAAATTACAGAACATAAAACTTGGGACTGCCATTGACAATAATGAAAATATAATATTTGTTATAAGAATACCTAGAGAAATAGTAACATTACAAAAAACACTGCTTATACCAATTGGCGATAATCAAAATTGGGAATTGATGTTCAATCCCCAAGAAGTAGTAAAATATGAAAACAAAATTTATAGTTATGAGGAAAACAAAGATTTAAAGAATTTAATACAGTACATATAATAGTTGCTTAATAAAGAAAAATTGTTTAAAAATTTTTAATAATGCATCTGAAATAGTAGAGTTACAAAAAGGAATAGTAATAGTAAAAAATTTAAATCAAGTCAATTTCACTAGTAGTTGTGACAATCGTAGGATTTTAATGAATGGAAATTATTTAATTAACTTTAATAATTGTTCAATAAAAATAGATAATTATATATTATAAAATAATAAAAAGGAATTTAAACAAAGTTTTACCCTTCCAGCATCCATAGAAAATATCAAAGATTTAAATAAGAAATTAGTATTTGACGATATTGTACTGAATCAGATTGAAAATATAAAGGAAATTAGAGAAATAGAATATCATAGAATGAACTTTTATATATATGGAAGCATTGTCAGTTTTATTATCATAATCATTGTAGTAATCATTGTAATACTTACTTGCAAACACAGAAGTCTGAAAATAAAAATAAGAAATATAACTCAGGAGAGTTCTCACTTAAAGGAGGGAGGAGTTACGTTACCAACTCTCACAGACATAAAAAAAATAGAACATCCGGTAAATAGCCAATTTCACAATTACAGTATTGCTTAAATTACTAAAATTTTACTAAATTTGCAAATTTCAATAAAATATTTTTTCTTTCCCATCAAAATAAATTTTAACAAAACATTTCTTTCCCATCAGCATTTTCGCCCAATAAGCAATTAACAAAATAAATTTTATTTTAAAAAATTAACTTTTTGTCAATTAAGCTATTAACAGGAAATAAGAATTTTCCATTCAGACAACTGAATGGAAAACGTGACTCTGTGACTGCAAATAAGCAATCCGAGGTATCATAATTAATAATTGTAGAAAGTAAAAGTTAGTTTTAAAACTCCATTCTTAAGAATCGTACAAATTGTGAAACAATTGTTATAAACATTTGTAAAAATAAAGTCTTTCATTAAATAGAAGATTTTCTGTTTTATTTTAAAATAAACATAGTTTTTTTTGTGTCCGAACCTATCGGTTAACGTAATTCACAAGAGTAAAAATTTTTTTTTATTTATTTTTCATTCATCTTGATCATGTTAAAAACAAAACTTAAATTTCAAAGCGCTTTAAAGCATAGTTAAAAAAGCTTTCACTTCCTTCCTTCTCTTACCGTACTGTTCTATAGTCTAATTTAATAATTACAATTTTTAGTCGATACTACATAAGAATTCTTTCTGTCTATATATTTTTTGATATTACTTATTAATTAATATATGGAATAGTCTCGAAAATGATAATTCATATACCTGCCTTATGCATTAATATGTAATGACCTCTTAATTTTTTTCTTTTAATTGTCTCAGTGCATTTACGTGATAAATGAGTAATGTGATTAACTCAAAACCTTGCTATATAAACGAGGTAGAGTAGAATTTATCACGGGGGCTTTTTTTGTTTTGGAGTTTAATTTAAATTTTTCAAGATGTAGTTAAAATATAGTTTTTTTTTTCTTGCCGTAGAGGCTTGGTGGCTTTTTTTTTGGTAGAAAATTAAACGTTTTTTTTTAGTTCGGATTAAGTGTTCAAACATATAACACCAAAAAGTGATAAATATATGGCAGAACAAAATGCCTTTCAAAAAAAAAAAAGTAAAGTGCCGTGATTAGTAAAGTAAACTTTTTAAAATATTTCATTAAAATGGTGGATAAGATATATAAAGATATATTTTTTTTTACAATTATTCAGAAGCTATGTAATTTCTCAATTGTAGTTAATTTTCATGTACATACAACGGAAATGCTTCACATTTTAATATTTAAATTTTATTTCCTCTTGGAAATTATCATTGCTCTTAAAAATTAAATTTACATAAATTTTTTTTTCTTTATAAATTTAATGAAGAAACGGAAAATCCGAACTCGATTTCAAAAAAAAAAAAATGTTTGAACATAATAAAACCACCTGTAGCGTGCTTTTGTATGAAGTAAAAGTGTATAATATATTCGTTGATAACGTGGTTTTTTTTATTATTCAGAAAAATCAAGAAAATTAATAAAAGAAAAAAAAAAGGGTATCATTGCCAAAATGCTTAAAGTTTTTTTTGTGAACATATAACTTTCGGTAAAATTATGCCGTTTTTGCCTTTTATATTAGATTTAAAACATTAAATAATTAAAGTGGAAAACAAAGAAAAGGAACATAATAAGATACGACTTTTTCTTTATAATCAATTAACTATTCATACAGTTTTGTTAATATAAAATGAAGTTAATATAAAATAAAGTATGATTAAGTTTTCATCTAAAATTTTTTTTTGATTTAAGTGCATAATTTCAATGTATTTGAAGTCCATTAAAGTTGGACCAAATACTAAGTTTTAATTGTGAAAAATATATAAATATAAAAAAAAAAACAATACAAAAATAAGAAAAAAAAAAAGTTAATAAAATAATTAGAAGATATTTAAGAAAAGAAAAAAAAATGCAAAATATATATTATAAAATTATTTTTCTTTTTCTATAAAAACAAACAAACAAACATAAAAAAAATTAAATTTAATTAAATAAAAATAGATTGAAGTAATGAGATAAATATCATGTATGCAGACACAAAAAAAAAAAGGAAGTTCAGCAAAATCAATAGCTAAATTTGATGTACACTGTCCACTAAATTACCATCTAAGCAGGATAGGTCTACAAGAGGATGACAAATGCAGATTCTGCAAGGAGGACAAGGAAACCTCAAAACACATTTCGTGTGAATGCGAGGCATTGGCCTCCAAAAGAATGTGCTACATGCATCAGCCTTTTCTCAAACCTGAGGAAATCTGGTGCGCACCTTCTAATAGAATCCTAGGATTTATCAAAAGCCTAGATCTATAAGAAGCACGGGCGGTACAAAAGATCTCTATTGGTCGAAGTGCAATAATAGCCCTTTATAATCTAATCTAATCTTGATGTATTGAAAAAAAAATATATATATATATTATATAGAAGTTATTCTATTAAATTATTATCATGTGTTGAGTTTCGAGTTATCTTATAAATATTATTTGATATTAAATAAATTTCATATAATTGAAACTTTAGTATTAATTTTTACCTTCTGTAATATACATATATGATGTGTAAATTTTGAAATATAAAAAATGAAAGAAAAAAGAGAAAAGGAAACAAAAAAAAAAAAAAAACAAAAGTGTTAAATAAAATCTATATATAAAGCAACAAGAATAAAAAGAAAAAAAAAGAAAAATTATGGTTCATGACTACATGTTGTGGCAGCTACAACGAATTGTTCGGCAATTAGACGTAGCGGAAATCCTCTTGCATCGAGGGAGTCTTACGGCCACCCCAGCTGACCTATTTCAACATATAACCACAGATAAAGTTAAGTACTATTTTTGGAAATTTTATTATGTATTAAAAGTACAAAAAAAAAAAAGAAAAAAAAATAGAATGAAACTCAATATTAATGTTTTAAATTCGCAACAAACGTTGTTTATTTCAACAATTTTTTTTAAAGTTCAATTAATTTAGATAAAAGTTAAAATTTAAATTTCTTTTTCCACACATTAAACATGAATGTTGATTTTATATTTTTGTCTTTTTTTTTATTATTCACTTCGAAACGACATACGAATGATAAATATGTATAAAATCTAAAATATGCATAGAAAATTTTTCAAAAAAAAAAAAAGGAAAAAAATTAAATAAAAAGAACAAATACGAGTATATATTATTCATATAATTTTTAGGTTATATTCTGTTTATGTATACATTTTAAAGAAAAAAAGAAATTATAATATAAACATTTTCTGAACATAGAAGATTTTGATTTCTTTTGCGGCAAAGAAAAAAAAAGGAAAAAAAAGGGAAATATATAAATATATATATGTATAATTGAATGAATATATGTAAGGAAACTGCAGTAATCCAATTCAAATGATAACTTATGCAATTGATATATCTTTATTTTTTTTTGTTACAATTAAATTCATTTATTTTACCTATATACATATATATATACTTATGATTTTTAATTTGAAATCACTGTAGATGCTATAACTTTAAGTTATAATTGTAATATTGTGGAAATCATATACTTCGATTTGATCAATTTAAAAATATATATATATAGATTTAACCTTTGTAGCGGGTTTATGATAAAAAAAAAAAACAAATAAATATATATTTTCTTTTATCATTTTTTTTTGCATAAAATAAAGATGAAAACTTAAACGTCATGTTTTTAATTTAAAATTCTGGGTTCATGGAGGCTGCGAGGTGTTGCAGGAGTGAATGAACATAATGCTGAGCATCATGGGTTGAAATTTCTTTTTTTTTTGTCACTGGTGCGACGGAAACCTGGCCATTAAATATGGTAGTCTTGTTTTTGGTTGCTTTAAGTAAGAAGGCATTCCCATGCTATGGTGACAACGACCTAATCTTTCATTCTCCTTTTTATACCTATGTAGTATCTACTGCCGGTCTTTTTTTATGTAATGTAGTAGATACTTCCGACAGGGTGTTCCCAAAAGAACCCACCCAGGCTCAGGGCCGGCCCTAGCAGTTTTGGCGCCCTGTTCAAATTATATAAATTGCGCCCTAACACTGCCGTATTTTAGTTTTTCCGTATATTAAAATTTTTAACACAACTACTATATTTGGATAAATTGTATCCAGATATTTCCCAAAAATGAAATTATGGACATTTAGGGGGGACATTCTCTCATTAATAAGGGGAGAAAGTGTCATCAATTCCTTATAAAGCTCCTCTGCATTTAAATCTTTGCTGTTATTACAAGACAAAGATATTTCTAAACTTTTGCAAAGTTTCTCGAGATTAGGTAAGGAAGATGCTGTGTGTATATAATACAAAAACGAAAATAATTCACTATGCCCCTGTAGTTGTACGAATCGGTCGTTAATTGAAAATATTACCTGATCTAAAATTTTAAAATAAAAATTAACTTTAAAGGCCTGCTTGGGATCTATAATAGGTTCATCTGAACAATTTTCGCCTGCCATCATTTTCCGCTTTCTCGATCGCAATGTTGAAACTGAAAAACAAATAATCCCACGATTTTCCCACACATTAAAAACTTTCAAAAATGAATAAAACTACAATAGTATTTTTTTTTAAAGATAAATCCATTTGTATTTTATAAAAAATTAAAAATAAAATAATTAAAATTTAACAATTAGTTTTAAAAAAATTGTGAAAAGTGGAAAAAAAATTAAAAACTTAACAAAAAGAACAACAACAAGAAAAAAAAATATAAACAAAAAGTTTCATATGAAATGTTGCTGCTATGTAATTTATAATAAATAACTTGGAGATAATTCAAAATTTATACAGCTTTATATGGAGAAACAATTTTTAAAATCTTTAACATAAAATTTAATAAATATGAACAAAACTAATATTTTAAAGTTGTATTTCGTAGGTGGTATAAAACATGTACAAGAAGGTATTTTATATAATTTTGAGAATTTTTTCCCCTCGTGATTTTTCACACGATTTTGTTCAAGGATGCAAAAGTTTTTCCTTTTCCCTTTTTTAAATTGTGGCTAGCCGAAATTCCCAAAAAAAGGGGAGAATCGTACGATCTAACAACACTGAAGGAATATCCTAAAATAAAACAAGTGTATTACTACAAGTTGCAAGAGTAAAATTTACATATAATGTACTTTTCTCCACAAACACAAATCTTCAGCAACTTGAAAATGATAAATTTTTATATGTGGTGAACTGTGATACATGCTGCTAAGTGTATATATAAGCGATTGAGCAAGATTTTAACTTGAACAGGTTGCTAGAATATTTTATATGTAATTTTTTAGAAACATTTTTTCGGCGCCCCCAGCTTTGTATGAAGAAATGAGCAGATTTTTATTTTGAACAGTGTCGACGTCATTGTATCAACATTTAAGTGTTGATCAATATTCTTTTGCAAATGCTGCTAAGTGTATAGCAATCAGAATATAGGCCATTGAGCAAGATTTTAACTTGAACAGGTTGCTAGAGTTTTTTTATATGTAATTTTTTAGAAACATTTTTGCTTTAAAATATAAGTGATTTAATTTCCAACAATAAAATATGTTTGAGCAATGTTGACAAGTTTTTCAAGTATTTTTAGAAAAAATTTGATAATTTTTAAAAAATATTTTTCTGTTGAAATTTTGGCGCCCTCATATTTCAGCGCCCTGTTCATATGCTCGTTGTGCTCATATGGAAGAACCGGGCCTGCCCAGGCTGAAGCAGATGGGGCCAGGACCGGCTAAGAGGTGCACCCAGAAGTGGACGAAAACTTTCAAAAATAAATTCTTTTTGAAATTTTTATTACATTACAAGTCTTTAAATCGCTTTCACATAAAACGATTATTTAACCGGTTTAAACAACCTTATATCTATATATGGAAATAGGTATAAACACTTTATGACGGTTCGTGTGATTTTAAAATTTATTAAATAGAAATTTAGTTAGTTTAATACTTCAAAACAGATAATAGTTTAAAAATCAAAGAATATAGTGAATGTGAATATTTGATTTAACTGTTCAAAATAATTATTTTTCTTTTGTTGGTAGTACTGTACTTTAAATCGCTTTATATGGAATTTTGTTTATATCGCTTTATCTTGTAAGTAAAAAAACCAACGTAATCGGTATAAGATAAACCGGTTTTCTATATCGCTTAAAAAAGTAAGTATAAACGTAATATAAATTAAAGAAATGTAAATTGAAACCAGAGTACGAAAAACTTACCCGTGAGCTGCTCATGTGCGTAAAACACAGTATCATGAGAAAAACGATAAACTCATGAGCCAATCGAATAAGCACATCTTATATTGACACAGAACACGAATGTGTGCAAAATATCAAAAATAACATGGGTTTTACAAACGACTACTCAAGTACAAAGACATAATGCTCATTTTGTGAATGTGTGGGGCGTACCAAATTAATATGACAACTTATTGTTTTTAATTACTAATAACTATTATAATTTGTGATTGAAGTTACATGAAAATTATGTTCTAATGAAATGTAAGTAGTAGGGATGTGTACCTTCGAGTTCATGGAGGAGCAAAAAATGACTTCACCACCTGAAGGTATGCAAATTTTTTGTCTCAAAATGGCGTCAACCTAAAAGTATGCAAAGTTTGTCTTGAAAATAACCGAAAAGAATTCAAAAATATCGGCTGTGGCCCGGTTCAATGACATCATCATCAGACCTTGAAGTATAGAAAAAATCTGCGTGTATACTTTATCAGTGCTAATCATGTTGAGACATGTTTGTGTAAATAATAATAAATTTTATAATGTAGAATATAAATTTATATGATATCATATATAGTATATTCTATAAAGTTCTATGAATATAATTATGATCAACATAATCATGAACGTAAACATCTTATATGTAAATAAGGTTATGCTATATAATTTATTAAAATTAAAAAATGACGTTTGCTCTTTATTTCATTAAATTAAAAAAATTGTTGAATATTTTTCTTAATATGCCAATATATCAATGCCCAATAAACAATTCCTATCTTCCGCGATATGGAATACGATTCGCCTCGGAAGATATCTCTAGCTTCCACGATATCGTATTCTTATCGCGGAAGTCACTCCCGTCGGGAGAAGATGGTTATCGCCGGCGATACGTCAAGAAGAGATTTAGAAGAAACGAGTAGAAGATAAGAATTCGAATCGCTAGGAAGATAAAAAAGCGAATTGAAAAATTTTTGAAGCTATTAAATAAATATTTCACTTACCTTGAATTTATGTTTATCCTGATTTAATATATCATATTTATAGATTTCTAAAATAATTTTGTAATTTATTTTTACAAATTTGCACTATAAATTTTGAAACTTTAACTTCAACGATTTAAAAGGAAATGACCAAATTTTGATTTTTATATTATTTTCAAAATATAGTAGGTAGGTATATATACCACGTTATCGCTTACCTGTCGTCTGAAGAAGAAAGGAAGGTATATTTGTCGCCAATTCATCGTAAAGAAGATGAAAGTAACATTTATCGTCTTTTTTACATACCCGCGATACTACTTTATTGCTCTTTTATCCGAAGGAAGAGAAAAGAAAGATACATATCTTCCGCTTCTTCCTATTATCAGCAAGACGAATTGAATTCATATCGCATTTTTCTCGTCCATATAATATCGCTTAAGCAATAAAAATACGAGAAAAAGACGATAAAAATATCGCATGGAAGATATCGCTTTCTTTTCGTCCGGAAGATTATCTTCCAAATTGCATACTGGGTGATAATGAATAATTTTTATGTGATTGTGATTATATGTACATATATGTATGAATGCCGTATAAAGTCACATATAGTAACCATCATCTTTATATTCTTTCACCCTTCGCATAATATTTTATAGATCAAGTCAGCAGCAACAACGCATATTAATAATCTCATTCTTTTATTCTTCTAATTTCACAATTATTTTAAATATTTTTATAAGTACCACGCGCAATTTTTCAGTCAATGCTTTTTACTAATAAACTTTTCAATCAATGCTTTCTTACTACCACGCGCAATTTATTTAATTACTGACATATGCGAAGTACATTTTTGCCAGGCTTGCAAATTCCATTCTAAAATAAATAAATGCGAATTCCGTTTTAAATAAACAATTACAAATTCCATTCTTTTTTATTTTATTTTCATAATTTTAAGTCAAACATGTAATAAAGAAATTTCAATCAAGGACTGGAGTTAACATCTAAGAACAAATATACATAAAATGAAAGCAGCCGAACCAATCAATGATCAATTGAGTGTAGTGAAAAGTAGCTCTCACGAACGAATTGAAACACTTATGCATGAAAATAAGGATGAAGGAAATCTAGATCCTCTTAAGTTTTTAAAAATGAAAAAGGATATGATTCTCGAAACATTGAATAAACAATTGGTTAAATACTCATCTTTTAAATTCAACATAGAACTATTTGCAGAATAGTATATGAAAGTAACAAAGAAAATGATGATAATGATGAAATTACAACTTCAGTTAAATCATTTCAATCAAAAATGATAATTGTTAGAAATGAAACCGAGTTATCGTCTGCGTACGAAGATATGATTGATAAAATTCACACAAAAATGCAAGAGTTTCAAGAACGAGATAGTGGCTGGACTCTTATAAGAATAATTAATCCATCTTGAAATTAACATCAATCAGTACAAACCAATAAGAGGTCCTCAGTATTTACCATTACCAACATCAATAGCGCGTAAATATGCTTGCATTAATGTTAAAAATACTGCTTTAAATGGGCAATTATTTCAGCTCTAGATCCTGTAGAAAAGAATTCTGATAGAATTTCATCATATAATATAGAAAATATTGCTGCAAATACAATTCTTCTAGAAAACAATATAGTATTAGAATTTGATGATCTAGAATTTCCAATAAAGGTGTCAGATATAGCAAAGTTTGAAGATATTAAGCCAAAAATTAGTATAAATGTATACGGTTGCGTGAAAATGCAGTTTAATACATGTGAAATAGTGGGACCGTATTACTGTACAAAGGATGAAAAATACATTCAAATAAACTTACTGCTGGTTCAAGATGGAGAAAAGAATCATTATGTGTGGATCAAAAACATATCTAGATTAATAAAAAGTCAAATAACACGAAACGAACATCAAATATTTCTGTGTAATGGATGTTTACAGCATTTTTATACTGAAGAGGTGTATAATATACATAAAAATGAATGCAGTAAGATTGTAACACTTATGCCAGCACCAGAAAAAAATGAATTGAAATTTAAGAAATATGAACGTCAGTTAGAGGTCCCATTTGTTGTATATGAAGACTTTGAATGTATTTTACAAGGATTAGATACGTGTCTTTCAAATCCAGATATTTCTTCTACAACAAATATACAACAACACGTTCCTTGCGCATTCTCATACTACATCAAGTGTTCATATGACGATAGCTTGAATAAACTAAGAGTTTATAAAGGAAAGGACTCACCAACCAAATTTTTACAATTATTGGTTGAAGATATATTAGATATTCATAATAATATTATGAAGCCAGAGACGATGAAACCACTCACTGCTTTTGAAGAGAAGAAGCAACATAGTAGTAAGATTTGTCATATATGTAAGGAATATTTAGGTAATGTAAGAGTAGCCGACCATTGTTACTTAACAGGAAAGTACAGGGGTCCAGCGCATGATGAATGTAATTTGCGATATCAAGTCCCAAAGTTTTTCCCAATTTTCTTTCACAATTTTTCGGGTTATGACTGCCACTTATTTGTTACAGAATTAGCAAATATTGATTGTGATATGAATTTAATTCCATTACATAAAGAACTATATGTATCACCTTCAAAACGAATTTTCGTTAATGAAACTGATACTATTGAACTTAGATTTCTAGATTCCGTAAGATTTATGCAATCTAGTCTAGATTCATTAGTAGGAAATCTATCTCCGGAAGATTTGAAAACTGTAAAGTCTTTATATCAAGAAGAAGAAAATTTCAATTTATTAACACGTAAAGGAGTATTTCCATACGAATACATTAATTCTTTTGAACGTTTAGATGAAACGTGTTTACCTGCACAAAAACATTTTGATAGCAAATTAACAAATAGTAAATGTTCTAATAAAGATTACATTCATGCTAAGAAAGTTTGGGAAAAATTTGATTGTAAAAACATTTGGGATTATTTAGAGTTATATTTAAAAACAGATGTATTACTTTTAACAGATGTATTCGAAAATTTCAGAAAAGTTTGTAGAAATATTTATACGCTGGATCCCTGTCAGTACTATACAACTCCGGGGTTATCATGGGACGCGATGTTAAAATATACCGAAATAAATCTCGAATTATTCACCGATATAAATATGTATAATTTTATTAAAAAAGGTATCCGTGGTAGAATTACTCAATGTTCACATAGACATTCTTCAGCGAATAACAAGTATATGAGTAATTTCGATGAAAATAAACCATCTTCATATTTAATGTATGTTGATGCAAATAATTTATACAGTTGGGCTATATCACAACCTTTGCCATATTCTGATTTTCAATGAGTAGAAAACATTGAAGATATAAATATTCTTAATATTACAGATAACTCAGATACGGGTTATATTTTAGAAGTAGATTTAGAATATCCTGAATCTCTTCACGATCTACACAATGATTTACCGTTTTGCGCTCAAAATAAAAAAAGTCCGGGGTCAAAATTCAACAAACTAATTACAGATTTAACAGTAAAAACGAATTATATAATTCACTATAAAAATCTTCAGCAATGTTTAAAACATGGTTTGAAATTATTTAAAATTCACAGAGCACTACAGTTCAAACAATCATGTTGGTTGAAAAAATATATTGATTTAAACACTCACTATCGTACTCTTGCAAAAAATACTTTTGAAAAGAACTTTTTCAAGTTGTTGAATAATGCTGTATACGGTAAAACGATGGAAAATGTTGACAAACGAAAAGATGTCAAAATCGTTACTGACTGGGAAAGTTGTGGTAGATATTTAGGTGCTAGGGCTTTAATAGATAAACCTAATTTCCATAGTTTAGCTCAATTTACAGAAAATATGTCAGCTATACAACTTGAGAGAGTTCAAACATACTATAATAAACCAATATACCTGGGTTTCGTTGTATTAGAGCTATCAAAGTGGAAGATGTACGACTTTCACTATGATTATATAAAACCCAAGTATAATGAAAAAGTACTTCTTGCTTACATGGATACAGATTCCTTTATATACTCAATAGAAACTGAAGATTTCTATAGCGATATTTAAAATGATATTGATTACAAATTTGATACTTCCGAATACTTACCTGATAACCCTTATAATATACCACTTAAAAACAAAAAAGTATTAGGTTTAATGAAAGATGAGAACAATGGTCAGGTAATGAAAGAGTTCATGGGTCTTAAATCAAAAATGTATTCAATAGACGTAGAGAATATGTAGTACATTAATAAAAAAAGCTAAAGGTGTTAAAAAAACAGCTGTAGATAATTAAAGTTTAGAAAATTATTGAGACTATTTGTATAAAAAACAATTATTTTATGGTAATATGTTAGTATTTAGATCTTATATTCATAAAATTTATACTCAAACTATAAATAAAGTAGCTTTAAGTTATATAGATGATAAGAGATATATTAGAGAAGATGGTGTTATATGCATGGGGTCATTTTAGAATAAGTTTAGAATAAGAAAACTAAAAAAAAAAAAAAAAAAAAGTATGTAAATAAATAAAAAAAATAAAAAATGAACACATATATAATAAAATAGAAAAAGATTTATTAAAAAAATATTTTCAAAACAATTTCTTGCATTTTTTAATTCAATAATCATAATGGCTAAGGAGTTTACCAAAAGATGGTGTGTTCTTTATCCATATGGAAGCTGTTTGCAATAAAAGAGCTATTGCAAATGACAAAATGTATTTTTGCACAGATGATGAAGAAAATAGATGTTTTATACCTACAGAACCAAATATGCTTGTGACTGAGACGCAAGTTTTGGAATTTGTAGAGTATGAAGATTTACATAATTTATTTGAAATAATCATTTTTTCTGTAGTTTATGTTTTAAGAATTGTTACTCGCTGCATGTGGCAGTTAATAGATTTTAAATTTTATTTAAATATTTAATTTTAAGTTTAAATATAGTATTTTATATAAAATAAATTTTCTTTTAAAAAAAAATTTTTCCTTCACTTCTATCCGTGAATTATGCTGATTGGATTATCCTAGCCATTTTATAAAAACTTTGTTTCTTTGTTTCTTGATTTTAATTATTTCTTTTTCGTAAAAGCTCCTGAAAACAGTTCTGAAACAGCTTACACAGGTCTTTAAATAGCTTAAACAGGTCTTTAAACAGTTCTAAAACAACTTAAACAGGTCTTTAAACAGCTCTGAAACAGCTTACACAGGTCTTTAAATAGCTTAAACAGGTCTTTAAACATAGCCAATTCATACGCTCGTATATATATATTTATAATAATATAAAAGTATCAAATTTTTTTCTGTATCGTCCGCATTCTAATAAACTGTCTTTGTTTATTATTAAAAATCCGTAATAATCAACCCATTTTGGTTGATAAAAAGATTTTCTGAGAATACTGAAATAATGTCAGGATAACTGGCTAAACGAAACTCTATTTTATATTATATGTATACATATTCCAAAACACTTGATACGTGATAACTCAAACTTTATTGTAATTTTTAAAGAAAATGAGATGAATTTAAAGCATATTTATAATTTATAATGATCACGTCAATACAGACATGTCATATGAAAAATTCAAAATGTGTTGATTATTACGGATTTTTAATAATAAACAAAAACAGTTTATTAGAATGCGGACGATACAGAAAAAAATTTGATACTTTTATATTATTATAAATATATATACGAGCGTATGAGTTGGCTATATCATTATTATTCTAACTACCGAGCTGTTTGAGCTGTTTCAAAGCTGTTCAAAGACCTGTTTAAGCTGTTTCAAAGCTGTTTTTGAACCTGTTTAAGCTGTTTTAGAGCTGTTTTTGGATCTGTTAAGGCTGTTTTAGAGCTGTTTTTGGACCTATTTAAGCTGTTTCAGAGCTGTTTTTGGACCTGTTTAAGCTGTTTTAGAGCTGTTTTTGGACCTGTTTAAGCTGTTTTAGAGCTGTTTTTGGACCTGTTTAAGCTGTGTCCTTTTGAAACGTCATTATGAAAAGCGAGTTAATTAAGAATATTATAAAAACAAGAAATATTATTCGTAAGAAATATCAAGCTTTAAAAACTGGTAAAACAGAAGAAGAAATACATTTAGAAAGTGTTTTTAAACCAATTACGCAACCTTTGAAAAAAATAGTTGATAAAACTCATTATCCGGATATTAAAACATTTTCAAATTCATCGAATCGATTTTTGAAAGAAATGAAATTAGAAGAAGATGATATTGATTACAAATATGGACCATATTTTGTTTTATTGTTTACATATGTATTTGGTGTTTACCAACAACAATTTTTATTTTATGAAATAAACAGAAACTATACAAACTACAGAACCGATCTCGAGTATATTGATGCTCGCAATATCACATACAAATATACATATAAAAATGAATATGTATTTCACAAATAGTAATTAATAAAAGTCAACTCATGCTTAAAATTATTGACACCATTATTCAAAATATAAAGATGAACTTTGAAAGTTAGTTTTACACAGATTATTTATCAGACGAAGATAGAAGAACTCTTCTCTACTATCGAAAATATATACAATATGAAAAAATGGAAATATGTAATCACATCAATTCATGGATCTCATTACGTTGATTGTTGTTGGGCTAAAGATGATACAACTACCGGACCAGATACATGTATTTGTACTTATAGACAAAATCAGGTCATCAAATTTAAAAATGAATTTGAAAAATTATTGAAATTTTATAAGAAATTGATTGGTTATTTAGAAGAAGGATCTCTGGTGTAACATATTGGATTATTTAGTATGGGAGACCTATGCATGTTTAGATCACCCTGCCTTATAGGTGAACCCCAGCCGGTCAAATCCAGCTGCTTCAGTCCTGGGTGGGTTCTTTGGGGTTACCTTCTCGAAAGCTATCCGTCTGTTACATAACTTAGACCGGCTAAATAACCACCGTTGAATCGATAGCAGAAAATACTAAAACCAGAATATAAACAAAACTAGAGAAATGTATCACCTCAAGCTTGCAATCGCAGTGAAGGAAGAATAAAAAAAATCGACCGTAAAAGCAGCGACCTTCATCACCCATCGCCGACATCCACCACTCACCGTGGATTAAATCATTTCACCTGAATCATTTTTTTTTTTTCTTTAGACAAAATATATTTTTTTCCTTGTTTTTTTTTTTTTTTTTCTTTTTAAAAAAAAAAGGATCACTATTTATTAAAGTAATTGCTGTATAAAATATTTATCTATTACACCCTATTTTGCTCCAGGTTATTAAAATTTGACATTAAAATATTTTTTTTTTTTTGACTTTAAATTTTTCTGTAATTTATAACAAAACAAGGAAAATTTAGAGTAAGAACAAACGTTTTTATTATTTCACAAATTATAAATTTATAAATATCTACCAATTTCTTTTTTTTTATATATATATATTCCATGAGGTATTTAATCTAATTCCTACCTTTCAAAGCCAATAATTACAAGTTCCAACTCATTTATTACATCGCTATTACAATTAAATTATATAAAAAAAAGAACTATAAATAAACAATATAGTTTATATTGTATACAACTTCCGAATTATTTACTATTTAAGAAAGAAAAAAAAAATCTCATTTATACCATACGATGCAATATTACTTGAAAAAAAAAAAATTTATATTTTACTTTGAATTGTTGTCTATAGAATCTATTAAAATCAATTTATGATTTTCCTTTAAATTAATATTATGAAAAAAAATCCAAAAATTATTTGCAAAATATGGCATTAAGATATTTTTTTTTTTTTTGGCATGACTATTAATCATTAATTTTACATAAGTTTGATTTTATAAGAAAAAACTTAATCTACTTATCTCGTATATTGAAGCTGGGGCTCCGACACAGGATTACGTAACTACGCTGGTCTGGCCAGACAGGATGATCGATGACGCCTTCCCCTTTTTTCCTTCTACTGGTTCGTTCAATTCCTTTTTTTTTTTTTTTTGTTATTTTGTTGTTTTTTTTTTTTTTTTTGTAATTTTTTTGCTTTCAACATAAGGCATTAATTGCTAAATGAATAACTAAAAATTTTATTTTTTCTTTGTTTAAAATTTTTTTTTTAATTTAAAAAGAAAACAAAAACTAAACTGATTAATTAATTTTATAATATATATATAATATATGCATTTTAGTTTCTTGTATAGTCAAATGTAAAGATTATCAATAAAATGATCGATCGTTTGTTTCTTTGTTTTTGTTTTTGTTTTTTTCTTTTTTTTTTTTTTTTTTTTTTTTTATATTTACATAAAATTTAAAATATTTATTATTTTTTTTTTTTTTATGTTACCTATTTTATTTAATTTTTTTTTCTATTTTTTTTTTGTAATTTCTAGTTTCATATATATATTAAACAGTTTACCTTTTTTTTTTTTTTTCACTCTTAGTATTTTAATAATAACTACACATTAATTAATTAAAATATTAAACAGTTGATCAAAACTAAATAACAAACGTAAGGTATATAAATTTTTAATTATTTTATTTTTGTTGTTGTTATTTAAAAATAATTATAATAATTAAAATTATGAAATTATTGTTTTTACTTGTTTTTTTTTTTTTTGATGATGATTATAGTGTACCATTGTAGATTTCTACAATTTAAAAAAAATTATATTAAAATTATTTTTTTCACAATTAAGCAATGTCTTTTTAATGAATCCTTTTTTTTTTTTTTTTTTATATTATTTTGCTGATAAATCAAGTCATGAGTTTTTCATTTTTTAAAAAAAATTTTATATTCAATTGAAAATACGGTTATTTAAATGTTAAATTTTTAATTAATATTTTTCTTTTTTTTTTTTTTTTTTTAACATGATAAATATTATTATTTCTTTTTTTTTTTTAAATTCTTTTGTACTAATTTTCAAATATACTACATTTCAAATATATATATGCACATCTTTCCTCTTTCCTTCACTTCTCCCTTTTCATCTTCTTCACTACTTAGTAGAATATATGCCACATTTGCACAAAATTCCATTTCCGTAATTATAAGCACAATTAAAAAAAAATTTTTCTTTAATTCACTTGAGATGCAGTAAATGAGGAAAAATTATTGTTCCCCCTTTTTTTTTTTTTTTTTTTTTTTTTTTTTTGTTTTTTTTTTTCTACAAATTGAAATAGGTATATATTTTCTTTTTTCAAGTTTTATTTTTTTTTCTTTAAAATTTACCACAAAAATATGACACAATGTTAATATTACTTTCACTTAACTTTCACATATTAAATATTTTATTTTTAATAAAAAAAAATAATTTTATAATAATTTTTTTTTTTTTTTTTTTTTTTTTTTAAAAAAAAACATCTTATTTTGCAGCTGACCGGATCAAGACTGAAAAAACTCAGAAGAAGGTAGTCAAAATGTACCTCCTCTATATACCGTCATACTTCGTATTATCTCATTGCAGGTCTCTTAATTACCTATAATGAGGTAATTAAGGCGACATTTAAGAGATTAATATTCAGCAATATGCATGAAAGTATATAAATTATCACAGAACATTCTGGTATATTCCATATATTACTTGATAAGTAATATATAGCGAGTAGGTAATATCAGCATATTGGGTACTTGACACAGTGTGTGTGTGAACTAGAAATTATTATATCATTATGCTATTTACTGAGTAAATTGGCCATAATGACGTCATGTGGGTCAAATAATATAAGGTATACGCACTAAACTTATATTGGGTAATTAATATGGGTATTAAATGGTGAATACAATATGACGTATTTGCCGTCGGCAAATACCATTACATGTGTTTTCGGTTTTTAGGAGATTTTTAAGAAATTGAATTTAAAAGAAAAGGTGAGTAAAAATTAAGAGAATTTTAATATGGATTAAATATATGTAATCCTCATACATTTTCTAGAAATCGCGTGATTTCTTAAATATAATAAAAAAAATCACACCATCTCCAAAACAATGAAATGGATTACGAATTTTGTTGCTTGTGTGCAACGGATTTTAGTTTACAGTTCATTTTTTGGAATTTTAAGTTGCAATTCCAATGAACTTCAGACTATATTTTAAAATATGAATTGAGATATATATTTTTAATGTACAGCCAACTGAATTTGTACAGTGGTGTACAAAAAAAATGACCATCAAAAAAAATTTTAATGTAGCTGTCGCAACAACACAAACTTTTCCACTGACCTGTCGAGGTGGAAAAGGTTGGAAAACGGCAGCAGGCAAATGAAAACCGGACAACTGTGGAGGCCCTTGTTGGGGAAGTTTGACCGAAAGAGGAGGTGGCCTGGGTTGCCAATGACAACAACGTGGGGCTCGTCCACGCCCTGAGATAGTCTCATGTTATACCAATTGAACTAGCCGGGCAAAAATATAAATACCAAAAATAATTGAGAGGGTGCGACACACACCTTAGTCAAAACCCAACAACGAACCTACGCGGATATACCAGCATACACAAGTCAAGCACGACCATGAAGATTCTAAAAGAAAACTAGAAGACTCTAAAAAAAAACTGAACGTCAGGGTCTATATGGGTTCACAAACCACTCCGCAGCCCCTTCGTCTGGGAGGGTGAAGCGAACCACTGAGATTACGCGGACAAAATTAAAAATTCTAGAGAAAAATGAAAATGAACAGCAAAAAAAAAAAAAAAAAAAACATTGAATTTAAAACCACGGGAAGAATGGACCTTTCTAAAAAAAATTTAACAAGCTACTGTCCTGTGGAGGAAAATTCAGGCTTCACGTGTATAGAACAGCATTCAAGCGCGTCTCTGCTTTAATGAAATCGGGCTTAAATTTTTCAATCAAACAAAAAAAAGGAATTCGGATGTCACATGCAAGGACTACCTGCGCAAAGTCACAACCGAATCAAAATTATTACAATAAACCACACTAAGTATGAGGGAGACGATGTACCCGTGCAAAGGCTCAGTACGTCCTGACAAACAGTGTAGATCGCTTCTCATACTAAACCAAGGACAAGGAATTCAGACTGGCCCTCTTCTGACCATCCAAAAACTTTAATCTATCTACATGTGGATCGACCCTCTTCTGATCGTCCATCAAAACTTAACCTAAATCTAAATAAGGACCGATCCTCTTCTGATCGTCCTAAAAACTTCTAAATAATTTATTTATTTATTTATTTTATATATTTTTTTTTTTTTTTTAAAATGAATTTGGAATGACCCTCTTATGATCATCCAAACAAAACTTAAACTAAACCCAAACAAGGACCGACCCTCTTCTGATCGTCCCAACGAAACTCCTACTTAACGTCATTTTATTTTCAAAAAAAACTGATCAACTAAACGGAACTCCTACTTAACGTCATTTTATTTTCAAAAAAAAAACTGATTAACTAAACGAAACTCCTACTTAACGTCATTTTATCATCAAAAAAAACTTTCTAAATAATTTTACTTTATATATCAATTTTTTTATAAATCATTTTACTTTATATACGCAAATTATGGACTGACCAATTCTGGTCATCCAAAAAGAAATTTTCTAAATAATTTGTTTTATTTATCGTCATTTTTGTAAAAACAAGAAAAATTAAAGACCCGAGAATCACAATTACATATTACGCGAATGAAGCCTACTTTTTCGAACAAGAAAGTTGCCAAACGGAAAATGATTGGTTGATGTACGGATAGGACGCATGGAATGAAAAGTTTCTATGATCAGTGTTACCCTCAATCATCGAAACTCCATGTTACCGGGGAATAAGGTATAGTGAATCAGAGACTGCAAATGGAACAAAAATTACATGATATCACAGATCTAATCGGGGCACCTTCGTCTGCGTAGATCCTGTGACAAAACCGATTTGGTATTAAAAGCAAAAAAAATTAAAAAAAACTCAAGGAATTTTGTTGCTACAGTTGTTACAAATCAAAAAAAAAATTTTCACAAAATGAAGATATGGCATGTTATCTCACTCGCGAATAAACTGAATAATTTAGTTAAATTGATTTTTTTTTTTTTTTTTTTTTTTTTTTTTTTTTTTTTTATTACATTAAAATTTCGGTTAATCACCTTTAAAAAAAAATTGTCGACGTGAAGAAGAAAGGAAGAGAAAAGCAAAAAGAAAGAAGAAGTTGTACTACTTTAACCGAAATCTGAAAAAGAATTATTTTCTTTACTTCGCAAAAAAGGCAAAGTAAAAATGTATATGTATTTAACAATAAAAACATGCAATATTATGAAATCATGCAAAAAAAAAAAAAAATATAAAAAAGCAATTTCCTTTTAAATTTCCCAAAATAAAATGCTAAATTATTAAATTTGTTCAAAATGTGTTTTTGTTTGTTTTTACATATGAGGTTGTGAGGTGGTGAACATCAACGAGGGCAGCGAGGTGTCTCTAGGACAACTTCCTGCCGTATTAATAAACCTGAAACATAAATATTCTTCTTTCACTGCAACTACAAAAGCTGAATACAGAATGTAAAAATGATCAAAAGAAAATAAATTTTTGAAGTTAATCAGATCGTACAGAGGTTTTCAAAAAAAAAAATCAACTTAAACTTCGACTAAATCATTCACAAGGCAAGTTACATGTGTGTAGTAAATAAAGAACCCAAAGCACATATATCAAACCAAGTGGATATTTGCGCGAAATTGATCGCCAATTACAATAATTTAAATTCTCAAAAAAAAAAAATTCAATTTTTAAAGTATATATATATGATCCATTCAACGTCGCAAACGATAGTCCTGGTGTACGTAACCAAAACTATGTGTCATACGTCAAATGTATCATCTATATGTCTAACTACACGGTTTGACTATAACAAAATAAAAATGTCACACGAACATATACGCGCAAAGGTTACGGTCTTAAACGTACAAAACCGGCCTGACATCGTATATGTCATGAGCATGAATAAATTTAAAAATTATACTCCATAAAGGCGAAAGAAATAAAATTTTGAGTTCACCGAAAAAACACTTGAATTTAATATATCAAAAAAAAATCAAACCGAAATAAAAGTTTAATACCTGAATCTACCAAACGTATTTTAATGGTTTTTAAAAAAAACCATTCGTAAACTGCACAAAAAATATCAGCCAGTCACGTCGCAACAAAATTTCGGAAGTTCCTCCAAGAATTTTGGTCATACGTGACTGGCAACGAGAATTTATTACTAAAATTTCAAAAACTGCATTTTGAATAAAAGAGATCGCGCGCGAAAATTCACGTTTAATTTAAATTTGAAAAACCGGGTTATTGGTGAGAGCTGAGAGGACGCGTGGAATGGCAGATTTTATGTTTAGTGTTGCCACCAAACACAAAATCTCCATGTTACCGAGGAACTAATATACTGAAACAAAAAAAACGAATCAATCCATGGACCAGAAGGGCATGGATTGAGATTTAAATTAAGACAAAAGATGGAGGTGCCTTAACGTTGGGCGCCATATGTAACAACACCAAAAGTGTTGGGACATATGGAGCGAAAACTATTGAGGTACTTGATGGACGGGTACCTTCGTTGGGCGCCATATGTAACGACACCAAAAAGTGGAGGAACATATGAGCGCAATAAATTTATGTACCAGATGGGCGGTACGTTGGGCGCCATATGTTACGACACCGAAAGGTGGAGGAACATATGGACGCAAAAAAAAAATTCTGGAGACATAAGGTGTTGGCATGTCCCCGTTGGGCGCCATATGTAACATATTGGATTATTTAGTATGGGAGACCTATGCATGTTTAGATCACCCTGCCTTATAGGTGAACCCCAGCCGGTCAAATCCAGCTGCTTCAGTCCTGGGTGGGTTCTTTGGGGTTACCTTCTCGAAAGCTATCCGTCTGTTACATAACTTAGACCGGCTAAATAACCACCGTTGAATCGATAGCAGAAAATACTAAAACCAGAATATAAACAAAACTAGAGAAATGTATCACCTCAAGCTTGCAATCGCAGTGAAGGAAGAATAAAAAAAATCGACCGTAAAAGCAGCGACCTTCATCACCCATCGCCGACATCCACCACTCACCGTGGATTAAATCATTTCACCTGAATCATTTTTTTTTTTTTCTTTAGACAAAATATATTTTTTTCCTTGTTTTTTTTTTTTTTTTTCTTTTTAAAAAAAAAAGGATCACTATTTATTAAAGTAATTGCTGTATAAAATATTTATCTATTACACCCTATTTTGCTCCAGGTTATTAAAATTTGACATTAAAATATTTTTTTTTTTTTGACTTTAAATTTTTCTGTAATTTATAACAAAACAAGGAAAATTTAGAGTAAGAACAAACGTTTTTATTATTTCACAAATTATAAATTTATAAATATCTACCAATTTCTTTTTTTTTATATATATATATTCCATGAGGTATTTAATCTAATTCCTACCTTTCAAAGCCAATAATTACAAGTTCCAACTCATTTATTACATCGCTATTACAATTAAATTATATAAAAAAAAGAACTATAAATAAACAATATAGTTTATATTGTATACAACTTCCGAATTATTTACTATTTAAGAAAGAAAAAAAAAATCTCATTTATACCATACGATGCAATATTACTTGAAAAAAAAAAAATTTATATTTTACTTTGAATTGTTGTCTATAGAATCTATTAAAATCAATTTATGATTTTCCTTTAAATTAATATTATGAAAAAAAATCCAAAAATTATTTGCAAAATATGGCATTAAGATATTTTTTTTTTTTTTTGGCATGACTATTAATCATTAATTTTACATAAGTTTGATTTTATAAGAAAAAACTTAATCTACTTATCTCGTATATTGAAGCTGGGGCTCCGACACAGGATTACGTAACTACGCTGGTCTGGCCAGACAGGATGATCGATGACGCCTTCCCCTTTTTTCCTTCTACTGGTTCGTTCAATTCCTTTTTTTTTTTTTTTTGTTATTTTGTTGTTTTTTTTTTTTTTTTTGTAATTTTTTTGCTTTCAACATAAGGCATTAATTGCTAAATGAATAACTAAAAATTTTATTTTTTCTTTGTTTAAAATTTTTTTTTTAATTTAAAAAGAAAACAAAAACTAAACTGATTAATTAATTTTATAATATATATATAATATATGCATTTTAGTTTCTTGTATAGTCAAATGTAAAGATTATCAATAAAATGATCGATCGTTTGTTTCTTTGTTTTTGTTTTTTTCTTTTTTTTTTTTTTTTTTTTTTTTATATTTACATAAAATTTAAAATATTTATTATTTTTTTTTTTTTTTTTTATGTTACCTATTTTATTTAATTTTTTTTTCTATTTTTTTTTTTGTAATTTCTAGTTTCATATATATATTAAACAGTTTACCTTTTTTTTTTTTTTTCACTCTTAGTATTTTAATAATAACTACACATTAATTAATTAAAATATTAAACAGTTGATCAAAACTAAATAACAAACGTAAGGTATATAAATTTTTAATTATTTTATTTTTGTTGTTGTTATTTAAAAATAATTATAATAATTAAAATTATGAAATTATTGTTTTTACTTGTTTTTTTTTTTTTTGATGATGATTATAGTGTACCATTGTAGATTTCTACAATTTAAAAAAAATTATATTAAAATTATTTTTTTCACAATTAAGCAATGTCTTTTTAATGAATCCTTTTTTTTTTTTTTTTTTATATTATTTTGCTGATAAATCAAGTCATGAGTTTTTCATTTTTTAAAAAAAATTTTATATTCAATTGAAAATACGGTTATTTAAATGTTAAATTTTTAATTAATATTTTTCTTTTTTTTTTTTTTTTTTTTTTTTTTAACATGATAAATATTATTATTTCTTTTTTTTTTTTAAATTCTTTTGTACTAATTTTCAAATATACTACATTTCAAATATATATATGCACATCTTTCCTCTTTCCTTCACTTCTCCCTTTTCATCTTCTTCACTACTTAGTAGAATATATGCCACATTTGCACAAAATTCCATTTCCGTAATTATAAGCACAATTAAAAAAAAATTTTTCTTTAATTCACTTGAGATGCAGTAAATGAGGAAAAATTATTGTTCCCCCTTTTTTTTTTTTTTTTTTTTTTTTTTTTTGTTTTTTTTTTTCTACAAATTGAAATAGGTATATATTTTCTTTTTTCAAGTTTTATTTTTTTTTCTTTAAAATTTACCACAAAAATATGACACAATGTTAATATTACTTTCACTTAACTTTCACATATTAAATATTTTATTTTTAATAAAAAAAAATAATTTTATAATAATTTTTTTTTTTTTTTTTTTTTTTTTAAAAAAAAAACATCTTATTTTGCAGCTGACCGGATCAAGACTGAAAAAACTCAGAAGAAGGTAGTCAAAATGTACCTCCTCTATATACCGTCATACTTCGTATTATCTCATTGCAGGTCTCTTAATTACCTATAATGAGGTAATTAAGGCGACATTTAAGAGATTAATATTCAGCAATATGCATGAAAGTATATAAATTATCACAGAACATTCTGGTATATTCCATATATTACTTGATAAGTAATATATAGCGAGTAGGTAATATCAGCATATTGGGTACTTGACACAGTGTGTGTGTGAACTAGAAATTATTATATCATTATGCTATTTACTGAGTAAATTGGCCATAATGACGTCATGTGGGTCAAATAATATAAGGTATACGCACTAAACTTATATTGGGTAATTAATATGGGTATTAAATGGTGAATACAATATGACGTATTTGCCGTCGGCAAATACCATTACATGTGTTTTCGGTTTTTAAGAGATTTTTAAGAAATTGAATTTAAAAGAAAAGGTGAGTAAAAATTAAGAGAATTTTAATATGGATTAAAAATATGAAATCCTCATACATTTTCTAGAAATCGCGTGATTTCTTAAATATAATAAAAAAAATCACACCATCTCCAAAACAATGAAATGGATTACGAATTTTGTTGCTTGTGTGGAACGGATTTTAGTTTACAGTTCATTTTTTGGAATTTTAAGTTGCAATTCCAATGAACTTCAGACTATATTTTAAAATATGAATTGAGATATATATTTTTAATGTACAGCCAACTGAATTTGTACAGTGGTGTACAAAAAAAATGACCATCAAAAAAAATTTTAATGTAGCTGTCGCAACACTGGATATAATAGAATTCGATACATTTTTTTGTACAGAATCATATGGAGAAATTATTTTTAACAAAAAAGAAATTGAAAATGTACGAAAATATTTAAATAACAACAAAAGTGAAGAACTTACATCTAATGGCCATTATCTGGGATGTTCTGGTTCTGAAGATAATGAGAATAATATTTGTGAATGTGATTTAATCGAAGAAAAACAACGAGAAAAAGCGGATAGAACTAAAGAGCTCTAAAGCTATTTAACCTATAGATGAATTTCGTGGAACAATTTATTATAATTATTTTGCTGATTATTAGTTAATAAATAAAAACACAGAATTTTCATTTAAAAAAATGGTTTTTCTATTAATTATTTATATATATGTATTTATTTTATATTACAGTATTATAAAAGCTGGGTAAACTTATATTAAATTGTTGTGCATATTCATCATAATTCATATTAGACTCCGTTTCTGTTGAATATTATATAGGTTGTTGCTGTTCATTTTTTGTTATTTGTGTTAGTTGTTGTTCTTGAAATTCACTAAAGTCTATACTGTAAGATTTTCCTACTTGACCATAGTTGATTAAGTGATATTTTCCCTTGTTCAAACCTGATAATTTATTATACTTTTCAGGCAAATTGAGACGTTGATTTCCTTCTAACTCAAGCAAAATTCGATCACCAAATTTTGTGTTAACCTTTACTGCACTTTATAATTTTATACGGATGCTTTTTTACCATGTTTCCCATGTTTAAGTATATAATGCTTCGGAATGATTTCAACTCATCTAACTCAGAAGCAAATACTTTGTTAGGTAGTTCATCTCTAACAAGTTTATCCTCCTGTTTCCGTTTAACTGCTTTTGATGTCTTCAGTGTTTGTTTTGAACTTACTTTTTCAGGTTTCTGTACTTCACTCATTTTACAAACTTTAAAAGAAAGATTAATTAAATCACTTAAAAATTCCACGACAAACTGATGCCGTTTGAAAAAATCGTCTCCATTTATAGTCAAAAATCGTATCACCCACGTTTTTTTTTACTGTTTAAAAATTATAATAAAGTGAATAAGTTTGCATTTACACCTAGAATTTCACAACTTGATGAAATTCCTATAACAAAAACACATTATATCATCATTTAATACAATTACAAACAATCGTCAGAATAGCTCAGTTGGGAGAGAGTTACACTAAAACTCTGCAGGTCTCGCGTTCAAATCCGGGTTCTGAGAATGTGGTAAGTATGTTTTCATTGTTAATTAAAAATAACATAAACAACAACAAACTCAAACAAACATGTCTCAACATGATTAGCACTGACAAAGTATACACGCGGTTTTTTTCTATAGTTCAAGGTCTGATGATGATGTCATTGAGCTGGGCCAGAGCCGATACTTTTGCATTCTTCTGGGTTATTTTCACAACAAACTTTGCATATTTCCAGGTTGTGTTCACATATTTTTGCATACTTTAAGCGGTGACGTCGTTTAGAGAAAAAAATTGCATACTTTTAGGTACATATCCCTGCTATTACTCGGAGTCATATATGGCCTTGAACAAAATTTGGTTTTCATTTGGAGGAACAACAATTACTGTGGCTGTTCCTAATGGCACATTTTTTTTTTGTGTTGAAGATGTTTAGACTGCCAGAGATACTGGCTTTGGTTGGTTTTCTTGCGCAGCAGACGGGTGGTTGTATTTGGTGGTGGACATAAGCAGTTCAATGTTGGTTTTAAAATTATTATATAAGTTAACACAGCATATACTAACACAATTTTCCTGAATAACTTTAAAGGTGAACTGCACTACAAAAATGAAACAAGACATCTAGAGGGAACCTTTTACTTCAATATCACAACGAAACATTAAGAATTAACAGACTGTTTATCAACAAGAAATACGGACATCCCAAATCCTATCTCCAATACTTCATCCCAACATAACAGAAGCATATACCTGATTGGACCTGAAACTTCTACATAGCCTCCATCTAAACAATGTAGAAAAGTTAGAAAAGTTATTTCCCCAATACAAACTAGGATTCAGTGTAGACATTGGACTAATAATAATCATAATAATTATCGTCTCTCTTTTACTACTAAAATTATTTAGAAACAAAAAACAAACGATTACAGTACTTCCCCAGACAACGACATACGTGAAAACAGACGCACAGACGCTACAACCCATATCCCTAAACTTCTGACCCTCGAGACGATGGTCTTTAAGGAGGGAGGAGTTAACACAGCATATACTAACACGCGTATCCGGTCAATCGACTGAACAATTAAATACCAATAACCAAATATTGGTAAAATGCATTCTTGCATTTTTTAATATAACACGCGCATCCGCTCTAATTTAGCAATACATATTTTTATTATTCAGGTAATTACAAATCATATTTAATTGAATTGACAACAAATAACTTTTTACTGAATTGACAACAAATAATATTTTATTGAATATTCAAAAATGCTTACACTTCACTAATTTTCTTGAAGCAGTTTGTAGTTATTAGTTAAGTTACAATTAACAGATATTCTTATTTTGGGATTTAATAAAGTAGATTAGGAATCACGCGATTTCTAGACTAATCCTATGTTTTTTTATAAATACATAAGATTCTCAAAGTTGTTTTCTTTTTTCATAGTTCTCTCAAATTCTCATTTTAGATTTTCGAAAAATATCACATGATCCATATAATTTCATTATGACCTACATACCAGTATTTACTAAAATAAATAGCATAATAAAATCTCAATTTCAAGTTCACATACACCACATTAATTTCCCAAAATACTGACTACTGTACTCACAATATATTACTCATAAAGTAATATATGGGATGTTCTAGAAACATTAATGGTGGTGTTGGTGGTGGTTCATGATCATCATCATTAGCAAGTCAACAAAATTGTATGATGGTGCTTGACCACTTCGTTCATTTTTCACAAGACGATTGAATCTTAGAGTGATCGCTGGTGTGTACTTCAATTTCATCAGAAACAAAAAAAAAATATTTTTAAAATTTTATTACTTTTTTTTTCTATTTTATCTGTTCCTATATAAGAATACGAATTGATTTTCATATTATTAATTTAAAAAAAAGTAGAATACTTCATACAAACTTTGAGCCGGGTTTTTTTTACAGGTTTAGTAGATTTATTCATAACTGACAATTTTTTTTGTACAACAAAAAAATTTATTAGAAAAAAATAAAAACAAAAGTAAAAAAAATTACTAAACAAAATAGTAAAATTTATGATTTTTGAAAATATAAAAATTGCATGAAATTTGATCATTTCATCTAAAAATATTGTGTGTAAAAAAACATTAAAAACAGAGAAAAAAAAAAACAAAAACAACTAATAAATTTGAATTGAAAAAAAAAAAGTAAATAAATAAATTAATAGATTATACTTGGAAAATTAACAAACACTTGCACAAATGCAAAAATTCGATTAATTACATCAAAATGTATGTATGTATTATAGTGTAATTTTCAATTTTATTAATCTTCGTATGTTATTTTGTTTTTTGTTTTAAAGAATTTTTATTTTTATTATTATTATTATTTTCTTTTTTCTTTTTATCGTTTTATTATTATTTTTTCTTCAATTTTGGAAGTAATGAAAATTTATAAATTTAAAAAAAATTTAAAAAAAATAATAAATAATATATAAAATAAACGAATTTTGTTTTAAAAATTAATCAAAAATTTAAAAAATAAAAAAACATAAAAATAACTAGTCAATCAATACATAAAATTTAAAAAAAAATGGAACGAGTAAAGGACAACATCTCCCAGGTATGCTGTGAGTATCGGTACCGCAACGAGGGATAAGATACTACAGTGGACTAATCTTCAATCAACCCAAATATCTCAGTTAAATGTACTTTGGTAAAATTTTGTTTGGAAATAGAAAAGAAAAAGAAATGTAATACACGAAAAATATTTGTAAGTACATAATCCGAATATATGTATAACATACCTATAACGATTTAATGTAAATTTATATTTAAAATAATCAATTAATTATTATATTTAATTTAAAATTAATTGAGAAAACAAAAAAAGAGAAGAAATAATTTGTAATCGAAATTTTTTATTGTAAATGTAGGATTTAACCTTCAAAGTTAAAAATGTATACAAATTTATTGAAATTTTCAGTTTAAGTAACGTAGAAAAAAAAAATATAACATTTTCATTTCAAAAATGCAAGAATTAATATTAATCAACAAATTATAAAAAGGGAAGATCCATGGAACAATTTTTATAATATAATTTGAACATCCTAAACGTAGACTTATTTTTTTTTAAATAACTTTTATTAACTTACTAACCCTCGACTAAATAACTTTGTGGCTGAGGGCGACGTTATAGACTACTAGATATTTTTTTTTTAACTATATATTTTTTATTAACTATATTTTAAAATTATATTATCTCGTTTGAATTTAAATGTTTGAACTATTATCAATGAATTGTGTAAATTTACAGCTTTTCAAGAGCATTAATAAAAGTTTGGGCATCCATAATTATAATCACAATTGTCTAACTGCAACCAAAAAGCATCAATTTATACAATAGAGAATTAATCTCAAGCTCTTTCAAAAATCAAGAACATGCAAACATACATAAATATTTTGCTTCGAAAAATTTTTAAATATAGCTTTTGAAACATTCGAACTCAATTTAAATATTTTCCGTTTTTATTTGAATTTTGTACTATAAATCAGCTGTTTTGTTTATTTTCGAAGTAGACTATAAGAATAAATCCTCAAAAAGAATAATAAAAATTATAAATACATAGCGATTATTTGAAGAAAGACAAAGACAGAGGATCAATATGAATTATAATTGTATGAATGTTTTTTTTTTTGTAATGATGAATTATTTTTGTTTACTTTTTTTTTCAAATATTTTATTAATTTATTTATTTATATGAAAAATAAAAATTATTTGAGGATCGCCTAGAAAATTTTTTTTAGAAAACTAAAATATTTAATATTATAAGCGTTTTTTTCATACAACAATTAATTTTCCCCATAGTTTTTGTTTACTAATTATGACTAGGGGAAAATACCCAGTAACGAGCACCCTTAAGGAAAATTTTGGACTTTTTCCTTATACCACGGTTAAAGTATTTGATAAATAATTCCAACCAAGAGTAAAATACATTTTTTGAAGGGTCTAGATTTGCAATTTAACGCAAAAAATATGTTTTTATTTCAGTAAAATTATTAAAATTATGAAAAAAACTCAAAATTCGTGAAGACCAGTAACGAGCCCCCTTTTCGCCAGTAACGAGCCCATGAAAAGAGTTAGTAACGAGCAGTGCCAAAAATAAAATATTTTAATAATAAAAGTGTTATAAAGTGCTAGAAATTAAGTTTTAACTAATTTAAAATGTAATTTCAAAAAAATTAGCTATTTATCGCTTTTTTTTAGTAAAATATAAAGGAAATAAATATTCATCTCCTTAACGAAAACGTAATATTCATCTCCTTAACGAAAATGTTAAGAAAAATGCCATTTTGAGTAGCACTTTATATTTATTAGAATTATATTTAAAATAAGAGTTTGTAATGATAAACCATCCACGCATTGCAAGGATAATATATTTTTCTAAGTACATATATAGCAAATATTCACCTGTATTTTTATAAAAATATCTTAGTTATAGAATAAAATAAAGCCAAGGGCTCGTTACTGCCGGAGTGCTCGTTACTGGGTATTCTACCCTAGTTCTTTTTAAATTGTATTTTTCTTAAAAATTTCATTTCTATTGTTTTTGTTTTTGAATACGCTAATGCACATCAGCTGACTTTTGTTTATTTTCGAAGTAGATAACAAAAGTAGGAAGGATTAAGAAAATACGCAAAAAGAATAATACAAATTATAAACGCATATCGATCATTTGAAGATAGACAAAGACAGAAGATCAATATGAATTATAATTGTATGAATGTTTTTTGAAATAATGTTTATTCTTTTTTTTAATTTTTTTTTTTTTAACTTAAATATAGATACAGTATAAGCTCGGTAATTTGAACCTCTTTATTTTCAACGCCTAAATTTCTAAAATTAGCTAATAATGTTATGTAATTTTGTAAAGGCCTTTTTTCTGATTTTTACTTTTCGAAATAGGATGAAATAAAAACAAGTTAAATATGTACATATTACCTAATTTAAAATTCATTTTATAATCGTCATAATCAATTATGTAATTATTTTTTTAAAAATACAAATGAATTTATTACAACACTATTTAGTATTTTTGTTTAAAATAGTGTTGAAAGTGTAAATTTGGTTTTGTGTGCAATTTTTTCAACTGTTCTAAAATTTTAACAAGGTCAGTTTAAATTAGTTCAAATTATCGAGTTTACACTGTTAGGTATAATTTCTACTTATTTTCTATTGAATGAATATTGAAAATCATTGTTGCAAGTTTTATGAAATGTTATTCTGGTTGTGCTTCAAAATACATGACATAAAAATGTTATTTGGTAACAATAAAATCTTTTTTGTTTCACTTTAAATTTTTTTAAAATATTTTACAAATTTTATGTACGTAAAATAATTTGTATGGAAAATTTGTCATGTAACCCTGGGATTGGCTGATCGTATACAAATGTATACATTCGGACTTTGAGTCTTAAATGCAGAAACACGAATTTGGTCGTGCGTATACAAATGTATACCATACATTTTATATGGAGATTTTGAAAATTTTTTTTTCAAAAAACGATATCTCAGCATCCCGTGGACAAAAAACTAATATTTTCACATTGAATATTTTAATCCAAAAATAATAGTTTTTGATTCAGAGGATGCTGAGATACAGACCTTCAAAGTCTAATTGAAGTCTTAATTATGTTTGAATTTGTAAATGTATGAAAATTTCAAAAAGTAAAAATAGTACAAAATCGCATGGGTTGATTAAAGAGGACTCTTCAACAAATATTAGGGTAAAAAAATTACGGTTTTTGGTCCACGGGATGCTGAGATATCGTTTTTTGAAAAAAAAATTTCAAAATCTCCATATAAAATGTATGGTATACATTTGTATACGCACGACCAAATTCTTGTTTTTGCATAGGTAAAAAGAAATATTTTGTTCTACCAATTTGGAGCTAGGACGTTGAAAATTGGGGTGTATAGTGAGGACCTTCCAATGAAGTAATTGGTGAAGTTTCAAGTTTTCCTAGCTCGAAGGGATCATATTTAAATTAAGACTCAAAGTCCGAATGTATTTGACAAAAAAGAAAAAAAAATCATCATGCGAATGAATGAATTATCATTATTTAATAAGAACTATAAAATGCAATATGAAAATGAACAAGAAGCAGTATATTTTAAAAAACATGAAAATTAAAAATATTTTTTCATTTCTCACATATCACAAAAAAACGTGATAATTAATATCATCAACAATAATTGTACACAGTTGTATTATTATATTTTTGTTTTTCGAAACAAAATATAAATATCCAAAAATGTATACAATCAGCATCAAAACAAAATTTAAAAATATCATATGATATACAAAAACAAATAAAGCATTTATAATGAATATTATAATTATGGGCGTGTTTTTCATTATTCTTTATTTCTTAAATTTACTTTACATGCTTCTTCTTTTCACATTTCTCCTCTTGAAATCTTATACAGCCAATCATATCATGAGCTTATTCGAAGCAAAATTATTCCCCTTTTTATATTATTTTTGCAAACATACAGACATGAAAATTCAAAAATTTGAATTTAACGGCTACAATAAACCTCTATATTTGATGCTTTTTGCTGCAACCAAACAGCATCAAGTATATAGAGGTTTATTGTAGCCGTTAAATTCAAATTTTTGAATTTTCATGTCTGTATGTTTGCAAAAATAATATAAAAAGGGGAATAATTTTGCTTCGAATAAGCTCATGATATGATTGGCTGTATAAGATTTCAAGAGGAGAAATGTGAAAAGAAGAAGCATGTAAAGTAAATTTAAGAAATAAAAAATAATGAAAAACACGCCCATAATTATAATATTCATTATAAATGCTTTATTTGTTTTTGTATACCATATAATATTTTTAAATTTTGTTTTGATTCTTATTGTATACATTTTTGGATATTTAAATTTTGTTTCGAAAAACAAAAATACATAATACAATGAGTATAATGATTGTTGATGATATTAATGATCACGACGATCACGTTGTCTTGTGATATGTATGAAATGAAAAAATATTTTTAATTTTCATGTTTTTTAAAATATTTTGATTATTCAATTTCATATTGAATTTTATAATTCTTATAAAATAATAATAATTTATTTGGGTAATTGGATATAAATTTTACTCTTTTTTATGATTTTTTTCTTTTTTGTCAAATTTCAAGTTTTTTTTTTTTTTTAACCTTAATGACAAATTTCCCATACAAATTATTTTACGTACATAAAATTTGTAAAATATTTTAAAAAAATTTAAAGTAAAATAAAAAAGATATTGTTACCAAATAACATTTTTATGTCATGTATTTTGAAGCACAACCACAATAACATTTCATAAAACTTGCAACAATGATTTTCAATATTCATTCAATAGAAAATAAGTAGAAATTATACCTAACAGTGTAAACTCGATAATTTGAACTAATTTAAACTGACGTTGTTAAAATTTTAGAACAGTTGAAAAAATTGCACACAAAAACAAATTTACACTTTCAACACTATTTTAAACAAAAATACCAAATAGTGTTGTAATAAATTCATTTGTATTTTTAAAAAAATAATTACAAAATTGAATATGACGATTATAAAGTGAATTTTAAATCAGGTGATATGTACATATTTAACTTGTTTTTATTTCATCCTATTTCGAAAAGTATAAATCAGAAAAACCCCTTTACAAAATTACATAACATTATTAGCTAATTTTAGAAATTTAGGCGTTGAAAATAAAGAGGTTCAAATTACTGAGCTTATACTGTATCTATATTTAAGTAAAATCAAAAAATATATAGACAGAAAGAATTCTTATGTAGTATCGACTAAAAATTGTAATTATTAAATTAGACTATAGGACAGTACGGTAAGAGAAGGAAGGAAGTGAAAGCTTTTTTAACTATGCTTTAAAGCGCTTTGAAATTTAAGTTTTGTTTTTAACATGATCAAGATGAATGAAAAATATAAAAAAATTTTACTCTTGTGTGTTAAATAGAATATAAAAAAAATTTCAAATGGTGAAACATATGTGAATAAAATGAGTCACACCGACACCATCAATTACCTTGTTTATGCGAAGCTTTAATTCGCATTAACTCATGCCGTTTTGACTAAATACGGATGCATAAACCAAATTTTAAAACACATTGAAACTTTATTTCGTTTTGAGTGAATACACTATAAAATCCGAATTTAAAACTTCAATGCGTTTTTAAAATGTTTCTTCGTTTTAAGTGAATTGTCATATTTGACCTTTCAAAATGGTGTTGGAACATACTAAACATCAATATGAACTTTTAGAGTAGTATTAGTTTATTACTCAAAACGTTTTAAGTGAGAATGAAATGTTGTACTACGCATAAACACCAATTAAAATGTATTATCTCAAAACGATGTTCAAAACGTTTTATCGTTAATACGTTTTAATTTTTGTGCATAAACAAGGTAATTGTCGTATTCGCATGTACATATGTATTTCTATGCAGAAGTAAAAGCTTTTTTAACAAAACTGAAATATGCTGATGTACATTCAAAGCTATTTCACTAATGGGGTTCCAATGTTGGAACCCCAGAACAAAAATTTTTGTATGAGACATTTTGATACTACATAAGAATTCTTTCTGTCTATATATTTTTTGGTAAAATTAAAGTAAAAAAAAAATTTAAAAAAAAGAAAAAACATTATTTCAAAAAACATTTATACAATTATAATTCATATTGATCTTCTGTCTTTCTCTATCTTCATATAATCGATATGCGTTTTGTAATTTGTATTATTCTTTTTGCGTATTTTCTTAATCCTACCTACTTTTGTTATCTACTTCGAAAATAAACCAAAGTCAGCTGATGTGCATTAGTGTATTCAAAAAAAAAAAACAATAGAAATGAAATTTTTAAGAAAAATACAATTTAAAAAGAACTAGGGTAGAATACCCAGTAACGAGCACTCCGGCAGTAACGAGCCCTTGGCTTTATTTTATTCTATAACTAGGATATTTTTATAAAAATACAGGTGAATATTTGCTATATATTATGTACTTAGAAAAATATATTATCCTTGCAATGCGTGGATGGTTTATCATTACAAACTCTTATTTTAAATATAATTCTAATAAATATAAAGTGCTACTCAAAATGGCATTTTTCTCAACGTTTTCGTTAAGGAGATGAATATTACGTTTTCGTTAAGGAGATGAATATTTATTTCCTTTATATTTTACTAAAAAACAGCGATAAATAGCTAATTTTTTTGAAATTACATTTTAAATTAGTTAAAACTTAATTTCTAGCACTTTGTGACACGTTTATTATTAAAATATTTTATTTTTGGCACTGCTCGTTACTAGCTCTTTTCATGGGCTCGTTACTGGCGAAAAGGGAGCTCGTTACTGGTCTTCACGAATTTTGAGTTTTTTTCATAATTTTAATAACTTTACTGAAATAAAAACATATTTTTTGCGTTAAATTGCAAATCTAGACCCTTCAGAAAATTTATTTTATTCTTGATTGGAATTATTTATCAAATACTTTAACCGTGGTATAAGGAAAAAGTCCAAAATTTTCCTTAAGGGTGCTCGTTACTGGGTATTTTCCCCTATTCATAATTAGTAAACAAAAACTATGGGGAAAATTAATTGTTGTATGAAAAAAACGCTTATAATATTAAATATTTTAGTTTTCTAAAAAAAATTTTCTAGGCGATCCTCAAATAATTTTTATTTTTCATATAGGTAATTATTTTAAATAAATTAATAAAATATTTGAAAAAAAGTAAACAAAAATAATTCATCATTACGAAAAAAACATTCATACAATTATATTTCATATTGATCTTCTGTCTTTCTCTATCTTCAAATAATCGATATGCATTTATAATTTGTATTATTCTTTTTGAACATTTCCTTTTTTCTTACAGTTTACTTCGAAAATAAACAAAACAGCTGATTTGTAGTAGAAAATTCAAATAAAAACGGAAAATATTTAAATTGAGTTCGAATGTTTCAAAAGCTATATTTAAAAATTTTTCGAAGCAAAATATTTATGTATGTTTGCATGTTCTTGATTTTTGAAAGAGCTTGAGATTAATCCTCTATTGTATAAATTGATGCTTTTTGCTGCAACTCATGCCCAAACTTTTATTAATGCACTTGAAAAGCTGTAAATTTACACAATTCATTGATAATAGTTCAAACATTTAAATTCAAACGAGATAATATAATTTTAAAATATTGTTAATACATTTAATTTAAGGATTTAATCTGAGTTCTATCATTTTTTATTTTGCAATGAAACTTTTCTTGTGTACATCACTGAGAACGAAAAATTATCTTTTAATTTTTAGTGCATTTTATTTATAAAAGTTATTTATTTTAAAAGTTTTTTTAATATATTTTATTAGTTTTCCATTTTTGTTATAAATCTATTTTCCTCCTACTTTTTTTTTGAAGAAGGAAAAAGAAAAAAAAAATTAAATAAATCTTATATTAATAAACTAGAAATTCATGTTTTGTCTAATCTATATTTTTCCATGGTTATTCCTGGTAAATAGTTAGATTAAAGTGTTTAGAATTATAATACATAGTTATTAACTTATTAAATAACACAATTTTATTTTTTAAGTTAATTTGATAATTTTATAGGTAACAAAAATGTTCTTGTTATTCATATGAAAGGAAATTATTTTATGAAAAATTCGATTACACTGAAAATTCTTACATATAATGTTTACAGCATTCTTTTGTTTTAACCTCCTCTAATAAAAATTGCATATTAACAAACAATTGTAATAATTGTATTTGATATATGTATGTATATTGTTTTATGCATAAATTTAGCAACAATAATTTTACATATTTTATGTGTATAAATGTATTATTTGTTCTATTAATAATTAATATAAAATATTTGTATTAGAAATTGATGGTAAATATTGATTGATAAGCAAATTTTATATATAAAAAAACGAATTTATTCAATTAAGAATTATTAGCTGTTTTACAGTGAATTCAAGCCTTTTCTTCAACTTTCCTTTGGTGTAAAGAACACTGTAAAGAAATTATCAAAGGGTGTTCAGGTATTGTAGTTGAATACAACAAATTATAACTGCACAGGTATTGTACTTGGACGAACAAATATCTCTGTAGTATTTATTGTTTACTAGCTGAACCCGGTCTGCGTTGCTAGACCTTATTTTTTATTTTTTTTTTTTATTTATTGAAAATAAATTAAATGTTTTTTTTTTCAAGAAAAATATTTATTTTTAAAGTAATTATTCAATTTCAAAAGTCAATTCAATAAGATGTCAGATATAATTTTTTTTTTCGTGCCTACTATTTCTCAAGGGAATATAGTAATATATTAATATACTATGTATTAGCTTTAAATTATTCCTTTAAAAAAAAGTGTTAAAAACCATTCTCATATGTCATTCAATTTTCATTTATAATTTGGTTAAAATCGAATAAGTCGTTTTCAAGTTATACTTCTGCAAACGAACACTCCATTTTTATATATATAGAGATTTGTACTACGAATAATCGTAATATACGGCAATTAAAAACCTTTGCCGAAACATAAAGTTTAGTTGTAAAAAAAAATAAAGGAAGAAAGAAGAAAAAATAAAGAAAGAAAAAAAATTAAAAAGAAAAAAGTTATGAGTATGTCAGTTTAATTAAATTTGAAAGATTCCGTGGAGCGGTGCGGTGGAGCTGGTGGGGGTCTGTGGGGAGATGTCTCCAGTCACCAAACACAGGCAACTATCCTGTTGGTTCCTTTCTTTTTTTCTCATTCCGTTACTTTTGGTGTTTCATTCTTTCACTCTTTTTTGATTATAAATTAACATAGCCGGTCTACGACTATGTTACGGTTTTAATCGCCACCTCGACACAGTGAGTCCGAAGATCCAACGCCAGGCCGAAGCATAAGTAGAAGTTTATTATTCACTTATCAAAATCCTTTTTGAGATCTATAAATACTGCTATAAATAAAACCCATTATCTAAATATTTATTTATTAGATAAAGGGTTTCATTCATTGCTGACTCTGAACTACTCGCTTCCTGAAATCCGAACTGCTTAGGATTATATCCTCCAATTATATGTGAACTTCCTTATCATTTTATCTAAGACTTTCTCATATACGTTCGATACATTACTCAATAACGCTATTGGTCTGTAGTTACTAATGTCTTTCTGATCGCCTGCTTTTTATATGGGAATTATTATTGTCTCCTTTAAGGTATCTGGGTATATACCTGTTTCAAGTGTTTTATTTGTTTCATTCGCCAGCGGAATTTTTATGTCCTCAACAATTGCTTGTAAGTGTTCAACTCGTATGCCATCCTTCCCTGGTGCAGAATATTTTTTAAACTTTTGATGATTAAACATTTCTTCTGAATCAGTTGGCTCTAAAAACATTAGCAGCGAGAACAAGAAGCAGACTTTATTGTACGAGAGAAATATACACAGTTGGGGAAAAACAGAATCGTGGTTTCTTTTTAGGTTTATTTAAAAAAATAAGTAGCAAAGTTTCTGAACAATTTCAACCAATGCTTTCTCTTTTTTCATACCATTTTTGTATGCAAAAATGTTTTGTTATACAAAAATGGGTAATTTTGAATTTCATTTATTATTTTCTTTTCGATTTTATTTTATTTGAAAACGATCGAAGAACTGCATTATTATCGTTAATGCAGTGTTTTCGAAATCAGATTGTTAAGAACCATAACTAATGATTAAGGTATTTTAAATATCTACAATTTAAGTACATATTTTATTCTAAACTATTTAATATAATTGTAAATAAACTAATTTATCGTCCATTTAAACATTTGCTGACCCCGACGTGATAATCATCAGACAATTTTAAACTTTCACTAAATTTTTCAAAAAATTTTTTAAAAATGGAGATTGCAGATTTACAAACAATTTTATCAGAGTAAGACACTAAAGGGTCCGAAATAGATAGGATGTGGACCAACTACAAAAAAGACTATCACTTATCTTCAAAAGAAATTAACACAATTGGAAGAATTGCGGATTAAATTTGCTGCCAATAATGCAAAAATTGAAATTCTGATCAACACCCATTTGAGTTATATTTTAAAAATCAATATTTTGAACAAGGTACAATAATATAAGTTAAAAGAATTTGAATTTAAACCCCTTTTTAATTTTGAATCTTACTTTATTGTTAAATCGCAGCGGATGCGCGTGTTATATTAAAAAATGCAAGAATGCATTTTACCAATATTTGGTTATTGGTATTTAATTGTTCAGTCGATTGACCGGATACGCGTGTTAGTATATGCTGTGTTAACTCCTCCCTCCTTAAAGACCATCGTCTCGAGGGTCAGAAGTTTAGGGATATGGGTTGTAGCGTCTGTGCGTCTGTTTTCACGTATGTCGTTGTCTGGGGAAGTACTGTAATCGTTTGTTTTTTGTTTCTAAATAATTTTAGTAGTAAAAGAGAGACGATAATTATTATGATTATTATTAGTCCAATGTCTACACTGAATCCTAGTTTGTATTGGGGAAATAACTTTTCTAACTTTTCTACATTGTTTAGATGGAGGCTATGTAGAAGTTTCAGGTCCAATCAGGTATATGCTTCTGTTATGTTGGGATGAAGTGTTGGAGATAGGATTTGGGATGTCCGTATTTCTTGTTGATAAACAGTCTGTTAATTCTTAATGTTTCGTTGTGATATTGAAGTAAAAGGTTCCCTCTAGATGTCTTGTTTCATTTTTGTAGTGCAGTTCACCTTTAAAGTTATTCAGGAAAATTGTGTTAGTATATGCTGTGTTAACTTATATAATAATTTTAAAACCAACATTGAACTGCTTATGTCCACCACCAAATACAACCACCCGTCTGCTGCGCAAGAAAACCAACCAAAGCCAGTATCTCTGGCAGTCTAAACATCTTCAACACAAAAAAAAAATGTGCCATTAGGAACAGCCACAGTAATTGTTGTTCCTCCAAATGAAAACCAAATTTTGTTCAAGGCCATATCAGACTCCGAGTAATAGCAGGGATATGTACCTAAAAGTATGCAATTTTTTTCTCTAAACGACGTCACCGCTTAAAGTATGCAAAAATATGTGAACACAACCTGGAAATATGCAAAGTTTGTTGTGAAAATAACCCAGAAGAATGCAAAAGTATCGGCTCTGGCCCAGCTCAATGACATCATCATCAGACCTTGAACTATAGAAAAAAACCGCGTGTATACTTTGTCAGTGCTAATCATGTTGAGACATGTTTGTTTGAGTTTGTTGTTGTTTATGTTATTTTTAATTAACAATGAAAACATACTTACCACATTCTCAGAACCCGGATTTGAACGCGAGACCTGCAGAGTTTTAGTGTAACTCTCTCCCAACTGAGCTATTCTGACGATTGTTTGTAATTGTATTAAATGATGATATAATGTGTTTTTGTTATAGGAATTTCATCAAGTTGTGAAATTCTAGGTGTAAATGCAAACTTATTCACTTTATTATAATTTTTAAACAGTAAAAAAAAACGTGGGTGATACGATTTTTGACTATAAATGGAGACGATTTTTTCAAACGGCATCAGTTTGTCGTGGAATTTTTAAGTGATTTAATTAATCTTTCTTTTAAAGTTTGTAAAATGAGTGAAGTACAGAAACCTGAAAAAGTAAGTTCAAAACAAACACTGAAGACATCAAAAGCAGTTAAACGGAAACAGGAGGATAAACTTGTTAGAGATGAACTACCTAACAAAGTATTTGCTTCTGAGTTAGATGAGTTGAAATCATTCCGAAGCATTATATACTTAAACATGGGAAACATGGTAAAAAAGCATCCGTATAAAATTATAAAGTGCAGTAAAGGTTAACACAAAATTTGGTGATCGAATTTTGCTTGAGTTAGAAGGAAATCAACGTCTCAATTTGCCTGAAAAGTATAATAAATTATCAGGTTTGAACAAGGGAAAATATCACTTAATCAACTATGGTCAAGTAGGAAAATCTTACAGTATAGACTTTAGTGAATTTCAAGAACAACAACTAACACAAATAACAAAAAATGAACAGCAACAACCTATATAATATTCAACAGAAACGGAGTCTAATATGAATTATGATGAATATGCACAACAATTTAATATAAGTTTACCCAGCTTTTATAATACTGTAATATAAAATAAATACATATATATAAATAATTAATAGAAAAACCATTTTTTTAAATGAAAATTCTGTGTTTTTATTTATTAACTAATAATCAGCAAAATAATTATAATAAATTGTTCCACGAAATTCATCTATAGGTTAAATAGCTTTAGAGCTCTTTAGTTCTATCCGCTTTTTCTCGTTGTTTTTCTTCGATTAAATCACATTCACAAATATTATTCTCATTATCTTCAGAACCAGAACATCCCAGATAATGGCCATTAGATGTAAGTTCTTCACTTTTGTTGTTATTTAAATATTTTCGTACATTTTCAATTTCTTTTTTGTTAAAAATAACTTCTCCATATGATTCTGTACAAAAAAATGTATCGAATTCTATTATATCCAGAGATCCTTCTTCTAAATAACCAATCAATTTCTTATAAAATTTCAATAATTTTTCAAATTCATTTTTAAATTTGATGACCTGATTTTGTCTATAAGTACAAATACATGTATCTGGTCCGGTAGTTGTATCATCTTTAGCCCAACAACAATCAACGTAATGAGATCCATGAATTGATGTGATTACATATTTCCATTTTTTCATATTGTATATATTTTCGATAGTAGAGAAGAGTTCTTCTATCTTCGTCTGATAAATAATCTGTGTAAAACTAACTTTCAAAGTTCATCTTTATATTTTGAATAATGGTGTCAATAATTTTAAGCATGAGTTGACTTTTATTAATTACTATTTGTGAAATACATATTCATTTTTATATGTATATTTGTATGTGATATTGCGAGCATCAATATACTCGAGATCGGTTCTGTAGTTTGTATAGTTTCTGTTTATTTCATAAAATAAAAATTGTTGTTGGTAAACACCAAATACATATGTAAACAATAAAACAAAATATGGTCCATATTTGTAATCAATATCATCTTCTTCTAATTTCATTTCTTTCAAAAATCGATTCGATGAATTTGAAAATGTTTTAATATCCGGATAATGAGTTTTATCAACTATTTTTTTCAAAGGTTGCGTAATTGGTTTAAAAACACTTTCTAAATGTATTTCTTCTTCTGTTTTACCAGTTTTTAAAGCTTGATATTTCTTACGAATAATATTTCTTGTTTTTATAATATTCTTAATTAACTCGCTTTTCATAATGACGTTTCAAAAGGACACAGCTTAAACAGGTCCAAAAACAGCTCTAAAACAGCTTAAACAGGTCCAAAAACAGCTCTAAAACAGCTTAAACAGGTCCAAAAACAGCTCTGAAACAGTTTAAATAGGTCCAAAAACAGCTCTAAAACAGCCTTAACAGATCCAAAAACAGCTCTAAAACAGCTTAAACAGGTTCAAAAACAGCTTTGAAACAGCTTAAACAGGTCTTTGAACAGCTTTGAAACAGCTCAAACAGCTCGGTAGTTAGAATAATAATGATATAGCCAACTCATACGCTCGTATATATATTTATAATAATATAAAAGTATCAAATTTTTTTCTGTATCGTCCGCATTCTAATAAACTGTTTTTGTTTATTATTAAAAATCCGTAATAATCAACACATTTTGAATTTTTCATATGACATGTCTGTATTGACGTGATCATTATAAATTATAAATATGCTTTAAATTCATCTCATTTTCTTTAAAAATTACAATAAAGTTTGAGTTATCACGTATCAAGTGTTTTGGAATATGTATACATATAATATAAAATAGAGTTTCGTTTAGCCAGTTATCCTGACATTATTTCAGTATTCTCAGAAAATCTTTTTATCAACCAAAATGGGTTGATTATTACGGATTTTTAATAATAAACAAAGACAGTTTATTAGAATGCGGACGATACAGAAAAAAATTTGATACTTTTATATTATTATAAATATATATACGAGCGTATGAATTGGCTATGTTTAAAGACCTGTTTAAGCTATTTAAAGACCTGTGTAAGCTGTTTCAGAACTGTTTTCAGGAGCTTTTACGAAAAAGAAATAATTAAAATCAAGAAACAAAGAAACAAAGTTTTTATAAAATGGCTAGGATAATCCAATCAGCATAATTCACGGATAGAAGTGAAGGAAAAATTTTTTTTTAAAAGAAAATTTATTTTATATAAAATACTATATTTAAACTTAAAATTAAATATTTAAATAAAATTTAAAATCTATTAACTGCCACATGCAGCGAGTAACAATTCTTAAAACATAAACTACAGAAAAAATGATTATTTCAAATAAATTATGTAAATCTTCATACTCTACAAATTCCAAAACTTGCGTCTCAGTCACAAGCATATTTGGTTCTGTAGGTATAAAACATCTATTTTCTTCATCATCTGTGCAAAAATACATTTTGTCATTTGCAATAGCTCTTTTATTGCAAACAGCTTCCATATGGATAAAGAACACACCATCTTTTGGTAAACTCCTTAGCCATTATGATTATTGAATTAAAAAATGCAAGAAATTGTTTTGAAAATATTTTTTTAATAAATCTTTTTCTATTTTATTATATATGTGTTCATTTTTTATTTTTTTTATTTATTTACATATTTTTTTTTTTTTTTTTTTTTAGTTTTCTTATTCTAAACTTATTCTAAAATGACCCCATGCATATAACACCATCTTCTCTAATATATCTCTTATCATCTATATAACTTAAAGCTACTTTATTTATAGTTTGAGTATAAATTTTATGAATATAAGATCTAAATACTAACATATTACCATAAAATAATTGTTTTTTATACAAATAGTATCAATAATTTTCTAAACTTTAATTATCTACAGCTGTTTTTTTAACACCTTTAGCTTTTTTTATTAATGTACTACATATTCTCTACGTCTATTGAATACATTTTTGATTTAAGACCCATGAACTCTTTCATTACCTGACCATTGTTCTCATCTTTCATTAAACCTAATACTTTTTTGTTTTTAAGTGGTATATTATAAGGGTTATCAGGTAAGTATTCGGAAGTATCAAATTTGTAATCAATATCATTTTAAATATCGCTATAGAAATCTTCAGTTTCTATTGAGTATATAAAGGAATCTGTATCCATGTAAGCAAGAAGTACTTTTTCATTATACTTGGGTTTTATATAATCATAGTGAAAGTCGTACATCTTCCACTTTGATAGCTCTAATACAACGAAACCCAGGTATATTGGTTTATTATAGTATGTTTGAACTCTCTCAAGTTGTATAGCTGACATATTTTCTGTAAATTGAGCTAAACTATGGAAATTAGGTTTATCTATTAAAGCCCTAGCACCTAAATATCTACCACAACTTTCCCAGTCAGTAACGATTTTGACATCTTTTCGTTTGTCAACATTTTCCATCGTTTTACCGTATACAGCATTATTCAACAACTTGAAAAAGTTCTTTTCAAAAGTATTTTTTGCAAGAGTACGATAGTGAGTGTTTAAATCAATATATTTTTTCAACCAACATGATTGTTTGAACTGTAGTGCTCTGTGAATTTTAAATAATTTCAAACCATGTTTTAAACATTGCTGAAGATTTTTATAGTGAATTATATAATTCTTTTTTACTGTTAAATCTGTAATTAGTTTGTTGAATTTTGACCCCGGACTTTTTTTATTTTGAGCGCAAAACGGTAAATCATTGTGTAGATCGTGAAGAGATTCAGGATATTCTAAATCTACTTCTAAAATATAACCCGTATCTGAGTTATCTGTAATATTAAGAATATTTATATCTTCAATGTTTTCTACTCATTGAAAATCAGAATATGGCAAAGGTTGTGATATAGCCCAACTGTATAAATTATTTGCATCAACATACATTAAATATGAAGATGGTTTATTTTCATCGAAATTACTCATATACTTGTTATTCGCTGAAGAATGTCTATGTGAACATTGAGTAATTCTACCACGGATACCTTTTTTAATAAAATTATACATATTTATATCGGTGAATAATTCGAGATTTATTTCGGTATATTTTAACATCGCGTCCCATGATAACCCCGGAGTTGTATAGTACTGACAGGGATCCAGCGTATAAATATTTCTACAAACTTTTCTGAAATTTTCGAATACATCTGTTAAAAGTAATACATCTGTTTTTAAATATAACTCTAAATAATCCCAAATGTTTTTACAATCAAATTTTTCCCAAACTTTCTTAGCATGAATGTAATCTTTATTAGAACATTTACTATTTGTTAATTTGCTATCAAAATGTTTTTGTGCAGGTAAACACGTTTCATCTAAACGTTCAAAAGAATTAATGTATTCGTATGGAAATACTCCTTTACGTGTTAATAAATTGAAATTTTCTTCTTCTTGATATAAAGACTTTACAGTTTTCAAATCTTCCGGAGATAGATTTCCTACTAATGAATCTAGACTAGATTGCATAAATCTTACGGAATCTAGAAATCTAAGTTCAATAGTATCAGTTTCATTAACGAAAATTCGTTTTGAAGGTGATACATATAGTTCTTTATGTAATGGAATTAAATTCATATCACAATCAATATTTGCTAATTCTGTAACAAATAAGTGGCAGTCATAACCAGAAAAATTGTGAAAGAAAATTGGGAAAAACTTTGGGACTTGATAGATAGATAGATAGATAGTATTTGGGCTATTCGGTGTACCTCGACCTAACAAGATCTTTTGTGCCGCCCTTACTTCTCAAAGATTTAGGCTTTTAATGAATCCTAAGACTTTATGAGAAGGTGCACACCAAATTTCTTCCGGTTTAAGGAAAACCTGCTCCATGTGTCGCACCCTTTTAGAGGCCAGCGCCTCACATTCACATAGAATGTGTTTTGAGGTCTCCTTGGCCTCCTTGCAGAATCTGCATTTGTCATCCTCTTCTAGCCCAATCCTACTTAAATGGTAATTAAGTGGACAGTGCCCGGTGAGAAGACCTGTAATGATTCTTAACTCATTCCTATTGAGGTTGAGTAGTTTTTTAGAAATGTTAGCTGAAGGTTTAATAAATTCCTTCGCTTGCTGATTTCCGGGAGTTTTTTCCCAGTGTGAGATACATTTCTTCATCTCCCATTTCTTAACATTGTTTTTTGTGTGGCTTTTTGATAGTCCACAGAAGGGTTCTGGTCCGAGGAAAATTGAGTTGGCACCTTTCCTAGCCAAGGAGTCCGCCAGCTCGTTACCTCTGATACCTTCATGACCTGGGACCCACATAAGGTAGACTTTGTTTGTTTTGGCAAGCCTTTTAACAGTCGTTAGGCAATCACATACTAGCCTCGATACAATTTTATGTGAATTGAGGGCTTTTAGTGCTGCCTGACTGTCTGAAATTATGTAAACTGTGGCTCTATTGAAGCCTTTTTTAAGGCATTCGGTAGCACACATGTCTATGGCATGGATTTCAGCTTGAAAGACCGATGAGAGTTTACCCAGGGATTTGAAGAGGCTTCTTTTTGGGCCTGCTACCCCTGCTCCCACTCCCGACTCGGTTTTCGAGCCATCTGTATACCATATAGAGGCTCCTTCTTCAAAGGTTATTTTGTTATCGCGCCAAGATTCACGATCCGGAAATATTACTTTGAACGGCTTCTCAAAGTTTAGTATTGTTTCCATCTCGTCAGTCACTTGACTGATTTGGTAGTTCTTAAATTCTTCAAGAATTTTAAGATTGTGTGTGAGATTACCCGGTTTGAGTTCTCTCTTTCTCTGAAATTTTAAGGCCCAGTTAAGTGCCTCTTTCCTAATTTGTATGTTAAGAGGAGGCAGATTGAGCATGGCTTCTAATGCTGCCGTTGAAGTAGTTCTTAGAGCTCCTGTGATACTGAGACACGCTAGTCTCTGTATTTTATTGAGTCTATTTTGAACCGTTTTTTGTTTTGTCTTTGGCCACCATATGGCTGACGCATATGTGAGTATGGGTCTTATGATGGCCGTGTATGACCAATAAACCATCTTTGGTTTTAGTCCCCATGTTTTGCCAAAGAGTCTGTTGCAGTTCCAAAGGGCAAGGGTGGCTCTTTCAATGGACTTGTTAATTTGTTTGTTCCAGGTGAGTTTGCTGTCTAGAATGACTCCTAGATATTTGACTTCATCTGAGAATTCTATTTGTGTTCCTTTTAGGGAAGGTTTTCTTAATTGTGTTTTCCTTCTTCTAGTGAAGGGTACAATGGTAGTTTTGTGAGGATTTATGGATAAATTTTCCTCATGGCACCAATTGTTAATAAAATTTAGTGCTTTTTGTAGTTGCCTAGATATTGTTTCATCATCTATGCCTCTAACCGTTATTACCAGGTCGTCTGCGTAACCTTGTGCTTCGAATCCTAGAGAATCAAGCTTGTATAGGAGGTCATCAATGACTATAGACCATAACAAAGGTGATAGAACCCCTCCTTGAGGGCAACCTTTGACGGCTTTGATCGTCATTGATTTATCTCCCAATGTAGCTTCGATTTCTCTTTGACTCAGCATTGCTTTGATCCAGTTAGTTGTTGGGAGTTCACATCCTTTATTTAGGGTAGCCCTCGCAATTGATTCAAATGAGGTGTTATCAAATGCTCCCTCAATGTCGATAAATGCGCTTAAAGCAATTTCTTTTGTGTCCATAGCTCTGTTTAGCTTGTAAACTAAGCTATGGAGAGCAGTTATGGTGGATTTACCTGCTTGATATGCGTGTTGATTAACATTTAGAGGCTTTTTTACAAGAACGCTATCTCTAATATGTTGATCAATTATTTTCTCCATCGTCTTTAGGAGAAAGGATGTTAAACTAATTGGTCTATATGACTTTGGCTGGGCATCGGGTCTTTTGCCCGCTTTGGTTTTGAAGATTACTTTCGTTTTTCTCCACAGTTTGGGAATGTAACCTAGTCTAAAGCTTGCTTTAAACAAGTTAGTTAGGTTCAATGAGATCCGTTCAGCTCCTTTTTGCAGGAGTGCTGGATAGATCCCATCGCCCCCTGGCGCTTTGTATGGTTTAAAGCTATTTATCGCCCATAAGACTTTTTCTTTTGTAAAAATTTTGTTAGCTAGACTATGTGTTCTATTTGAAACCCTTGTATGTGTTTCTTGTAGAACAATCTCGCTCACTGTGTTTTCTGAACCTGGGAAGTGTGTGCTTAGTAATAGTTCTAAGGTTTCCTCCTGGTTCAGAGTATATTCCCCATTAGGTTTTTCTAGTAAACCTATTCCGTTGGAGTGTACTTTTGAGAGAACTTTGTGAAGTCTTGCTGTTTGAGGTAACTCTGTAACCCTTTCACAGAAGCTTCTCCAAGTTTTCCTTTTTGATTTTCTTAACTCTTTGTTGTATACCGTTAAAGCTTTTTTGTACTCAGACCACTCTCCAGTACGTTTAGCTTTATTGAATAGTCTTCTGATTGACGACTTTAGTCTGCTTAGCTCCCGATTCCACCAGGGAACATCTCTTGCGATTTGCTTTGGTTTTATCGGGCAGCTGTCATTAAATGAACTTTGCAGAGAATGTTGTAGTCTAGCCGCTGCTAGATCTAGTTCATCCCTGGTATCTATTATATGCTCCTGATCTATGCGATACCTCAGGAGTTCGTCATATAAAGTCCAGTTAGTACATTTGGGGTTTTGATTGAATTGGATGCGCGAAATGTTGGCTTTTATGTCGAATCTAATGTGCATATGATCCGACATAGAAGTCTCATCCGACACATGCCAATCAACAATTTTATCACAGATATTTGGTGTAGACAGGGTTAGGTCAAGGACTTCCTGCCTAATGATATTTCTGAAGGTGGGTTTGTTGCCTACGTTATTAACTATAATGTTGTTACAATTAATATATTCTAAAAGGCACTCACCTCTTTTGTTGGTGTCTGAGCTTCCCCATAAGATATGATGAGCATTCGCATCACAGCTCAGAATCAGCTGGGTGTTGTTCTCCCTGCAGTACTGTACTAGTTTGTCTGTTGAGCTGGGTGGAGGTTCTGCTTCTGTAATGTCGAAGTAAGCGGAGGCTATTATAGCCTTTTGCTTACCCGACTGTGTGGGCACGCACCTCCAATAGTACTGCAACCAGGTCTTGTGAAATGAATCCTGGAATTGGGGAGAAGTTTATTGTGTTTTTTATCAACAAGGCTGTTCTGGGCCTGTTTGATTTATTATCGTAAATTAACTTACAATTTGGTGTGTTGAGTCCTTTAATTTGTCCTCTCAATGTCCATGGTTCTTGTATTAGTCCCATGTCCATGTTGTCCTTGATAAACCTTCGGCAAAGCACGTCAGATGCAGCTTTGGAATGGTGAAGGTTTATCTGTAGGCATTTAATATTGGTAGTCATCTAGGATTTGCCTTGATCGGAGTTAGGACTTTCGTCCTTTGCCCCTTTCTTGGGTTTTCCTTGATGTTTACCATTGTCTTTGGCTGCTATTTTCACCTTTTTTGCAGAAGCTTTGGAGGTTGAAGCGGCCGGTTCTGTGAGGACTTTGGTGCCCTCACGTTTTTCCTGCTTTTTCTTCCCTCCTTCACCCCTGCGACGAAGTCTGACTTCACCGAACTTAAAGCTCACTTTGAAGTCATTCTTCTTTAAGGCTTCAATAGACTTATGGTCCACGGACAGAGTGATCAAAGCGGACGTTTTTTCATTGGCTCTTCTAATGATTCGCCAATCATCCACGTTGTATTCATTCTGTCCTTTGATGAGTCCTAGAATGTCCTCATTCTTGTCTTTTGCACTGTTAGGGAAGTGACCAACCAGTATTTGGGTACGAGGAATATCTTTTTCCTCGACCATCACCAGGTTTGCCCCTTCCCATGGCTTCAAGTCTACAATGAGCTCTTGAATCCATTTTTTAGTGCTTTCATTGGCGCACCTTAACACTAACCACCCAGGTTTGAAGGTGGCACCAAGGAATTTTGGTTTTATAGGATTGTCTTTTAGCTTAATTATCCTTTTCAGAATTTGCTCTTGGATGGCACTCATTTGCTCAGTTGTCAAGAGCGTTTCTGGAAAGGATTTCGCCAAGATTCCTATTTGTATGCTTTCTACAGCTTGTTTAAAACTTACTGTAGAAGGCATATCTTTTTCTTTTTCCAGTGAGGTAATCTCGATTTTCTGAGGTTGTTTGGCTTTTTTGGAACCAGAAGCCTCAGAAGTTGAGTCGTCAGAGCGACCTCTCTTGAGATTATCTCCCGTTTTTTTTGGAAAGGGTTGAAGAGCCTGCAAACGTGCCTCGTCAATGCCTAGGCCTTGTTGCAGCAGCTTCTTCATCCTTTTCCTACCTGCTCCACTGAGTTTTATCCTCTTATCAGAGTCTTTGAGCTTCAACTTCTGTAATGAAGTTTCAACTTCAGCCTCTTGATTTAGGACAGACTCAGCGTCGCTATCTAGTGACAATGATACGTTTGTTATCGTGTCATTGTCACTGTCACAAGATTCGCTCAAGCTATATAAGCTTTTAGCTTCTCTTATGACTTTGTCAACCAGAGGAATGGTTTCCTTGGTTGAGGTTTGAGAAGTTGATGCTTTTAGAGGTGCATCACCCTCGTTTTTTTGTTTTTTTTCAATTTTACTCATACGTGTTCCCACGAGTATTAGGGAAAGAAACAGTCACCCAAGGCAGAGCCCTTGTACCTTGAGAAGGCTTTTATTGAAACTGGAGGTCGCCTGGTATCCAGAGTTCGCATATTAGCGACTAGGCTAGCCACGCATCCCTGGGCATATGCTGTTCCACCCTTGGATTGGATGCCCAGGCTACTGTTGGCCAGATCTTCAGCAGAGACATGACCGTACTGAAGATCTGTTACCAGTGGCACCACGAGGAGGTCGTAGCCGGACTTCCGACAATTCAATAGTTACGGCATGCTCCATCGGTCTTGTACGATTTCGCATGTTTATCCCCCTATTGAAAGGTCAGCAGCCACCTTGGGACTTGATATCGCAAATTACATTCATCATGCGCTGGACCCCTGTACTTTCCTGTTAAGTAACAATGGTCGGCTACTCTTACATTACCTAAATATTCCTAAATATTATGAATATCTAATATATCTTCAACCAATAATTGTAAAAATTTGGTTGGTGAGTCCTTTCCTTTATAAACTCTTAGTTTATTCAAGCTATCGTCATATGAACACTTGATGTAGTATGAGAATGCGCAAGGAACGTGTTGTTGTATATTTGTTGTAGAAGAAATATCTGGATTTGAAAGACACGTATCTAATCCTTGTAAAATACATTCAAAGTCTTCATATACAACAAATGGGACCTCTAACTGACGTTCATATTTCTTAAATTTCAATTCATTTTTTTCTGGTGCTGGCATAAGTGTTACAATCTTACTGCATTCATTTTTATGTATATTATACACCTCTTCAGTATAAAAATGCTGTAAACATCCATTACACAGAAATATTTGATGTTCGTTTCGTGTTATTTGACTTTTTATTAATCTAGATATGTTTTTGATCCACACATAATGATTCTTTTCTCCATCTTGAACCAGCAGTAAGTTTATTTGAATGTATTTTTCATCCTTTGTACAGTAATACGGTCCCACTATTTCACATGTATTAAACTGCATTTTCACGCAACCGTATACATTTATACTAATTTTTGGCTTAATATCTTCAAACTTTGCTATATCTGACACCTTTATTGGAAATTCTAGATCATCAAATTCTAATACTATATTGTTTTCTAGAAGAATTGTATTTGCAGCAATATTTTCTATATTATATGATGAAATTCTATCAGAATTCTTTTCTACAGGATCTAGAGCTGAAATAATTGCCCATTTAAAGCAGTATTTTTAACATTAATGCAAGCATATTTACGCGCTATTGATGTTGGTAATGGTAAATACTGAGGACCTCTTATTGGTTTGTACTGATTGATGTTAATTTCAAGATGGATTAATTATTCTTATAAGAGTCCAGCCACTATCTCGTTCTTGAAACTCTTGCATTTTTGTGTGAATTTTATCAATCATATCTTCGTACGCAGACGATAACTCGGTTTCATTTCTAACAATTATCATTTTTGATTGAAATGATTTAACTGAAGTTGTAATTTCATCATTATCATCATTTTCTTTGTTACTTTCATATACTATTCTGCAAATAGTTCTATGTTGAATTTAAAAGATGAGTATTTAACCAATTGTTTATTCAATGTTTCGAGAATCATATCCTTTTTCATTTTTAAAAACTTAAGAGGATCTAGATTTCCTTCATCCTTATTTTCATGCATAAGTGTTTCAATTCGTTCGTGAGAGCTACTTTTCACTACACTCAATTGATCATTGATTGGTTCGGCTGCTTTCATTTTATGTATATTTGTTCTTAGATGTTAACTCCAGTCCTTGATTGAAATTTCTTTATTACATGTTTGACTTAAAATTATGAAAATAAAATAAAAAAGAATGGAATTTGTAATTGTTTATTTAAAACGGAATTCGCATTTATTTATTTTAGAATGGAATTTGCAAGCCTGGCAAAAATGTACTTCGCATATGTCAGTAATTAAATAAATTGCGCGTGGTAGTAAGAAAGCATTGATTGAAAAGTTTATTAGTAAAAAGCATTGACTGAAAAATTGCGCGTGGTACTTATAAAAATATTTAAAATAATTGTGAAATTAGAAGAATAAAAGAATGAGATTATTAATATGCGTTGTTGCTGCTGACTTGATCTATAAAATATTATGCGAAGGGTGAAAGAATATAAAGATGATGGTTACTATATGTGACTTTATACGGCATTCATACATATATGTACATATAATCACAATCACATAAAAATTATTCATTATCACCCAGTATGCAATTTGGAAGATAATCTTCCGGACGAAAAGAAAGCGATATCTTCCATGCGATATTTTTATCGTCTTTTTCTCGTATTTTTATTGCTTAAGCGATATTATATGGACGAGAAAAATGCGATATGAATTCAATTCGTCTTGCTGATAATAGGAAGAAGCGGAAGATATGTATCTTTCTTTTCCCTTCCTTCGGATAAAAGAGCAATAAAGTAGTATCGCGGGTATGTAAAAAAGACGATAAATGTTACTTTCATCTTCTTTACGATGAATTGGCGACAAATATACCTTCCTTTCTTCTTCAGACGACAGGTAAGCGATAACGTGGTATATATACCTACCTACTATATTTTGAAAATAATATAAAAATCAAAATTTGGTCATTTCCTTTTAAATCGTTGAAGTTAAAGTTTCAAAATTTATAGTGCAAATTTGTAAAAATAAATTACAAAATTATTTTAGAAATCTATAAATATGATATATTAAATCAGGATAAACATAAATTCAAGGTAAGTGAAATATTTATTTAATAGCTTCAAAAATTTTTCAATTCGCTTTTTTATCTTCCTAGCGATTCGAATTCTTATCTTCTACTCGTTTCTTCTAAATCTCTTCTTGACGTATCGCCGGCGATAACCATCTTCTCCCGACGGGAGTGACTTCCGCGATAAGAATACGATATCGTGGAAGCTAGAGATATCTTCCGAGGCGAATCGTATTCCATATCGCGGAAGATAGGAATTGTTTATTAAGGAACAGCATTAGATATTTTTTAATGTAAAAGAAAATAAAATAACATGCCTGTTGATTTTGATCTCCTGATCCATTACAGATAAAATTTTCATATTTCCTAATGGAAAAAATTTCTGGATATGAAAATTTACGAAAATGTAAAAATTAATTTTTAAAATTATTTTTAAAATTTGAAATAACAAATACATATTTATCTTAAATACTATATTTTGAGGGTACATAAACAGCAAATATATACCATATGTACATATTGAAGAAACAGGTATAATTTTTTGTTTGAAACTAGAAAATAAATTTACAAGTTGAATACTTTTTATAAATATTTTTATGCGTATATTTTGGCTCGTGTTGAATTTACAGTATATTTCAATATATGCATTAAAAAAAATTGTTAGAACGATCCAAATGGGAATTAGGTGTGTGTATAAGTTAATAAATTTTACTTTATTGATAATAAAAAAAAAAACAGGTTTCTAACTTTAAAAATTTATAATTTTATTTTTCCAACTTGTTCCTCTGAATTCTAGATTACAATTTACAATTAACTTCTTACATTCTATTCTAAATTCAAAAGTTAAAAATTTCAAAAATTCTTATTATCAAAAATATAAATTTTCTCATAATTAAAATTGTTAATTCCCATGAATATTTCTAGACGCAACATCAGCAAAAATTGTGGGAAAGGAAATTGCAACGTGACTTTGGGTGAAGAAAAAAATGTGTTGCTAAATATGTTGCGTGGATTAACTCTTCCCCTCTTAAATACGGATGTCCTCATTCGTTTTTTTTCTTAAAAAAAGGATGTGTCATAAAATTTTATTCTTTTAGGCACTGGAATGGTTGCTGTTGGTATGTTGATACTGTTTTTTTGATCTTCATCTTTCTTCCTAGTTTCGGTATTTTCTACAGCTATTGATGAAATTGGTTGTGGATCTACTGTTGGTGTAATTTCTCTTGTATTATTAATAATCTTTAATGTTCTTATATTTTTGCACTTAAGCACTACATAGGTGGTGAAGAACAACATTCCAAATGAGATGAAACTAAAATTCATGTATTGATGAATTGTTTTATCCATTCGCAGCAGCTCGACCTGATTTGTATTATTAATATGAATCTGTTTAAGCATTTGTAAGGAAAGAAATTCCTTAAATTGTTTTTCGTCTGGTGTTGGTTGCAAAATAGCCGGAAGAATTTTTGTTGAGGATTTTTCCTTAGAAATAAAGTTTCTGTCGTTGATGGTTATCGATGAGTTGTGAAATTTTACCAGATAAGTACCATTCAAGTGATGAATTTCATTTTCTATGGTCACATTTCCGTTGAATTGATTTAACAATATAACACCTTCGGATATTTCTTCGATTGCAGGAATATGTTGATTGTTGATCTTATTACATTTTGAACTAAGTAATTTGGGTAAACAAGTCGAATTGCTAATATCTAAAATATCTGTACGATTGCAAATTGATAAATAATTTATTGTTTTACATTTATTAACAATTCCAAAAATTTTACTTTTATTTTTAAAAATATTTTCATATTGTATTTCATTTATTTTGTCATTCTTTTTTATCGGTTTTATTAAAAATTTTTCATAAATTTCATGAGTGGTCATTGGAATAAAAACAATATAAAGTAAACATGAACTATTGGTTATAATTTGTATATTTGCAAAATCTAACGCTTCTTCTGTTGTGGAATACGGTAAATTTTCGTTCTCTAATTTTTGAATAGCTAATTTTATTTCTGTATCTGATAAGATTAATGAATTTATGATACCTAACCTTGCCCAATGTATCGCATATTTGATGTTTATTAATTCTCCTTTAATTAATTTTAACTTATATTGGATGTTCAAAATTAATTGATCATTGATTGTATTTTCTTTATTTATTGAGTTAATTATTTGATTTGCCATCTTTGTTATATTATTAATCCTTTCGTTATATAATTGGTTAATTATGACCTGTTTATTGTTGTTTTCCAAGACATTATTCATTTTTTGTTTTTAATTATTTCGAAATCATCATGATCAGGGTTTCCAGCTATCCACTTCCATGCGCTACCTATAAAGTTTAATGATCTCTTGTTCCTATGGGGTTGTAAGCTTTCTAATAAGGACTGAATTTGTATTAACTCGTGGTTGAGGTATGGATAGAAGGGATGTTTGATCGTTATTTGGTCATTGAAAGTTTTATTCATAGTTTCTATAAATTTACGATAATTTTCTAATTCAATGACGTGGATTAATTTAAAATTACCATCTTGAATTTTTGCTATGCCAGTGCTTATGGAAATAATTTGAGAATTCGAGTAGTCCAGTATTTGAAATTCGCAGAGTACAGTGCATAGCGCACTCCTGAAAATAGAATAGAGATAAAGGAAAAATAGTATTTTAGTTTCTAATATTACTTTTATGGATAGTTTTGCCTGATTTTGTAATAACTACGGTATTTTTATTTTCTTTGGCTACCTCTGGTTTGTACCTGACTGTAAGTTTGGATCCTAATCTTTTGTTGTGTTTCACATAAATGATTTGTCCTACCTCGTAATTTTTAATAGGTTTACGTTTCTTATTGTGGAACCTAATATCTTTTTGTTGTTTCTGTTTTAATTTTTCTATGTTGGTTAGTCGAATTTTTTCAAAATCTTCGGGATTAACATTTGGACTACGACCGTAAAATAATTCAACAGGTTTTTTTCCGGTAGTAGAATGGACTGAATGGTTGTACTCGTTGACGGCTCTTTCTAGTAATTCTTCAAAGGATCTTTTTATTCCATCTGAATTGAGACATCTCATAATTTCTGAAAGAGTAGAATGGAATCTTTCGATCTGGCCATTGACTTCACTTTTGTATGGTGGTGATCTGAAGATCTTAATTTTAAGGCCATCTTCCATCATGGAAACAATTAAAGAAAATAGGACTGCTCTAGATTTGATTGGTTTTCCAAATGCAAGTTTGGTAAGCTTATCGATAGCTGTAAGGACTAATTTATTTTGTGTGGAATAGATATCAATGTGCAGGGTATGACCGGAATAATTTGGAATAGGGGTAGGAGATATAATTTGGTTATTAGGGTGCCTATCGTATTTGTTTTCTTTGCAGGTGATACATTGCTTCACATGGGATTTAATTTTTTTTGACATTTTGGGAAAAAAATATTTTTCTAAAATTTGAATTCTGTTTTCTTCTGAGTTACGATGAGCTCGTTTATGAACAGATGCTGTTAGGTCCTGTTGTTCAGCTTCGTTTATAATGTCTTCAACCTTTAGTTGTGTGAAACGAATTTTATATTTTGGAAATGAAAGGGGTAAATTTCTTGAATTCTGCCCATGATAAATTCTTCGGTTTTTAGCCCATTGATAGTATTAGGATTGAGGTATCGTTTAAAAATGTCAATAATATCTGCGTTTGAATAATCTGATTTAGTGAGGATATGTCGAGTGTAACCAGGAAAAGGATTTTGTATTTGATAGCTGTCTTTTTCGCCTATTTGAAGTATAAGTTGGTTCCTGAAAACATTTACTGGGGTTTCTACAGTGGGTATTAAATTGTGAGAAGAGCTGTCGTCGCTATGCTGTGTAACAGATAGTGCATTAACTTCATTATTTTGAGGAATACGTGAAAGGGCATCTGCGACAACGTTGGTGGTTCCAGGTTTGTAATGAAGTTCATAGTTATACTCCTCCAAAATTGCTTTTCACCTCTTCATCTTGGCAATAGTGTTTTTGCTACTGAGAGCGTAAGTAAGAGGTTGGTGGTCAGTATAAATTTTTACCTTTTTGGAACCATACAGGAAATTTCTAAGGGAGTTAAGGGCCCATATTATGGCCAACATTTCTTTTTCGTTAGCGGCGTAGTTTTCTTCAGTTTTATTGAGCGTACGCGATAGAAACGTTATTGGCTTTTTGTTTTGGGATAGAACTGCACCAAGTGCGCAGTTGGAAGCATCAGTGGTCAATTCAAAATCTTTTTCAAAGTCTGGGTAGTTTAGAGTGACCTCTTTTGAAACAAGGGTGTTTTTAACTTTCTGAAAGGCATCGACGGCAGTGTTATCGAAAAGATTTAATTTTTTCTTTGATTCATTTGTGGACACATGTCCATCTTCCCCCCTCAAAAGTGCTGTTAATGGCTTGGTGAGTTTTGCATAGTCTTGAATGAATCTACGATAATATCCCGCCATACCAAGGAATGAGCGAAGATCTTTGACTGTTTTGGGTACAGGATATTCGGCTATGGCCCTTACTTTCTTCGGATTGGTTTTAATACCATCTTTTGAAATAATGAAGCCCAAGAATTCAACTTGACTTTGAAGAAATTCGCTTTTGTCTAGTTGCACCTTCATATTAGCGTCTTCAAAAGTTTTGAATACCAGTTCGAGATTATTGAAGTGCTCCGCTTCTGTCTTGCCAAATATGATGATATCATCGATATAAACGTAACAACGTTTGCTAATGTGGTCTCTAAAGATGTCATCAAGTGCGCGTTGGAAAATTGACGGTGTTTCTAAAGCCAAAGGCAAGTCTTATGAACTCGTATTTTCCATTGTTCACCGAAAAAGCGGTCTTCTCAATATCAGATTCCTTTAAAGGAATTTGGTGAAAACCACTTTTCAGATCAGTAACAGTGAAAAATTCATTCTGTCCTAAATTGGCTAAAACTTCATTTATTTCCGGTATTGGGTACTTATCCGTAACGGTCACTGAGTTGAGTTTGCGATAATCGATTACCATTCTATATTTTTTCTCGTGAGAGGCGTCTTCCTTTTTCGGAACTATCCAAACAGGTGAATTGTATGGTGATTTGGAAGGCCTAATTATCCCGTCTCTGAGTAATTTTTGAATTTCTTTTTCAACTTCATCTTTAAGAGACATGGGGTAAGGATACGATTTTGAATAAACGGGTTCCGTATTGAATGTTCTAATTTCACCTACTACCGTTGTGGTATAAGTTAATTTTTCGTCAGGATCTGTGAATAATTTGGGGCAACTTTTTATAACTTTATCTAATTTTAGTTTTTGTTGTTCTGAGAGATGTGAAATTCTGAGATTTATGACGTTGACTGCTTCTGAAAAATGTTGTTTTAATGGGATGTTAATATTAGGGAATATTGTCATGTAACCTTTGTCTACGTGGATGGTGGTTTGAAGCTCCTTGAGACTATCATTACCAATAATTCCGTCAAAAGATTTTAGGCTAGGCAAAATAAAGAATTTTAGCTTTCTATCGGGACCGAAGAGGTCTATCATCGCATGGTGAGTAATTTCAATACTACCTGCAACTGAGTTTACAAAAAAATTTCTGTCGTTAGGAATTGGATTGCGGATGAATGGACTGTGGTTGAATGTAATTTTTATTAGAGCCAGTGTCGATAAGAAATTTAAGAATTTTGCCGCTCTTCGCTTTGTATTCTAGATAAGGAAGCGAAGAGCTCTTAGTCTAAAAAATGAATGTCATCTAAGGCTTCGGATTGTGGATTTGAATATTCTTCCAACGACTGATCGTAATACTCATCGTAGTTGGTAAGAGTTTCTTGATATTGCTGTAGGTTGAAGTTCTCTGAAGGGGGTTCACATTGGGTGCTTTCTAATGATTGTTCAGCATGAAAATTTTTTTGAGCTTTTACTGGCTGGTGTATTTGATTAGGCTGAGGTCTTTTAAATGCAGTTGTATTGAATCGGGGCCTATTCTGGTAGTTGATTTGACGTGAATACATGGTTCTATCGACATCCATTGGTTCCGATTTTGGCAGAGGCTTTTGAGAGGCTTGAGGAAATTGATTTGGTTTGGGGTAGGCGTAAGGATTTTGTACTGGCCTGTATTGTTGTGGTCTAGCGTATGTTTGAACGGTTTGTGGATTGTAAAATAACTCAGGTTGAAAATTTGTTTTTGAAAATGATTGTGGACGTTGTTGTGGTGTAACTAATTTTTTTGGTGCTATAGGAGGTGATTGAGAGAAGTTTGAAGCACGAATATTTCCATGGCTATGCTGCACACGATATTGTACGTTTTCTAATTTTAAACAAAGATGAAGAGCCAGTGGTAGGTCTTGTGGTTCCATCATGCTTAAAAGTCTTGGTAGGTCTCCTTTTAATCCCCTAACAAAAGTGTCTAAAGCCTTATCCCTATAGGCTTGGACCATAAAATCAAGGGATTCTTGACTGAGATCCATTGCTGAGAGTTTATTAAGGATAAGAGAGAGATGATAGTAAACTTCATGGTAAAATTCTGGAATTGAAGTATTTTTTTATACCAATGTGGTCATCTGGTATTCAAGGGTACCCAAATCTCTTTTGTCTGCATAATGCAATGATAAACACTTAGAGATTGCGTCCCAATTTAAAGGAGTGTTGTAGGATTCTGGTGCGATATCTGCACCACCTTTAATTTTATTTCGAATCACACTAAGGATTCCAAATTTTTTGGGTGTTCCTTTTGAATTATCGTAGATTTTTAGTATGCGCTCAACACTCTTTTTCCATGAACCAAATTCTCCAGGTTCACCAGAGAATTCCCTTAGACTTTTAACAACATCAGGAATTCGGTCCATGTCATTTAGATTCGATTGATATTGAGAATCGATGGTTTGATCAGAAATGTTATTATTAGTAGAAGTGGGAATAGCCATTCGTGCAAGAATTGTCTGATTTTCTGTTCTCACTATTTTCGTAATAAGTTTGCTTAGTAAATTCAAATCGAATGGGGTAGCCATGTGAGAAGACGACTCTTGTGCCTGATTATCGTTATTTGCAGAAGAATTGGAAGGATAACCTAACACGGAAGGTTTAATAATATTATTATTTCCATTAACCATTTTAACTTTCTTCAAAAATTTAATTTTTCACGAAAAGACTCACAAAATAAGTAGCTTTTAGAAGGATATTTACTTAAATGACACGAAAAGTCGTAGCCGAGCTTTTGTAATAAAACCTTTTATAAAATATTCTCACGTTCAAATTAAACAATTAATTGGCACTCTCCTTAATTAACTCAATAAAGGGCAAGTTTTCCCTAAAAATTTATTTTAAAAGATCACTAAAGAATCGTTAGATTTACAAAAATTTTTTTAACAGTAAAACTTTTTTATTAGTTTTTTTTATATTAATTTTCCATTAAATTTTCTTTAGTTCACTCAAAAATCATCAGGTTTAAAAAGCAAAAAGATTTCCTTTGTAAAGCAAAACAAAACTAAAATTTATTCTTTTTTAATTGCGATGAAAGTGGTAAAATTTTTGTTAAACTTAATTTTAATTTTCACCGGGATTATTTTAAAAAAATTTCTAAATTATGATTCTTCTATTTTATTTGAGAACGACCTCACAGAATTTCTGCATAAATTATTTTTCACAAAAACTTTATCACTTTAAAAAAAAAAAATTTTAAATTCTCCTTTTTTTAAAAAAAAAAAAAAAATACAATCTTCATAAATTAAGTATTTTTCACACAATATTAATTTTTCACAAAAATATTGTTGAATTTGTTTAAATTTAATAAATGATTTTATTTTCTTTTATCTTCAATAATAATTTATTTACTTTAACTGATTTTAATTTATTTTATTTTCTTAAAAATTTTCTTTATCTTTAAAATATTTTATCTAGTTAATTTAGAAAAAAAATTATTTTTTTGAAAATTTCTTTACAAATTTTTATCAATTTAAATCAACTTACGTTAAGATCAACAAATGTGTGGTTAACATCTGGAGTTGCAATCGAAAAAATTGGGTAGTCGTATGTCACTTACTCTGGGACGGTTTGTGGTCTTTTTTTCCAACAAATCAGGCGGCTGCTGGTAAATATTTTCAAGATAAGACGTGATTATTCCTAACTTGTATTTATCAGCTCCGTTTTATCATTTACGGTGACTCCGGGGCCTCTTTTCCTGATATTATGTGTTCAAAAAATTTCGCAGGATTTTAACTCTGTTAATTGCCTCAATAATGATACGTTGCGTCACTTTTTTTCGTATTTTATTGATTAAAAATACGAATACGGATAATTTAAAGCACTTTAATTAAAGACACTGTGATTGATTACACTTAATTGATTTTAGAAAAATTTTATTCTAAAAATTGTTTTATCTTTAATTTTATTTTTTTTTGAATTTTATTTCTCCTTTAAATTTCCTTCCACTTGACTTTAACAATATCATCCAACGGTCCCTGCTCGGGCGCCAGTTAATAAATTTTATTATATTGATAATAAAAAAAACAAGTTTCTAACTTTAAAAATTTATAATTTTATTTTTCCAACTTGTTCCTCTGAATTTTAGATTACAATTTACAATTAACTTCTTACATTCTATTCTAAATTCAAAAGTTAAAAATTTCAAAAATTCTTATTTTCAAAAATATAAATTTTCTCATAATTAAAATTGTTAATTCCCATGAATATTTCTAGACGCAACATCAGCAAAAATTGTGAGAAAGGAAATTGCAACGTGACTTTGGGTGAAGAAAAAAATGTGTTGCTAAATATGTTGCGTGAATTAACTTAAATATGTTGCGTGAATTAACTTATATGTATTTGTTATATGAATAATAATATTCTGTGACTAAATGAGTAGTAAACGAAAGTTTTCTCATATATTTTTTCGTGAGAGATACAAACTTTTCGTCTCTCACACTTCCCCGCACAGGTCTACAAATTTTATGAAAAGTGCGGATTTTCGAATGTACTGCCAGTGAACCTCTCTATGTATCTGCTCTGTGGTTATATTCTGATTGTATTTTTTTGTTTGTTTTAGAATAAGAAAGAAAGTCTGTTTTCAATTATTCAAGCTTGTCTCAAATTTGACTTTACAATTTTCCACAGACTTCAATTAATCAAGCTTGTCCAAAATCCCGTGCCGCAAAATCACTGTTCCCCAGTGTTATTAATAAGATACATTTCGTAGTTATAACGCCACCTGAAATTTTAAAATTTCCAACTTTGACCTAATGATTTTGGCGCCCGGTGCATTTATAATTTTTGCCGCCCTTTGTTATGAAATTTTTTTAAATATGTACGTACATGTAGGTAGAACATAAAAGACGCGTTTTTTAAAGAAGTATCCCCTATAGGCCTAATCCTCATTCAACATATTTTTTCAAATGAAAACATATTTCAAAGCTATTTGATTTCATAATATTAATCGATTATTTTAAAATTATCGTTTGATTTTGACTTTTTAATTATTTAAAATCTAAAAAATGTATTTACTTTGTTCCATTTATCGTTCATTTATTTTTCAAAATTTACACGACGAGCTTTAATTTTCGCGAAATCGTTAATAAATTCTTCATAATCAATTAGAGATGCGATGGTGCAAATTTTTCACTTGCACCATTTCAACGCAAGTTCTTCAAAAATTGAAATGCACCTTTTTTTAAGGATCAGGGTACGAATTAAGAAGGGCCCCATATAAGGTAAAAAAAAGTTTTTTTTTCGAAAAATGACTTGTTTTGTATTATACCCCATAACTTTTGTTCTAGTGAACGGATCTGCACTAATCAAAATTCACATAATATTAGACCCTTCAAAGAATATCCTAAACCTTATTTTCACCGAATATATTAAATATATATGAGCAACGTAAATCAAAGAAAAACGTGATAAATATTAGGTAACATAAAACTGAAAATCAATTTTTCCTGATATCTCCCTAAGTACTAAAAATATCAAATTATATGTTCTACAAATTTGTAGATTTTACTCAAATAAACATTTTCCCCAAACATTATTATATTAGAAAATTAATAGACATTTAGTTATTAAGGAGAAATGATCATTTTTAATTAATACCACAATTATCTTTCTCATGTCTCAGTTTATGTAATTTTTTACATTTACCTTTAAAAATGTAGTACCACTTTATGGTACATTATAAAATATTGCAAAAAGCTGATAATTTTTTGTATTGTTATTTATTATTAATATATACATATATTAAAAATACTTAAAACCTATGAATAAATTTTTTAAAACTTCATAAAAAAAATGAAAATACTTAGAATTATCATTTTTCTTGCTCTGTGCATGTTTCTCTAGTACATATAATACGATGCATATAGTACATATAATAAAATTATTCTTTGTGAATAAAATAAAAATTGAAGTTTTTTTTATAATTTGTTTTGTTCTTAAAAATTAAATATATTTTTAACATCATTATAGTATACATATATTTTGTACAATAAAACGAATTTTTTGTATTTTGTATAGTTTGTGATTGAATTTCTTTTGTTTTCCACAAGCAATTTTTCCTTAAAAGTACTAACAACATAAAATTTAGAATTTGCTTGCGATGTTAATAGCAAGGGCTATTTTCATTGAACCAATCAGGAAACACTTCTTTTGTTTTAGATATACAAACATCAGAAATAGTTTTTCTTATGTTTGGTATAGCCAAATTATCCTTAAATATTTTTTTATATATTTGAATATGTAATTCACAAATCATAAAAAAGTCGTTCGTCGGGGATTGTAAATACATGTTCTCGTTCGAGTTATAAGTTGAATAGTCTTTTTCCAGTATAAGACATATACTCTGTAAGGACACCTTTTCCTCTTCTTTTATCATAATATTTTTGCATTCAGTGCAATTGATTTTTTTAAGTAATGTATTCAAAATAACATAACCAACAAAATACCGTCTCTCGTTTGTTTCTATTAAAAACTCTGAGGAAGGATTCAGCTGGTATGTCATGTTTGGGTCTATAATTTTCTCAATTTCATACAAAATTTCCAAAACATTTTTATCGTACTCAGAAACGTTTTTCTCATCTTCAATACTTAGTTCAGTGTTTGTTTTAATCTCATTTTCAGATTCAGACCAATCAAGAAGCTCATCTTCATCGTCTTCACAATTTTTTTACTAGAGGCAGTAATTATTTTCGTACACATTATTTTCGCGATGAGATGACGAAATTCATATACAGATGGATTTTTAATATTTCCTCCTTTTGATCTGATTTCTGCAAATAAGTTTTCGATTGGATCCTGATTTAGTCTAGAAGTTAACAAATATGTCAATTTTACATCACTTTTGAATAACTCTTCAGAAAGTAATAATATAGCTTCAATTGAGAGCATCAATCCATTAATGCAGTACGCAGTTGTTTTTGATACTAATTTGAGATTTTTCAAATAATGTAAAATAGTTGAAAGAAATTTTCTCACCTCGTTTCTTCTTTTAATGGAGCTCTAAACTAATTTTTGTCATTCAAATGTCTGCTGTTCAAACAATCGAAAATTTTGTCCATGTTTTCCCCAAATTGTTCAGTAGCTTCTGCTTTTTCTAATAAATCTGGAGGAAGTTTATTCAACCTCACACAAGTTCTAATTGCAGCTGCTGTACTTCTACTAAAAACTTGAGTTGCAAGTTTTACCCGCATTTTGTTGAATTTTTCAGGATAAATGTGTAGCTTCGTTAGTTTTGGACAAATTTTTGTTGTTTTCGAAGAATCCAATTCATAAATTTTTTCAATCACTTTCCAGCTTACAATCCCATTAATTGTCTTTATGTTGGACTTCTGAAGTATATTCCTAATGGATTTAATTAGATGTGGAACATCATATATGCCAAAAATCTTTTTTTGCTTGAAAATAAAAAAGGGTTTTTCTCGAGTAATATTTAGTAGTTTGAAAGAACATCTATTATTGGAGCCTTGGTCACAAATAATTGCTCTTACATTTAAACCAATATCAAACGCTGACTGCAAATTTTGTCTAACAATTTCTTCTAGTTTTTTTCCTTTCATCGAATCATCAGAAACATAATAACTGTATACAAATTTCTAATTTATTAAAATGCCTCGTATCATGAACACACAAATAGTTTTTCTAACACAATTTTCTCTTTCACCGTTTCCATAATCATGTAATCCTTCTATTTGATCAAAAACTGGATCATATACGAATTCCCTTCTGATTCTAATTTCGTCAAAAATTAAAACTGTTTCCTTCTCAAACGAATCCATTTTTGAAACAATGTTCTTAATATTTTGAATTAAATTTTCATTTATTCCAGGAAGCAAGCATTTTAAAGGACTCCATCTGTGTAGTGTTGATTTACCAGGCAAAGAAAACCCTAAATTTTCTCGCATAAACATATACGAAGAACTAAATTTATAAAATGAATTCTGTGCTATTAACTTTTGTTTTTCAGTATATTCCTGGCTTTTATATCTTTTTCCTAATAACATTTTACAAAATTCTTTTGAATTCTCGTTAACGTAATCTAATTGATCAATTTTGTCAAATATATCCTTGTTTTTATTTGTTTCATATTTTTTGATTTTTAGTAACAGTTCCAGATTTTCTTTTTCCAACTGATCATTTCTTTTCAACAATTTAGCGTATTTACTCCTGTAAAAAGCAAGATTTTTCTCATTTTTGTGACAACGATTGCAAACAAAATTTCCAGGCAATTCATCATTGTCATCTCCGGATAATTTGTTGGGAACAAACATTTTATCCAAATTTTCTAGTGCTAAATCATTTTTATTACAAAGTGTACTACCGTATTTTTTAACATCACCTTCACTAAAAACATACACATCATCTGTTTCTACTTTTTCTGTTCCTAGTACGGAACAATTATTATTAGATAGATTTTTTGAAATGCTATCGCAATCTATATCACTATTGAGCAGTTTTAAAGATGGAATGGCGTTGCGTAATAATTTTTTTTTTCCAAAATATTTATTTTCAAAATGTGCAGAGCAAATATATTTATTTTTTAAATGGTCATTAACCTTGCAAATAGATTCCCATTTAGATCTCAACTCAGAATTTTTTGGGAACGAAAAAAGTTTTGAATTTGAGTTATTGTTGCTGCAATTTGAAATACAGCACTTTTTAAACTTCAATTTCTTCTTTTTTAGTAAAAATAAACTTTCTGTTTCTAATGCTTCTTTTTGGCCTATATTATATATTGGTACTGCATTAGATTTTAATTTGTTTTTCCCTTTGGAAGATACATGAAAATGTTTGTCGCAAATAAATTTTTTATTTGCGAGTTTTTCATCGATTTTGGAAAATTCTACCCACTTTTTCCTCAATGTGCTACATTTTGGAAATCTAAATAGTTTAATATCAGCGCTCCTAATTGAAATACAATTTTCAATGCAACAACGTTCGTAACGTCTTTTCGTTTTCTCTGTGAAAACAGCTGACTGGTTTTTTTCCAATTTTGTTTTAGCCGTGAAAACGGCTGATTGATTTTCTTCCAAATTATTCATGAAAAAATTTCCCTATAGACAAAATAAAAACAATAAATTCGAAATATACATCAAAAAATCTCAAAAGGTTTAAACTCTACAACGGCAGAAATAAGAATGACAAATAGCACAATAAAATTCTAATATTCAAAACAAAAAACATTATTAGATTAGAAAAACATGCGCATACAATTCCTACAATTCTCAAACAAAAGAAATTCAATCACAAACTATACAAAATACAAAAAATTCGTTTTATTGTACAAAATATATGTATACTATAATGATGTTAAAAATATATTTAATTTTTAAGAACAAAAAAAATTATAAAAAAAACTTCAATTTTTATTTTATTCACAAAGAATAATTTTATTATATGTACTATATGCATCGTATTATATGTACTAGAGAAACATGCACAGAGCAAGAAAAATGATAATTCTAAGTATTTTCATTTTTTTTATGAAGTTTTAAAAAATTTATTCATAGGTTTTAAGTATTTTTAATATATGTATATATTAATAATAAATAACAATACAAAAAATTATCAGCTTTTTGCAATATTTTATAATGTACCATAAAGTGGTACTTCATTTTTAAAGGTAAATGTAAAAAATTACATAAACTGAGACATGAGAAAGATAATTGTGGTATTAATTAAAAATGATCATTTCTCCTTAATAACTAAATGTCTATTAATTTTCTAATATAATAGTGTTTGGGAAAATGTAAAATCTACAAATTTGTAGAACATTATAATTTGATATTTTTAGTACTAAGGGAGATATCAGGAAAAATTGATTTTCAGTTTTATGTTACTTAATATTTATCACGTTTTTATTTGATTTACGTTGCTCATAGATATTCAATATATTTGGTGAAAATAAAGTTTAGGATCTTCTCTACATTTCATTAGAACATAATTTTCATGTAACTTTATTCACAAAGTAGTTATAAGTGATTAAAAACAATAAGTTTTCATATTAATTTGGTATGTCCAAATAATAAAATAAAATTAATCATTTTTTTGTACTTATAAGTAAAATAATAAAAGTTGAGGCATCGTATTATAATAGAAAAAAAAGATACTTCAACACATGCGTTTTTGTTTTTGTAAGGTTTCCATGTAAATCACGTAAACGACTCTGTGTGTATATGTAAACGCAGAGCGCAAGCGCATATATACCCATAGTATACACACATATGACTGCTTTAAGAAAAAGTATAACGAACAGTTTTCTCGCTGTGACATGGTCCTCCATCTAAAAGCTTTATTTTGTACTTGTTGTATTGTTGGTATATCTTAAAGTTCTTTTACTATCTTTGTGGTGTGTCAACTGAAAGTATGCAAATTTTTTGTCACAAGATGGCGTCATAACTTAAAAGTATGCAAAGTTTTCTTTTGAAAATGGCGCCATAACCTGAAAGCATGTAAAGTTTGTTTTGAAAATATACTGAAAAGAATTCAAAAATATCGGTTGTGGCCCGGTTCAATGACATCATCATCAGACCTTGAAGTTAAGAAAAAACCCGCGTGATTAATATGTGCTTTATCAGTGCTAATCATGTTGAGACATGTTTGTGTAAATAATAATAAATTTTATAATGTTATGTTTGTTTAAGTTCAAGTTTAATATTGTTATTTTGTTTTTTATTTCCTCGAACGGTTTATGCTATATAATTTATCAAGTTAGCAACGACACATATCTGATTCTTTTATTCTTTTAATTTTACAATATTTTAAATATTTTTATAGATACCACAAGCAATTTTTCAGTCAATGCTTTTTACTAATAAAGTTTTCAATCAATGCTTTCTGGCTACCACGCGCAATTTATTTAATTACCGACATATGGGAAGTTCATTTTTGCAAAGCTTGCAAATTCCATCCTAAAATAAACAAATGCGAATTCCGTTTTAAATAAACAATTACGAATTCCGTTCTTTAAATAAACAACTAAGATTTAGGAATAGATGAATGTTGAGACATGTTTGAGTTTATCGTTATTTATGTTATTTTTAATTAAGAATAACTTTTCTCAAGAGCTTTTGAAGTTGAATATTTTTGTAGTGGGCGTTTTCAGGGCATAAATACTTTGAGAAAAGCAGTTTTGATTACAGTATGAATTTTCAATTCGACAAAGAGGTTTTACGGATAGTGAGTGAGTCAACAAGTAGATAGTGAATTAACAGCAATATCAGTTTTATAAATCATCAGTTTTATCATTGGTCATATCATTTGAGAACAAACATACACAAAAAAATTTAGCTGAACCTCTAAGTGAAAATTTGAAGGTAATTAAAAGTGCTTTTGAAGAAAGAGTTGAAACGTATATACTTGAAAACAAAGATGAAGGTGTATTAGATGTCTTAAAATTCTTTAATACATCAAAAGATCATATTTTAAATGCTTTAGGAAATCTACTCGATAAACATTCATCATTCAAGTTTAATATGGAATTACTTTGTGAATACATATATAAAAATTACAAAAGGAAATGACGACGAAGATGATATCACACTTTCAGTTAAATCATTTCAATCTTGTATGTCAATTATACAGAAAATTGAAGATTTATGTCCAGTTTATGAAGAGATGGTTGGAAAAATTCATAAAAAAATGCAAGAATTTCAAGAAAGAGATAGTGATTGGACTCTAGTAAGAATTGTTAATGTTGAAATTAATATTTATCAATGGAGACTTTTAAGAGAATCTCAGTACATATCACTTCCAAAATCTATACAAAATAAAAAAGCTTGCATCAATGTAAAGAATGAGGACGAGTATTGTTTTAAATGGGCTGTAATATCTGCAATGAATCCAATCAAAATACATTCTGACAGGTCATCATCGTATCAGATTGAGAATATAAAGTCTGAAAAAATAATTTTGAAAAATGGGGGTGAACTTGATTTTACTGATCTAGAGTTTCCACTAAAAATATCTGATATTCATAAATTTGAAATGCTGAATCAAAAAATTAGTGTTAATGTATTTGGATTAGATTATTGGACCGTATTATTCAACGTCTGAAGAAAAAGATATTCATATAAATTTGTTTGTGATATTCTGAGTTAAGTACTCAAATTCAATGTTTTTAATGTAATTGGAATCGAAGCAAATTTAATGAATCGACACAACCGTACTAATATGTTTACTTGACACAAAACAACAATAAATTATTTTTAATATATTTATTTCGCGTTAATGACCAAGTTTATTATAATTTATATTTATCGACCGATTACTTCTACCTATCTTTTACAACTGACTACTCTAAAAACGCCATACTACTTACAATATATACTACATATATACTTTTGAATACAATAAAAGAAAGATGATGATTACAAACTGATATTCACAGTAGAAATTTTATACATTTTAGAAAAGTGAATATAATTAATTCACGATTAGTTTTATAGATCCTAAACATTCCGCCCACCTTGAAAAGTTAATTTTTCAACATATCTTTTTGAAATTACATTACTAAGTATTACAATTATAAAATAAAATATTACATGATATCTTGATCTGATAAAAGCAAACACAATTTAGCAATCAGTCTTTTGATTATACCATTCTTTGTTCTTAATGTAACTACTCTAACTAAATTATCATTTCCAGGTTGAGTTGTTTCCACACGACCCATCATCCATTGACCGGGAGAAATATTTGGCTCTACTATCAAAACCAAATCATTAACTTGTATATTTCGTTTTTTAATCAGCCACTTTGTTCTTTGTTGCAATGTAGATAAATATTCTTTATACCACCTATTCCAAAAATGTTGCTGTAACGATTGAACGTGTAACCATCTTGTACGGAAACATTTGATGTCATCTGATAACGGAATTTCTGGAACCGAACCCATTGCACTACCTGTCAGAAAATGACCTGGAGTCAATACCTGTAGATCATCTTTATCATTAGTAATTGGTATTAATGGTCTTGAATTTAAATAATACTCGATTTGACACAAAAGTGTATAGAGTTCGTCATATGTTAAATTGGCATTAGTCATTATCCTTTTTAAATGAAATTTCACACTCTTCACACCTGCCTCCCACAGGCCACCAAAATGTGGAGCAGAAGGTGGTATAAATTTCCATTCGATATTATTTCACTCAGGTAATTATGAACTTTGTCCTTATTGGAAATATTTTGAAAATATTGATACACTTCTTGTAAATGACGAACTGCCCCTTGAAAATTAGTTCCATTATCGCTATATAATGTTTTAATATTACCTCTGCGTGCTATGAATCTTTTAAATGCGGCGATAAAACCATCCGTTGATAAATCCACGACCAATTCTAAATGAATCGCTTTTGTGGCCATACAAATGAACAAGGCGATGTAACATTTCAGTTGTTTAGCACCTCTGCCCTTCCAACTGCGTATGATAAGAGGTCCAGCATAGTCGACACCTGAGTTTAGAAAAGGTTTTCCTATTTGAAAAAGTGACATTGGTAAGTTTGCCATCTTTTGCGTACAAGCCTTAGATCGATATCGTGTACAAACAACACAATTTTTTACATAACTTTTAATTAGATATTTAATTCCTATTATCCAATATTTCAAACGAATATTACTTTCTAATAATTGTCCTTGAGCATGTAGTAATTGGTGATGATAATGTGCCACAATTAAATAACTTATTTTATCATCCTTATGTAAGATTATGGGATGACGTTGATCAAAACTGATGTTTACATGTTGAAGACGTCCGCCCACCCTGAGAACACCTGATTCATCTAGAAATGGTTCTAACATATATAGTTTACTTTTATTAATTATGTTTTGCTGTTTTTTAATGCTGCATATTTCACTGGAGAAGTTTTTATTTTGTGCATTTTTAACCCAAATTAATAAAGCTATCTTCAATTCATCAGTAGTAATGAATTCTATTGTTGATTCTGCTGATATCCGATTCAATTTAGTTTGACATTTTCGGATGAATCTTAATAACCATACTGTAATTCTCAATAATTTTGTGAGTGACGAATACTTATCTATTATATTATTTTGCATTTCAAGTACTGCTATCAATTTGTTTTGTTTTCTCTGTTCTAGATCGCTGTTATATGAAGTAATATTCGACGATAAATCAAAATTCGTACTTTGAAGAAAATTAGGTCCATGCCACCATAAATTACACGACAATAATTCTTTTGGAAATATCCCTCTTGATGCGTGATCCGCTGGATTGTTTTTTGAAGAAATATGTCGCCATCGATCATAAGGTAAAACTTCTAAAATCATAGAAGTCCGGTTTGCAACAAAGGTGGTCCATCTTCTAGGAAAATCATTTAACCATGCAAGTACAATGGTAGAATCTGTCCAAGCAAAGCAATTATTAATATCAATTTTTAAAGTTGTTCTTACTCGTAACAATAGTTTTGCCAATAGATGAGCTCCACACAGTTCCAATCTAGGTAGACTTACTTGTTTGATGGGAGCTACCTTAGTTTTAGATGTTAATAGATGAACTTCACAGTTGTCTTTCTCATACACCCTGTTGAGGAATGTCATATCATATATATCATATATAGTACTTAATTAGTTAAATTGAATAATTAACAAATGTTAAAATTTTATTATATCTTAAAAAAGGTCTTTTACATATAAAATTATTTGTAGCTACTTCCGTAACTTTACTTAGCTTGCATTTTTTACAACATTGTTCAGCATAGCCACATGTAATAATCTGAATGACGCATGCATTATATACATTTAAAATTTAATTGAATTTGTAGAATCAGCAGTTTAGATAATAAATAAATTATGTTATTCATTAGGTATATGTAAAAATTATGTTTATTACAGGTATATTAATTTTATTGATAGAAAAATTTGTATATAAGGGAAATCAATTAACAATAAATTATTCTTTCTTTATTCAATCGTCAATCAGTGTTTTTCTCAGTATTACTTACAGCATTATTCTCTATAGAATTAGAGTAACCTAATTCATAGAGAAGACATATAGCAATTTTACAGGCACTTAGACTTAGAGTAACCTAATTCTAAGTGTTCTTCATTGTGTTTAATTACACACAGAATTAGAGAAACCTAATTCTGACTTGTGGCTTGACCCACTATAAACATAATTTTGGTGACCCCGACGTGATAATTAACATTAGTTTAATTATCAACTAAACAAACAAGGACATAATTGTTGAACAAAAAAACATTACTGAACAACAAAAAAAAGACATATTTTTGTTTACAAAAGACACATAACTTTAAAAAAAAAAAAAATTTTTTTTTTTACACAATTTTGAAAAAATGGATAGCCTAGCACTTGCTCAAACATCTCGAGGAAAAGAAATTGAGAAAATTTTAAACGCATTTTACAACGATAAACCAGAGAAAAAGAATCTAACCTATCTTCTTGATAAACTAGAGGTTCTTGACAACTTATGGTCGAATTTTGAAAAGGGAGATGATGAAATTAGAAAACTTTATCCTGAGTCGATAAATCATTCATATTTCACATCCGACTTCTACAACAAGGTGAAAGGCGCATACAACACTACCAGAATTGAAATTGATAATCTTATACAACATATTAATGTATCAAAGGGAGCAATTCCAAAGAATCACCTAACAAGTATTCAACCAAATAGTCCTCTCGTAAATCAACCTACTTCAGTAAATGAAAATCTGTTAAAAACTTTCACCTCAGATCATGATGACAGATTAACTAAACTTATACGACGACAAAAAATGGTCATTTCGACAATAGAACATGTTTTAGCAGGAATTGAATATAATAATCAAACCAAACAATATTATGAATTGAAAAGCTCAACAATCAAACACTACTGGAAACAAATCGAAGAAAATAACAATTATATTCGTGAAATGGTTGAAGATGATTCTGCAATTGATTACAAATTTATCAATTATCTTGAACTAGAAGATAAAATTCATATTACGATAATTAAACTGAATGAAGAGCTCGAAAAATGTCAAGGCTTAACCCAGAATACAGCTGGTATAATATCCACAACACTGTCACATATGAAGTTACCTAAAATAGTCCTCCCCAAATTTGATGGAAACTATTTAAGGTGGCAACAATTCTACGACCTCTTCAGTCAGATGGTACACAATCAACCGATGAGCAATGTTCAAAAAATGTGGTACCTGAAAATGAATCTGGCTGGAGAAGCAGAAAAACTTATAGGTCATCTAGCACCAACAGATGATAATTACATTACCGCATGGAATATGTTGAAGGGTCGATATGCAAATAAAAGACTTTTAGTAACAGCGCTATTAGACAAATTGATGGCACAACCATCAATACATAATGAATCCGCATCTACATTAAAGGCTTTACATGACACTACAAAGGAATGCTTATTGAGCTTACAAAATCTAGGCCTTTCTGTAAAGGAGTACTGGGACCCAATAATAGTTCATATCATAATGAAAAAACTCGATAAAAACACTCACGCATTATATGAGCAATCATTGAGAGATCCAAGAGATCTACAAGCAATTGACAATTTACTGAACTTCTTAGAAAAACGATTTCAAGCATTAGAAGCCTTAGGAAAAAAACAATTTCAGCAACCCTCAGATAAAACCCAAATACGACCATCTAAGGCAAACGTGTTCATGACAAACAAAACTAATAATAATTTAGAGTGCATCATATGTAACAAAGGTCATGCATTATATTACTGTGACAAGTTTTTAAGACTTTCCCCAAATGAACGGCAAAATAAGGCCAAGGAAGCAAATTTATGTCTAAATTGTCTCAAAAAGGGCCATAACTATAAAAAATGTAGTTCAAGAGGATGTTTAAAATGTAGCAAAAAACACAATACCCTACTTCATTTTACAGAAAGGAATAAGGCAGTTGTTGAAAAGGACGACAGCGAAAAATCAATAAATAAAATTGTACAACCAACATCATCATCTTCTCTAGCAGCACATAGTGACGAATACAGGAATGGTTATGTCTTTTTGGGAACTGCTCTCGCAAACACAAAGGATGTCGACGGAAATCTTATTTCGTGTAGAGTTCTGCTAGACTCAGGATCTCAACTTAATTTCATAACAGAAAAATTACGTAAAAAATTACGGCTTGAAAACACACACGTCAACTTGAACATATCCGGAATAGGTGACTCAAAAATAAAGCTCAATGAAAGAATGCAGATCTCCATAGAATCAAAAATAAATAACTACTCAACACAATTAGAAGTCTTCGTTATCAAGGAAATCGCTACACATCAACCACAACAGTACATAAACACCGACAACTGGGAAATTCCCGCTAACATATCTTTGGCCGATCCAGAATTCAATAAACCACAGAAAATAGATGTACTTCTTGGAGCGGAAGTATACGGAGAATTAATGAGAAATGGTCAATATAAATTGAGTGAAAGATTACCAATGCTACAAAATACGACACTAGGATGGATCGTGCTTGGAAAGGTATCCACTGCCGAATACACTAAACCCTTTTGTGGAATTACAAATATCGAATTGGAAGGTCAATTACAACGTTTTTGGGAGCTGGAAGAATATCCTGTAAAAACGATATTGTCAATGAATGATCAAAAATGTGAAAACTACTTCGAATCCACAACAATACGTAATAACGAAGGTCGTTTTGTGGTCAATTTACCAATGCTGAGTGACCCACGACTCCTCGGTGAATCAAAGGACATTGCCTTTAAAAGATTACTAAGCATGGAAAAAAGATTATCAAAGGACAAGTCACTAAGAATGCAATACTGCGCATTTTTAGATGAATATTTGCAATTAGGACACATGCGTGAGCTGCCGTCAAAAGAACTAAAACAGCCATATTACTTTTTGCCCCATCATTTCGTACTAAAACCGTCAAGTAGTTCAACAAAATTAAGAGTTGTGTTCGATGCATCAGCTAAAACTTCAAACAATTTATCACTCAATGACTTGCTACTTAACGGCCCAAAAATACAAGACGATTTGATCTCAATCATCCTTCGATTCAGAACAAAAAAATACGTGTTTACAGCTGACATTGTCAAAATGTATCGACAGATTTTAGTAGCAGAAGAAGACCGAAACTTACAGCTAATTATGTGGAGGCAAGATCCTGCAGGTCCAGTAAAGTTCTATCAACTATGCACCGTCACTTACGGAACAAAATCGGCTCCATATTTGGCAGTTAAATGTCTACAAAAAATTGCTGAAGACGAAGGTCATCAATATCCGTTAGGATCAGCTGCCATCAGGGACTTTTATGTAGACGATGTTATGACAGGTAGTGACAACATAGAAGAAGCTATTGTCATACAAACTCAATTACAAGCATTACTGAAACATGCAGGATTTGAACTTCGAAAATGGTGTGCTAACCACCCTAAACTAGTAGAAAATATTCCTAACGCAGATTTAGAAATTCAACTCGATTTTTCAAACTTTGAAAATGACCATGTGAAGACTTTAGGACTCATTTGGCATCCAGTGACTGACCATTTCGCAGTAACAACATCAACCAAGAGCTTCAAAAATGTTACAAAGAGAACTATATTAGCGGAAACCTCACAGATATTCGACCCACTTGGCCTTATTAACCCAGTTGTAGTAGCAACCAAAATTTTCATACAAGAATTATGGAAATTAAAAATAGGATGGGATGAAGAGCTACCAGAAGACCTACATTCTAAATGGCTGCAGTTCAGACAAGAATTAAACAAATTAAATGAGTTTAAAATTCCTAGATACGCCTGCAGTACTGAATCTGTACGTTCCATCCAACTACATGCATTTGCGGATGCTAGCGAAAGGGCATACGGTACGGCACTATACATCAGATCAAAGGACATGAATGGGAAGGTGAGCGTTAAGCTACTGTGTGCAAAGTCACGCGTAGCGCCCATAAAACCAACCACTCTACCTAGACTAGAGCTTTGTGCAGCTAAACTTACTGTGCACCTAGTTGACCATGTAAAAAGGGTGATAAATTTGAAAATTGATGAAACATTTTATTGGTCAGACTCGCAAATTGTCATATCATGGATACGAAGAGATCCATCTCAATTAAAAACATTTGTTGCCAACAGAATTGTCATCATTCAAGAATTGTCACAACAAAATAGATGGAACTATGTTAACACAAAGGAAAATCCTGCTGACCTAATATCAAGAGGTGTGACCCCTGAACAATTAATAAAATCAAATCTTTGGTTTGAAGGTCCTGATTTCCTAAAACAATCAAAATCAAATTGGCCTCGTAGTTTATATGAAGACATACGAGTAGAAGAGGAAGAAAAAATTACTAAAACAGCATTAACCGTAACAAGCAATACCAAAGACGGACATCCTATGTATTATATAAATCATGGCAATTCCTTCAGAAAATTGCAACGAGTAATGGCCTACATTTTACGAGCTACAAAATTATTTCGAAACAAACATCTACACAGAACGTTAAATACTTATTTAGCTGTGAGTGAGTTAGAAGAAGCAGAGAAGATCATAATAAAAGAAGTTCAAGGCAGCAGCTTTAAGGAAGACATAAAAAATTTAAATACTCACAAGCAGGTTACAAAATCAAGCAAACTCGCGACATTAACTCCTTTTATTGATAAAGAAGGACTCGTACGTGTAGGTGGAAGGCTTCAAGCAGCAGACGTGAGCTACCATACAAAACATCCTTTACTATTGCCAGCAGATAATTTCGTAACAAAACTTCTCATGAATTACTATCATATCATACATTTACATGCAGGGCCTCAAGCATTACACGCAATAGTTCGACAAAGGTACTGGATACTACAAGCTAGAAATCTAGCAAGATCTGTAGTTATCAACTGCATAACATGTACAAGGGTGAGACCACGACTATGCAATCAGCAAATGGGGAACCTACCAAAACATAGAGTCCAACAGGCTCGGCCATTCATAAATTGTGGAATTGATTTCTGCGGTCCAGTATTCACACATTTCAAGACAAGAGGAAAAAGACCACAAAAATCATATATAGCTGTCTTTTGTTGTTTTGCAACAAGGGCAGTTCATTTAGAAGTCGTATCTGATCTAACGACTGAAGGATTTTTGGGTGCTTTAAAACGATTTGTATCTAGAAGAGGAATGTGTGAGAATATATACTGCGACAATGCCAAGAACTTTGTAGGCGCAAGAAACCAGTTACAGGAAATCAGCGAAATACTGACCAAGGAACGATCAAGAGAACAAATTATAAATATGTGCTCAGAGAAGAAAATACAATTTCACTTCATTCACCAAGGGCACCACACTTCGGTGGTCTTTGGGAGGCAACAGTGAAATCAACAAAACATCTTTTGCATCGCACACTCATGACAATGTCACCGACCTACGAGGAGCTGTGTACAATAACAACAGAAGTTGAAGCCATTTTAAATTCTCGTCCCTTAACACCATTATCATCAGATCCGAACGACTTCACAGCTTTAACGCCAGCTCACTTCCTTATTGGGGAGCCTATGACAAATACCATCGAAACACACACAGAATCAAAAATGTCGCTATTATCAAGATGGGCACTGGTTAATCACATAAAAAATGAATTTTGGAAGCGGTGGTCTCAAGAATATTTAATAGAATTACAGAAGCGTGCAAAATGGATTAAGCAATATCCAAACATTAAACCAGGAACACTTGTCATAATTAAGGACGATAATTTACCACCTCTCAAATGGACCATGGGTCGAATAGATGAAGTAGTTCAAGGAAACGACGGCAAGGTAAGAGTAGCAGACGTAAAAACTGCAACGGGAATCTTTCGTAGGGCTATACACCAACTAGCGCCACTACCAGTCGATTTGCAAGAAAATGATAATGACCAACCACTAAATGAACATCAAAATTCAGGAAATGAATCCTTGGATGAAGAAATTGAGCGTCGAAGAACCAGAAAGAGGAAAACCTCATCAGCAGGAAATGCGCTTAAGGTGATGCTCTTAACAATGCTAATACTACCAATATTTGCACCACCAACAACTGCTGAACCAATACATGTTGAAGAATTTAATCATAATCCTGGCATCTATTTTGAAAATCTGGGTAGAGCAAGCATGACGTCAAGTACTTGGGATTTACTAGTGTACTTTGATTTAAAGGGTTATTGGGCAACAATAAATACCATCAAAAAGGGCCTAGAACACTTGCAGAAACTGTCGCACAAAATAATGCACAATGATTATTATAAGGAAATTACAACTCAATATCTACATCAACTTGGTGAAATTGAAAAGGGAAATTTGCTGCTAGAAAATAGGAAGCCGAAACTACGAAAAAGAAGATCACCTTTAGATATCGTTGGAACACTAGCTAATAAATTATTCGGAATATTAGATCATAACTATGCTGAGCAAATGTCTGAAATAATCATGAAGGTTAAAATGAATGAAAATCACCTTAATGAACTTTTGAAAAATCAAACTTCAATATTAGAAACCACAGTAAACATAATACGAAGAGATGAGGAAGAAAGACGCAATCAAACAGAAACAATCGAAAGGTCACTTGATATAGTATACGAAAAAACAAGAAATATGAATTCCGAAATGAAACAACAAAAGATTATCCAATCATTCAATACATTGTCTATTCTGGTAGCATCACTCATCAACGAATGCAGATTTATGCAAGAAACAGTTATAGATGTCATTACAGATACTCATCATGGAAGAATAAATCCATTGGTAATATCACCAATTCAGCTCCAATCACAAATTTCGATTATTAAAAACAGTTTACCAGCTGGAACATCCATACCTTCAACAGATGGAAACGATGACATATCACTGATTTACAAATTAATGAACATACACTGCCAAATTATGATGAGCTATGTTGTGTTCGGAATTCAACTACCATTAATATCAACAACAAAATTTAACGTATACAAGATTATTCCTCTACCAACATTAATAAATCAAACATTCATCGCTATATCACCAATTAATCAATATTTAGTCACTAACATTTATCGAGATCAATTTTACTTGATGACACAATTGGAATTCATGCTCTGCACAGAAATTTATGAACAACACTTTATTTGTGAACAAAATAAACCTATTATTGACAAAGGAATTAACAACAATATTTGTGAAATTCAACTATTTACACAAAATATTCTATCACCAACATGTAGCATTAACGTTGCCAAACCGTCTAAAACATGGATTCAATTACACACAACTAATCACTGGCTTTTCTCACTAGACAAGGAATATGAAGTATCATTCGTTTGCAACAACAACCTAACGCATAGAATCTTAAAAGGAAGCGGTCGACTAATTATGGCTGGTGACTGCACGATGAAAATTGATGAACTAAATATAAAAACCAAAAATAACATAATAACAAAAATCTCATCACATTCCTTTCAACCACGATTAAATCTTACACTCAACATGGACATACATGAAGATAACTCAATGCCATTAGCTGTACATGCAAAATTTACAAAACATAAAATTGAACTTGATAACATAACAGCTGAATTAGTTCATCTTAAATTACAACAACCAAAATTGCAAGACATACAAACATCTGTTATACAACACCAAGCAATAAGTTATACAACAATTATTATTATAGGAATTATCACAACCTACCTTATAACAACATGCATAAGGTCAAGAACCAAAACAATAACAATTCGTCCAGAACCTGCACCACGAAGAGTCAACAAGGATAAACTTGAGGATTATAACTTTGAAGTCAACAGACTTCAAGGGGGCGCAGAATGTTGAGGAATGTCATATCATATATATCATATATAGTACTTAATTAGTTAAATTGAATAATTAACAAATGTTAAAATTTTATTATATCTTAAAAAAGGTCTTTTACATATAAAATTATTTGTAGCTACTTCCGTAACTTTACTTAGCTTGCATTTTTTACAACATTGTTCAGCATAGCCACATGTAATAATCTGAATGACGCATGCATTATATACATTTAAAATTTAATTGAATTTGTAGAATCAGCAGTTTAGATAATAAATAAATTATGTTATTCATTAGGTATATGTAAAAATTATGTTTATTACAGGTATATTAATTTTATTGATAGAAAAATTTGTATATAAGGGAAATCAATTAACAATAAATTATTCTTTCTTTATTCAATCGTCAATCAGTGTTTTTCTCAGTATTACTTACAGCATTATTCTCTATAGAATTAGAGTAACCTAATTCATAGAGAAGACATATAGCAATTTTACAGGCACTTAGACTTAGAGTAACCTAATTCTAAGTGTTCTTCATTGTGTTTAATTACACACAGAATTAGAGAAACCTAATTCTGACTTGTGGCTTGACCCACTATAAACACACCCTTATGTAGATAACTGCAGCAAAACCTTTCTCTGAAGCGTCAGAAAATCCATGTAGTTCTACATGAGCATCTTGCTTTGTCTTAACCCATCTAGGAATTCTTAAGTCCTTTATATCATTCAATTGAACACATAATAATTTCCACTGTTCTTTAATGTTTGTAGGTAGTGGTGCATCCCAAGAATGTGCCGTAATCCATAGCTGTTGTATTAAAATCTTTGCTATTATTATGCTTGGAGATAGCAATCCCAATGGATCAAAAATTCTAGATATCATAAATAATATAGAACGTTTTGAATACGTTATTGATTCTTCAAAATTTACTGAGAAAGAAAAACAATCCTCTTTAGGATGCCAATTTAGACCTAATGTTTTTACCATTGTATCATCTTCTAAATGAAAAACATTTCCGTTTTCTTGTAGCTCTAAAGGAATACTATTCAAAAATTCACTTGAATTGGATACCCATTTATGTAGAATAAATTTTCCATTTTTTAAAATATTTATTACATCTTCCTTGTTTAAAAGTGCTTCTTGAAGATCATCGTCAGATGCCATTAAGTCATCAACATAAAAATTGTTTGATAAAACTTGAGCTCCACGAGTATATATACTACCTTCATCTTTAGATAATTGAATTAATATTCGAAGTGCAAGAAACGGTGCACAGGAAGTACCATATGTTACAGTATTAAGTTCAAATTCACTAATTTCACAATTGGTTGAATTTCTCCATAATATCTTTTGATATTTGCGGTCTTCTGGATGTAGAATTATTTGACGGAACATTTTTTTAATATCTGCAGTATATCCAATTCGACCTTGTTGCGACAGCTACAGTAGATTTTTTTTTATGGGTCTATATTTTTGTACGCCACTGTACAAATTCAGTTGGCTGTACATTAACAAAAAAAAATAAAAATGTAATTTAGCTCATATTTTAAAATATAGTCTGAAGTTCATTGGAATTGCAACTTGAAATTCCAAAAAAAGAACTGTAAACTGAAATCCGTTGCACACAAGCAACAAAAATTGTAATCCATTTCATTGTTTTGGAGATGGCGTGATTTTTTTCATTATATTTAAGAAATCGCGCGATTTCTAGAAAATGTATGAGAATTACATATATTTAATCCATATTAAAATTCTCTTAATTTTTACTCACCTTTTCTTTTAAATTCAATTTCTTAAAATCTCTTAAAAACCTAAAACACATGTAATGGTATTTGCCGACGGCAAATACATCATGTTGTATTCACCATTTGATACCCATATTAATTACCCAATATAAGTTTAGTGCATATACATTATATTATTTGACCCACATGACGTCATTATAGCCTATTTACTCAGTAAATAGCATAATGATATAATAATTTCAAGTTCACACACACCATCAAGTCCCCAATGTACCCATATTGCCTACTCATTATGTATTACTCATCAAGTAATACATCGAATATACTAGAAGGTTCGGTAATGTTTTATATACCTGGGTGTTATTTAATGCGTAATTATCTCTTAAATATCGCTTAATTCCCAATTAAGAGATGAGCAATGTAATTATTTGAAATAGGGTATATAAGGGAAGTACGTTAAAAAAACAGTCTTGAAGTTTGTCTGGTTGATGTCGGTCATTAGAAATTTTGCGGTTTTGATATTATAGTAATTTTTATTTCAGTTCATTGTTAATTATTTTTTTTATGCGTGCACCAATAAATTTTAAATTTTTTTTAAAAAAAAAAAAGAACGAAATATTTTGTCAGAAAAAAAAAGTTAATTATCTACTGAAAAATACCTTTAATTTAAAATACGAAAAAAAAAAAACGGTCGTTCATAAACCTAATGTGTACATTTCTCGTAAAGTTCGGAAATTACGAAAAAAAAAAAAAAGAAAATGATGATTCTTCATCATCTTATGAAGGTTATTGGAAGAAGATTAAAAATATTGCTATTACTGCTACTGGTAAAACACTAATTTTTTTTGGGAAAATATCTCTAAAACATATTATATTTTAGTGTATGTGAAAAAAAAGAAAAAAAAAAAAATAATAAAATATGGAAATTATACCATACATTTTGTGCTTAAGTTTGAATTTTTCATAGACATAAAATAGAATGTTCTTTTTTTTTATCGTTTTTTCTTTTTTTTGAGAAAAGAAAAAAAAAAAAAGAGAAAAAAAAAACCTGATAGAGAAAAAAAAAAAATAACATATTTTTACATCTTTTCAAGAATTTTATAGTGATAAATAACGAGAGAAGAAAAAAAAAGTATCTAAAGTGTTTTCAAATTTAAATTTATCTTAAATGTTCAATGGGGTGATCAAACAGAGTGCAGTTTAAAAGAAAAATAAAAAAAGAAAAAAAAAGAAAAAAATAGAAAAAAAAAAAAAAAGGAAACTTCGTTTTAGATTTATAATTAAAGTGACCTTGTATTTTGTTTTGTTTTTTTTTAGAGGAGAGAAAAAGAAAATATGTGGAAAAGATTGTGCAAAATTTTTACAAAACCCAAATATGAAAATATGTAGTATGCCAAAAATAATCTTGATTTTACTTTTCGATGGAAATTAATTAACAAATAATACATAAGTGTAACTGTTTTTATTATTTTTTTTTTTTAATGAAATTATACTGCCGACAAGTTTATATTATCGATAAAAGTTAGATTTTGAAAAAAAAAAAAAGGAACAAAATAGTCAATGCATCCATATAACATGTGAAGTTTATCATCAATCATTATTTTGTATTTTTTTTTTTGGTTCGCTACATATAATTTTTCTTTAAAATTATTATTAATGTGTTGGAAGCAGTGTACTGTGCTAATTCTGTGTATTTCGTTCATACTTTTTATTCAGTTTTTTTTAGTTTAATAAAGCCTTTAAATGAAAGATCTATGAGAAAAAAAAAAAAGAAAAAATATATATATTTATAATTATGTTTCGAATAATTACATACATATAATGTACGTCAAAAATTTCTTATGAATTGTGGTAATAAGTAATCATTTACAAAGAAAATGTATTTTTTTTCTTCTTCTTGTTTTTCCATATACTTCACTTATAAACTTGGTCTAAATACAAATTGTATTCTTATTTTTTTTTTCATTCTGAAATAAAAATAGCAAATAAACTTGAGCTTAAGAATTTTATTCAAATAAAAAAAGGAAAAAAAAAATAAATTTAAATTAAAATGAATACAAAAATTTGGAGTGATTTTGTTATTTGGCTTTTTAATAGAAATTGTATAGGAAAATGATATAAAAAAAAGAAAAAAAAAAAAAAAAGAGAGAAAAAAAAAAACAAACAATAAAAATAATAAAATTTTAATATACAAAATATATATATAAAAAAAAAAAAATAAAGAAAAGAAGATCGGAAAATAGCGGAGATCCAGAACATCGAAGCTCAGGGTCCTTCAACGGTACCGCCACGTGGGAGCCCCATCCGACCATCATCCAGCAGTACAGCCATTTAAGCAACCTATAGTTAAGCTAAGTAAAATTTTGCTATATTATGTAAAGATTTCTAACAAAAAAAAAAAAAAAAAAAAAAAAAAAAAACAAAATTAAATAACTATGATATTTTAGATAAATGTAGGGATTCAATACTAAATTAATAAAAATTATAATATTAATAATTTATGTATTAATAATTTATTCATTAACAAAAAAGAAAAAAAAAAAAAAAAAAAAAAAAAAAAAAAAAAAATCAATTATTTATAAATAATACAATTATTAATTATCCAATTGGTAGTTTAACTGATTTAAGTAAAAATTCATTATTTGATGCAATTGAAAATATTAGCGAGTATTATGATACTATTAATCAAAATTATGATTTTTTTTGAACTCATCAATTGAAACATTTGAATTGTTTAAAAATAAAAATAATGAATAATTTTTCATAAAGTAATTTAAATGAATACACAACAGATAATACAGAATATTTAAAAAAAGAAAAAAAAAAAAAAAGGAAAAAAAAAAATAAATAAATAAAAAAATAAAAAGATACAATCTATTCAGAATTCGATGATAAATTTCAAATGTTATGGAATAAAACAAATTATAATCATTTTTTTTTATGAAATTATAATAATGGATAATAGTTACAATAAAATAATAGAAAATTAACCTTAGGTGAACAAAAAAAAAAAGGAGAATTTTTTTTCATTTTTTTATTTTGATTGATTGTTTTGGGTATATATACATTTTTTTTTCGAATCCAAAACATGACGGTTTAGAGTTTGTTTAGACAATCTGAGAGATCCGGCGAGAGTAGTGATGGAGCTGGTGAGGGTCCGTGGGGGGATGCCTCCGGTCCACTGAGGAGAATGTCCTGTTGTTTCTCTTTTCCTTTCACCTTTTTTTGGCTAACCTGGTTTCCCCTATTTCGTTTGATTGCAATTTGAATTTTCCGGTCTAATGTTATGTTACAGGTATGAAGCTTACCTCGACCGGATGAGTCTAAGAACCACGCCCGGGCTGAAGCAGCCGGAACCCCTTTAATAGACCGGATAGGACTCATTTGGAGATCTTAAGTTTTGCTAGAAAGCAACTTAAATTTTTCATATCGTAACATATGGCGCCCAAAGTACCGCCCATCTGGTACATAAATTTATTGCGCTCATATGTTTCTCCACCTCTTGGTGTCGTAACATATGGCGCCCAACGCTAGGCAACCTCCATCTTTTGCCTACATTCATATTTCAGTCCATGCCCTTCTGGTTCATGGATTGATTTGTTTTTTTTTCAGTTTTACCCCTCGGTAATATGGAGATTTCGTGAGTAGTGGCAACACCTCTCATGGAATCTACCATTCCACGCGTCCTATCTGCATTCATTAATCACCCGGTTTGTTAAATTTAATTTAAATCATGTTTCGTGCACGATCTCATTTTTTTTCGAGTTTTTTTTTTTAACTTCGTTTTGTAATTCATACAAGAATTCTCGTTGCCGATCACGTATGACCAAAATTTTGGAGGAAGCTCCGAAATTTTGTTGCGACGTGATTGGCTGAATTTTTTTATATATACAGTTTACAAATAGTTATATAAACTATTAATGCACTTTTTTTATTCCGTTTGTAAAATCTTTTCGGTTTGAATTTCTTTGCTTGAAATAACTATAAATTTAAATCTTTTCGGTAAACTCAATTTTACATTATTTCTATCGCCAGTGTATGCAAGTATATTAAATTTAAAATTTCGTTATGCTCTCGTTATACACGATGTCAGGCCGGTCTTGTACGTTTAGGACCGTAACCTTTGCGCGTGTATGTTCGTGTGTCATTTTGTTTTGATATATTCAAACCATGTAGCTAATAAACATATGTATGATACATTCAACGTATGACACATAGTTCTGGTTACGTACACCAGGACTACTGTTTGCGACGGTGAATGGATCAAACATATACATTTTTAAGTGAATTATTTTTTTCTTGAGAATTCGTTAAATTATTATGGCGACCGATTTCGTGCCAGTTGTCACTTAGTAGTCGCTCATGGTTTAATTTTATTATCATATACGTGAGTGATGGCCTTTGTGATGATTTCTGAACTTAAATTTAATTATCTTTAATAACCATCCGTTTTGTCATTTAAAATTTTTATGATTATTTTCGCTGGACTTGATTGGCTTGTGACGATGGAGGTCAGGCTGGTCTCATTAGCCATACCTGTTCCTTCCTTCGCGCAAATCCTTCCATGTCAGGCCCTTCAATCTGCTAAATTGGGAACAACAGGATATCTGATTTTTTTTTTGAATTTAATTGTGGTCTGGAGGGGTCTCCTTCTTGTTGGGACTCCCCGGCCTCTCGCTGCCTCATGGGTCTCTCAGAGCATCATCCTACATATTTTTTTTTATTTCGTTGTTATAAAAACGATTTACATTTTTTTTTTCTTTTGGTTTTTTTATTATTTTACTCAAATAAACGACAAATAATCATAAACCGTATTTGTACGACTTGTATACTACATATTTTTTTTTTCTCTTGCTTGCCGTTTCTTTTTTTGTGCTTTCATCGTTATTTTCTCCCCCCATATGGCGGGACTGTAAATTTGATTATCATTATATATTTTTTTTTTAAATTTAATACCAAATGGTTTTGTCGCGTAACCCGCGCTGACGAAGGTGCACCGCCGGTCAGCGACCTCAAATAGTTATTTTTGTGAAATATTGAATAATTTGATTAAGTGCCTACAAATCAAAATGGACCCCAGTTACCTGGATCAATTGGATTTTACTTATGAGTGTAAGATTCGAGGAATTAATTCCAAGGATCCCAACGCCCTAAAGGCTTTATGTGACCAATTGACAGCTGAAGATCTAGGATCAGTGGCACCACCAGAGGAAATATTGAATAACATCAACACAGAGATTGCTGAAGTTCGGAGTCAGGCTGAAGGGCTAGTCAACACTTTGAACCCCCAAGATGTCCTCGCTGACACAGATTTATTTTTCAGAGTTCAAGCTAAATTGTGGCACCTGAAGTATCGTGTAGATAGGATTAAAAAGAAGTATTCTAATCGCCATAATACAGCAGACATCGAAAAGGTGATTCAGCAAGGTTTTGTGTTGTTAAAGGAAGCAACAACTTTTGAAGACTTAGGCGCTACTGGAGGAGTATTAACCCCAAACCTAGACACACCTTTAGGTGGAAGTACACCATCAAATACCATGAAGCATCTCAACATCCTAGGTGGTGAAGAAGGTTTAGCAGATCTCGGTTCAGGTGCAGTGAAAAAAATTGTATCTAATGTACAAAAAAATAAAAATTTTAAAAACAAATCTTTGACTTTCAATGATCCCTTGCCTTTAATTAATCCTTTATCTAAGTCCAAGAATCTCGGTAGTTCGCGAAATTTCCCACGTACAACAAATAGTAAAACGCTCCAATTTGGTCAACGTGAAATAAATAGATCGAGTCGTAACCTTAATATTTCGTGTCCAATAGAAAGTAGAGATTTCTCACCAAATATTCCAAATGTGAATGGTCCAGATAGTATTGTTGTTGGCCAAACAGCCCCAATGGTCACCATTAACGAAACAAATTTCCGAGAGCAGCCTGTCAGCGCTCAAACTTACAGTACAAATCTACCACAAGCTCGTTTTGGCTTACCGACTGTCGAGGCAATTTCAAACCCCGCTATCAATTGTCCAAATCGAATGGATGATTCGCGTTTCGGCCCAGTGCCACCACACGTGTTTCCCACGCGCAGAGGATTTCGCTCTTCAAGTCCTCTGAAGAGATGGAACTTATCTTTCTCAGGCAGCCGTTCCGGATTGCCCGTTGAGGAGTTTTTGTTCAGGCTTGAGTCGTTGGCTGTTGCTGATCACGTAACCGAAGAAACGCTGGCAGCTCATGTGAGCCGATTCCTATCTGATAAAGCCTCGACATGGTATTGGCTCTTCCGTAGGTCGACCCCCTTTGCATCTTGGCGAGATGTGCGTCAAGCAATGCTTGACGAGTTTCGAAGCCAGACCACCGATTTCGAGATTCTGCAGGCAATGTTTGCACGCCACCAAAGGCCTAATGAAACGTTTTGTGATTTTCGTTTGGAAATGCAAAGTTTGGCTTCACGCTTAAGGAATCCCATGACTCAAGGTGAATTGATAGATATTATACGCAGGAATATGAATTCTAGGCTGCGAAACGCTTTACTTCTCCATACGGTCTCGTCTCTTGATGAACTACGCGACCTCGCTCGAAAATTCGAGAAGTTATGGTCAGAAACGGATCTTCGCGCTAGGCAGCGCCACGTCTCTGAGGTCTATCCTTCCTATGATTCGTGTGCTTTCGACAATGCTGGTCAGCCTTCATCTACAGATCCCATCGACGATGTAGGTCGCCGGTTTTCTCAAATCTCAGTGAACTCTCCTCATATTTCACATGAACCTGCTACAACTCCGAATTCAGACTCTGTTTCCACGAATGTTGACCTGTGTGCCTTGAATACCTCCACCGAGCACTTTATTTGTTGGAACTGTGACGCGAAAGGTCACTCTTTCAGAGAATGTCCAGTACCTCAACGAAATTATTTCTGTTTCAAGTGCGGCCTTAAAGGTGTGACCACTCCCTTGTGTAAAAAATGTACACCGGAAAACGGGGTGTCAAACGGGATGCACTCCGGGACAGCTCGTTTGATACGGCGTTTTCCGGAGCCGAAAACCCCTGCAGTGTCGAAAAAGTCGAATTAGGCTTGGCGGGTGTTGGCGGTGGTTCCCCTGTGCTGGACCGTGGACCTGACTTGCGCCAAGTTATACAGGATGACAGGATCCGTGCTCGTGAGCATGATACCCTGTCACTATATCCGCTTGGTAAGGGTCAGGACCTCGGCCCGTCACATGGAGGTTCCGCCGTCGGCACTCGTCGGCCTTTACGTTCGTCTGAAAATGTACCAGATTTGTCTATTAATTTACCTGATTTATCAATTAATTCACCTGAGTTGTCTACTAATTTAACTGATCTGTCCATAAATTTACCAGAATTGTCTGTAAATCTACCTAATTTGTCAAATAACTTCACTGATTTGTCCGAAAACTTACTAGATTTGTCCGAAAACTTTCCTGATGTGAATAAATTTACATGCAATGTCCCCATGAACTTTGAGGATCGTTATCTCGAAAAGTTGCGTAAATATAACGAGTGTCGTAATAAAATATTCGGTACGGTATCGGAAGTTGTATCTAAACGAATTCTCGAGTGTCGAAAACGTTTTAAAACGCGTAAGCAAATTCGGAAGTCGTTGGAAGTTCTGAATAGTTTTTGTCCTTTTAAAGATCCGCGACCATACGCGAAAATTTTAATTAATAACGTCGAATTGTATGGTTTACTGGATACTGGGGCTTCTATCAGCTGTATCGGTAAGAACGCTGATACAATCTTAAAGCAAATAGGTGCTAAGAAGGTAACTTCGGCTACGCCTATTCATACAGCTGATGGAAGCGCGCAAAAGGTTGATGGCGTAGTGGATGTCGAGGTCGTTTACAACGGAGTTTGTAGGCCACTTCGACTCTACATCGTTCCGACCTTAGCGCAAACCCTGTATCTCGGGATCGATTTTTGGCAAAAGTTTGATTTATTACCAAAATGTATCTCAGAACTTCACAGCGAAAGCGTTCAAGATCCGAAAATGCACGTTTTGACCACGGAACAGCAACGAAAATTACATGTAATAAAATCTAAGTTTCCTTCGTTTGCCGTTTTCGGTCTAGGTAAAACGCCGTTAGAAGAACACGTGATTGACACGGGTGATACGCCTCCGATTAAGCAACGACATTATCCTGTTTCACCTGCAATTCAAAAATTAATGTATGACGAGTTAGATCGCATGCTCGCTATGGGAGTGATCGAGGAATCTAATAGTGCATGGAACTCTCCCGTTGTTTTGGTGAGGAAGCCCGGAAAGAACCGCTTGTGTCTGGACTCGCGAAAAGTCAATGCTGTGACAAAGAAGGATGCATACCCTTTGCCACACATTGACGGTTTGCTCAGCCGCTTGTCCGACACAAAGTTCATTACAGGGATCGATTTGAAGGATGCCTTTTGGCAGATTCCCCTAGAAAAGGAATCTCGCGAAAGGACAGCCTTCACAGTACCTGGCCGGCCGCTTTACCAATTCACCGTGATGCCGTTCGGTTTGTGCAACGCTCCCCAGCAAATGTGCCGATTGATGGACAAAGTCATACCTTCGGAATTACGTGATAATGTCTTTGTTTACTTAGATGATTTATTAATTATATCGAAAGATTTCGAAACTCATATAAAAATGCTCGAAAAAGTCGCGACTTGTTTGAGAATGTCGGGATTAACTATCAACGTCGAAAAGAGTAAATTTTGCCAAAAAGAAATTAAATATCTTGGCTATATCGTCGGTGATGGTTGTATTAAAACAGACCCTGAGAAGATTTCCGCGATTGTCGATTTTCCAAGCCCGAAAAATCCTAAACAAGTTCGTCGTTTCTTAGGAATGACCGGTTGGTATCGTCGTTTTATTCGAGAATATGCTTCCTTGGCAGCACCTATTTCGGATTGTTTAAAAAAGTCTAAAAATTTTGTTTGGTCAAATGAAGCCCAAAACTCTTTTGACAGGCTAAAAAAACGTATGACGTCAGCGCCAGTGTTGAACAACCCCGATTTCACGAAGGAGTTCTTCATACAATGCGATGCGTCGAAAGTGGGCGTAGGAGGTGTCCTATTCCAACTTTCGGAGGCGGGAGACGAAAGTCCCATCGCATACGTGTCACAAAAGCTCAATAAGGCACAGAAGAACTACTCCGTGACAGAGCTGGAGTGTTTGGCCGCTGTACTTTGTGTCAAGAAGTTTCGAGCTTACATCGAAGGCTTTCGATTTACTATTATAACGGATCACGCAAGTCTGAAATGGTTAATGTCGCAGTCGGATTTAAGTGGTCGTCTTGCTCGCTGGAGCCTGAAATTACAAGCTTTTGATTTTGCAATCCAGCACCGCAAAGGTTCACAAAATGTGGTTGCTGATTCGCTCCCGCGTGCATTTTGTGACGAAATTAATTCGAACTTAAATTTGACGGAGGTTGACCTAAATTCAGATAGTTTTCGCGATGACGATTATGTCCAATTGATTTCGTTCGTTTTAAACAATCAGAATAAGCTGCCAGATTTAAAGATTTACGACGGTAAATTGTTCAAGCGTGCTCGGTTTCGTACTGCGGAGAATATTGACAATCCTTGGAGACTTTGGGTCCCTAAATCCCTTCGTAATTCTTTGATCCGAAATGTTCATGAGTCTGAGGTGACGTGTCATGGTGGCATTGCTGTAACATATCGATTTTTATCCGAGAAATACTATTGGCCTAAAATGGTTGTTGATGTCCACAATTTTGTTAATTCCTGTGGAGTTTGTAAGGAAAATAAATCCCCTAATTTTCGAACTAGACCTCCCATGGGATCTAGATTCATTTCTGAAAGACCTTTTCAACGTCTTTATATTGATTTACTTGGTCCATATCCCAGGACTAAGGCAGGGAATTCGCAAATTTTGATCATTCTGGATCACTTTTCTAAATTCGTGTTTCTTAAACCCCTCCGTAAAGCTAATGCCCTTGCAATTATTCAGTTTATAGAACACGAAGTTTTCTCTATTTTTGGCGTATGCGAATTTCTTCACAGTGATAACGGCAAACAATTTGTTTCAAAGGAATTCCAATCATTTTGTCTACTTATGGTGTCAAACATGTTCGCACTGCTTTGTACTCGCCTCAATCGAACGCATCTGAACGTGTTAATCGGGTCATTTTGGAGGCTGTAAGGTCTTATGTTCGCGAAGACCAGGCGAACTGGGACAAGGCCATTCATCTTGTGGCTGGTTCTCTTAGAACACGATACCATAGTGCCATTGAGCGCACACCTTACCAGACGGTATTTGGTTTCCCTATGGTAAGGCATGGCTCGGCATATCGTGTACTGAGAGAATTGGACTGCGTGATGGATGGAGAGGTCGTCGATCTGCCTGCGGTTGCCAAGCTTCAGCAGATTCGTGACCAAGTCTCGGCGAACCTGGTGTAAGCTCACCAACGAGCAGAAAGGTCTTACAACCTCCGGACCACCGAAGTGAAATTTCGTCCAGGTCAAGAAGTTTATAGACGGAATTTCACTCAAAGCGATTTCGCGAAAGGCTATAATTCGAAATTAGCTAAAAAGTTATTAAAATGTCGAGTTAAAAGATGCATTGGAGGAAGCATGTATGAAGTGGAGGATCTACAGGGTAAATATGTAGGTACCTTTCATGCGAAAGACTTAAAATCCTGAAACACAATTTAACATACCTCATCTTTATTTGGTTGTAAATTTATTATATTTTTTTTTTTTGTTAATTATTGCTACCTTGCTGACTTCAATTATATGCAATCATAGGCCAGATTATTTCACGCAATGATTCTTTCCTTTTTTCTCTTCAAACCGCTTATCCTCAGTGGTTCACCTTACCCTCCCAGACGAAGGTGCTGTGGACTGGTTCGCGAACCCAAATTTTTTTTTGGCATGATTTGTCGTTCTTATCTTATCTTTCCTTTTCAAACCTGTTGTGATTACACCTTTTTGTGACTTATTCATGGTTCTGCGCTCTATAGCCATGTAGGTATATGAAGTTACCCTTGGAAGATTTTCATTGGATCTTGATTAAAGTGTGTGACTCTACTCGATAGTTTATTTTTCGACGTCTCAATTTTTTTTTTCTTTTTTCCCTTTTCTGCTCTAGCCCGGCTTGCCTACTTGTTCTGGCATGAGACTCTATCTCAGGGCGTGGACGAGCCCCACGTTGATTCCACTAATATTTTTCCTGCTGCCGTTTTCCAACCTTTCCCACCTCGACAGGTCAGTGGAAAAGTTTGTGTTGTTGCGACAGCTACAGTAGATTTTTTTTTATGGGTCTATATTTTTGTACGCCACTGTACAAATTCAGTTGGCTGTACATTAACAAAAAAAAAATAAAAATGTAATTTAGCTCATATTTTAAAATATAGTCTGAAGTTCATTGGAATTGCAACTTGAAATTCCAAAAAAAGAACTGTAAACTGAAATCCGTTGCACACAAGCAACAAAAATTGTAATCCATTTCATTGTTTTGGAGATAGCGTGATTTTTTTCATTATATTTAAGAAATCGCGCGATTTCTAGAAAATGTATGAGAATTACATATATTTAATCCATATTAAAATTCTCTTAATTTTTACTCACCTTTTCTTTTAAATTCAATTTCTTAAAATCTCTTAAAAACCTAAAACACATGTAATGGTATTTGCCGTCGGCAAATGTATTCACCATTTGATACCCATATTAATTACCCAATATAAGTTTAGTGCATATACATTATATTATTTGACCCACATGACGTCATTATAGCCTATTTACTCAGTAAATAGCATAATGATATAATAATTTCAAGTTCACACACACCATCAAGTCCCCAATGTACCCATATTGCCTACTCATTATGTATTACTCATCAAGTAATACATCGAATATACTAGAAGGTTCGGTAATGTTTTATATACCTGGGTGTTATTTAATGCGTAATTATCTCTTAAATATCGCTTAATTCCCAATTAAGAGATGAGCAATGTAATTATTTGAAATAGGGTATATAAGGGAAGTACGTTAAAAAAACAGTCTTGAAGTTTGTCTGGTTGATGTCGGTCATTAGAAATTTTGCGGTTTTGATATTATAGTAATTTTTATTTCAGTTCATTGTTAATTATTTTTTTTATGCGTGCACCAATAAATTTTAATTTTTTTTTAAAAAAAAAAAAAAAAGAACGAAATATTTTGTCAGAAAAAAAAAGTTAATTATCTACTGAAAAATACCTTTAATTTAAAATACGAAAAAAAAAAAAACGGTCGTTCATAAACCTAATGTGTACATTTCTCGTAAAGTTCGGAAATTACGAAAAAAAAAAAAAAAGGAAATGATTATTCTTCATCATCTTATGAAGGTTATTGGAAGAAGATTAAAAATATTGCTATTACTGCTACTGGTAAAACACTAATTTTTTTTGGGAAAATATCTCTAAAACATATTATATTTTAGTGTATGTGAAAAAAAAGAAAAAAAAAAAAAATAATAAAATATGGAAATTATACCATACATTTTGTGCTTAAGTTTGAATTTTTCATAGACATAAAATAGAATGTTCTTTTTTTTTATCGTTTTTTCTTTTTTTTGAGAAAAGAAAAAAAAAAAAAAGAGAAAAAAAAAACCTGATAGAGAAAAAAAAAATAACATATTTTTACATCTTTTCAAGAATTTTATAGTGATAAATAACGAGAGAAGAAAAAAAAAGTATCTAAAGTGTTTTCAAATTTAAATTTATCTTAAATGTTCAATGGGGTGATCAAACAGAGTGCAGTTTAAAAGAAAAATAAAAATAAAAAAAGAAAAAAAAAGAAAAAAATAGAAAAAAAAAAAAAAGGAAACTTCGTTTTAGATTTATAATTAAAGTGACCTTGTATTTTGTTTTGTTTTTTTTTAGAGGAGAGAAAAAGAAAATATGTGGAAAAGATTGTGCAAAATTTTTACAAAACCCAAATATGAAAATATGTAGTATGCCAAAAATAATCTTGATTTTACTTTTCGATGGAAATTAATTAACAAATAATACATAAGTATAACTGTTTTTATTATTTTTTTTTTTAATGAAATTATACTGCCGACAAGTTTATATTATCGATAAAAGTTAGATTTTGAAAAAAAAAAAAGGAACAAAATAGTCAATGCATCCATATAACATGTGAAGTTTATCATCAATCATTAAAAATCATTTAAAAATAAAAATAATGAATAATTTTTCATAAAGTAATTTAAATGAATACACAACAGATAATACAGAATATTTAAAAAAAGAAAAAAAAAAAAAAAAGGAAAAAAAAAAATAAATAAATAAAAAAATAAAAAGATACAATCTATTCAGAATTCGATGATAAATTTCAAATGTTATGGAATAAAACAAATTATAATCATTTTTTTTTATGAAATTATAATAATGGATAATAGTTACAATAAAATAATAGAAAATTAACCTTAGGTGAACAAAAAAAAAAGGAGAATTTTTTTTCATTTTTTTATTTTGATTGATTGTTTTGGGTATATATACATTTTTTTTTCGAATCCAAAACATGACGGTTTAGAGTTTGTTTGGACAATCTGAGAGATCCGGCGAGAGTAGTGATGGAGCTGGTGAGGGTCCGTGGGGGGATGCCTCCGGTCCACTGAGGAGAATGTCCTGTTGTTTCTCTTTTCCTTTCACCTCTTTTTGGCTAACCTGGTTTCCCCTATTTCGTTTGATTGCAATTTGAATTTTCCGGTCTAATGTTATGTTACAGGTATGAAGCTTACCTCGACCGGATGAGTCTAAGAACCACGCCCGGGCTGAAGCAGCCGGAACCCCTTTAATAGACCGGATAGGACTCATTTGGAGATCTTAAGTTTTGCTAGAAAGCAACTTAAATTTTTCATATCGTAACAACCTCTACGAAATTTTAACAGAATGTCGAACAATTCATTATGAATTTTAGGACCAGTATAAAGTAAATCGTTTAGTGAAACGCCATTTGTTGATGTAGCCGATCCGTCAAATACCACACGCAATTTGGTAGTAGGACTATTAATTTTCCACACACCATGATGAGGCAAGTAAAACCCAGTAGAATTTATATTATGTGGAACCTTTTTCATGTGATCCAAATCATTGTATTCTTTCATAAACTGTTGATAATTTTCCGCAAGATAGGAATCCTTATAAAAACGTCTTTCCATAGAATATAACCTTGTTAAGGCCTGATGTTTTGATTCACCAAGAAGAGCTGGAGATTGTCTAAATGGTAATCTTACCATATACTGGCCACTAGATAAACGTGAATGAGTATTTTCGAAATGTCTTTCACATTCTTTGTCATCTAAGGACATTTCAATATGAGAAGATGGTTCTTCCATTTCCCAAAATTTTCTTAATGTTTTATCGATATCTACCACAGAATGTAAACAAGTTGTAACCTCTTGCTCTTGTATTTTGCCTGTTACAATCCATCCAAAAATTGTTTTATATGCCTTTAAATTGGAGAATGTATTCGATATTTTTTCGTCTAAGAGTACGTCAAAAAATACATCACAACCAAGAATTAAATCAATTTTAGAAGGAATATCGAAATATGGATCAGCTAAATTCTTAAAACCCTTAAACCATTGGCTACTTGATGCATTTAACTGGATTGGCGGTAGGTCATGCGTCAATTTTTGAAGTACATAAGCTGTTGTTTGTAGAGATCTTGAATCGTGTTTAGATCCTAGCTCTAATAAAACTTTTCCTTTAGTAGATTTTTGAAGTGAGTCAACATCACCAACTCCAGCAATTGATAATCTTGCATTTGTTCTTTTTAGTTTAAGACGTTGTACACAGGATTCAGAAATTAATGTCATCTTTGATCCCGAGTCTAAAAGTGCACGACATGGTTGAAACTGATGCATTCTATTTTTAATAAGAACTATGGCAGTTGGCAATACACTTGTATAATTTACAGAATTGAAATCTTTTGTAATTGTTAATGAAGGACTTATGTTATTAATTGATTTAGGTTTTTTAGATTCCATGTGCAAAGTAGAATGGTGCTTCTTCTTACAATGTTTACATCTAAAACTGGAATTACAATCATTTGTTAAATGCTTACCTCTTAGACAGTTGTAGCATAGACCATTATCTTTTGCAATCTTCATTCGTTCTGCAGTTTGTTTTTTAATATATGATGGACAATGATAAAGGGCATGATGTTCTTTACATATAATACATGTAGATATTGCAGCAGGATGTGAATATTTTACCTTATTTGAAAATGATTTAGGTTGCATAAATTTGTTATCCTTCACTGTTTGTTTGTGTAATGTTGATAATTCATAAATACGTCGTTCAAGAAATTGAAGCAGTTGGTCAAATTTAGGACGCCTTGTGTCTGCAACTTCAAGACGCCATAGCTGTTGAGAATCCCTATCCAACTTTGAAACCAAAAGAAAATTAAGCCAACAGTCCCATTGTTCTACAGGAAGTTTTATTGCCTTAAGTGCTCGTACAGTTTCGTTGAATGTATTAGCGAGATTGCGAATACTGTCAGCAGTAGAATTTTTCAAAGATGGACACTCCATAAGTGTTTCTAAATGTGCTTCAATCAGATAATCTTCTTTGTCGTATTTGCCTTTTAAAATATCAACTGCAGCCTCATAATTTGCATCCGAAATTGATAGATGTTTTAATGTTGATTCGGCTTCTCCTTTCAAAGTCAATTTCAAATATTGAAATTTCTGTGATGATGATAATGCATTGTTATTGTGTACAACAGACTGGAAAAGATCAAAAAATGATGACCATTCTTTATAATCTCCACAAAATGTAGGTATTTGCATCATTGGTAGCTGAATTTTTGCTTGTATTTCAGTTGTATTCAATTCTTGAGTTGTTATTGTATTAGGTGTAGAAGCTTGCACATTTGAATTATTAGTTAAGTTGGTAATATTTTGTAATATATTTGTTAACTGATTTTGTTTTGCAGTTAGTATGTCAATAGCTGATGTAACATTTTGTTCGGATTGAGGTAACCTTTGTTCATTATCATTTTGTTTTATTTTAAATGTACACCTTGCAGATATAGAAAAATATCTTTCTTCAATAGCTTCTCTTTGTATAATTTCTGTTTCTATTTCATTTTCAGTGGTTAAAGATTCTTCAATTTCTGCCTGTATAATATTAAATTCAGATAGAAGTTCTTTACATCTCTGCAATCTATTTTCAAATTCTTCGATAAGAGTGTTTTCTGTATTGAATATTGCATCTACTGAACTTTCCAAACGTGTAAACTGAGCCTTAACAATTGCTCTTCTTCTTTTCAAAACATCCATTGTGAATTACAAACTTTGCGTATAAAGTATATAGTGATGACACCGCAAGAATTTTCGTATTATCATCTTTGTTCAAAAGAGGCGCTGGCGTCACTCCATATCGTTATAAAAAAAAAGAAAAGAAGAGAGAGAGATTAATTTTTTTTTAAGCTTTTATGTGTACAGTACACAGTACACACTTGATATTGTATGTATGATTCACACACCATATGTACATATACGCATATTTCCATATTCATTTATATTCATAATATGCATTATAAGCGTAAAGCGAAGAGGAAAAAAAACAGGAATATTATTGATTTTTTTCTTCTAAACGCATTAATATATGTACATACATATGTATGTAATAATTATTTAGGTATTTCTAATATGATCAATATGATATATAAATATGTACATATACATTTTGTATTTTGTATACATTGTTTGTGTATTTTTAACATTTTAGAGATATTTCTACTTCTTTCATATTATGAATATTATACAGCGTTGTTGTAATGTTGTCTTATGTTACGTTTTAAATTAATATGGGATAACAAATTTTTCTGGCAACTATGAATTATGCTCATTGTTTATTTTTTATATCACTTTCAGTTTTTATATTTTAAAAATATGATTTTATCAGTTTTATTTTATGTATACCTATATACTTAATGCAATTAATATGGAAAATTTGACTTTGAAAGGCTATTCAATATTCCGATCTAGGTACTTATCTTAAATTTTATAATGTTAAAGAAAATTTTTGTAGACCTTTTCGATCCTTTGAAAAAGTATGTGGAGTAAAAAGTTATAAAATATTTTTTAAAAAAAAGTGATATGTAAATTTTTGTCAGTAAAAAAAAAATTATTTTCAATTTTTCATATAATTTTTTCAAAATTTTTGTATGGTAAAAGTGGCACTTGTCAACTTTGGGCTATTATATCTCGGGCTCTGTTGCACCGATTTGATTCAAATAAGAAGTAATTGATTGGAAAACACTTCAATTTAATTGCAATAAGAACTTATCCAGGATAAGTTCAAAAATAAGAGGGGTAGCAGTAAAAGGAAAAAAAAATTTTGATTGAAAATAAACACTTCAAGAAACATCTTGGTTAAATCTCAACTTTCTACTCTACCGGGAATATATTTTTTTAAAGGGACGAAAAGGTCTGCAAAAATTTCGTTACTTTATTCTTTGGAGCTCGTTCTGTATTGCAGGGATTTTTTTTGTTTAAAAAAAAATTTATATACGTATATGCTACTGAAATTTTAAGTTATTCGAATCACAGGGTCCAGATATATTCAAATTTGAAAACTGATTTTTGTCGAAAATGTGCCAAAACTGACTCGAGTGTTGAGGATTGCTTAAAAAGGGGCTTTTCAGAATAATCTAAAATACCTGTTTATTAGAATATTTTCTAAACGTTTGTTTAAATAAGTACGACAATTAATTTTCCTGACAGCTTTTATTGCATGTTGATATTACAGATTTTTTTTTTTCTAAAATGTTATTCCTACTCATTGTGATGAGAAATTGTAAAAAAAAGGTGCGAATTTTATTTTACAAGTCAATGTATGTATTTTAAACGGAATATGTACCTACGTATACAGTTTTCCTGCAAAAACATTTATTCATAATTATTGGAATACGTAATATGAAAAAACTAAACGCTTCTAATAAAAAATATTTAATAGGTATATTTTATGAATCTTAATTCAAATTGTATTGATAAATTGTTAGTGACATTAGCCCTATACCACATGTATTGTACATTGTTGATAAAGGTTTCCAGGGTATTCCAGCATATTTTTTAAACTATGCGTTCGTGGAGGCTGTCACTTTATACCCCAAAAAAGTATTGTAATTTAGATATTTATAAAAAAATTAACAAATATTAACAAAAAAAAAAGTACTGTAGGGAATAATTTTTAATTATTTTTAGAGACCTTGCAATATTTTTAATTTTGCACTTTGTTTAGAAGATGGGTTCGAAAAAAGACGGTTAATTTTTTTGGAGTAAAATCGAAGAAGAACGGTGAAAACCAAATTTAAGATTTCAATTTCATGCTGACTACAAAAGTATTGTTTTGAACCACTTGGAAATAATTGAATTAATTTTTTTATGAGATCAATCTCATGTATTAAGGATTTTATACTTGTTTCAAAGTGCTTTGAAATATTTTTCATATATTTCACAAACTCTGAAGAAGGTACAGTTAAATTGCCATAATGTGATTTCGAATTTTTGGTTTTATATGCCCTCAGTTTTAATAAAATGTCATTTTCAATTGTTTCTTCTTTTGCCAAAATAAAATTCGTACAAACTTCGCATTTGTATTTTGTATAAACTTTCTTTCCCACATAGCCAGAGAAATAAACAATTACATTACTTAAAAAAGGATTTTCTATATCTGGAATCTCTTGCTCATTTCCAGATTCTTCATCTTCACTTTCAACATATTCAAAAATTTCAATTTCTTCGTCTGATTCTAAATCGTCGAAAGTCGTTAAAAATTCTTCTACTTCCTCTCTCTTTTTTTTCTCATCAGCAGTTACTATTTCATCGGTTAGGTCAGAAATAAATTCTGCTGAGTTTGACAGTAAATTTTTTGCATCGGAAAACTCATACCCAGTTTGCAGAGATGGTACATAATTTTAAATTGCCATTTGTCTTATATTTCTAGAAATTCTATAAGGTGAAGGATTTTTCTCATAATTTCCTTTATTTCTTCTTAATATGGATATGCTATTTTCAAGAGGATCCTGGTTCAATCTCGAAGTGATTAAGTAAGTTTGACTGTTTTTCAGACTTTACCATATTAATAAAACCCCATTAATTGTTTGAATTAAACCGTCAAAACATGGTGGTCTTTTGAACTTTCCTAAATGAATCCACTTTTCTATCCATGCTTTTCCCTCTATCAAATTTTCAATTACTTTTTTTCCAGGTTCTTTTTCAGATAAGGCAACAACGCTGTTCAAATTATCGAAAAGATTATTAAGTTTTCTGAATGCTTCTGCGGTATAGGATGCTTTCGCAATTTCCTCCCTTTCGAATACATTTATTGCTATACCCAGTTCTATTCCGGCAGAAACATTCAAACTGAAAACTTGAGTGGCTAATTTGACGCTCATTTTTTCAAATGCACTCGGATAAATATGTTTCTCAGATAAATTGAAACATGCTTTCAGAGTACTATTTTTCTCAGTATTAAAAATTTTTTCTAAAATAGTCCACGATATAATTTTATCCCCAACTTAATATCTGCCTTACGCAAATTATTTCTCACACTTTTTATTAAATGGGGTACGTCGAAAAGTAACATTACTTTTTTATCTATTATATAGGTAAATGGCTCATTCTTATTACAAATTAGTCTTTTGTAAGCACTTTGATTTGAAGTTCCCTGATCCCCTGTTATGGCAATTACATTGAAACCTATGTTCGAAAGGAGTTCAACAGCATTTTTAAGTATTTGGACAATTTCATACACAGTAACTTTTCCGATAAAATAAGCAATGGGCTGTTTCCAATTGCTATTTAAACCTCTAATCATGAGAAGTAGAACGGATGATGAAATCTTTGGATATCTCTTCCCTCCTCCTAAGTCTTTTAGACCGAAAACCATGTCTTCTTTAGATGAATACTCTATTTCCATCTTACAAGACATTTCGTCGAAAAGTAAAATACATTTTTTTTCGAAATCTGTCATTTTCTGACATTTTTCTTTCAAAAGATTGATTATATGTCCCTCTAAACCAACTGGAAATACAATATTGCTATTCCAACGCATTATTGTTCTCGTATGTGGCATTGCAAATCCCATATTTGTCATATGCCTGTAGCACGCTGGCGATTTGAAATATAATTTTTGAAAAATATTTCTTTCATTTTTTGTCCACTGTTCCTTATTTTTATGAAAAAATTGGGACAAAATAAAAGTTTTCACTTCTGGTTTCTTGTTACAAAGAAGTTTTTTAACATCATTTCTTGAGATTTTTTTTTGTATTTTCAAAGTTTTTGTTTTTATTGGTCGATCTATAATAAAGTTTTTTTATGAGGTTGTCGAGATTCTCTGTCTTCTTCGGGTTTTCTTGAAATGTAAGGCTCTGGAAACTGTGATGGTGAGGGTGTATTTCTTTCTGAAACTAATGGAATGTTATAGTCCCTTATGTAAGTTCTTATATTTTCCTCGCGTTTTACAATTAAGGGAGGTGAGAGAGGATCAAGCTCGCAAGGATTAGAGATAACTGTTGTAACAAAATCTTCTGTTGTATGGGAAAGTTTTACTTTTTTAAATGGAACACGACGGTTAGCAGGAGCACCAGGTTTACATAAAGGATCTATGTTTAATAACGAACCACTACAAAAATGTTTTTCAAAAGGCAAAGGGATTGAACTTGCTTTTAAAACTCTAGAAGTTCCACGTTCAATAATATCCTCTGTTCTAAAATGATTTTGACATATGGAAACATTTTTTAACCCCTCAATACTTTTTCTAAATTTTTCTCCCCCACAGTGTAATACCCACAAATATTTTCTGTTATCAGAAGCAAACTTGAAAAAACTTAAAAATGATCCTGATTTATAGGAAGAAGAACAATTTGGATAAACACAATGTCTAATATATGCCATATTAGCAGTCTAAAACAAAACAAATTGAAATAAAATGGTAAAACTCAAACTTTGGAAAATAGTCGACGATTTTTTCGAAATCTTAGAAAAAAGTGGAAAAAATTTAAATCACTAAAAATTTAAAAAAAAGTTATTCACAACTATATACTATGTAAATATGTATATATGTATGTAGTATTATCAAAATTTTTATTACATATAATACTTACTATATTTCCAATTCGATCTAGAAAATATATGTGTTTATATGCATATTCTGAAAACTTTATTTTCAGTACTAAGCACTTTTTTTAAAATTTTTTATAAGAAATGTTTTTGGGAATACAAAAGTCCTCACTTTCTACCACTCTTTAAAATTGATATAAAAAAATAGATTTTGAAAAGAATTATTCAAAATTTAAAAATTATCACTGCCTAGCACTTTCTATTTTTTTTTTTTTTTTTTTTTTTCAAATTTTCTTTTTTTTAAAAAAATAAGTTTGAATTTTTTGAAATTGATAGTTTCAAGTAACAATTTCAAATATGTTAAGATAAAGTAATAAGTGCATATTTATAGCAAATTCATGAAATTTGGTGCAGGTTATTCATATTTGTCATAAAAATGTACAGGGTCATATAGAATTTTTTTTTATTTTAAATTTATTTTTATGTCTACAATTTTATATTACAAATTACTTCTCTACTTTATTGAAAAAAATTAAAATAAAGTAACAAGCACCTTGTGTATGTATATATAGTATAATACATTCATAAAAATTCATTCAATACATTCATAAAAAAATACATATATTCGTTTAGGAAAGGTATATGCTTGAAAAATAGGCGTACGGTGTATAAAATTTAACCGATTTATATATACTGTTTTGGTTATTAGGTATTATAGTACATATAATTCAAAATATTAAAATAGGATAAAACAAAAAGGTTGAGGACAGTTAGTCGTTAAATCGATTTTAAAACAATAGGATTCTTAAATCATAAATTTAAAATGGAAAATCTTTCACTTAACAATTACATATTTAAAGTAATAAACCTTTATTGAAATTTTGAAAAAGGATCTTCATATTTCATTTACAGACTCTAATGTAGGTACTTCTTATTATTATTTGGTCAAAAAAGTATATTAAAAAAAATATGAGTCATTATGACAACTTAAAAATTTTAATTACTTATTATCAATGTGTTAAAAAAATGTTAATCGTTGTTTAAAAATTATTTAAGTATGTATGTAAATTGTTCTATTCTGTAGAATACTGAATATATGTACATACATACATAAATATTCATATACAAAATCATAAAATTAATTTGTATTTGAAAAATTGATATTTTTTATTTCATGTATAATAAAGAAAAAGTCATTAAAGAAAATATCTGAAAAAATAAACACATTTTATTCATAATAATCCATCAATTTATGTAGCTACATACATACATATATAAAAAAGCAAAGTAGATAGAAGAACATCTACTTCAGATTATTGACCAAGCAAAAAAGCAAAAGGTGAAGAATAAAAGTCAGTTTTCATGCATTTTTAAAATACTGATTTTTCTGTCCATTTTATTCTTTGATCATGAGAAACATATTGTTATCATTTGAAATGTGTTTTGTTTTGAAACCTCCATAGAATATCCTGGTCAAGTTTTAATTTTCTTTTCCCACGCTAACATACTTCTTTAACACTCGTTTCTAAAATTTAAATATCTGAACCCTGTGATTTGATTGATTTAAAATTTTTGCACAGTATTTTCTACAGAACTTCTTTTGACACCAAAAAGATCCCTGCAATAGAACTCAAATTACATTGTATCAAACATAAAACCACGGAAATTAATTTGAATGTAATAAAATGCAACATTTTTTGCTCAGTACAACAATACTGTTAAGGGTACAAAGAGAATACTTTGATAAATCTTTACGTATAGACATATTAGTTTTTGGTCCACGGGATGCTGAGATACAGATCTTTGAAGTTGAAATTTAAGTCAAAATTATGTTTGGTCTCGAAAATGTATTGGAATTTTTCGTCTCTTTATCTTGTTTTGCACTTTATCTCAAAAAGTAAAAATGGTACAAAAAAATCGCACGGGCTGATCAAAGAGGACACTTCAGCAAATATTTGGCTCAAAAAATTACGGTTTTTGGTTCACGGGATGATGAAATACACCTTTTTGAAAAAGAAAAAAAATTTGTAAGTTTCCATTTAAAATGTACGGTATACGTAAAGTAAAGTTCACATCCATATGTACATACATATGTATTATACCTTTTCTGGTATATATAATTATGTACATATAGATATCCAACCAATGAAAACGACATTAAAAAAATATCAAAATAGTAAAAATAACATACATTCATTTCACTTCGTTAGCATACACATGAATCATACATATATGTATAGGTACTACGGCAAAATTATAATTCTATTTCTTTGTTGTCATATACCCAGTAAACAAAATGATTCATAAGTAATTCGTAAAAGAATCATTTTAGCGAGCATATTGTTCGCTAACGATAGTTGCAAAAGACTCGTAAGTAATTTATGGAGCATACCATTTTGCACTTTTTTTACGAATTACTTTTTTAATTCGCAATAGAATCATTAATGATTCGTAAAATACGAATGTTTCGATTAAAATAAATTAAAATTAATTAATTTACGAACGTTTTTACGAATCATTTGTAAGCCTATGGTTACGAGTAACTTTGTATTCGTATTTCACTTACATTTTACGAACGTTCGTAAAATGTGTGCTGGAATATTTTTTTACGAATTACTTACGAGTTATTTTTGCGAGTGTGTTTTTTTTATTTCTTTCTTTTAATTCTACATTCGTATTTCACTTACATTTTACGAACGTTCGTAAAATGGTATGCAGGGATACCTACCGACCTATGTACATACATATGTATTAAATATTTATGCTGAAAAATCATTCCTAGTAAAATATATGAATGAGAAACAAAAACAACGTAAAAAAAAGTCATTCATGAATCGTGAACATATGGATATATATGATGAATAATAATTTTTTTCTTACTCTCAAATGTTCTCATTTATTTCTCAGAAAAAAAAAGAACAGAAATTCAAAGTTAAAAAACTAAATTTAAAATTTATATGAAAAAGTACAAAAGTGAATGGTGGAGACACCTATTGAACAAAGATGATCGAAGTTTTGTCATCACTATTTAACTTTAAACACAATGATTACAAATTTATACAGTCGAGTCAAAAACCGGAAAGACTGTTCGAAATTCAAAATGAAGAAGAAAAGCACAAAATCAAAATAATAAAGAAACGAGAAGATAGTATTGATATTATATATATTGTTATCTCACTTTCACTTATAACTCCACTATGATCAGACGATTTATTCAAAAATGCAAATGGATGTACATGATATTATTTCTTATACACTTTTTTTTTTTTGTAATTTGAATGTCCCTGAATCTATAATATTTTATATTATATGTATTTTAAATATCCACTGAAACAAAATGCACAAACTGAAAATTGAAGTAAATCGATAAATTGATAAATCACATTGAGAAAATTCATTAATACACGGCCTTTATGTTGTATTATGTCCCTGCTCGGGCGCCATTTTGTTTGTGATATTCTGAGTTAAGTACTCAAATTCAATGTTTTTAATGTAATTGGAATCGAAGCAAATTTAATGAATCGACACAACCGTACTAATATGTTTACTTGACACAAAACAACAATAAATTATTTTTAATATATTTATTTCGCGTTAATGACCAAGTTTATTATAATTTATATTTATCGACCGATTACTTCTACCTATCTTTTACAACTGACTACTCTAAAAACGCCATACTACTTACAATATATACTACATATATACTTTTGAATACAATAAAAGAAAGATGATGATTACAAACTGATATTCACAGTAGAAATTTTATACATTTTAGAAAAGTGAATATAATTAATTCACGATTAGTTTTATAGATGCTAAACAAAATTTATTACTTATACAAGAAGAAGAAAAGTCTCATTACGTATGGATAAAAAACATGTCTAGGTAATAGTGTAAGTGTAAATTATAAAATTTTATTAATTAACAAAAAATTTTCAGAATTTCAGATTAATAAGAGAGCAGTTAACATATCATCACCATCAAATCTATATGTGTAACTCATGTTTGTTATACTTTTCTTCTGAAAATGACTTGAATGCTCACAAGAAAGAATGTAATAAAATAGTGACAAAAATGCCAACAATAGAAAAAAGTATTTTGAAATTTGAACATTATGAACGTTAACTAGATGTTCCCTTTGTAATATATGCTGATTTTGAATGTATTTTAAAGGATATTAGTACATGCATACCAGATCCATTATTACCATCTGTACAAATGTACAAGAACATGAGCCTTGTGCGTTTGCATACTATATTAAGTATAGCTTTGACGATAGTTTAAATCAATTCAGAACTTACAAAGGAAAAGATTGTACAAAAATATTTGTATCTTGAATTATTAAAGATGTAAAACATTTATATCACAATTATATTGAAAATTCGAAATCAATGAATCATTTAACATTAAATGAAATCAAAATTCAAAATGAAAGTACAGAGTGTCATATTTGTAAGCAGTTTTTAGATAAGGATAGAGTTCGAGATCACTGTCATCTAACTGGCAAATATAGAGGACCAGCTCATGAAAAATGTAATTTATTATATCGTGTGCCTAAATTTTTTCCAATATTTTTTCATAATTTTTCTGGATACGATTGTCATTTATTTATAAAGGAGTTATCTAATTTTGATGGAGATATAAATGTTATTCCTCTGAATAACGAACTATATGTATCATTATCGAAGAGAATTTTCGTTGATGAAAAGAATATAATAGAATTGAGATTTCTAGATTCAAATAGTTTTATGCAGTCTAGTTTAGATTCTTTAACGAAAAATTTAACAAATGATATGTTAAGAACAGTTCGATCAGAGTTCAAGGATGATGAGAAATTCAAATTGATGACAAGAAAAGGAGTATTTCCATATGAATATATCAATTCATGGGAGCGATTAGATAAAATAACTTTACCAGCACAAGAAGATTTCAGTAGTAAATTGACAAATAGTGTATGTAATAACGAAGATTATAATCATGCGCGAAAGGTTTGGTGTAAATTTGAATGCAAAAATCTTTGGGACTATTTATTATTATATTTGAAGACGGATGTATTACTTTTAACTGATGTATTTGAAAATTTTAGAAAAGTTTGTAAAAAAATTTACTCACTCGATCCTTGTCAATATTATACTGCTCCAGATTTATCATGGGATGCAATGTTGAAGGAAACTAAAATTGAACTTGAGTTATTAACAGATATTAATATGCATAGTTTCATTAAAAAAAGCATTAGAGGCGGAATTTCTCGATGTTGTTATAGACATTCTGTAGCAAATAATAAATATATGGATGATTATGATGAGCAAAAACCATCGCAATATTTAATGTATGTAGATGTAAACAATTTGTATGGTTGGGCAATGTCACAAGCTCTTCCTTATGGTGATTTTAAATGGATTGAAAATAAAAATATAGATATTGAAAATATTCCTGAAGATTCAGAGACTGGTTATATTTTAGAAGTGGATTTAGAATATCCTGAAGTATTACATGATGTACATAATGACTTACCATTTTGCTCAGAAAATAAAATTACTTCAAATTCAAAACATGTTAAATTAATTACAGATTTAACAAACAAGAAGCGATATGTTATTCATTATAGAAATCTACAACATTCATTGTATTAAACATGGTCTTAAAGTTACACATATTCATAGAATATTACAGTTTAAGGAATCAACATGGATGAAACGATTCATTTATTTAAATAATCATCATGGTACACTTGCAAAAAATGCATTTGATAAAAATTTTTTTAAGTTAATGAATAATGCTTCATTTGGAAAAACTATGGAAAATGTTGATAAAAGAAAAGATGTTAAAATAATAACGGAATGGGATAATTGTTATAAGAAATTAGGAGCTAGAGCTTTAATAGCACAACCTAATTTTCATAGTGCTACACAATTTACTGATAATATGATTGCTATACAAATGAAACGTATGCATACTTATTATGATAAACCAATTTATTTAGGATTTTGTGTTTTAGAATTATCAAAATTAAATATGTATAAATTTCATTATGATTATATAAAACCGAAATATGGTGAAAATATTTTGATAAATTATATGGATACTGACTCTTTTATATATACTATTCAAACAGAAGATTTTTATAATGATATCAAAAATGATATTGATAAATACTTTGATACTTCTGAATATGCATTCAATAATCCTTATGGTATTCCATTGAAAAATAAAAAAGTATTGGGTATGATGAAAGATGAAAATAATGGAAGTATAATGACTGAATTTATTGGTTTAAGATCGAAAATGTATTCAATAAGAGTGAAAGATTCAAAAGATATTAAAAAAGCAAAAGGTTTAAAAAAGACAATTGTTAATAATTTAAGTATAGAAAATTATAGAGATTGCTTGTATAAAAAGAAATTATTTTATAGTAAAAATATGTATGTATTTAGATCTAAAATTCATAATATTTATACAAGTTAATTAATTACCAATTTAGGATTTTTTAAAAAAATTTTATTTTCTAAATACAACTTTACAACTCAAAATTTTAACTACAACTGAATTACAAAAAATTTCCTAAAAACTAATTTTACAAAATTTTAAAGAATTAGAATTATAGTAGAAGCATTTATTTTCTATTGAGCAACGTGACATAGGGTCACATGTTGAAAATACAAGTTGATATTTTGATGATTAGGTTTTAACTCTTCCCCTCTTAGATTCAAAAGTCCTCATTTGTTAGAAAAAGGATGTTTCGTAAAAATTCTTCCTGTTGATAGCGATTACTGGTTGTTGTTGTATTGTTATTATGGGCAATTCTCCGCATACTAGAATTTTCTCCTTATCGTTCATTTGTTGTTGTTTCTCATGCGATAGTGAAGAATTTGTTCTGAATATTTTTGTTTTTTCACTGTTCGTTGTTGCATCAGTTGATTTGTTGATTATCTTTATTTTTGTTCGATTATTGTGTTTATAGAAAATGATGCTTATTATAATTATGATCATGACGATGGTACTCAGACTGTAATTGATAATTTGTGACGTGTTTTTTTCTGATTTAAAAAGTTGAATTTGATTTGTTGCTTCAATTTGTATTTTTTTCATCATTTCCAGTGACAAAATCTCCTTACGTTTCTTTTCTGTCGGGGTAGGTTGTAGAATCGGAGGTAATGCTTGCATCATTGATATTTCGTTTGAAATGAAAGATTTCTGTCCAATGGTGATGGTTGCGTTATGAAATTTAATCAAGAAGGTTCCAGTTAAATTGTGAGTAATTTTATTAATAACTATAGACTCGTTGTACTGATTTAGTAATAAAACACCTTCAGTGATTTCTTCAACAGATGAAATGTGCTGTGTATTGATTTTATTACATATAGAATTTTGGCTTTTTAACAGGTTTGGCAAGCAGCTGGAATTACTTATATTAAATACATCATCTTCTTTGCAAATGGATAAATAATTAAGTGTTTTACAATTATTTTTGACACCTAAGACAATTTCTTTATCTTTTAATACATTGTTATAAATTATATCAACAGTTAAATTATTTTTCTTGATTGGTTTTACAAGTAAGTTTTCATATAAATTTTCTGTTGTCATGGGAATGTAAATAATGTAAAGTAGGCAAGAACTATTACTGATTATTTTAATATTAGCAAAATTTATAGCTTCCTCAGGTGTGTCAAATGGTAGTTTTTCTTTGTTTAGGGTATCGATAGCGATTTTTATCTCTGACTTAGAAAGTATCATCGAATTTATCTTGCCTATTTTAGCCCAATGTATTGTATACTTTACATTAATTAATTCCTCTTTAATTAATTTTAATTTATATTGTATGCTTAATGCTAATTGAGAGTTTATTTTGCCATCAACCTTTATTGCATTTAGAATTTCATTCGTAATTTGCGTTATATTATTTATTCTTTCACTATATAACTGATTTATTATTAACTGTTTACTGTTATTCTCGAGGACGTTGTTTATTTTATCTGTAATTATAATGAAGTCGGCATGGTCAGGGTTGCCTGCAATCCACTTCCATGCACTACCAATGAGGTTTATTGATCTTTTATGTCTTTGAAATTTTAGATTGTTTAATAGGTCTTGTATTTGTATTAATTCGTATTTGAGGTATGAAAGTAAGGAATAATTTTTAGTAATTTCTTTTTCGAGGGTCACATTATTTCGTCAACAAAATTTTGGTATCTTTCTAGCTCAATAGTATGAATTAATTTGAAATTTCCGTTCTGTATTTTAGCCTTTGTGGTGCTGAGAGTAACTATTTGAGAGTTTGAATAATCTAAAATTTGTATGTCGGCTATTGAGGTGCCAAATAAAAGCCTGAAAATGAAAGGAAAAAATAAAATGAACTTAATTAATTTCTGATATTGCTCTTGTGAATAATTTTTCCTGATTCTGTTACTATGGTGGTATTTTTATTTTCTTTAACTATTTCTTCTTTATATCAAACTGTGAGTTTAGATCCTAGCCTTTTATTATATTTTACGTAAATAATCTGTCCGGGTTGGTAAGTTTTAATGGTTTTTCTTTTCCTGTTGTGGTACTCAACATCCTTTTGTTGTTTTATTTTTAATCGTTCTATGTTATCAAGACGCGTTTTTTCAAAGTCTTCGGGGGTTGTATTAGGGTATCTACCATAAAATAATTCTACGGGTTTTTTTCCCACTGTGGAATAGATGGTGTGGTTGTACTCATTTACAGATCTCTCGAGGAGTTCTTCGAATGTTCTACTTGTGCCGTCCATTTTGATACACCTCATAATTTCTGTTAAAGTCGAATGGAAACCTTCAACTTGCCCATTTACTTCACTCTTGTACGGTGGTGTTTTAAAGATTGTGATTTTGAGTTCGTCCTCCATCATGGAAGTTATGGTGGCAGAGTTGAGGGATTTCTCATTGTCGATGATCACAACCTCTGGTACACTAAAGAAAAACAGAAGGTCTCTTAAGGGTCGACGTATGTCTTCAATGGCTCGTGATTTGATCAATTTGGCTTGAGCGAATTTTGTAAGCTTGTCTATGGCTGTTAGTACGAGATTATTCTCAGTGGCGTAGATGTCTACATGGAGTGTATGACCTGGGTAATTGGGTATTGGTGTTGCGTTTATGATTTGGTTGTTAGTGTGTCTCTCGTACTTATTCTTTTTGCAAACTGTGCATCGGCTAGTTAACTGTTTTACCTTCCTACTCATTTTATTAAAATAGTATTGTCGAAGGATTTGTGACTTATTTTCTAAAGCATTACGATGTGTTCTACGGTGTATTGCTAATATTATTTCTTCTTGTTCTGCTTCATTACTTATGTCTGATACCATTATACTTGTAAATCGTATTCTGTAGCTCTTGAAATGAATGGGATATATTTCTTGGATTTTTCCCATTTCAGATTCATCTGCCATTATGCCGTTAATTGTCTGTGGGTTAAGATATCGTTTAAAAATATTTATTAGGTCTTGTTCAGAATATTGTGTCTGAGTTATTATATGTCTCACATAGTTCGAGAAGGGGTTTTGTAGTTGGTAGCTATTTTCTTCTGCTTTTTTTAAAATTAATTGGTTTCTGAAAGCATTTATCGTAGTTGTATTCTTCCAGGATCGCTTTCCATCGTTTCATCTTGCTGTTCGTGTTCTTGTTACTTAATGCGTACGTAAGGGGTTGGTGATCAGTGTAAATTTTGATTTTTCTGGACCCATATAAAAAGTTCCTTAGTGAGTTTAAAGCCCAAATTATTGCCAACATTTCCTTTTCGTTTGTGGCTGAGGATTCTTGACAAGAATGCGATTGGCCTACCATTTTGGAATAAGACAGCACCGACCGCGTAGTCAGATGCATCCGTAGTTAGATCGAAGTCTTTTTGAAAATTAGGGTGAGATAGTACCACTTGTTTTGAAATTAGGGAATTATTTATCTTGATGAATGCTTCCATTGCTTCATCGTCTAAATTCACAGGCTTGTTTTTTGACAAATTTTTGGACACTCGTCCATCTTCCCCTCTTAAGAGAGATGTCAGGGGTTTTGCTAATTTTGCATAATCTTGAATGAAGCGTCGGTAGTATCCTGACATCCCTAGGAATGAGCGAAGGTCTTTCAATGTCTTGGGGATGGGAAACTCAGCTATTGCCTGGACTTTTTTTGGATTAGTTTTAATTCCGTCCCTTGAAACTATAAATCCTAAAAATTCTACTTCATCTTTCAGAAATTCACACTTATCAAGCTGTATTTTCATGTTCGCTGATTCAAGAGTTGTGAATACTACCTTAAGGTTTTTGAAATGCTCTTTCTCGTCCTTTTCAAATATAATAATATCATCTATGTATACATAGCATTTTTTCCCTTTATAATTTCTAAGGATATCGTCCAAGGCTCTTTGGAATATGGATGGGCCATTTTTCAGACCAAATGGTAAACGGGTAAATTCGTATTTCCCGTTATTCACGGAAAAGGCTGTCTTTTCAACGTCACACTCTCTTGGAGGAATTTGATGAAAGCCACTTTTTAAGTCTATGATTGTAAAGAAACTATTTTGTCCTAAGTTTGATAAAACTTCGTTAATCTCTGGTATGGGGTATTTATCAGGTATAGTTACTGCGTTGAGCTTACGGTAGTCTATGACCATTCTAAATTTTCTTTGACCTGATGCATCGTCTTTTTTGGGTACGACCCATACGGGGGAGTTATATGGTGATCTTGAGGGCCTGATTATTCCATTTTGAAGTAGCTCATCAATTTGTTTTTCGACCTCATCTTTCAAACACATTGGGTAGGGGTAAGACTTAGAGTAGATTGGGTCAGATGTTATGGTTCTAATAACTTCCGGGTGAACCCCAGCCGGTCGGATCCAGCTGCTTCAGTCTTGGGTGGGTTCTTGGGGTCACCCTTTCGGAGGTTTCCGCTTGTTACATAGTTAGACCGGCTACAAAAACATACCAGAATTCAAAAAAAAAAACTCAAAAAACTTTAGCAAGAGAAAGGAAAGCCAACATGGACCGTATCAGAGCCATAAACACTGCCGCGAAAGAAGAATCGACCAATTATGACTGCGACCTACATCTACCCACGACGATATCCACCACCCTTAATTCCTCAAGCTTTTATCCTTACATGACGTGTAAATGAGTTTTTACTCAGAAAAATGTTACCTTTTCAATTTCTCTTTGTCTTTTACTTACTTTTTCTTTTCTTTTTTTTTTCTATTTCAAAAAAAGATTATATTTATTTTTTTTTTCCTTTTCATATATTTTTATATTTTTTTTTCTTTTTTTTTTTCTTTTTGTCATTTAAATATTCTTAATTTTATTCCTACGTTTTGTTTATTAAAAAGAAATATATATATATCCTTTCCTTTACTTTTATTTTTATTTTTTTTTCTTTTTATTTTATTATCATTCCCTCTGTACATAAAAAGTAATTATATCAATTTCAAAAAAAAAATTATAACACAAAAGCAACGTTAAATTCATATTACATTCTTTTTAATCAAGTTTGTTTTTTTTTTCTTTTTTTTCTGTTAAATAATTTCTTCGTTTTGTTCTCTTTTTTTTTTTTTTTTTTTTGTAAAGAAAAACTATTTTACTATCCTAGCTCTATATCGGTTACGCCTATGTCATTTTATGCAACATATTCTAAGGTGCGCACCAAAAGTTTACAAATAAAAATTGTTTTTGGCTGAATTTAAATTTAAAATATACATATATATATATATATATTTTCTATTGCATAAATTTATTACTTCCTGCATTCTGCATACAATTTACAAAAAAAACTACTAAATTTAACAATATAAAAATCTTATTCTGTACTTATCTAAATTCTGCGATTCCTGCTAATACGATGAGGGACGATCCAGCGTGCTGATCTGGCCAGATGTGAAGTTCCTGCACCTTATGCTGTAGTTGTTGTTGTGGTTATAGCCGCAAACGCTGTACATTACTGATGACTTGATATGTTCATTATTGGTAATAACCTTATTTAATGTTTTTTTTCCTTTTTTTTTTTCAATTAATTGGATTAATTTTTATTAAATTTTTAAACTTTTTTTCTTATACCGCCAATTGGTGGCTGCTGACCTTTCAATAGGGGGATAAACATGCGAAATCGTACAAGACCGATGGAGCATGCCGTAACTATTGAATTGTCGGAAGTATGGCTACGACCTCCTCGTGGTGCCACTGGTAACAGATCTTCAGTACGGTCATGTCTCTGCTGAAGATCTGGCCAACAGTAGCCTAAGCATCCAATCCAAGGGTGGAACAGCATATGCCCAGGGATGCGTGGCTAGGGGAGAGCCTAGTCGCTAATATGCGAACTCTGGATACCAGGCGACCTCCAGTTTTAACAAAAGCCTTCTCAAGGTACAAGGGCTCTGCCTTGGGTGACTGTTTATTTCCCTAATACTCGTGGGACCACTTATGGACACAGTAAATAAAAACAAACAAAAAGAGGAAGATGCGCCTCCAAAAGCATCAACCATAACACCTTCAACAGAGGAAAATGTTCCTCTTGTTGACAATGTCATGAGAGAAAACGAAAGCTATGAGAGCTTAAGTGACTCTCATGACAGTAGTGATGACACAATCACAAATGCGTCATCATTACTAGACAGCGAAGCTGAGTCGAGCCTAAGTTTGGAGGCTGAAGTTAAAACTTCTTTAGAGAAGCTAAAACTCAAAGACTTCGACAAGAGGATCGAACTCAGTGGAGCTGGAAGGAAAAGGTTGAAGAAACTCCTGCAACAGGGATTAGGTATTGATGAAGCACGGTTGCAGGCTCTTCAACCTTTAACACAAAAAAGAAGAGAAAATCTTAAGAGAGAGCGTTCAAACGACTCGCCTTCTGAGGATTCCAGCGCTAAAAAAGCCAAGCAGCCTCAGAAGTAGAAGACAATCTCCTCTCCTTCAACAACGCAAACTATGCCTTCAACGACAAGTTTCAAACAAGTCGTTGAAAGCTTACAAGTGGGCATTCTGGCTAAGTCCTTTCCAGACTCACTCTTGACTACGGAGCAAATGAGCTCCATTCAAGAGCAGATTCTGAAAAGGATAATAGTGCACAAGGACAGTGCTACGAAGCCTAAGTTCCTTGGAGCAACTTTTAAGCCAGGATGGCTAGTAATCAGATGTGCCAACGACAGCACAAAGAAATGGCTCCAAGAATCAATTAATGACTTGAAGCCATGGGAAGGAGCAGAGCTGGTTGTGGTGGAGGAAAAGGACATTCCTCGATCACAAATACTAGTTGGACACTTCCCCAACAGTGCTAAGGATAAGAATGAGGACATCATGGGACTCATCAAAGGGCAGAATGAGTATAACGTGGATGATTGGAGAATCATTAGAAGATCCAATGATAAAACGTCCGCATTACTCACTCTGTCCATAGATCACAGATCCTTAGCTTCCTTGAAAGAAAATCAATTCAAGGTAAGCTTCAAATTTGGTGAGGTGAAGCTTAGACGAAGGGGCGAAAGCGGAAAGAAGAAATCGGTAGAAGGAGAGGACAATAAGGTACTCTCTGAACCGATTGCTTCAACGTCAAGCGCTCCAATAACAAAAAAGAAAAAAGCTAAGCCTCACTCAAAACATCTAGGTAAACCCAAGGTAGGGCGAAGGTCCTAGCACCAATCAAAAGTCTACCTAGATGTTTAAAAAAATCAAATTTATACAAATAAACCTTCATCACTGCAAAGCAGCCACAGATGTGCTTTGCCGAAGGTTTATTAAAGACAACATGGACGTGGGGCTAATACAAGAACCATGGACATTAAAAGGACAGATAAAAGGACTTTATAAACAGAATTGTAAGCTTATCTATGATAACAAATGTAACAGAACTACCTCAAACAGCAAGACTTCACAGGATTCTTTCAAAAGTACACTCCAATGGAATAGGCTTATTAGAAAAACCTAATGGGGAATACACTCTGGATCAGGAGGAAACCTTAGAACTATTACTAAGAACACACTTTCCTGGTTCAACAAAACTAGAAAGCGATCTTACTTTGCAAGAAACTCACACCATAGTCTCGGGCAGAGAACATAGTCTTGCTAGCAAAATATTTACGAAGGAAAAAATATTATGGGCTCTAAATTACTTTAAACCATACAAAGCACCAGATCATCTCAAACCTGGAAAAACTATTCAAAGCAAGCTTCAGATTGGGACACATTCCCAAACCTTGAGGAAGACGAAGGTCATTTTTATACCTAAGGCGGGCAGAAGACCAGATGCCCAACCAAAGTCTTACAGACCAATTAGTCTAAGCTCTTTTCTCCTCAAAACAATGGAGAAAATAGTTGATCAGCATATTAGAGATAGCGTACTAATTAAAAAGCCTCTGAATGCCAATCAACATGCTTATCAAGCAGGAAAATCAACACTTACTGCTCTCCATAGTTTAATTCATAAGCTGAACAAGAGTATGGATACAAAACAGATTGCGCTAAGCGCATTCATAGATATCGAGGGAGCATTTGATAATACCTCGTTCACATCAATTGAAAGAGCAACAAAAAATAAAGGTTGCGAACCTTTAACAACAAAATGGATAAAAGCTACACTAAATCAAAGAGAAATTGAAGCTACTTTGGGAGATATATCAGTGACTGTTAAAGCCATCAAAGGATGCCCTCAAGGTGGGGTACTATCACCTTTGCTATGGTCTATAGTCATTGACGATCTACTATACGAGCTCAACTCTCTAGGATTTGAAGCACAGGGATATTTAGATGACCTGGTGGTGATGGCTAAAGGCATGGACGATGAAACAATCTCCATGCAACTACAACAAGCACTAATTCATATTAACAACTGGTGCTGTAAGGAAGGATTATCCATCAATCCTCAAAAAACAGTTATAGTTCCTTTCACAAGAAGAAGAAAACTCAACCTGAAGAAACCTTCTCTTAAAGGAACACAAATTCATTTTTCGAGTGAAACCAAATATCTAGGAGTAATCCTGGATAGCAAACTTACTTGGAACAAACATATTAATAGTTCCATACAAAAAGCCACCTTAGCTTTATGGAATTGTAACAGACTCTTTGGCAAAACTTGGGGACTAAGACCAAAAATGGTATATTGGTCTTATACAGCCATCATAAGATCCATGGTAACATATGCATCAGGCATATGGTTGCCAAAGACAAAGCAAAACACAGTACAGAATAGACTCAACAAAATACAAAGACTAGCCTGTCTTAGTATTACAGGAGCTTTTAAAACCACCTCAACGGCAGCATTGGAAGCCATGCTCAACTTGCCACCTCTTAATATACAAATTGAGAAGGAGGCACTAAATTGGGCTTTAAAATTTCAAAGAAATAGAGGACTGAAAGCGGGTAATCTCACCCATAATCTTAAAATTCTTGAAGAATTTAAGAATCATCAAATCAGTCAAGTGACTGACGAAATAGAAGCAATTTATAACTTTGAAAAGCCGTTCAAAGTGCTGTTTCCAGATCGACAATATTGGCGCAATAACAAAATAACCTTCGATAGAGGTGCCTGTGTGTGGTACACAGATGGTTCAAAAACTGAACTAGGGGTTGGAGCAGGGGTAGTAGGTCCAAAAAGGAGCCTATACAAATCCCTGGGAAAATATCCATCAGTTTTTCAAGCTGAAATTTTTGCTATTGACATGTGTGCTACTGAGTGCCTAAAGAAAGGCTTCAATAAAGCCACAGTCTACATAATTTCAGACAGCCAGGCAGCACTTAAAGCCATAAACTCACACAAAATTGTGTCTGGACTGGTTTTAGAATGCCTAAAAACTGTTAAAACACTAGCTAGGACAAACAAAGTATACCTAATGTGGATCCCAGGACACGAAGGCTTCAAAGGAAATGAGTTGGCGGACTCAATATACAATATAAAAAAATGGGAAATGGCAAAATGCATCTCCCGATGGAAAGAAACTCCTGGAAATATACAACCAAAGGAATTCATTTCACCTTCAGCTAATATTTCCAGGAAACTACTCAACCTCAATAGAAAGGAGCTGAGGACCATCACAGGTCTCCTTACCGGACACTGTCCACTAAATTACCATCTAAACAGGATAGGTCTACAAGAGGATGACAAATGCAGATTCTGCAAGGAGGACAAGGAAACCTCAAAACACATTCTGTGTGAATGCGAAGCATTGGCCTCCAAAAGAATGTGCTACATGCATCAGCCTTTTCTCAAACCTGAGGAAATCTGGTGCGCACCTTCTAATAGAATCCTAGGATTTATCAAAAGCCTAGATCTATAAGAAGCACGGGCGGTACAAAAGATCTCTATTGGTCGAAGTGCAATAATAGCCCCTTATAATCTAATCTAATCTAATCTATACCGCCAATTTGCAAATTATTTAATAAATCAAATTTTCTTTCTTTTTCCTTTTAATTAATAATTGTTCATAACTATTTCACTAAATCTTACTTAATAATTTCAATTTTTAAATTATTATCAAATTTTACATCACTATTAGTTATAGCATTTTTATGTATACTAATAAAGGTTTCCAAAACAAAGATAAACTCAACTGTATATAAGATTTTTTTTTTTTTTGTATTTCATAACCATTGGAGCTTATAAAATTTACATTGTCTAATTTTACACTATTACGGAATATTAAATAGTTTTAGCCCCTTTTAATTTTTTTTGTACTGATTAGATTACAATCTACAAAATTCACTTATTTCAAAATTTATTATTTAATAGATTTATATTTAAAATTAATGAAAATTTTTATGAAATTTTGTTGCATTATAGTAAGAATAAAGAGTAATTGTTACACTTAAATCAATTTTCAAAGAAAAAAAAAATAAAAAATAATTACACAATGGAATTACTTTCAAAATAACATATGCTTTTCGTGCATTTTAATATATATATATATATATATATATATATTCTCTTTTTCCTGATTTTTAATTTAAATTTATTAATTTTAACTTATTGTATCAAAAAAAAAATTGGTTCTAACAATTATCTTAAATTTCCTTTATATTCTTTTTTTTTCTTAATCATTATTTAAAAAAAATGTTAAATTTTTCCTTTCTAGTATTTACAATAATTGTTAAATTGTATTATCTAAATGCATTATTTGAGTTAATATATATATGTATATATGTTTCAGAAGAATTCGCACTGAATAAAAACTAATATCAAAAACCCAAAGATGAAATGTATGTACATATCTCAAAAATTTTTGTTCCCTTTTTTTTTTCTTTTTTTTTTTTTCTTCCTTCCTTTTCACTTTCTTGATTCAAAAAAAAAATTCTAATTTGTACACGTTTAACCAAAACTTATATTGCCACTTCAATTTTATTATATGTATACTGTATATGCACATTCTATACACATCTTTTTTTTTATTATATAAAGAAATTTATATTATATTATATTAATAATTTATATATATTATATTATACTATATAAAGAAATATCGCGACTAGGTACAGACTTTTCATTCGCACTAAAAAAAAACGATTCCCAAATAAATAAATTTTATATAAATTTTTTTCTTCTTAATTCTTCTTTTTTTCAAAAATTAAACACTTTATTCACCTGTTCTTTTGTTTTTCTTATTAATTCAATATAAAACACTAAAAATTTTTACATCATTTTAGAAAAAGAAATTTATTTTACTTTACTTTACTTTTTTTTTTTTTTTTTTTTTTGAATTGGAAAAAAATATTGTTTCTGCTTACACATGATGCTGACTTCCAACTGAAAAAACCGAAAAGGAAAAGAAGAGCCTGTGGTCAAAATGTACCTTCCTTATATACCCTATTTCGATTAATTACATTACTCATCTCTTAATTGAAAGCGATATTTAAGAGATTAATATGCATTAATGAACATGCAGGTATATGAAATATCACCGAATTGTCTAGCATATCATATTCCATATATTACTTGAAGAGTAATATATAGTGAGTAGGCAATAATATCATGCTGGGTACTTGACACAGTGTGTGTGAATTTAAATTAGTATAACATTATGCTATTTACATAAGTAAATAGGCCATAATGAATTTATGTGGGTCAAATAATATATAACAATTTTATATGGGATAATTTATATGGACATTAAATACTACATATATGAAATATGACGTATTTGCAGTCGGCAAATACCATTACATGTATTTTAGGTTAAAAGAGATTTTAAAAATTGAATTTTAATAAAAAAAGGTAAGTTGAAAATAAGAGAATTTTGATGACAAAGAAGAAGAAATTTAAGTTGAATAATTCTCTTATTATTTTTTTCTATAAATCGCGTGATTTTTTAAAATATAAATGTGATTAAGTACTATATACTTTTATTTTGGTAGTTTAAATTTCTTTATTTTATTGTCTTTTTTTACATGTTCTCAAATGTCAAAATTAAAAAAACAGAAAAATGTGTAGCCCGAAATTTTGATTTGTAATAGGGGCAAGTGGGTTTGAAGACCCAGCTTAATTCAATGTTAAATATGTAATGCCTAAATATGTATGTACATATATATACACACACTTAGATCAAATTAAAAGCGTATAATATTTTTTCAGATTTCCTACGGAAGAAACTATGAGATTGCAATGGATGGAAATAATTGGTACAGATGTTCAACCTACAAGAAATACCCAATTATGTTCTGAGTACTTTCTACCCAGTAACATAATAGCATTATAAGGAAGAAGGATGCTAAAGGCATCTGAAAATAAACAAAACATATTTTCTCAAAAGACTCCAAAATTTTTTCTAACTTTTTTTAACGCCTGCCATGGGACATTTTTGAAGTATTTTTAATGCATTTGTTAATCACACACACAATTCAAAATTGGCTAGGTTTTCTGATTCAAATGTCCATTCCTTTTTAGTTATTTATTCATTGTATTATGTATACAAATTATAAACTATAAACACAAAATCGAAAAGCTGTCAAAAAGTACTTTGACTTTTGTTTCATGTCTAACTAAGGGCCTCACTAACGCATAATCTGTGTTTTGTTGGAACTGAGGAAGTGATATGTGATCACTTCAGTTTTGCTTAGATCACTTATCTCCTTTTTGAGAATAGGCTTAATTTAAGTGTCCAAAAAAACATGTTAAGAAATTAAATTACATAATTGAACAAATTTAATTGAAAAAATCCTACATTACAAAACAAATCAAAAAATAATTCAAAATACAAATTACAAATTTACGTAATAACCCCCAAATTTCAATTCATATAATACTTTGACAATAAAACAGTTGGTAAACTGATACTAAGGAACTGATGAAATAAAATTTTTATAAGGCATTGTCATAATAATTATACATATAATTTAATGAGGATATTCAGTATTTCAAATATTTAATACAGCATTTTTCAATTCCACTGTTTTCGGTTTATTTTTATTAAGTCTTATGTCAATGGGACCCTAGAAATTCTCCATTATGTTCATGTCAGGACTATTTCCTGGCGAGGACAATGAACATATCCTTAAATTTTCCTTTCAATTTATCTGCAATAAAAATAACAATTTTAGAAATAATGTAGTTCTAATTCAAAGGAATACCTACCGACATCTGTAACATGAGCCGAATCATCCTAAAATATCGGATCCTCTGTATATTGAGTGATGCCCTCAAATGTTGGAAAAACATAATTTGTGATGATTTTCTCATATTTTTCTCCATTCATTATTTCAACTATTATTTTTATTGAGCCAATTCCATATGCTGTAATGCACCCACAAACCATAACATAAGGTAAATGGTCTACAGTTGGCAATATGCAGTGAGGGTTAATTTTTCGTGTTTTTTTTCGACGAACATTCTGCTTTCTTTCTTGTTCAAATAAATTGAATTTTGATTAATCGCCAATCGGAGAAAATCACCCGTCCATTCCTGATGGTTATTCGCCCATTGAAGCAAATTAGCCTTCATTTTCTCACTTAAGAGTGGTTATTCTGCGGGCCTCTTAGACATGAAACCATGTTTATTTTTTTATATTTTTTCAACTGTACGAACACTTACGTTAGTATAGTTTGTAGTTTTTTACTCCCTCTTCAATTTTGGAGTACTGAAAAAACGGTTTATTAAAACCTGCAATTTTAATTCCCAGTCCTATTTTCCCGTAGTTTTTCTTTTAGCACCAGTACATTTTTTCCTCTCCAAGCTCCCTGAATTTTTCAAATTTTTCAAAATTTCCTTACGGAGGATTCTGCGTACCCTAGCCGTTCTGATATTTCTCTTTATAAAAAATAGTTTCTTCATACAAAGTAAGAACCGGACTTTTTACCGTCACTGACATTTGTTTTTTCCACTCATTTTAGTTTACTTTTTTTATATTAGAAATTACACTTCAAATTTCACTAGCTAAATAATAAAGAATAACTATTTCGCGGCTTTATATAGGGTGCAACCCAATGTTATGAGCTCTAAAATAAACACAAAAACAGTTGTTTTCGAAAATGTATGAAAATTAGATTTGCGCCCTATTCTATGTCGCTAGATATATCTTGAAGATATTATATCTATGGTTTCTGCCAATCTAATCTACATATCTATGTAAGTACATTTCAAAATTCTTAATTCTATGCGTTTACTAAAGTTCATAAGTTGCTTTTTTTTGTTTGGTAAAAAAGTATAATTTTATTATTTTGTTGAAAAAAACTAAAAAGAGTTTTTCAGTCAAATTGCAAATGATTAAGTGTCCTTTTAGATACATTGTTCGCTGTCGAATGACAGAGCATTACAATGAGAGAAAAATGGGAACTTTTGAAAGTACTACACATTTTGGTTTTCAAACGGTTAGAAAAATTGAAAAGGGGACTAGAGGTAAGTACTTACGTGTGTAAATACAATGGGCCTTATAAAGATTTTTTTAGTTTTAAAATTAAAATAGTTTCGACTTGAAAATCAGAGTGTGTTTCGAAACTCTAGAAAATGAAGGAATAATATTATAACTTAACATATTTTATAAAAATTGTAGTTAAGATGTTTTTATTTTATTTTATTTTAGTACAAAAGGTTTTTAAAGACGTAGCACAATCATATGATCTAATGAATGATGTAATGTCAATGGGAATACATCGCATTTGGAAGGATATTTTTATAGAAAAACTGGGAGCTAAAAGAGGCACAAAATTATTAGATATGGCAGGTGGAACAGGCGATATTGCATTTAGATATATTAAATATTTAAATAATCAACCATATTTTGAAAATGAAAATAAAATAAGTCAAGTAACTATAGCTGACATAAACCAAAGTATGCTAAATATAGGAAAATCTAGAGCTGAGCGAATTGGTTACATTAACGATAGACTTAAGGGTATCAATATCAGTTGGTTGTACGCTGATGCTGAAAAATTACCACTTGAAACAAACATGTATGATGCATATACAATAGCATTTGGAATTAGAAACTGCACAAATATTAACAAGGTAATTCCTTTGTGATTACAAAAGCTCTGTAACAAAAGTAGAAAGACTGTAATAACTTACGTTGTACTTTTAAATTTACTTATACTCGGTTTATAAATCGAAGTCAGTATTGTGCTTATGGAGGCAGTACCCAATTAGTTTCTGCTAACTTTACATATAAATGTTTTTGATAAATTATAAATTGAAATTGAAATCTGATCACCCCTCACAAGAGACAGCTTTATACAAACGCAATGTAAAAGAATATAGAAAAGTATGCCTATGTTGCATGTACTGACTTCGATTTATAAACCGAGTATAGAAATACAAAACTGCCACTATTTGTATTATATGAAAAATGAATAACTCAAAATTTAAAATGTAAACTATGCGTAACCGATTCCCGCTCTGTGTAAGATGTAAATTTTGATTATTTCGTGTGAGCGTGTAGATGCATCATCATCATCAGTGGATCTTTGCCTCTTCAATCACGCCTACTGTCTACTTCTTTCCAGTTTCTGACATCCTGTTCTACTCCGCTCACCCATTTTAATCTTGGTCGGCTAGGTTTTTTGATTCCATCTGGATTTAATGTGAGTACTTATTTTATGATTTCGCCATCCTTCGTGCGAATTACATGACCTGCCCATCATCTTAAGTGATCAATTTTTATCCGTTTATTCATTCAGATATCCTCTCAAAGATTCTCAATTTGTTTTTTGCATTTTTACTAATTCATATTAAACTTGAAATTTGGTTATGCGGGATATAAGACGTGACTTTATTTACTTTTAAAAGACCGTAGTATGCTCTATTTGCTATCACAGCTCTTCTATCTATTTCTTTTTCAATACAGTCATCCGTGATCACCGTTCCTAGGTAGATAAATTTGTGCATTACTTCTAGGCTTAGGCCATTTTGACCCAATCTCATATTTCTGAAAGCACTATTAGTAAAGATCATGGGTACTTTCAAATTACATGCGCAAATGACGAATTTGCAATTGTTGTCTGATTACAATCTAACTGAATCATGAAACTTTCCTGTCGTCAGGTTGCGCATATAAGTTTTTAAAAGAAAAAATGAACATAATCCAGGAAAATAGAGTTGCCAATACTAATCAATTGAATATAATAAATTCACTAGCTACCATATGAAAATTTTTCTTTAAATTATGATTAAAAAACGCCTAACAGATTGATTTCTTCTAAACAAATTAGAAAAATCGACTGTCTAAAATGCTAAAAGGTGATAGGAATATTTTTATCACTGATTGAAATCACAATTATCGCTTTTCCTATTGACATCACAAGTTAAAAAAACTAAATTTTTTACTTTATCATTCATTATTTTTTACAAATTTTTAATCGTGTACAAATGAACACACGAACACCGCCCTATAGTACAAATGAACACATTTCATTCTTTCCATTTTTAAATTCTTCTTTGTATCGTTTATATTATTTAAAGTAAAAATTTCTTTTATATTATATTTCACTTTTTAATCTTATAAATTTAAATAAATCACATTTTTAAAATTACATTCAATTTCTTTTAAATTAGTCTTTAATTTTCTTTTTCGAAATTATCAAAAAAAAAAGTTTATATGTATAGTCCGTTAAGTGTTATGTTCATCATACAGATTTGTGAAAGAGAAAACAAGACATTCAGTAACTGTGTGATAAACATTACACTTGCACGGTCTATAGATGATATAAATTCAAAAATGGATGAAAATACCAAGTTGCTTAATTGTTTTCTAACTTTCATCTATTTTTTTATAACTAAAAATCAATTTAACGAAAACAATAACAAATGTAAAAAAGAAAACATTCAGTTCATTTAGTTCGTATGAATCAGTCGCTTATGAAATATGTATATCATAAAGATACATATATATTTTATAGGCTCTTCATTATCACATACAGTGCTGTGAATAAGTATAGGGATTTACAAAATTATCAGTTTTTTTCATATTTATATTAATTAAACTGTAATAATTTTTATTTTTGTATATTGTCTTACCCTAACAACGAATTTACAAAAAAAAATCCTAACTATAGATAACGGTACTTGAGATAAAAATGGTTTTTGCATATTTGTGCTATTTCGACCTGTGAATAAGTATAGGGATTTAATTAGTTTTCTGAAAAAAAACTTTATAAAGTCAAATAAAATACCAACTTTTGGATTTTTTAGCTTTAATAATTAGTTTTTCTTCCTTTTTTATTGATTATTTCTACAAGACGACGTGGCATGCTGTCTACTAAGCTCTAGAGGGTTTCAGCTAAAATTTTTTCGCAAGACGACAATATTCTGCATTTTAACTCCTGAACATTCATTATTTCTTGCTTTTCCTTATCATAAACATCTATTGCAAGGATACCCCATAAGTTTTCGACAGGATTTAGGTCCGGGTTTAGTGCTGGCCACCTCAAAACTGGAATTCCATACTCTTTCAAACAAGACTGGGTACTGCCTGCAGGATGAATAGGGGCATTATCCTGTTGAAAAAAAAATTTTTCGTCCTCACACATGTTGATAAACGACAAAAGGTGTTGTTCAAGGATATTCTGATATCCGATGGCATTAATTCGTCCAGATGGTTTCAGCCAGAATTTTATTAGTGGATAAAATAAACTAATAAACGTGCTTATAAGTATGTTTTTTGGAGGTGCAATTGAATATTTTTGTTCATATACCTTATCAAAAGATCTAAAACAGGACTATACTGTTCTTGCAGTTCCCGAGAATGGATGCATGTCTTTTTTTATTCTCTTATATGTAGTCAACGTATTGTAATACAAGTTTCAGAAATATACATGTAAGCAATATTCAATTTAATCAACAACAAAAAATATCTATACTAACATATACTTCACTTTAATATTATTTATTTTAGATAATTAAAAACAAATAAATTGTATAAATAAACCTCAATTCCATCTTCGAAGTTTAATGACATGTCGTATTGATCATCACTTCATTTTATGAAATTAAATTTATAGGAATTTTATTAATACTTTTTATTATTATTTAATAATATAGCTATTTAAGAAACTTATACATACATTTTTGAGAGCTCAATTTAGTGAAATGGTCTGCAAAGTGACCGCCTACAGCTTACAATTTTTAACCAATTTTCATGAAATTTTCAATATAGATAGGTGGAAAAGAATTGTGTTCCTTAAGTGATTCGATTTTCGAAGATACAGAAAAAACAAAAATTCACTAAACTTTTCACATATTTTTCATGTATTAAAACGTTTAGATATTGTGATTTCTTCTTATAGGATTTAAATATAACCTTTTCCAAAAAGTTTAAAAAAAATTCAGGGAAATTGGTTACGTAGTTTAATTATATTAAAAATAAAACAAATTGTTAATTTTTCATACAATTTCATTACTAATTATTCATATCACATGAATTTTTTTGGATACTTTTTGGTTTAAATAAGAATTACACAGATAGTATGAACTGTATAAACTCGATGCAAAGAAAATTGCAATTGTAGTAGGGAAGTTCCATAAAATTTCGACCAAAAAATAGCGAATTTGTGAATCGATGTCTTCCGATTTTTTTGAAATTTTATGAGAACGTGTGCCTCTGGTATAACATAAGTAAAATATTTATAAGAAAAACCACATTTTTTGGGAAATATGGGGTTATGAAATTTTGGGTATATGTGCAAAATGCATATCTTTAAACAATCGTAGAAATCTTAAATATTATCGTAGAGCGATAATATATAGCTCATTTTAAAGGGGAGAATTTATCCTATCATATAAAAATTCTTTCAAAAAAATTTTTCTCAAAAAGGACTAAAAGGACGATAAAAGAATCCTTTATCCTTGAATATCCTGAAATGCTAACTCAGTTTTTCTCATTTTTTTTTTAATGTTTTAAATAATATTATTAGCAACATCATATTAAAATCTCAAATTGGGATGAAGCTGGGTTCAGGTGGGAGAATTTTTCAAAGAATATCATGTCTATTTTTCTCAAAGAAAATCAATTGATTTTCATACAAATGCAAATTTTATACTAATTTTTTTGGTATTGCCTGCAGCAGGTATTTAAACAGCTTCAAGATTTTTTATATTTGACTGGTGGCGAAGGCGTTATAATTATGAAATAACCTTGCATTAAATTCCCATAATCTAAAGCAAATTTAAAAAATTAAATTGAAAACGCCAAAGTAATTTTCATAACTTGAATAGTAATGTCCATATAAAGCTAGAGTGTTCTATTATACTGTACCAGATAGATATACCAGTGTTGTTAGATCGTGGGATTTTTCACAGTTCGTATTTCGTACGTGGTATAAAATATGTAAAAGAAGGTATTTTATATCATTTTTAAGAATTTTTCCTCTCGTGCTTTTTCTCACGATTTTGTTCAAGGAGGCAAAATGTTTCCCTTTTCCCTTTTTTCAATTGTCGGTAGCTGAAATTCCCAAAAACAGGGGAAAATCGCACGATCTAACAACACTGCATTCAGTATAAATAGTGAGAAAAGTTTATCTTTCTCTCTCGCAAGTATTTTATTTTGAGCAGCAAACGTCAAAGCGTAAATCCACCTAAAAATCTTACTCAAGACAGTGAAATACACTGGAGTGCAATATCTTCCTATAGTTATTACGATCTTTGCTTTCAGAACTTTTGAACTTTTAAAGCTTTTTCATAAACCAGTCATATGTTGTGTGTATACTATGGGCATACATAATCTTGCGTCATTTTTTTTCTTCGTTTGTGCTGTCAGTGTCATCGATGGTCGATCATCAATTCACAGTCTTCACTCTTCACTCTTCATCAAAGCGATAATGATAAATCAACGCCTACTTAAGTACAAACATAATGCTCAATTTTATTTTATTGTTCATATGCGTTGGGCGTACCAAATTAATATGACAACTTATTGTTTTTAATCATCTATAACTAATTTGTGATAAAAGTTACATGGAAATCATGTTCTAATGAAATGTAGAGAAGATCTTAAACATTATTTTCACTGAATATATTAAATATCTATGAGCAACGTAAATCAAAGAAAAAACGTAATAAATGCGAAGTAACATAGAACTGAGAATCAATTTTTCCTGATATCTCCCAAATTACCAAAAATATCAAATTATAATGTTCTACAAATTTTTAGATTTTTATCATATAAACATTTTTTCCAAACATTGTTTTATCACAAAATTAATAGAAATTTACTTATTAAGAAAAACTGATAATTTTTAATTGATACCACAATTATCTCTCTCATGGCTCAGTTTATGTAATTTTTTACAGTCACCTCTAAAAATGTAGTACCACTTTTTGGTACATTATAAAATATTGCAAAAGGCTGATAATTTTTTGTATTGTTATTTATTATTAGTACATATATTGAAAATAATCAAAACCTATGGATAATTTTTTTTAAAACTTCATAAAAAAATAAAATTGAGCATTATTTCTTTGTATTTAAGTAGGCGTTGATTAAATTCGTTTTAGAATTTCGAGTGATTAAGTGATGCTGATGTGTATGTGTACATCACAAAATTCAAATTAATTTCTTATAGGCGTAATACAAATTTTGTAATTTGAACTTTTTTTAAAAATTTAATTATTTAAATTTAATTAATTTTTGTAAACAAAAACATGCCGCAGTGGAAAAAATTAAAATGTTCAGTTCTTAGCTGTAGAGCTTGTATAAAAGACTTTCCGGGGAGAAGATTTTTCATATTTCCTGATTCAAACAATCCAAAATATGAAAATTGGATAAATGCTGTTGGAGACTCAGCTGGAGAAATAAAAAAGAGGAAAAAGTCTTTAATTTTTAATTTACATTTTTTGAAAAATTTTTGGAAAAAAGTTTTTGTTGAAAGATGCAATTGCATCTCTTTATTTAAATGACATGCAACAAAATATAAATGAAAATTTTGAGACAGGTTCAAATATTCAAGAACTTATTTTTGACCCTTCAAAAGCGTTAAAGACATATAAAAGAAGATCCTTATCTCCGAATTTTTCAATAGAAGGTACACACATTTTATAATTGTGAAAATAGTCGTAAGAAGAATAAATATGATCAACAAATAAAAAAACTGAAGAATCAATTACATAAATTGATAATGAGAAATACATTTTTAAAGAAAAATAATAATCAATATAAAAATAACATTTTTTATCTGAATAAAGCCTTCAAAAAATCAAAATCAAAAATTTCATTAAGGGAGAAAATCAATTGTTTGGAAAATATTAATAAAAACTCAGACTTTCGCTAATTTGATTTTATTCAATGGTAAACAATGTATTTACAATGATGAAGAAAAACTTTTATTTCAAAGCATTTATTACAGATCTGCTGGATATTTATTTTTGAAAAATGTTCTTGGTTTCCATTTAACAAGTGTGTCCTCTCTTCATAGATGGACTAAAATTAAAAGTATTTCCCCGGGTTTTGATAATAATATTTTAAATGAAGTAGCCAAAAGTGTCTCTAATTTAAAGAATTATGAGAAAGATGTTATCTTAATTTTTGATGAAAAGAGCATCCAAAAATGTTTAATATATAATAGTTTTATAGATCAAATTGACGTTTTTGTAGATTATGGTAATGGTGATACAGAAAACATTTATGCCGAATCTGTTTGTGTTTTCATGATTAGGAGTTTAAATGGGCATTTTAAGCAGATTTTACATTATGTTGCAAGTCCCAGTACAATTCCTGCAGGACGTCTTACAATAGAGGTACAAAAATACATTGATATTTGTAGCGAAATTATTTTAAATATAAACGCAATTGTTTGTGATCAAGGCCTGACAAACAGAAAACTTTTTCATACACACGGAATTAATTACAAAAATCCAAAATTTAATTATTATGGCAAATATATTTACGCTCTTTATGACATGCCACAACTTTTAAAAACTAAGAACTAATCTTTCTAAACATGGTTTGCATACTCCAGATGGACTTGTGAGTTGGAAAGTTATTGAATTTATTTACAATTTAGAAAAACAAAATAAAACGAAAATTTGTCCCAAACTTTCTTATGCTCATGTTTACCCTACAGATTTCCAAAAAATGAATGTTCGCCTTGCTGCACAAGTATTTAGCCATAGTGTTCAATCTGCAATCAAAACCCTTTTATTATAGTTTTAGAAAAATTTACACTAAACGATAGAAAAGTTCAACAGATTATTTGATGTTCTTAACGGAAAACCAAATTTAGCTGCACATTCAAATGAAATAGAATTTCTAAGGAATATGAAAACATATATATTGGAATCAAAATGGGAAAAAAAAAGCAAGAAAGTCTTTTTGTCTTGAAGGGCTTGCTCTTACTATTCAATGTACTCTTGAAATAGTAAATAATACAATTAAAAAATACGGAAATATTCAAACATTTAATACAAAAAAAATGAATCAAGATCCTTTGGAAAACTTCTTTTCTCATATAAGAGCCAAAAATGTTTTAAAAAGCAATCCGAACTTGTTTAAATTGCGAGCTTTATTTGCAAAAATAATTTCAACTGTTATTCTCATCAAAATTTTCCAACTGTACATATGACAATAAAGAGGATGAAATTCTTGATATTGATTGGCAAGCAGTTTTCTCCAGTAATGCAGATTTTGAAGAAAATGTAGATGATGAAGATGAAAATATTCCTACTTATCATGCAGAATTTTCTGAGGGAACAATGACAGTACCTGAAAATGATAGTAATACGGGAGTTGTAAGTGAAAATGCTATAAGGTACTTTGCAGGATACTGTTATTTTAAACTGAAAAAAAAGCTGCTGAAACCTTGCATTCGGTGTGAAGAAACAATAGTTTTAGAAAATCCAGATCTTACTGAATGCTCCACCACACTGATTGACTTAAAACAATTTAAACAGTTTGAAAAAGATTCGAGTAAATGTCTTGTTTTTCCTTCGGATGTTTTATTTAATATATTATATATAGAAGACATGTAGATATTTTTAATAATATTTTTGAAAATATGCCATACATTTTAAACATTAAAAAATATATTGTCAAAAAGTGTGTGCAGGATATAAAAAACTTTAATTCTGATTGGTTTAATGAAAATAATTTTTGCTATCAGCACCGTTTACACTTTATAGACTTTTTTCTCACAGTTCTTTTGAGAAAAAATTGCAAGTGGAAAATGGATTCTTTGATTCGAAATTCTGTTAGGGTTTCTAAAAATAAAAAATTGAAAAATATTTCTAATAAGTAATTTGGTTCAAATTTCAGCATTGAAAACTTGTTACTATTTATCATGAAATAAGAAATGTTACTAAAATCCAGAGCCTGTTTTTAGATTTTTTGTTTTTATTTTATTTTTCTTTTTTGAAAGAGGAAATTAAGAAATCTTGTTCACAAATTTTGAGCAATTATATCAATAATTTATATTAACAATTTGAAGCCGAGAGACTGTAACCACGCTTGCAAAGTATTACATACTAAATATAATATACTGAAGTAAAAATATGTAAAATTGAAATTCTAATTCCTACAATACTCAATACACAATTCTAAGTATTTTTTTTTATAAAGTTTTAAAAATTTACTCATAGGTTTTGATTATTTGTAATATATGTACTACATTTTTAAAGGCAAATGTAAAAAATTACATAAACTGAGACGTGAGAAAGATAATTGTGGTATTAATTAAAAATGATCATTTCTCCTTAATAACTAAATGTCTATTAATTTTGTGATATAACAATGTTTGGAAAAAATGTTTATATGATAAAAATCTAAAAATTTGTAGAACATTATAATTTGATATTTTTGGTAATTTGGGAGATATCAGGAAAAATTGATTCTCAGTTCTATGTTACTTCGCATTTATTACGTTTTTTCTTTGATTTACGTTGCTCATAGATATTTAATAAATTGGGTGAAAATAAGGTTTAAAGGCCGCTTTACACTACTATCGCCACGCATTTGTTTTCGTTTTTGTGTCTGTTTTTGTATCACACAAGCAGTGTAAAGGAGTAGAAATTACGATACTGTTTTGGCAATTGTTAAAGCAAACAAGTTTTTAAATTATCGGTTTGGTTCTATTCCGTATGATTCACACAATTGTATCGGGTGTATTTTGTTGTTGTAAAAACTGACATTTGCTTAATTGTGTTGTGTTTGGCTTACTGCGATGGTAAGTAAATTACTTTTGTTTTTTAAATACATATTATTTAAAGATAATAAAATAATTTTAGCACTTACTGCGATGGTAAGTAAATCACTTTTCTCTTTTAAATACATATTTTTATTTTCAACACACTATACAGGGTGTTTCTGAGATCGTGTGCCAAAGTGAACATAATGGTAGATCTCGATGAGAAATGAAAAAAATCGTATGGGAGGGGGGGGTCTATTCTCAATGGTTACCGAGATATTCAAGGTCAAAGAAATTTTTTTTCAATTTTGTACTTGTTTTTCATGTTTTATTCATTCACGTCAAAGCGCATGTCCAGAAGTACAAAATTAAGGAATTTTGAAAAAACTGCTTTTACATTATGGTTTATAACTTTTGAACGAATAAAGATAATACAATAAAACAAAAACCATATCAAAGTAGACAACATAAGCTTTTATTTAAGCCAAAAAAAAAATAGTAAGGTAAATTTTCGAGAAATTCGACCTTGAACAAAAAAATGACGAATTTTTTCCAAAATCTTTTGACTTTGAGTTACAATAACTTCTGAAGCATTTGACATACAACTTCATAAAAGACATTTTTTGAAAGGTCTGAAGGTTCTCTTTACAAATAACTTTTATTTAGCTCTCTACACTGCGCAAGCGCTGAAATATGTTGCGAAAAGTGAACCCAATCACTTTTTGAAAAAAAATTTCTTTGACCTTGAATATCTCGGTAACCATTGAGAATAGACCCCCCCCCTCCCATACGATTTTTTTCATTTCTCATCGAGATCTACCATTATGTTCACTTTGGCACACGATCTCAGAAACACCCTGTATACCAATAATAACGTTGCAGCAGTTATTAATTCGCTATTATTTGTATCCATTTTAAAATGTTTATTTAATTCAGCACTGAATCAAAAAACTTATATACAAATGTGTCACGATAATAGTGTAAACGTCAGATATGGTAATCAGACTCAATTGCGCGAAATATCCAGTACAATAGCGAAAACAAAAACACAAAAGCGAAAACAAATGCGTGGCGATAGTATTGTAAAGCGACCTTAAGATCTTCTCTACATTTCATTAGAACATGATTTCCATGTAACTTTTATCACAAATTAGTTATAAGTGATTAAAAACAATAAGTTGTCATATTAATTTGGTACGCCCAACACATATGAACAATAAAATAAAGTTGAGCATTATGTTTGTACTTAAGTAGGCGTTGATTTATCATTATCGCTTTGATGAAGAGTGAAGAGTGAAGACTGTGAATTGATGATCGACGATCGATGACACTGACAGCACAAACGAAGAAAAAAAATGACGCAAGATTATGTATGCCCATATGACTGGTTTAAAAAAAAGCTTTAAAAGTTCAAAAGTTCTGAAAGCAAAGATCGTAATAACTATAGGAAGATATTGCACTCCAGTGTATTTCACTGTCTTGAGTAAGATTTTTAGGTGGATTTACGCAAAGATAGTAAAAGAACTTTAAGATATACTAACAATACAACAAGTACAAAATAAAGCTTTTAGATGGAGGACCATGTCACAGCGAGAAAACTGCTCGTTATACTTTTTCTTAAAGCAGTCATATGTGTGTATACTATGGGTATATATGCGCTTGCGCTCTGCGTTTACATATACACACAGAGTCGTTTACGTGGTTTACATGGAAACCTTACAAAAACAAAACCGCATGTGTTGAAGTATCTTTTTTTTCTATTATAATACGATGCCTCAACTTTTATTATTTTACTTATAAGTACAAAAAAAATGCTCAATTTTATTTTATTATTTGGACATACCAAATTAATATGACAACTTATTGTCTTTAATCACTTATAACTACTTTGTGAATAAAGTAACATGAAATTTATGTTCTAATGAAATGTAGAGAAGATTCTAAACTTTATTTTCACCGAATATATTAAATATATATGAGCAACGTAAATCAAAGAAAAACGTGATAAATATTAAGTAACATAAAACTGAAAATCAATTTTTCCTGATATCTCCCTAAGTACTAAAAATATCAAATTATATGTTCTACAAATTTGTAGATTTTACTCAAATAAACATTTTCCCCAAACATTATTATATCAAAAAATTAATAGACATTTAGTTATTAAGGAGAAATGATCATTTTTAATTAATACCACAATTATCTTTCTCATGTCTCAGTTTATGTAATTTTTTACATTTACCTTTAAAAATGTAGTACCACTTTATGGTACATTATAAAATATTGCAAAAAGCTGATAATTTTTTGTATTGTTATTTATTATTAATATATACATACATATATTAAAAATACTTAAAACCTATGAATAAATTTTTTAAAACTTCATAAAAAAAATGAAAATACTTAGAATTATCATTTTTCTTGCTCTGTGCATGTTTCTCTAATACATATAATACGATGCATATAGTACATATAATAAAATTATTCTTTGTGAATAAAATAAAAATTGTAGTTTTTTTTATAATTTGTTTTGTTCTTAAAAATTAAATATATTTTTAACATCATTATAGTATACATATATTTTGTACAATAAAACAAATTTTTTCTTATCAGCAAAAATTGTCAAAATACGAATTTCTTTTTATGTTGATGTTTTTTTATAAACTTATTATTGCATCAAAATTTGTAATTTTCCATTTTTTGTATTTTGTATAGTTTGTGATTGAATTTCTTTTGTTTTCCACAAGCAATTTTTCCTTAAAAGTACTAACAACATAAAATTTAGAATTTGCTTGCGATGTTCATAGCAAGGGCTATTTTCATTGAACCAATCAGGAAACACTTCTTTTGTTTTATATATACAAACATCAGAAATAGTTTTTCTTATGTTTGGTATAGCCAAATTATCCTTAAATATTTTTTTATATATTTGAATATGTAATTCACAAATCATAAAAAAGTCGTTCGTCGGGGATTGTAAATACATGTTCTCGTTCGAGTTATAAGTTGAATAGTCTTTTTCCAGTATAAGACATTCACTCTGTAAGGACACCTTTTCCTCTTCTTTTATCATAATATTTTTGCATTCAGTGCAATTGATTTTTTTAAGTAATGTATTCAAAATAACATAACCAACAAAATACCGTCTCGCGTTTGTTTCTATTAAAAACTCTGAGGAAGGATTCAGCTGGTATGTCATGTTTGGGTCTATAATTTTCTCAATTTCATACAAAATTTCCAAAACATTTTTATCGTACTCAGAAACGTTTTTCTCATCTTCAATACTTTGTTCAGTGTTTGTTTTAATCTCATTTTCAGATTCAGACCAATCAAGAAGCTCATCTTCAACGTCTTCACAATTTTTTTTACTAGAGGCAGTAATTATTTTCGTACACATTATTTTCGCGATGAGATGACGAAATTCATATACAGATGGATTTTTAATATTTCCTCCTTTTGATCTGATTTCTGCAAATAAGTTTTCGATTGGATCCTAATTTAGTCTAGAAGTTAACAAACATGTCAATTTTACATCACTTTTGAATAACTCTTCAGAAAGTAATATAGCTTCAATTGAGAGCATCAATCCATTAATGCAGTACACAGTTGTTTTTGATACTAATTTGAGATTTTTCAAATAATGTAAAATAGTTGAAAGAAATTTTCTCACCTCGTTTCTTCTTTTAATGGAGCTCTAAACTAATTTTTGTCATTCAAATGTCTGCTGTTCAAACAATCGAAAATTTTGTCCATGTTTTCCACAAGTTTTCAAGTAAATAAAATAATAATTTTTATTACTCATATAACTTAAGTGATAGGTAAAATGTATCTACCAACTCGTCCTTAAAACCTATATAAAGAAGGATTATTTGTAAATTTGTTTATTATTAAAAATGAGTTCACAAATTCGTACAAATGCAAATTTTATACTAATTTTTATTTTTTTTTTTTATTTTTTTTTTTTATTTTTTTTTTTATTATCATCATTATACCCATACTTTAGCATAAAAAACCCCTACATTTGAGAATTTTTTTAAAGGTTCTCATTTCTACGAAAATCAATTGATTTTCTATGAGAAAAATAGACATGATATTCTTTGAAAAATTCTCCCACCTGAACCCAGCTTCATCCCAATTTGAGATTTTAACACGATGTTGCTAACAATATTATGCAAAACATAAAAAAAAATGAGCAAAATTGAGTGTTAGCATTTTTAGATATTCAAGGATAAAGGATCCTTTTATCGTCCTTGTAGTCCTTTTTGAAAAAAAAAATTTTGGAAGTATTTTTATATGATAGAATAAACTCTCCCCTTTAAAATGAGCTCTATATTATCGCTCTACGATAATATTTAAGATTTCTACGATTTTTTTAAAATATGCATTTTGCACAAAAACCAAAATTTCATAACCCCATAATTCCCAAGAAATGTGATTTTTCTTGAAAATATTTCACGTATGTGATACTGGACCAGAGGCACACCTTCTCATAAAATTTCAAAAAAATCGGAAGGCATCGATTCACACCCTTTGGTCGAAATTTTATGGAACTGCTCTATAATGATGTTAAAAATATATTTAATTTTTAAGAACAAAAAAAAATTATAAAAAAAACTACAATTTTTATTTTATTCACAAAGAATAATTTTATTATATGTACTATATGCATCGTATTATATGTACTAGAGAAACATGCACAGAGCAAGAAAAATGATAATTCTAAGTATTTTCATTTTTTTTATGAAGTTTTAAAAAATTTATTCATAGGTTTTAAGTATTTTTAATATATGTATGTATATATTAATAATAAATAACAATACAAAAAATTATCAGCTTTTTGCAATATTTTATAATGTACCATAAAGTGGTACTACATTTTTAAAGGTAAATGTAAAAAATTACATAAACTGAGACATGAGAAAGATAATTGTGGTATTAATTAAAAATTATCAGTTTTTCTTAATAAGTAAATTTCTATTAATTTTGTGATAAAACAATGTTTGGAAAAAATGTTTATATGATAAAAATCTAAAAATTTGTAGAATATTATAATTTGATATTTTTTGGTAATTTGGAAGATATCAAGAAAAATTGATTCTCAGTTTTATGTTACTTAATATTTATCACGTTTTTCTTTGATTTACGTTGCTCATATACATAACTTCTTTAAAGTTCTTTTACTATCTTTGATTTACGCTAAATCCATTTTAAAAAGCTTTGACGTTTGCCGCTCAAAATAAAATACTTGCGAGAGAGAAAGATAAACTTTTCTCACTATTGATACTGAATGCAGTGTTGTTAGATTGTGGGATTTTCCCCTGTTTTTGGGAATTTCAGCTACCGACAATTGAAAAAAGGGAAAAGGGAAACATTTTGCCTCCTTGAACAAAATCGTGAGAAAAAGCACGAGAGGAAAAATTCTTAAAAATGATATAAAATACCTTCTTTTACATATTTTATACCACGTACGAAATACGAACTGTGAAAAATCCTACGATCTAACAACACTGGTATATCTATCTGGTACAGTATAATAGAACACTCTAGCTTTATATGGACATTACTATTATTATTATAAAAATATGTAAAGCCTTTCAACTCTTAAAAGGTTATTCAAGGCTAATTTTAATTTACAATGTTCTTACTTTCTATACAATTTTAATTTTATTTCATTTGTTATTACATTTTTTTTTTTTGCAGTGTCTTAGAATTATTATTTTCTTATTTATTTGATTTGCTACTTATTGCTAAATTTGTTCTATTCCTATATGCTTATTTCTATTGTTACAATTTTTCTATTTATTTTATTTATATATACATATACATTTTTATTTTCTAAATTTTTTATCTTATTTACATATTTTTGTATTTATATAATTTCGTTATATAACTTAATTTCTTTGAAAAATTTTATTATACTTTTGATTTTTTCAATATCATCGCTTACAAGATCTTCATGACTTTTTAGGTTAAATATTCTCCTGTGGGCTGTGAGGAGGTTGCATTCACTCAGTATGGGGTTTTCTGTTAGTGTGTTATTACATTTGCATTTGGGTGGTGGGGATTTATCTAAGTGGTGTTTGTGTGTTAGTTTTGTATGTCCTGTTCCTAGTCTGGTTATGAATGTAGCATCTTTTCTTTGTAAAAGATTTATCGAGGTCCAGTGTCTTGTATCTTTTGTTTGTGTTGGGTTCATTTTTCCATTTTTCGTTCCAGTTTTGGGATATTTTTATTTTAGTTTGTTTCTTGATATCATTAACGTTCATTTTGAATTTTTGGTCGATTTGTGAGTTTAGTGCGTTTTTAGCTAGTTTGTATACCTCCTCGTTTCCATGTATGCCTATATGACGAGATCCATATGAATGTGAAATTTTGTTGTTTGTTAATATGGATGATATCTCTTATTTCTTTAGCTATAGGATCTTTTGGATACATGGTGTTTATTGATCTGATGGAACTTTGGGAGTCTGTGCAGATTAAGAAGTTTTGGTGGTGAAGGTTTTTTGCGTATTGTATTGCTTGTGATATATTGCGTATAATTCTGCGGTGTGTATATTAGTGTGGTTGGCTAATTTAAATTGTTTTTCGAAGTTTTCTATCTTGAAAGCGCAGCTTGTTTTTTCTTTTTGTACAGATCCATCTGTGAAAATTTGGATATAATTTTTATATTGTATTCTGGTTTTTTCTTTAAATAACTGTTGAGTTTAGGGTTTGTATTTTGTTTTGCGAATTTTTCTGTGTCTGTCTATGTTTACGTATGTTAGGAGCCAAGGTGGTGTTTGGGAAAGTTTGTAGGTGTTAATATTATGTTGTAGTTGTATATTATGATTTTGTGATATTGTTTGAGCTCTGATTAGTAGTGGTTGATATTCGAGCTTTTGTATATAGGGTGGTTGTCGTATGACATATATATATAGAATTATTGTTAGTAAGTCTCTTCGGAGGTATAATGGTAATTGTCCTGAGTCTATTAGCAAGCTAGTTTTTGGTGTTGTTCTGTAGGCTCCGGTACTTAAACTTATACCTGTATGATATATTGGATCTAATGTTTTAAGGGTGCTTTTGTTAGACGAGAGATATATTTGACAGCCGTAGTCGAGAATTGGTAATATCATGATGTTATGAATTCGGAGGTATTTTCCTGTTCGACCCATAGTTGCTATTTCCTAATATTTTCATAATGTTTAGTGCTTTGAGTGCTTTTGCCTTGGTTTGTTTTATATGAGTTGTCCATTTGAGTTTATTGTCGAAGGTTAGTCCGAGAAATTTATGTTCTTTTGTTAGTTCTATATTTGTGTCGTCGAGTGTAAGTTGTGGTATTCGTGGTATTTTGTATTTTCTAGTGAAAATCATGTATTTCGTTTTATTGGTTAAAAATGTCATTCCATTTGTTTTGGTCCATTCTGTTAGTTGTTTTATTGTGTTTTGGATTTTTAGTGAAAGATTTCTTAAATTTTTGGAAGATGAGTATATAACAAGGTCGTCAGCATATATAATGTGTTTGGTGGGTTTATGGATATATTTGTTTATATTATTTATACCTATTAAGAAAAGAGTTGTGCTGAGTACGGATCCTTGAGGGATACCGTTTTCTGCTGTTCTATTGGTGGAGGTTGTGTTTCCTATTGCAATTTTGAAAGTTCTCGAAAAAAGGAAGTTGTTTATGAAGAAGAGCATGTTGCCTTTAATATTTAACTTCATAGCTTCTTCTATTATATTTCTTTTCCATATGTATTCGTTTTTCGAAAAGGATTTTGTAATTTCTGTTTCAAGGAGACCGAGTGCATCTATTGTCCCTAAATTTTTTCGAAAACCGAATTGAAATTCGTTAATAAGCTTATTGTGTTCTAAGAACCAAATCAGTCTTTTGTTTACCATTCTTTCGAGAACTTTGCATAAGCAATTGGTTAGAGTTATAGGTCTGTAGTTGTTAGGTATTGTGGGGTCTGTGCCTTGTTTTATTATTGGAATTATTAGCGCTTCGCGCCAACTCTGTGGGAATTCGTGTTTTTGCCATATGCTATTGTAAAAGTTGAGGAGGTAGGTCCTTTGAGGGTGTGTTAGTTTTTTTACCATTTCGTAGTGAATGAGGTCGGGTCCTGGTGAAGAGCGTCTTAGGTCTTGTAGGATTTGATCTAATTCTTGAATGGTGAATGGTTTGTTATATTCTTGTATTGTGTCATTTAAAATATTTATTTTAATAGATTCAATTTTGTTTTTGTATTGAAGAAAAGATGTTTTGTAGTTATGGTTACTGAAGGAAGTTTCAAAATGTTTGGCTAGAATATTGCATATTTCTTTTTTATCGGTAGTGATATTTTGGTTAGTCGTTTTGATTGCTGTTATTTCCAGGTTTTTATTTCTGCCGTTTAATGTTTTTATTTTTTGAAAAATTTCTTTTGTGGTTGTTTTGCTTGTTATAGAAAAAATATAATCTTCCCAGGTTATTTTTTTCTGTTTTCGGATTAGTTTTCTAGTTTTGGATTTAGCTTTAATAAAGTTGATGAAATTATCTTGTGTCATGTTATTTTTGAAAATTTTGAACATTTTTTTCTTTTCACGGATGGATTCTTTGATTTCGTTGTTCCACCAGGGGACGTATTTTTTACGCGGGTTTGTTTGGGATAGGGGTATCGCAGTTTTGGCATAGTTAAGGATTTTTGTTCTAATGTATTTTTCTAATAAATTTATATTGTTAAAGTTGTTTATAGGCTCTGTGAAATTTATATTGTTTTGATATATGTCCCAGTGAGCTTTTTTAATGTCAAAAGTAGGTCTAAGGTTAGAGGTGTTTTCATTTAGGTTTATTTGGGTTATTATAGGAAAGTGGTCGCTACCGTAGAGGTCGTGAACCAATTTATGTTATTGTGTAGGTGAGGTGAACAGATTGTAAGGTCTATTGCTGAAAATTTTTTATATGAGAAATTAAAGTTAGTTGGGTTTTTGTTATTTAATATGTATGTTGACTGAATTGTTAATAATGAAATTTTCGATTTCTTTTCCTTTTTTATCTTTTTTATCTGATCCCCAAAGAGGGTTGTGGGCGTTAAAGTCTCCAACAAGTAGAAAGGGTTTCGTTATTTGATTTGTGAGTTTTTGTAGTTGTTTCTCTGTTAGTGTGTCATCGGAATATATATTAATTATTGTTAGTGTTAAAGGTGAAAAGATTTTTATTGCAATAGCTTGAAGGTTGGTCTTGAGTGGTATTTCTTGGCTATAAAATTTGTTGTTTACTAGAATTGCAACCCCTCCACAGGCCACAGTATTCGTGTTTTTGTTTTTGTAGTAACTATTGAATCCTTTTATGTTTGGTTTTTCGGTATCTTTTAGTTTAGTTTCTTGTAAGCAGATGATATTGTTACAATATTTTTGATTAAGTAATTTAAATTCATCTAGGTGGTGTAGAAAGCCATTTATGTTCCACTGTATTATGTTTGTTGTTTTTTGCGTGTTTTGATTCATTTGTGTTATATTGTTGTATTTTCTTCGTCGTTTGACGTTTCCATTTCTTCTGTATTATATTCTATTTTTTTTTTCAGGTGTATGTTTATTTACATGTTCTCTAGCTGGGCGTCCTCTTTTTTTAGTTTGTTCTTTAATTATACGTTTGGTTTTATTTGATAGATTTTAATTGTTTGTTTTAGACTTTGTTGTCTTTTCTCATCATAGCTGAATGTTTCGTTGAGGTGGGTGATTGTGGATAGCAACATTGTGGATTGTATTTGTTCAGTTTGTGTTGAAGTTGATTTTAAGTTTATAGATTTTGTTGCGACTGTTGCATATGTAAGGTTTGTGATTTGTGGGTGTCTTTCTGTGTATAATTTTTTTGCTGTTTTGTAGTCTATTTTTTCTTTTGTTTTTATAGCTTGAATTTCTTTCTGTTTAATGAAAATTGGACATTTTTTACTCAAACTATTGTGATTTTGTTTACATTTTGTGCATATTTCTTCTCGTTCACATTTTTCATTGTTTTTAGTGTGATATTCTTCATTGCAGTTGGAGCATATTTTTGGTTTTTTGCATGCTGTTTTTGTGTGACCGAAGTGTAAACAATTTTTACATCGTAGTGGTGGTGGAAAATAATGTTTTACTCTGACTTTTTCATATCCAATATTAATTGAGTCTGGTAGTGAGGATGTAGCGAAAGTTAATATGATGAGACCTGTTTCTATTAGATTATTGTTCAGCATTTCGAGAATTTTTTTAACATCAATTATTTTTTGGTTTTTCAGTTCTTCAAGAATTTCGTTTTCGGGTATGTTTCTCAGTTCATTTGAGTATATTACACCTTTTGATATATTTAGTGTTTTGTGTTTTTCAACTTCAACTTTTATTTGATCGTTAAGTTTATCCATTTGTATCAGTTTTTCGGCTTGTTTAACATTTTTGGTTTCAATTAGGATGGTGCCATTTCTTAATTTTTTGCAATTTTGTACGGGTCCATGAGCTATTTCATCAATTACTTTTTTAATAAAAAACGGTGATACTTTTTCAAGAGTGGCAGATGTTCCAGTATTTATTCGTTTCATTATTAAGTATTTCGGGCCTTCCGATATGTATATTAACTTCTTCCCATTTCCATTATTGCTGAATTTATGACCTTCCAATGACCTCGCGATGTCGGGAGGTTTATCTGGTGGGTTAGTTTTTAACATTTTTACTAAATTTAAATTTTACTTACTTTAAAAATTTCAGCAAAACGGTGGTCTGCAAGATTTTGTTTACACTATGTGTATTAGATATTTTGAAAATTACGTTATTATTTTGAAATATTTATTTCACTGTTTTAGTTATTCACTTGAAATTCTATTACGTCACTTCACTATGAACAATAACGAACGAATGGGACATTACTATTGAAGTTATGAAAATTACTTTGGCGTTTTCAATTTTATTTTTTAAATTTGCTTTAGATTATATGGGTGTTTTGTGAACACCTGGACGAGACGCCACTGGTAAGCAGACATATAAAAGTTATGTATATTTTATTAACTTTTATTAAATTTTATTAAATATTAGCAAATAAATCTAATATCTTAAAAATACAAGGATTCAAAGTGTTTTGCAATTTTGGGCCTGAAAAGTGACCATCTACAGTTTACAATTTTTAACCGATTTTCATGAAATTTTGAATATAGATTTTTAATGCATTTACAAAAATACATATAATGATGATAATAAGGTACGCTTCATATTTATAATGCCATCTCAAATTTAAAAATGTCTATAAAACTGTTAGGCCCAGGTAAATAGGATGTTTTGAAGAAAAGATAAGAGCAATAAAAAGAAGACCAACCCCTTCTTCCGAATCTATGACCTTATCCACTACACTGCGAACAAAAATTCAATGCAAGGTTATTTCATAATTATAACGCCTTCGCCACCAGTCAAATATAAAAAATCTTGAAGCTGTTTAAATACAAAAAAATTAGTATAAAATTTGCATTTGTATGAAAATCAATTGATTTTCTTTGAGAAAAATAGACATGATATTCTTTGAAAAATTCTCCCACCTGAACCCAGCTTCATCCCAATTTGAGATTTTAATATGATGTTGCTAATAATATTATTTAAAACATTAAAAAAAAATGAGAAAAACTGAGTTAGCATTTCAGGATATTCAAGGATAAAGGATTCTTTTATCGTCCTTTTAGTCCTTTTTGAGAAAAATTTTTTTGAAAGAATTTTTATATGATAGGATAAATTCTCCCCTTTAAAATGAGCTATATATTATCGCTCTACGATAATATTTAAGATTTCTACGATTGTTTAAAGATATGCATTTTGCACATATACCCAAAATTTCATAACCCCATATTTCCCAAAAAATGTGGTTTTTCTTATAAATATTTTACTTATGTTATACCAGAGGCACACGTTCTCATAAAATTTCAAAAAAATCGGAAGACATCGATTCACAAATTCGCAATTTTTTTTGAATGTAATATGTGTAACATATTGTTTGTAACGAAGATGAATGTTCAATATCGGTCGTAAATTACGGTGCGGTTTTGACTGTTACGTCAACTGAATGTTACTACAGTATTAGAGGAATTGACCGGTGTTTTGAATATACCTTGTATGTCATCTGCTACATACAACAATATTCGGATTATATTGGTACACATGCGTTTAGTACTACTTTCATGTGGTAATGCTATCCAATTGAAACGATGGAGATAGACAATACCGAATTGGGAACGTTTCGTTTCTTCATATCGGATGGTTCTCGTTTCGTTTTCGTTTTCAACGATAAGGCTTCAGCTTCTCTTATTAGGTGACCGTACCAACGAAGTCTACTTTCTCTTAGCTTCTCTTCTCCATTAGAATGTTTTATATATTTTTTACTATTTTACTCTAAGCATTGAGTTCTGTCATATTTTAACTTCACAAAGTGCATTTTAAAATTCTAGACATTATTACTTAGGAGAAATTCGAAAATTCGCAGTAGGTAAGCACCATTTTGGTGCTGCTACCATTTGGTAAGTAACTAAATCAACCATTGGAAAAATGTGGTCACTGTGGTAACATTACATTTATTGAAAAGGTAAATATTCGAATCTAGTAACTGGTTACTTTTGGTAACTGTTGAATTATCGAAAATGTTAGGTTTAATTTTGGTTATTATGGTAGCTACCATGATCAATTTTCGAATTTCCTCTACGACACCGTTTAAGGTGCTCACGTTTTGAAACACGACTTTGCATGAAGGCGTGGTGATTGAGATCTTTCGAAATTAAACTATGATATGAAATTTTCTAAAAAGTTAAAATGTTTTGAAATAACGCGATTTTAATATACAAAATGTTCTAAATAGGTTCTCCAAGAAGCATATCGTGTTCTTAAACCTGGTGGACGATTTATGTGCCTTGAATTCAGTCATTTAACAAACGATAAACTTCAATGGTTATATGATCAGTATTCATTTCAGTTGATTCCACCATTAGGACAAATATTAGCTGAACAATGGCATGCTTATCAATATTTAGTTGAAAGTATAAGAAAATTTCCTAGACAAGATGATTTTAAGGAATTAATTGAAGATGCTGGATTTTCATCGGTACAATATGAAAATTTAACATTCGGTGTAGTGAGCATACATTCAGGTTTTAAGATATGATAAAAAGTTGTTAAAAGAAAAAAATCAACAAATTTTTTGTTTTATCCTTGAAAATAAAGAAAAACTAAATCAACTTTTTTTTGTTTATTTTTATTGGAATTTCATGCATATTTTTTCCAGGTTTTTGAAGATTATTTCGACAAGTCAAAATTAGTTGCAGCCTTTTAACGACATGAAGAAAAGTGTATAGCATAAATATATATGTATATAGCACATATTGTCATTTCTTTTCTCACTGTAGTGCTATACCATCACTACTGTATGCTGAGTGGAGATGCAATTTATAATTATAAAAGAACTGTGTCGAGACTTATCTTCGAATCATCAATAAATAAACACCATTCTTCTGAATTTTACGATGGCTGCATTACGAAAACAGTATCAATGGCGTAACAATAACAAATTCATTTCTTTTTTAAAAATATTTATGTTGGGAGAAAGTAATCTTCATTATTGCAGTCGTAAGCCAAGTAATTTAGCTTTAGATTTAGACAGATGAAAATCTCTCACTAAATCCTTTATAAAGTGTGCAAAAGAACAACAACAAATTCGTCTGAACTTGTTTGATGTTGAACTTGTAGTAATTTATTGATTTCATGTCAGTCGTTAAATTTTTACTTGAACAATCAGGAAGTGTTGGAACTGGAAGCTTGTATGAGTGGAAGATAGGTTTGGTAACCGAAGGAACATTATATACAATTTTATCTTTGTTATTGCGATTACCGTATCTTTTTGATACCAATCCTTTGATACGTCGTTAAGATCTTGCTTATAGTCTATTTCCGAGTTGGACTGTTCAACAAAAGTGAGCCTACTGACAAGATACAAGCACACCAAAAGAGCAATAAATGAATATCCATAATTCCCAATTTCTCCGTGGTTCTTGATAAAGTTATCCGACTGATAAGTGTTGGCTCATCGAAAAAAAAATATTTTGAACTTCTGTCAGAGATGAACTGCACAACTTATCTGGGTACTTAGTTTTTCCCACAATTCATTTTCTTTTCTTTCTTCCATTAAATTGCATATTTTGTTGGACGCTAAAGTTTCATTCTCCTCCATAAAATTTACTAAAATTCGCATTTGCGACGCTTTGTTTGTTTGAGTTTACCAGCCCTAAAAAGTTTTATTGTATAATTTTGAAAGAAATTATGTACTTACCTATATTCTTGAACAACAATAAATGAATTTCTAATCCAACTACATATAACATACGCATTTTGTTGTTTTAATTTACTTATTTTCATACGAAAATTTTTCATTTTTAACAATAAAAATATATATTTGAAAAATAAATAAAATTATAATATGAGTATAATATTTAAAAATAGCTAACAGTATTTATACTTACATTATGAAAAACTTAATTATAAAAGTTAAAAATTTTAAGGAAAAGGGTTAAAGAAAAAACAAACTTGACTCTTAAATTTATCCCATTTATTCAATGTCCAATTTTAGACTGAATTTACATTTTAAACTTAATTTTAATCACAATTACGGATATTACAATAAAATTACTTGGATCATCAAAAATTTGCTAAATTTGCATTTTCAGTTATTATTTTTATAATTTCAATTTTTAACAACAAATTGATTAAATTTACATTTGAGTATCCTTTATCAATGATTAAGTAGTAAATAAAAACAGCAAGCGACATAGCATTGCCCCGGAAAGGCAAAGGGTCTTGGGTTCGATTCCCGGTCTGGTTGGATTTAATGTCACAAACCATTTACGAGTGGTTTTGATGTATGGTTTATTTTCGAGATTCGCATACGTAAATATTTGAATGAAAACCATTCGAAAAGATACGAATGCCTATTTGCACTCGTAACTACATATTAAGAGTACTAAGTTGATATTGTTGGAAATAAATATTATAGGGTTATATTATAATTATATAGTTCATTCAGAGAGGTTCTATTCGACGACTTAGCCGAGCCATGGAACACTACACGTAATGTCTTTGTACTGATATCAGGTTTAAAAATAGCATGATGTGATAGATAGAAGGCGTGTTCACATTCGATTTCATTGCTTGGTGTTTTATCCATGTGATTCAATTGAATATATTCATCGGTAAAGGAGCAGTATTTTTCTTTCAAGTCAGGGTGGTGTGCAAAACGTTGTTCCATTGATATTAATCGTTTGAGAGCTGCAGAAAACTATGGATGGAGATTTGAACGGAAGCTCTACGATGTATCTTCCTTGTTTAGTACGAGAATGAGTTTTGCAAAAATATTGTTCTGCGATTTGTTCTTTTAGAGAATGAGTTGGCTGGTACATACTAATATTCTCTAATTCACAGAATTTTTGTAATGAACGATCGATATCTATATCTGACACCAATGATACGAGGAAGCTTTGAAACGAATCGATATTTGAGTGATCAATAATTTTTTCCCCGACAATTATCCAAACAAAGTGTAAGTTGAGCGGATGAAAAACCTTTGCTTCCTTGAATGTAACCTTCTTGCAAAATTTCAAACATTTTATGAGCACCAATTAAAATGTTGACAGACGCAGGAACGTTGAATGATGGATCAGCTAGTTGTAGTGTGGAAAACAAATTGGTGGATGGAAGTTCAATTATAGTAATTTAGTAGCGTGAGTTTTCTAAAGCTGTACATCGAGAAATTCGATATCAACAGTGTGTTCTGCCCATTCTTCTGTATCTGGATCAGTTTTATTTATCAGAAGGAAAATTACCATGGATCACGGGTTTCATCAGAATCCCCTAAGGCACGTAATCCACGAATAACCTCATCTGATGCATCTGAAAGACATCTTAGAGGCACATCAGAGGCAGTTGAGACTGACGGAAAATTCAAAAAATACCGGATAAATGTCTTTATAATTTGACCCTTTTTCTCATATCGATTCTTCAAACGTGCCCAAGCTTCGGCATAATTAGTACCAGTCACAGGAATGTGTCGCAAAAGTGCTTCTGCATCACCCTTTAAAATGCCCTTCAGATACTGAAATCTTTGAGTATCGGTTAACCTTACATTGTTATGTATTGAGTCAGTAAATAAATCGCGAAATGAAATCTATTGTAATTTCCACAAAAGGTTGGAATGTTTAACTTTGGAAGTTTTGTTTGAACTGAGTTATCTGAAGGCAAGGACAGTGCAACACCTGTACTTGAAAAAACGTTCTAAGAAACTCGCTTGTTGATCGCAAGACAAGTTAAGAACGATCCTTAATGGGTTTACTGAGTATTGCCTTGGCAGTAAGATATTTTTCTTCAAATTCTGCTTCTTCATCCTCTTGATCCTCGAAATTAGAATCTTCATACTCATACATTTGATTTTGATAGGACTTAAAATCATTCCATGCTTCATTCAGTCTTTCAAATCTTGCTTGTAATGCTTCAGTTGTTGTTTCAGCTGTAATGTTTGCACAATAGTTGCATATGCGTGTAACTAGCATTCACATAACCACATTTAGTTTTAATGACTCCCATTTTAATGGCTAACTATTGAAAGTTTTTAAATAGATTTTGAATGGATTTAGTTCAATCGGATTTTGAATATAGGAACTGTCTGTTAAAAGACGAGAAAACTCAATTTGTGAAACGAGAATGGACGGTGTTTGTAATGTAAAATTTTAATCACATGCCCCTTATAGCGAATTAAATTACACCACAAGGTTCGATAAATAAGAGTTCTAACCATGCACGATAAATAAATAGAAGTTATGTATAATCTAATAAATGCACACTTTTGTTGACAGCTTGTACATATTTAGATTTCATGCAAATTTCAATAACACGTGTTATAAGTTGTACACCCTGTAGCTCAACAAAAATGCGGAGTTGTAATGTATAATTAATAAATACGTATATCACTGAAATACACAGGAATACCACAAACATGCATCAGAATATAATATAGATATAATGATAAATATAATAACACTCGCATAACTATATGTAGTATTGGGTTTAAATAAATAAATAAATATAGTATGAAAAAAATAATATATTGCATAAATTATAATGATAATATGTCAAATATATTCAATTTACACATATAATAAATAATTTATTATTTCAAAAAATCACAGAAAAAATCGAAGTTAATTTTGTAGAATGTAAGATAAGTAGAAGTGGTTTTCATTAATCCAATTACCCGTTAATGAAGTTCGTTAAATACCGGCACTGTTTCTATGTATTTTATGTATTGTTCAATGTATAGAAGTTTCGAGTATTATTTCAAATATGATTTTATTATATATATTTTTTTAAAATAAAATAATATTGTTAAAATAACTTACAATTTTGAAGTTATACTCCCCTTAACATTTTAATTCTGCAATAATTATTGTCTCTGCATGCCAATGTTATGTATAATTTATGATACCATGTAAAGATGCTGCCATGTGTTTAATTGCTTAACAACGTATTGTAACATATTAACGGAAAATTTAAGAACTTTTGGATAATTTACCAAAACTTATGCCGAAAAGCCAGTAAGACTCCTGGGTAAACCCCAGCCGGTCGAATCCAGCTGCTTCAGCCTGGGGTGAGTCTTTGGGATCCTAGCGGAGGCGCTCCGTTAGGGTACATAAATTTGACCAACAAAACCTACAAATACACACAAAAAAAAAGACTTCAAGTCCTAGAAGGTAGAGTCCCCTCAAGGCCTCATCATAGACAACCGGGAAAACAGTGATAAAGAAAAAGATTAATGCGAAGAAACGGAAGGATCTGTGACCTTCATCCGCCCTCGTTGACCTCCACCATCCAAAATCCTTTTACCTCATCCGATGACCCGGTTCTGCAACTCGGCCATAATTCCTTGAATCATTTTCTTTCCTCTTTTTTTTTTTTTGTTTTTGTTTTTTTTTTTTTCAATGATTATCTTAAGTAATTTTGATTTGTGGATCTATTCATAATAGTTAGTTGGGTGCAATTTATACATTAATAATTAAAAAATGAAACTATATGTATGAATGGCAAAATAGAACAAAAAAATATATATTTCATTCAGGAATAAAAATTACATATAGATGAAAAAAAATTAATTATACCTATTACATATGAAAAAGTAAAAAACAAGATTTCCTTTTTTCTTTTTGTATTTTTTTTTCTTTTTGTTTTTCTTTTATATTGATTACCTTAGATAATTTTAAATTGGTTTTTCCATTTATATAAATTGGTTGTGAGTAATTTTTACATTAATTATAAAAAAAAGGAAATTATATTGAATGACAAAATATATAAAAAAATATATAATTCATTTAAAAATAAAAATAAGATATAAATTATGCAAAAAAAAATTAATTATACATATTATACGAAAAAAAGAATTTATCGTTTTTTTTTCTTTTTTTTCTTTCTTTTTTTGTTTGTTTAACAACATTTCTACTACAACAAATAAAATTAAATTAAATAATAAGATACAAAAAAAATATTTCACCATACGTAAAGTCCGGTGTGATGGTCGATGGTCTGGCCAGACGACAGGAATCCTGAACTTGTGGTACTACGTCACCCTTTTTGGTCTTCTTTTTGTTTTTATACACTTGTTCAACAGTGCCGTATTAAGTTTTTTTTTTTTTCTTTTTCTTTTATTTTTTTTTTGGTGCTTTTATTTTCTTTTCTTGTAATAAACAACAACTTACGATTATTTAAAAAAAATTATTAATTTTATCTTTTTACTTTATTATCCTTGTTTGAATGAAAATTTCTACTATTAAAATGAGTTTACTGTTTGCCTTTTCTTAATGCCTTTTTTTTCACTTTAGTAGATATTTCACTTAATTAATTTCTTACTTATTCATTAAAATTTTTCTTTTTTTTCTTTTTATTAACTTCTTCTTTCCTTTTTTTTCTTGTAACTTCTTGTAATATTTTTATTATAAGTTTGAGAATAAAACTTGCAAAAAGATATATTGTTTTCCGCGACAATCACATTTTGTCATAACAACAACAAAAATTATACGACTCAATTATGTTATAATGGTTATTTTATTCAACAACGGTTTAGGAATTGTTTTATAACTTTTTGTCAATGAATTCTTCTCAATTTTGAAACTGAGAAAGAAAAGAAAATTCTAAGAAAGAAAAATAATGTTTAAATTTACCTTAATTTAATTTTCTTAAATATATTGCATTATTTTATTTTATTTTATTAAATTTGTTTAAAATCACTTTAAACTCACATTTTTTTTTTAAATTTTTTTTTCGTTCATTTAAATTACGTAGGTATTTATTTAGATTAGATTAGATATTTAGGGGCTATAGTTGCACTTCGACCTTTATAGATCTTTTGTACAGCCCGTGCTTCTCATAGGTTAAGGCTTTTAATGAATCCTAAAGTTCTATGAGAAGGTGCACACCAAACTTCTTCTGGTTTTAGAAAAAGTTGACGCATATGTTGCACTCTTTTAGAAGCCAATGCCTCACATTCACATAGGATGAGGTATTTATTTAATTAATTTTTTTAATTATTTATCAAAAAAAATTTTTTTTTTTCTTTTCTACATTTTGTTCTTTTTTCTTTTACTTCGCCTTTTTTTTTTCTTTACATTAATGTACACTAGAACATAAAAGATCTCACCTTTTGATATAATTTAACACATTATACATAGTTATTCTACTAACTTTATTTTGTTTAAAATTTTTTCTTTTACTTCATTTCTTTTTTTTTTCTTTTCTTTCTTACAATTTTATAAATTATTTTTTTTTCTTGTGTTTTAACAACTCTTCACTGTTTTTTCTTTTTTGATTTCATTTTTATCTAAATAATGTATCTATTACTTTTATTTCTTTTTTTTTTTTTTTTCAAACCAACATAAATTCCATCACCGGCAAAAATAAACTTCATTTAATACATTTCGTAATAATAATTATCACATCCGCAACTAGAAGGGAATTCAACTGAAAATGTTCTATTAAATATACACGAAAAGCAGAAAAGACCAGAAGAAAAAATAGAACGGCCTATACGGCGAAAACCACATGGCTACAACCAAACACCCTTTGCACAATTGGTGGTTAAACCGGTTATTGTTGCGCTGGGAGTAACAAAAGGGTATCATTTTTTCCAACTTGGTATAGTAAGAAATCATCCAAAATAATTTCAGCTTCACGGTTGTAATACACTCATACTCTCGTTACAACTGGTCGTACCACCTTCAGATGTAGTTTGAGCAGTTGTGAAAACAGGTTTTATAACCGGTTTGCGTCGTTGTAACAACAACCTAATGTGTTCATGCTCAAAGATAGTAAAAGAACATTAAGATATACCAACAATACAAGAAGTACAAAATAAAGCTTTTAGATGAAGAACTTGCAACAGCGAGAAATCTGCTCGTTATACTTTTTCTTAAAGCATTCATATTTCATATGTGTGTTTACTATGGGTATACACGCGCTTGCGCTCTGCGTTTACATATACACACAGAGTCGTTTACATGGCGTAGTGATCTTTTTTGTGTACATACATATATATTATTATTTTACCTATAAGTACAAAAACATAATGCTCAATTTTATTTTATTATTTGGGCGTACCAAATTAATATGACAACTTATTATTTTTAATCACTTATAACTAATTTGTGATTAAAGTTACATGAAAAATATGTTCTAATGAAATGTAGAGAAGATCCTAAACTTTATTTTCACTGAATATATTAAATATCTATGAGCAACGTAAATCAAAGAAAAAAAGTGATAAATATTAAATAACAAAATTGAGAATCAATTTTCCCTGATATCTTTCAAAGTACTAAAAATATCAAATTATAATTTTTATCAAATCAACATTTTTCCCAAACATTATTATATCAAAAAATTAATAGACATTTAGTTATTAAGGAGAAATGATAATTTTTAATTAATACCACAATTATCTTTCTCATGTCTCAGTTTATGTAATTTTTTACATTTTCCTCTAAAAATGTAGTACCACTTAAGGTACATTATAAAATATTGAAAAAAACTGAGAATTTTTCGTATTGTTAAAAAAAAGTACAACGAGCGGATTTCTCGCTGTGGCATGGTCCTTCATCTAAAAGCTTTATTTTGTACTTCTTGTATTGTTGGTATATCTTAATGTTCTTTTACTATCTTTTTATAACGTTAACGTAACGTTACGAAATTATAAATAAGTACATAAATAAAATAGATAAAAAAGGATGAGTAAACAAATATGAATATATGTATGTATGTATTGTATACATTTATTTCATATCAAATTCATATTGAAAACATAATTTTATATATCAAACATCAAATAAAGGTTTATTAAAAACAAAATATAAGATCAACAATTACGTATAACTATTGAAAATCATAAAAACAACAACATATATCTACTACTTTAAGCATACTAGGTATCGACTGCGCAACTTTATATTTTACAATTCGGTTTTTTATTTTTTATACAATACAATGATACAAAATAATGGCGACAAGACAAATAATAAATAAATCAGTTGCCTTCGCGCTGTGTAATAGACATCATTGAAAGGGAGGATGTATTTCTTTTTGCTAAAAAAAAAAACTTTAAACCTATATTAAAATACGTTGGATGATTTTTGTTGTACCCATCTCTTGCAAAAAAGTTTAACAATTCTTACCAAAAAACGTTAAAAATCACACATAAAATTGTTTTTATTGTTTTTCGTTAACTAATTATATTTTTTAATTTTGCTAATTGTTATACTTGTTGGGTTAACTATTTTAACATTATATTATTCTTTTGTGTTTGTGACACCAAGCAAAGAGTTTTAATCTTAAAAAATAAATTTTGAAATTTACAGTAAATTTAAACTATTATACTCGTTTTACAAATCGAAGTCAATACAGGCAACATGGGCATACTTTTCTATATTCCTTTACATTGCGCTTGTATAAATCTGTCTCTTGTGAGGGGTGATCAGATTTCAATTTCAGTTTATAATTTATCAAAAACATTTATATGTAAAGTTATCAGAAACTAATCGGGTACTGCTTCCATAAGCATAATACTGACTTCGATTTATGAGTTGTTAGTTATACCAAAAAATATATAGACAGAAAGAATTCTTATGTAGTATCGACTAAAAATTGTAATTATTAAATTAGACTATAGAACAGTACGGTAAGAGAAGGAAGGAAGTGAAAGCTTTTTTAACTATGCTTTAAAGCGCTTTGAAATTTAAGTTTTGTTTTTAACATGATCAAGATGAATGAAAAATATAAAAAAAATTTTACTCTCGTGTGTTAAATAGAATATAAAAAAAATTTCAAATGGTGAAACATATGTGAATAAAATGAGTCACACCGACACCATCAATTACCTTGTTTATGCGAAGCTTTAATTCGCATTAACTCATGCCGTTTTGACTAAATACGGATGCATAAACCAAATTTTAAAACGCATTGAAACTTTATTTCGTTTTGAGTGAATACACTATAAAATCCGAATTTAAAATTTCAATGCGTTTTTAAAATGTGCATGTACACTTTCTTCGTTTTAAGTGAATTGTCATATTTGACCTTTCAAAATGGTGTTGGTAACATACTAAACATCAATATGAACTTTTAGAGTAGTATTAGTTTATTACTCAAACACCAATTAAAATGTATTATCTCAAAACGATGTTCAAAACGTTTTATCGTTAATACGTTTTAATTTTTGTGCATAAACAAGGTAATTGTCGTATTCGCATGTACATATGTATTTCTATGCAGAAGTAAAAGCTTTTTTAACAAAACTGACATATGCTGATGTACATTCAAAGCTATTTCACTAATGGGGTTCCAATGTTGGAACCCCAGAACAAAAATTTTTGTATGAGACATTTTTATACTACATAAGAATTCTTTCTGTCTATATATTTTTTGGTTATACTAAGAGAAAATTTTAAAATGTTATTTCTACCTAGAGATGCTTTTACGCTTTTAAACACTCCAATAAGAGTTAGTAGAATTATTTCTTGCGATTCTGCTCATTATGTTCAAATTGGTGTTGAAAAAGGCTTGAAGTATTTATTAGAAAATTTGTATCATACTTTAGAAGATAATATTATTGTTTTTGACATAAACTTAGATGGACTACCACTAAGCAGAAGTTCGAGCAGTCAGATTTGGCCAATATTAGGCCAATAAAACTTTTCCTCCATGTGTTATAGGAATATATCACGACTAATCAAAGCAAAAACAACTTCATTTTTGATTCCATTTGTTGAAGAGATGGAGTCATTATTTTTAAATAGTATTAATTTTAATAATAAATTATTCAAAGTAACAATTCGTGCTGTTATATGTGATGCACCAGCTCGAGCATTTATTTCTCAAGTTAATGGTCACACACCAGCGATTGGATGTGGAAAGTGTACTATTGAAGCTGATTATCGCTAATTCAGGATTAGTTTTTTAAACAGAAATCAAGAAGAATTTCATAAAGGAATCTCACCATTAGAAATTATGAGAATTGGGATGGTTTCACAATTCCCCTTAGATTATCTTCACCTTGTCTGTCTTGGGGTAACAAAAAAGTTACTAAATTTGTGGATAAAAGGACCTTTACAATGCAGGTTTTCAAAAAGTAAAGTAGAGGACTATCTTCTGGTCTGCTAAAGGCATCATTGTCTCAGCCTATTGAATTCAACAGGAGAATACGACCGCTTAATTATTTCGGGAATTTCAAAGGCACTGAATATAGGACATTTTTGTTATATGCAGGGCCTGAAGTACTCAAAAGTAGTTTATTAGCAATTCATTACAAAAGCTTTTTGGCACTGCATTGTGTTAGAAGGATATTATGTGACTCGAGACTGTGTCATTCATTGAATAGATGTGCGGATGACTTATTAAATTATTTTGTAAAATAATTTGAAAACATTTATGAAACTCACTTTGTCAGTTACAATTTGCACAACTTATTGCATTTAGCATCTGATGTGATTCATTTGGTCCACTAGATAATTTCAGCGTATTTCCTTTCGAGTCATTTATGAAGACTATTAAAAATTTAAGTACACGTAAGGAAAATTTTCCTCTTCAACAAATATACAAGAGGATTGCTGAAATTTGCGGCACAATTTGAAACAAACACACATGAGTTTAAAGATGGAAATAATATTTTGAGAAAACCAATAAAAGTAGCTTCTGAACACAAAAATATATAATCAAAAATGATAATGGAAACAAATGGCTTAAATTAAAATCAGGAGGTATTATTGCTTTCGATCACACTGTAAATTGCAATGGTAAAATTTCAATCTTTGCTGGGTCTTTAATAGAAAAGACACTTTTTTCTTAATCCAATCAAATCTCATCTTAGAATAATTGAATCCAATGGGAAAGAAAATGCAAATCATCTAATAGAAACTGGTATTCAAAACACAATAATTTGAAATTTAGTAGATATATTCATTATCACTATTTGTTTTTATTATAAGGCGAATATCCAGGTCTAAGTTCCTCTTCTATAAATTCATCAACTGAATTAAGACCAGTAGCAGAAACCACAATAAATGAAGGTAGATAAAACTATGATTTTAAAAAATCAACAAAATCTAACTTGTATAATTTTATTTGTATTTCAGAAAATAACAAGATTGTGTATTTAACTTTGGAGCAACAAATAATATACAAACAAACAACTGTTATGAAATTCCTATTTTAACAGAAAACTCAACTACAAACAATTCGTATATGATCCCATCACCATCTACAATGCAAATATTAACAGATGAAAGAATAGAATTGTCCTTCATGATATTCACAAGATCTTCTAATTGCTTCTTATTGCCTTATTGTTTGTCCAATTAAAATAATAAATATTGTATGTATTTATTATAGTATATATTATGTATATACATATGTATATACATATATATATTATATTTATTACATTTAAAAATTGCGGGCTCTATTATGATTTTCGATTGAAATTCAATGGAATCGAAAGAATATTCACAATATTTTATGTCAGTCTCAAACAAATTCTAATATATGCTACATGAATTTCATTTGAAATATCTATACTCTGTTCACAAAGTTTTTTCAGTACAGGTCTTATGGAAGAGTTCATTTTTATCCAGTGTCGTTACATTTAATAGGAGTATACTAAGCTACTCATACCCCAATCTATTATATGTGCAACGAGACGCTGGAAAACAGGAAAAAATAATAACAGCCATCCCTTTGTTGTCGCCAGTAACACAGTTGTACTGCGCTGCGACTGATTATTTTTCTCATATAAAATTAAGAAAATGAATTATGAAGAAAGATAAAAATGATGAAAAAATTCATGCGCACACACGCTGATGAGCTAAAAGTTGGTTGATTGATAATCGAGATGTGTGTATAAAAAGTAGAATGAATAATAAGTAATCGCAAGTTAGTGTTGCTGTGTAATAATTATATTACTTAATAGTAGTACCGTTCTTATAAAAAAAAAATTAAATTTTATTATTATAATTTACTGCATTTATTTATACATTTACAAGTATGCATATGATATGATGTAACATATAAAAACAATAAATTATGTTTTATTTGAAAAAATGTTTTTTACATATTTTTTCACATATTATTATAAATTTATACAATTGTATAAGTACACATATTCCTTTGCAATATAAAGAGGAATTTTTCTGATGGTTTTTGATAAAAATTTTAAAGTATTTCAAAATGTATATAATTGATACTTTGATATTTTGTACATAATGGGTAATTCTTTTCTTAAAATATGTGTAAAAAGAATCGCACGATACCCTAATAAAACAGCATAAAAATGTTTCTTAAAAATTCTGCAAAGTGTTAGGTAATTTTAAAATTCTTATGACCAACAAATTGAATTAAAAAAACAATGGAATATATACATTAGTATTGGTACTGATAAGGATAATGTAAATTATCTTTTCATTCATACGATCAGCTATAAAACAAAAAAGTAAAACCCGTAATCCCTTTCACTTTCAGTTATCTGTTTGTAGGAATATACATATGTATGTGAATGCAATGTTTTTGGGTTTTTACATTTTCTTATTTTATAGGAATAATTTAAATCTAATATTACACATTCATAACATTTTCTATTTAATAAATTTTTAATAATTAAATTTAGAAAAAAATAAATATGTATTATAACTTTTCTTTATTGGGAAACAATTTTTACAAAGTATAAAATGTTATAAAATTTGAAAACAAATGTATAAACGGCAACACTTATCAAAAAGTTCATCCGATTTTTGATACAAAATATAAACTAAAGGGTAACACTGTCGGTGATGAAAATAAGAAACACATTTATGTAATTACTCAAAGAAGAAACAAGACAAAATATTTCCATAAGACCTGTACTGAAAAAACTTTGTGAACAGAGTATAGTAATTTAGTAATCATTCGTTTCGATCGAATTTCAATCGAAAATCATAATAGAGCCCCGCGTTTCGTCAGTAAAAAAGTAATCGAAACAGAAGTTCGATTTAATCAAACACATAGAAAAAAAATCGAAAATGGTAATACCGAAATTTGAATTCGAGATCTGTCGGATGATTTGTCGAAAATCATAATAAGGGCCTAAAACTTTTTTAATCGTTTGAGGTGGAGTATTTATTTTGTTCCTTTTTTGTTTCGGTTTTTCTTTTTATAATATGTAAATTAAATTAATTATAAAATTTAAATAGTATGTAGGTATGTCATTTATGTTCATATAAATAGGTTTTTCATTTAGAAAATTTTCCATACTCCGTTTTTCAAACTTGTTACTATCTTTCAAAAATTTCTCGCGGCAGTACTAGTTCAATGTTTTTCGTCGCTAGCTGTTTTGTAATCGTGAATTGTAGTTCGTCTTTGCCGCTCGTGGTCAGTGGTCGTAGGACGTTGACTATATGCTCCTTCTGTTAAATATGGACGATTTCTTAAAAGTTGCTTTATAAATTTTGTTTTAACAATTCATAAGTTCTTACAAGTTTATAAATTTTATTCACTTTATTTTAATTCTAACAGTTCACACCAATTTTTTACCAATTGTATTAAAATACTGGAAATTTCATTGTGTACACGGTATGCAAATGATATTTCAATTGAATTTTTTTTATACTGTTTTCCTGAATAAAAACACAATTTTATCGATGATCAAATTAGGGGAATTCTTCCTGGACTCCAGACCTCCTTTTCATTATAAATGATTGATTTTGTCCGTAATTCTTTTGGACCCCTATTTATTCGTATTTTTTGAAATATCTAATAATGTTCGAGGTATTTTATAGCACGTTGCGCAATTTATTTTCAATTTTTTTTCCAGTTTAGCTTCTTCACTATAGTTCAACATGTACTATATCAGTAACATGTAACCAGTATCTCCAGTTGTTCCAGGGTTACCCTTGTAATTTGTGAAATTTCCTAAGTCTTTTCAAGTACGTTACGAGTGTTAAATTATTATTCTTCGAACCAATTTCACCAACAATTATTTTAATTCTGGAAAAAAAATGTCCTAATAAGCTAAGCTGTCTGCAATTAGCTGCGAAATGTAAAAGTCTTTACTTTTGGGTACAGGCTTGGAGAGTCAGGAGGTACATATTATTCTATGACTGATTTTTATTTTATGACAAAGAATTCCCAGTTCCACAGTCGAAGCTAAAGCTAAGTTTAGGCTTTGTATATGAATTTATATAGTAGTGACAATTCAAGAATTTTCGTATCATCATCTTTGCTCAAAAGAGGCGCTGGCGTCACTCAGTATCGTTATAAAAAAAGGAAAAGAAGAGAGAAAGAGAGAGAGATTAATTTTCTTTCTTAGCTTTTATGTGTACAGTCAACGACTGCTTAAGTACAAAGACATAATGTTCAATTTTATTTTACTGTTTATATGTGTTGGGCGTACCAAATTAATATGACAACTTGTTGTTTATAATCACTTATAACTAATTTGTAATTAAAGTTACATGAAAATTAAGTTCTAATGAAATGTAGAGAAGATCCTAAACTTTATTTCCACCGAACATATTAAATATGTATGAGCAACGTGAATCAAAGAAAAAACGTGATAAATATTAGGTAACATAAAACAGAATCAATTTTTCCTGATATCTCCCAAAGTACTTAAAATTTCAAATCATAATGTTCTACAAATTTGTAGATTTTAATCAAGAAAACATTTTCCCCAAACATTATTATATCATAAAATTAATAAATTTTCATTTTGTGATGAGAAATTGTAAAGAAAGGTGCTAATTTTATTTTACAAGTCAATGTATTTTAAACGGAAATATGTACCTATACGTATATGTATATTTTTCCTGCAAAAATATTACATTCATATTTATTGGAATATAATGTACGTAATATAAAAAATTCAATATAAAAAACTAAATGCTTTTTTGGAAAAATATTCTATAGGTATATTTTATTTTTAATTCAAATTGTTTTGATAAATTGTTAGTCAAATTTACCCTACACTGTATTAAAATTCTATGGAATTGTACTACATTTTTTGTTGGCACAATATTTGCCAACAATAATCACAGTAATTTTCACTTCGTACATAATTTTAGTTTGGTTGGTAGTAAAAGTGAGATTTAGATATGTAAAACTCCATTTTGTGTTAGCAAACAGAATGTATTTTTACTGACCTAAAATGTAATATATTTACTAACAGAGAGGCGAAATTTACTTCTCTGATGTGTACATTTTGATTGGTGTTGTGTAAGAATACAATGTAAGAAAGCAATACTACTTCTTCAAATTGTACGAATGTGCTTTCTAGCTATGTACTTTTATATACTAAATTTGTGAAATAATACACAGCTTTGTTTTGTTCAAATTAAATATTTTTATTTTAATTCAGTTTATTATGTATACCTATATAACTTACACATGTATTTCTTTAAGTATGATATATTCTAAATTATTGATTATGCATAAAAACATAAAAAATATGTATATATTGTACATTCTTAAGTTTATAATTGTTTACTGAAATCAAAACAAAATTTTACAAAATAACCTTAATACATTTTTTTCGGTATAATATGCATTTAATTATTTTATCTGTTAGATTCTTATTCTAAACTTAAAATGGATTTGAAAAGTTTATGTGCTTAAGAAAATTTTGCACCTTCGATTTGTTTCCCATTGATTTTTTTGATGAACGTCCAAAGGTAAGTGGCAAGCCCATTATAGTTTGTAGTGTTTGTAGAGTTAGGCTGATCTCTTTTGGGTAGCACATGTTGAAGTTGAAAAAATAAATTAGGGCCAATTCTATTGCTTCAAACAATGATTTGCAACTCGTGCACTTATACTTTTCTGCATATAAATAATATATTTCATTTTCATTATCGATTTCTGGAATGTTAAAAAAATAAGTAAAAAGTAGGGTAAATTTGTTAATTTTATGTTATATGCATATATATATTATATATTATATACATATATACATATGTATTATATATATATATACATTTATATAAATGAGCTTAATCATTTATATGATACTTACCAAAACTAGCTATCCATGGTGAGTTCACTAAAGGATCTATTTGGTCGATGTTTGTACCCATCTGTAATTTATTTTAAAAGTAATTAATTCACTATTTAAAAAAAATGTTCATTCACATACCTTAAAATGTTTGTACAAAAACTCTGTATTTTCGTTGTAATAGGTAACAAGAATGCGAAGCACAGTATGTTCTTGATGTTTTTCTTTGATATTATTTAATCCCGCTTTTTTACTGTTTTCAGCGAAATACATAATTTTTTCAATATACTGATCTAAATGAAGACTAATATTTTCTTTATCAACAAGTTTTGAAAAATGTTGCTTTGCAAAAGAAGGCAATATTAAGTGAGGCCATTTATCCACCACATCCTTTACTGTTGGAGGATTTCTAATATTGTTTAAAAATTTTCTTTGCTCACTATATGTTTCCATGAAATACGTATTAACTGTTTCAATTTCATCTGGTAGTAGAATTTTTACAGGAAATTTCTCTTTCAAAAACAGTCTTTTATTTTCTAAGGAAACTTCTTCTTCCTTGCTTTCAATTGAAAAATTTGGACACGATTCAGTTAATGATTTCAGCTTCTTTATTACACTTGGTTGTACAGTTTCAGTTAAAATTCTTTTGTTCGTTTTCCTGTTTAAATAATTATTGTGGTATACCAATTTAGCCGTCAGACTTTCAGGATCAACATTAATTATTTGGTTATCATTGCAAATACCAAGACTCTTTGGATATTTTGAAAGAGCCTGATGTGCCACTTGACGCATTATTGGTACAGGAATATAATATGCAATAGATCGCATTTCAATAACAATGAAGTGAACAAAATCATTAATATATTTCCCTATCTGCTCACCTCTTTCAAATGTATCTATTATGTGTTGTGGAAATTTATTCCAATTTATTTTAAAATCTTTAAACAGAAGTTTACTTTGTACCACACCTACATTTGATTCAGATGCAGAAGATAAAACACCACTTGACATTGACAGCGTGTCCGATAATGGTGTTCTAGAGCTAGTAATACTGAAATCAAAATCTGATAAAATATCAAAACTGTGAAAATTCGATGCGTCAATATTTTGTAATCCAGATGTAGAAGCTATGGCTGTCTTATTAGGTAAAGCTGGAGGAACAGGTGTTGATGTATTGGGCATTATGTTAACTGATGTAAGATCAGATGAAGGTAGCTGATCTTTAGCCGTTTCATTATTCATAATAATGTAAGGAACTGCTGGCAGCCATTTTTGGTCCTTCTCTAAAATCATGAAAACTTTGTCACTAAAATATTCCAGCGTTTCATTATCATCAATTTCCGTTCCATCTTCTTCGAGGACTAATTTCGACCCATACATACTAAAACTTTTGGCTGAAATAAAAATTTTTTTTTTAAATTTTTTTGTCTTATTTAAACAGAACTGATCAATTAATCAACATATTTTCTATAGTATGTGCAAACCTACTGCTCTTATGAATTAATATAGTACTAAATTATGCATACCTTTCTCAATAACTTCATCTATATTTACACTGCAAAAACAACTTTTTTTTATTGTTCTCTCGAAGTTCCATACTTTAAATGGTTTTCGCGACATCTAAATATATAATGTTAATATAGAAAATAAATAAAAAATAAAACAAATATATAAAAATTGTATTAAATATCTAACCTTTTTTTTAAAATGAATTGCTTGTAGCTAGAACGGAATGAAGTTTTGAAGAAATGCATAAGTTTTTTTTTGAATACAAAAGGATTTAATTGGAAAGAGAGATAATAAATTGGAATAATGTATTATATGTGAATCATCGAGGAATTTTTCTATAACAAATACTGCTGTGTCAACTTTATGCTCAATTCTTTTTATATTTCCTTGAAACCAAATATCATTTAAAGATCTGTCCACAAAAATATTTTCAATTTCAAGCGATATAACTCCATTAAGTTCATCAATAAAAATGGGCAGTAAGTCACCAGCTAAAAATTTTATGTTTTTAAATGTTGCACTTCTACATTGAAAATGATATTTTAAACTATTTTTATTCTCATTTACAGGAATTATTTCTGCATCTTCTGTTACAATTTCTTTTATAAAGCGACGAGTTTGTATCGAACTTTGGAACATCTGATGGCGATCTGAAAGTAGCTTTGTGATATTTTTAAAATTTTTTGCTTTTGTTACAATTTGTTTAAAAAATTGGTGTTTTGACTCGAACCTTAAAGTAGAAAATTTACTTAAGGGGCCAAATTTTCTTATCATTTCCGGATAATGTTGTAAGAAATGATGTTTAGGTATAAGATTAATATTTGGAAAAAGATTTTTTCTATTTATTATGTATCTACTAATAATTATTTCCAGCTGGTTAATTAGACTAAATGATAACTCAGGAGCAGATGCAATTTCAGTTAATTTCACTAAATCCAGAACTAATTCCCATGTTTCATCAACATAGTCAAACTTTTTACCCATAGATGTTATTATCAATGAAAATATCTGTAATAATTTATAATTATGGTTAGCGTTCCCTGATAGGCGTGTCGTTTTCATAGAAATCTCAGGGAAAGAAATATTTAGTTTTAAAAGTGAACTCACAAATCGAATAGTTTGATTTAGCATTGCATATGAAAACCAGTCTTTATTAACAAAATATTTAATATATAAACACATATCTTTGGGTATAACACCTTCATACAAGTCATGCGCTATACAAGGTGGCAGTCCAGGATTAGATACATTATAAAATTCAAGTTTATTAAATGCAGAATTTTGTTTCAGACCCCTAAATGAATCTATATTTTCTAACTCTTTATCTTTAAGATCTGCACTATATGACAAAACATTCCTTTCTTGACCTTTTACTATCGGATTTACTTTGAAATCATTTTGTGTTACATAACAATATCTGCAGAAAAACTGACTAGTACTGAAGTTTTGTACAAAACCACCTATTTGGTGAGCTCCTAAATTATCAGCACAAATACCTACTACTGAACCCCTCATACTGAACTTTTCGGTTTGTACTCCTCTATCTTCAAGGATAAGTAAATCAGTCACAAGTCGTTCAAAAAAAGCATCGTACCCAAAATCCTTCAAATACTTTTCTTTGCAAAGAGAAATTAGTTGTACATTTTCAACTCGAGATCTATTGTGAACGTAAAGATTACCCAAAATGAAATAGACAGCAAATATTTTATGTTTAGTTTTTGCTGAACCTAAAGGATTACAAATTTCAAATGAATCAGCATATAATATTATTTCGAGTCTCGTGTTGTTAAAAAAATCATTGTTTCGGTAAATTGCACCGTCTATGTAGTCATTATATTTACTAAAGTTTGAATTACGTTCCCTGTCTAGAATTTGGTTTAGAATTGACTCATCTTTTAACAATATTTTTAATGTTTCCATTATTGGTATGTAGTGGTAGGAGCAATCTTCATGCTTATTATTTTTTCCTAACCCTATTTCGAGAGGTCTAACAAAAAACTCATTGCGTCGTAAAAGTTTATTTCTTTTGTAATTGGACGTTATCATATCTAGAGATTTAAATTTCAAAGTTTTTGTTATAACTGTACTTATTTCATGTTTAATTATTTCACCTAAAGAAAACCGTTCACATGTTTTTTTCAATTCCTCTAAACAACATTTTTTACACATTTCTGACTCGTTTTTGAATTCATTTAAAATTATATTTACAACAGTTTCTGGTAGATTATGTATAGCTTTTAACTGCATACATAATTCATAAAATGAAAAACCTTGAAATTGACAACCGTCTTCATCTGATGATCGCAAAGATGGACAAAACTCACTTTTAATAGAATCTTCATCAACTTGATGTATTTGTGAATTTGATTTGATTTGATCGACTTCAATAACTTTACCAAACTGAATGAATGATTTCTACGCAAATGCGAACGAAAACTCCACATATTCTGAAATATCTGATCACAAAAAGTACATTTCACTTTTTCATTTCTTTTTAAATGTAACATCAAATGCTTAATAAGAATTAAATGTAAATTAGTTTCAAAGTGACAATTATTGTTAGAAGAAAGACATTTAAATTTAATATTCAAGATATCTTGGTTATTAGCCGGTGCTTTTTGATGTTTTCTGTATTTATGTGAAATGTAAGATGTATATTTACAGAGTATTGAGTCACAAATATAACATTTAAAACTACCTTTCCTTATAAATCTATGAACTTTTATATGATTTTCATATAAAACGTTACTTAAAAATTGTTTAGAACACATTAAACACAACAGCATTTTGTATATAGAAAATAAGAAGAAATTTAAGGAAAAAAGCAAAACTTCACTTGAATTACTATATTTTGATACTGCTTGCTTTTTATTATAAAATTTATAATTTATTTAATTTAATTTCCACCTGGTATAAATTACTTTTAATTTTTAATACCTTTAAACAGTTTTTAATTTTTACCAAATATGTAAATAAAATTTATTTTAAAAAAACTCACACTTTACTTGTTTATACTTCAAAACAAAGAATTCAAATGACGCTCTGAAACTGAACAAAACACAACAAGATTGTTAACGGTAATTTTCTATTGTGACGGGTAATTTTACGTTTTTAACATAGTAAACTTACAACAAAAATATAAAAAAATTACTGCATTTAAGGAAAAATCTATGTATGTATATTCAAAACAAAGAAGAAGTACACATTACCAGAGTAGTTGTTAAAGAAAGACAAACATATGATGTAAAAGTACAATAATTATAAGAGTCAAATTCACTACGCACTGTGTGGTGACGTCATTGTACACATCTAAAGCTGAATATTCCAACAATTATAAATGTAATTTGCCACTATTCAATGGTAAATTTCAATTCTTTGCTGATATTTACATAAATATTCGAATTATAAATAATGTAAATTACTCATTATAACGTAAAATTCCACATTAATGGAAATTTGCAATTTTTTTTAGCTAAAACTTGTATTTCTGCTTAATTTCCACAGATTTTGCTATATAAATATTGTACAAAAAACTATGTAGAATTACATAGATTTTTTAGAGTGTATATCACATGGAAAAAATTTCAACCTTGCAATCTTTTTAATTTTGCACTTTGTTTAGAAGATGAGTTCGTAAGAAATATTTTGAAATATTTTTCATACATATATTTCACAAACTCTGAAGAAGGTACAGTTTAATTGCCATAATGTGATTTCGAGTTTTTGGCTTGATATGCCCTCAGTTTTAATAAAATGTCATTTGCAATTGTTTCTTCTTTTGCCAAAATAAAATTCGTACAAACTTCGCATTTGTATTTTGTAGAAACTTTCTTTCCCACATAGCCAAAGAAATAAACAAATACATTATTTAAAAATGAATTTTCTATATCTGGAATCTCTTACTCATTTCCAGATTCTTCATCTTCACTTTCAATATTCAAAAACTTCAATTTCTTCGTCTAACTCTAAATCGTCGAAAGTCGTTCAAAATTCTTCTACTTCCTCTCTTTTTTTTTCTCATTAGCAGTTACTATTTCATCAATTAGGTCAGAAATAAATTCTGCTGAGTTTGACAGTAAATTTTCTGCATCGGAAAATTCATACCGTTTGCAGAGATGGTACATAATTTTGAAATGCCATTTGCCTTATATTTCTAGAAATTCTACTTATAGAAACTCTGGACATGCGCTTTGACGTGAATGAATAAAACATGAAAAAGAAGTACAAAATTAACGAATTTTGAAGAAACTGCTTTCACATTATGGTTCATAACTTTTGAACGGATAAAGATAATACAATAAAACAAAAACCATGTCAGAGTAGACAACATAAGCTTTTATTTAATAAAAATAAAAATAATAATAAGGCAAATTTTCGAGATATTCGACCTTGAACATAAAAATGACGAATTTTTTTCAAATTTTTTTGACTTTGAGTTACAATAACTTCTGAACCATTTGACATACAACTTTATAGAAGACATTTTTTGAGAGGTCTGAAGGTTCTCCTTAGAAATAACTTTTATTCAGCTCTGTACATTACGCTAGTGCTGAAATATGTTGCAAAAACTAGAACTGGTTACTTTTCGAAAAAAATTGTCTTTGACCTTGAATATCTCGGTAACCATTGTGAATAGAAACCCCCCCCCCCCATACGATTTTTTTCATTTCTCATCGACATCTACCGCCATGTTCTGTTTGGCACATGATCTGTGAAACACCCTGTATACATGGATGTAATAATATACGACAATATGCTTGAAGAATTAGAGTAAAAATAAAAAACTATAGTACATATATTCTCTTTTAATTGATTTAATACAAAAACAAAAAAGCGTAGTTCATATTTTTTCCCATGTATTCAATCAAAAATTTAGAATAACTTTTAGCTTGTTAAATTGGATCTTTAAATAATATTTTAGTAAAATAAATAAAAATATTTTATTTATTTTAAAAAATAACCAACGTACCTACACTTTTTAAAACAAATTATCACCTAGTCGGCATTAATTCGATACAAAAAGTACTGTCGAGCTACTATGATCGAGCACTCGATATCGAATACACGAATAATCGAGTTTCATAATCCCAATTTGAGTGTCGAAGTTAAATTTTGCTCGATATCATAGTACATAATTCCGCCCCTGATTTTTCTGTCCATTTCGTTCTTTGATCATGAGAAACATATTGTTATCATTTGAAATGTGCTTTGTTTTGAAACCTCCATAGGGTACCTCATGGTCAAGTTTTAATTTTCTTTTTCCACGATAACATACTTCTTTAATACTCGTTTCTATGTTATGACATTTTCGTCAAAAATCCGTTTTAAAATTTAAATGTCTGAACCTCGTGATTTGATTGATTTAAAACTTTTCCACAGTATTTTCCACAGAACTTCTTTTGACACCCAAAAGATCCCTGCAATAGAACGCGAGTTACAGGGTATAAAACATAAAACCACGCTAACTAATTTTAATGTAACAAAATGCAACATTTTTAGCTCAGTACAACAATACTGTTAAGGACAATACTAAAGAGAACAATTTGATAAATGTTTTAGTATAAAAATATTAGCTTTTGGTTCACGGGATGCTGAGATATAGACTTTCAAAGTCAAATTTAGTTCTTAATAATGTTTTAAAAATTTTAAATGTATGAAAATTAAACATTTTTCATCCTGTTTTGTAAGTAAAAATAGAAAACAAAAAGAGGACACTTCAACAAATATTTGGGTCAAAAGATTACGGTTTTTGGTTCATGGGATGATAATATACACCTTTTTGAAAAAACAAAAAATTTTATAATAATTTCCATTTAAAATGTACGGTATTACATTTGTATACGCACGGCCAATTTTGTTTTTTTTTTAAATAAGGATATTTTTTTCTACCGATTTTGAGCTTTGGGGTGTATACGTAGGACCCTCCAATGGAGGAATTGGTGAAGTTTCAAGGTTCTATCTCAAAGGGATCATCTTTTAAATAAGGCTCAAATTTTATAAATTTAAAAAAAAAATGTTAATTGTAATTAACAAAAGAAATAGAAACTCAAATAAACTTGTGAAATTTAAAGGTGAAAAATAAAGAAAAGGAAAATATATTATAAATAATAACTTGTGTTTTTTTCCTAATAAATAAAATATTTTAAAATATTTTTTATTTTTTTTTTATCCTGGATTATCGGGAAACAAAACTAGCGTAGTCGGTAGGATATGCCAAGTGTTTAATTAAAAGATTAATTACACTTATGTTTCAAAATTTAATGGCACATTCAAAAGACAAATTCACAGGCGGTCAAAAGAAGTGATTGTCGTAGTGAAATATTGTAGAAGTAGAAAAAGAAAAAAAAATAGTAAAAGAAAGAACAAAACTAAATTAATAATAATAAAGTTGTGCGATTTTGGGTACTATTTTTACTTTTTGAGATAAAGTGCAAAACAAGGTAAAAACATAAATTTCAACTTCATAGATCTGCATCTCAGCATCTCATTAACTGAGAACTAATATTTTTATACTAAAACATTTATCAAAGTGTTCTCTTTAGTATGGTCTTTAACAGTATTGTTGTACTGAGCTAAAAATGTTGCATTTTGTTACATTAAAATTATTTTTCTATTCCAGGGATCTTTTGGGTGTCAAAAGAAGTTCTGTGGAAAATACTGTGCAAAAATTTTAAATCATAATCTGAAGTAGATGTTCTGCTATCTACTATGCTTTTTATATACATACATAAATTGATGGATTATTATGAATAAAATGTGTTTATTTTTTTTAGATGATATTTTCTTTAATGACTTTTTCTTGATTATACATGAAATAAAAAATATTAATTTTTCAAATACAAATTAATCTTATGTTTTTGTATGTACATACATATATGTATATTTAGTATTCTACTGAATAGAACAATTTACATACACACTTAAATCATTTTTAAACAACGGTTAACATTTTTTTACACATTGATAATAAGTAATTAAAATTTTTAAGATGTTATAATGACTCATAGCTTTTTTAATATCGTTTTTTGACCAAATAATAGTAAGAAGTACCTACATTATATTAGAGTCTGTATATAAAATATGAAGATTCTTTTTCAAAATTTCAATAAAGGTTTATTACTTTAAATATGTAATTTTTAGGTGAAAGATTTTTCATTTTAAATTTATGATTTAAGAATCTTCTTGTTTTAAAATTGATTTAATTACCAACTGTCCTCAACCTTTTTGTTTTATACTATTTCAATATTTTGAATTACATATATGTACTATAATATATAATAACCAAGACAGTATATATGAATCGGTGAAATTTTATACATCGTACGCCTATTTTTCAAGCATATACATACATAACCCTTCTTAAACGAATGTGTTGCGACAGCGAGGTTTCGATTTTTTTTTCATGGTCATATTTTACTTTTTTTGTACGCCACTGTGCTGGTATCGATGGTTGTACCTTAATCTCTATTTATTGGAAATTACTTGAATGTGTGGCGACAGCGAGGTTTCGATTTTTTGTTTTTCATGGTCATATTTTACTTTTTTTTTGTACGCCACTGTGCTGGAATCGATGGTTGTACCTTAATCTCTATTTATTGGAAATTACTTGCAATTCCAAAGTTTGTAATAAATTCCAATAAACAACCTGTAATTCATTAAATAGTTGTAAACGCGCTCCCAAAAATCCCCTTTGTATGTACCCATGTACCCAAATGGCGTGATTTGGTTTTGTTGAAATTTAATTCTATGGGCTAGAATTAAAATAACACCTAATCTTCGTTTTTGTTTCTTTTCTCTTTGTACTAAATCCCCAGCTTAACTTATATTTTAATTGTTAAATATATGGAAGCTTCTTCAACAATTTTGTTCAATGCATTGTAATTATATTGATGCCCATTATTCATGATCACTTCATAATCCATACCATCCTATTATACCCTTAAACGTGTTACAATTATTGCATCAGAAATTCTCTTCTCTTACCAAGTGAATGAAATATATAGTCAAAATAATAAAAATTAAGGTTTTATCTCGCATGTTTTACATGGCTTTGTGATCTTTTTTGTGTAGATATACGAAAGAAGAAACGTGTTACAACAACAAAAACGCATGTGTGTAAGTATCTTTTTTTCTGCGCATGTTTTTCTAGTATAATACGAAACCTCAACTCTTAAAATTCTGACTATAGTCCAATCCAATGCAATGGTATAAATTAGTGTATGAAACAATGTACTCAGTACACTCCCCGGGGATATAAATGTGAATTGAGTGAAACGTTGAAAAAAAGAAAAAAAGAAAGAAATTCGGAATAAAATATTAATAACTTAAAACGTAGTACAGTGTAATTAATTAAGTAAAAATTAAATTTTTTTCTTTCTTGAAATAAATTGAATCCCGGGTATTATAAAATTTGTTTTTTTTTAATAAAGTAAATTGAATTATTGGTAACCTAAAGAAAGTACTGTGAAACTAATTGAATTACAGCTGAAGTCACTTGATATATGTATATTTTTTTTAAAACAAATGTTGAATAAAGTAAACTAAAAGGTTGAAAAATTCGTGTTATTAATTAAATTAAAATTGATTTTTTTTTATTTTGAAAATTTAATAAAAAATTGAATTCGGCATAAAACAAATTTCTTATGAAAAGTTGAGTGTATTAAAGAAAATATGGTTTAAAGGACTTTCTACTTGTGAGATAATAAAATTGAATTCCGATAAAAATAAAATTCTATTTAAAACGTTGTATAAACCAAAATGTAATGTTCTATAATTATAAAATTCTTTTACCGGAAAATTCGATAGTTATTCAAAAAAAAAAGAAAAAAAAGGAGAGAACAAAGGAGAATGAGCATGAACACATTAGGTTGTTGTTACAACGACGCAAACCGGTTATAAAACCTGTTTTTACAACTGCTCAAACTACATCTGAAGGTGGCACGACCAGTTGTAACGAGATATGAGTGTATTACAACCGTGAAGCTGAAATTATTTTGGATGATTTCTTACTATACCAAGTTGGAAAAAATTATACCCCTTTGTTACTCCCAGCGCAACAATAACCGGTTTAACCACCAATTGTGCAAAGGGTGAATAGTGATGAAGTGCATAGTTTAGTACATTTTATTTCGTAAAAGAAAAAAAAATTTTTTTACATATATACTACATCACTTATTGGCTGATCATCTGACACGAGTCCATCATGGGAATCTTCAATCAACTCTTGTAAGCTAAGTACCTTTATATTTAGTAATTTTTTTTTGTTGGTTTGTTAGCTCTTTTTGGTATTTAAATATTGCAACATTTTTGAAAAAGAAAAAAAAAAAACAAATTAAATGATTGCTATAAGGAATTATATTTTTTGTTTATATCATAATTGGATATATCCATATAAGTATGAATCAATAGATTTTAAAATAACTATTTAAAAGTAAAGAATTGTATTTTTTTTTTTTGAATTGTAATTGAATATACTATATATTTACATATATATATACATATGTACATATATATGAATATAAAGCAATATTTCTTGATACATATAACCAATTAAAATTTAGGAAATTATATTTTTCCTTATTGTAATTGAATATATGTATATGTACATATAGTATATACATACATGAGTATGAATCAAGAATTCTTGAAAGTAACCATTTGAAAGTTAAAGGATAGTTTTTTTTCTTTAAATTGTAATTACAAATACATATGTATGATTGTAAATCAATGATTCTTGCAAATGAACCATTTAACAGTTAAATAATAATTTTTTTTAAAATTATAATCGAATATCTATATATGTATATTATACAGTATAAATAAACAGTTCTTGGAATAAATTTAAAAATAAAAAAAAAGAAACAAAAAAAAAGAATTTTGTTTTGGAGAAATGGAAAAGAAAGAAAAAATTTTACAATCAGGAGTGTCATTAATGCAATAGAAATGAGAGGTTTTGTGAGTAAGAAGAGACAGGGTAAGTATTCGTAGGGGAGTGTCTCCGGACCCTCATTCCTTGTTGAACATCCTGTGAGTCCTTTTTTTGTATTCTTCAAGTCATCGGGGTTTTTCACTCCCTTCCTTTGTATTAAACATATGACATAGCCGGTTATGTGATGTTACGATATGAAAAATAGATATTTTGTCAAAGCTCACGACCTCCCGATGAGTCCTATCCGGTCTACCAAGGGGTTCCGGCTGCTTCAGCCCGAGCGGGGTTCTTGGACTCATCCGGTCGAGGTAACATTCATATCTGTAATATAAATGTAGACCGGCAGTTTCAAGTTATACTGAAACTGAAATTCGGAAATTAGGATACCAAAAAAAAAAAAACAAATGTCAACCAAAAGAAAAAGAAAAGGGAAGCAACAGGACATCTTCCCGTCTCCAGCGGACCGGAGGCATCTCCCCACGGACCCCCACCAGCTCCTTCACCGCCCTTAGGGTTCTCTCACAACCATTAACTTAAAAATTCATGATTTTATTATTATATTTTTTTTCTCTTTATTTTTCCTTTCTTTTTTTTCTATTTCATGACAAAAAGACTACAGGGTTAGTACCTGAAATCTACGTACATTTTTCCTTTTTTTTTCTAATTTTCATTTCTTATATAAATTCATTATGATCATTTTAATAATCTCTTTAATGTTTATATCTATTTAATTTTTTTCTTTTCTAATAAACTATTTCATTATTACTAACTCTTATTATCGTTGTATATATATATATATATATATATATATATTTTTTTTTTTTAAATTTTTTTTTTTAAGGAATTTTATTAACATCAAACTTTGAGATATCTAATATATTCTGAATTTCATTTATTATAATATTATATTTTTTTTTTTCAAAGAAGGAAAAAAAAAAGCGTTAGTACTTTTCACAAAAAATCAAAATTTCAATTATCTTTCTAGTAAAATAAGCAGGTGGATGATCGATCAGCTGATGGTCGGCCGGGGCTCCCACGTGGGGGTACCGTTGATGGTCCTGGAGCTTTTCGGTTCTTTTTTTTTTCTCGCATGTTTTAAACTTATTATTATTATTTTTTTTTTTATATGTATAATATTATTCACTATATAGATAATCTGTTCTACACATAGCATATAAAACTATTAATTGAATTTTTATTTTATTTTATTTATTTTTTTTTCTCCATAATTTATTTTACTGTTAAATATACATATATACTTTCTATATTTTTTAATTATTATATTTTTTTTCGTTTATTTGTAAAATTTAATTATGAATGTAGTCCTTTTTTTTATTTATTATTATTTTTTTTTTTAAATACGTCTTCAAAAGTTTTCGTTTCAGTATTTTTAAATTAAATATAACAAAAAAAAATTATAATTAGCACAAAATGACAAGTTAAAATATGCAATTTGATTGATTTTTTTTTTGTATTCTCAATTTACGATCTTCGTGAATTACTTACAATTTTTAATATAATTTTAATTTTTTTTTAAATTTGTATTAGTTTCAACTAAATTTATATCCCTCCTTTTTTTTTTTCTTTTTACCTAAATTTCATATAAATTGAAGCAATTGAACAAAATTTTTGTTTCAAATTTAAATTTTTAAATTGAATTAAAATATTTAATAACTCTCATTATTTATATTTTAAATTAATTAAATAAATTTTACGTAATGATTGGCAATTATTAATTAACACATTGTTGCGACAGCTACATAATTTTTTTTTATGGGTCTAATTTTTTTGTGCGCCACTGTATAAATTCAGTTGGCTGTACATTAAAAAAAATATATATATATAATTCAGTTCATATTATAAAACATAGTCTGAAGTTCATTGGAATTGCAACTTGAAATTCCAAGAAATGAACTGTAAACCAAAATCCGTTGCACCAAAACCTACTATAATAAAAGCCTGGCTATGACTGCTGTCACTAACACATGTAAAAAAATAGAAGATATACTAAGCTGTTGGTTTAGTTGTCATTTTGATTGTCAAAACTTTATATCAGTTACATTATTTGAAATTGCATGTAGCAAATGAGGTACAAAAACATGTAGTTTATGTATCAATTTTATACACATTGTAATAATATTGTTACAATTTTCCCACACAATGTATAACCTCAAAAAATAAAACCAGCTAACACCAAAATTTTAACATAAATATGTTTTATTAAAAATTAGTAAATAATTTATAATTTTAATAAACAAAAAAATAATTAAAAAATTTAAATTAAAAAACAAATTTAATTCTCTTAAATTCTATCCAGATACGGGAAAACGGGTTGAAAACTGCATCCTAATACGAAACTGAAACTGAAATGAAATAAAATTTTAATAATTTAAAGATTCTATTGTGAACTGGAGAAACTTACTTTGAACTTGAAGAGTTTCAGGGCAAAGGTCCAAATTTCTCGGCGTTAGAAAAAAAAATTAGAAAAGAAAATTAAAATAAATTAATAACAATTAAAATAGCTCATAACATAACAAAATAAATAAATGAAAATATAACAAAATATTTCTAAAACATATATAAAAAATGAAAATAAACTTAACACAAAACAGAACATAACAATAATCAAAAAACGATAACAATAAAATAAAAAATAAATCTTATTTAAAGAAAAAAAAAATAAGGAACTTAAAAATCACAGACTATTTAAAAACCGCGAGTTTTCTTTCATTATATATTTTTATATTATTGTTTATTCCCTTAACAAAATTATTCAAAAGAATATTTGAAAATCTTAAACAAATTTTAAGATATAAATCGCGAGAAACAGTTTCGTATTGGCATTTACTATCAAATTCAATGTAGAAATTTTCGCGGTCTAAACTGGCCAAGGTCATAAAAGTTAAGATACTTTGATGCTCAGTGTTTGAAAAAAATATCTTTTTAAATTCATTATTGTTTAAAATAAATTGCAATATAGCTATCATGTGAAATAATAAATATTTTACGTTAGCTGTTGATTCAACGAGCCCTCCCCTTTGTAGAAAATTGAAATATTGAAACTTAGATGCACTTCCCTTGCTTTCGAAAATTAGGTTTTTGCAAGAACTACACTCTAGTTCTTTTGAGACTGAATTAGCAACATACCCTGAAACATATTCATTTGAAGATTCATCTATGATAGCTTCGCGAAGGTAATTTGAATCTAAAATATCTTCAAAGTCAGATATATTTGTTGGACTTTCATTAGATGAATTATTTTGAACTAATGACTTATAGTCCCTCGAATAAAGGATACCCTACAGCTACAACCTGCTAAATAACAATACAATCTAAACCTAGCTTCGAGATCATCTGTTTGGAGTTTACCTACAAGTACAAAACGCACATCTGGTACTTTTTCTAAAGAATACTTGATGAAATCTATTATTGTTTTTGTTGTGAAATACATAGCCGCTTCGAAAGTGGGTTTACGAGGGTATTTAGGATTAGGAAAATAATTTTCGAAAGTAGGACTTAGCTTTTTAAAAAGAGATTGATTAGTTCTATTATTGTCTGTAATAATTATTACCAACCTCAAACCTAAATTTTGAACTGAATTGATGACATCTTGTGTCAAATGGTAAATATCATCTCCTGTAGGTGTTAAAACCGGGACAAGTCTTACAATTTCTTTGTAAGATCCATACACTGATTTGACCATGAATGCCAATATTGTACACGCTATTTCAAGTGGATTATTTTGTGACATACCTACTAAATTTTTCGCCTTGTAATCTAATTTTTTTGTGATATAAATTTCATCAATTAAAATTTCAACAATTTTCTCGCGATCTGATAATTTTTCACAGGACTGTTTTAGATAATTAGTCATTATTATTTTTAAATTCAGGACCTATTTGAAGAGAAGATGATATGCTTCGAAGATATCGTGCACTAGGAAGAAATAAAAATTTCCTGGCTACTTCATACGTTGCAGAAGAGTGACAATATATAATGAAAGCCATAATAATAGTACAAGTGTCATATCGCGGTTGCTTAGATAATAAAAGATTAACTTGATTACATAGGTTTACATTAAGTTTACCTGTATTATCAAATTCATCGACATCGTTAGTGTCATTAGAATCATTTTCTACGAATTTTTTCGCTTTATTGAGGAGGAGAGATGCCATATGAAAGTATGTAATTTTATTTGATGATACTTTTTCTCCAGATTTATATCGCGACAACAAATTCTCTAACTGAGACCATAACGTAAGTTTTAAATTAGGTGGTAAAATCCAATTTAAGTCGTTTGAATTGAGAGGGGAATTTTCAAGAAAAATGTGTATTTTCATAAATTCGTTGACAGTTACACGAACAATAAACTCACAACCCGTAATATCAATGGATTTTACTCTGAAAAAAGTGATTTGAGATTCAGTTTTTGAAATAAACCAATCTTTCATTTGCAATTTGTTTACGTAATTTACGGACAAATTTTGGAAATCGCGAATGCAATCATCTGAAAGAAAATTGTTCGCCATTTCTTCCATGTGAGAAAAAAACTTCTCTTTTCTCAAAGCAGGATCTTGCCTTGAAGTGTCCTCGGATTTTGAAATATAAGAAGGTAGGTTTGGAAATACTGATGGTATAGCATCATCTTTCAATCTGGGCGAACTGGATTTGAACTACGAAAATCTGAATCACGGAAATGAAGTATACAAACAACCGAAAAAACCGATGGAGCCCAATTTTTTCAAGGAATTGCTTTTAACCATTTTTGTTTTAAAGTATCATCTTTTGGAAATTTAAAAACTGATACTGGTTTGCTTTTCTTAATTGATGACCCGTAATTACTAATTAGATGAACAAGACGGCACACAACACGGACTAGGCATGTTTATAAACGCGTTTAATTGATTATTTGAAAAAAAAAAACTCGTGGTTCTATCACAATTTTATATAAACAAAACTCGATAACCTAATAAAAAATATATTGAAAAAAACAAAATGCTACTTGCCTGATAGTTTTCTTCAAATTTCCTTCCCAAATATTGTTTATTTTGTATTTCTAAAATTTAAATTTAATAAAAATCACAAATTTTCAACTATTTATTCTGCTACGTACCTACAACATCAATAGAAGATTGACATTTGACATCTGACTAGTATATCTTCTATCCAATACATACAAAAACCTACTACCAGGCTTTTATTATAGTAGGTTTTGGTTGCACACAAGCAACAAAATTCGTAATCCATTTCATTGTTTTGGAGATGGCGTGATTTTTTTCATTGTATTTAAGAAATCACGCTATTTCTAGAATATGTATGAGAATTACACATATTAAATTCATATTAAAATTCTCTTAATTTCTACTCACCTTTTTTTTTAAAAAAAAAAAATTTCAATTTCTTAAAATCTCTTAAAAACCTAAAACACATGTAATGGTATTTGCCGACGGCAAATACATCATATTGTATTCACCATTTAATACCCATATTAATTACCCAATATAAATTTAGTACATATACATATTATATTACTTGACCCACATCATATCATTATAGCCTATTTACCCATGTAAATAGCATAATGATACAATAAATTTAATTCACGCACACACTGTATCAGGTACCCCAATATGTCGATATTACCTACTCGCTATATATTCCTCATCAAGTAATATATGGAATATACCAGAATATTCTATGATGGTTCGTATACCTTCATGCCTGTTGCTGAATATTGATCTCTTAAATGTCTCTTTAATTACCTCATTATAGATAATTAAGAAACGAGTAATATGCTAAGTATGAGGTATGTATAAGGGAGGTATAATTTTGATTTTTTTTTGGGATTTGAGTGGGCTAGAGAACGTTTAGCAGTGTTGAACAAAATAAATTCACGTTGACCGCGATTTTTATATTTTTTTTCTTCAAGTAAAAATCGTTATTTTTGGGATAAGATTTTTGTAGCTTGTATCGTGAGGTTGAAAAATAAATTTACTCCCGGTGTGAAAATAATAAAAGTAAATATTTAAAAAATTAAATAAATTATAATTTTTTTTGATAATTTTTCAAAGAGGACACAATAAAAATAAAATTGTAAATTAATTAAAACAAAGATAATTTTAAATAAAAAAATATTAAAGAAAAAAGGAAAAAAAAAAAAGAAACAAAAAGTAAATATTTTTTTTTGTTTTGTTAATAAAGTGAAAATCTTTCAAAAAGGAATTTGTTTTTTTTAAATAAAAGAAAAACTTTAAAAATCGGTTCTTTGTGAAAAGAAATTTTTTTTAGTGTAAGAAAATACCAAGAAGGCAAAAAAAAAAAAAAATAAAAATATAAAAAAATTTAATTATTAAAGTAGGTAATTCAAAGTTTACTGATTAGTGTGATTTAAGAAAAAAAAAAAAATTAAAATTAAATTAAATAGCTATAACTTTTAATAAAGTGGGCGAAAAAGAGATAGTTAAATTGAATTGGGTACAAGTTTGAATGGAAATAATATTTTTTCAAGAGAAGATTGAAAATTTCATTCGAAAAAAAAAAAAAAAACGAAAAAGGTTAACCAACTCTGAAAAAAGAAATTAATAGAAAAAAAAAAGTATGTATATATATATGTATATTCATAATTTGAAAAAAATTCGATAGAACCACCGCAACCTGCTGTAACAGTTATTTAGATAGAATCAAAATTTTCAAGAAAGAAGAAAAAAAAAAAGGAACAAAATAGTCAATACATACATACATATAACATGTAAAGTTTATCATCAATTATTATTTTGTATATTTTTTTGGTTCGCTACATATAATTTTTCTTTAAAATTATTATTATTGTGTTGGAAGCAGTGTACTGTGCTAATTTTGTATATTTCGTTCGTACTTTTTATTCAGTTATTTAGTTTAATAAGGCCTTTAAATGAAAGATCTATGAAAAAAAAAAAAAAAAAAAAAATATATATTTATAATTATGTTTCGAATAATTACATACATATAATGTACGTCAAAAATTTCTTATGAATTGTGGTAATAAGTAATCATTTACAAAGAAAATGTATTTTTTCTTCTTCTTGTTTTTCCATATACTTCACTTATAATTTTAGTCTAAATACAAATTGTATTCTTTTTTTTTTTATTCCGAAATAAAAATAGCAAATAAACTTGAATTTAAGAATTTTATTCAAATTAAAAAAAATATATTGAATACTAAACATAAATAATTTGTAATTTGAAATAGATTAAATATGAACGTGATTTTGCAAAAAAAAATGCGTAATGTGTTCGAAACAATTTTAAAAGAAAAAAAAAAAATATGTTAATAAAAAAAAAACATAACGATTTAATAATCTGAAAATATAAAAAGATATTTTAAAAAAAAAAAAAAATATAAGAGAATAAAATTTTATACTATTAAAAATGAAATAATACAGTAATAAAGTGTATAATGATAATTTAAAATCAAAGTAATTTAATATAAAGAAAGGCATTTTCTAAGTATAAAAAAAAAAAAAAATAAATTTAAATTAAAATGAATACAAAAATTTGGAGTGATTTTGTTATTTGGCTTTTTAATAAAAATTGTATAGGAAAATGATATAAAAAAAAAAAAAAAAAAAAAAAAAAAAAAAAAAAAAAAAACAATAAAAATAATAAAAAATAATCGTAGCGGTTTGAATAAAAATTAAAAAGATGAAATTATAATATGAAAATTTTTGTTTGAGTACTGAAAATAATCGCTGTTTTTATATACTATTACATATATATATATTATATACATTTACATATTTATATATGCATAATATTTAAATATCTATATATATATATATATATATTTTCTAACAAAGTATTTGTAGTGAATTTTTTTTTTTTTTTTTATTTTGATTGATTGCTTTGGGTATATATATACTGTTTTTTTTATTCGAATCCAAAACATGACGGTTTAGAGTTTGTTTGGACAGTCTGAGAGATCCTGTGAGAGGTGTGATGGAGCTGGTGGGGGTCCGTGGGGAGATGCCTCCGGTCAACTGATATAGACCGGATAGGACTCATCGGGAGGTCTTGAGCTATGCCAAACACAAATACAACTTTAATATTTTCATAACGTAACATATGGCGCCCAACGTACCGCCCATCTGGTACATAAATTTATTGCGCTCATATGTTCCTCCACCTTTCGGTGTCGTAACATATGGCGCCCAACGTTAAGGCACCTCCATCTTTTGCCTTAATTTAAATCTCCATCCATGCCCTTCTGGTTCATGGATTGATTCGTTTTTTTTTTCAGTTTTAACCCTCGGTAACATGGAGATTTTGTGAGTAGTGGCAACACCTCTCATGGAATCTACCATTCCACGCGTCCTACCTGCTTACTTTAATCACCCGGTTTATTAAATTTAATTTCAAATCTATTTCGTGCGCGATCTCATTTTTTTTTTTGAATTTCATATTTTGGAAATTCATATGCAAAAATTCTCGTTGCCATGTAAATAGCACACTGTATCAGGTACCCCAATATGTCGATATTACCTACTCGCTATATATTCCTCATCAAGTAATATATGGAATATACCAGAATATTCTATGATGGTTCGTATACCTTCATGCCTATTGCTGAATATTGATCTCTTAAATGTCTCTTTAATTACCTCATTATAGATAATTAAGAAACGAGTAATATGCTAAGTATGAGGTATGTATAAGGGAGGTATAATTTTGATTTTTTTTTGAGATTTGAGTGGGCTAGAGAACGTTTAGCAGTGTTGAACAAAATAAATTCACGTTGACCGCGATTTTTATATTTTTTTTCTTCAAGTAAAAATCGTTATTTTTGGGATAAGATTTTTGTAGCTTGTATCGTGAGGTTGAAAAATAAATTTACTCCCGGTGTGAAAATAATAAAAGTAAATATTTAAAAAATTAAATAAATTATAATTTTTTTTGATAATTTTTCAAAGAGGACACAATAAAAATAAAATTGTAAATTAATTAAAACAAAGATAATTTTAAATAAAAAAATATTAAAGAAAAAAGGAAAAAAAAAAAAGAAACAAAAAGTAAATATTTTTTTTTGTTTTGTTAATAAAGTGAAAATCTTTCAAAAAGGAATTTGTTTTTTTTAAATAAAAGAAAAACTTTAAAAATCGGTTCTTTGTGAAAAGAAATTTTTTTTAGTGTAAGAAAATACCAAGAAGGCAAAAAAAAAAAAAAATAAAAATATAAAAAAATTTAATTATTAAAGTAGGTAATTCAAAGTTTACTGATTAGTGTGATTTAAGAAAAAAAAAAAAATTAAAATTAAATTAAATAGCTATAACTTTTAATAAAGTGGGCGAAAAAGAGATAGTTAAATTGAATTGGGTACAAGTTTGAATGGAAATAATATTTTTTCAAGAGAAGATTGAAAATTTCATTCGAAAAAAAAAAAAAAAACGAAAAAGGTTAACCAACTCTGAAAAAAGAAATTAATAGAAAAAAAAAAGTATGTATATATATATGTATATTCATAATTTGAAAAAAATTCGATAGAACCACCGCAACCTGCTGTAACAGTTATTTAGATAGAATCAAAATTTTCAAGAAAGAAGAAAAAAAAAAAGGAACAAAATAGTCAATACATACATACATATAACATGTAAAGTTTATCATCAATTATTATTTTGTATATTTTTTTGGTTCGCTACATATAATTTTTCTTTAAAATTATTATTATTGTGTTGGAAGCAGTGTACTGTGCTAATTTTGTATATTTCGTTCGTACTTTTTATTCAGTTATTTAGTTTAATAAGGCCTTTAAATGAAAGATCTATGAAAAAAAAAAAAAAAAAAAAATATATATTTATAATTATGTTTCGAATAATTACATACATATAATGTACGTCAAAAATTTCTTATGAATTGTGGTAATAAGTAATCATTTACAAAGAAAATGTATTTTTTCTTCTTCTTGTTTTTCCATATACTTCACTTATAATTTTAGTCTAAATACAAATTGTATTCTTTTTTTTTTTATTCCGAAATAAAAATAGCAAATAAACTTGAATTTAAGAATTTTATTCAAATTAAAAAAAATATATTGAATACTAAACATAAATAATTTGTAATTTGAAATAGATTAAATATGAACGTGATTTTGCAAAAAAAAATGCGTAATGTGTTCGAAACAATTTTAAAAGAAAAAAAAAAAATATGTTAATAAAAAAAAAACATAACGATTTAATAATCTGAAAATATAAAAAGATATTTTAAAAAAAAAAAAAAATATAAGAGAATAAAATTTTATACTATTAAAAATGAAATAATACAGTAATAAAGTGTATAATGATAATTTAAAATCAAAGTAATTTAATATAAAGAAAGGCATTTTCTAAGTATAAAAAAAAAAAAAAATAAATTTAAATTAAAATGAATACAAAAATTTGGAGTGATTTTGTTATTTGGCTTTTTAATAAAAATTGTATAGGAAAATGATATAAAAAAAAAAAAAAAAAAAAAAAAAAAAAAAAAAAAAAACAATAAAAATAATAAAAAATAATCGTAGCGGTTTGAATAAAAATTAAAAAGATGAAATTATAATATGAAAATTTTTGTTTGAGTACTGAAAATAATCGCTGTTTTTATATACTATTACATATATATATATTATATACATTTACATATTTATATATGCATAATATTTAAATATCTATATATATATATATATATATTTTCTAACAAAGTATTTGTAGTGAATTTTTTTTTTTTTTTTTTATTTTGATTGATTGCTTTGGGTATATATATACTGTTTTTTTTATTCGAATCCAAAACATGACGGTTTAGAGTTTGTTTGGACAGTCTGAGAGATCCTGTGAGAGGTGTGATGGAGCTGGTGGGGGTCCGTGGGGAGATGCCTCCGGTCAACTGATATAGACCGGATAGGACTCATCGGGAGGTCTTGAGCTATGCCAAACACAAATACAACTTTAATATTTTCATAACGTAACATATGGCGCCCAACGTACCGCCCATCTGGTACATAAATTTATTGCGCTCATATGTTCCTCCACCTTTCGGTGTCGTAACATATGGCGCCCAACGTTAAGGCACCTCCATCTTTTGCCTTAATTTAAATCTCCATCCATGCCCTTCTGGTTCATGGATTGATTCGTTTTTTTTTTCAGTTTTAACCCTCGGTAACATGGAGATTTTGTGAGTAGTGGCAACACCTCTCATGGAATCTACCATTCCACGCGTCCTACCTGCTTACTTTAATCACCCGGTTTATTAAATTTAATTTCAAATCTATTTCGTGCGCGATCTCATTTTTTTTTTTGAATTTCATATTTTGGAAATTCATATGCAAAAATTCTCGTTGCCATGTAAATAGCACACTGTATCAGGTACCCCAATATGTCGATATTACCTACTCGCTATATATTCCTCATCAAGTAATATATGGAATATACCAGAATATTCTATGATGGTTCGTATACCTTCATGCCTGTTGCTGAATATTGATCTCTTAAATGTCTCTTTAATTACCTCATTATAGATAATTAAGAAACGAGTAATATGCTAAGTATGAGGTATGTATAAGGGAGGTATAATTTTGATTTTTTTTTGGGATTTGAGTGGGCTAGAGAACGTTTAGCAGTGTTGAACAAAATAAATTCACGTTGACCGCGATTTTTATATTTTTTTTTCTTCAAGTAAAAATCGTTATTTTTGGGATAAGATTTTTGTAGCTTGTATCGTGAGGTTGAAAAATAAATTTACTCCCGGTGTGAAAATAATAAAAGTAAATATTTAAAAAATTAAATAAATTATAATTTTTTTTGATAATTTTTCAAAGAGGACACAATAAAAATAAAATTGTAAATTAATTAAAACAAAGATAATTTTAAATAAAAAAATATTAAAGAAAAAAGGAAAAAAAAAAAAGAAACAAAAAGTAAATATTTTTTTTTGTTTTGTTAATAAAGTGAAAATCTTTCAAAAAGGAATTTGTTTTTTTTAAATAAAAGAAAAACTTTAAAAATCGGTTCTTTGTGAAAATAAATTTTTTTTAGTGTAAGAAAATACCAAGAAGGCAAAAAAAAAAAATAAAAATATAAAAAAATTTAATTATTAAAGTAGGTAATTCAAAGTTTACTGATTAGTGTGATTTAAGAAAAAAAAAAAATTAAAATTAAATTAAATAGCTATAACTTTTAATAAAGTGGGCGAAAAAGAGATAGTTAAATTGAATTGGGTACAAGTTTGAATGGAAATAATATTTTTTCAAGAGAAGATTGAAAATTTCATTCGAAAAAAAAAAAAAAAACGAAAAAGGTTAACCAACTCTGAAAAAAGAAATTAATAGAAAAAAAAAAGTATATATATATATTCATAATTTGGAAAAAATTCGATAGAACCACCGCAACCTGCTGTAACAGTTATTTAGATAGAATCAAAATTTTCAAGAAAGAAGAAAAAAAAAAGGAACAAAATAGTCAATACATACATACATATAACATGTAAAGTTTATCATCAATTATTATTTTGTATATTTTTTTGGTTCGCTACATATAATTTTTCTTTAAAATTATTATTATTGTGTTGGAAGCAGTGTACTGTGCTAATTTTGTATATTTCGTTCGTACTTTTTATTCAGTTATTTAGTTTAATAAGGCCTTTAAATGAAAGATCTATGAAAAAAAAAAAAAAAAAAAAAAATATATTTATAATTATGTTTCGAATAATTACATACATATAATGTACGTCAAAAATTTCTTATGAATTGTGGTAATAAGTAATCATTTACAAAGAAAATGTATTTTTTCTTCTTCTTGTTTTTCCATATACTTCACTTATAATTTTAGTCTAAATACAAATTGTATTCTTTTTTTTTTTTATTCCGAAATAAAAATAGCAAATAAACTTGAATTTAAGAATTTTATTCAAATTAAAAAAAATATATTGAATACTAAACATAAATAATTTGTAATTTGAAATAGATTAAATATGAACGTGATTTTGCAAAAAAAAATGCGTAATGTGTTCGAAACAATTTTAAAAGAAAAAAAAAAAATATGTTAATAAAAAAAAAACATAACGATTTAATAATCTGAAAATATAAAAAGATATTTTAAAAAAAAAAAAAATATAAGAGAATAAAATTTTATACTATTAAAAATGAAATAATACAGTAATAAAGTGTATAATGATAATTTAAAATCAAAGTAATTTAATATAAAGAAAGGCATTTTCTAAGTATAAAAAAAAAAAATAATAAATTTAAATTAAAATGAATACAAAAATTTGGAGTGATTTTGTTATTTGGCTTTTTAATAAAAATTGTATAGGAAAATGATATAAAAAAAAAAAAAAAAAAAAAAAAAAAAAAAAAAAAAAAAACAATAAAAATAATAAAAAATAATCGTAGCGGTTTGAATAAAAATTAAAAAGATGAAATTATAATATGAAAATTTTTGTTTGAGTACTGAAAATAATCGCTGTTTTTATATACTATTACATATATATATATTATATACATTTACATATTTATATATGCATAATATTTAAATATCTATATATATATATATATATATTTTCTAACAAAGTATTTGTAGTGAATTTTTTTTTTTTTTTTTTACTTATTTAATTTGGAATGAAAAATAAGTTTGAAAAAAAAAAATGAAATTTTGATATACAAAATATATATAAAAAAAAAAAAGAAAAAAACCGGAAGAATAGCGGAGATCCAGAACATCGAAGCTCAGGGTCCTTCAACGGTACCGCCACGTGGGAGCCCCATCCGACCAACATACCGCAGTACAGCTATTTAAGCATCCTATAGTTAAGCTAAGTAAAATTTTGCTATCTTATGTAAAGATTTCTAACAAAAAAAAAAAAAAAAAAAAATTAAATAATTATGATATTTTAGTTAAATATAAAAATTCAATATTAATTAATAAAAATTATAATATTAATAATTTATATATTAATAATTTATTCATTAAAAAAATCAATTATTTATAAATAATACAATTAATAATTATCCAATTAATAATTTAATTAATTTAAATAAAAATTCATTATTTGATGAAATTAAAAATATTAACGAGTATTATGATATTATTAATCAAAATTATGATTCTTTTTTAAACTCATCAATTAAAACATTTGAATTGTTTAAGAATAATAGTAATGAAGAATTTTCACAAAGTAATTTAAATGAATATACAACAAATAATACAGAATATTTAAAAAAAAAAAATAAAAAAAAAAAATAAATAAATAAATAAAAAAAAGATACAATCTATTCTGAGTTTGATGATAAATTTCAAATAATATGGAATAAAACAAATTATAATCATTTTTTTTTTGATGAAATTATAATAGTTGACAATAGTTACAATAAATATAATAGAAAATTAACCTTAGGTGAAGAAAAAAAAAAAAAAAAGAATTTTTTTTATTTTTTTTATTTTGATTGATTGCTTTGGGTATATATATACTTTTTTTTTTATTCGAATCCAAAACATGACGGTTTAGAGTTTGTTTGGACAGTCTGAGAGATCCTGTGAGAGGTGTGATGGAGCTGGTGGGGGTCCGTGGGGAGATGCCTCCGGTCAACTGAGGAGAATGTCCTGTTGTTTCTCTTTTCCTTTCACCTTTTTTCGGCTAACCTAATTACCCAATTTCGTTTTTCTTTGATTGCAATTTGTATTTCCGGTCTAACTTTATGTTACGGATATGAAGTTTACCTCGACCGGATGAGTCCAAGAACCACGCCCGGGCTGAAGCAGTCGGAACCCCTTTTATAGACCGGATAGGACTCATCGGGAGGTCTTGAGCTATGCCAAACACAAATACAACTTTAATATTTTCATAACGTAACATATGGCGCCCAACGTACCGCCCATCTGGTACATAAATTTATTGCGCTCATATGTTCCTCCACCTTTCGGTGTCGTAACATATGGCGCCCAACGTTAAGGCACCTCCATCTTTTGCCTTAATTTAAATCTCCATCCATGCCCTTCTGGTTCATGGATTGATTCGTTTTTTTTTCAGTTTTAACCCTCGGTAACATGGAGATTTTGTGAGTAGTGGCAACACCTCTCATGGAATCTACAATTCCACGCGTCCTACCTGCTTACTTTAATCACCCGGTTTATTAAATTTAATTTCAAATCTATTTCGTGCGCGATCTCATTTTTTTTTTTGAATTTCATATTTTGGAAATTCATATTCAAAAATTCTCGTTGCCGGTCACGTATGACCAAAATTTTTGGAGGAACCTCCGAAATTTTGTTGCGACGTGACTGGCTGATTTTTTTTTAGTATACAGTTTACAAATAGTTGTATAAACTATTAAATATATTATTTAGATTCCGTTTATAAAATCTTTTCGGTTTGAATTTTTCTTTTTGAAACAAATATTCAAAACTTTTTTTTTGACTCAACTTGTACTTTTTGTTATCGCCAGTATATACATATTAAATTTAAATCTATTTATGCTCACGACATATACGATTTCAGGCCGGTCTTGTACGTTTAGGACCGTCACCTTTGCGCGTTTATGCTCGTGTGTCATTTTTTTTGGTATATATTCAAACCGCATAGTTTTAAAATGAATCTGATACATTCAACGTATGACACATAGTTTTGGTTACGTACACCAGAACTATCGTTTGCGACGGGGAATAGATCAGATACATACCTTTTTTTTTTTTTTTTTTTGAAAATTTTTCTTGAGAATTTATTAATTCATTATGGCGACCAATTTCGTGCAAATTGTCACTTAGTAGTCGTTCATATTTCATTGTATTATCATATACGTGAGCGATCGTCTTTGTGATAAATCTTGAAATGTGATTAAATTATTTAATAACCACCCGTTTGTCATTTAAAATTTTTTTTTATGCTCGCTTGGCAGGATGAGCTCGTGACGCTGGAGGTCAGGCTGGTCCCATTAGCCATTCCCGTTCCTCTTTCGCACGACTCTCTTCTTGGTAAGCCCCTCAATCTGCTAAAATTTGGGAACAACAGGATTTCATTTTCTCTTTCATTTTTTTTAAAATTTAATTGTGGTCCGGAGGGGTCTCCTTTCCTTGGGACTCCCGGCTTCTCACGGCCTCATGGGTCTCTCAGAGCAACAGTACATTTTTCTTTATAAAACAATTCGCATATTATATGTTTTTTTCTCTCTTCTCTTGTTTTTTTTTATGATAAGTGACATGCAATTATAAATCGCATTTATTTGGGTTATACACTATATATTATATTTTTTTTTTTTTTTGCCTTACTTCCTTTTCGTGATCATCGTTACACTCACCCATATGGTGAGATTGTAAACGTATTTGCTTTATTGTTTTTTTTATTTTTTTTTTCAATTTAACACCAAAGTGGTTCTGTCGCGTGATCCACGCTGACGAAGGTGCACCGTCGGTCCACGACCTCATAATTTCATAATCTCATTTACATTTTTTTTGAAGTGAACTAAATCAAAATGGATCCCAGTTTCTTAAATCCAGATGACATCTCCTACGAATGCCGTATTCGGGACATAGATCCAAATGATCCGGACTACCTGAAGCTTTTAATCGACAAGGTAACTTTGGAAACTACCGGAGGAGCCACCCTACCAGATAGACTGCTGAACAACGTAAATACTGAAATATCTGAAGTTAGGAGTCAAGCGGAAGGATTGCTGACCAACTTGAATCCCCGTGACTTGGCTGCTGATACCGATAGATTTCAACGGACATCCGCAAAACTATGGCACCTATGGTACCGAGTAAATAGAATTAAAAAGGTCAACCCTAAATCAAAGTCAGCCACAGCCATTATGGAAGTCCTACAAAAAGGATTTGACATGTTAAAGGACGTTTCCACCACTGGCAGTGATGATCAAGGAGCAGCTGGACTTGATTTTGATGCCTCACAATCGATAAGAAGGAGCACCCCAGCGGTGTCGGTCGAAAACATCAGCATCATGGGAGGACCGGAAAATTTAGCTGATCATCCAAGTCCTACAATAGTTCATGATAATAGTATTGTAAATAAAATTGTAAGCACAAATATAGGTACCAAGAAAAAACTTTTGACTTTTAATAAACCTACTTCCCTTTCAGGATTTGTTTTGTCCAAACCCCAATCTAATCTTAACACTTCACGTAAACAAAAGCAAAATATAGAAAATACAGTTCGGTACACTACAGAACGATTTGATACGGATAGGTCAAATTTGAATCTCAATTATTCTCTTCCATACATAGGTAACAAAATCCCTGTAACTAGACATCAACAGCCTACTTCAAGAACCCATCGGTTCCTTGGTGTTCAGGATGAACCATTCGCTACTAATGATGATGTTAATTTCGCCAAGCAAGCAGCCCAGGCTCAGCTTGCTAGTCTGGATCATCCTCGAGTATACCCTACCTCAAGGATAGATGATGTTCATCCAAATGTTCAAAATATACCCTACGTGTCAAATAATTCTCGTTTTGGCTCCGTGCCACCTTTTTCTCAACAGCAAAGACGTGTTTTTAGATCCACAAGTCCTCTTAAACGATGGAATTTGTCTTTTTCTGGTAAACCGTTAGGATTACCTATCGAGGAATTTCTTTTTCGTCTAGAATCCCTGGCGGTGGCCGATAGGGTTTCAGAAGATATGCTAGCAGCACACGTTCATAGATTTCTTTCCGAAAAAGCTCTAAATCGGTATAGGCTCTTTCGCAGATCCAACCCTGAAGCTTCATGGCGAGAGGTGCGACGAGGGTTGCTTGAGGAATTTCGAAGTCAGGCAACTGACTTTGAGATACGGCAAGCAATGTTCGCTCGCCACCAAAGGCCAAATGAATCGTTCAGTGACCTTAGGTTGGAGATGCAAGGTTTAGCTTCACGCTTACGATTTCCCATGAGTGAACAAGAGCTCATTGAAATAATACAAAGAAATATGAATGTCAGATTACGCAATGCCCTTCTATTACACCCTGTCACTTCCCTGGATCAACTACACGATCTAGCACGCAAATTTGAGAAATTATGGTCGGAAACGGACCTGCGCGCTAGGACACGCAATGTTTCTGAAGTCTATAGCCCTTACGATACCTGTGTCTTTGATAAGGTATCCAATCCAAACCCTCCAGATACCTATAATAGTTCTTGTGACTTAGGTCACCAATTTTCTCAACTTTCAGTTAATTCACCCCATAATCTACACGAGCCCTTGGAAACTCATAGTTCTGACCTACCTATGTCAAATTACGATTTGTGTGCCCTTAACAAACTCAATACAGAAAACTTCACCTGCTGGAATTGTGACGCCAAAGGCCATTCATTTCATGAATGTACTGTGCCACAACGTAATTACTTCTGTTTTAAATGTGGACTCAAAGGTGTCACAACCCCTTTATGCAAAAATTGTAACCCGGAAAACGGAGTGTCAAGCGGGATGCACTCCGGGGCAACTCGTTTGATACGTCGTTTCCCGGACCCGAAAACCCCTACTACGACGAAAAAGACGAGCTAGGCATGGCGGTTGTTGCCGATGGATCTCCTGTGCTGGACCCAGGACCTGATTTGCGCCAAGTTTTGCAGGATGGCAGGATCCGTGCTCCTGAGCATGATACCCTGCTACAATATCCGCTTGGTAAGAGTCAGGGCCCCGGCCCATCACATGAGAACTCCGTCCTCGGCGATCGTCAGCCTGAACATTCGTCTGAAAATTCACCTGAATTGTCTATTAATTTAACTGACATGACAATTAAATTACCTGAATTGTCCAAAAATCTACCTGATTTGTCATTTAATTTAACTGATTTGTCCGAAAACTTACTAGATTTGGCCGAAAATTTACCTGATGTATCTAAATTTACAAATAAGGTCACCATGAACCTTGAGGATCGTTATCTCGAAAAGTTGCGCAAATATAACGAGTATCGTAATAAAATATTCGGTACGGTATCGGAAGTTGTATCTAAACGAATTCTCGAGTGTCGTAAACGTTTTAAAACGCGTAGAAAGATTCGGCGGTCGTTAGAAGTTCTGAATAGTTTTTGTCCTTTTAAAGATCCGCGACCATACGCGAAAATTTTGATTAATAATGTAGAACTATATAGTTTAATGGATACTGCGGCTTCTATCAGCTGTATCGGTAAAAACGCTGAAGCAATTTTGAAACAAATAGGTGTTAAGAAGGTAACTTCAGCCCGGAAAAAATCGCTTGTGTTTAGACTCGCGAAGGGTCAATGCTGTGACAAAGAAAGGTGCATATCCTTTGCCACACATTGACGGATTGCTCAGTCGCTTGTCTGACACGAAGTATATAACAGGGATCGATCTGAAGGATGCCTTTTGGCAGATTCCCCTAGAAAAGGAATCTCGCGAAAGGACAGCCTTCACAGTACCTGGCCGGCCTCTTTACCAATTCACCGTGATGCCGTTCGGTTTGTGCAACGCTCCCCAGCGAATGTGTCGACTGATGGACAAAGTCATACCATCGGAATTACGTGATAATGTCTTTGTTTATCTGGATGATTTGCTTATTATATCGAAAGATTTCGACACTCATATAAAAATGCTCGAAAAAGTCGCGACTTGTTTGAGAATGTCGGGATTAACTATCAACGTCGAAAAGAGTAAATTTTGCCAAAAAGAAATTAAATATCTTGGCTATATCGTCGGTGATGGTTGTATTAAAACAGATCCAGAAAAGATTTCCGCGATTGTCGATTTTCCAAGTCCGAAAAATCCTAAGCAGGTTCGTCGTTTCTTAGGAATGACCGGTTGGTATCGTCGCTTTATTCGAGAATATGCATCTTTGGCAGCACCGATTTCGGATTGTTTAAAAAAGTCTAAAAATTTCGTTTGGTCAGATGAAGCCCAAAACTCTTTTGACAGGCTTAAAAAGTGTATGACGTCAGCGCCAGTGTTGAACAACCCCGACTTCACGAAGGAGTTCTTCATTCAATGCGATGCGTCGAAGGTGGGTGTAGGAGGAGTCCTATTCCAACTTTCGGAGGCGGGTGACGAAAGTCCCATCGCATACGTGTCACAAAAGTTGAACAAGGCACAGAAGAACTATTCCGTGACAGAGCTGGAGTGTTTGGCTGCTGTACTATGCGTCAAAAAGTTTCGTGCTTACATCGAAGGCTTTCGATTCACGATTATAACGGACCACGCGAGTTTGAAATGGTTGATGTCTCAACCAGATTTAAGTGGTCGTCTCGCTCGCTGGAGCTTGAAGTTGCAAGCTTTTGATTTTGCAATCCAGCACCGCAAAGGTTCTCAAAATGTGGTGGCTGATTCACTCTCCCGCGCGTTTTGCGAAGAAATTAGTACGAACTTAAATCTGACTGAAGTCGACCTAGCCTCAGATAGTTTTCGCGACGATGAATATGTTCAATTAATTTCGTTCGTTCCAAGCAATCAAAATAAGCTGCCAGATTTAAAAATTCACGACGGTAAATTGTTCAAACGTGTTCGGTTTCCGACGGCGGAAAATATTGACAATCCTTGGAGACTTTGGGTCCCTAAATCCCTTCGTAATTCTTTGATCCAAAATGTTCATGAATCTGAAGTAACGTGTCATGGTGGCATTGCTGTAACTTATAGATTTTTGTCCGAAAAGTATTATTGGCCTAAAATGATTGTAGATGTTCAGGATTTTATTAGGAATTGTGAAGTTTGTAAGGAAAATAAATCCCCTAATTCTCGAACTAGACCTCCTATGGGATCTAGATTCATTTCTGAAAGACCTTTTCAACGTCTTTATATTGATTTACTTGGCCCATATCCTAGGACTAAGGCAGGAAATTCGCAAATTTTGATCATTCTTGATCACTTTTCTAAATTCGTGTTCCTTAAACCTCTTCGTAAAGCCAATGCCCCTGCAATTATTCAGTTCATAGAACACGAAGTCTTCTCAGTTTTTGGCGCATGCGAATTTCTTCACAGTGATAATAGAAAACAATTCGTTTCAAAAGAATTTCAAACATTTTTGTCTTCGTATGGTGTTAAACATATTCGCACCGCTTTGTACTCGCCACAATCAAATGCATCTGAACGCGTTAATCGGGTCATTTTGGAGGCTGTAAGGTCTTATGCTCATGAAATCAGGCCAACTGGGACAAGGCCATTCATCGCGTGGCTAGTTCTCTTAGAACTCGATATCATAGTGCCATTGAGCGCACACCTTACCAGACGGTATTTGGTTTCCCGATGGTAAGGCATGCCTCGGCATATCGAGTTCTGAAAGAGCTGGACTGCGTGATGGATGGAGAGGTCGTCGATCTGCCTGAAGTTATCAAACTGCAGCAGATTCGCGACCAAGTCTCGGCTAACCTGGAGAAAGCTCACCAACGAGCAGAAAGATCTTACAACCTCCGGACCACAGAGGTGAAGTTTCGTCCAGGTCAAGAAGTTTATAGACGAAATTTCACTCAGAGCGATTTCGCAAAAGGATTTAATTCGAAATTAGCAAAAAAATTCTTAAAATGTCGAATTAAAAGATACGTTGGAGAAAGCATGTATGAAGTGGAAGACCTGCGGGGTAAATATGTAGGCACCTTTCATGCGAAAGATTTAAAATCTTAAAACATTGTTTAGATTATCTCTTCATTATTTGGTTACAAATCTGTTAAAAGTTTTTTTTTTTGCATATTGTTCTGCCTTGCTCACTCCAGTTTTTTTTACAATCATCGGTCAGTTTTTCTTTTATTCAATGATTTTTTTTTGTGCTTTTCAATCTGCTTAATCTCAGTGGTTCGCTTTACTCTCCCAGATGAAGGTGCTGTGGACTGGTTCGCGAACCCACCTAATTCTTTTGTCGTAGTTTATTTTTTTTCTCTCGAATCTTCGTGGGTATACCTTCTTTGTGATTTACTCATGGTTTCGTGCTCAACAGCTATGTGGGTATATGAAGTTATCCTTGTAGGATTTTCGTTGGGTCTTGATCGAAGTGTGTGAAATTATTCCATAGTTTTTGTGTCTCTTTTCTTTTCCTTTTTCTGCTCAAGCCCGGCTTGCCTACCTGTTCTGGCATGAGACTCTTTCTCAGGGCGTGGACGAGCCCCACGTTGTTTCTGGCAACCGTTTTCCTGCTGCCGTTTTCCAACCTTTTCCACCTCGACAGGTCAGTGGAAAAGTTTGTGTTGTTGCGGCAGCTACATAATTTTTTTTTATGGGTCTAATTTTTTTGTGCGCCACTGTATAAATTCAGTTGGCTGTACATTAAAAAAAAATATATATATAATTCAGTTCATATTATAAAACATAGTCTGAAGTTCATTGGAATTGCAACTTGAAATTCCAAGAAATGAACTGTAAACCAAAATCCGTTGCACACAAGCAACAAAATTCGTAATCCATTTCATTGTTTTGGAGATGGCGTGATTTTTTTCATTATATTTAAGAAATCACGCTATTTCTAGAATATGTATGAGAATTACACATATTAAATTCATATTAAAATTCTCTTAATTTCTACCCACCTTTTTTTTTAAAAAAAAAAAAAAAATTTCAATTTCTTAAAATCTCTTAAAAACCTAAAACACATGTAATGGTATTTGCCGACGGCAAATACATCATATTGTATTCACCATTTAATACCCATATTAATTACCCAATATAAATTTAGTACATATACATATTATATTACTTGACCCACATCATATCATGATAGCCTATTTACCCATGTAAATAGCATAATGATACAATAAATTTAATTCACGCACACACTGTATCAGGTACCCCAATATGTCGATATTACCTACTCGCTATATATTCCTCATCAAGTAATATATGGAATATACCAGAATATTCTATGATGGTTCGTATACCTTCATGCCTGTTGCTGAATATTGATCTCTTAAATGTCTCTTTAATTACCTCATTATAGATAATTAAGAAACGAGTAATATGCTAAGTATGAGGTATGTATAAGGGAGGTATAATTTTGATTTTTTTTTGGGATTTGAGTGGGCTAGAGAACGTTTAGCAGTGTTGAACAAAATAAATTCACGTTGACCGCGATTTTTATATTTTTTTTTCTTCAAGTAAAAATCGTTATTTTTGGGATAAGATTTTTGTAGCTTGTATCGTGAGGTTGAAAAATAAATTTACTCCCGGTGTGAAAATAATAAAAGTAAATATTTAAAAAATTAAATAAATTATAATTTTTTTTGATAATTTTTCAAAGAGGACACAATAAAAATAAAATTGTAAATTAATTAAAACAAAGATAATTTTAAATAAAAAAATATTAAAGAAAAAAGGAAAAAAAAAAAAGAAACAAAAAGTAAATATTTTTTTTTGTTTTGTTAATAAAGTGAAAATCTTTCAAAAAGGAATTTGTTTTTTTTAAATAAAAGAAAAACTTTAAAAATCGGTTCTTTGTGAAAATAAATTTTTTTTAGTGTAAGAAAATACCAAGAAGGCAAAAAAAAAAAATAAAAATATAAAAAAATTTAATTATTAAAGTAGGTAATTCAAAGTTTACTGATTAGTGTGATTTAAGAAAAAAAAAAAATTAAAATTAAATTAAATAGCTATAACTTTTAATAAAGTGGGCGAAAAAGAGATAGTTAAATTGAATTGGGTACAAGTTTGAATGGAAATAATATTTTTTCAAGAGAAGATTGAAAATTTCATTCGAAAAAAAAAAAAAAAACGAAAAAGGTTAACCAACTCTGAAAAAAGAAATTAATAGAAAAAAAAAAGTATATATATATATTCATAATTTGGAAAAAATTCGATAGAACCACCGCAACCTGCTGTAACAGTTATTTAGATAGAATCAAAATTTTCAAGAAAGAAGAAAAAAAAAAGGAACAAAATAGTCAATACATACATACATATAACATGTAAAGTTTATCATCAATTATTATTTTGTATATTTTTTTGGTTCGCTACATATAATTTTTCTTTAAAATTATTATTATTGTGTTGGAAGCAGTGTACTGTGCTAATTTTGTATATTTCGTTCGTACTTTTTATTCAGTTATTTAGTTTAATAAGGCCTTTAAATGAAAGATCTATGAAAAAAAAAAAAAAAAAAAAAAAATATATTTATAATTATGTTTCGAATAATTACATACATATAATGTACGTCAAAAATTTCTTATGAATTGTGGTAATAAGTAATCATTTACAAAGATAATGTATTTTTTCTTCTTCTTGTTTTTCCATATACTTCACTTATAATTTTAGTCTAAATACAAATTGTATTCTTTTTTTTTTTTATTCCGAAATAAAAATAGCAAATAAACTTGAATTTAAGAATTTTATTCAAATTAAAAAAAATATATTGAATACTAAACATAAATAATTTGTAATTTGAAATAGATTAAATATGAACGTGATTTTGCAAAAAAAAATGCGTAATGTGTTCAAAACAATTTAAAAAGAAAAAAAAAAAAAAATGTTAAAAATGAAATAATACAGTAATAAAGTGTATAATGATAATTTAAAATCAAAGTAATTTAATATAAAGAAAGGCATTTTCTAAGTATAAAAAAAAAAAATAAATTTAAATTAAAATGAATACAAAAATTTGGAGTGATTTTGTTATTTGGCTTTTTAATAAAAATTGTATAGGAAAATGATATAAAAAAAAAAAAAAAAAAAAAAAACAATAAAAATAATAAAAAATAATCGTAGCGGTTTGAATAAAAATTAAAAAGATGAAATTATAATATGAAAATTTTTGTTTGAGTACTGAAAATAATCGCTGTTTTTATATACTATTACATATATATATATTATATACATTTACATATTTATATATGCATAATATTTAAATATCTATATATATATATATGTATATATATTTTCTAACAAAGTATTTGTAGTGAATTTTTTTTTTTTTTTTACTTATTTAATTTGGAATGAAAAATAAGTTTGAAAAAAAAAAAATGAAATTTTGATATACAAAATATATATAAAAAAAAAAAGAAAAAAACCGGAAGAATAGCGGAGATCCAGAACATCGAAGCTCAGGGTCCTTCAACGGTACCGCCACGTGGGAGCCCCATCCGATCAACATACCGCAGTACAGCTATTTAAGCATCCTATAGTTAAGCTAAGTAAAATTTTGCTATCTTATGTAAAGATTTCTAACAAAAAAAAAAAAAAAAAAAAAACGTAAATAATTATGATATTTTAGTTAAATATAAAAATTCAATATTAATTAATAAAAATTATAATATTAATAATTTATATATTAATAATTTATTCATTAAAAAAATCAATTATTTATAAATAATACAATTAATAATTATCCAATTAATAATTTAATTAATTTAAATAAAAATTCATTATTTGATGAAATTAAAAATATTAACGAGTATTATGATATTATTAATCAAAATTATGATTCTTTTTTAAACTCATCAATTAAAACATTTGAATTGTTTAAGAATAATAGTAATGAAGAATTTTCATAAAGTAATTCAAATGAATATACAACAAATAATACAGAATATTTAAAAAAAAAAATAAATAAATAAATAAAAAAAAGATACAATCTATTCTGAGTTTGATGATAAATTTCAAATAATATGGAATAAAACAAATTATAATCATTTTTTTTTTGATGAAATTATAATAGTTGACAATAGTTACAATAAATATAATAGAAAATTAACCTTAGGTGAAGAAAAAAAAAAAAAAAGAATTTTTTTTATTTTTTTTATTTTGATTGATTGCTTTGGGTATATATATACTTTTTTTTTTATTCGAATCCAAAACATGACGGTTAAGAGTTTGTTTGGACAGTCTGAGAGATCCTGTGAGAGGTGTGATGGAGCTGGTGGGGGTCCGTGGGGAGATGCCTCCGGTCCACTGAGGAGAATGTCCTGTTGTTTCTCTTTTCCTTTCACCTTTTTTCGGCTAACCTAATTACCCAATTTCGTTTTTCTTTGATTGCAATTTGTATTTCCGGTCTAACTTTATGTTACGGATATGAAGTTTACCTCGACCGGATGAGTCCAAGAACCACGCCCGGGCTGAGGCATTCGGAACCCCTTTTATAGACCGGATAGGACTCATCGAGAGGTCTTGAGCTATGCCAAACACAAATACAACTTTAATATTTTCATAACGTAACAACATTTATGTTGGTGTAAATATTTCTGTTGAAGGTCATCTGAAAATAAAAATAATAAAATTATAGGTTATGTTTTGTATAAAGACATACCTGACTTATCGATGACTTCAACATACCATACCTTGGTTTTTGTGGTGAATCTAAATGTGAAAAAATTAAATTATTAAAAATTAACATAAGTTAATGAAAATCAATTTATCCACTTACCTTTTAAAAAACCTAATATAAATTTTCACACCATTTTCTAAATTTATTAAATAAAACTTTATTCGAAAACTATTAAAAACCGAAAACAACAAAAGATAAACAAAAGGTATATGTCAAAATAACAAAGAAAATTGAAGATGGCTGACTGGTACAAGAAAAATGGTACACGAAAATACGGTATCAAATTGGCAAAACAATAGACCCCAAATTGTATATAAACTCGGTACTGGTCAGCAATCTTCACTTCTGACTAGGGTATTGACCTAATTGGAAGTCGGTAATTAGTATTTCAAAAGCTCTTGGATTTTTGACCAGAGGATTTGAACTTAGGGATCTTATGTGAGTATTGATCACAACTGGAAAACTGTTTGAACTTGTTCAATTTCAACTCAACTATCTGTTTCTCACGAGCAACTTTAATACGTCTTCTTACTACGAATTTAACTTAGCAGAAAATTTAACATTTTCTGATAAGTTAAAGAAAGAAGATAGTTCTTTTCTACGATTTTGACTTTGAGGAAAATTAATTTTCCAATACAAGTCAAAGAAGCAAAATTCAAGTCCGTTTTCTACGATTTCAACTTTAAAAAAAGTTGAAGAACGAAATTAAAATTTATAAGTTAATTGTGAGAAACTTATTCCTAGAAAATAAAACAAATTTTCTTTTTATCAAAAATCTCTAAGTTATTTATTGAATTACATTTTATCAAGTTCAATTTGTTTAATTTATAAATCCCTAAGTTGAAACTTAACCAACTTAAAAACAAACAGCTCACTTCTCGACTTATAAGTCAAACGAAAAAATCTTACTTCTTCACTGATTGCGACTCACTTGTCAAAAATAATTGTCTGTCAATTTCAGCTCACTACAAATCTCAGTTATCACTTATATTACGCGTGGCTCACTTGCCCAAGTGATAACTTACTGCAAGTAAACAATTCTGTCATCACTTAAATTTGGCTCACATTGTCAAACTCAGATCGATCAAATTGGAAACGAATACCAATAATATAAATCATACTGAGAATTGTTTTGTCATTGTCAGCAAATTAACACTGAAATTGTTGTTAAGTGTCGCATATAACGAACCTTTAATTTAAATTTCCATATTCTTTTTGAATTTCTTTACAGGAATAAACAAACAGAAATCGACAATTTGAACTTTAATTAATTTGATTTGAATTAATATTTGTTCTTCTCAAACCTTTAAACTTTTATTTCAAATTTATTTTTTGAATTTAATCAATAATTTCTTTTTATTTTTCATTTTTCTATTTTTTAATTTTTGTATATAATCTTGTATAAAATAATAATTTTTTATTCATTTATAATTGATTTTGTTCAAATTAATAATTTTTTTATCATAATTTGTTTAATATTTTAGTTGATTTAAATTTTGGATTGTTAGTTGTAAGTTGTTGAAAAGAAAAATAAATAAAGGAAAAAATATTTTTGAACTTTAAGCTTTGCGTTTTTCTTTCAAAAGCCCTAATTCTTTTATTCATATCCACATATTTCACTGCAACACACATTTCAAATTCATTGTGAGTTATTTAAAAGATTCGTTTGAACATTAAATAACTCACAGTATTTTCATTGGTCCTTTAAGAGCCGGATATATAAAAGGATGGGCAAAATTGAATGCGCAAAGCTTGTTAAGGGCCAAACAGCCTTGCAACAACAACTCACTAAGTCTATGGCTAGCTATGAAAAAGTAAAAGATACCGCGATTACAAAACATCACGTTCAAGGCTACATAGACATCGCGAATAAAACGTGGTCGAAATTCCAAGAAAATCATCTTAACATCTATGAAAACGAAGATAAAAACGCTGAAGAATATATTAAAGGTTCGTTATACGATACAACCCAAGATTTATACTTAGAATTGTTTCGATATGAAAATTTTAAAATGTTGTATTATGGCAAACTCAAGACCTCCCGATGAGTCCTATCCGGTCTATTAAAGGGGTTCCGGCTGCTTCAGCCCGGGCGTGGTTCTTGGACTCATCCGGTCGAGGTAAACTTCATATCCGTAACATAAAGTTAGACCGGAAATACAAATTGCAATCAAACGAAATAGGGGAAACCAGGTTAGCCAAAAAAAGTGAAAGAAAAAGAGAAACAACAGGACATTCTCCTCAGTGGACCGGAGGCATCTCCCCACGGACCCCCACCAGCTCCATCACACCTCTCACAGGATCTCTCAGACTGTCCAAACAAACTCTAAACCGTCATGTTTTGGATTCGAATAAAAAAAAAAGTATATATATACCCAAAGCAATCAATCAAAATAAAAAATAAAAAAAATTCTCTTTTTTTTTCTTTTTCTTCACCTAAGGTTAATTTTCTATTATATTTATTGTAACTATTGTCAATTTTTATAATTTCATCAAAAAAAAATGATTATAATTTGTCTTATTCCATATTACTTGAAATTTATCATCAAACTCAGAATAGATTGTATTTTTTTTTTTTTTTTTTTTTTTTTTTTTTTTATTTTTTTTTTTTTTTTTTTTTTTTTTTAAATATTCTGTATTATTTGTTGTATATTCATTTAAATTACTTTATGAAAAATTATTCATTATTTTTAATTTTTAAACAATTCAAATGTTTTAATTGATGAGTATAAAAAAAATTATAATTTTGATTAATAACATCATAATACTTGTCAACATTCCTAACTTCATCAAACAATGAATCCCTGTTCAAATTAATCAAACTATAAATTGGATAATTATTAATTGTGTTATTTATAAATACTGATTTTCAATGAATAAATTATCAATATATAAATTATTAATATTATAATTTTTATTAATTAATATTGAATTTTTAAATTTATCTAAAATATCATAATTATTTAAAAAAATTTTTTTTTTTTTTTGTTAGAAATTTTTACATAAGATAGCAAAATTTTACTTAGCTTAAATATATGCTTAAATAGAGGTACTGCTGGATGTTGGTCGGATGGGACTCCCACGTGGCGGTACCGTTGAAGGACCCTGAGCTTCGATGTTCTGGATCTCCGCTATTCTTCCGGTTTTCTTTTTTTTTTTTTTTCTTTTTCTTTTTTTTTTTTTTATATATATTTTGTATATTAAAATTTCATTTTTTTTTTTATTTTTCAATCTTATTTTTCATTCCAAATTAAATAAGAAAAAAAAAATTCACTACAAATACTTCGTTAGAAAATATATGTATATATATATATATATTTAAATGTTATGCATATATAATTATGTAAATGTATATAATATATATATGTGTAATATAGTATATAAAAACAGCTATTATTTTCAGTACAAAAAAAAAATTTCATATTATAATTTCATCTTTTTGATTTTTATTCAAACTGCTACGATTATTTTTAGTATTACTATTGTTTGTTTTTTTTTTATTTTTTTTTTTTAAAATTGATTTGAACACATTATTTTTTTTTTTTTTTTTTTGCAAAATCACGTTCATATTTAATCTATTTCAAATTACAAACTATTTATGTTTAGTATTCAATAAATTTTTTTATTTGAATAAAATTCTTAAATTTAAGTTTATTTGTTATTACCACAATTCATAAGAAATTTTTTGACGTACATTATATATGTATGTATATGTAATTATTTAAATTTGTTCCTTTTTTTTTTTTTTTATTTTCTTTTTTTTTTTTTTTTTTGTTGAAACATAATTATAAATATTAATTTCTTTTTTTTTTCAGAGTTGGTTAACCTTTTTCGTTTTTTTTTTTTTTTGAATGAAATTTTCAATCTTCTCTTGAAAAAATATTATTTACATTCACAATTACACCCAATTCAATTTAACTATCTCTTTTTCGTCCACTTTATTAAAAGTTATATTTAATTTAATTTTAATTTTTTTTTCTTAAATCACACTATTCAGTAAACTTTGAATTACCTAATTTAATAACTAAATTTTTTTTTATATTTTTATTATTTTTTTTTTTTTTTGCCTTCTTGGTATTTTCTTACACTAAAAAAAATTTCTTTTCACAAAGAACCGATTTTTAAAGTTTTTCTTTTATTTAAAAAAAAGAAAAAATTCCTTTTTGAAAGATTTTCACTTTATTAGCAAAACAACAAAAAAAAAAAAATATTTACTTTTTGTTTTTTTTTTTTTTTTTTTTTTTTATATATTTTTTTATTTAAAATTATCTTTGTTTTAATTAATTTACAATTTTACTTCTATTGTGGCCTCTTTGAAAAATTATCAACAAAAAAATTATAATTTATTTAATTTTTAAAATATTTTCTTTTATTACTTTCACACAGGGAGTAAATTTATTTTTCAACCACACGACACAAGCTACTAAAAATTTTATCCCAAAAAAAACAATGATTTTTACTTGAAAAAAAAAAAAAAAAAAAAAAAAAAATATAAAAATCGCGGTCATCGCGAATTTATTTTGTTCAACACTCTAAACGTTTTCTAGACGACTCAAATCCACACACCAAAAAAAAAGTCTGCAGAAAAAAAACTAGCCTCTACGGCAAAAAAAAAAACTATTATTAACTACATCTTGAAAGAATTCCGGTAAACTCAAACTGGCAAAAAGCACCGTGATAAATTCTACCTCGCTTATATAGCGAGGTTTTGAGTTAATCCCATTACTCATTTATTATGTAAATTGCAAAATTAAGAGAAACAAAAATTAAGAGGTCAATGCATATTAACTATTAATGCGTATGTCAGGTATATGAATGATCGTTTTTCGAGACTATTCCATATATTACTTAATGAGTAGGTGACGTTGGTATATTGGGTACTTGAAACAGTGTGTGTATGAGTTGCAATTAATATATCATTATGCTATTTACGTGAGTAAATAGGCTATAATGAATTTATGTGGGTCAAATATTATATACCAAAATTATATGGGATAATTAATATGGGTAATAAATGGTGTATACAGTATGACGTATTTGCCGTCGGCAAATACCATTACATGCATTTCAGGTTTTTAAGAGATTTTAAAAAAAAAATTGAATGTTAATAAAAAAGGTAAGTAGAAAATAAGAGAATTTTGATGGAAAAGAAGAAGAAGTTAAGTCGAATAATTCTCTTATGTTTTCTATAAATCGCGTGATTTTCATAATATAAAGAAAATCACGCCATTTACAGAACAATGTGATGGATTATAATTTTTGTTGCGCGTGTGCAACGGATATTAAATTACAGTTCATTTATTGGAATTTTAAGTTGCAATTCCAATGAATTGCAGACTTTATTTTTCCATTATGAACTGAATTTAAATATTTTAATGTACAGCCAACTGAATTTGTACAGTGGCGTACAAAAAAAATGACTATCAAAAAAAATTAATGTAGCTGTCGCAACAACACAAACTTTTCCACTGACCTGTCGAGGTGGAAAAGGTTGGAAAACGGCAGCAGGAAAAAGAAAACTGGAAAAACGTGGGGCTCGTCCACGCCCTGAGAAAGAGTCTCATGCCAGAACAAGTAGGCAAGCCGGGCTGGATCAAAAAAAAATTTTGGAGGCACAAAAAAAAACTATGGAGTAGATTCACACACACTATAATCAATATCCAACGAAATTCCTACTGGGACAATTTCATATACCAGCATGCACAGGTCAAGTATGACCATGAGAAATTCACAAAGAGGGTATAACCACAAAAGGTTTGAGACAAAAAAGTAAAAAAAATCATAACCAAAGAATCAGTTAGGTTCGCGAACCAGTCCACAGCACCTTCTTCTGGGAGGGTAAAGCGAACCACTGCGATTACGCGGACAAACAAAAAAAAAATTTTTGGAGACGAAAAGTAAACTGATAGCAAAAGTTTGAATTCAAATAAAAGTCATTATTATAGAACGGAATTGTAATACAAAAGAAAATCTTTAAAATAATTATACAGGCGACCGTCTTGTGGAGGAAAGTTTAGGATTCATATATATAGATCAGCATTTAAGCGCATTTCTGCTTAATGAAACTCGGTCTTGAATTTTTAAACAAAATAAAATCGGATGTCAAACGAAAAGGACTGCCCGTGCAAAGGTCACGATCCCGGTGTTACCAGAGTCGTCCTGACAAACGGTGCACTCTCTCCCGAGAGTCATCACGAAGAAAACAGCACAATTTGGTTCGACCATGCTATGATGTAATGTAGAAAGAAGCTACGCGTGCAAAGGCTACGACCTCAGTGTTACCAAAATCGTCCTGACACCGCGAAGTCATTCTACCATCGAAAGCACAACTGAATCAAAATTAATACAATAACCACACGAAGTATGTAGAAACGACGTACCCGTGCAAAGGCTCTTATTGTCCTGACAAACGGTGTAGACCACTTCTCATACCAAACAACGGACAAGGAATATGGATTGACTCTCCTTTTTTTGGTCATCCAAAAAAACTAAACCTATATCTAAACAAGGACCGATCCTCTTTTGATCGTCCTGAAAAGTTTCTAAATAAATTTTTTTTTTATTTATCGTCATAGTTATAAAAACAACAAAAAAAAATTAAGATACGAGAATCATAATTATACTTTACGCGAATGAAGCTCAATTCTCCAAACAAGAAATTCGCCAAACGGACAGTGATTGGTTGATGAACGGATAGGACGCGTGAAATGGTAGATTCCATGAGAGGTGTTGCCACTACCCACGAAATCTCCATGTTACCGAGGGAAGCATTAAAATTAGCGAGAGGAAAAAAATTAATCTAAAGAAATTTTACATGATGTCACTGACCCAACGGTGCACCTTCGTCAGCGTGGATCACGCGACAGAACCACTCGGTGTTAAATTGATAAAAAAAAAATAATAATAAAGCAATTACGTTTACAATCTCACCATATGGGTGAGTGTAACGATGATCACGAAAAGGAAATAAAGCAAAAAAAAATAATAATAATATATAGTGTATATCCCAAATAAATGCGATTTATAATTGCATGTCATTTATCATAAAAAAACAAGAGAAGAGAGAAAAAAAATTAATATGCGAATTGTTTTATATAAAAAAAAATGTACTGTTGCTCTGAGAGATCCATGAGGCCGCGAGAAGCTGGGGAGTCCCAAGGAAAGGAGACCCCTCCAGACCACAATTAAATTTAAAAAAAAATGAAAGAGAAAATGAAATCCTGTTGTTCCCAACTTTTAGCAGATTGAGGGGCTTAACAAGAAGAGAGTCGTGCGAAAGAGGAACGGGAATGGCTAATGAGACCAGCCTGACCTCCAGCGTCACGAGCTCATCCTGCCAAGCGAACATAAAAAAAAATTAATGAAAAACGGGTGGTTATTAAATAATTTAATCAAATTTCGAGATTTATCACAAAGACGATCGCTCACGTATATGATAATAAAATGAAATATGAACGACTACTAAGTGACAATTTGCACGAAATTGGTCGCCATAATGAATTAATAAATTCTCAAGAAAAATTTTCAAAAAAAAGTATGTATCTGATCCATTCCCCGTCGCAAACGATAGTTCTGGTGTACGTAACCAAAACTATGTGTCATACGTTGAATGTATCAGATTCATTTTAAAACTATGCGGTTTGAATATACCAAAAAAAAAATGACACACGAGCATAAACGCGCAAAGGTTACGGTCCTAAACGTACAAGACCGGCCTGACATCGTATACGTCGTGAGCATAAATAGATTTAAATTTAATATGTATATACTGGCGATAACAAAAAGTACAAGTTGAGTCAAAAAAAAAGTTTTGAATATTTGTTTCAAAAAGAAAAATTCAAACCGAAAAGATTTTATAAACGGAATCTAAATAATATATTTAATAGTTTATACAACTATTTGTAAACTGTATACTAGAAAAAATCAGCCAGTCACGTCGCAACAAAATTTCGGAGGTTCCTCCAAAAATTTTGGTCATACGTGACCGGCAACGAGAATTTTTGCATATGAATTTCCAAAATATGAAATGCAAAAAAAAATGAGATCGCGCATGAAATAGATTTGAAATTAAATTTAATAAACCGGGTGATTAAAGTAAGCAGGTAGGACGCGTGGAATGGTAGATTCCATGAGAGGTGTTGCCACTACTCACGAAATCTCCATGTTACCGAGGGGTAAAAACTGTAGAAAAAAAACGAATCAATCCATGAACCAGAAGGGCATGGATTGAGATTTAAATTAAGGCAAAAGATGGAGGTGCCTTATCGTTGGGCGCCATATGTTACGACACCAAAAGGTGGAGGAACATATGGACGCAAGAAAAATTTTATGTACCAGATGGGCGGTACGTTGGGCGCCATATGTTACGATATGAAAATTTTGAAATGTTGTATTATGGCAAACTCAAGACCTCCCGATGAGTCCTATCCGGTCTATTAAAGGGGTTCCGGCTGCTTCAGCCCGGGCGTGGTTCTTGGACTCATCCGGTCGAGGTAAACTTCATATCCGTAACATAAAGTTAGACCGGAAATACAAATTGCAATCAAACGAAATAGGGGAAACCAGGTTAGCCAAAAAAAGTGAAAGAAAAAGAGAAACAACAGGACATTCTCCTCAGTGGACCGGAGGCATCTCCCCACGGACCCCCACCAGCTCCATCACACCTCTCACAGGATCTCTCAGACTGTCCAAACAAACTCTAAACCGTCATGTTTTGGATTCGAATAAAAAAAAAAGTATATATATACCCAAAGCAATCAATCAAAATAAAAAATAAAAAAAATTCTCTTTTTTTTTCTTTTTCTTCACCTAAGGTTAATTTTCTATTATATTTATTGTAACTATTGTCAATTTTTATAATTTCATCAAAAAAAAATGATTATAATTTGTCTTATTCCATATTACTTGAAATTTATCATCAAACTCAGAATAGATTGTATTTTTTTTTTTTTTTTTTTTTTTTTTTTTTTTATTTTTTTTTTTTTTTTTTTTTTTTTTTAAATATTCTGTATTATTTGTTGTATATTCATTTAAATTACTTTATGAAAAATTATTCATTATTTTTAATTTTTAAACAATTCAAATGTTTTAATTGATGAGTATAAAAAAAATTATAATTTTGATTAATAACATCATAATACTTGTCAACATTCCTAACTTCATCAAACAATGAATCCCTGTTCAAATTAATCAAACTATAAATTGGATAATTATTAATTGTGTTATTTATAAATACTGATTTTCAATGAATAAATTATCAATATATAAATTATTAATATTATAATTTTTATTAATTAATATTGAATTTTTAAATTTATCTAAAATATCATAATTATTTAAAAAAATTTTTTTTTTTTTTTGTTAGAAATTTTTACATAAGATAGCAAAATTTTACTTAGCTTAAATATATGCTTAAATAGAGGTACTGCTGGATGTTGGTCGGATGGGACTCCCACGTGGCGGTACCGTTGAAGGACCCTGAGCTTCGATGTTCTGGATCTCCGCTATTCTTCCGGTTTTCTTTTTTTTTTTTTTTCTTTTTCTTTTTTTTTTTTTTATATATATTTTGTATATTAAAATTTCATTTTTTTTTTTTATTTTTCAATCTTATTTTTCATTCCAAATTAAATAAGAAAAAAAAAATTCACTACAAATACTTCGTTAGAAAATATATGTATATATATTTAAATGTTATGCATATATAATTATGTAAATGTATATAATATATATATGTGTAATATAGTATATAAAAACAGCTATTATTTTCAGTACAAAAAAAAAATTTCATATTATAATTTCATCTTTTTGATTTTTATTCAAACTGCTACGATTATTTTTAGTATTACTATTGTTTGTTTTTTTTTTATTTTTTTTTTTTAAAATTGATTTGAACACATTATGCATTTTTTTTTTTTTTTTTTTGCAAAATCACGTTCATATTTAATCTATTTCAAATTACAAACTATTTATGTTTAGTATTCAATAAATTTTTTTATTTGAATAAAATTCTTAAATTTAAGTTTATTTGTTATTACCACAATTCATAAGAAATTTTTTGACGTACATTATATATGTATGTATATGTAATTATTTAAATTTGTTCCTTTTTTTTTTTTTTTATTTTCTTTTTTTTTTTTTTTTTTGTTGAAACATAATTATAAATATTAATTTCTTTTTTTTTTCAGAGTTGGTTAACCTTTTTCGTTTTTTTTTTTTTTTGAATGAAATTTTCAATCTTCTCTTGAAAAAATATTATTTCCATTCACAATTACACCCAATTCAATTTAACTATCTCTTTTTCGTCCACTTTATTAAAAGTTATATTTAATTTAATTTTAATTTTTTTTTCTTAAATCACACTATTCAGTAAACTTTGAATTACCTAATTTAATAACTAAATTTTTTTTTATATTTTTATTATTTTTTTTTTTTTTTGCCTTCTTGGTATTTTCTTACACTAAAAAAAATTTCTTTTCACAAAGAACCGATTTTTAAAGTTTTTCTTTTATTTAAAAAAAAGAAAAAATTCCTTTTTGAAAGATTTTCACTTTATTAGCAAAACAACAAAAAAAAAAAAAAATTTACTTTTTGTTTTTTTCTTTTTTTTTTTTTTTTTATATATTTTTTTATTTAAAATTATCTTTGTTTTAATTAATTTACAATTTTACTTTTATTGTGGCCTCTTTGAAAAATTATCAACAAAAAAATTATAATTTATTTAATTTTTAAAATATTTTCTTTTATTACTTTCACACAGGGAGTAAATTTATTTTTCAACCACACGACACAAGCTACTAAAAATTTTATCCCAAAAAAAACAATGATTTTTACTTGAAAAAAAAAAAAAAAAAAAAAAAAAATATAAAAATCGCGGTCATCGCGAATTTATTTTGTTCAACACTCTAAACGTTTTCTAGACGACTCAAATCCACACACCAAAAAAAAAGTCTGCAGAAAAAAAACTAGCCTCTACGGCAAAAAAAAAAAACTATTATTAACTACATCTTGAAAGAATTCCGGTAAACTCAAACTGGCAAAAAGCACCGTGATAAATTCTACCTCGCTTATATAGCGAGGTTTTGAGTTAATCCCATTACTCATTTATTATGTAAATTGCAAAATTAAGAGAAACAAAAATTAAGAGGTCAATGCATATTAACTATTAATGCGTATGTCAGGTATATGAATGATCGTTTTTCGAGACTATTCCATATATTACTTAATGAGTAATATATAGTGAGTAGGTGACGTTGGTATATTGGGTACTTGAAACAGTGTGTGTATGAGTTGCAATTAATATATCAATATGCTATTTACGTGAGTAAATAGGCTATAATGAATTTATGTGGGTCAAATATTATATACCAAAATTATATGGGATAATTAATATGGGTAATAAATGGTGTATACAGTATGACGTATTTGCCGTCGGCAAATACCATTACATGCATTTCAGGTTTTTAAGAGATTTTTAAAAAAAAATTGAATGTTAATAAAAAAGGTAAGTAGAAAATAAGAGAATTTTGATGGAAAAGAAGAAGAAGTTAAGTCGAATAATTCTCTTATGTTTTCTATAAATCGCGTGATTTTCATAATATAAAGAAAATCACGCCATTTACAGAACAATGTGATGGATTATAATTTTTGTTGCGCGTGTGCAACGGATATTAAATTACAGTTCATTTATTGGAATTTTAAGTTGCAATTCCAATGAATTGCAGACTTTATTTTTCCATTATGAACTGAATTTAAATATTTTAATGTACAGCCAACTGAATTTGTACAGTGGCGTACAAAAAAAATGACCATCAAAAAAAATTAATGTAGCTGTTGCAACAGAATTTATCTCAATTTTAAAAGATCATATTGAGACTAAATTTTCATCACCTTCATCGTCATCACCTCAAAGATTTTCTGAAGGAAATTTAACGTTGCCATCTTTTTCCGTTTACCAAAAATCACAATTCCAACTTTTGATGGTAACTATCAAAATTGGAGATCTTTTCACGATCTTTTCACATCTTTAATTCATAAAGATCCTGCCTTGTCTAGAGTTCAAAAATTACATTATCTTAAAACTTGTGTAAAAGGCGATGCAGAACGTTTATTGCGACAGATTGATGTTACGGATGGTAATTATGAAAAAGCTTGGGATCTATTGCAAGAAAGATACAACAATAAAAAAGTCTTAGTACAAATATATTTAAAAAAATTGTTAACTCAACCTGATATTAAGGCTGAATCTGCTAATGCAATCAGAAATTTCATAGATACCACTGAAGAAGTTCTACACGAGCTAAAAACTTTATCTGTGGATACCAGCAACTGGGATCCAATATTATTATATTCTTTAACACAAAAACTACCTCGTGAAACTTTGTATTTATGGGAACGTGATCAAAGTGGCATCACAGATCTCCCGTCATACAAGAAGTTTATTGAATTTTTGAATAAACGATTCAGAACTCTTGAATCAATAAATAAAAATTTTGGCACAAAATCTGTGTCAACAAATAATCATCCTCAAAAATCATTTTTGAACAAATCTCAAAAATGTGTAAAATGCAACTCACCAAATCACCAACTGTTTAAATGTGAGCAATTTAAACAGCTGAATTATCAAGCAAAAAACGAGTTTATTCAGAAAAAACAATTATGTAAAAATTGTTTATCTCCTACTCATACAACTTACGATTGTAAGAGTAAATATTCTTGCACAAAATGCAAAAAAAGGCATCATTCACTACTTCACGTAGATTTCAATAAACAACCTTTAGATACTCAAGCAAAAAACGCATCTAAAATTACTCTTGAGAATAAATCTCAAAAACAGGATCAAGCAAGTTCAAGCTCAAATCCTAGTACCACACTATTTAATACGAATAGTGCTCAATGTTTGTTAGCCACAGCGCTAATAAAAGTTGAGGGTCCACATGGACACACTTCGACATTAAGAGCGTTAATTGATTCAGGTTCACAATTATCGTTCGTCACTCAATCTGTTGCCAAAAGGCTCAAATTAAAACGTAACCGAACCAATATTCAAGTCACAGGACTTGAAAAAACACAAACAGCGCAAGTTCATCAAGCAACTACGCTGAAAGTACAATCACTTGTAACTCCTTTTAAAACAAATCTACAAGCTCTTATTATAGAGCAAATAACTGACAACACTCCAACACAATCTTTAAACAAAGCTCAGTTCAGTCATTTTAATGAAATTGAATTGGCAGATCCTCAGTTCTCAGAACCTGGTCCTATAGATCTGCTTCTTGGGGTTGACGTGTATAGTGCTATCCTGGAAGAAGGTTTAATTAAAGGAAAAGATGATACACCTATAGCACAAAAAACTCAATTAGGATGGATCATAATGGGACCAGTGTCTAAACATTTTGTCCAACAAAAAACTTTAACATTTTTTAATGTTACCACTTTTGAGGATTTAAACTATTCTTTAAAAAAATTTTGGGAAATTGAAGAAATTAACCAAAAAACTCCATTAACATCTGAGCAACAACTTTGCAAAGATATTTATAAATCTACTACAAAACGTTTATCAGATGGTAGTTACGAGGTAACACTACCATTCAAAAATAACAAACCACCAGAACTGGGTTATTCCAGATACAAAGCAATTCAACAATTCTATCAATTGGAAAGAAAGTTTCAGCAAAAGCCTGAATTTTTCAATCTTTACAAGAACTGTATTGAAGAATATCTTCAATTAGGTCACATGACCGAAGTAAAATACGATGATAACGCTGATCAAACAAACTACTATTTACCTCATCACGCAGTGATGAAAGATAGCACTACAACGAAACTCAGAGTAGTATTTAACGCCTCTAGCAAAAGTTCTAATGGTAAATCACTAAATGAACAAATGCTCACTGGTCCTACTATTCAGCCAACTTTGTGGAGCACTTTGCTTAAGTGGAGGCAATTTAAATACGTATTCACAGCAGACGTTGAAAAGATGTACAGAATGGTAAAAGTACGGAAAGATCAGCGAAATTATCAACGTATCGTGTGGAGGTCGAACCCAAATGATAAATTAAAAGATTATACTCTTAATACAGTAACATTTGGAACCACTCCAGCACCGTTCTTAGCTATACGAACTTTGTTTCAACTAGCTGAAGATGAAGGGCGAAACTTTCCTCTTGCATCGAATTGTTTAAAAAACTGCACCTATGTAGACGATCTACTAGGTGGATCTGATTCAATTTAAACCACTTTAGCACTCCAAGAGCAATTATTAAAAATGCTGGCAAAAGGAGGGTTTAATCTACGCAAGTGGACGGCAAACCATTCAAACTTACTCCAGAATATTCCTCTAGAAAATAGAGAAATCAAGAGTGAACTAAATATCTCAGATTCAGAGTCCATTAAAACTTTAGGAATAAAATGGTTTCCAGCATCTGATGAATTTAGTTTCACTGTAAATCTTCCTATGCTCAAACAAAGTTATACCAAACGTTCAATTTTATCTGAAGTAGCGTCATTATTTGACCCTTTAGGATGGTTAGCTCCAGTAGTCATAACAGCAAACATTTTCATACAACGCTTATGGCTACTGGGATGTAATTGGGATGAAAAACTTTCTGAATCAATTCAAGCAGAATGGATTCAATTTCGTTCACAATTACAAACTCTTGAAAACATTAAAATCCCAAGATGGACCCATATGTCAAATTCAGCATACATAGAACTACATGGTTTTTCTGATGCATCTCAGAATGCTTACTCTGCTGTCGTATACTTAAAAATCAAAATGAATGAAAAAACTTACATTTCTTTACTTACATAAAAAAACAAGAGTAGCTCCTACTAAATTAATTACATTACCACGTTTGGAATTGAATGGTGGACTACTGTTGTTACGATCAGGGTAGGAAGATCGATAAAATATGATTCGCTCACAATCGCAGGAGAATTTTATTTTTGATTCGCTCACGAATTTAAAAATTAAGTTCCCTTTCAAAATATGATTCATTCGCGAGCGAATCGAATAAAAAAAGAAACAAAAAGAATCATTCGTGAGCGAATCGAATTAAAAAGGAATCAAAAAATATAATTCGTGAGCGAATCAAAAAAGGAATCAAAAAGAATCATTCGTAAGCAAATTTTTTATTTTTTTTTTTATTTTTTTTTTTTTTTTAATAACTAAATATTCAATACTACACATATTTTGAAGAATCAAATATTTTTGCTTTATCTTTATTTTCAAAAATATATTTTTTTTAATTTACTAGAGGTATGCATAAAAAATCACAAAAAAAATTAAGAAATTTTCTACTCATTTTCATGTAATGAACACTGTACTTGTACTTTGTCTAGTATAAGACGCGAATCATTCGCGAATGATTCGTTTTTGATTCTTTTTCATTCGCGAATGGAATTTTTTAAAATTATTCCATTCGTTCGTGAACGAATGAAACTCGAAATAAAAATTTCATTCGTTCCTTGGGAACGAATGGAAACTAAAAAATTCCTTTTTAAACGAATCGCTCACGAATTTAAAAATTTTTGAATCGCTCACGAGTGATAAAAAAAGGAACGAATTGAATTTTTCAGTTCGCGAGTGATATTTTTCCGTACCCTGGTTACGATTGATGAAACAGATAGTAGAAGATTTTAACTTAGAGGGTATCAAAAGTTACGCTTGGACTGATTCTCTCATAACTTTAAGCTGGATTAAAGGCCAACCATCAAAGTGGAAACCATATGTGGCCAACAGAGTTGTAGAGATTCAAGATAACGTTTGTCCAGCTAATTGGTTCTATGTGCCTGGAGATAAAAATCCAGCCGACTGTGCTTCTCGAGGAATACATCCAGAAGAATTACTCAAACACAAAGTTTGGTGGCAAGGTCCATCATGGCTTTCATCAGACCAATGGCCAGTTCAACCCACTTGTAACAATACAAATCTTGAAATCAGAAAAGTAAAATCATTTGTAACTATTAAAGAGCCTGAATTATTTACTAAATATTCATCTTTTCAAAAACTTCGCAGAATTGTTGCATACTGCCTTAGATTTTTTCATAATATAAAAAACAAAAATGATAAAATTTCAAACACCTTTTTAACTTGTTCAGAGTTAAACGCTGCTGAACAAAAAATTATTTATTCAATACAACATTGCAATTTCGTTGAAGAAATTGACAATCTTAAAAAACAAAAATCACTTTCAAAGAAAAGTACAATTTACAATTTGAATCCATTTTTAGATAACAATTCTATTTTACGAGTAGGAGGAAGAATAAAACATTCACAACTACCATATAATTCAAAACATCCTGTTATACTGCCAAAAAATCACTATATTTCTAACTTGATCATAGATTATATACACAAATATACACTTCATGGAGGTTGTCAGTTAGTACTGAACACTTTAAATACAAAATACTGGTTACCAAATGCTAAAAATACAATTAAATCTAGAATACATCAATGCATCTCATGTTTTAAAACTAATCCTAAGCCATCGCAACAAATCATGGGCGCATTACCACCTTATCGAACTAACTTCCAAATTACGATCTGCAAAAACATCCAAATGTTATATCTGTTTATTCATTTGTATGGCAACTAAAGCTATACATTTAGAACTAGCTACAGATTACTCATCTTCAGGTTTTATAGCTGCTTTTAAAAGATTTGTCAGTCGCAGAGGTATCTGCACAAATCTGTATTCCGATTGTGGAACAAATTTCATTGGTGCAAAACGCATTTTAGATAAAGATTTACGAGTAGCTTTTCAAGAAAACATTTCCACAATCATTCTTATATTAGCTGAACAAAACACTCAATGGCATTTTAACCCTCCAGCTGCACCTCATTTTGGAGGCATATGGGAAGCAGGAGTAAAATCTGTAAAAAATCATTTAAAAAGAATCATTCTTAATACCAAATTAACGTTAGAAGAATTACAAACTCTTTTATGTCAAATTGAAGCTTGCGTGAACTCTAGACCCTTAACACCCATTACTACAGATCCAGATGATAATAACAGCTTAACACCTGGTCACTTTTTAATAGTAGACACCTATTAGCAGTACCAGAACCTGAAATTAAAGAAAACTCTACATTAATCAGTCGATGGCAAAACATTCAAAAATTAATACAACATTTTTGGAAAAGATGGTCCAAAGAATATTTACATACCTTACAGCAACGATATAAATGGCAAAACGAACAACCAAATTTTCAAATAGATGATCTTGTTCTAATAAAGGACGAGAAATGTCCCCCAACAAAATGGCCACTCGGTCGAGTAATTAATGTCCATCCTGGTGATGACGATAAAGTACGTGTAGTTACAATTAAAATTGGCTCAACCGAGTATTTAAGACCAATAACAAAACTTTGCAAGCTACCTATTTAAAAATCGGTTACGGCAATGCTGTAACTAAAATATAAGCAATGTCAACCTGGCAATTACATCAATATGTTAATGACTTGAAGTAATTGTCATCAGTTGTCAAGTGCTGTGTAAAACGTGGTATCAGTGAATTAATTTATTTCTATTTTTCTTATTTTTCATTTTCTCTTTTTTAATTATCTCTTTTAGTAGTTTCAAAACGATTATGATTATCAAAAGGAAAATAATAATTACTTTTTATCAATATAAACTTCGCTTGTATAAGAAAATGCAAAAGGGGCCTCCGCCAAATAATTTCAAGGTAAACAATATTGTATGGAAAAGGATACAAGGCCTTCCTATTCCCTGGTTGAAGGTGTTTGGCAGCAAAAGAAGGTTTCACATTAAAATCGAAGCCATCATGATAAAAATAACCAGAACCAAAACCAATATATTTACAATAAACGCAGTCGAGGTATGACTTCATACATGGTGTGCTTCGTTTTATTTGGTGGTGGGAAAATGTTGAAGGTCATCTGAAAATAAAAATAATAAAATTATAGGTTATGTTTTGTATAAAGACATACCTGACTTATCGATGACTTCAACATACCATACCTTGGTTTTTGTGGTGAATCTAAATGTGAAAAAATTAAATTATTAAAAATTAACATAAGTTAATGAAAATCAATTTATCCACTTACCTTTTAAAAAATTTAATATAAATTTTCACACCATTTTCTAAATTTATTAAATAAAACTTTATTCGAAAACTATTAAAAACCGAAAACAACAAAAGATAAACAAAAGGTATATGTCAAAATAACAAAGAAAATTGAAGATGGCTGACTGGTACAAGAAAAATGGTACACGAAAATACGGTATCAAATTGGCAAAACAATAGACCCCAAATTGTATATAAACTCGGTACTGGTCAGCAATCTTCACTTCTGACTAGGGTATTGACCTAATTGGAAGTCGGTAATTAGTATTTCAAAAGCTCTTGGATTTTTGACCAGAGGATTTGAACTTAGGGATCTTATGTGAGTATTGATCACATAAGTATTTTTTTTGAGTTTTCGTTGCATTTCTATCTCTTGGGTATTGACCGAGAGATAGAAATTTCATCATCTACTTAGTTCATTTTCTATCCTTGGGGTATTTGACTTGGTAATTTTTAGCCTTCTGGGTATTGACCAGAAGACTAAAAATTGTTAGGGATTTTACTTGTAAAGCATTTGAGATTGGCAAGTCAACGTGATTTAGTTCTTTGGGTTTTAACCAAGAACTGGAAAACTGTTTGAACTTGTTCAATTTCAACTCAACTATCTGTTTCTAACGAGCAACTTTAATACGTCTCTCTTACTACGAATTTAACTTAGCAGAAAATTTAACATTTTCTGATAAGTTAAAGAAAGAAGATAGTTCTTTTCTACGATTTTGACTTTGAGGAAAATTAATTTTCCAATACAAGTCAAAGAAGCAAAATTCAAGTCCGTTTTCTACGATTTCAACTTTAAAAAAAGTTGAAGAACGAAATTAAAATTTATAAGTTAATTGTGAGAAACTTATTCCTAGAAAATAAAACAAATTTTCTTTTTATCAAAAATCTCTAAGTTATTTATTGAATTACATTTTATCAAGCTCAATTTGTTTAATTTATAAATCCCTAAGTTGAAACTTAACCAACTTAAAAACAAACAGCTCACTTCTCGACTTATAAGTCAAACGAAAAAATCTTACTTCTTCACTGATTGCGACTCACTTGTCAAAAATAATTGTCTGTCAATTTCAGCTCACTACAAATCTCAGTTATCACTTATATTACGCGTGGCTCACTTGCCCAAGTGATAACTTACTGCAAGTAAACAATTCTGTCATCACTTAAATTTGGCTCACATTGTCAAACTCAGATCGATCAAATTGGAAACGAATACCAATAATATAAATCATACTGAGAATTGTTTTGTCATTGTCAGCAAATTAAAACTGAAATTGTTGTTAAGTGTCGCATATAACGAACCTTTAATTTAAATTTCCAAATCCTTTTGAATTTCTTTACAGGAATAAACAAACAGAAATCGACAATTTGAACTTTAATTAATTTGATTTGAATTAATATTTGTTCTTCTCAAACCTTTAAACTTTTATTTCAAATTTATTTTTTGAATTTAATCAATAATTTCTTTTTATTTTTCATTTTTCTATTTTTTAATTTTTGTATATAATCTTGTATAAAATAATAATTTTTTATTCATTTATAATTGATTTTGTTCAAATTAATAATTTTTTTATCATAATTTGTTTAATATTTTAGTTGACTTAAATTTTGGATTGTTAGTTGTAAGTTGTTGAAAAGAAAAATAAATAAAGGAAAAAATATTTTTGAACTTTAAGCTTTGCGTTTTTCTTTCAAAAGCCCTAATTCTTTTATTCATATCCACATATTTCACTGCAACACACATTTCAAATTCATTGTGAGTTATTTAAAAGATTCGTTTGAACATTAAATAACTCACAGTATTTTCAATTTCACTTTATAAAGTATAAGAATTGTTTTATTCTGTTATTTTTAAATTTTTGCAATAAAAAGGAATTTATTAATAAATTTTCTATTCTAAATAAATTTCACTAATACGTTAATTTTTAATTTGAAAACTAAAATTATGTTTTCTTTTTTTTCTTCTTTTTAATTTTAAATCAATTTAAAAGAAGAATATGCATATTTCGACAAAATGAACAAACTAAGCAGAAGAATATATTTTATAATTTACTAAAACAAAAACTAATAAAATAATTAGATTTATTAAATTAAAATGTTCCACCGTATGATTAATATTTATCGTAGAAATTATGCGAGTGCACCAAAAAAAAAATCCACCGAATTGAATCATCTCGACCCAACTGACTAAAAAAATAAAACAAAGCCCAAATAGCCGAAGAAAAAAAACATATTTTAATTACTACATTTTGCCTATTTCAAAAAGACAAACTCAAACTCAAAAAGCTCCTGTGATAAATTCTACCTCGCTTATATAGCAAGGTTTTGAGTTAATCACATTACTCATTTATTACGTAAATACACTGAGATAATTAAGAGAAGAATTTAAGAGGTCATTACCTATATTATTATTAATGCGTAAGGCAGGTATATGAATTATCATTTTCGAGACTATTCCATAATCCATATATTACTTAATGAGTAATATATAGCGAGTAGGGTAACGTGAGCATATTTGAAATTTGATGGTGTACGTGAACTTGAAAATTGAAATTTCATTATGGTATCTACACAAGTAAATAGGGCATAATGAAATTATATTTAACAAGTGATACGTTAAAATTGTTGTTGTAATTTATATGGGGATTACTCAATATTTTATGAAAATTAAATTTGATGCATTTGCCGTTGGCAGATACATTTACATCAATTTTAAAACTATACCAAAAATTTGAAATTTTATTGAGAGGAGCAAAATTATAAATTGAGAATTGGGGAATTCTTAATATCTCTAACAAAATTGAGGATTCTCATGCATTTTCTAGAAATCGCGTGATTTCTAATATAAAAAGAAAATCATGCCATATCCAGAACAATGCAAGAGATTAGAAATTTTGTTGCGCGAGTTAGATTTTTCTTTACTCTTAGGAGCAAAAAAAAAAAAAATTAATTAATTCACTTTTAATTTTCTTTAAAGAAAATAAAACACCAAAAGATATATTTATATATATACTTTATTTAATTTCCGACTGGTTGGTACAAAATTTAGATTTTGACTGACTTAAAATTTATTTTTTAAAAATAATTACAACTCTTATTCTGTTTTTCTTAAAATTATTCTCATTGACTAAGCTTAAATTGTAATGTGAGATTTTTGTTTGTTTCCCAAATTCTATTGTAATATGAGACTTTTGTTTTTCACAATTTGTGAGACGGATTTTTTTGCCGATACATCCAAAAACTGTGGGAAAATAGAATATTCCAGTTTCTCTAATCTTATTTTTTGTTAAATGTTCAAAAATGTGGGAAAATAGAATGTTCTAGTTTCCCTGTTTGTATTTCTTTACTATTTCTTGGAAATTTAATTTTTTAATATTGTTAGAATCATGAATGTATCTAACTCCTCCCACCTTTGTTTCAGGATTCTCCTGAATCCTGTTTATTATTTTTATCTTGAACTTTTTACTTTTAATATATATAAATGTAATAATTCCAAGTATAATTATTGTAAATATTGCTAGAGAAGATCCTTAAATAGAGTTTAATTTTTTATTATATTTTAATTCCCTAATTTCTTTTATGTTCTCTTCTAAAGTTAATGTAATTTCATCAAATGTTAACTTCGAATTAGGATTTGATAGATTTTCATTTTTATGGATTATATATTTACTTGTGAATACATTAATTTTATTGCTAAATAGTTTCTCATTTATTTGTATTGTGCAATTTTCAAAATTAATTAAATAGTTTCCTTTAAGTGTAAATTTCCTGTCATCGCAGGAACTATTAAGTTTGACATCTTTCATATTTTTTAGAATTACAATGTCATGTTCTATTTCAACAATTTCTTCTCTTATGTTCTTAACAAATCTACAATTATTCTTAAATATACAATTTTTGCTTTTTTTGTAACTTATTGATAGGTTTTCCTTCTTCATAAATGTATGTTTGGTTTTTAATTTCTACCGTATACTCTAAGTCCTGTTCTATTTCTTTACCTTCAAAATTTGAGATTGGTATCAATAGTTTCTTTAATCTTGGAATCATTAATATATTTTGCTACTCCTAATTTAATATTCAATAGTTTTTTGAAGTCAATATCATAGTCTTCAATTTCTTTGTTCGTCAATAAGTTTGGGTGTAAAAGTCCTGATTTTGCTGAAGCGATATTGTCTTGAACTGTTTCAACTTGTCTTTTTATTAAATTTATTTTAATCATTAGTTCTGGAAATATACTATCGTCATCGTTTTGTTTACCTAGCCTTACTATTTCATTGAATTTGTTAGATATTTTCATTCGATCTGATTCTATTGCTTCTTTTATTAATTCAAAGGTTTTATTAAAACTTTCATTGATTTTTATCTGTTGGTTTATTGTTTGGATGGTGTTATGAGTATTTTAGTCAGTTACAGTCAGATGGTTTTCTATGTTTTCCTTGTCGTCATTGTCCATTGTCCCGAAAATCCATTTTAGTAGTTTCCCACCGAGGTTAATCAGCCCTCTTTTGAATTTATGCGGAATTAATGTTTTTATTTGATTTTTAATATGCTCAATTTCATGAACTGCTAAATTTTTCTTAGAATATGATTGAAGTGAATTGACTATTGGTTCCAATCTGTTGAGGGTATTTATCATATCATTAGGGTAGATAACATGTAGGATTATGTCAAATTTCGTAACAATATCAACTTCGTCTGTTTTTATTTCGGCGTATCCCTTTTCTGATTTGATTGTTTCCAGTATTAGTGTTTGTTGGGTCAACGGTGGTATCATTAATAGGAGAATCAGTAGCGTTGTTTTGGTTATCTGCAAATTTAAGTGGACGTTTTATGTTATTTTCATGTACATTTCTTAAGTTATATTTTCTAAATTTGGGTTCTTCCTTATGTCTAAGTGATTTGTAATTTTTTATGAAACCGATTTGTCTTTGTTCTGCGTATTCCTCCCTGTTTTCATTTCTTTTGGTTATAATTTTTCCTTTTTGTTTAATTAATCTATCGTAAATTACGTTAAAGTCTACTTGCTTATTTTGTACGGACAAAGGTGTAGTTTTTATTGTGGTGTGGTATGAATTATTGTATGCTTCGACAGCTTTAAGTATCTGTTCTCTTATCGGTAATTTTTCTTCTAAATTCAATGCTCTAACCTTTTCCGTCAATGTGCCATTGAATCTTTCAATGTCAGCATTGCCGGTGTGGCTGTTAGGTTTGGTTATATGGTAAGATATATTTTCATTTTCGCAGAATTCTTTAATGGGTTTTGATGCGAATTCATTATCAAAATTCAGTCTTTTCATTTTGCCTCTAATTGATATTATTTGTCTTATTTTTTCTATTATAGTGATATGGGTCCTATCTTCTAGATATAAACTAACTGCATGTTTAGAGAATTTATCTATTATATTAATGAAATTGTGTTTGCTATTGGTGTAAATATCTAAGTGTACTATTTCGTTTATTGTTTTGGGGGTATCTGTAAATGCAAAGTTTTTTTTTATCGGTTTTCTATCGTATTTAGCGCCGGTACAAATGTCGCAATTGTTGAGAATTTCGTGTATTTTTATTTTTAAATTAGGATGATAGATTTTGTGTTTTAAGTTTTCATATGTTGCTACAATACCAGAATGTGCCGACTCTTTTTTATGAAATATTGAAATTTGTTTCTTTAGTTCATCGTCATTTTGGATGTCTCTTGCTAAACTACATTTAATAAATTTAACACCTTTTCCTTGATATAATTCAATCAATTTCCCTTGTAGACGATTGTATTCGTGATCGTTTAAATAAGAGTATATGCCTACTTTTCCTTTCTGGATATACCTTCTGAAAATATCTACTTCTTGTTCTAAATCTCTTTTATCTACATATATTCTTCTGTTATTAAATATTTGTTCGAATTCTTTTTCTTTTTCTTCTACAAGTATGATTTGCAGTCTGAATCTATTCACTACAGTTTCAAGAATAGGAAAATGATCATCAAAATTTTCTTCTTGTGAATGGATGGTTTGTACATCCATTGATTCTTGGGAAGTGGTACTAGAGTTTTCATTATCAATTTGATTTTCTAGATTTTCTTCTATATGATTGATTTGTATATTTTGTGCATGATTTTTGTTATCTACATTAAGTGAATTAATTTCATTTGTCTGTGTATTTATTCGAATAAGGAAGTCGGCCACTTTATTTTCTTTCCCTTTAATATACTCTATTTTTATATCATATTCGCCTAATAATATCTTTGCCATTATATTTGAACTGTAGCCATTTAATGGGCTGGTGATCTGTTTGCAGATCAAATTCTCTACCATATAAGTATGGCCGGAAATATTTGGCGCCCCAGACTATTGCTAAAAGTTCTTTTTCGATTGTCGAATAATTTCTTTCATGGTCATTGAGGGTTCTGGATGCATAGCAGATAGGGTGACCTTCTTGTGTGAGAACGGCGCCTATCGCTAGATTACTGGCATCCGTAATCAGTTTGAATCTTTTGTTGAAGTCAGGGTATCTCAGGATAGGGTGGCTAGTAATTATTTCTTTAAGTTTTTCAAAACTCGCAATATAACTAGGGTCGTTTGTATTTATTTAAGCTCCTTTTTTGATTTACTTGACCATTGGACTGGCTATCTTCTCATAATCTTTTACGAATTTCCTGTAAAACCCAGTTATACCTAAAAATGATTTTATTTGCTTCTGGAGAGCAGGTAATTTCAAATTCTTGATTGCTTCTAATTTATTTGGATTTGGTTTTATACCCTGTTGTGTAAGTATATGGCCTAAGAACTCAGTCTCCTTTCTTAACAAATTGCATTTATCGACTTGTATTTTAAGTCCAGCCGATCTCAGTTTATTGAAAATTTTTTTTAAGTTAGTTAAATGTTCTTCAAGGGATGTGCTAAAGACAAGGATGTCGTCCAAATACACGACGCAAATTTTGTTAATATATTTCCTTAGCACAGAGTTCATCAATCTTTGAAAGGTGGATGGAGCATTCTTCAATCCGAATGGCATCCTCAGATATTCGTAGTGGCCAAATGGGGTTGAAAATGCTGTTCTTTATATCTGACTCTTTCATCAGTATTTGATGAAAGCCCTTAGCTAAATCTAGAGTGCTGAAATATTGTGCCCTTCCCAGTTTATTGAATATATCTTCCATATTAGGAAGATAACTTATCATTGATTGTCACTTCGTTTAGCCTTCTGTAGTCAATGACAATTCTCCATTTTTCTTTACCTGAATTGTCCACTTTCTTAGGCACAATCCATAATGGACTGTTATATGGGGAATTACTTTCTCTGATGATACCCTGTTCAAGCATTTCACGAATTTGACGTTCGATTTCCCTCTCATGTACCTGTGGGTATCTATAGATTTGAGAGTAAATAGGGTTTTCGGTAGTAGTGATTATTTCATGTCTGATTTCATGAGTTGAGGTTAATTTATCTCCTTCTTTGAAAAAAAGGTCATCGTTGCATTTCAATAACTTTATTAAATTTTTTTTTCTTCTGCGTTGAGGCTTTCTAAATTTAATTTCTCTAAGAAATTTCCTGATATCCCTTCCAATGTGTAAATTTCATTAAGGATAAATGGGTAAATATTTTCCTCAAATAATATTTTATTGTTATTAATTTCGATATACTTGCTTTCTAAATTTATTTTAGCTTTAAAGGGTACTAAGAAATGTTGACCCATAATTTCTGCCCTTCAAATCTATTACTTTCCAGGTTACAGAACCAATGAATTTAAATTCTTTGGGAATTGGAGTAACAATCTTTTGTGTTATTTTATTAGTGCCATTAATAGTTGAATAGAAGACAGGTTTAGTTAAATTTTCTTCTGGGAATTCGTCCAGAAGTTTTGATTTTATGACACTAGTGGCTGATCCAGTGTCGATAAGGCATCTGATTTTCTTACTACCTAAAGTTATAGTTATTATGGGGATTCTTGGTTCCGAGGCTCGGTTTGAGAATTTACATCTGGGCTTTCGTAAAGGTTTCCTATCTCCATTGGTTCAGGTGCTGGGTTATTTCTCATCTGTACAGAGTTATGTCTAGCTTGGTTCAAGTTGTAATTTGGATTTCGGTACCCATATTGCCCGGAATTGTTATTTTGATTATTCCTGTTATTATTATTGTTAACTTGATTATTACCCTGATTATTGTTGGAATTGTTACGATTATTAATATTAGTCTGATTGTTTTGTCTTTGTGTATTGTTCTGATTGTTGTTTCTGTGATTAAACGGTCTATTATTCGGGTTATTGTAAGTTAAATTAGGAGTATTTTTATTAAAGTTATTAGCATAATTATGACTATTGATACCAATGTTATTATTTTTGTTGAATGAATTTCCAGTTTTAACGACGTTCATATTCTTGTGGAGAAATTTTTTTTACTAATCTTTCTACTGCGAGGATCTACGGCTTCCTCGTTATCTAATAATTTTAATTTATCGAATTTATTGTATATTTCAATGAGGGTGGCGTTTTCTGGTATATTGCCACGCAAAAAGTCATGAATTTTATTACTTATTATATCTACCAGATATTTATCTGTGTTATTGGGATGATAAGTAGGAGATCTACTTTCATCAAACTGGTACAATTCATTCAACTTATAATTTATTTCTTTAAAGTTTTCGAATAATTCTCTAAGTGTACTTACTTTTAAACCTCTACATTCATTAAGTAATTCTACGTAGTCCCGGCGTGGTTTGTAATGCTGTCTTAACTCTCTTTTTACCTCGTCCCAGTTAGGTTGTACATCGATTCCCAGACGTTGAATGCAGCGTTTTGCTTCACCTTGAATTTTGTCGTTGATGACGATGCTTAAGGCGTATTCCCTCAATCCTGGTATATTTTGGCATAGTTGGAAGGCTCTTTCAACAGAATTTATAAATTCCTGGACGGTGAAATCGTCTTTTCCATCGAATTTCCTCAATTTGTTAATATGCTGCTATTAACTGTTCCATTCTGGCTTGTAGGGCAGCGATTTGGGCTTCTTGTTGTTCAATTACGTTTCTTAACTGCTCATCAGCTTGTTGATCCATCTCTTGATGATTAATTCTTCGATTATTATCAAAAATGCTTCGTCTAATATTTCTCATACACTTCCACTATTGTTTCTTAATAATTGAGTAAATTTTTAGATACAAAAAAAAAGGGTTTTGTAAAAGTTTTTAAATTAAAATTTTAATTTTGATAGTTTTTTTTTTTTTTTTATTATTTTTTTTTATTATTTTTTTTTTTTTATATTTATATTTATTTCAAATTCAAATCACTTATTTTTCCATGGACAGAGCAAATTTTTTGTCTAATTTTCCGTTTAAATAAATTAAGTGATCCGTAAGTGACATATAGTCTACTATGTTAATTTTAACTTCCTTTTCTTCAAGTAGTGTAATAATTTCTTTTAATTTTCTTTTAATTTCTCTTATCTTTTGGGTATTTTTTCTTGTCACTAACATTGGTGTACGATTATTATTGTTTATTTATTTTTGATTCAATATTGTTATTTTAGCTATACCTATTATATGTTCATATATCACTATTATTTTTATTCCTTTATTTATTCATTAAAATTGTACTGAATATTTGTTAATTTATTTCACATTAAAAAACAAATTTTTCACTTTAATCTCAAATTTCCTTTGAGTAAAAATTTAAATCGATTGCACAAACAAACAGAGTTTTAAGTTTATGATGTATCACTATTATTTTATTAATTACACAAAAACAAGAACAAAAAAAGAAATAATATATATGTATATATATATTTTGTTATCTTATAAAATTTTAGCTTTGAACGAAAGTGTGACTGACTTAAAATTTATTTTTTAAAAATAATTACAACTCTTATTCTGTTTTTCTTAAAATTATTCTCATTGACTAAGCTTAAATTGTAATGTGAGATTTTTGTTTGTTTCCCAAATTCTATTGTAATATGAGACTTTTGTTTTTCACAATTTGTGAGACGGATTTTTTTACCGATACATCCAAAAAATGTGGGAAAATAGAATATTCCAGTTTCTCTAATCTTATTTTTTGTTAAATGTTCAAAAATGTGGGAAAATGGAATGTTCTAGTTTCCCTGTTTGTATTTCTTTACTATTTCTTGGAAATTTAATTTTTTAATATTGTTAGAATCATGAATGTATCTAACTCGCGTGTGCAACGGATTTTGATTACAGTTCAATTATTGGAATTTTAAGTTGAAATTTTTGGAATTGCATACACAATTTTCCAATATGAACTGCATGAAGAAATTTAATATACTTCCAACTGTATTGGTACAGTGGTGTACGAAAAAAGTGACTCCTAAAAAAATGAAAATTTGCTGTCGCAACAGTGACAATAATGTATGGCTTCCTCAAGTCTGAATCCAAGAACCTACGACTGATTAAAGCAGCTGGAATTAGTAGACTGGCTGAATTCAACTGGAAGACAGGGGAAATGTGACCAGATTTTTTTTTTTGGCTCCGCATCCTCTACCCATAACATAAAAATTAAAAATTTCATTTTTTTTAAGTTTTGATTATTGTAACAAATGTACTATATATACATATGTACATACATACACAAGGTGCTTGTTATTTTATTTTAATTTTTTCAATAAAGTAGAGAAATAATTTGTAATAAAAATTGTAGACATACAATTAAATTCAAAATAAAAAAAAATTCTATATGACCCTGTACATTTTTATGACAAATATGAATAACCTGCACCAAATTTCATGAATTTGCTATAAATATGCATTTATGACTTTATCTTAGCATATTTGAAATTGCTACTTGAAACTATCAATTTCAAAAAATTCAAACTTATTTTTTTAAGAAAAAGAAAATTTGAAAAAAAGATTAAACTATATTTTCTAAAAGTATTATAAATTCAAAAACAGTGCTAGGCAGTGATAATTTTTAAATTTAAAATAATTATTTCTAAAAACTATTTTTTATATCAATTTGTATGTACATATTTCCGTTTAAAATACATTGGCTTGTAAAATAAAATTCGAACTTTACCATGTGATTCGAATAACTTAAAGTTTCTGTAGAATATATGTATAAAATTCTTTTTTAAACAAAAAAGATCCCTGCAACAGGGAACGATCTCCAAAGAATAAAGTTACGCAGATCAATGTTAAGGAAATTTTTGCAGACCTATTCGTCCCTTCAAAAAAACCATTCAAGAAACATTTTGGTTAAATTTCAACTTTCAACTCTACCGGGAATATGTTTTTTTAATACTAAGCTTATGGTTATAGTGCCCGATACTATACTAAAATAAATGAAGCTTCAAAGTGTCTTAACTTAGGATAAAGTTCTTTAATTTTATTTTTTATCGCGATTTTTATATTTTTCAAACATTTGTTTCCCATTTCTTTAAAGTAACTTATTTTAAATAAGACGAATATGTAATCATCATTATTAATTTGGACTTCTTTAATATTTAATCTGTCAGCTTCTTTTTCTAATTCCAGAAGTAATAATTCTAATGTTATTTTCTGTTTGACAGAGAATTCGTACGAATCAATCTTTATTATGCATTTTCTTTTACTAAATACTTTTAAAATTATTTGTTTTCTTTCATAATTGACATAAAATTTTATTTTTGGGCTTGACTATTTATTTAGTCCTTCATAAACCTTAATATTACATTTAATGTTACAATTTTACTGAGCGAATTGTAAATCTTCATATTTATTCTTTTTTTTGATTTAAGTTATTTTTATCACAAGTTCGCTTACGAAATTGCGAATCTTTAAAGTTTAGATTTTTGTCCTTACTTTTGTTTATATTATTTAATTTATTTTTATTTGAGGTATCATTATCAACGTTTTTATTGGTCATTGACCTAGTTTGAATGGCAAATACTTTAACAATGTTAGTATGGGTAATTTTCAAATCATCAATCGTTATACGAGAAAGTGCATCTGCAACAACATTTGATTTTCCTTTAATGAATTCTACCGTAAAGTTGTATTCTTCTAAGTCTAGTCTCATTCTAGTTAGTTTTGAAGAAGGATTTTTTAATGAAAAGAGGTAAGTTAATGGTTTGTGATCGCTTCTAACTAAAAAGTGGGTTCCGTATAAATATGGTCTGTAGTGTGAAATTGCAAAATGAATCGCGGTCAGTTCCTTTTCTATAGTAGATTTATTTATTTCTTCCTTTGTAAAAGATTTGGATGCGAATGAAATAGGTAAGTCTGCGCCGTCTATATTTTCAGACAAAACCGCTCCTATTGCGATATTTGACGCGTCTGCTGTTAGTATGAATTGTTTTGAAAAATCGGGATAACTAAGGATTGGTGGGTTTATTAAACTTTTTTTTAGTTTTTCGAATGAATTTTGGCATTTGGCGTTCCAGATAAAAGGAGTGCGTTTTTTCGTGAGATTATTTAAAGGTCGGGCTAACTCAGCGAAATTTTTAATAAATTTTCTGTAATAGTTCATAAATGCTACGAATCTTGCCGAGGCTTTATCAATGGGTTTTGGGTAGTCTATTACTGCCTGAATTTTTGAATCGTCTGGAATAATGCCCTTGTCGGTGCATTTGTGTCCGCGGTCAGTTACTTCGTTCTTAAAAAATTGACATTTTTTAGGGTTGAGTTTCAAATTAAATTTTCTACAGATAGAGAATATTGGTCTTAAACTATTTAGATGGTGTATTTCGGAACATCCAATGACAATAATGTCGTCGATATACAAGAAACATTGCAGTGGTGTTGCGCCTGTGAAAGCTAGTGACATCATACGAGAGAATGAATTTGGAGAAATATTAAGTCCGAATGGTAAAACTTTCCAACGATAAGATCATGAGTTAGTGCTGAAGGAAGTTATGTCGCGTGAATCTTCATCTAACGGCACTTGATGGAAACCAAAATATAAATCTAGAACTGAAAAGAATTTTGTTCGCCCGAGGTTGTCCAACATATCTTCGATACGTGGAAGCGGAAATTTATCTGCGATTAACTTTTTATTTACTAGACGGTAGTCAATGCACATACGCCATTTCGGGATTTGGTATTTCTTTAACACTAAAATTAATGGGCTATTGTAATTAGATTGGCTTGGTTCAATTAGTTTATTTTCAAGAAGCGTATTGATTTGTTTTTCGGTTACCTTCTTTTGTGTGAATGGTAAACGGTAATTTTTTACATAAACTGGTGTATTGTGTTATTCTAAGTTTTTGTTTATAGAAGTTATTAACAGTCATGGCATCAGATTCTAAAGCATGCATGTTTTTATAAAGATCGTTTGTGTTTTTTGAAATGATTTCAGATAACTTTTAAATCCTATTAGGATTAGTAGTTGTTTGAGTATTTAACAGATGTAGAACACTAAAGTCGTATAAGGGTTGTGTTTTGAGAGTGGTGTTGGATGGAATTAGAATATTATCTGACGTAGTATTCATGACATGAATCAGGTATTTTTGAAGCCACTATTGTTTCTGGTATGAATACTCCTTCCGAGATTTCCTGGTCAAGAATGACACATTCTTCATCTGACAGTAAAGAAAATTTTCGAACTACTTCGCAACGAGCAGCAATTGCTATTGTTTCTTTAGTTGGTTTTTCAAATATTGGTAAAATTAACTTTTGTAAACCTGTTTTTTTTGTTACAGACATTGTTGCGACAGCTATATTAAATTTTTTGATGGGTCTATTTTTTTTGTACGCCACTGTACAAATTCAGTTGGCTGTACATTAAAAATATTTTAATTCAGTTCATATTGGAAAAATATAGTCTGCAATTCATTGGAATTGCAACTTAAAATTCCAAAAAATGAACTGTAATCCAAAATCCGTTGCACACAAGCAACATAATTTGTAATCCATCACATTGTTCTGTAAGTGGCGTGATTTTTTTTATATTTTAAAAATAACGCGATTTAAAAAAAAAAATAAAAAAAATAAAAAAGGGAGCCTCAACAACATATGGCACGGGAGTTGCAGGGTATTTTCATCTGGCCAGAGCCGCGCACCAGATTCATAGCCGTCTCAACTACCAGCTTTAGATTTTTTTTGATAAGTACAGACATATTTTTTTTTGTATTATTAAAATTATAGTTTGGTTGAGGAATATAGGTATAGTGAATATTGTAACCTAACCTATAGAAAAATTTTTCAATAAAGACATAAAAAAAAAAAAAAATTTTTAAGGAAAAAAAAATAAAGGAGAAATAAATAAAAGCAAATCTATATTTCCTTTTGTATTTTTTTTTAGGGTAAATCAGGGTAGAAATTTTTTGAAAAAAAAAAATTAAAAGAAGAAAAAAATATATTTTTTGTTTTGGTTGTAAAATCATTTGTTTAAGAAAAAAAGAAATTAGCTTTTAACAATGTAACACAGATTATAATGAAAAACGAAGTATCATGCATGAAATTCATAAAAATTTTCTTGTATATTTTTACAACATTGTATGAAATAAGAATAATCATTCAGTCTAGTTTATTTGTAACTCATCCTTATTAGTTTAAGAAAAAAAAAAAAAAAAAAAAAAAAACCAAGAAAAAAATTATTATGATAATATATGGAAACTATTTTAAGCGATAATTTTCAGTAATTTTTTTTTATTTTATTCTCCCTATCATCTGTAAGATTTACAGTGTATCTATGAACATATTCTTATTCCTCAATTTATTTTTTTTCTGCAAAAATTTAAAAGAAAAAATTTAAATGAAAAAAAAAGGAACAAAAATTAGGTGATTAAATCAAAGAAAAACAAAACAATTTTTTTTGGTTCAGGAAGTCCGGGCTATGCGGCGGTAAATTACGTTACATATGGCACCCAACGAAGGTACCCTTCCATCTGGTACTCAATTTTTTTGCGCCCATATGTCCCAACACTTTTGGGTTAAAGGTTAAAGGATGTCATGCACACTGATCAATCGAAAAGAAAAATTGAAGAATTTTGCCAAAATAAAAGAATCACTTTTAAATTCATTCCACCAAGAGCGCCACATTTTGGAGGTTTGTGGGAGGCTGCAGTAAAATCAGCCAAGGCATTACTACTAAAGCAGATCAGAGATGCATCTTTGACCTTTGAAGAATTGCTAACAGTAGTAGCTGAGATCGAGCCCATACTCAACTCCAGGCCTTTAACACCTCTATCAAATGATCCAAATGACCTTACTGCTTTAACTCCTGGTCATTTCTTAATAGGAGAGCCATTAACCAGCACAGTCGATGGACACGACACGGAAAACAGCCAAAATTTACATCAAAGATGGTCAGAACTCACTAATATTAAACAGGAGTTTTGGAAGAGATGGTCAACAGAATACCTAAATACTCTGCAGCACCGATATAAATGGAAAAAACCACATGAAAATTTGAAAACAGGCACAATGGTATTGTGTAAAGATGACAACCTGCCTGTTATGAAGTGGCTGTTAGGACGTGTTGTGAACGTTATCCCAGGAAATGATGGGTTTGTAAGAGTAGCAGATATTAAAACATCCAATGGTGTACTAAGAAGACCAATTCATCGACTTGCAATTCTGCCAGTGGACCAGGAGGACAAGGAAAGGGTAGACGAACAGCAAAAAATACCAGCCAACGAAAATCAATCGTCAATAAATGAAGTTCAAGACAGTGAACCACCTTCCAAACGAAGTCGAGTCAATGGTGCAAGTGCATTAGTCACCACATTATTAGTAACAACACTTTTAAATCCATTTTTAGTAACACAGGCAGTCAGCATAAAGCCCTTTGTAACTGCCCCTGGCATCATATTTGAACGGATGGGTAATGTAAATCTCATCAACAACGAATGAAATTTGGTAATATATGTACTATAATTTGTCAACTTTGCAACAAGAATTAAGTACCATAACAACTGGAGTCAAACAATTAGATCAAATATGCAACAGATTGTACAAACTCAATTGTAAATCAACTGTCAACCAGTTTTACCATCAGTCGAACCTACTACAGCAACAGAATGATCATTTAATCCACAACAACCATAAATCAAGATTCAAACGTGGTGCACTAAATATAGTGGGAAATTTGGCAAATTCTCTCTTTGGAGTTTTAGATTCTGAGTACGCTAAACAGTTAGAGCAAACTGAAGGGTCAGGATCATCAGTTGCTGAGATTAATTACAAATCAAACCTCTATCATGGATCACACGGTTGAATTGATGAAGAAAACACAAGTAGCCGCTGAAAAACACTTTGCAGAATACACTCCAGGACACTAGAAGCAGCACGGAGCTAAAATGTCCTCAATCAAGGATCCATTTTGATTTGGATGATTCATCATTATTTTGATCACAGATCAACGGTGGGAGAACGTTAAACAATTACGTAGTTTAATATTTAGATCACCCTACAATTAGAAACTTTTTGATAAAATAAGAATTGTAATAAGCAGTAAACAAAAAGATCAAATTACGTCTGCAAATCTGCTTAACAATCATTAGCATAGGAACAAATTTTCTTGAAAATTTTAATTTTTTAATATTTTTAAATTTAATAAAAATGAAAAATTTTATAAAATGATTACATTGCAAATTTGCACTAATGCAAACGCTAATTTTAATTTAAGTTCATATTTTTTGTTGTTATTGGAATTTTTGTTAAAAAATTTGTATAAAAGGAGGAATTAAATTTAAATAAAGTCAGTAATGATTTTGACTACGAAATTGTTACTTTCATTTACATATCTCAAGCCATAATTTTCCTAGTGAGGCTGCTAGGATCTAGGGAATTAACAAGCTACACATCATACTAAAAAGGGCTACTATTTTGATACTCTACAAAATTCATTGGTGTTACTACCAAAGAATTTAACAATCAATAGAACGTAACGGCTGCTAGATTAGGTGATTTCTACCTACATCTAGATCGTTCAAAATTGCAATATATCACTCTTTTCTGTTTCTCTCATACTAAGTACCTTTTAGAAAGTAATTTCAATAAATAGGTGAATCTACCTAATTGTTGCATTACTTACTCACAGTACTACAGTATTACAGCGAGTAAACAATAATTTATTCGCTATACAAACAATAACAAATTCATTCTTTCGGTGTACTCAACTTTAAATTTGTATCGCCAAAGTATCTATAAATTTAATTTATACATGCTCTAGACATATACGATGTCAGGCCGGTCTTGTACGTTTAGGATCGTACCCTTTGCGCGTATATGTTTGAGTGACATTTTTTTTGATATTTTCAAACCGTGTAGTTAAACATATGGATGATCCATTCGACGTATGACACATAGTTTTGGTTGCGTACACAGGACTATCGTTTGCGACGTTGAATGAATCACATATATATATACCCTTGATAAATTGATTTTTTTTTGAGAATTTAAATTGTTTAAAATTGACGAACAATTTCGCGCAAATGTCCACTTGGTTTGATATATGTGCTTTGGGTTCTTTATTTACTACACACATGTAACTTGCCTTGTGAATGATTTAGTCGAAGTTTAAGTTGATTTTTTTTTGAAAATCTCTGTATGATCTGATTAACTTCAAAAATTTATTCTCTTTTGATCATTTTTACATTCTGTATTCAGCTTTTGTAATTGCAGTGAAAGAAGAATATTTATGTTTCAGGTTTATTAATAAGGCAGGAAGTTGTCCTGGTGACACCTCTCTGCCCTTGTTGATGTCCAACACCTCACAATCTCATATGTAAAAACAAACAACAAAACATTTTGAACAAATTTAGTAAATTATCATTTTTTTTTTTTTTTGGTACGAAATTACAATTTTGAACAAAATTTAATAATTTAGCATTTTCTTTTGAGAAACCTAAAAAGAAATTACCTTTATTATATTTATTTTTGCATGATTTCATAGTATTGCATTTTTTTTTATTTGTAAATATATACATTTTTTTTTACTTTGCCTTTGCGAAGTAAACATAAAATAATTTTTTTTACAGATTGTCGTACAATTTTTTTTTGGTTTTCTTTCTTCCTTTTTCTTCTTCACGTCGACATTTTTTATTTTTAAAAGTGATTATTCGGTTTTTTTTACTCAAATTAAACGAAACTAATTAATCAGTCAGTTCGCGAGTGATATAAGGTTCAATACTTTCATTTTGTAATTTTTTTTGATATGTAGTAGCAACATTCGTTGATTTTTAATTTTTTTTTGGGATTCAGCCACGAGTGTTGAATCCTCTTAATACCAAAGCGGTTTTGTCACGGGATCTACGCGGACGAAAGTGCCCCGATTAGATCCGTGACCTCGAATAATAATTTTTTTTTCATACATAACGCCAACAAGATTTTGTTTTGACATGGATCCCAGTTATTTGGACCCCGTAGAATTTGCTTATGAATGCCAAATTCGGGATATGGATCCTCGCCATCCAGACTCTCTCAAGGCTTTGTGCGACCAGCTAGCGGCTGAAGCCGATGGAACCGTTCAACAAGCGGACAGGATCATTCATTCATTAAATAAGGAAATTGGCGATCTGCGTAGCCAAGCAGAAGGAATTCTCCAGAGCTTGTCATCGCAAGATATTACGTCTGACCCTGAAAAGTCCCTGCGTGTCCAGGCAAAACTCTGGCACCTGCAGCATCGTGTCGATCGTGTAAAAGTCAGAAAGCCTAACTTCGAATCCGTCAAGTCCATCGATGATATTGTCCAGCAAGGTTTCCAGATGTTAAATCGTGCCTTGAGAACTACTGATGCAGATTTAGGAGCAGTAGGGGGAGATGTGAACTTCAATAACACACAGTCACTCGTGAGAAGTACTCCTGCAACATCTATAGAAAACCTGAGCATCATGGGTGGAAAGGAAGGTCCTGCAGCTGTTCCTAGTCCATTAACTTTAGTAGAATCTAACACTGTACCTGTTCAAAATAAAAGTAAAAATAAACAAAGAAAATCTTTGGCTTTTAATGTTCCCTTACCCAGTAAACCACCTACAGAATTACACAATCGCAATATTAATATCACTTCGTGAACCCAAAACTTAATTCCCGAAAATGTCAACCCAACTCGACGCGGCCTTGATAAGTCCAATTACAGGTTAAATACTTCTTTATCAGCCACAACGAATGATTTTTCTCCAGTTGTTTCTGACAAACAGTATTCTCATATTTCTCGAAATATTCCAATTTCTTTTAACAATGATTTTAATATTCCTAAACAAGCAGCTAATCCACAAATTGCAAGTTTGGATCTTCCACAATCTCGTCCGGAAGTTTTTCTGAACAATACTCACCCAATCTTTATAATATGCCTTTTTCGGCAAACAATTTACGTTTTGGCTCTGTGCCATCTTTTTCTCAACAGCCTAGACGTATCTACAGGTCTACAAGTCCACTCAAAAGGTGGAACTTGTCATTTTCAGGTAGTCGTATAGGATTGCCTATTGAAGAATTTTTGTTTCGTTTGGAATCGTTGGCAGTTGCTGACAAAGTTTCAAAGGATACCTTAGCTGCTCATGTGCATAGATTTTTGTCAGATAAAGCCCTTACCTGGTACTGGCTGTTCCGGAGGGTCAGCCCCCTTGCAAATTGGCGCGATGTACGACGGGCATTGCTTGACGAATTTCGAAGCCAAACCACGGACTTTGAGATTCGTCAAGCAATGTTCGTTCGTCATCAAAAGCCTGGTGAATCTTTTAGCGACTTTCGACTAGAGATGCAAGGTTTGGCCTCACGCCTTAGATACCCCATGAGCCAGCAAGAGCTTATTGACATTGTCAGGAGAAACATGAACGCTAGACTGCGTAACGCTCTTCTCCTTCACTCAGTATCTTCTCTTGACGAGCTACGTGATTTAGCCCGAAAATTTGAAAAGTTGTGGTATTAAACACACCTTCGCGCTCGAGCTCTCCCTGTTGCAGAACTTTACAGTCCCTACGATTCATGTGTCTTTGATAATACTCTTCATATTAATGACAATCCTTGTGACTTAGGTCACCAATTTTCTCAATTGTCTGTTAATTCTTCAAGTAATACACGAGAGTTCACTGATTCCGCTAAAACGGACTTGCCCATATTAAGCGTCGATGTTTGTGCTTTAAATAATTTGTCAACTGAAAATTTTATCTGTTGGAACTGTGACGCCAAAGGACATTCTTTTAGAGAATGTATGCTACCTCAACGAAATTTATTTTGTTTTGAATGTGGTCGAAAAGGCGTCACCACCCCAGTTTGCAGAATTTGTACTTCGGAAAACGGAGTGACAAACAGAAAACCTCAGCTACGACGAAAAAGACGAGCTAGGCTTGTCGGGTGTTACCGATGGTTCCCATGTGCTGGACCGGGGACCTGATTTGCGCCAAGTTTTACAGGATGGCAGGATCCGTGCCTCTGAGCATGATACCCTGCTGCAATATCCGCTTGGTAAGGGTCAGGGCCTCGGCCCATCACATGAGGATTACGTCCTCAGCGCTCGTCAGCCTACACGTTTGCCTGAAAACTCACCTGACTTTTCTATTGATTTACCTGATGTGTCAACTGATTTAACTGATTTTTCCATAACTTTACCAGATTTGTCCAAAAATTTACCTGATGTGAATAAATTTACAAGCAATGTTACTATGAACTTTGAGGATCGTTATCTTGAAAAGTTGCGAAAATATAACGAGTGTCGCAATAAAATATTCGGTACGGTATCGGAAGTTGTATCTAAACGAATTCTCGAATGTCGAAAACGTTTTAAAACGCGTAAGCAGGTTCGGAAGTCGTTGGAAATTCTGAATAGTTTTTCTCCTTTTAAAGATTCGCGACCATACGCGAAAATTTCAATTAATAACGTCGAATTTGGTTTAATGGATACCGGGGCTTCTATCAGCTGCATAGGTAAAAATGCTGATGAAATCTTAAAGCGAATAGGTGTCAAGAAGGTAACTTCGGCCACACCTATAAATACGGCTGATGGAAGCGCGCAAAAGGTTGATGGCGTAGTAGATGTCGAGGTCGTATACAACGGAGTTTGTAGGCCACTTCGACTCTACATCGTTCCAACCTTAGCGCAAACCCTGTATCTCGGGATCGATTTTTGGCAAAAATTTGATTTATTATCAAAGTGTATTTCAGAACTTCACCACGAAAGCGTTCAAGATCCGAAAATGCACGTTTTGACCACGGAACAGCAACGAAAATTAAATGTCATAAAATCTAAATTCCCTTCGTTTGCCGTTTTCGGTTTGGGTAAAACGCCGTTAGAAGAACACGTGATTGACACCGGTGATACACCTCCGATTAAGCAACATTATCTTGTTTCGCCTGCTATCCAAAAGTTAATGTATGACGAATTAGATCGCATGCTCGCTATGCGAGTTATTGAAGAATCTACAAGCGCATGGAACTCGTCCGTTCTTTTGGTACGGAAGCCCGGCAAGTACCGCTTGTGTCTGGACTCGCGAAAAGTCAATGCTGTGACAAAGAAGGATGCATACCCTTTGCCACACATTGACGGTTTGCTCAGCCGCTTGTCCGACACAAAGTTCATTACAGGGATCGATTTGAAAGATGCCTTTTGGCAGATTCCCCTAGAAAAGGAATCTCGCGAAAGGACAGCCTTCACAGTACCTGGCCGGCCTCTTTACCAATTCACCGTGATGCCGTTCGTTTTGTGCAACGTTCCCCAGCGAATGTGTCGACTGATGGACAAAGTCATACCATCGGAATTACGTGATAGTGTCTTTGTTTATTTGGATGATTTATTAATTATATCGAAAGATTTTGACACCCACATAAACATGCTCGAAAAAGTCGCGACTTGTTTAAGAATGTCGGGATTAACTATCAACGTCGAAAAGAGTAAATTTTGCCAAAAAGAAATTAAATATCTTGGCTATATCATCGGTGATGGTTGTATAAAAACAGATCCAGAAAAGATTGCCGCGATTGTCGATTTTCCAAGTCCGAAAAATCCTAAGCAAGTTCGTCGTTTCTTAGGAATGACCGGTTGGTATCGTCGTTTTATTCGCGATTATGCGTCTCTATCAGCACCTATTCCAGATTGTTTAAAGAAATCGAAACATTTCATTTGGTCCGACGAAGCTCAGAGCTCTTTTGACAAGCTCAAGACTTGTATGACTTCCGCGCCTGTGCTAGGAAACCCGGACTTCACGAAGGAGTTCTTCATACAGTGCGATGCGTCGAAAGTGGGCGTAGGAGGTGTCCTATTCCAACTTTCGGAGGCGGGTGATGAAAATCCCATCGCATTTGTATCCCAAAAGCTCAATAAAGCTCAGAGGAACTACTCCGTGACAGAACTGGAGTGCCTGGCCGCGGTGTTGTGTGTCAAAAAGTTCAGAGCTTACGTTGAAGGCTTTCGATTCACGATTATAACGGACCACGCGAGTTTGAAATGGTTGATGTCTCAACCAGATTTAAGTGGTCGTCTCGCTCGCTGGAGCTTGAAGTTGCAAGCTTTTGATTTTGCAATCCAGCACCGCAAAGGTTCTCAAAATGTGGTGGCTGATTCACTCTCCCGCGCGTTTTGCGAAGAAATTAGTACGAACTTAAATCTGACTGAAGTCGACCTAGCCTCAGATAGTTTTCGCGACGATGAATATGTTCAATTAATTTCGTTCGTTCCAAGCAATCAAAATAAGCTGCCAGATTTAAAAATTCACGACGGTAAATTGTTCAAACGTGTTCGGTTTCGTACGGCGGAAAATATTGACAATCCTTGGAGACTTTGGGTCCCTAAGTCCCTTTGTAATTCTTTGATCCAAAATGTTCATGAATCTGAAGTAACGTGTCATGGTGGCATTGCTGTAACTTATAGATTTTTGTCCGAAAAGTATTATTGGCCTAAAATGATTGTAGAATCCCCTAATTCTCGAACTAGACCTCCTATGGGATCTAGATTCATTTCTGAAAGACCTTTTCAACGTCTTTATATTGATTTACTTGGCCCATATCCTAGGACTAAGGCAGGAAATTCGCAAATTTTGATCATTCTTGATCACTTTTCTAAATTCGTGTTCCTTAAACCTCTTCGTAAAGCCAATGCCCCTGCAATTATTCAGTTCATAGAACACGAAGTCTTCTCAGTTTTTGGCGCATGCGAATTTCTTCACAGTGATAATAGAAAACAATTCGTTTCAAAAGAATTTCAAACATTTTTGTCTTCGTATGGTGTTAAACATATTCGCACCGCTTTGTACTCGCCACAATCAAATGCATCTGAACGCGTTAATCGGGTCATTTTGGAGGCTGTAAGGTCTTATGCTCATGAAATCAGGCCAACTGGGACAAGGCCATTCATCGCGTGGCTAGTTCTCTTAGAACTCGATATCATAGTGCCATTGAGCGCACACCTTACCAGACGGTATTTGGTTTCCCGATGGTAAGGCATGCCTCGGCATATCGAGTTCTGAAAGAGCTGGACTGCGTGATGGATGGAGAGGTCGTCGATCTGCCTGAAGTTATCAAACTGCAGCAGATTCGCGACCAAGTCTCGGCTAACCTGGAGAAAGCTCACCAACGAGCAGAAAGATCTTACAACCTCCGGACCACAGAGGTGAAGTTTCGTCCAGGTCAAGAAGTTTATAGACGAAATTTCACTCAGAGCGATTTCGCAAAAGGATTTAATTCGAAATTAGCAAAAAAATTCTTAAAATGTCGAATTAAAAGATACGTTGGAGAAAGCATGTATGAAGTGGAAGACCTGCGGGGTAAATATGTAGGCACCTTTCATGCGAAAGATTTAAAATCTTAAAACACTATTTCGTTTATCTCTTCATTATTTGGCTATAAATATGTTACAAGTTTTTCTTGCAAATTATCTCTGCCTTGCTCACTTCAGTTTTATACAATCATCGGTCAGTTTTTCTTTTATTCAATGATTTTTTTCTTGGTGCTTTTCAATCTGCTTAATCTCAGTGGTTCGCTTTATCCTCCCAGACGAAGGTGCTGTGGACTGGTTCGCGACCCCAACTGATCTTTCGTTATGTTTTCTTTTTTTTTCTCTCAGACCTTTTGTGGTTATACCTTCCTCTAGAAATACTCTTAGTCGTGAACGTCATGGCCATATTGGTATATGAAATTATTACTGTAGGATCTTTGTTGGACCCTGATTAGAGTGTGTGTGAATATAATCCATAGTCTTTGTGTCTCCTAGATTTTTTTTTTCTCTTTCTCGACAGGTCAGTGGAAAAGTTTGTGTTGTTGCGACAGCTATATTAAATTTTTTGATGGGTCTATTTTTTTTGTACGCCACTGTACAAATTCAGTTGGCTGTACATTAAAAATATTTTAATTCAGTTCATATTGGAAAAATATAGTCTGCAATTCATTGGAATTGCAACTTAAAATTCCAAAAAATGAACTGTAATCCAAAATCCGTTGCACACAAGCAACATAATTTGTAATCCATCACATTGTTCTGTAAGTGGCGTGATTTTTTTTATATTTTAAAAATCACGCGATTTATAAAAAAAAAAAAAAAATGTAAGAGAATCATTCAACTTAAACTTTTTCTCCTTCTTCTTCATCTAAAGTCTCTTATTTTTAATTACCTACCTTTTTCTATTAGAGTTCAAATTATTAAAATCTCTTATAACCTAAAATGCATATAATGATATTTGCCGACGGCAAATACATAAAATTTCACATACCATCTAATACCCATATTAATTGGTTCATATAAAATTTCTTATATATTAATTGACCCATATATTTCATTACGACCTATTTACTCATGTAAATAGCGTAATAAAATATAAATTTTTGACTCAAACACACACACACTGGTCAGGTACCCAATATGTTAATATTGCCTACTCACTATATATTACTCTTCAAGTAATATATGGAATATACCAGAACATTCTGTAATAATTCATATACCTTCATATTCATTACCGGTTAATAATGTCTTAAATGATGTTTTAATTATCTTAGTATATCCAATTAAGAGATTGGTAATGAAATTAATTGGAATAGAATGGGTATATAAGGGAGGTATATTTTTACCACGCTCTCTGAGTTGCTGGCTGGATTCTTTCTGTTTCTTTTGGTCATGGGTCGGGTGCAGTCGTAAATACGCATGATGGTACGAAAAAAAAAGTAACGAAAAAAAAAAAAAAGAATAGTTTCTTTTACAACGTGAATCTTTGTTTAGTTATTTAAATCTTTTTTTTCTTTAAACTAGCGTAATAAATTTCTTATAATGATTATTTCGCGTGTGACATTTTTCTTTTTTTTCATCAGAAAGATTCTTTTTTTTTTAAATCGAGGTACAGATTTTATCGAATTAAATAGTGCAGTGTCATTTAAATAAATAACAATAAATTACTTAGTAGAAAGGAATTTCTTTTTTTTGGAAACAAAAAAAATAATAAGATTTTTTTTTTGTGTAAAGTTTTTGTTAAATAACTATAAAAAAAAAAAAAAAAAAGAGAAAAGAAAAGGAAAATCTTAATTGTGTATAACTTAGTCTTTGTGCGAAATTTTGATGAAACGCATACTAAAGCATTAGTAGGAAGTGCATATTGATAAGTTAAATGGAAAATGCCGTGTATTTCTTGTATTTTAATTTAAATTTTTTTTTGTAAAAGCTCGGGAAACTAATCCTATAAATCTCTTAATATATTTAAATAACCACTTTATGAATTTGCATTTAAATACGAATTAAATAAAAAAAAAACAATTAAGAAGAAAAAGAAAGAGGGAGAAACAGAAGAAAAAAAAAAAAAGAAAGCAAAAGAAGAAAAAAAAAACCACCACCACTAGTGAATTTATTTTCTTTATCTTGCTATATTGAAACATTAAATTTATTCTCATTCTTTTTTTGAAAAACGGTGAAGAAACTTTTCTAATTTTTTTTTAAATTTTCCCATAAATAAAATTGTTTTTTTTTTTTCTTGTATATATTGTAATACAGGTTCCAATTTTAAAAATAATTAGAAAAACAGAAAAAAAAAAAGATTAAATTAATTAATAAATTAACATCCAAAATTTAAACAAAAAGAAACAAAACAAAAACACAATGTAATAAAATTTTAATGAAAAAAGGAAAAAAATCGAATACACAAAAATTTTAATAAATAAATCTAAAAATAAAAATAGTGAAAAAAATTACAGTGTAAAACTATGAATTATAAAAATGCTAAGAAAATATATAAAAAAAAAAAAAAAAACTAAGAAAATTAATAAGAAGTAATAAAAAAATTTACAAAAAAAAAAAAAAACGACAAAAACAAAACTCAAATATTTTAGTGCAAAAAAAAAAAAAAAAAAAGGGAGCCTCAACAACATATGGCACGGGAGTTGCAGGGTATTTTCATCTGGCCAGAGCCGCGCACCAGATTCATAGCCGTCTCAACTACCAGCTTTAGATTTTTTTTGATAAGTACACATATTTTTTTTGTATTGTTAAAATTATAGTTTGGTTGAGGAATATAGGTATAGTGAATATTGTAACCTAACCTATAGAAAAATTTTTCAATAAAGACATAAAAAAAAAAAAAAAATTTTTAAGGAAAAAAAAAATAAAGGAGAAATAAATAAAAGCAAATCTATATTTCCTTTTGTATTTTTTTTTAGGGTAAATCAGGGTAGAAATTTTTTGAAAAAAAAAATTAAAAGAAGAAAAAAATATATTTTTTGTTTTGGTTGTAAAATCATTTGTTTAAGAAGAAAAGAAATTAGCTTTTAACAATGTAACACAGATTATAATGAAAAACGAAGTATCATGCATGAAATTCATAAAAATTTTCTTGTATATTTTTACAACATTGTATGAAATAAGAATAATCATTCAGTCTAGTTTATTTGTAACTCATCCTTATTAGTTTAAGAAAAAAAAAAAAAAAAAAAAAAAAAACCAAGAAAAAAATTATTATGATAATATGTATATGGAAACTATTTTAAGCGATAATTTTCAGTAATTTTTTTTTATTTTATTCTCCCTATCATCTGTAAGATTTACAGTGTATCTATGAACATATTCTTATTCCTCAATTTATTTTTTTTCTGCAAAAATTTAAAAGAAAAAATTTAAATGAAAAAAAAAAGAACAAAAATTAGGTGAATAAATCAAAGAAAAAAAAAACAATTTTTTTTGGTTCAGGAAGTCCGGGCTATGCGGCGGTATAATATGAAGCCCCACGAGCGTGGTTGACTCAGTGAATAGTGGGCGGTGGATATCAACGTTGGTGGTTGAGGGTCGTAGCTCCTCTGTGGTTTGGTTCTTCTTTCGCTGCCATTCTTCTTGTCATTCTGTGATCATGATCCTTTAGATCTAGAAATCGACGGTTACCTTTTTTTTTTTTGAATCATGTATATATATTTGAATGTATAGCCGGTCACAACTATGTAACGACGCGGAAACCTCCGTGAGGGTGACCCCAAGAACCCACGCCTACTGAAGCAGCTGGATTCGACCGGCTGGGGTTCACCCGGGAGTTAAGTTGGTCAGCACCAGACCAATTTGGTAAAAATTTAATTCCGTTAAATTACGTTACAACATGTTTTCATAATTTAGATAACATTTATAGAATTTAATAAAATATTTGCCTAAAATGCCGTCTGCTGCAATGTTGAATTGATCAGAAACTACATGGAATTCGCAGAAAAGTTTTTTATTTTGAACTAAAATATTTGTACCGACTGTTCCTAATGATTTTATTGTATTTGAGGTAATACCTTCTGTGATAGCGGAATGTTTAATAATTGAAATATCTGCCTAGGTGTCCAACAAGAAGGTTTGATCGGAAAAATTTAGTTCAGTTTGAATAATGATGTGACAGATAGATTTAAATTCAACGTATAGACGTACTTGGCTGGATTGATGATTGAATCGTTTACAGATTTGGAGTGCTTTCGGCACAAGCCTCCTGCATATGCTCATACCATTATGGGGCTGTGACGTTTTCCGAATATCTAACATTTTTGTTGTTGTTTCTGTTGTAATTATTGTATGGAGATATGCTAGTACCTGACGTTCTTTACTTCCGGAATCCATTTTTGTTATGAATTTCGACTTCTTTTGGGTCGTTAAACTTACTAGAAGCTAAAACCGGTTTTACGAGATCAGATCTTGCGGAAGCTTCACACATTCCAACAGTTTTTTCGTCGACTTTATTACTAGAAATACCTTCCATCACGAGTGATCTTCTAAAAGACTCCGCTTATTCTTCAGCTTGCTTAGTAAAGTCTTGGAGGGACATTTTGTCAATTCGAGGTACTCTCATTCTACCTTTCACTACTTTCGAGCCTACATTTTTCATTTTGGTTTTTAGACAATTTACTATTTCTTCAACTGTTGTGTTTTCGTTGATACATTCTTTTGCTCTACCAATTAATTTAGATATTACTACATTTTTCAAACTTATTTTCAATCCCTCAGTTGTGGCTAAATCTTTCATGATGTTGACAGAGTCTATAAAGAACTGTAAAGTCAATGGGTTTTTAATTGAGTTGAAGCTATTATTTTAAAAAATTCGGGAATAGTAATGTCCGTCATTTTGTTTATTTCTATCGCGGTATTGGAACTTTTAGAATTATTTTCTAGCTGACCTGGTAAAGCTTTAGTTTCTGTTTCGGTGTCGGAATTGCCATTAATAATTTCTAGAGTGTCTACTACGGTTTCAATTTTATGACTTGTTAACGCGTTCGCGGGTAGGATAATTAAACCTGCAATATCTTCGGGAAGGTTATAGTCACAATTCAAAACTTTAAATGCTTGTTCAACTTTTTTTCTTGCGAATTTTAAATTTTCTTTAAGTATTTGTTTGTTGTTAGTACGAGTATTTACCTGATTCCAAAGATTTCTGATTTTAGCTATATACCTATTATGGGTGCTTATTATTCTATCTCGATTTGCATTCAATGTAGCTTGATTTGCTGATATATTTTCTTTTATAATTGTCTTTGGGCTTTGGGCTCATAATGCCTTTAAATTTATGCCCATTTATTTTAAAAAAAATTTGCTTCAAGAAGTGCTACGTGCTTCCACTTTATTTTCACATTAGCTTAAAAATTAAATAAAAATTAAAAATTTGCATATATGTACTTAGCTTGTAATAAGATTATGGTAAAATAATTAAAAGAAAAAAAAAGAATTTCTGTATCAGATTTCAAAATGAAGAAAAAATCTTTCGAAATTTTGCATACATATAATATCATACTTACATATATTAGCTATCAAGTTGACCTGATATGATATAATGCCAACACATCACTTTTAAATAGATTGTTCTTTGTCTTTAATATTTATTTTATTTTTTCCACATAATTTTGTAATAAACTTTTTAACAAACTTGTTGCCACATGCTTTAAATTTTACTTTATTAACGTATGCAAAATTTATCTATGCTAAGAAAAAAAAAATTATAATGAAGAAAAATAAAAAAATGTTTTTACGTTTATATATTTTCGGAAAGATACTTAAATTTTGCTGGTGTTTTCAAGTACTGGCGACAATTGTGATGAGTACCTCTTCTTTAAGTATCTGCGATGCGAGTTGTATACCATTTGCAAAAATTAAATGATTTTTACAGATGCGATGATAGCCAATAGTATGACGATATAAGCATTATGAACTGTAACTTCCTCTAAAACTATGTTATTGTTGACCTGATTTTTTGATGGGGCATCCTGAGTTGTCGTCTTACTTTGAGTAGTTCCCATATTTGTTTATTGATTTGATAGTTTTTAGTATATATCTCACTTTTGTTTCACTTATGATTTCTTCCGTTAACTATTTCTCTGATGTATAATGTATATTTATGTATATATTTTAATGAAAAACAGGAATTTAATTTCTGTATCACTCAAAATATATATTAGTTGTCCTTGCAAAAGTAACATACTATCGGTAAATTCGTTTTATTTTTGAAAAAATTAAACACTTGTGCTTTTAATTGTATACATATTATTATAATTTAATATATGTATTGTGTATGTGGTTGCTAAACTGTGCAATTAAAAACAACTGATCACATTTTAAACTTTTTATTTTTATTCTATTGTATGATATCTTATCACGGTCGCCATTTAATATAAAAAAACTAGAGATGTTCTCTATTTGAGTGTCTGGTTTAGACTGCTTTATTGAATTAATTTTAAAGTACCTGAACATGTTGGATATACAATAATTACATTATAGTAGCTACTTACTGACTACTGTACTATATTAAAATGTAGAAAATTCTTATCTCTACAAAATATTTGCGATAACGTGTTAAATAGAAAATGCTTATACAAAATTACTTGCAATATCTCATTACATTCATATACCTATGTACATACATACTTAAATCATTTTTAAACGGTTAATATTTTTTTACACATTGATAATAAGTAATTAAAATTTTTCGGATGTCATAATGACTCATATTTTTTTTAATATCTTTTTTTGACTAAATAATAATAAGAAGTATGTACCTACATTAGTGTCTGTATATAAAATATGAAGCAAGATCTTAAGCCTTATCGTTCCCAATTCGGTATTGTCTATCTCCATCGTTTCGATTAGATAGCATTACCACATGAAAGTAGTGTTAAACGCATGTGTACCAATACAATATGAATAAAAACACGTTGAGTATGTGTCAAATTTTGAATACTTATTTAAAAATAATGGTTATATTTGTAAGTACAGATTTATGTTTTTTTAAAACTGTGACAAAATGTTATCTGCAGAGTTATATTTTAGTAGTTCTGATGAAGAAAAAAATTGTAAGATAATAAGAAAAGAGCTACGTGATTCTTCAGATTCTTTTCAATTACCAGAAACTATGTAAGTTGGTTGAGTTGTTTTTTTAAATATTTTTGATTTCTGATTTTTTTGTTTCAACTATAGATTCATCAAACTTTTTAGAATAAATAAATAAGCTTTTGTTTACATCATACAAAAAACATGTTCTGAAGGTCTGAAGGTTCTCTTTAGAAATAACTTTTATTTAGCGCTCTACATTGTGCGACCGCTGAAATATGTTGCGAAAAGTAAACGCAGTCACTTTTTGAAAAAAAACTTTCTTTGACCTTGAATATCTCGGTAACCATTGAGAATAGATTCACAACACACCACCCACCCCCCCCCCTCCCATACGATTTTTTTCATTTATCATCGACATCTACCGCCATGTTCTGTTTGGCACATGATCCGTGAAACACCCTACATATACAGTACATTCATAAAAATTCATTCAGGTAGATTCATAAAAAAAATATATTCGTTTAGGAAAGATATGTATGTATATACTTGAAAAATAGGCGTATGATGTACAAAATTTCACTGATTCATATATACTGTCTTGGTTATTATGTATTATAGTACATATAATTCAAAATATTGAAATAGGATAAAACAAAAAGGTTGAGGACAGTTGGTAATTAAATCAATTTTAAAACAAGAAGATTCTTAAATCATAAATTTAAAATGAAAAATCTTTCATTTAACAATTACATATTTAAAGTAATAAACCTTTATTGAAATTTTGAAAAACGAAAACGAAAAATATTGATCGAAACGAGAGGAAGTGGTATTGTTACTTATTTAATTTCTTATATTACGTACATATTCCAATAAATATGTATGTATGTTTTTGCAGGAAAAATACATATACGTATAGGTACATATGTATGTACATATTTCCGTTTATGATACATTGACTTGTAAAATAAAATTCACACCTTTTTTTACAATTTCTCATCACAATAAGTAGGATTAACATTTTAGAAAAAAGTTATTAAAAGAAAAATTTGTAATATCAGTATCTAATAGCTATTAGGAAAATTAATTGTCATGTAAAACAAACATTTAGAAAATATTCTAATAAACAGGTGTTTTAGATTATTCTGAAAAACCCTTTTTTAAGCAATCCTTAACACTCGAATCAATTTTGGCACATTTTCGTCAAAAATCAGTTTTCAAATTTGAATATCCCTGGACCCTGTGATTCGAATAAAAAAGGAGAGCCAATGGGCTGTAGGAAAATTGTTTTAAAAAATATTTTTTTTACAGTTGTTTTTTTTGACATGCTGAAAATAAAATGAAATTTTGACCTTAACACATTAGAAATAAGTAAAATACGTGTTCGAAGTTCATAACTTGAGAGTCCTAATTCTCAAAAACCATTGAAGATAGGTCTAAAATGACTCCAGATTCGTCATCAGGACATCAATATTTACTGGTAAACTAAATTTGGTGACATTTGGACAAGTATGACAAGTATCTTGTGTTCTCGGTAAAGTGTAGCAGTTCCCTCCGTGGCATTAATTTTATGAAAAAATAAAAAACGACCCCTGTTTGAAAACGTCAATTGACTATCATTCTTATTTTGGCAGCAAGTTTTTTATTGCAAGCTGCAACTATCAACTGTATTAAAATGTCAATTCAGTATGATTGAGTCACATGATCGGCAGATTAGCAGTATAACTTACAGGAGGATCGTGTTTGTTTTGCTAAAACAATTATTTGTGGGAAAAATGGAGTTTGAGTAAGTAATATAGGTACATAAATAAATATTTTTTTTATTTATCAAATAGTTTTTCTGAAATTACCATTTACAAGAAAAATGAAAAAAATTGACCAGAAAGGAGATTAAATTGTTAGTTGTGGAGAAGTTAAACTTGGAAAATGTATATCAAAGCGGAAGGAAATCTAAGAAAACTATATGGATCGATATTTTAAGAGAAATTGAGAAAAAAGATGAAACATTTTCTATTACAGTTGAAAAAATTATAAAAAAATACACTAATCTCTTCACAACCTATAAAAGAATAAAAAAACGTCATTCAAGTTCTGGCTCAAACAGAAATACTTGGGAGTATTTTGAAGATTTTGACCAAATATTCGGGACCAAACATTTCATCTTCTATAATATCATTTAAAAATTCCATATTTAAAAATGTTTTGCATAAATATTCGGCTGCAAACAAAACACAACAAAATCGTTTTAAAACGTGAAATTTCTGATAATGCAACTGGTAAGATTGATTGTCAAATGACAATCAATATTTTGACAATTATTTTTATTTTTGATAGTCAATTGACGTTTTCAAACACGGTCAAATTTTTACAATTGGTGCATAAAAATGAAAAATATTGTGATTAGCGATTAGTTTACATAATTTTCATACTTCTAGTTTGTAAATTCTTACTGAACTAACTGAACTGAATTTTTACTTCTGTTTTTATTGTTTTAATTTGTGTACATATGTATTGAATTCTATATGATTAAATGTATCAAAGCAACCATAGCTCACTTATCCTGGGGCAGTTTTTTTTTGACAGGTAAATCCCATTAACTACTGTATAAATAAGTTGTTGCTTTAATTAAAAACTTCAAAAAAATATCACACCAGGATGAATGAACTAAAGCTTTAATGTTTTAATTTCATAATACCTCCATGCACATACTAATAAACGCTCTTTCACATCAGCGCTCGCGTACCGCTACGAAAGGATTACAAATATAAATTTTATAAAGCCAAGGAAACTTTAAACTTCAAAAACTTCTGTGTGCGGCGGTGGCCTTTAAGAGTGCGTTACATCAAAAAATATATAGACAGAAAGAATTCTTATGTAGTATCGACTAAAAATTGTAATTATTAAATTAGACTATGGAACAGTACGGTAAGAGAAGGAAGGAAGTGAAAGCTTTTTTAACTATGCTTTAAAGCGCTTTGAAATTTAAGTTTTGTTTTTAACAGGATCAAGATGAATGAAAAATTTAAAAAAAAAATTTTACTCTTGTGTGTTAAATAGAATATAAAAAAAATTTCAAATGGTGAAACATATGTGAATAAAATGAGTCACACCGACACTATCAATTACCTTGTTTATGCGAAGCTTTAATTCTCATTAACTCATGCCGTTTTGACTAAATACAGATGCATAAAGCAAATTTTAAAACGCATTGAAACTTTATTTCGTTTTGAGTGAATACACTATAAAATCCGAATTTAAAATTTCAATGCGTTTTTAAAATGTGCATGTACACTTTCTTCGTTTTAAATGAATTGTCATATTTGACCTTTCAAAATGGTGTTGGTAACATACTAAACATCAATATGAACTTTTAGAGTAGTATTAGTTTATTACTCAAAACGTTTTAAGTGAGAATGAAATGTTGTACTACGCATAAACACCAATTAAAATGTATTATCTCAAAACGATGTTCAAAACGTTTTATCGTTAATACGTTTTAATTTTTGTGCATAAACAAGGTAATTGTCGTATTCGCATGTACATATGTATTTCTTTGCAGAAGTAAAAGCTTTTTTAACAAAACTGAAATATGCTGATGTACATTCAAAGCTATTTCACTAATGGGGTTCCAATGTTGGAACCCCAGAACAAAAATTTTTGTATGAGACATTTTTATACTACATAAGAATTCTTTCTGTCTATATATTTTTTGGTTACATGTATCAATTTTTCCTCAAACCTGAAGAAATATGGAGTGCATTTCAGGACTCATTAAAAGTCTAAAACTAGAAGCACGAGTGGCACAAAAAATTTGTAGCCTCTAATATTCTACTAAAACTGACAATAATTTTTTGCAAGGTAAACTTTTTTCGATTCTCACTACTGAATTACCTACCTAATGTTAACACACTTATTTATAAAAATATAAATATAACATCTTCATCTGTGCCAAATGCAGTTCTCGCTTTATCCATGAATACAGTCGATGTTACACAAGCATCTAAAATATGCACAAAAATTTACAAAAAAGTATTTTCAGGTACACATTTCGTATATCCTTGAAATTACTTACGGTCTTCTTTGGCTGGATTTCTATAGAAAATTTTATGTTTTCCGTAATCATAACCAACAAGAATAACATAGTGTCCAACATAACTTAATATATTAAAAATTTATTTATTAATATTAAGAATGTAGGTATTACTATTTTCTCATAGTATTTATAAAGGGTTTTCCAACAGGAACGTCAGACCTTTCGAACGTTTTAGCGGAATTACTGATTAAGATATCAGGGTTAAATTTTAGCATTTATATTTATTAGTCATTTAAAATATCATGAAAGATACACAATTCAATAAAACTTAGACATTCGAATTATTTATCAAAACTTACATTCGGCTCGCCAGACGTTTCGTGCGTTGCGAGAAATTAATGGTGCACAGAATCAACCAATAAAATGCTTTATCTGCTATCTTGTGGAACAATTTGAAAGCAGGGGACGTGATCGGACCATTTCTTTTTTCGAAGACGAAAATCATGTCATTAGTGACGCACTCATAATGGATAATGGAATACTTCTGGCCAAAATTGGAAAATGTTGACATAAATGTCTTCTTTGAACAAGACCTTGTCACACATTTCGTTCAAAAATTGATTTACTACAACATAAGCTTCTAGGTCCAGTCATTATTAGACATGGTAATGCAAACTTGCTGTCAAAGTCGTGTCTTATTATCCCCTAAACTTTTTTCCGCGGAGATATCTGAAATCCTTGGTACGTGATAATAAACTACGTACAATTCGTAACCTTAAGGATCAGCCGATTTATGTGCAGTTGCGGTAGAAAATTAGGTCTCAAGAATACATTCGACTAAATGAAGGGCATATAAACGATATTTTCAAGCATAGTGTAATATATCATTGTATCTATTTTAAAAGTTCTAACATTCTTGTTGGAAAACCCTACACTTCATACCTCAGATTTTTCACCTCTTCCAGTTCTTTTTTGTTTGTACATATATCACAATGTAGTAAAGATGAGTTTGTTAATAATATTATAGGTCCATGAGTTGATAAATGCCTCAAAAAATCATTAAATTTAACAGTTTTTTTGTCTAATTTGATACCATTCATCTCAGCTTCATGAAATCTTTTATTAACACGTACTTCATCTTTCACAACAATATTCTTGTAATAATTATGTTCTTTATACTTTGGATCTACTCCAATAGTTTTCGTGAAATAAAAATGTTTGATGGTAAACTTTTTCAACAAATAGCATAAATCTATTGTCCATGTACTATAACCGAAACCTTCTTCAATACAAATTTTATGAAAATTCTTAACAAAATAATCTCTGTCCTCATTTTGAAGTATCATTAGCACGCAAGATATTCCACAATCCCATTCATGTTGTTGTTTATAATGTACTAATTTAAATTCTTTCCGAAAAGGTTCTTTCCGAAGAGGATCTAGTTTGAAAAAGCAAAAATCGAACGTTATAACAAAAAAAATTATGAATCTTCTAACAACTCACTAATTATTACAGTTTCCATTCCATTAGTTGAACATTTCATATCTATTCTATTTCTTTCTATTTATATTTTATAGTTTCCGTCGACCGCGGAACGACAAATAAGTATTTGTTTATAGTAATTATAGTAGTGCTACCGTTTTTACTACTATACGTAGTGTAGTAGTATTTTTACTCCTTTAATCTCTTGGCTCTTCATTACGTTTCCCAGATAGCATTTTGGTACTGATACTTGGGTATCAATTAGTCTTCAATATTTCTTCCCCTTTTCTAATCTAATGATGATTTAATGGAGATATTTTGATTCCTACCATCAATAGAGGTGAGTGTGGTGTTAGGAGTAAAAATATTTATGTTAGGAAAACGAAATGATGAGTGTTATCGATGTAGAATTGATTCCTTTTTGATTCTTACTATCACATTATTAAGGAGAAAATTATAGAATACATGACTGATGTCGTATTGATGTTTCTTTGATCCCTTATTCGCTATACTGTGAAGTGTGACGTGTAACACGTGAATGCTTTATTATTTCGAGTTTAGTGCGTCAGTAAAGACAATTTTTTAAAGTGCAGTGTTTAATTAAATAATAATAATAAATAATCAGTAAATATTTGTGCCTGTCCTTTTAGTTCGTTTGGTTTCTTTCAAAATTAATCATTATTAATTTCAAATTTTTATTTCAGATTGCTTCTCACGTCCTAATTATGGGATAGTAGAGCATAATAAAGCCTTAGACGAAGCACTTCGGGCAGCCAAAGTGAAAATCAACAAATCTGCTTCGAAAGAAATTAAAAAATAAGATAGATTAAGAATATATTTTTAAGTATAGTATATAATAAATCAGAAAAAAATACAAAACATAATAGTTTATTTTAATGAAAATATTCCTCATTATTCAAAAAAGGAATATTTCTTGCATTTTTGTTAATAAAATAATTGCAAGCTTTAAATTGTACACTTTTCATATTTAATTTTTTGAATTTTTTGAATTACATATGAAAAGTGTAGAATTTAAAGCCTGCAATTATTTTATTAACAAAAATGCAAGAAATATGTATTCCTTTTTTGATTCCACTCTTCAGTACGGCATCAGTACAGAGTATCAGTACAGTATCGATGTGGAATCGATTCTTTATTGATGCAATTCCCTTTTAAAATTTGGTTACAATTCGATCTTTCATCGATACATCTTTGATGCAAGAAATCACTAGTTAATTTCCCCTTTTTCAAATTTAACCAATCAGAATGCTTAACATGCGGACATGGTCCATATAAAAACATCAATTTTGGTAACTAAAAGGTATCGATGATTTGATACTTGAGTATCAGTCCAACATCAGTTCTTCATCAGTCCTGTGCTATCTGGGTTACTTCAAAAAGTTATCAGTGAGGAAGTGATCAACAATTTTCTTTGTTCACTTCCTCAGTTTCAGTTTACTAGATATTTTTGGTGGAAAAGTAACATATGGGATTGAAGTTTTGGATTATTACTTGATTTGTAATTCGTATTTTAAATTTCTTTTTGTATTGTTTCGTAACGTTGGATTTTTTCAGTGAAATTTGTTCAAATTTGGAATTTTCATATTGAAAAGTTGATAAAGTAATTCCCATGATAGCAACTATAGGTAGAGGATTAAATAAATATTACGGATTCAATGAGAATTGATGAGATGATTGCAGTCGAAAAAGTTAAGTTCATCTACAAAACAATGAATAATGAAATCAAAACAAATGCAAAGCTGAAGTTTAAATAAAGATGTTTACAATTATATTACGAGATGTAAAGGAAACATAAGAATAGAAAAAGCAAGAACAGATAGAGTGAGAAAAGGTTTAATAGCGTCAGCGAGCAGGTTGTATAACGAATTACCAGATTGGTTTAAAAGAAGTTCAACATTACAAGTTTTCACGTAAAAAGTAATTCAATATGTGTACATACATATGAAGGATAGTAGAAGTGCAATGAATACGGAGTAGCTACTGAGTAGAAGAAAAGACACCAATATAGTCTGAATTTTAAGAGTTGAGGTTTTTTCGTGCATGTTTTACATGGCTTTGTGATTTTTTTTGTGTAGATATACGAAAGAAGAAACGTGTTACAACAACAAAAACGCATGTGTGTAAGTATCTTTTTTTCTGCGCATGTTTTTCTAGTATAATACGAAACCTTAACTTTTAAAATTCTGACTATAGTAATAGTAATTGTTTGATTAGATTGAATGTGTAGTGTAGTATGTAAAATCCATTAATTTGTATGAGAAATGAGTGTGAGGAAATTGTAATAGTTTATTTTAATTAATATGGAAGTGAATGGATGTATAATTACTGATAAATATGTATGTATGCTATGTAACAATTGTATGCATAGCTCTAGGTTAAGTTAAGTTAGGAAAATTGTTATGTCTAATCTCTACTCAGGGATCAGCATAAAGCTGTTTTGAGTTGAATGATTTACGTTAGATATAGATAAGGTAGATTTAGATTTGGAGTTGTTAATATAGATTTAAAATGAATTGTATTTTATATAATGAATAAAAAAAATTTAATTTCATTTTTTAAGATATTTTCTTGGACACTTAAAGTGAGGTATTTTCAAGAATAAGATAAGTGATCTGAGCAAAACTGAAATAATGACATATAACTTCATTATTTCCAATAAAATACAGCTAATGACTCAACGCAGTTCATTTTTTATCAACTCTGTGCAACTCATTGTGTTTTAATAATAATGGTAGCACAGGATTGACGTTTTCTACTTTGTATTTTTATTGTTTTTTTGATGTTTTGTCATTCCTCATTATTACTGTGAACTTTTAAAGAAGAACACGTCAAACTTATTATCTTTAAACGTAAACATCATAACATCAAAAAGCCTCAGTAAAGCAAAGTTATTAAATGTAATTTCTTATTTTTAAATACTAAAAGCAAAAGCTAAAAATGGACAGGTAATTGTAAACTGTATAATAATTAAATTAAAACCAAGTAAATTTATTAAACTTTACTATAAATTTTTATAAATTTCTAATTAGATCTAAGAAAAAAAATGATTCACCTTTAGAGGGTAGTACAACTTTGGCTCTGCAAGGCATTGATCCTTTAAACTTGGCTAAAAACGCAACAACATTAATTTCAGAATTTTCAAATTTAGTAGAAAAAAAAAGTTTTTTTATTTTTTATAGAAACAGTTTTTCTATAATTACAAATATGGCTTAAGAATGCTATAATTCAACTTTCTAGTATTTATCTGGTTTCGTGCGACTTTACTACTATTTTTTTAAATCTTTCCGCTCGAAATGTCAACTCTAGTATTAAAATTTTTCAAATGGCAGCACTGCTTCTAGATACATAACTACATTTGAAAATAAAAGTACTAAACCGATTTTCGCTGGCGATGGCTATTGTCAAAATTTATCGCCAACGGTAGGAAGCGATTTTTTCGCCATCGCCAAGATAGGTTTAATTTTTAATTTTAACGCCATCGCGTTAATGTTTCTTTGTATTTAAAGTGAACTCTATTTTTTAAATGCTTCACAATTTATTATTAAATTTTTGAACAGAATATAAATAAAATAAAAAAATTACATTTAGACAATGTAATTGTAACTTTGTTTGTTGCGATAATTGTGGTTAAGCTATTAAATGAAAACGAAACATCCCCATAATCGCGACGCGACAACTAACCACACAAAATATCTAACCCGCCTGGAACATACGCGATCAAATTTAATTGTGTAGAAACTGAAAAACATGAAAAACACATTCGACTCGGCTGGAACCGAACCATGGATCCTTTACCTGCCGGGGTAATGCTCTTAAACCATTGAGCTACCGAATGCCATGTCGCTTTCTGTTGTCAGTTACCACCTTAATCATTAATGAAGAATAGTTAAAAACTCCTAAAATTGAAAAAACTAATTTGAAGTTTTGAAAACACTATCGAATATTTTATAATACAGACTTTCAAATATCACTATACTCTGTTCACAAAGTTTTTTCAGTACAGATCTTATGGAAGAGCTGATTTTTATCCAGTGTCGTTACATTTAATAGTACAGTAGTATACTAAGCTACTCATACCCCAATCTATTATATGTGCAATGAGACGCTGGAAAAAAAAACAATAACAGCCATCACTTTGTTGTCGCTAGTAACACAGTTGTACTTCTACGGTGACTGATTATTTTTCTTGTATTTCAATTCAAGCATTAAATTAGTGTTGCTGTATTACTTATAATTAGTACCATTCTTCAAAATAAAAAAATTAATTTCATATATGTATTATAATTTACTGTATTTATACATATATACATTTACAAGTATACCAGGTATGTAAATATGAAATCGGAATTTGCATATACGTGACGCTAGCTGTGAATCTAGTTACTGTAACATCGCGTCATTGACGACATTTTCTTGTTTTGACATCTAATAAAGATTTTCATTTTACAACCATACAAGTTTCATACAGTTTCGTAGTTTTTAATAGCGTTGAATATGTCGAATTTTGTGCCTAGAAACTACGATTCGCGGACAGCATTGATTTTCTGTTACCATTTGAAGAAAACTGCTGCAGAATCACATCGAATGCTTGTCGAAGCTTACGGTGAGGCTAGCTCTTGGTAAATCACGTAAATCACAGTGTTTTGAGTTGTTTAGAAAATTCAAAAGTGGCGATGTTGACGTGAAAAACGAAGAATGTGGAAGACCACCGAAAAAGTTTGAAGACAGCGAATTGCAAGCACTGTTGGATGAAGATGAAGTTCAAACGCAACAACAACTCGCAGATCAATTAGATGTGACACGTTTGAAAGCCATAGGAAAGATCCGGAAGATGAGAAAATGGGTTCTTCATGAGCTGAATGAAAGACAGCAGGAAAACCGAAAAACCACTTGCGAAATGCTGTTCGCCAGGTACAAAAGAAAGTCATTTCTCCATCGGATTGTGACTGGCGATAAGAAGTGGATATATTTCAAGAACCCTAAGCGTAAAATATCATGGGTAACTCCAGGCGAACCATCGACATCGACTGCAAGACCAAATCGCTATGTACGAAAAACAATGCTCTGTGTTTGGTGGGATCAGAAGGGTGTGATCTATTATGAGCTGCTAAAACCTGGCGAGACTGTTAATACTGAATGCTACAAACAACAAATGATCGATTTGAATCAAGCTTTGCGTGAAAAACGACCGGAATATCAAAAAAGGCAACACAAAGTGATTTTGCTCCATGACAATGCACCATCACACACAGCAAAACCGGTCAAGGAAACGATTGAGGCGTTGAGTTGGAAAATACTTTCACATGCGGCTTACTCACCAGACTTAGCTCCATCCGATTATTACTTATTTGCATCGATGGGACACGCACTTCCTGAGCAGCGCTTCACGCCTTACGAAAATGTACGAAAATGGATCGATGACTGGTCTGCTTCAAAAGAGGAACTATGTTTTTGGCGTGGCATCCACAAATTGCCAGAGAGATGGGAAAAGTGTATAGCTAACAATGGACAATATTTCGAATAAAATATTTTGTATCATTTTCATACAACAAACGCGTGTTTTCTATATAAAAATTCCGGTTTCATATTTACACACCTGGTACATGTGATATGATGGAACATGTAATTACAATAAATTAGGTATGTTTTATTTGAAAAAAGATTTTTTACATATTATTATAAATTTATACATATGTATACACCTTTTATTATCTTTGTTCATATAAATATTTGTCATACATTAAAATAAATTACTTTTATAAACAGAAAAAAGTAACATTTTCCATTTTTCCTTTTTTGACATGTATGGTATTCTTATATTTTTTAATATGAGATTTTAAATTTTATAGTATCGGTCGATACTATCGGGTATCGATGCTTTTGTCCTGATACTGTCGATGTATCAATATCTTAGATTCGACACCGATGCCCAGTATCGATATTTTTAAAATTTTGACGTCCCTAATGTATGTATATACAAAGCCAAAACCAAATTAGAAAAGCACAACGTAACATTAAAAATGGCTGTACTGAACTGAAGAAGTGATATGTGCTCAAAAAGTATTAAGTATTAAGAGATTCTTTCATGAGGAACGGAAAAATTCACATTTTTTACTTGTTCATAAAAACTTATCTGAGAAAGCTCGAAAACACACTTGAGAAAGCTCTATTCTGAAGCTCTTTCGAATTCAATAGAATGAATTGGGATATGAAAAACATATGTTGATGATGAAATAAGTGAATATATGTATAACGATGGCAATGATATGATTGAATTTGTAAATTGCTGTATGAATCAATATGGATATTTTGTATACTTATATAATCTATCTGCTTGTACACATTAGGTGATTAAACCGGTTGTTTTGCACTGGGAGTAACAATAATGATAAATTTTTTTCAACTTGGTATATTAAGAAATCATCCAAAATAATTTCAGCTTCACGGTTGTAATACACTTATACTCTCGTTACAACTGGTCGTGCCACCTTCAGATGTAGTTTGAGCAGTTGTAAAAACAGGTTTCAAAACAGGTTTGCGTCCGTTGTAACAACAACCTAATGTGTTCATGCTCATAGAAGGCGAAGAAGTATTACGAAAAATAATTCATAGTTTGTTTTCTTTTATTACGATAAGTTGTTTCTCTGGTGGTGAGATTCGGAAATAAATCTGTTAACGGAGCTGCCACAACTACTTCCTCTCCAGTGACATTGTCACGAAGTGAAGTGTTGTCTGTATACCTTTTTGTTTAAGACCATCATATGTTCTAAGAATGTTTGTTTGTTGATCATCTTTGACACTGTAGACTGGTTTCAAGCGTTCTGTTCAAATTTTTGTTTCTTTGCCCTTTATGTTTGCTAAAAAATCGTAGTTGTTGATTCTTTAATGACTCTGAAAGGTCCTGTATATGGTGGTTCTAAAGGTGCTTTCACTGTATCATTTCTGACGACAACATGAGAACACTAGTAGAGATGATCTTTAGTATGAAATCTTAGAGATCTTTAAGTATGAATAGTCGTTGTTTGATGTGATGAGAAGTTAGTACTGGACGAATTTGTCTCATGCATGTCAGGATTAGTGAAAAATTTACCTGGAATACGAATCGACATTCCATAAATCATATCAGCTGCTGAAGCTTGAAAATCTTGAAAACATATTCGTAATCCCAAAATAATTGTCGGTAGTAGTTCTAGCCAGAAAGAAGAATGACACATTAACGCTGCTTTAAAAGATCTGTGCCATCTTTCAATAATTCCAATTGAAGCAGGATGATACGGTGTCGTATGTACATATATGCTTAGCCCCAATCAGTTTAGTCAAAGTCTTGAAAAATGATGATTCAAATTGTGAGACTTGATCTGTTGTAATCACTTTTGGAGTTCCAAATCGTGAGATCTAATTGCTGTAGAAGGCAGTAGCTAATGTATCAGCTGTAATGTCTTTTAACGGAATTGCTTCAGGCCATCTAGAAAATCTATCTATCATTGTTAGACAATATCTGTAACTATTAACTACTGGTAAGATCACATGTCCATGTGGACATGCTCAAAACGTTGATCTGGAACTTGAATTTTATTTGGCTGTAATTTCATTTGACGTTGTTTTTTTGACACCACACGTACTTTTGTTTGACTTGTTGTAAAGTTGCACGTTCGCTCGGATGTGAAAGTCCGTGAAAAATATTGAACACTCGCTATCGTAGCGGTTCTGGGACATAAGGTCTAATAAAATCAGTAGAAGTGTTACAATAGATTGTTGCTGTATCATCAAAATGCAATTTTTGCAATTTGAGTGATGTTTTCCCATCATCAAGTAAACTTTTTAATTTACTGTCAGTCTCTTGTAGTTCAGTTGTTTCAATATTTGATGACATCCTAATGGCATTTAGTCTTGATAATGCATCTGGAACAATATTGTTAGATCCCGCGATATGGATAACTTCTGAAGAAAACTGCGAGATAATATCTAAATATCTTGGCTGTCTTGGTGTTGCCTTACTAAGCCTTTGTGAGAATGAATATGTCAGTGGTTTGTGGTCAGTTTTAATCACAAAAAAACGAGCTTCGAGTATATGACGAAAAAATTTGACAGCTTCGTATACGGCTAATAGTTCACGATCATTGACGCTATAACGAATTTCTGGGGATCTTAGTTTTCGAGAAAAAAATCTCATAGGTCTCCATTCAACATTTATTTGCTGCTCTAATGATGCTCCGATTGCCACATCTAATGCATTCGTACATAGTGCTAGTGGTACATCAGGTATTGGATGTGTTACTGTAACAGCATGTACTTTCCTAGCTTTGCAGTTTTCAAAAGCCTTTCCAGTTTGTTTAGACCAAGGTACCGGTCGTTGATTATTTTTCTTGACGTCGAAAAAGTTCATTGAGTGATGCTTGAAAATGTGTAGCTTGATGTATACATCTACGATAATAATCGATAATACCAAGGAATCGTCGTAATTCTATTCTACAAATGATTTTAGTTTAAGATATGATGTAATTGCGGCTACTCGTTCATACGGTGGTCTAATGCCTTCAGAATTAATGATATAACCTAAGTATTCTATTTCAAGTTGTCCAAATTTGAATTTTTTAATATTGATTGTTCAGCTGTTTTCATGCAGACGTTTAAAAACTTCTTTTAAATTTACTTTACAATATAACTTTACTGTAACAATACACATAGTTTGGATCTCGGAAAATTATATCCATAAATCTTTGAAATGTCTGTGTTGCATTTCGCAACCTAAAAGGTTGTAATTGAAACAATCCAAAAGGTGGAGAAAATTCGAAAATTGATCATGGTAGTTACCATAATAACCAAAAGTATGTACATATATCTACCATGTTCGACAATTTACCAGTTACCTTAAGTAACCAGTTGCTATGTTCGAATGTTAACCATTTCGGTAAAGGTTATGTTACCACAGTGATCAAACTTTTTCAATGGTTGATTTGGTTATGGCGGACGATATGTTGATTAATAATGGTAATTAATATTATTTATATTTTATACTATTTATATGTATTATTTATATATTTTTGAAAATGTTTTAATACATATGTGGTGTCTGTGATCTTTTTTGCGAATAACTACTTGATTCTGATCCATATTACGTAGGTTTCCATTTTCTGGATAACTTTTGTCATTTTTTTTTTTTTCACCAAAATCAACAACTCATTTGTCTGTTTTTCTAGACGACTCAATCGTTCAACGACATTATCATTAAATTTGAGCCAAAGATGAACTGTGTTATATGATCTTGGCAGGAATTTCTGCTAATTTAATGAGATCAGCATCTGAGGCAGAGAGAATAATAGCGTACGCTAGTTGGCATACGTTTAAGCCATAGAGTTTGAAGAACAGATTTTGATGTATCATTTGAAACTAAATTCCTCATCTCTCTTTGGAGTTGAGATAGTTTATCTATTTAAGGATAATTCTGAAAACAGCCTGTTAAATTGTGTTTCTTTTGAATCTGAAAAACGTAAAACAAGTTGTAACTTAATAGAACTATACTTATTTGTTGTTGGTGGAGCCCTGATGGCGTCTGTTACTTTCGGAGAACGTCTGGATCATGTAATGATACTAATACAGTAGAATACTTCTTCTCATCTAAACTGATATTGGTGAAAAAAATTGCCTCAATATAAGCAAACAACTCAGGTTCATTATTCTAAAATGGGGATAATTTTAAGCGGGTATTCATATCCTATACCCACTTAAAACAGCCGAGTATTGACAGTGTTGTGTAGTTGATTTAGTAAACTTAACGAAATATTTTTAAAAAATTAGTCTATCTAATCTAATGAAAGTTAAGAAAAAGGAATCTGTGTTTTATAAGAACTGATGAAGTTAGTGTCATAACTACAGTTTTGCCCAGCTCGCTTATCGTATTCTTGAAAATATCTTCACTTTAAGTGTCCAAAAAACATTTAAAAAAATTAAATTACATATTTGAACAAATTTCACTGAAAAAATCCTACATTAAAAAGTAATTCAAAATACTAATTACAAATCCACGTAATAACTCAAAAATTTCAATTCATATGATACTTTAAACAGCTGGTAAATTGATACTGAGGAGCTGATGAAATAACATTTTTTATCACTTCTTTACTGAAAAACTGATATACATAGTTTTGTTTGTAATTATTTAAAGGGTTAACTATAAAAACACTTTGATATGAAAAAAACAATTCAATTATTACAATTCAATATCACTTACATTTATTATGAAATATTTTTATAATGGCGAACCGACTAAACGTGAGTAATTAGATCCCAACTTTCATGGCGTCACCAGATAATACACCCTTTGCACACTTGGTGGTTAAACCGGTTATTGTTGCGCTGGTTGTAACATAAGAGTGTAATTTTTTCCAACTTGGTATAGTAAGAAATCATCCAAAATAATTTCAGCTTCACGGTTGTAATACACTTATACTCTCATTACAACTGGTCGTGCCACCTTCAGATGTAGTTTGAGCAGTTGTAAAAACAGGTTTTATAACCGGTTTGCGTCGTTGTAACAACAACCTAATGTGTTCATGCTCATAGAAGGCGAAGAAGTATTACGAAAAATAATTCATAGTTTGTTTTCTTTTATTACGATAAGTTGTTTCTCTGGTGGTGAGATTCGGAAATAAATCTGTTAACGGAGCTGCCACAACTACTTCCTCTCCAGTGACATTGTCACGAAGTGAAGTGTTGTCTGTATACCTTTTTGTTTAAGACCATCATATGTTCTAAGAATGTTTGTTTGTTGATCATCTTTGACACTGTAGACTGGTTTCAAGCGTTCTGTTCAAATTTTTGTTTCTTTGCCCTTTATGTTTGCTAAAAAATCGTAGTTGTTGATTCTTTAATGACTCTGAAAGGTCCTGTATATGGTGGTTCTAAAGGTGCTTTCACTGTATCATTTCTGACGACAACATGAGAACACTAGTAGAGATGATCTTTAGTATGAAATCTTAGAGATCTTTAAGTATGAATAGTCGTTGTTTGATGTGATGAGAAGTTAGTACTGGACGAATTTGTCTCATGCATGTCAGGATTAGTGAAAAATTTACCTGGAATACGAATCGACATTCCATAAATCATATCAGCTGCTGAAGCTTGAAAATCTTGAAAACATATTCGTAATCCCAAAATAATTGTCGGTAGTAGTTCTAGCCAGAAAGAAGAATGACACATTAACGCTGCTTTAAAAGATCTGTGCCATCTTTCAATAATTCCAATTGAAGCAGGATGATACGGTGTCGTATGTACATATATGCTTAGCCCCAATCAGTTTAGTCAAAGTCTTGAAAAATGATGATTCAAATTGTGAGACTTGATCTGTTGTAATCACTTTTGGAGTTCCAAATCGTGAGATCTAATTGCTGTAGAAGGCAGTAGCTAATGTATCAGCTGTAATGTCTTTTAACGGAATTGCTTCAGGCCATCTAGAAAATCTATCTATCATTGTTAGACAATATCTGTAACTATTAACTACTGGTAAGATCACATGTCCATGTGGACATGCTCAAAACGTTGATCTGGAACTTGAATTTTATTTGGCTGTAATTTCATTTGACGTTGTTTTTTTGACACCACACGTACTTTTGTTTGACTTGTTGTAAAGTTGCACGTTCGCTCGGATGTGAAAGTCCGTGAAAAATATTGAACACTCGCTATCGTAGCGGTTCTGGGACATAAGGTCTAATAAAATCAGTAGAAGTGTTACAATAGATTGTTGCTGTATCATCAAAATGCAATTTTTGCAATTTGAGTGATGTTTTCCCATCATCAAGTAAACTTTTTAATTTACTGTCAGTCTCTTGTAGTTCAGTTGTTTCAATATTTGATGACATCCTAATGGCATTTAGTCTTGATAATGCATCTGGAACAATATTGTTAGATCCCGCGATATGGATAACTTCTGAAGAAAACTGCGAGATAATATCTAAATATCTTGGCTGTCTTGGTGTTGCCTTACTAAGCCTTTGTGAGAATGAATATGTCAGTGGTTTGTGGTCAGTTTTAATCACAAAAAAACGAGCTTCGAGTATATGACGAAAAAATTTGACAGCTTCGTATACGGCTAATAGTTCACGATCATTGACGCTATAACGAATTTCTGGGGATCTTAGTTTTCGAGAAAAAAATCTCATAGGTCTCCATTCAACATTTATTTGCTGCTCTAATGATGCTCCGATTGCCACATCTAATGCATTCGTACATAGTGCTAGTGGTACATCAGGTATTGGATGTGTTACTGTAACAGCATGTACTTTCCTAGCTTTGCAGTTTTCAAAAGCCTTTCCAGTTTGTTTAGACCAAGGTACCGGTCGTTGATTATTTTTCTTGACGTCGAAAAAGTTCATTGAGTGATGCTTGAAAATGTGTAGCTTGATGTATACATCTACGATAATAATCGATAATACCAAGGAATCGTCGTAATTCTATTCTACAAATGATTTTAGTTTAAGATATGATGTAATTGCGGCTACTCGTTCATACGGTGGTCTAATGCCTTCAGAATTAATGATATAACCTAAGTATTCTATTTCAAGTTGTCCAAATTTGAATTTTTTAATATTGATTGTTCAGCTGTTTTCATGCAGACGTTTAAAAACTTCTTTTAAATTTACTTTACAATATAACTTTACTGTAACAATACACATAGTTTGGATCTCGGAAAATTATATCCATAAATCTTTGAAATGTCTGTGTTGCATTTCGCAACCTAAAAGGTTGTAATTGAAACAATCCAAAAGGTGGAGAAAATTCGAAAATTGATCATGGTAGTTACCATAATAACCAAAAGTATGTACATATATCTACCATGTTCGACAATTTACCAGTTACCTTAAGTAACCAGTTGCTATGTTCGAATGTTAACCATTTCGGTAAAGGTTATGTTACCACAGTGATCAAACTTTTTCAATGGTTGATTTGGTTATGGCGGACGATATGTTGATTAATAATGGTAATTAATATTATTTATATTTTATACTATTTATATGTATTATTTATATATTTTTGAAAATGTTTTAATACATATGTGGTGTCTGTGATCTTTTTTGCGAATAACTACTTGATTCTGATCCATATTACGTAGGTTTCCATTTTCTGGATAACTTTTGTCATTTTTTTTTTTTTCACCAAAATCAACAACTCATTTGTCTGTTTTTCTAGACGACTCAATCGTTCAACGACATTATCATTAAATTTGAGCCAAAGATGAACTGTGTTATATGATCTTGGCAGGAATTTCTGCTAATTTAATGAGATCAGCATCTGAGGCAGAGAGAATAATAGCGTACGCTAGTTGGCATACGTTTAAGCCATAGAGTTTGAAGAACAGATTTTGATGTATCATTTGAAACTAAATTCCTCATCTCTCTTTGGAGTTGAGATAGTTTATCTATTTAAGGATAATTCTGAAAACAGCCTGTTAAATTGTGTTTCTTTTGAATCTGAAAAACGTAAAACAAGTTGTAACTTAATAGAACTATACTTATTTGTTGTTGGTGGAGCCCTGATGGCGTCTGTTACTTTCGGAGAACGTCTGGATCATGTAATGATACTAATACAGTAGAATACTTCTTCTCATCTAAACTGATATTGGTGAAAAAAATTGCCTCAATATAAGCAAACAACTCAGGTTCATTATTCTAAAATGGGGATAATTTTAAGCGGGTATTCATATCCTATACCCACTTAAAACAGCCGAGTATTGACAGTGTTGTGTAGTTGATTTAGTAAACTTAACGAAATATTTTTAAAAAATTAGTAGAACCGCAACTAACTTTATTAGTTTTTATGTCAAAAAACGTTAAATTATTTAAAAATTAAATTAAATCAAATAAAATTAATTAAATTAAATAAAAAAATAACATAAAATAAAATAAATTAATTAAATAACATAAAATGTATTAATTTAAATTAAATCAAATAAAATAATTAAATTAAAAATATATTAAATAACATAAAATAAAAAACCATTGAGTATAGAACTGAAAGGATTTCAAATTCGTCATCAGGACATCAATATTTACTGGTAAACTAATTTTAGTGACATTTGGACAAAGTTTTTTGCGTTTGCAGTAAAGTGTAGCAATTGCCTTTTTTTGCAGATGGAAATTACAACAAATAAAAGAAAAAGAAAAATTTTCTCAAAGAATAAAACAGCCAAGGTAATTAATGTATGGAGGAACCACATTCACCAACTTCGTGGAAACGTCAAGAATTGCCATATATTCAAAAAAAACGTACGAAGAATTGAAAAATAATAATAATATAATTCTTTATAAGAGGAGGAACTTCGCACGAGAATTAAAAATTAAAAAAAAAAAAATTCAGGTTCGTAATTAATAAATACATAAAATATTTACATTACCTAATTCATTTTTTTTAAAATCCTAACAGAAATGAGAAAAAATCAGTTGGAAAAACAGGCGGCATTCCATCAAATTGGGAATATTTTGAAGTAATACAGGAATTTATTGGTGGTTTTAAAAGCAACGGAATATATGAGTTGATGTAGGAATCATTTGTACCAGGTAAAGTGATTAATTAAATTTTAAGGCGTCCAAGAGGGATTTTTAGAAAAGCGAAGGAAAGAAGAACAATGTAGGTGAAGGGGCAAACCTGAAACAAACAAAAAATGAAATAAAACTCGATTTTTAAAATCTAAATAAAATTCTCTAATATTTATTGAAACAAAAAAAAAAGAATTTACAATTTTATTTACACAATTCTCAATTTCTTTAGTAAAAGGAAATCAATTAATAATATTTAAAAACAACTCAAAAAAAAAAAAATTGGATAAACTAAAAATTAATACTAAAACTATGGTAAAAGAAATGGTGGAGAAAAGAAAAAAAAAAGGAAATTAAACTGAGTACAAAAAACTAATAATTATAAAAGAAAAATACGTAAAGACGGTTTTACGTCTCTATAGTTGAATTATGAAAAATTTACGGGAAGGCAACTCTGGTAAATTAATTACAAATCTAGTCACTGTGGCAGCCCTGGAATTTTTTAAAGCTAATAATTTTAATATGTTGCCTAAGAGAAAAAATAAATGTAAACACGCGGAAAAAATAACTAATAATCCGAACGCGGAATTAAATTTGGTTTTTAAATGTGAAAAAAAAATATACATATGTGTAAAAGTGCATAAACTGAAAAAAAAAATGTGAAAATAAAAGAAATTAGGAAGAAAGTAAAAAAAAAAATGAAGTGAAAGTGATGAAAAAAAATTATAAGGTGGAAATGGAATGTAAAAAAAACGGGTGTGAAAATATGTGTATGAAAAAAAAGTAAAGTGAAGTGAGTGAATTGAAATAAACAAAATGTGATATTTAAAAAAAAAAAAAAGGTGTAAATGAAAGTCTGTGAAAAAAAGAGGTAAGTAAATGTGTAGTTTAACAAAAAAAAATTTAAAAAGAAAAAGAAAATAATAAGTAGAAAAAGTTTACGTACCTGTGTAAAAAAAGGTGATGTAAAGTGAAAAGAAAAAAAGAAAAAAATAGAACTACTGATTAAAAAAACTCAAATTAATTTAAAAAAAAACTTTTATAAAAAAAAAAACTGAAAATCAAAAAAAAAAAAAGAAAAACTATATAAAAACTATGAGACTCAAAAAGAAAAAAAAATTATGAAGAGAAAAACTGTGAAAAAAAATCACTAAAAAGAACACTCGAAATACTTCCGCACTAGACACTTTGAAAAATAAAACTTTATCCTATCGTGGGTGTTTTTTCATGGTTTCTTTTATAGTGTTTAGTGGAATTCGCGAATTTTCTGTGGAAATTCTTTGTTAGATTTCCAGCGAGGTAAGAGAACTCTTTTGTGTAGTGATTGTTTTCGGTTGTGCTTGTTTTGTTGTTGTGAAAAAGAATTTTAATGTATGTTTTGTTGTTTTTGTTTTGTGTTTGTTTCCTTTTATTGTCCTTTTTCCTTCTTTTTGTTTCTTTTTTATTAATTAACTTATTTTATTTATTTTTTTATGTTTTTAGGATTTAGCTATATTTGATAGGGGCTTCTGGCTTGGGCACCGATTTATTAAAATTCGATGTTCATTTGTACGTTCCTTCAATTTATAGCATTTTATCTACAAATTTAAATTTATTTATTTAATTATTTGACTTTTCTTTTCAGGAAAATAAGGTGACAGGATGTTGTGTTATTCCTGGTGTGAAAGGTAATTTTTTTTAAACATAATTTTAATAAAGTTTATTAATGCGATTTTTATTTTGTATCTTTCAGGTTTTTCAACTTTGAAACACTGTTCCCTGCGAAGAATGCTCAAAGTTCCGACTGAGCACTGTTTCATGCTCGCCGAAATGTAGCAACAAACAAAAATATTTCTAATTGATGTCCGTATATTGTCATTTCCTAGTCTTCCTCAACTCTAGGACTAGTGCTCTAGACACAATGTCATTGGTTCTAATTTTGCCTTTGTGGGTTTTTGCCTTGGAATTTACTCAGTTTCACTTGCGTTCGGTCTCTTCAAAGTTCTAGAGACATGATTCGCAAAGATTTTGTAACAAAATAAAAGTTTTTGCACTTGGCAGACGTCTATTTTCCTTGAACACTTTTTACAGGATCACCAACTTTGTTTGACATTTGTAGCGAAGACAGCGTTACCGTGTCTTTTCCATATTTCCTGAAAAGAAGGTTTTTTGATGTTAGGCTTGATGGATGGGTACTATAAATAAAAGAAACTTTGGTTCAGTCTATTGAGAGTTGTTGAGCAGAGATGAGAAAGGGAAGAGGAAAGAACAAGAAAAAAAGAACAATGGCAACAGGAACATAGCGAACTGAACATCTTTTTCACAACAACGTCTTTAGTAGCATATTGACGTAAATCATTTTGTTCTTCTCAACGTCTCACTACATCCACTGGAACCAGCTGGTTGATGTATTGCACCTTAAAGTTTCTGTAGAAAAGCTTCAAAATTGTTTATAAAAAAGTAAGGCTAGATACCAGAGTATGTTGGATTATTTCCTAAACGACATCCGTAATTTTCTCTAGAATTTCGTATGGACCGTCCCAGTGTTTTTGAAGTTTCGGATACCGACCTATTCTCAGTTTTGAATTATATAGCCAAACTAGATATCCAATTTTCAATGGTTGAGCTTTACCAGATAAATTGTACCGATCTTTCATCTTGCGACTAGCGTTAGTTAGCTGGACTCGATTGAACTCGTGTACCTTGCGTAAACGTTCTTGTAGTTGAGATACATAGTTGGTAATCGAAGTCGTTATGGGGCTAGAAGGATCGCCAGTGACTAACTGTATCGGTAGACGAAGCTCTCTACCAAAGTTCAACATAGCAGGAGTTTGTTTGGTATTTTGTTGAACTGCTGACCGGAACGATAAGAGTAGAAACGGTAGGTACTCGTCCCAGTCCCTTTGATGGCTTTCGACAAACTTAAAAAGATAATCTAATAATAAGCAGTTGAACTTTTCTACCAAACCATCACTTTGTGAATGTAGGCGAGTCGTTCTAGTCTTGTGGTCACGGAACCTTTTCAGCACTTCAGTAAAGACCTCAGACTCGAAATTTCGACCTTGGTCAGATTGGAGTTGAAGACACAATCCAAAACCTGAGAAAACGTGAACGATCAGGGCTGCAGCTACTGTTTCAGCGGTCTGGACTTTTATAGGTATAGCTTCAGGCCACTTGGTGAAGTAATCCATTACGACAAGAATATATCGAGATTGGTTTTTGGTTACAGTAAGGGACCTAGGATGTCGATAGAAATCCTTTCAAAAAAAGCACTTGAATTTTGGACTTGGAGGGGGGCTTTCGACTTGAATATTGGTACTTTTCTTTGTTGGCCTACCACGCAACGTGAACAATAATTTCGAACATCTGTGGAATACCCGGGCCAATAATACCGTTGTCGATCTTTCGCGATGGTTTTGTCGATTCCAAGGTGTCCTTCACTCAGTGAGTTGTGCACTTGTGTCATCACGTCTGCCTGCAGGTCTCGAGAAACCAGAAATCGCAGAGTAGGCCATGTCGTTTTTAAGAACCAGAGATGAAAACATAGCCCAGAAACTCTTAACCGTTAACTCACAACTACTAATGGTTTCTGCAGCAGGTCGTTCGCCATCTGTCAACCAACATTTCACCTGTGCCAAGCAAACATCTCTGTCTTGCAGCTGTGACATATCTTCTATAACCTGAAGCAACCTGACCGTGACATGTGCCATTGCATCAGCGTTGCTATGGTTTTTTCCTGGTCGATGTTGGATTTCGAAATTGAACTTCTGTAGCCTTTCGATCTAGCGAGCGATTTGTCTTTCAGGTTCCTTAAAGTTCATGAGCCAACGAAGCGAAGCGTGGTCCGTTCGTAGAAGAAAAGCTTTACCGAGCAAGTATAGTCGGAATGTGAAATGACTTTGACGACAGTAATTTCTTTCGGGACGACTGAACATTTTACTGAAATACTCTATAACGCGCTCTTGACCATTTTGGACTTGTGAAAGAACTACTCCCCACGCAAAATAACTTACATTGGTGTCAACTATGAACGGATCTGAATCGTTGGGTTGTGAAAGTATTGGAGCCGAAACCAGTTTGTCTTTTAAGTTATCAAACGCATTCTGACATTCTTCAGTCCACAGGAACTTTGCACTCTTCTCCGTAAGGGCAGTCGGAGGTTTGGCAATTGTAGAGAAGTCTTTCACGAATTGTCGATAATACGCACATAAACCGAGAAAAGATTTGAAACTCGCCAACTTTTAACGGTTTCAAGTTTTTCGGGATAGGTTGCCAATCCTTTCTCGGAGATGGTATGACCGAGAAACTTGACTTCCCTCTGACAGAGATGGCACTTTTTGGGAGAGAGCTTGAGACCTGCGCGACGAAGACGATGAAATACCTCCGCAAGGTTTTTTTATGACAGAAAAATATGTAGCATGTGCCAAAAGATCCTTCAAGTAACCTAAAGTGACCGATGCGATCGATGCGATGTAGCGGTTAGGAGTCTTTCTTAGTGACGTCATTGAGCTTCCGATAATCCACACTGAACCGAAGCGATCCATCTTTTTTGGCTACTAACACTACTGGGGAGCTCCAGCGGCTAGTAAATGGTCGAATAACTCCTTGTTCCAGTATTTCTGCAATTAACTTCTCTGCTTCCATACGGCGAAACAGGGGTATTCTCCGAGGTTGTTTTTTATGGGTTTCGCAGCATCAGTGTCGATTCGGTGCTGGAAAACACATCGGAAAAGTGTGCTAAAAGTTGCCATGTTGCTGTGAAAATGGTGTGATTTTGGAGGTGTGGAAATCTTGCCTTGAGTGTCCTACAAGCGACTGTAGACAAGGGTTTCTCAGTTTCCAAAGGGATCTTAACGTTGGCTACTTGGAAGGTGATTTTTCGGAAATCAAGTATGCACTTGAAACGCTTTAAAAAGTTCGTGTATATTGGCTACGTAGACGGAATGATCAAAAGAAATGCTTTTGAAAGAAATTAGAACAACAGCTTTTCTTTTTACAGGCGAAATTTCACCTGTCATGCTCTGTGTGACTGCGAAGGACGGTTCGCAGTCTGGCTGGAGCAAATTTGGACGGATGACGATCTGTGTGGCATCTGTATCGATGGTTATCTTGCAGTCACCTCCATTGAAACGTCCAGGGATTCGAAGATTATTTGCAACTTCGGCAACTGTTATTTTGATGACAGGGCTACTTCTCGCCACTGAGCAAGGCCCTACTCAGTGTCAGCAGGCAGAGAAGATTCAGCAGGGGGTGAGACAACAATAGCTGGTGTGGAGGAAGCTTAATGTGACAGTGAGCTGGTAGATTTGGGGCTAGAAGACAGCGAGACCTTCACCGCTCGACAGCTTTTTTTCGTTGCCAATACGTCGAATGTTACATTGTCTCCTTTTTCGGCACCAGCTATATGACTCATCTACCACGAGGTCTCTTTTATGAAAGAAAACTTCACCCTGACCATCGTCCCGAATGATGAATCCAAAAAGTTTTATGTTATGGTAAAACTTTACGCAACCGGTGACCTGGACCGCGAAGGTTGCTGTTGCAGGAGCCTTAGGAGCGAATTCTCTTTCGTTTTCTTGATGGCTGCTCGTCTGGGTGACACCGACGCTCGAGCGATCTTGACGTGCCTCCTACTGGCCCTGGTAGCATCCCTACTGGCCTTCAGGCGAGGCTTCTCGCAACCTTGTCTGGATCTCTGCATCAGCCAACCCATTTATGAACTGCTCCAACGCGATGCGACTCTTGGTGATTTCAGGACACTTTGGAAACGCCAGGCACATCAGACGCTCGATGACGGTAGAGAACTCAACCAAGAAAGAAAAAAAAAGGAATTAAACTGAGTACAAAAAACTAATAACTATAAAAGTAAAATACGTCTCTATGGTTGAATTATGAAAAATTTACGGGAAGGCAACTCTGGTAAATTAATTACAAATCTAGTCACTGTGGCAGCCCTGGAATTTTTTAAAGCTAATAATTTTAATATGTTGCCTAAGAGAAAAAATAAATGTAAACACGCGGAAAAAATAACTAATAATCCGAACGCGGGATTAAATTTGGTTTTTAAATGTGAAAAAAAAATATACATATGTGTAAAAGTGCATAAACTGAAAAAAAAAATGTGAAAATAAAAGAAATTAGGAAGAAAGTAAAAAAAAAAATGAAGTGAAAGTGATGAAAAAAAATTATAAGGTGGAAATGGAATGTAAAAAAAACGGGTGTGAAAATATGTGTATAAAAAAAAAAGTAAAGTGAAGTGAGTGAACTGAAATAAACAAAATGTGATATTTAAAATAAAAAAAAAAAGGTGTAAATGAAAGTGTGTAAAAAAAGTTGATTGTGACGTGAAAAGAAAAAAAGAAAAAAATAGAACTACTGATTTTTGAAGCCATCTAAAAAGTAAACATGTCACTTTTTAATGACTTCAACATGTCACTAATTTGGTTCCACTTCTCACCATAGATCCCATTTCCATTATACGCAATTTAGTTACATAATGTACCACTGACCCAAAAATATTAACAACAAAATTATTAATACTAACATACACTTAAATTTCCAATACAAATTCTAAAATAAAAATTTATTACATGAATAGCATAAAATCGAAAAAAAAAATTTTAAAAAAAAAAACAAGCAAATGTACCAATTACTAGCAAATTAACCAAAATTCAAAATAGCTGTTCAATATTAAAACAATAGACTCTCAATAGTATATAAATGAGATGCTGGACAATCATCGTTACTTCTGCTTTGGAAATTGACCAAGTAAGAAGTCTCCTCCTATCGTAAAGGGTGTTGACCTTAAGAATAAAAAGGAATCATCATTTACTTACAAGAGCATTGATCTGTAAGTATTTTTTTTTCTTTACTTGATATTTTCTTTTTAATGGGTATTGACATAAGATAGAAAATTGTTAGGGAATTATCTTGTTAATTTCCATCTTACTGGTATTAGCCATAAGATAGGAAATTTTAGTGAATTTTCTTGGCAATTTCTGTTTTAATGGGTATTAACCATAAAACCGAAAATTTAATATAATATTTTGTTAATTTCCATGTTTTCGGGTATTGACCGTAAAAACTTGGAAATTTTAGTGATTTCAAAATTTAAAGTTTATTTTCTCTTTTAAACACAACATTGATTAAAATTCACATTTATTCTATTTTAAATTTAAACGTTTTTTTTCATTTTCAAGTAAAATTATTCAATTTCAATTTATTCAATTTAAATTCAATCTTATTTCGAATTTAACTCATTTAACTTTAACCTCAATTTAGTAAGTCAATTCCCATTTAAATACTTAACGTGATTGCAGCATTGTTAAACATAAATGGTCTTTTGCAAATCAACTGGTAGTTACAATAGCAGTATTTTGCTGAAATTAATTAATTGTTTCACTTCACTTCAACTGATAACGCTCACTTGTTTAACTTCACATCAATTGATCAAGCTCACTTGTTTAGCTTCAGTTCAATTGAACAAGCTCACTTGTTTATCTTTACTTCAAGTAATCAATATATCTCATTCAAACATATTCAATAAAATTCAGCTATTGTCAAGGTACAATCTGCCATTAATTACAATAATATTGTAACATATAAAGTTAAAACTTTACCTAACTTTTGTTAACTAATACGTGAAATTTTGAACACTAATTATGTGTAAACTTGGGATGATATAACTTCAGTATTGCTATCTTATAACTACTAATATTTCATTCTTTACAGGAATATTCATCGTCATAAAGTCAATATCTTCATAAAATTAAATTTGGTCATCTTTTTTAATTTAATTATTATTTGAAAATTTATTATCTAATCATCAGTTTTACTTCATATTTCTGATTATTATTTTTTGTAATTTATCATTTAATTAATTATTCGTTTTGATTTATTTTCCAATTATAATTTTAAAAATTTAACATTTATTTACTTATTACTTTGCTTTATTTTTTTTTATTTAAATACTTATTATTTGCTTTATTTTTTGATTTATCATTTAATTATATTAATAGTTTGAAAATTTATTCTTTTATTGTTAATTTTGATTTTAAATTAATTAATAAATAAATATTTTTTGAGTGATAAAACTTTGTATTTTCTTCCAAAAACCTAATCGTTATAATCCATTTACATTTAGTAAAATATTGTTGATTGATTAAGAGATTCTTTTGAACATTATTTAAATGGCAATATTTTCACTGATTTAAAAAAAAAAAAACAAATTAATTTAAGAAAAAAAATTTTATAGAAAAAATTGAAAATAAAAAAAAAGAAAAACTATATAAAAACTATGAGACTCAAAAAATATAATTATGAAGAGAAAAACTGTGAAAAACAATCACTAAGAAGAACACTCGAAATACTTCTGCACTATACTCTGTTCACAAAGTTTTTTCAGTACAGGTCTTATGGAAACATTTTGTCTTGTTTCTTCTTTGAGTAATTACATAAATGTGTTTCTTATTTTCGTCACCGACAGTGTTACCCTTTAGTTTATATTTTGTATCAAAAATCGGATGAACTTTTTGATAAGTGTTGCCGACTATACATTTGTTTTCAAATTTTGTAAAATTTTATACTATGTAAAAATTGTTTCCCAATAAAGAAAAATAATACATATTTATTTATGTTTTAAATTTAATTATTATTAAAAAGATTTTATGAAATAAGAAAATGTAAAAACCCAAAAACATTGTATGCACATACGTATATCCTACAAATAGGTAACTGAAAGTGAAAGGGATTACGGGTTTTACTTTTTTGTTTAATAGCTGATCGTATGAATGAAAAGATAATTTACATTATCCTTATCAGTACCAATACTGTATAATGTATATATTCCATTGTTTTTTTAATTCAATTTGTTGATCATAAGAATTTTAAAATTACCCAACACTTTGCAGAATTTTTAAGAAATATTTTTGTGCTGTAATATTAGGGTATCGTGCAATTCTTTTTACACATACGAGTATTTTAAGAAAAGAACTACCCATTATGTACAAAATATCAAAGTATCAATTATATACATTTTGAAATACTTTAAAATTTTTATCAAAAACCATCAGAAAAATTCGTCTTTTCAATAGAGTGAGTATTTATTACAAAATGCATTTCTATTGCAAAGGAATATGTGTATACAATCGTATAAATTTATAATTTATATAATAACACCAAGAAACGTGTAAAAAGTAAACAAATATTAGACATATTATATAAATAAACAATGTCGTCATATGAAATGTATGAAATCTGAACTGGATATTTTTTCTGCTCCGCCTATTCAAAGTAATATTCTAAAAATTGAAGAAGTAGCACATAAACCTATAGAAACACTAGACAATTCATCCGTCATGGTGATACGTATCGTGATTTGTCTAGCATTTATCTTCGACTAAAGGTGCAGCTAATCAAACTCAAAGATGGAAAAGAAGAAATATATACGGGAAACGAAAAAAGACAAGTAACAAGAAGTTACGGTACTACAGAAGAAGCTGAAGCTTTTCCAATTGGTGTTGCCAATAATGTGATGTACTCAACAGGTAATAATTGTCATTATAGAGCATACATTGAAAATTTACTAAATTATGGAAAAGATGCTGCGTCAACACATCTAGAATCTGTAGGCTGGTATCTTGATCAAGAAGAAATGAATATTATTGAAAACTTAGGAGACACTGCACGGCCAGCTAACTTAACTGAAGGTTATCTCGAAAATTGACAGTTATTTGCTAAAAGTAATATTGTTGAAGTGATGGGTAAAATCCATAGTATATAGTATTACTACTATCACTCGAGAAACCAGAATTTTATCTTTATTCTGAAAGTGATAGTAATTCTCCTCAAATAAAAATTGTAGAAGCCACAAGGTACATGAATCATGTAACAGTTAATCCAAATATTTTACTCGCACATGAAACTGTTCTTCAGCGTTCGAATGCTTTATATCCATACAAACGTGTAGAAGTTAAAACGTATACTTTACCTACAAATACATTCACATTATTTTTAGATAATGTAGTAATTGGTCAATTACCTAACTTGTTGATTTTTGGTATGATAGATAATGATGCATATACTGGTAAACAAGAAAAAAATCCGTACAACTTTAAACACAACAATATCACAAAATTCAATTTAGTAAATGGTGTGCAAGTACCAAATCAACCTATAGAGTTTGATTATTCAAAAAAAAAAAAAACCAATAAGCACACGTGGTTACATAACACTTTTCAAAGGAACTGGAATTCACTATTTCGATAAAAGTCATCAAATAACAAAAAAATTCTTCGATAGTGGTTGTTTTCTCCTATCATTTGATTTGACATCAGATAATTCATATGATTCTACATGTGGTAATTTGCTAAATCAGGGAAGAGTAAGAATTGATGGAAGATTTAAAGAAGCATTGAAAAAAAGTGTGACTTGTATTGTGTATACTGAATATGACGCAAGCATTGAGATTGATAAAATTCGTAACGTATACACCAACTTCTAAAAGTATATATATACCTGCAAATTTATAGCAAAGCAGAATCAATCACAATGAGTTGCTGTTTGGTAAATGTTGAATATATGTATGTCAGAACCAGAAGGTAATTTAACCTTCTTTAAAAAACTATCTTTTACTGGTTTAACACCAGAAAATAAAATATTTTTGAAAGAAATAATATACAAATATCCTACATCTTGTGACAAATATGCAGAGCAAACAAATGCATTTGGAAACTTGAAACTTAGACGTTTAGATGAGAATCTTATTAAGACCTTGGCAAAATTTTCAAATGTTCTTGTTAGTGGGGTAGCAACAAAAGGATTTTTACAAAACTACATAACCTTTTATACTAAGGTTATAGACATTGAAGCCTTCAACTCATGTGAACAAGAATGAACACGATCGAACTTGTTAATAAATAATGCTGCTATAAAACAAAATTTTCAAAGGAGTGTTTCCATATGAACACTTACCTGAAAAAATTAAAAACCAGCATGGGTTATTGCAAATACCGATCCCTCAGGTAAACGTGGAACACATTGGGTAGCCTTTTACTTTCCTGCAAAGGGACCAGCAGAATACTTTGATTCATTTGGAAAATACCCAAACAATAAATTTTTTAAAACATTTTTACATGTCAACTCGAAAATCTTTGTAAATAACAAAAAAAATTACAAGGTTTATTCTCGTATACTTGCGGGCATTATTGCTGTGTAGTTTTCTTAAATATTTTTCTTCGCATGATTTTACATATACATAACTATAATAAAATACTTAATTTATTCCGAGGAATCTGTTTAAATAAGTTTTTACAAAGTGGTGGGGTTCATCACAATCAGCATTGTAAAGCACAAAAATCAAAATTATAAAAGCGTGAGATTCAGTGTTTGCACTTCAGTTTTCTGTTAAGAAATGGCATCAAAACGTAATACGGAGGTAATTGACAAGAAAAGTGTGAAATTACCTAAGAGGAAGAAAGACATAATACCTTGTGATAATTTGTTGTTGCATTATACATATTTTTTGAAGCAGTGCAAAGACCGGAAAACCGTACTTGGATTCAACACATCGACATTTGAAGCTCAAATTATCTTTCATCATTACAAGTATTTTGCTGTACCTACCAATTATTCTGGATGGGTTCCAGTCTACAACTATCTCAGTAATCTGAAGCAGCAAATTGGTGAAGATCTACCACAAAATCAGCTTGGATTAGAAAAAGAATTTAGAATACCTGTCGACAAAGGTAGCATTCGATTGAAATATCTTGAAGTTTTAAGATTATTTGAGATGATGGATTTCTTCAATATTGTTATGTTCCATGATAACAATGCTTCGAAAGCTGTAAAGGAATATTTTAATCAATATGGGGTTAAATGTAAGGAGAAAAATGTATTCAAATTGGCTAATGAAGATTTCTTCGTACCACCACGCACTTCATACGTACATATAAACTATTCTAGGCTTTTTTATGAAATTCCATTATTCTGTAGTTTTAATGTTACTTTTTCTATGATTGGTTTGGAATAAGTAAATGTTAAAAACTAAAAATAAAAAAAGTGTTTTTTTTTATTCAATCATTTTATTTATTAACATATGTAAGTAAATGTTTAAGCAATTTAGCACAGCGGACAGCTGAACTTTCACAATGAATTCTACATTTTATTTGAAATTTTTTTAATTCTTTCAATTTAGGAATTTCAAGTTGTATTGTTATTACATTAGGTAATATTTCCTGATAAAATTTTGTTTTACATCACCTTTCACATATACGATACAATTCGTGAAATTCTCTAGTATATTCTCTATGTTGTTATAGTTTATTTCACCGTCGTTCCAGCATAGTCCATTTATCTTCCTTGCATTGAACTGATTTTGGTTGTATGCTCTAATTGATAGCTATTTTTGAGGAAATGGTGGTAGAAAATGATAAACCTTCGTTTAAATCGAACCAAGAAGAAGCTTTTTTATGAAGTATTCTCCATTGTTTCCACAGATGAAAGAAGAATATAAAGAATGAAAACAAAATAACTTTATGCGATCGTCTGTTTAAATTTTGGAAATAAAACTTTTACAATTAAATCTTATCTAAGTTACAAATTTTCTTATTTTATTTGTGTATTTGAATATACATTATTTTATACATTATTTTCTATTTTTATTTTTTTGAGCCCATACGGGTAGAAAAATATTCATCTGTAACAATTCTTTTATCAAAAGTGAATGATAAGTGCTTTTGTTCCACTGTAGATATAACAACTCCTGGTCGTTTTCGTTTTATTTTCTTATCATTTTTTATACAAGCTGACTCATTGTTACTTTCAATTATCATAGATTTTAAACACTCGAAATTAACAATTTTAGAAGTTTCAAAATTAATTGATATTCCTTTACATTTTGTAAGGTACTCAGAACCCTTTTCAGTCTCAATTTTAAGACTGTATGTTTTAAGTCCAATGCTCGCGAATTCCGAAATAAAAGCCTTAGGTCCAAAACATTCTACCTCATCAGTTAGATCACCCATAAAGTCAGATATTGAAAATATCGTAGGTTTCCGTTTATCATCTACGAATATTAAACTATCTGTATCACAGTAAATAATTGTACTTCCAACTTTTTCTAATGCCTCGTAATGTTTGAATCTAGCGAACGTAGTTGTGTAAGCAACAATTGGAATGTTCAAGTGGATAACATATGTAAATTTTCTTCCATATATGTATTTCCAAGTAACCCACACAGTATTATCATTAATCGGATATATAGAACAAATTTCTACACTAGATACGAAGTCGAAAAAATTTTTAAAATTATTTAAAACTTTTGCATAACTTCAAACCTGTTTTTGTGTAAATTTACCCCAAAAAGAGTTCAAGCAAATTTTTGCTGTATTACGTCTACCAGGATTTTTCTGAATTTGATTTCTGTCTAAAACAATATCTTCTTTTGCTTGATACGACTCTATGAATTCATTTTTTTATTGATCAAATCCACATTAAGAATTCCACCCACTTCCTTCCTGTTTGGTTTTTAAGAAAGTATTAACATATTTTGTAAATAAGCCCCTTGATTTCGTTTCCGGAGCTTATACAGTATAGTTATATTTCCAAACTTCGAATACTTCTCCAATTTTATATACTTTCTTTACAACTAATGCTATTTCAGGTATTACCAATGTACCAATAAATTTGCTTTCTCTTTAATTATGTTCACATTGTGATATGTTATTTTCTTTTGTCATTTTCTACAAAGTGCAAAATGCAATTTTTTGTTATTCTTGAAGGGCAGAACAGGTAAGAATAAATTAGTTGGTGGTATAATTGAGCATATAATAAACCCATGCATAGAAAGTACTTCCGATATAGAAGACAAATTATCTTTTATTAATATTTATCTCCTCTAATTCCGAAACGGTTGCAACTGAACCTTCCCCCCCCTCACAAATTTTTGTTTGTCTCGCCGAGACCTATCCGTAGTTTCCGGGTCGGACACATAAACTGAATCACCCTGTATACTTTAAATTTTAACTTGTGAATTGTGAAAATAAAGATAGTAACAAAGTTTTTTGAACAATAATTTAGATAAAAAAGAAGAAACAAAACTTGTTCACAGTTATAAAATATATACATGGCTATTCTTGAAAACGGCGTAAATGAGATTCGATTTACCTTCAAATTTCACCTTAGTGAAAATTTGGTATGCTAGAAAATGATCGAAGAACTGCATTATTGTCGTTAATGCATCGTTAACAAATGTATTAAAATGACAGTTGTATTTCACTTTGATCGTTTCCAGTTGAAATAACCCGAAGTGAACCTGTTTAACAAATGAATTTAAAATTTTTAAAATTATTTATTTAAATGACAACGGTAACTGAAGAAAAAAATCAACTGTATCAGCTGTACCGGGAGCCAAACATATTGAAATACATATATTTAAAAATAGAGCGCTTCAGATAATTTGGTATTGTATTGCGATGATGAAAATCATGTGATAAGTTGGTAATAGACGATCCTGCGAGAACGAAAGGCAGGCGTAGACCAAAAAGGCCTAGATAATGTTTGAGATGATATCAGGCAACTAAACATTAGAGATTGGAGAAGAAGTTGAATAGAGCTGAATGGGGACAAATTCTGGAGACCAAGGCCGATGACCGACTGTTGCGTCATTGCTGATGATGATTCACCCTTTGCACACTTGGTGGTTAAACCGGTTATTGTTGCGCTGGTTGTAACATAAGAGTGTAATTTTTTCCAACTTGGTATAGTAAGAAATCATCAAAAATAATTTCAGCTTCACGGTTGTAATACACTCATACTCTCGCTACAACTGGTCGTGCCACCTTCAGATGTAATTTGAGCAGTTGTAAAAACAGGTTTTATAACCGGTTTGCGTCGTTGTAACAACAACCTAATGTGTTCATGCTCATTAAAGGTAATAAAATAACGTACATACATTTAACACAACTGAACATTATCGTTATTTTTATTTTCTACATTTTATTAATTTGTATTGGTTGCAATAAAATTATACACATACTAATTAAGTATTTTAATAATATATACATATATATTATTGGGGAAATTCGAAAATTCATCGTAGATAAGCACTATTTTGGTGCTACTACCATATAATAAGTAACCAAATTAACTATTGAAAAAACTGGATCACTGTGGGAACATAACGTTTACCGAAAAGATAAATATTCGAATATGGTAACTGGTTACTTTTGGTAAGATGTGAATTATCGGATATGGTAGATTTACTTTTGGTTACATAATACATGCTTTGTTTTAACATTTGTTATGTTGAAAACAAAAACTTTCAATTTAATTTTTCATTTCGAAAATAGAAAATGTCATTTATTTTACAACTTTCTGAACAAAAACAATTCAAAAATGAATTAAATGAATCCACATCTGTCATGTAATGCCATCCTATGGAGAGATATCGCAATAAATGACGCATCACTATAAAAAATTAAACATTTTTGAATTTACCAGAACTTTTAATAGATAGCTATGATTAAAATGACTTTAGATTCGTATTCTGGGCATCAACATTCACTTACAAATCAAATTTGGTGACATTTGTGCAAGTATCCTAATCCTGCAACCGTCAAAAAGTAAAGCAGTGTCGTCAATTATATCACATCTTAAGTTCGATTTACATATGTACATCTGATCCGGCACCGTTGCGGTTCCTCTCCGTCAAATCAGCGTTCAGGCATGTTTACATGTTTGTATGTGATTTCTGATTGTGACCTGAACACACAATCGGTTCGTTTAGATATATTCAAATGAAATACAAACATATAAAAATTTTCAAGCTTGGTCGACAGGAAGGAAATCAGATCGGTGCCGGATCAGATGTATGTAGATCAACTTTCATTCAAACTTTAACTTTAAAAGTATTCTATGTCATTTGACTAACAAGTACATACATATATTATTTAACAAGCGTTATTCAATACTCTTTTAAATTGTTTACATTTATATCAAAAAATATTAAATCTAATTTAACAATTTATAGCACAAAAATAATTTTTCATGTGGTGATTCAACAGGCAAAATTGGATTTCCGAATTCATCAACATAATCCTTATAAGAAACCTCCCCGATTTTTTCAAAATTTAATGATTGAAAAATTTTTTGAGAGAAATAACCAGTTGCATCTGCTTTCATTAACTTAAAAAAAAAAAATAATAATAAAAAAACTTATTTAGAATTTATTTTTCACTTAGTAAAGTGTTAATGTACATAAAACTCTCGATACATTGGCTGATTTGTTAAAAGTTAAACTGAAAACTATTTTTTGTTTTGGGAAGAATGTTAGACAAGACAAACGAAAGGAAAGAGTAAAATTGAATATTAAATATTTTTAATGCAAGGAATAAATTATATTTTATTTCAAAATCACGCATACAAACGATTTTTTTTGTCTATGTGCATGTTTGAACATTTTTAAAAGCCGGCTTTGTGCAATCTTGAATATTCAACAAATCGACCAATGTATAATCAGTATAACAGTCTAAAAAAGCTAATTTTACTTGAATGTACCATTTACATGCTATTCAGAAGTGGGAAGCACGTATTTTTTTTTATTTAATGTGCCATGACGTAAGGATATTACAACACTTAGTAGGTCAGTATTGGCGACAGGAAAATAGGGAATGTTGGACGATGCTCCACTTAACTTTTGCAATAAATTCAAGCCGTCTGAAAATGACGTAATATTTCGTTTCACTCAAGCTGGAGAATACGACTCACCAAAGTGAACTTGAGCTTCTTAAGACCTATTTCCTGTCATACATCCACTTGCAGTTGCAGTTAGTAGAGAACGAATTTCTTTTGTATGACAGAGCTGGGACTAATATTTGAGTAGTTGGTTTATGTACTTGCTAATGGTCAATAAGCAGAGCCACCAAACTACTTCAGTATAGAGTACCTTTAAATGAATTTGAAGCTGAACTAGAAAATCCAGGCTGTTGCTTCTCCACTGATCACTTCGCTTTTATTTACAAAAGCTGTGTTTTATTGGACTTAAGAAAGTGATAATTCTGAGATTTCTCACTTCACTTGAAAAGCGCGTTCGACAATAGAAGTCGCTACGAAAACTTCACTTCCTCAGTTTCAGTTTACCAGCTGTTTTGGTGTCAAAATATCATATTAAATCGAAGTTTCTAGTTACGTCGTGAATTTGTAATTTCTATTTTATATTTCTTCTTGATTTGTCTCGTAATCTTGGATTTTTTTAGTGAATTTTGTTCAAGTATGTAATTTAATTTTTTTAAATGTTTTTTGGGGCATTTAAAGTGAGGCTATTCTCAAGAAGAAGAAGAATGATCTAAACAAAACTGAAGTGTTCAGATATTACTGCCTCAGTTCCAATAAAACACAGCTAAAGGAACTAATCTCACGTGAAATTTGAAAGAAATATTCTTCGAAGGATTTGGGAAAGTGTATAATTGTCCTGAAAATGTAACAGAAAACTGTCAGTGTGAATTTAAAATAATAGTGTCACAGCAGATCAATTATTTATGGAAATAACTTTTGAGAGTTTGACAAAGTTTTTAGTGTAGAAAATTTAAAAATTACCGCGAATGCTATAGTATTATAACATGGAGAAAAATTATGAAGAAGATAATAGTTTACTTAAAAAAAAGAATATTACATTGGGATAAAAACAAAATTTCTTGTCTAGTACGTTTAAATTAAGTTTAAATATTAATTATTTAAAACACTTTATTTTATAAAACTTAAACCTCACCTTGAATCCATAGTCTTTTGCTAACATTTCACTTTGTCTAACTAATTCTTTTCCAATACCACAACCACGATATTTTGAATCAACCGATAAAATTCGAATATCAAATATTTTATTGTAATGAAAAATTGAAAACCAATCAACTTTCAAATTTTGGTTATACAGTAATGTGAAAATTTTTTTAAAATTTTCATCTGAACTTTTTTCCATTTTTTTTTTAGCTTTTTCCAAATCACCGGGACGTAATATTCCATTCAAAATAACTCCAGCAATCTAAAAAATATATTTATTGAAAGTTTTTGTTAATTTTACTTTTTAAGTTTCGGATACTTTATCGTCCTCAGAAACCGCCATCAAACTTAAGTTATCGTCTAAAGTATCGATGCTATGATGTTCTAATTCTAAATTTCCTTCATTAGCATTGGTACATAATCCGGCAGCCGTATTTAATGGTTCCTCACTGAAAAAGTTATTTCTTAAATGTTGTATTACATCATCATAGCGATCGGTTGTTGTATTTTTATACTGCATTTCAAAAAATTCTGTTCTACACACACACTGTCCCGAATATTATTGAGCAACCACTATAATATGGAAATAAAATAAATAAAGATTACAACACAATTACAATAAACAACAAGTTCTAATCTAATACCACTTCAACATTGCAGAAATATGACTGTTTAAACATACAAAAAATATATATCTTAATTATAAATACAAATATAAAATGCAAACAAGATTGATTAATTATTTATTTAAATGAATTAAGTGTATTGATAAATTTAATAATCTGTATAACAACAGAAGTCGCATAAAATTTACTGATGTCTGCACTTTTTACTGCCTTATCTTTTTCATACGTATTCAATTTCATCTTCAAGGTAGTCTATCCAAATTTAAAGAATTTTTGTTACAATAGAATTTCATGCAACTTCTTCATTTTGTTAGAATAATAATTTCATTAATTTGCTAATGTTGCATTTTTGTTATACTAAAAACAATGTTCTAGTCTTAATGATAACAGTTCTAAGCATGAAACAATTTTTGTAGAAAAGAAAGAAACTTTGGGAATAAAATTCATTTAGGTATTATTCAACAGCGAATCAAGCCTTTTATTTTTCCTTTGGTAAGGCTGTCAAGGGCGTTACCTTAAAGATGATATTTGTTGTGCTGTTGAAAGATAAATAATGAAGAGAGAATAGCAATGGTCCAAAATGGAGCCTTGAGGAACACTATAAAGATCCTGAAGGGAATCAGAGACTTTTTCACTACAATATACGGTGGCGGTTAAAAAGAAAAGATTGCAGTAGCTTTGACTACAGACGAGCAAAATTCAAATTGGTTATCCAACTTATATAGAAGAAGTTTGTGATTTACACAATAAATGTTTTCTTCGAATGCTTTCGAAAAATGTAAAAGTAACTAGGTACAAGTAAAGATTATTTATTATCGTCTGAATTTTCACGAATATCCTCAGTGATTTTTACAGAGGCGGCAGTGAAACTTCTAGTTTTTCTAAAACCGGATTATAGCGCGTTCAAAATAGGTTGTGTCTATCAACATAGTTTATTTGCTTGTACAATAATTTCTTAAAAACCTCAGACAGGAACGGTAATATTACTATCGGTCAATATTCTGATATAAATTTGGGATTTTAATTTATTTAATGTACGAGTTTTGAGGAAATATTTAACTTGAATTGTTTAAAAAAATTTTAATTATATTTTTATCAAAAAGTATGACTTTGAGAAAGCCACAAATTTTTTCCCAAATTACAAAAAAAAAAAAAAAAAAATCCGAAAAGTGTAGGTACGAATTTGAAGATGAAACACTGTTTGTGTATCTATTCACAATTACGAAATTCGAAAATCTGACTTTTCCTTAAATTCTAATTTTAAAAAAATAAACTTAGTTTTTTTAATTCATTAGAATATAAATTTAACAGCAGATTTCAATCACTAATTTTATATACACATACATACATATAGGTATTTGAATATCAAAAATGTGCACTATATGCTAATAAGTTGAAATAGATCGAAAATTTAAGTTAAAATAAAAAAAAAATACATATTTGAACAACTTTTCCAAAAATTCAAAACTCACACACTTTAAATGCTTCAATAAAGATGATAATAAATGACCAGATAAAAAATCGTTTAATTTATGAAATTTTACAACTACTTTTTTTCTAGTGAAAAAACATTAAATTAAAAATATTAAAGTCTATCTATATTTTAATACTATGTAGGATGTATTGTATGTGTTGAAATCTAAACGTTTTTATACTTTAAAAAAATATATTTTAATATGAAAAATTATGAAAGGGTTATATTTCACTAAATAGATATTCAAACCGTCTATGAGTAACTAAGAGATGAACTATTGTCCTGTATGCATGTTCCATTTTTCTAAAGGATGTTAAATATTGAGTATGTATACTGTATAGTCAATAGTCATGAGATTGAGAAATAAATCATTATATCATGCTTGTGTTTTAAACTTGTGTAAAAAGAATTTTAAGGAACAGTATGTATGTACATACAGACATATGAATATGGATTCGAAGTTGTTCCAACAAAATGTTCTTCGTATATCGGAAAATATATTAAAAATAAATAGTATTAACGAAATATTATATTTCAAAATAAAAATTTAATAATTGAAAAAAAAAAAAAAAAAAAAAACAGGTGGCAATTTTATTTATTTTTTTAAACCAGAAAAAAAACTTTTTGTTTTTACTCCACTTTCACTATATGTATGTACATAGTTGAGTATACCATATACGAAGCATTCAAGTATATGTATATTACAATTAAATTTATGTTTCATATTACATTTACATCCATGATGTTGAAAATAATCAAAAAGTGCGCATGAAATGGAAATTAATAAGAATTAATGATTATTATCTCAGAAAAACTATGTTTCTCTGTATCGCACTTACACACTGTCTGAGTGTGATATAAAAACCTTAAAAAATAGATATACAGCTACCGACCAGGGTTGCCAGTATTTTGTCACCCTCAATCGCCAATTTAAAAATTAAAAAAGGCAAAAATCGCCAACTCTGTTTTTTTTTTGTGTTGAAATTGATAATATTTGTGTTGTTGGTTCAATTATTTATTTTTATTTTCAATAATTATTTCATTTACAAACAAAACAAAAACAAATAAAATATATAAAAATTCTCGAAAATAACTTAATAACAAACAAAAAACTTAAAAGAAAAGAAACGTTTATCTTCCTGCATATAAGCTGTTTCTTTAGATATAACGCTTAAAAAAATGCAAATAAATAATTATTTTACATTTCAGAATTGATTTCTAAATTATACTACACCATTTGTTCATAAAATGCATAAACGCATGTACACATAATTTAAAAATTTCAAGAAATAACCAAAATCCTATAAATAGCGAAAGCGAATTTTTGTCGCCATCGTGATTTAAAAATAGCCAAAATTGGCGAGAAATAACCAATACTGGCAACCCTGCTAGCGACATAGAAAAGTGCGCAATGCTAATTTTCATACATTTTCAAAAACAAATATTTTTTGTGTTCATTTTATATATTTTATTTATTTGTGTTTTTTTTTATTAATAAATTAAAAATAAGAAATAAATTGAATTAAATACGATATTAACTCCGTGTCGAAAGAATATCGGCATATAGTGTATTCGCTTGATAATAACAGTGATTGAAGCACAGCAACGAGAGAACATCGTTTTTTGTGGATTTTAATCCTTCATCTTCAACGAACCAAAGGCAACACGACAACATCAAATTTTATATTGTGGGAAAAGAAATGCAGTTTACTTGGCTGAGTATTTTAATTATTATTTTCGGGTAAGTCCTGTGTTGATACATATTTCTTCTTTTTTTATAAACTCCTTATTATATGTCCTTCTTAAGTAAATCAACTCAATAAATAACGCCGCGGAAAACAGATACAGCTAGCGATACAGATAGAAAAGTGCGCACTGCTAATTTTCATACATTTTCAAAAACAAATATTTTTTGTGTTCATTTTATGACTCCTAATGTTGGGATTTTTATTTCTATGATAAGACTGATCCAGTAAGAGGTTAAACTTATAATAAAGACAAGGCTAGTCTACCTGCAAACATGTTTTTTTTTTTTGCTTTCAGAAGCCTATCCCTATAATAGCGTAATAATTGTAATAACATAAAAAAAATTTTTATTTTCGAATGAAATTTACTGTTTGGAATTGTTTTTTTAAACATCGTTATAAATCGTATAACTACTTTAGTTAGCTTTAACTTTATTTTTATAATTATTTGCATTTATTTTGAAGTTTTTAATTAAAGTTAATATTTTACAGCTCCTCCTATTGCCTTAATGACGACATCGACTCTCTGCGGAATTGATTTTTATAATAATGATATAATTTAATAAGGATAACCAGTATATCAAATATTTAATATAGAATTTTTCAATTCTTCCACTGTTTTCGGTTTATTTTCATTGAGTCTCATGTCAGTGGAACCCTAAAAATTCTGCATTATGTTCATGTCAGAAATATTTTCTGGCCAGGACAATGAATATAACCACAAATTTTGTTTTTAATTTGTTATCTGCAGTAGAAATAACAATTTTAAAAATAATTCAGAATTCTAGTTCAAAGGAATACCTACGAACTTTGTTTTGTAACATGGAACCAAATCATCCTGAAATATCGGATTCTCTGTATATTGAGCCATGTCCTCAAATGTTGGAAAAACATAATTTGAGATGACTGTCTCATATTTTTCTTAATTCATTATTCCATCTATTATTTTTAATGGGCAAACTCCATAGTCTGTGATGCACCCATAACACACGGTGAATGTTGTACAGTTGTCAATATGTAATGAGGCCCAATTTTTCTTGTTGTTTTCGACGAGCGCTCTGCTTTCCTTCTATTCCAAATAAATTGAAGTTGTGTTTGTCGCAGAGAGTCACTCGCGGCCAATCATCAAATGTCCATTCCTTATGGTTTTCAGCCTATTGAAGCCGATTAGCCTTCATTTTCTCACTTCAGAGTGGTTTTTCTGCGGGCCTCTTACACCTGAAACCATGTTTATTTTATTTTTTTTCAACTGTACGAACACTTACGTTAGTATAGTTTGTAGTTGTTTACTCCCTCTTCAATTTTGTAAGGGGTTTATAATACCTTAAATTTTAATTCCCGGTCCTCTTTTTCTGTGGTTTTTCTTTTAGCACCAGTACCTTTTTTTTCCTCCAAGCTCCCTGAATTTTAAAATTTTTTTTTACTGCGTACTCTACCTGTCCTGATATTTCTCTTTTAGAAATATTTTCTCCATACAAAGTAAGAATCGGACTTTTTTCATCAACTGGCATTTGTTTTTTTCCACTCATTTTACTTTACTTTTTTTTTATATTGAAAATTACTCTTCAAATTTCACTAGATAAATAAAGAAGAATAAATCTTTCAGGACTTTGAATAGGGTGTAGAGGGACAAATCCTATAATATATGCAGAAAAACCCAACATTATGAATCATAAAATGAACGCAAAGGACATTTGTTTTTGAAAATGTATGAAAATTATCAGTGCGCACTTTTCTATGTCGCTAGCTGTACATTGATTCTAAAATATCTTGTGAAAATAGTTCAGAAAATATCGCACCATTAAACATCCCTGGGGTCAGTAATACTAATAACAATAATGATAACGTGAATCAAATTCTTAATAATTTAAAAATTCCTGACGCTATTAAAGATTTATCCAGTTTTGATGGTAATCCAAGGTTTTTATTTGATTTTATCGATAATGTCGAGGAGATTTTAGGGTTGATGACGGGAATTGACGGTAAAAATTACGTTAAACTAATAATGAGAGCTACAAGAAACAAAATAAAGGTAGTGTGAATGAAGTACTGAATATTTATGGAACCGCTATAAGGTTGGGAAGATATCAAAAGTAATTTAATTACACACTATTCCGATAAAAGAAATGAAACAAGCTTAATTCGTGATTTACATTGCGTTTAAGAGAAAATTCGGACACAGTAGAAACGTTTTATTCACGTATTATTGAAATATTTTCAACAATTACTAATCATATTAGAGTCCATGAAAAACGTTATAATCTCAAAACAAAATTTATATCAAGAGATGTGTTTAAATACATTTTTATCAGGATTAAAAGAACCCTTAGATTCTACAATTAGGGCCATGAGACCAACTACACCAGCAAAAGCTTTAACTTACTGTTTAACTGAACAAAATACATATTATATTAAAAATTCTCAACAATTCAGACAAAATGTTATAAGTAAACCATTAACCACCCGTCCAAATCTTACACAAACAGTCAGTTACAACACCAGTACTCAGTACACCGCCTCAAAGATTTGTGTTTTAACTTCCCCAAACTTCCAATTTACAGCAACAATTTAGATCATTACTCCAACCACTTCAAAAACCAAACCTTTAACCTTCTCAAAGAATATCAGTACAAAGACCATTCAATAATAATTAAGTTTTTAATAATAACAATAGAAACTTTACTCCAAATTATGGAAGTCGCCCTGAACCCATGGACACATCAAGTGGGAACACTAATATAAAACTTTTAAGAGGACCAGGTCAAACCAATAATTCTCCTCAAATATCCAACTCTCCGAAATATGTAGCTAAAGAATTATTCAACATGGAACAGCATAATGAACCCCAATACTATACCTTCGATACTCACTCAATCGACGAGTTACAACAACACAATTATTTCGCTCAAACTGAAAATTATGTTAATTATCATAACGAAAATCCCCAGGAATATATTTCAAATTTAGATGAATACTATGAGCTAACAAAAGTAGTCGAAAACGAAATAGATGATGGAAATTTTCCATCAACTGCTTCGGAGACCAAGTTGGTTACATAGATTTTAACACTCACCAGTCTTAACTTTTACCATATATTCATATTCTAGATATCGATAACAATCCATTAAAATTTCTTATAGATACAGGAAGTAATATGTCTTTCATAAATCCAGATTTAGTCAATTCAAACTTAGTAGAAAAAATAGAACCAGTTAAAATAAAAACAGCTTTTAATACTCATTTAATCGATAAACAAATTAAATTAAATGGGTTAAAAGTTCCATAATTATTTCTATGGACTTATTGGTTTAGAAGCAATGAAACAATTAGGAATAACAATTGATTTCGATAATTCTGAGTTAAGAACAAAAAACGTGACAATATCTCTAAGTTAAGAGTGTGAGTGGAATTTTCAAATAAAAAAAAAAATTTATCTCACAATCTACAGAGAATTTCGATTCTTTTAAAGAAAAACCCAAAATCCAAACGAAAATTTAATAAAAAACGAGTTAAGTATAATTTTCACAATTAGACTTTATTTAATTAACAAAACTTTAATAAAATTTTCACAATTACAATTTTCAAAATTAAACTTGAGTTAACGAGATTCTACTTAAAACTAAACTTTACAATTTAAACTTACTTTAATTACAGGTTGCTTTTACATTGTATTTTTGCTTATTCGTTAATTAAGTTATTTTTCATAATGTTAAAATCAAATTGTAAGGTAATCAAAATTATAGAATTTTACTTTTCAATCTATTTTCAAGTTTATGGTTAATAACATTGTAAAAAGAATTATTTCGCAATACTGAAAGAATTTGTTGCTTAAACCGGATGCGCGTGTAAGAAATTTGAGCATAATGGAAAATTATGAAAGTTATGGAAAATTACAGAAACAGACAGTGCATTTTCTGATAGAATATATGCCTAATATGTTATCGTATCGTTAACTCTCCCCCCTTTAAAAATCTGCGTCTCGCTGATCAAAAGTTCAGTGTTATAGCAATGACAATGTATTCTATAACAGACTAATTATTCCCATATAGCGAAATAGTCAGAACCAGTTGACCTCCAATCTCAACGTTTGACCTCCAATCTAAAAGCTGTTTAAGCTCTTTCTTATTCTCAAAGTTTTTTCCTAATTTCTCACTTTTTTAAAATATATTCTCTTTTCTATCTATTTTCCATACAATACATAGAAAATTTTAACAAAAATTTGAGAAATTTTAATATTTTTAACTCACTATACAATCATTTTAATGGTTCTCATTGTTATACAGAATCATATGGAAACAGCTTTCCTCTTACTGTATATTCAGATATATGGTAGAATACATACCATTTGATTTAGTATAAGAATTTAACCAATTTGTATGAGGAATTGAAGATATAGGATTTGAGGGTATATTTCAAGAAGAAGAAGTATACAAGTAGCTAATTTGCATATGTGTCTATTAGGATCAAAACCTGCTCTTTTCCATTTTTTGATTTTTTCTAAAAACGCATGGAATTTGTAATATTGGCAATTATCTACATTTGCAAATATCTATACATAACAAAATATCATTATTTCCCTAATAAATTTAATTCCAAAGTTAAGGATGTATACTAAAATATACCACTTTCTTGCGTAGTCGTTCAACAATTTTGTGAATTACTCAAAAACATCATCTGAGGAAAAGAGCATGTTTTGATCCCAATAGACACATATGATATATCACATTTATAAATTTTATTGATAATTTACATATCAAATTTATTATTTTGCATATCAAATTTGATCGTTTATCAGGTCAAATATAATGTTGATATCAAAATGATATTTTTAGAAAATAATTTTATTGATAAATTCGATAAAAAATCCTCAATTTTCTAGCACTAAAAATCTTTTTTGCACCAGGCAATCAGAAATCATAGCGATCAAAAATTTAAACAAAATCATCTACAAAAGTATCAAATGTTTTTGTACTTTAACGATTATATAGGACATTGTATTTATCCATATAAGAATTGTTTGATAGTATTTTTTAATAATAATAATATCCATATTGATATACAAAATTGTATAAGGACAGCCGCTGATATACTTTCGTTTGATAGTATATGTTGACGGTATAAAAAAAAAAAAGGAGGTGTTATACACATGTTTAACTTCAATACATAATATCACTTCAAATAAAAAAAAAGATATTTTTTCCTTATTAGCCTTTATACCTTACCTCTATACATTTTTCAATGCAAAAGACCAAAAGTATAAAGTTAATCACCGCATAAAAAAATTGTATAATTGTTTGAAAAAAATTTACAAATTATGTATTTACTTTATGCGTAAATGGTATTTTTGTGTTTTGTTGTTTTTGGAAAAGATATATGATGTGTATGGTATATGAGAAATGAGAAATGTATGAATATAATATTTTTATTGTTGCATTTTTTTCTTGTGTTTGCTTGTGTGTATATTTTAAAGTAAAAATATATATTCAGAACAGCATAGATATTTTTTAATGTAAAAGAAAATAAAATAACATGCCTGTTGATTTTGATCCCGTGATCCATTACAGATAAAATTTTCATATTTCCTAATGAAAAAAATTTCTGGATATGAAAATTTACGAAAATGTAAAAATTAATTTTTAAAATTATTTTTAAAATTTGAAATAACAAATACATATTTATCTGAAATAGCTATATTTTAAGGGATACATAAACAGCAAATATATACCATATGTATCATACATATTGAAGAAACAGGTATAATTTTTTGTTTGAACTAGAAAATAAATTTACAAGTTGAATACTTTTTAAATATTTTTATGCGTATATTTTGTCTCGTGTTGAATTTACAGTATATTTCAATAATCAATATCTGCATTAAAAAAAATTTTTAGAACGACAAATGGGAATTAGATGTGTGTAATGTGTATATGTATTTGTTATATGAATAATAATATTCTGTGCGTAAATGAGTAATAAACGAAAGTTTTCTCATATATTTTTTCGTGAGAGATAGAAACTTTTCGTCTCTCATACTTCCCCGCACAGGTCTACAAATTTTTTGAAAACTGCTGATTTTCGAATGTACTGCCAGTGTACCTCTCTATGTATCTGCTCTGTGGTTATAGGTTGTAATCCAGAAGAGCTAACTGTCTCTTTTTTGTGGGTTTCTATTTCTGGGAAGAGAACAAATTTCCTACGATTGTTCTTATAGTATTTCATTATTAGAATAAAAAGTATAATGGCAATTATTGTAAATATCCCAATGTTAATTCCCGATGACAAGGAATGCTTCTTAAATAATCTTTGAAGTTTTTCTATGTTACTAACGTGCAGGCAAAAAATATATAGACAGAAAGAATTCTTATGTAGTATCGACTAAAAATTGTAATTATTAAATTAGACTATAGAACAGTACGGTAAGAGAAGGAAGGAAGTGAAAGCTTTTTTAACTATGCTTTAAAGCGCTTTGAAATTTAAGTTTTGTTTTTAACATGATCAAGATGAATGAAAAATAAAAAAAAAATTGTACTCTTGTGTGTTGAATAGAATATAAAAAAAATTTCAAATGGTGAAACATATGTGAATAAAATGAGTCACACCACACCGACACCATCAATTACCTTGTTTATGCGAAGCTTTAATTCGCATTAACTTATGTCGTTTTGACTAAATACGGATGCATAAACCAAATTTTAAAACGCATTGAAACTTTATTTCGTTTTGAGTGAATACACTATAAAATCCGAATTTAAAATTTCAATGCGTTTTTAAAATGTGCATGTACACTTTCTTCATTTTAAATGAATTGTCATATTTGACCTTTCAAAATGGTGTTGGTAACATACTAAACATCAATATGAACTTTTAGAGTAGTATTAGCATATATATATTTATATATGGTATTAGTTTATTACTCAAAACGTTTTAAGTGAGAATGAAATGTTGTACTACGCATAAACACCAATTAAAATGTATTATCTCAAAACGATGTTCAAAACGTTTTATCGTTAATACGTTTTAATTTTTGTGCATAAACAAGGTAATTGTCGTATTCGCATGTACATATGTATTTCTATGCAGAAGTAAAAGCTTTTTTAACAAAACTGAAATATGCTGATGTACATTCAAAGCTATTTCACTAATGGGGTTCCAATGTTGGAACCCCAGAACAAAAATTTTTGTATGAGACATTTTTATACTACATAAGAATTCTTTCTGTCTATATATTTTTTGGTGCAGGTCATGTAAGTATTGTACGTCGAGTTTAATGCCCTTTACGGCTATGTTAGGTTGCAGCAAAGGTGGAAGGATTCGGAATGCTTTTTTTCCTTGTTTATAAACGTTTTATTGTTAATTTTCAGTGTTTCGTTGTGATACTGAAGTAGGAAATTTCCAGTTAAATGTCTGGCTCTGTTATTATGGTTAAGGATTTCGTCAAAATTGTTTAAAAAGATTGTGTGTTCGTTGTCCATCACTAATATTTTGGATACAGTGAAATAGTGGAAAACTTTAATCATTTTATCTCTAACGCTCAGAACCGATTTATCTTTGATACGAAAAAATTTGGCGAATTTGGAAAATTTATCTACGCATGTGATAAATTTTTCACCTTTTATCTCCAGAATGTAATATCTCTGTTGGGTAAGATGGAATAGGGGTTCTTTGAAGTTCCGGCTTATTAGGGTGTCGATCGTTTGTATTACATATTTCGCAGTTCCGTGTGTAGTTTTTAATTAGCTTAGTCATATGAGGGAAATAATATTTTTCGAGTATTTGTTGCTTGTTTTCTTGCGCACTACGGTGAGTACTTTTATGTTCTTCCTGTATGATTCTAAATTTGTCATCTTCATTGTTAATGCCCCGTACCAATTTTTGCGACAGCCGAATTTTATAATTGGAAAAGTGATCTTTGTAAACATCCTGTAAGACTTGAATACGTTCTTCAGTGATGTTTATACCATTTAGGAGGGATGGGTTAAGCTTCTTTTTTAGGATTATAATAAGGTTTTTTCTGTTTATTTCAGACAATTTTATAAGGTGGCGATGGTAGTGTGGGTGAGGTTCTTCGTGAGCATAGGAATCATTACCTGTTGTGATAATCAGCTGGTTTCTGAAAACGTTTACTGGTGCTTCACAATGCGGTATTAAATCTGAACTGTCTTCTACAGCGCTATGAACTGTTTCTGTTGACGACGAAGTTAATATGTTAGCTTCTAATTCCAGTCTAGATAAGGCATCGGCGACTTTGTTTGTTAACCCTGGTTTGTAAATTAATTCGTAATTGTATTCTTCGATCCTCGCTTTCCATCTTTTGAGCTTGGCATTGTTATTACGGTTGCTTAGGGTAAATGTTAACGGCTGATGGTCTGTAATTATTTTCACCTTTTTGGCACCATATAAATAATTCCTCAAGTTATCTAGAGCCCACACAATGGCCAACTTTTCCTTCTCGTTGGTTGCGTAGTTTTCTTCTGTCTTATTTAAGGATCTAGAGATGTAGGCAATGGGTTTATCTTTTCCGATGTCTCCTTGTGAAAGGACCGCACCGATTGCTTGATTGGAGGCATCGGTTGTCAGAAGAAATGGTTTCTCGAAATCGGGGAAAATAAGGACCTCAGAAGATGAAAGAAGCTTTTAATTCATTTTCGTTCAAGCAGATTTTTGCTTTTTTGGATTGGTTCGCCTTAATTTGAGCATTCTCACCTCTAGTGACGTTGGTAAGTGGCTTAGCGATCTTTGCAAAGTCTCTTATGAAGCGCCTATAATAGGAGGTCATTCCTAAGAATGCTTTCAAGTCTTTTAGATTTTGAGGAGTTCTTATGTTCTGGATCGCGGATACCTTTTTTGGATCCGGTTTTATACCCTGACTGATTATAATAAAACCCAAAAACTCTGTTTCATTTTTAAGGAATTCGGTTTTTTCCAGGTTGACACGTAAGTTAGCTTTTAACAATTTTGAAAATATCTTCTCAACGTTACTTAGATGTTCCTTTTCATTCCGTCTGCCAAATATAATGATGTCGTCTATGTATACGTAGCATATCTTACCTATGTATTCTTTAAGTACGTCATCTATCATTCTCTGAAATATGGCCGGGCCATTTTTGAAGCCAAAGGGTAGCCTTGTAAATTCATATTTACCATTCAGTATGGAAAATGCCGTTTTTGGAATGTGACTTTCCTTCATTCTGATTTGGTGAAACTCAGATGTTATATCTACTGTCGTGAAATATTTGGAATTTCCTAAACTTGCTATAGTAAGAGAAATGTCAACCACACATTTGTTGATCTTAACGTAAGTTAATTAAAAATTGATAAATATTTTTGAAAAAATTTTAAAAGGAAAATTATCAAGAAAATTTTGGAAAATCTAACGATTCTTGAGTGATCTTTTTGAATAATTTTAAGGAAAAAGAAAATTATAAAATCGTCCTCGCATTGAGTTAATTATACTCGTAAAGAGTGCAGGTTAATTGATTTATTTCAAATTTAAAAAAAAAATTTTTTTAGTAAAAATAAAAGCAAGAATAGGGGTTTATTAACAGGATTTGGTTACGATTATTCGGGTGAAGCAAAAATCCTTCTGAAGGTTATTTAATGTGTTTGTTCGTGAAAAATTTGAATTTTTGGAAAAACGATTAAAATGATTAATGGAAGTAACATTTTAGAAAAATATGACTACGAACTTCATTATAAACCTGGAACCATCAACGTTGTCGCAGACGCCCTTTCATGTATTCCTAAAAACAATGAAATTTAAGCATTATCTGTTACACAGCATAGTGATGACAGTTTTTCTCACAATTTAATACCCACCGTAGAAACCCCTGTAAACGTTTTCAGAAATCAACTTATACTCCAAATAGGCGAAGAAGATAGCTATCAAATACAAAATCCTTTTCCGGGCTATGCTCGACATACTTTTATTAAATCGAACTATTCAAATATAGACATTATTGATATCCTTAAACCATATCTCAATCCTAATACTACCAATGGGTTAAAAACCGAAGAATTTATCAAGGGTAGAATTCAAGAAGTTTATCCTCTACATTTTCAAAATTATAGAATCCGTTTCGCACAATTAAAAGTTGAAGACATTACGAACGAAGCTGAGCAACAGGATTTAATAGCATCCGTTCATAAACGAGCCCATCGTAGCTCAGAAGAAAACAGAATCCAAATTTTATAAAGATATTATTTCCCGAAAATGTCTAAAAACATTAAATCTCATGTGAAGCAATGTATTACCTGTAAAGAGAACAAATACGATAGGCACCCAAATTATCCTGGTCATACTCTGCATATCGACATCTACTCTACACAAAATAAATTAGTACTCACAGCTATCGATAAGCTTACCAAACTCGGTTTTACAAAACCAATCAAATCTAGAGCAGTTGAATATATCAAACAACCACTACCTGATATTCTGTTTTCCATTCCATTGTTTCTATGATGGAAGATGGTCTCAAAATTAAGATTTTCAAATCACCACCATATAAAAGTGAAGTCAACGGCCAGGTCAAAAAATTTCATTCTACTTTTTGGGAAATTATGAGATGTCTTAATTCGGACTGAATAAAAAGATCATTTAAAGAATTATTAGAAAGAGCCGTCAACGAGAACAACCATTCAGTCCATTCTATTACTGGAAAAAAGCCTGTTGAACTTTTTTACGGTCGCAGACCAAATGTTAATCCTGAAGACTTTGAAAAAATCCGATTGAACAACATCGAAAAAATAAAACAAAAACAACAAAAAGATATTAGCTAAACCTAGGTTCCACAATAAAAAACGTAAACCTATTAAAAATTACGAGGTAGGACAAACCATTTACTTGAAACACAATAAAAGATTAGGATCGAAACTCACAGTTAGGTACAAACCAGAGATAGTCAAAGAAAATAAAAACACCGTAGTCATTATACACAGTCAGGCAAGACAATATTAGGAACTAAAATACTATTTTCTTCTATCTCTCATTCTCTCTCATAAATTTTTTTATATTCGATTTTCCAAGGTACAGATAAAAAAAAATTCACTAAACTTTTCACACTGTTTTCATGTATTAAAACGTTTAGATACTATAATTTTTTTTTTATAGGATTTAAATATAACCTTTTCCAAAAAGTTTAAAAAAAAATCCAGGGAAATTGGTTACGTAGTTTAATTATTATCAATAAAACAAATTGTTAATTTTTCATAAAATTTCATTACTAATTTTTCATTTCATATAAATTTTTTTGCATACTTATGGGTTTAAATAAGAATTACACAGATAGTATAAACTCTATAAACTCGATGCAAAGAAAATTGCAATTTTTGTAGTATGAGTGATAATAAAAGTAACGTAAACAGCATAAAAGTTAAACTGCACATAGCTAGGTATATAGATATATTAGCAACACATTTTGTATGGGAATGGTGATCGGTGATGATGAATATAAAATAATGGAATTAGCATGTACATAATATATGTGCATATGTACATACATATATATTATGTACTACGCATAAAAGCATATTTTACTAACTATTGTTGGATTGGAGCAAGTGCATTTTGGGTTTTAGTGCTAATTTTTTATATTCTGAATATTAGAAAAATTATAGTGTTACATAAGATTTAGATTTCAGTGATTATTTGTTGATAAAACTAATATTTTACTAAAATTTCAGTATTTTTGAATACTACTTTTTCTTAACCCTAGGATTGCCTGATCGTATACAAATGTATACATTCGGATTTTCAGCCTTAATTTAAATATGATCCTTTCGAGCTAGGACCTTTAAACTTCACCAATTCCTTTATTGAAGGGTCCTCGCTATACAGCTCAACTATCAAAGTCCTAGCTCAAAATCGGTAGAACAAAATATCCTTTTTTATGCAAAAACACAAATTTGGCCGTGCGTATACAAATGTATACCATACATTTTATATGGAAATTTTAAAATTTTTTTTTCAAAAAACGATATCTCAGCATCCCGTGGACCAAAAACCGTAATTTTTTTACCTTGATATTTGTTGAAGGGTCCTCTTTGATCACCCAATGCGATTTTTTTGTACTATTTTTACTTTTTGAGATAAAGTGCAAAACAAGCTAAGGAGATGAAAAGTTTCCATACATTTGCGAGACCAAACATAAATTTGACTTCAATTTCAACTTCAAAGATTTGGATCTCAGCAATATAAAAATATTAGTTGTTGATTCACCGGATGCTGAGATATCGTTTTTTGAAAAAAAAAATTTCGAAATTTCCATATAAAATGTATGGTATACAACTTTGACAATCTTGATCAGACAATCCTAGGGTTAAATGCGTCAAACATTCTACTTCCAAGGTGACGCGGAAAGAATGAATTAAATTGAAAAATAAAATGTACAATATTTAAAATTTTGTAATGAAACGGAAATTTGTTTTTTGGATTTTTGAATTCTTTGAAGCTTTCAAAGGTTGAGGAAAGCCAACATAACTCCCGGACGAACCCCAGCCGGTCAGATCCAGCTGCTTCAGTCTGGTGTGGGTTCTTGGGGTCACCCTCGCGGAGGTTTCCGTCCGTTTACATAATTTAGACCGTCAAAACAATTCTTTTTTTTTTTGATTCAAGAAACAAAACTCAAGATTTAACGACAGGACTAGATTGTTACCAAAATGCGAACAGCAAGAAGGCAGCGAATGAAGAGTATAAGAAAATGGATGAAAAGAAAAACAAAAAAAACAAGCGGCGACCTTCATCTACCCTCGTTGTCATCCACCAACCACACCTTATTGGTTTATTATGCTTCCATGACTACTAATGGATCAAAGAATTTAAAAAAATTGTCCCAGTATCGCAGTTAAAAGTTACCAAATACCTAACAAAATTGGTAAACTGCTATTAAAAATTTTCTTTATTTAACTTCTCTCTTTTTTTTTTTTTTTTTTTTTTTCTTTTTCTTTTTTTTTTCTTAAGCTAATATGGTCCAAAATTATTTATCTTATGAAATTCAAAATTTTGATTCATCAAGCTTGATATTATAAAAACTGTACATATTTACTAGAACAAAGTATATACATTATGTCAAAAAAGTACCGGGAATTTGTAATTTAAACAGCCTACGCTGAAGGGATTTCAAAAATTTTTTTCGTCTAGGTTGGTAGTACTGTTCTTTATTATGATGCCAAGTTACAGCAAATTCCGTTTGCTAGTTTGTTTACAGCAGCTAAATAAAATAGTCTACCTCGGTAGTGCTCGGCGATTTTTAAAATGAGTTAAATTGTTGAACAAAGAATTTGTCCTAAATTTTGTTTGCATATCGTACTCGTATACCCACGTCTCAGCACCAGTTATGATGCGTTCCACGAACGTTCGATCGGAATTCACACGTTCAAGCATGTCCAAAGAGACTTGCTCACGATACTGTTGTTGAAGAAAATTCAGCTCTTTTGGAACAAGTCGTGCAGCGACGCGTTTCATGCCCAAATTTTCAGTCAGAATGGTACAAACTGACTCATGAGAGATGTTGAGGTTATGTGCTATCTCTCTTAAGCTGACATGACGATTTTCAAGCACAATTTCTTTCACTTCGTCGATGATTTCTTCGGTGGTAGAAGTCGAAGGTCGTCCAGAATGAGGCATGTCTTCAACGATCTCACGGCCCTCCTTGAACGTCCTCTACCACTCATAAGCACGTGTTTTTGATAAAACTGAATCACCAAAAGCCTTTTCTAACATTTTTAACGCGTCAGCACATGAAATTTCGTTTGCAACACAACAAATTCTTTGTTCAACAATTTAACTCATTTTAAAAATCGCCGAGCACTACCGAGGTAGACTATTTTATTTAGCTGCTGTAAACAAACTAGCAAACGGAATTTGCTGTAACTTGGCATCATAATAAAGAACAGTACTACCAACCTAGACGAAAAAAATTTTTTGAAATCCCTTCAGCGTAGGCTGTTTAAATTACAAATTCCCGGTACTTTTTTGACATAATGTATATATATTTTAAAATCTTCTTTTTTTTTTCTCTTTTTTTTTTTCTATATCTGTTTAATATTATTACATGAGTAAAAAAAATAAACAACAAAAAAAATGTATTTTACTTATCTATAATTTGAAGTGGTTGTTGATGTAGCGGGTCCTGATCGGCGCGTTGATCTGGCCAGATGTTGTAGCTGGAGGGTCCTACTGGAGTCACCATCTTTTATCTGGACTGACCATTATCCCCTTTTACTTTTTTTCTTTTTTTTCTTTTTCTTTTACACTATTTATTCATATTTATTCAAAGTTTTCTTACTACTTTTAATTTATAATTAGTCGTTTATTATTATATAATTTCTTCTTTACTAAATTAAAAAAAAAAAATATATATCTATGTAACTATGGGTATAGTATGTGGCACACACATTTATTTTACTTCGTCAAAAAAAAATATCAACATCAAATTCCAACAAAATCGTATATATTGTATTTCAGAAGAATTCGCAATGAATAAAACTAATATTAAAAAAAACCAAAAATGAAATGTATGTATGTATCTTAAAAATTATTTTGTTCTCTTTTTTTCTTTTCTTTCTTTTTTTCTCCTTTTTTTTCAAAATAAATTCCAAAATATTTACAAATAATTCTTTTTTTTTTCTAGAGAAGTTATGTTGACGTTAAATATATTGATTTTGTTCACTTTAATAGAAATTGGTTAAGCCAAAAACGGCAAAAAAATAACTTATTCAATATTATTACACTTTAAAAAAAACCGAACAAAACTTGAATCAAGTAGTTAATATTTTATGTAATATTTTTTTTTCTTCCCCTTTTCTTCTTTCCCTCCTCTCCTTCCTTTTCCCTTCTTACTTTCTTCTACTTTCAAGAGGTAACCACGAACTAAATACGTATTCACATTCCGAAAATACATTTTCCTTTTTTTTTGCTTTTTTTTCTTCTTTTTTTTTTTTTCTTGTTTTACTTTTATTAAACGGTCACTATTATATATTTTAATAATATATTCTTTAATATTTTAATCAATATATCACTATTTCAAAAAAAAATTAAACGGTCATTATTATATATTTTAATAATATAGTCATTAATATTTTAATCAATATATCACTATTTCAAGAAAAAATTAAACGGTCATTATTATATATTTTAATAATATATTCTTTAATAGTTTAATCAATACATCACTATTTCAAAAAAAAATTTCGAATTAATATGAAATCGTATTATTAAGCCAACATTATTTAAATTATGTTAAGAAAATTTATATGATTAAATTATACAAAAAAAAAAACTCAAACATTTTACTCGCCTGAAATAGGCTGGGTCCAAAAAAATGCTTCCTGGTTATTGCAGAAAAAAAACAAAAAAAAAACGACCGTTTGAGTTGAGTGGTACTAACCGACTGAAAAAAGCAAAAAGTGAATCAATTTCCTTCAATGTAAAAAAAATGTACTTCACTCATATATCCCAATTTAATTAATTATGTTTACTCATCTCTTAATTGAAAGCGATATTTAAGATATTAATATGCATCAATGAACATGCAGGTATATGAAAGATTACCGAATTTTCTAGCATATTCCATATATTACTTGAAGAGTAATATATAGTGAGTAGGCAACAATATATCATGCTGGGTACTTGACCAGTGTGTGCGTGTGTGTGAGTTGAAAATTATATTTTATTACGCTATTTACATGAGTAAATAGGTCGTAATAAGTATATGTGGGTCAAATAATATGTGGGATAAATTTATGTGGGATAAATTATATGGATATTAGGTGATATATGAGGTATGACGGCAAATACCATTGCATATATTTTAGTTATAAGAGAATTTTGAAAAATTGGAATTTTAATGAAAAAAAGGTAGGTAATTAAAAATAAGAGAATTTAAATGAAGAAGAAGAAGAAGAAACAATTTAAATTGAATAATTCTCTTATTATTTTTTTCTATAAATCGTGTGATTTTTAAAATATAAAAAAAAATCACGCCACTTACAGAACAATGTGATGGATTATACATTTTTTTTTTTGTTGCGCGTGTGCAACGGATATTAAATTACAGTTCATTTATTGGAATTTTAAGTTGCAATTCCAATGAATTGCAGACTTTATTTTTCCATTATGAACTGAATTTAAATAATTTTAATGTACAGCCAACTGAATTTGTACAGTGGCGTACAAAAAAATATGCCCTTCAAAAAAAAATTTAATATAGCTGTCGCAACAACACAAACTTTTCCACTGATCTGTCGAGGTGGAAAAGGTTGGAACACGGCAGCAGGCAAACGGTTACCGGAAACAACGTGGGGCTCGTCCACGCCCTGAGAAAGAGTCTCATGCCAGAACAAGTAGGTAAGCCGGGCTGGAGCAAAAAAAAAATTAGGAGACGCAAAAAAATTATGGAGTAGATTCACACACTCTCTAATTAGGATCCAACAAAAAAAATCCTACCGGAATAATTTCATATACCAACATGGCCACATGACGCTCAAGATCATGAGTAGTTCACAAGGAAAGTATAACTACAGAATGTTTGAAAAAAAAAATCATAACCCTAAGAATCAGTTAGGTTCGCGAACCAGTCCACAGCACCTTCGTCTGGGAGGGTAAAGCGAACCACTGAGAAGACGTGGACAAAAAATAATTTTGAGACGAAATGTAAACTGATAGCAAAAGTTTGAATTCAAATAAAAGTCATTATTATTGAACGGAATTGTAATACAAAAGAAAATCTTTAAAAGAATTATACAGGCGACTGTCCTGTGGAGGAAAGTTTAGGATTCATATATATAGATCAGCATTTAAGCGCATCTCTGCTTGAATGAAACTCGGTCTTAAATTTTTCAAACAAAAAAAATAATTCTGATGTCACCTGAAAGGACTACCTGTGCAAGGTCACAACCGAATCAAAATTATTTACAATAAACCACACTAAGTATGAGGAAGACGATGTACCCGTGCAAAGGCTCAGTACGTCCTGACAAACAGTGTAGACCGCTTCTCATACTAAACCAAGGACAAGAAATTTAGACTGGCCCTCTTCTGACCATCCAAAAAAAAACTTTAATATAAACTTGAATATGGATCGACCCTCTTCTGATCGTCCATCAAAACTTAACCTAAATCCAAACAGAGACCGACCCTCTTCTGATCGTCCCAACAAAACTTCTACAAAATTTTTATTTTATTCATAATTAGAATGGATTGACCCTCTTCTGATCATCCAATAAACTTAACCTAAATCCAAACAGAGACCGACCCTCTTCTGATCGTCTCAACCCAACGTCTACATAATTTTATTTTATTCGTAAAAAAAAAACTTTCTAAATACTTTATTTTTTTATTTGCAATGGATTTGGACTGATCTTCTTCTGATCATCCAAAAAAAAAATTTTCTAAATAATTTTATTTTATTTATCGTCAATTTTGTAAAAACAAAAAAAATTAAAGACCCGAGAATCATAATTACATATTACGCGAATGAAGCCTACTTTTTCGAACAAGAAAGTTGCCAAACGGAAAATGATTGGTTGATGTACGGATAGGACGCATGGAATGAAAAGTTTCTATGATCAGTGTTACCCTCAATCATCGAAACTCCATGTTACCGGGGGAACTATTTTGGAAGATAGACAAATTAAAAACCAGAGAATTTATTTTATTTATTTTTACTTTTATTTAGATCAGATACAATATCATATTTTACAACAGATACTTTGCTATGAACAGCTGGACCTTCTCTTCCACCCATGATGCTGAGTTTATTTTTTTTTCTATCGATGTCGCAGGAGTGTTCCTCACAAGAGACGGGGTATTGTCGAAGTTCAAATCGCCTCCTGTTGCTCCTAATTATCCATCGGTGGTTCTCCAGGCACGATTTAACATCTGGAAGCCTTGCTGGATGGTGTAGGATCGCGGTCCCGAATTTGACATTCATAGGCAAATTCTGGTGTGTCCAAATAGCTGGGATCCATTTTATATTGACACGTCAAAACAAAAAAAAATCTTGTTGGCGTTTTCTATATGAAAAAAAAATTTTTATTTGAGGTCACGGATCTAATCGGGGCACCTTCGTCCGCGTAGATCCCGTGACAAAACCAATTTGGTGTTAAAAGGATTCAACACTCGGGGCTGAATCCCAAAAAAAATTTAAAAAATCAACGAACCCTGCTGCTACAAATCAAAAAAAAACCTTCACAAAATGAAGATATGGCATGTTATCTCACTCGCGAACAAACTGAATAATTTAGTTAAATTTATTTTTATTAAAAATCCGAATAAATGAATTAAGTTTAATTTTATTAAAATTTCGATTAATCACCTTTATATAAAAAAAGTGTCGACGTGAAGAAGAAAAGAAGAAAAGTACGAAGAAAAGAAAAAATTGCAGTATTTGGAACCGTAATCTGAAAAAAAATTTATTTTCTTTACTTCGCAAAAGGCAAAGTAAAAAATGTATATATATTTATAAACCAAAATTAATCATGCAATAATATGAAATCATGCAAAAACAAAATTAAAATAATAAAGAAAATTTAAATTCTTATAAGTGTCGAAAATGTTGAGTTATTAATTTTGTTCTAAATGTATAATAAAAAAAATCTACATAAGAGGTTGTGAGGTGGTGGTCGGTGGACATCAACGAGGACAGAAGGGTGTCACTAGGACAACTTCCTGCTCTTCAATAAACCTGAAACATAAATATTCTTCTTTCACTGCAATCACAAAATTAAATACAAAATGCAAATATGATCAAAAAACAATAAATGTTTGAAATTAACTAGTTTGACCAGAGGTTTTCAAAAAAAGTAAACTTAAATTTTCGACTGAATTATTCATGAGGCGAGTCACATGCGTGTAATGAATAAAAATGCCAAAGCGCATGAGACAAGCCAAATAGAAAATTGCACGAAATCAGTCGCCAATTGAAACAATCCAAATTCTCAAAAAAAATTCAATTTATAAAGGGTATATATATGATTCATTCAACGTCGCAAACGATAGTCCTGGTGTACGTAACCAAAACTATGTGTCATACGTCGAATGGATCATCCATATGTTTAACTACACGGTTTGAAAATATCAATTATAAAAATGTCACACGAACATATACGCGCAAAGGTTACGGTCTTAAACGTACAAAACCGGCCTGACATCGCATATGTCGTGAGCATGAATGAATTAAAATTTACAATATTTACGATTTGGCGAAAGAAAAAAAAAAGATTTAAATTTGAGTTCACCGATTCAAACCGAACCGAAAATTTATTACACTGAATCTACAAAAAAAAATATTTGTTTTCTTCTTTTTTTTTTTTTTAATGATTTATAAAATCATTCGTAAGCTGCACAAAAAAAAATCAGCCAGTCACGTCGCAACAAAATCTCGGAGGTTCCTCCAAGAATTTTGGTCATACGTGACTGGCAACGAGAATTTATTACTTAAATTTCAAAAAGAATGAAATTCGAAAAAAGAACAGAGATCGCGCGCGAAAATTCACGTTAAATTAAAATTTGAAAAACCGGGTTATTGGGGTGAGCGGAGAGGACGCGTGGAATGGTAGATTTTATGTTCAGTGTTGCCACTAAACACAAAATCTCCATGTTACCGAGGACGCTAAAATTGAAAAAAAAGACGAATCAATCCATGAACCAGGAGGGCATGGATTGAAATTCAAATTAAGGCAAAAGATGGAGGGGCCTTATCGTTGGGCGCCATATGTAACAACACCAAAGGTGTTGGGACATATGGGCGCCAAATTAAAAGACACCTGATGGGAAGTGCCTACTTGGGCGCCATATGTAATGAAACGGAAATTTGTTTTTTGGATTTTTGAATTCTTTGAAACTTTCAAAGGTTGAGGAAAGCCAACATAACTCCCGGACGAACCCCAGCCGGTCAGATCCAGCTGCTTCAGTCTGGTGTGGGCTCTTGGGGTCACCCTCGCGGAGGTTTCCGTCCGTTTACATAATTTAGACCGGCAAAACAATTCTTTTTTTTTTTTTTTTTTTTTTTTTTTTTGATTCAAGATACAAAACTCAAGATTTAACGACAGGACTAGATTGTTACCAAAATGCGAACAGCAAGAAGGCAGCGAATGAAGAGTATAAGAAAATGGATGAAAAGAAAAACAAAAAAAACAAGCGGCGACCTTCATCTACCCTCGTTGTCATCCACCAACCACACCTTATTGGTTTATTATGCTTCCATGACTACTAATGGATCAAAGAATTTAAAAAAATTGTCCCAGTATCGCAGTTAAAAGTTACCAAATACCTAACAAAATTGGTAAACTGCTATTAAAAATTTTCTTTATGTAACTTCTCTTTTATTTTTTTTTTTATAGTATAAGAATACAATTACAAAAAAAAAGCTAAGACCTAAAAACATTTTACAAAAAAAATCAAGGTTCGCTCTAATACAAAAATGAATATCTATTAACTATTTACAAAAAAAAAAAACTGTTTTTTTCTTCTATTAATTTCCTTCCATATTTCCTTTAATTAATTTCCTTTTTTTTTTTTTTTTCTTCTTTTTCTTTTTTTTTTCTTAAGCTAATATGGCCCAAAATTATTTATCTTATGAAATTCAAAATTTTGATTCATCAAGCTTGATATTATAAAAACTGTACATATTTACTAGAACAAAGTATATACAGTCAAATTCCTCTAAGTCGAATCGTCAGCTGCCATCAAAATAACTTCGAGTTAAAGGGATTTTAGAAGAAATTCGAGTAATAGAGATTGGAAAAAAAAATTAATTTTTTTGCTAACTACATAATATGAGAAACACATACATATCTAAATATGTATAGAATTTGCTAATTTTATAGGTTGAAAAATTTTAAAATATTTTTTTCTTTTCTTTTTAAACTTATTATTAATAAACTCTACATACTCGTATTTAACCTTTCTTTCCACCACATTATAGTTTGTCGATCCTCAATACATACACTTAATATCCTTTAAAAGGAAATAACTATATTTTCTTTATCAATATATTTAATTATGTTTTGGACTGTGAATATTAAAAAAAACTGCGTTGTCGCCTTATTTAAAGGATTTGCATATAACAAAAGTAAAGATTTTGTTAGAAATAAAAGGATACGAATTATATTATATTAGATGTATTTATTATTTAAAAATCTTAAAAATATATTAAAATGATACATACTTGAAAATATTTATAAAATATGAAAGAGAACATTTTCTTATTTTTTTGTGTTTTGAAAAAAATATTAGAACAATAGGAAATGTGTACACAAAAATAAAATGAAATAGAAGCCCTTTTTATTTTTGTCTTACAGTATCGCAGTTAAAAGTTACCAAATACCTAACAAAATTGGTAAACTGCTATTAAAAATTTTCTTTATTTAACTTCTCTCTTTTTTTTTTTTTTTTTTTTTTTTTCTTTTTCTTTTTTTTTTCTTAAGCTAATATGGCCCAAAATTATTTATCTTATGAAATTCAAAATTTTGATTCATCAACTTGATATTATAAAAACTGTACATATTTACTAGAACAAAGTATATATATATATTTTAAAATCTTCTTTTTTTTTCTCTTTTTTTTTTCTATATCTGTTTAATATTATTACATGAGTAAAAAATAAACAACAAAAAAAATGTATTTTACTTATCTATAATTTGAAGTGGTTGTTGATGTAGCGGGTCCTGATCGGCGTGTTGATCTGGCCAGATGTTGTAGCTGGAGGGTCCTACTGGAGTCACCATCTTTTATCTGGACTGACCATTATCCCCTTTTACTTTTTTTCTTTTTTTTCTTTTTCTTTTACACTATTTATTCATATTTATTCAAAGTTTTCTTACTACTTTTAATTTATAATTAGTCGTTTATTATTATATAATTTCTTCTTTACTAAATTAAAAAAAAAAAAATATATCTATGTAACTATGGGTATAGTATGTGGCACACACATTTATTTTACTTCGTCAAAAAAAAATATCAACATCAAATTCCAACAAAATCGTATATATTGTATTTCAGAAGAATTCGCAATGAATAAAACTAATATTAAAAAAAACCAAAAATGAAATGTATGTATGTATCTTAAAAATTATTTTGTTCTCTTTTTTTCTTTTCTTTCTTTTTTTCTCCTTTTTTTTCAAAATAAATTCCAAAATATTTACAAATAATTCTTTTTTTTTTCTAGAGAAGTTATGTTGACGTTAAATATATTGATTTTGTTCACTTTAATAGAAATTGGTTAAGCCAAAAACGGCAAAAAAATAACTTATTCAATATTATTACACTTTAAAAAAAACCGAACAAAACTTGAATCAAGTAGTTAATATTTTATGTAATATTTTTTTTTCTTCCCCTTTTCTTCTTTCCCTCCTCTCCTTCCTTTTCCCTTCTTACTTTCTTCTACTTTCAAGAGGTAACCACGAACTAAATACGTATTCACATTCCGAAAATACATTTTTCTTTTTTTTTGCTTTTTTTTCTTCTTTTTTTTTTTTCTTGTTTTACTTTTATTAAACGGTCACTATTATATATTTTAATAATATATTCTTTAATATTTTAATCAATATATCACTATTTCAAAAAAAAATTAAACGGTCATTATTATATATTTTAATAATATAGTCATTAATATTTTAATCAATATATCACTATTTCAAGAAAAAATTAAACGGTCATTATTATATATTTTAATAATATATTCTTTAATAGTTTAATCAATACATCACTATTTCAAAAAAAAATTTCGAATTAATATGAAATCGTATTATTAAGCCAACATTATTTAAATTATGTTAAGAAAATTTATATGATTAAATTATACAAAAAAAAAAAACTCAAACATTTTACTCGCCTGAAATAGGCTGGGTCCAAAAAAATGCTTCCTGGTTATTGCAGAAAAAAAACAAAAAAAAAACGACCGTTTGAGTTGAGTGGTACTAACCGACTGAAAAAAGCAAAAAGTGAATCAATTTCCTTCAATGTAAAAAAAATGTACTTCACTCATATATCCCAATTTAATTAATTACGTTTACTCATCTCTTAATTGAAAGCGATATTTAAGATATTAATATGCATCAATGAACATGCAGGTATATGAAAGATTACCGAATTTTCTAGCATATTCCATATATTACTTGAAGAGTAATATATAGTGAGTAGGCAACAATATATCATGCTGGGTACTTGACCAGTGTGTGCGTGTGTGTGAGTTGAAAATTATATTTTATTACGCTATTTACATGAGTAAATAGGTCGTAATAAGTATATGTGGGCCAAATAATATAACCAATTTATATGGGATAAATTATATGGATATTAGGTGATATATGAGGTATGACGGCAAATACCATTGCATATATTTTAGTTATAAGAGAATTTTGAAAAATTGGAATTTTAATGAAAAAAAGGTAGGTAATTAAAAATAAGAGAATTTAAATAAAGAAGAAGAAGAAGAAGAAACAATTTAAATTGAATAATTCTCTTATTATTTTTTTCTATAAATCGTGTGATTTTTAAAATATAAAAAAAAATCACGCCACTTACAGAACAATGTGATGGATTATACATTTTTTTTTTGTTGCGCGTGTGCAACGGATATTAAATTACAGTTCATTTATTGGAATTTTAAGTTGCAATTCCAATGAATTGCAGACTTTATTTTTCCATTATGAACTGAATTTAAATAATTTTAATGTACAGCCAACTGAATTTGTACAGTGGCGTACAAAAAAATATGCCCTTCAAAAAAAAATTTAATATAGCTGTCGCAACAACACAAACTTTTCCACTGATCTGTCGAGGTGGAAAAGGTTGGAACACGGCAGCAGGCAAACGGTTACCGGAAACAACGTGGGGCTCGTCCACGCCCTGAGAAAGAGTCTCATGCCAGAACAAGTAGGCAAGCCAGGCTGGAGCAAAAAAAAAATTGCTTAGCAACATATTTTAACTTTACGAGTGCATCCAAAGTCACGTTGCAATTCCCTTTGTTTCAATTGTAATCTACCATCAAAAGGAACAAGTTGTGAAAAATAAAATTTTAGAAATTATAAACTTGTTTTTTTTATCAACATAAAATAAAATTTATTAACTTATACCTTGAAATATTGATCATAATAATTTTTCATGTTTACTATTAAGTATGTTATAGATTTATTTACGTTATGATTAATTAAAAATGGTAATAAATAACTTAAAGTAATGATATAAAATATGTCAAATATTATTCATTATCATACAATATTTTAATAAAGACAAAAATGTATAAGATGTACATTGTTGTAAATTATATTCATATTTCGAATTAAAAATATCTTCATTTAGGGAAAAATTTTAAGTATCCTTTTACCACTTTCATAAACTTCAAAAATTTAAGCTATTGGAGATAATCCATAGTAAAAATCAGTTTCAATTTTTTTTTGGTGGATAGTAGGAGATCATAAGGTGAGAATTTTTTATTATTACCTACAATTATTTTTGAAAATAAGCACTTCGCATGCCATACAGTACAAAAATAACTTCAAAAAAGTACTGTAGTCGGCATTTCGCGTGCCATACAGTACAAAGATAACTTCAAAAAAGTACTGTAGTCGGCACTTCGCGTGCCATACAGTACAAAAATAACTTCAAAAAAGTATTGTAGTTGGTATTTCGGGTTTCGTTTTATAAAGTAAAAATAGCAGATCATATATGATGGTCGATGGCCTAGTCATTATGGCGTTGGTTTTCAATGCGCAAGGTTGTGATTTCAAACCATCATCAACTTTGATATCATGAAGTAATTCGAACTGCTTTACGGTAAGCAAGTTCATAAACTTCTTGTACTAAATCGCATATAACTGCTTTCGCTTTATCTCCTCATTTTTTTTCAAATTCGTGAAAAGTGTATATTGTATACATATATTCATTATATACATATGTACATATGTACTCTTAACATTATTTTCATTTTTGTTAGATAATGTCAACAAATAAAAATTTAAAAGAAGAACTGATTGATAAAACTAAAGGTCCACAACCGATAAGCATCGAAGTGTATAGGAGACGAAATAACAATAAGGCTGTTATTTTCAATCTTCTAGCAGGAGAAAAGAAGAAAAAATCTCGAGGAGGAAAAATTGTAAAGTTGAGAAAACAGCAGGGTGAGCTTCATCGGCTAATCAACATATCTTCAGATAGAGATTTAAAAGAAAAATTTAAGTGTGGACCAAATAAAATAAAAAAAGAATTTAAAGAATATACTTAAAATTCGAAAAAAACAGAATATGAAAAAATAAATATAAAAAATAAGAAAAAATAAAAAATAAAAAATAAAAAAATGTAATTTACTGTACTTTAAAATTATTCAAATAAAATTATTGAGTAAAAATAAATAAATATACAGAATATTGTGCTTTTTACAAAAATAAAAACTATTTACCACCATTTCAATAAAAGATGGATACAAAACAAGTTATAAAACATTTAAGTATTTTGTTTAAAAAAATAAAACATAATAATTTGGAATTTTTGTTTCAGGAAAAATATTCATTACTAAATTGTTTGGTAAAATATTCTATTTTGAAAAACATTCCTTTATCAACTGGTGTACTAAAAATACAATTAACTTGTTGAATTTTACTGATGGAAATAATTCTCGAAGTAATGAAATAGAAAAAGTATTCTAACAGAATATGTAGAAAACGAAATAATACAAAATGGTAGTGGTTCAAACGCTACTTATGAATTATTGTCGAAGCAGGTAAAATTTTACAAAAAATTTAATTTTAAATGTGTGAAAATGATGTTTCGTTTGAAAGATTTCGGAACTATAAATAATAATCCTTTAGAAACTTTGGAAAAAATGTTCGATAACGTAATAAAAGATATAACTCTGTAGAAGGAAGTAAAATCAGTTTTTCAGTTTGTACTTCCAAATTCGCCTCACGTCAAACCTATTTGGTCTAGTTTAAGAGCTATAGCTCAGCTGAGTGGTCAATACATTATTGGTCTAATATCAAATGTTAATCAATCTAATGCTAACTTTCTTGCAGTTGACGTCTTACAGATGAATGCAGAAATCGTAAACTTTCCTTTTGCAGGGGGGAGTAAATCCTAACTTTACAGAAAAAAAAGAAGCTTTATCTCGAAAGACTAGTGTTAAGATGTAGGAAAAGATAATGATGTTACATGTCTCCCACGAAGTATATGTTATGGTATCGAAATGGTTTCAAAAATTTTTAAAAATTGTGATCACATTTCAGTTATTCAAAAACTAGACAGATTAGCAAAACAGTTGTGTAAAAACGCAAATGTTATTGTTAGTACAAATGGTTGCAATATACAAGATCTGTGTAAATTTCAAAAATTTTTAAAAAACTATCGATTAATTGTTTTCGACGATATAAAAAATTCAAATTCGATTCTTTTTAAAATGTCATTTGAAAATATTTCGATAAAGAAAATTTTTCTCTATTATTCCAAAACATTAAAGCATTTTTATGTTATCAAGTCACTAATAGGGTTTTTCAATAAAAGATATGTGTGTAATTTATGTGACAGATTAACACATGTGAAACTTCATAAGTATGAAATGAAGTGTTTGTATTGCGATTCTTCTCCACCCTGTAAGTTTGTTGAAAAAACTAAAGTTTGTGAAAAATGTAATCGCACATTTGGAGGGGCGAGCTGTTTTAATAATCATCTTCAAAATAAAATTAAAACTAACAGTATTTGTGAGACTTTTAAAATATGTAAAATGTGTAGTAAGTTTCTGGTTCTCACTAAAAGACGAGAAAATCAACATGTTTGCAATGAGTTCTTCTGTCAAATATGTTCAAAAATTGTTCCATCGGAACATCTGTGTTATATCAAACCATATAAGGGGGTTTTTTGGGTGTTTTTATCATGGGTGTAAAGAATGTTTTTAAGTGCAAGAGATATATAAAGCTACAACTTGGAAAGTTATTGAGACTTTATCTCAGAGATATGAGAGTACAATGAGAAGAATTGAAAGAATTAGACAGCATGGGTTTAATTTAGTATTTACATGGGAATGTAAATTTAAATATTTCTTGAAAGAAAATCCTGAGGTGAATAAAAAATTGAATCAATATTTTACAAATATCATTCCTCCTTTTAATCCACGAAATGCTGTTTTTGGAGGACGTACTGAGGTTTTTAAATTATATCATAAAGTTAAAGAAAATGATGTAATAAGATATTTGCATTTTACGAGTTTGTACCCCTATATTAATAAATATTCACCTTATACTGTCGGACACCCTGAAATATTTAGAAAAGATAATTTACCCTCGATATCGGAAGCGCTTTCTATGCATGGGTTTATTACATGCTCAATCATTCCACCAACTAATTTATTTTTACCTGTTCTACCTTTCAAGAATAATAAAAAATTGTATTTTGCACTTTGTAGAAAATGTACAAAAGAAAATAAAATATCACAATGTGAACATAATGAGAGAGAAAGCAAATTTATTGGTACATTGGTAATACCTGAAGTAGCATTAGCTGTAAAGAAAGAATATAAAATTGAAAAAATATTCAAAGTTTGGAAGTATAACTATACTGTGTATGCCCCAGAAACGAAAACAGGGAGGTTATTTACAGAAATGTTAACACTTTCTTAAAAATCAAACAGGAAGCAAGTGGATGGAATTCTAAATGTAGATCTGATCAGGAAAAAAATGAATTCATAGAATCGTATCAAGCGAAAGAAGATATTGTTTTAGACAGAAATCAAATTCAGAAAAATCTTGGTAGACGTAATACAGCAAAAATTTGCTTGAATTCTTTTTGGGGTAAATTTACACAAAAAAAGAGTCGAAGTTATACAAAAGTTTTAAATAATTTTAAAAATTTTTTCGACTTCGTCCAATCACCTGGTATAGAAATTTGTTCTATATATCCGATTAATGATAATACTGTGTGGGTTACATGAAAATATGTATATAGAAGAAAATTTACACTTGAACATTCCAATTGCTGCTTACACAACTGCATTCGCTAGACTCAAACTTTACGAGGCATTAAAAGAGTTGGAAGTACAATTCTTTACTGTGATACAGATAGTTAATTATTCGTAGACGATAAACGGAACGGATAACTGATGAGGTAGAGTGTTTTGGATCTAAGGCTTTTATTTCGGAATTCGCGAGCATTGGACCTAGAACATACAGTCTTAAAATTGAGACTGAAAAGTTTTCTGAGTACCTTACAAAATGTAAAGGAATATCAATTAATTTTGAAACTTCTAAAATTGTTAATTTCGAGTGTTTAAAATCTATGATAATTGAAAGTAACAATGAGTCAGCTTGTATAAAAAATGATAAGAAAATAAAACGAAAACGACCAGGAATTGTTATATCTACAGTGGAACAAAAGCACTTATCATTCACTTTTGATAAAAGAATTGTTACAGATGAATATTTTTCTACCCGTATGGGCTCAAAAAAATAAAAATAGAAAATAATGTATAAAATAATGTATATTCAAATACACAAATAAAATAAGAAAATTTGTAACTTAGATAAGATTTAATTGTAAAAGTTTTATTTCCAAAATATAAATAGACGATCGCATAAAGTTATTTTGTTTTCATTCTTTATATTCTTCTTTCATCTGTGGAAACAATGGAGAATACTTCATAAAAAAGCTTCTTCTTGGTTCGATTTAAACGAAGGTTTATCATTTTCTACCACCATTTCCTCAAAAATAGCTATCAATTAGAGCATACAACCAAAATCAGTTCAATGCAAGGAAGATAAATGGACTATGCTGGAACGACGGTGAAATAAACTATAACAACATAGAGAATATACTAGAGAATTTCACGAATTGTATCGTATATGTGAAAGGTGATGTAAAACAAAATTTTATCAGGAAATATTACCTAATGTAATAACAATACAACTTGAAATTCCTTAATTGAAAGAATTAAAAAAATTTCAAATAAAATGTAGAATTCATTGTGAAAGTTCAGCTGTCCGCTGTGCTAAATTGCTTAAACATTTACTTACATATGTTTATAAATAAAATGATTGAATAAAAAAAAACACTTTTTTTTATTTTTAGTTTTTAACATTTACTTATTCCAAACCAATTATAGAAAAAGTAACATTAAAACTACAGAATAATGGAATTTCATAAAAAAGTCTAGAATAGTTTATATGTACGTATGAAGTGCGTGGTAGTACAAAGAAAACTTCATTGGCCAATTTGAATACATTTTTCTCCTTACATTTAACCCCATATTTATTAAAATATTCCTTTACAGCTTTCGAAGCATTGTTATCATGGAACATAACAATATTGAAGAAATCCATCATCTCAAATAATCTTAAAACTTCAAGATATTTCAATCGAATGCTACCTTTGTCGACAGGTATTCTAAATTCTTTTTCTAATCCAAACTGATTTTGTGGTAGATCTTCACCAATTTGCTGCTTCAGATTCCTCGGAATAAATTAAGTATTTTATTATAGTTATGTGTATGTAAAATCATGCGAAGAAAAATATTCAAGAAAACTACACAGCAATAATGCCCGCAAGTAGACGAGAATAAACCTTTTAATTTTTTTTTTATTTACAAAGATTTTCGAGTTGACATGTAAAAATGTTTTAAAAAATTTATTGTTTGGGTATTTTCCAAATGAATCAAAGTATTCTGCTGGTCCCTTTGCAGGAAAGTAAAAGGCTACCCAATGTGTTCCACGTTTACCTGAGGGATCGGTATTTGCAATAACCCATGCTGGTTTTTAATTTTTTCAGGTAAGTGTTCATTAGAAAACACTCCTTTGAAAATTTTTTTTTGTAGCAATATCTATAACCTTAGTATAAAAGGTTATGTAGTTTTGTAAAAATCCTTTTGTTGCTCCCCCACTAACAAGAACATTTGAAAATTTTGCCAAGGTCTTAATAAGATTCTCATCTAAACGTCTAAGTTTCAAGTTTCCAAATGCATTTGTTTGCTCTGCATATTTGTCACAAGATGTAGGATATTTGTATATTATTTCTTTCAAAAATATTTTATTTTCTGGTGTTAAACCAGTAAAAGATAGTTTTTTAAAGAAGGTTAAATTACCTTCTGGTTCTGACATACATATATTCAACATTTACCAAACAGCAACTCATTGTGATTGATTCTGCTTTGCTATTAATTTTCAGGTATATATATACTTTTAGAAGTTGGTGTATACGTTACGAATTTTATCAATCTCAATGCTTGCGTCATATTCAGTATACACAATACAAGTCACACTTTTTTTCAATGCTTCTTTAAATCTTCCATCAATTCTTACTCTTCCCTGATTTAGCAAATTACCACATGTAGAATCATATGAATTATCTGATGTCAAATCAAATGATAGGAGAAAACAACCACTATCGAAGAATTTTTTTGTTATTTGATGACTTTTATCGAAATAGTGAATTCCAGTTCCTTTGAAAAGTGTTATGTAACCACGTGTGCTTATTGGTTTTTTTTTTTTGAATAATCAAACTCTATAGGTTGATTTGGTACTTGAACACCATTGACTAAATTGAATTTTGTAATATTGTTATGTTTAAAGTTGTACGGTTTTTTTTCTTGTATACCAGTGTATGCATCGTTATCTATCATACCAAAAATTAGCAAATTAGGTAATTGACCAACCACTACATTGTCTAAAAATAGTGTGAATGTATTTGTAGGTAAAATATACGTTTTATCTTGAAGTTTGAAGAACAGTTTCATGTGCAAGTAAAATATTTGGATTAATCGTTACATGATTCATGTACATTGTGGCTTCTAGAATTGTGATTTGTGGCGAATTACTATTATTTTTAGAATAAAGACAATATTCTGGTTTCTCAAGTGATAGTATAACACGTAGATCTACTCCACTAATTATCAGTTTTGCTTGATTAAACATATCACCATGGATTTTATCCATCACTTCAACAACATTACTTTTAGCAAATAGCTGAGATCTTTTGAGATAACTTTCAGTTAAGTCAGCTGGTCGTCCTGTGTCTGCTAAGTTTTCAATAATATCCATTTCTTCTTGATCAAGATACCAGCCTACAGATTCTAGATGTGTTGACGCAGCATCTTTTCCATAATTTAGTAAATTTTCAATGTATGCTCTGTATTTTAGAAGTGATCCGAGAACTTAAGGAATAAGTATTATAAAAAGCTTATTGATGTATGAGTATTTATAACTTATCGTCTTTTGAAATGAAGCATTACATAGTTGGGGATGTAACTTGGTTCAAAGTTGATTAATTCACCCTGATGATCTATTATTTCTATAGAGATACTTTCAATAAAAGTTTTTTCGATAGGACAGTATTCTATATGTTCAAATCTTAATATATTTTCACACTCTTTCAGAGGTATTATACGTAAGTATCTTACTAATTTATCACCTATAACACGATGTTGAATAATATCAGTGTAGACATAAAATATGTTTCTTTTGTAACATTCTGCTGTTAGTTTTTGAGACTCTCGTGGTAATCTCTTCGAAATGCCATCGACTAATCCTTCTACATTATCAATTTTATCTATTATAATGATAAGTTCCCGACGTAATCCAGAAGCATCAAATAATTCTTTTATTTCTGATAGAAACACATCAATATTACGATTGTCTTGTGGTGTTTGAAGAAATATATCAGTAAGAAAATTAGATAGGTTGTCTATGTTTGTATTAAGAGGTACTGGTGTAGTTAAGTATTGACCTGAATTTTCTCTTTCATATGGAACATCTAAAATATTACTACTTGAAGTAATTGTTCTTTGACTAGGTGGTTTAGCACCAAGTGAATCTTTGTTTAACTTATTCAAAACCCTAAAAATCGTATCTCCAATTTGAATAATCCTTTTCTGCTTTTCTTGTTCAGAAAGTGTTTTATCATCAAAGTGCACGTTGCTTATAAAAAGTGTAAGGAGATCTTTAACATTCAAGTGTGAAGGTAATGGTTTTTTTATTTTTATTGTTACTCCCAATTCTTCTAAACGAAGTACAAACATATCATGTACTTTACCAGTAATTGATTTTGCTCTATTCTTAGATTTTTTAATGCTTAGTGCAGGATGTGCATAGTTATCTATTGCATCTTGTATAACAGCATGTTTTCTGTTTCTCCTAGGAATTTGAACGAAAACGTCATCTACGAAAGCTTCAACAGATTCATAATCTTTATATTTTAAAACAACATTTTCTGAAGTCTTTCTACCCTGGTATATGTGTAAAATAAACTCGTCTGGTTCTTGCTTATAACTAATTTCAGGAATGACTTCATCGAAAAATCAGTTTCCAATCGATCCCAAATCTTTTTCTTAATATCGTCTAAGTACATAGTGTACCATGAAGGTATAATAGCATTGTAAAATGTTAGTAAGAATGCTGAAAAATTAACTTGTCCTGCTCTGTAACTAGTTTACTTAAGATTATCATAAGTCCATTCTAGCTTAGCATCTTCATTTACTTTAATACTAATTTTCTTTTTTCCCTGTTGTAGTTGGTCATTCATCTCATCACGCTTCGTTCTTTTAATTCTTTTTTCATCTGAATCATCAGATTGTTGTCGCTTTAGTCCTCTTTGCAAAGATTCTCTCGTATCGAAATTTGGTAAAGCAATTTCAGTTATTCCAACATACCAATTTTCATCTAATTTACACTGTCTAGCCAACGAATTTGTAAAAGCTGACAAAGTGTTTTCAGGGTAAAATTTTATAGAAATATTACCTAAAAATACACACGTAAAAGTCATTTTCTTTTATATCTACAGGCATATTTTCAATGTTTAAATATTCTCCCAATTAATTTCTGATTCACTTGCAGCTCGCCCTTTTTCTTGTAAGCGTTTACTTTGACGTACTGCTTTTCTTATAGGAAACGCAAGAGTGTATTGATTAGGATCCAATTTTGAAGGTCCTAATGTAGATTGCTTGACAGGTGACTTTTGTTTTGAATTGCTGGCACTTTCTTCTTGTTCTAATTCTTCAATAATATTGGTGACTTCATCAGTACTCATATCGAGGGGTACAGTATATTGTGTTATACCGCCATCAGCAGTTACCACTTTATAGTCTTTTTTTCGATCTTCTGAGGTTTTCTGTAATTTTGGTGGTGGTTTGAGACATTTCGCTATTCCACTTGCTGGTAATCGTTGTTTAGTAGCAGGTGATAGTGATTTTCTTGGTGGCGTTATTTCACCACTTTCAAAGAGCTCTTCATCTGACTCAAAAGGATTACTTTTATCTATTCCATACATATTTTTTGTAGGAGAAGTTTGTATTGCGTTATCTTTTTTAAGTATGAATTTTGTTTGTGAACTACTATCACGTAAACTTTTAAGTTTGTTCACTTTTGCTTGCAATATTGACATATCTTTTTTTCTTTCTTCAATATGTCTACGTTTTCGTTTGACACTCAAATAATTTATTAACTCATTTCTGTATTTGTACCACTTTTCTTTATCAGATAAGTCTTTGTTTTTCAATATTTTATTCATTTTGTTATCAAATATTGAAATCTTCGATATCATTTTTTAATTTTTCGTATACTTCTGGAGACAGAAGTAACATTTTGTTAAGTGAATTATTTCTATACATATTTTTCAATTAGTGAACCAATTACACCGGAAAGAACACTTCCTAATAAAGCTGGTAAAAAACCCCCTTCTTGTAGTAAGATTTTACGTTGTCTCGGTACTGATCGTTTTGCATCAACTAATTTTCTCATGCTCTTTTTATACTTGCAAAGATGATTATATGTATATGTTCCCTCGTGGATAATGATTTCCCTTTAAAGTATTCAACGTAATTTCACAAAGAGCTTTAATCACCTCAGGGTCAGCATTTTTAATGATTGCATTTCTTAAACATTTAACTTTTTTCAAAACATATAGCATATATTTGTTGTCCCTTAATCATTTCAATCGTGATACCATTGTTTTTGTTTAAACTATCTGTGGAACAATAACACGTTACAAAGTTTTTATTGAAAATATCTGTACGGAATCTTAAAACTTCGTTAATATCCTGAGTCAAATCTATTAACAAATAATTGTGAGGTGTTCGTGTAATATCCTTATATATTTTTAATAGCTCTACACTATTTTAAGGATAAACTTGTTTTGCTAGATGAATGAACTGACTTTTATCTCGTGGGTTCTTAAAAACTACTAAATATTTGCAGTTTAGTCATATATCTCGACAAAACTTTCCTTGAAGAAATATATTTTGTGTTACAAGAATCACCGAAAAGTTTCTATGATGTGATCCTTTTGTGAAGAGTTCACATACTTGTTTAGAGAATGCATTCAACATCACATCGTCTAGCACTATTAGTATAGGTTCATTCGTACTATTCGTGAATTCGTCATGTATTGAATCTAAACACTCGATGTTTTTAAATGATATGATGGTAAAGCATGTCGTTCAGCATTACACCATAATACTTTTTTTACTTGAGGATTAACGATATATTATTTAGTACTTCCTCTATAAAAGTTGTCTTTCCACATCCTGAAGGTCCAGAAACCATCATTGTGAAAGGATGTGTTAATATAATATTGATTTTAGTAATTCTGTGATTTTTATTGTTCTTTTCAAACCAATATTTATACGATTTCCAGTAGAATGAGTAGAAGATTCGTTTAATAACGAATTACATAAGCCAGCTCGTAGAAATTTTAAACGACTTCCGTTTCCTTTTGACAGTAATTGATACTTTCTCCAAGTACGCTTGGGCATTTCCAATAAAGAACAAAAGTGGAGAAGAAGTTGGTAAAGTAATGCAATCTCTTTTAGAGACAAAACGTATTCCAAGAAATCTACAAACAGATGACGGAAAAGAGTTTTTCAACAGCACATTCCAAAAGTTAATGAAAAGTACATTGAAAGCCTCAATCGTAGAAAGATTTAACAGAACTTTAAAAAACATGATGTGGAAAGAATTTAGATTTATTGAAAAATTTAGTAGAAAAATATAACAAAACAAAACACCATACAATTGACATGCGTCCTATAGATGTCGATCATTCAAATGAAATACGTTTATTATCTAGTGTGTACAAAAATGTAAAAGTAAAGTCTAAACCAAAATTTAAAAAAGGAGATAATGTACGTATAGGTAAATTTAAACATGTGTTTGAAAAAGGTTACACACCAAACTGGTCCACAGAAATATTTACACTAAAAGAAGACTATCAAAGTAATTTAATACAAGGAGCATTCTATGAACAGGAACTAACTCTTGTTAAATATCCAGATATTTATTTGATAGAAAAGATTTACAAAAGAAAAGGAAATAATGTTTTTGTAAAGTGGCTTGGATTCTCATCTAAACATAATTCTTGGATAAGTATAAAATAAGTTTTGTAATTCTAAACTTTTGTAGTTACAATGTTGAATTTGAAACGAGAATACGATCGCTTAAAAACTTTCAATAATTCGAATGTTAATGAAACAAAAGCACAAAAATTCGCGAAATAAGTGTATCCAATTGTCCTACCGAAGTGGAAGCAGAACATTTACACCTATCCCCAAACTATTTTTACGTCAACGGGACAGATGAATGTGGTCTATATGAACAGCCAGTAATACAAAAGCAACAATCAAAATTTGAGTCTTGCTTGTACAATGCATTAAAATTTCTCGGTGGAGGAATTATTATATTTGCAATTTTAAGTCAAATTTATTATCTTGTTTTATATGCTAAGAACAAGTAAGTTCAACTGTAAAAATTTTCAAATTATAAATAACATTTCATTCTTCATACTTCCTATTTTCAGAGTACTTTCAAGCTGTTGACTAACATTGCAGAGGGTGATTGCGACACCCTTGTTCCATTCACCACTTTACAAATCAACAAAAAATACAGCATCAAGTGCTTCAAACTCGTCAAAACAAAATACGGCACTCGCATCACTGTACACTTCGCCTACCTACCTACCGCCCCGTTTTTCTGATAAAATCAAAACCCAACGTCAACTAGACGAACTTAATGATAACACAGACAAATGTCTAATTTTTCAAGGATAGGATGATTCCCGAGCTGGCTTCATCAAATTAGATTTTATCAAAAAATAAATAAGTGTATCCATAGGTGGGTTCATCTAATTATATAGTATAAAATTTATATACATACATTTTGCACATACAGATAATAATAAACTTAAAAAAAAAAAAAAAAAAAACAATTCATCTAAAGTTTCAATCACCCTTTTTTTTATATAAAATTTTCATTTTTTAAGGTCAATACTTAACATACATTTTATCTACACACAGTTTGTTGAACTTTTTTTCTTTCTCAAAAATAAAAGATGATTTTGTTTACATTTTACATGAAGAAGACGTGACTTTTTATTTACTCATAACAAACATGTGATGTGCATAATCATGATAGTAGGCGTGGTGTCTTTTATAAAAATACCTGTTTCTACTCAAAAATTCCTGTTTCTCCTTCTGAATTCCTGTTTAAACTGTACTTACTTTGCTGTTTTTTTCTTCGATCGTGTAAAGATTTTTTACTTCTAATAGATTTTTTGTTCACAAACCACACATTTTTACCCCCAAACAATATTAACCAACATCTTTTTTTTCTCTCGCACATATCTGCAATATACTGTTTAACTCTTCATGACAAGTTTTACATTTTCTAAAATCAACTTTTTTTCCCAAAAACAACTTTTAAACAATATTTTTCTCCCCTAAAACGATTTTTAAACATTTTTCCTCTCATCTCACACATACATTTGTCTAAGTCCACTCTCATGTCGGTGTACCACTGGACACTGATCCCGATTCGCTGTCCCTAAGGCGCGTAATGCTATTTTAAAGCAGAGGTGGCTGTCTTACTACTCCCTTAACTGGGTTTTTTCGTTAAAGGAACCTAACTCAAAATTAGTTTGATTATGAAATCATTTACAAAAAAGGTAAGGAAAATTCTAATGCAGATGCCCTAGATATATAATTAAACAAAATGATTTGGATAAAGAAGAAATTATAACTGACATTTTAAAAAACTATACAAATTAACTGCGATTATGACATCAGATGATAACATTTTTAAATTAATTCAACAATCATACTCAAAATTTTTCAGCTAATGGAAAACTAAAATTAATACGTTGTACAACAATGGTAAAGGATATATTTGAAACGGATGAACAAGCAAAACTGGTTGAAGAATATCACATAAAATCGAATCACCGAAAAATGAAAGATATTATAACTTGTATAATAAATAATTTTGAAATTTGTTTAGAAAATAAATACGAAAGAAACAAACAGCCCTTAAAATTCGAATTATCTGAGACACCTAATATGCCTTTACAAGTAGTACACATAGACATTTATTCGGTACATAAAGAAAATTTTTTGACCATAATAGATAAATTCAGTAAATTCGCAAGTGCTTATTTACTCAAAAACAGAAATAGTATAAACATAATTCAAAGTCTTAAACATTCTTTTTCGCATCATGGAATCCCAAAAAAAATTAATTTATGACAATGGCCTTGAGTTTACTTCTACTTTATTCAGTAAAGCCATTCTAACATATAATAATTTCATACATTCCTCAACAAATTTAACACTATTTGAGGCTATAACAGGTCATTATAATAAAGCTACACCATTGCCCAATAATTTATCTGTAAAAACAAATCAAGACTTTCTAGGAAATCATAAAAAAGAGTACGAAAATTTAACAAAATTAATTCATGATCGTAGTTTAGCTATTAAACAAAATAGAATCAGTAAATTAAATAAAAATCGTAAAGACCCACGCGACTTTAAAACAGACGATATAATATATGAATCCGAAAACAGACGAAACAAATTAGCACCTAAATTTATGAAACACAAAGTGTCAAAAAATAATAAAATTACAATAATTACAAACAAAAGAAAAGTTCATTTACAAAAAATTAAAAAGAAACGTAAATTTTCAGGTTTATCAACAACTCACAAGACCAAAGGTTAACTATTAAAGACTTGAGCAGAAACCAGGGATTGTTATCATTAAAACTGGGAAATGCCAGACTAATAGAAGGTTATTATAAAATGTTACATGTTATCAATATTACTGACTATCAGTTTAACATAGATATAATCGGTAAAAACATAATCAACTTATTAAGAGCCAAATTTAGTAAAAAATTTTTTCGAAAACAACAATAACATCGTCTGAAATGTATTTGTGGCTGCACCAACACAAGCAAATAAATTTCGTCTAAGTGTTGGTGTATATGATTTGAAAGCTATATATGCGATCATACTGCATGGATGTACGTTTGTAAAATGTGTATAAAGGTACAGGCTACAGCTAGCATGCAGCTGTTATAGCTGAAATTATTTCAGTTGAAGGTCACAAATTTTCCATACAACAAATTTTTTATGTAAAAATTCAAAAACACTGAATTATTTTATTTTTTAAATTTTTATATGGGAGGATATGTGGCTTTTCAACTTTGAACTCTTGTATCTCGGGCTTTGTTGCACCGATTTGAGTCAAATAAAATGCACTAGGTCAGAAAATAGTTCTAAATTGAAATGCATACTTTTTTCAAGGATCACGGTATGAACTAAGGAGAGCCTTATAGAAAGAAAAAAAAAAGTTGTATCTTAAAAAAATGACTTTTTTTGTATTTTACCCTATACTTTTTGCCCTAGTTAACGGATATTCACCATTAAAAATTCATATAATATTAGACCCATCAAAAAATATCCAGACCAAATTTCAGTTCCTTAGTCTCACGGCAACATACTTTTATAAGGAGTCAAAAAATATAAAATTTGGATACTTAAAATTGATTCGTGTGAGTTTTATGTTTAGCGCCCTGTAACTCGCGCCTCAGTTCAGGGATCGTTTTGGTGTTTAAAACAGTTTTGTAGAAGGTATCATATTTCAATTAGGGCTGAAAATCCGAATGTATACATTTGTATACGATCGCGATCAGGCAATCCTAGGGTTAAGAAAAAGTAGTATTCAAAAATACTGAAATTTTAGTAAAATATTAGTTTTATCAACAAATAATCACTGAAATCTAAATACTATGTAACACTATTTAGAATATAAAAAATTAGCAGTAAAACCCAAAATGCACTTGCTTCAATCCAACTGTTGTTAGTAAAATATGCTTTTATGCGTAGTATATGTATATGTGTGTAAATATACATATGTACATGCTAATTCTATTATTTCGTTTTCATCATCACCGATCACCATTCCCATACAAAATGAGTTGCTAATATATCTATATACCTAGCTATGTGCAGCTTAACTATACATATATATAACTTTTATATGCTGTTTGCGTTATTTTTTCTTCACACATACTACAAAAATTGCAATTTTATTTGCACCGAGTTTATAGAGTTTATACTATCTGTGTAATTCTTATTTAAACCCATAAGTATGCAAAAAAATTTATGTGAAATGAAAAATTAGTAATGAAATTTTATGAAAAATTAACAAATTGTTTTATTGATAATAATTAAACTACGTAACCAATTTCCCTGGATTTTTTTTAAACTTTTTGGAAAAGGTTATATTTAAATCCTATAAAAAGAAATTATAGTATCTAAACGTTTTAATACATGAAAAAAGTGTGAAAAGTTTAGTGAATTTTTTTTTTATCTGTACCTTCGAAAATCGAATATAAAAAAATTTAAGGACCAAAATTTAAAAATGTGTTCCACTTAAGGACCACAATTCCCTTTCACCTATCTATATTCGAAATTTCATGAAAATCGGTTGAAAAATGTAGGCTGTAGGTGGTCACTTTGCAGGCCATTTTACTAAATTGGACTCTTAAATCAAACGAAAAATCAAAAACAGTTCGACATTAAAGCCAAAATATTACAGAAAAAAATTAATAAACTTTTACTCAATTTAGATTTAATAGTCCCAAAAAATCAATTTAATAAACAAATAATTCTAAATGAAAAAATTATAGCTTATTTCGAAACATATAAATACACAACAACAAATACTCGAAAACTACTTACAAGAATACGGATAAAATATTATTAACAAAATAAAAAGTTTAAATTCAGAATAATTAATGTATGATATAGAAATAATAAACGAACACATAAAAGATATTTCAGAGTCAATTATTCTCGCAAAATTAAATATTATTCGAAACATATTTTACACCCCGAAGAACTGTTTTACTTGTATATTCACAAATTATTGAAAGAACAAAATGCCAATATTCTATCAGAAGACAATATTTACGAAATCATAAATCTACAAGCTTATTATAACGGACTTACTCTAGTGTTTGTCATTCAAATTCCCATACTATCCAAAGAAAATTTCTACTTCTATCACCTAAAAGATTTACCAATAAATGATAATTATACCATAAAACTAGTTGCACCTTACCTCCTCCTTAATACTAAATTGTATCAATACATGGACGAGCCTTGTCAACTGATCGACGACACAAGATACTGCCGCAAAATCTCACTTAAAAATGTGGAAGCTAACTTATGTGTACCAAAAATTATAAACAACAAAAAACCAATTTACGAATTAGTTGAAAAAGAATCCATGGAAGATATAAAACTTTTACAACCAAATCTATTATTAATTATCAGCCTCAAAACAACTTTAGTCGAAACAACATGTGATCCTACTATACAGAACAAAACATTGAAAGGTTCAATTCTTATCAACTTCAACAACTATACCATACAAATAAACAACATAACATATTCAAGTAAAACGAAAACATATTGCGATTGCGATTTAAAAAACTAAATAACTGGACGATTAAAATACAGAATCTATCAAGATTTTAACTAAAGTAACTGAATCATCTAAAACTATAAAATATGTAACAATGACCTTCATCAGCATTGGCATGATTCTTATTTACTGCAGTCATCAATTCTACAAAAAACAGGAGAAGAAATCTAGATCAACCGTTAGAAATTCGCTCAGATGGTCTTCACTTCATACTAAGGGGGGAGGAGTTACGTCCCAGACTTCACCTACAAAATTTTAAATAATATTTTATCATATTTTTAATATGATTTACATTAATTTTAATTAAATCTTACATTTTGTAAAATTTTTAATCTTTTTGTGAATTTAACATATTTATAAGAAAGTAAAATTTTAAAGTTTCTCACAAACTTGAATTTTCAATAAAATTGTAAGAAATTAAATATTTTTGTTTTTCACAATTTATATAAATGAATTATGATATTTTTGTTTTTCTGTAAAATTCTTTGTCTAGATTATTTCCGTTAAAATTAAGAATTAAATTTGTAAAAGATTAGTCGTTTTTTCTTAAACAATTAATATTTTAAAAATAATAATATTTGTTTTAATTTTGAACTTAGTTTTTTTTAAGTTAAAATACAAGAAAAATAATCAGTCGCCGTAGAAGTACAACTGTGCTACTGGCGTCAACAAAGGGATGGCTCTTTCTGTTTTTTTTTATTTTCCAGCGTCTCATTGCACATATAATAGATTGGGGTATGAGTAGCTTAGTATACTACTTTTAAATGTAACGACACTGGATAAAAATGAACTCTTTCATAAGACCTGTACTGAAAAAACTTTGTGAACAGAGTATAGGTTCAATGAAACAAATTTACTCAGTTGAGTGTGTTTTTGAAATGAATCGGTTTTGTATAACTTCTTAAGTATTCAATTGAGTAACTAAATAGTTAACTAAATAAGTATTTTTGAAACAAATAAGTTGTGGATAAGTAATAATAATACTCAAAAGTTGTGAGCTAACAACGCATATTTTTTAAAGTTATTAAATAACTCGGTGGCAACCCAAAAGTTTCAAAATTAAGAGTGATTTCGCAACCACGGTTGCAGAATGTTTCTTGGGTACGAACATACGAACGAAATCGATTCTCATGGTAAGGCTGCTGATGTATGGTACATTCTACATTTGGTGGTCGACGAAGATGTCGTCTAATTGGACGTCCAATCTTCAACATATTCAACAATTTCTAGCTTTTCTGGAGGAAAAACACCATGGTGGAGTGGGCACAAGTGCAACTGCTGCAAAATTTCGCATGTTTAGACCAAAATTAGCATCAATTCATAACGTTTTTTAATTGAAAATATTAAAAGTAAAGTATACCTAGCAAATAACTTCAATTGCAGGCTATGAATTGTTTAGACGATATACTCGTCGACGAAATTCACTGTTAGAATACCGATTTTGTACATATCGACTGACGTGACACCGACCATGGTGGAAAGATATATAAGGTGAGCTTTTATCTTCTTCTTGAATCGCCATTTTAAAAATTTGTGACGTTGATGTTTGTACCATGTTATGTTTGTACTTCTAAGTACTGAGAATTTTTATGTGTTTTAAATATTATTATATTTTTGTAATTTTTAAAAATATGGTTTGGTGTAGTGTTAGTGGTTGCCAAAAAAATTTAAAAAAAAGATAAAAGATGAACATATTAAATTTCATAAATTTCCACCAAGTGAAGAATTAAGCAAACAATGGGTCTTAAAATATGGTAAAAAAAATATAATCTTGAAATATGCCAAAGTGTGTTCTGTTCATTTCTCAGAAGAAAACTATTTAATAAAAGATAGACTTTTAAGCATCAATATTGAAAAAAAACGTTTGTGTCCTAATGCAGTGCCAGATAAATTTTTGGCAGAGCCTAACCCTACAATTAGCGAAAGGACTAAACGGATGGAAAAAAGAAGCCATGATTTACATTAAGAGGACTTTATAATTATTTAAAAAATAACTATTCTATTAAGTACATTCTAACAAATTGCCTAAATCAGAATATTTTAGAAAACTTTTTCAGTACTATTAGAGCTAAAGGTGGATTACATGATCATCCGACTTCTCTTGAATTTAAATATAGATTACGAGCATATGTACTGGGTATTTATTGTCGTAATTAAAACTACCTCGTGTTCGTCTCGTTTTTCCCTCGTGAAAAATCCATATGTGTCACTAACATTGAAAACTTAGTTACTAACTTCTTTTTTATTATTTTAATCAAATCAAATGTTCATTTCTGTTAAACTCGTTATTAATTTAGGAAGAAACCAATCCATCTTGAACTCGTCAAACATTGAAGAAGATACAAAAGAGGATTCTGTTATGACAAGAGATATATTTAAACATTTTATTACAGAAGATATGGATGTCAATTGTGATACCATACAGGATGTTAATTTTGACGAATTGCATTTGGACGCTTTGGAGAATTTTGCGGGATTTGTTATAAAGAAATCCAGAACCGAAAAGAAAAATTCAGTAAATGTTTCTGCATGTGAACCAACTCCGTCTACCTCTTCATGGTCATGGGTTGATCAACTTTCCGAAAGCGGTATGATAAAACCATCGGAAGACTTCATGTCAAAAATTTCTCAACTGGAAAACATTATGATAAGGGTCTTGTCTGTGTGCATGCACACCTCGTAGATAATGACCTGTGGGAACTCCCATCTAAGTCTACACCGATTCTATCCAGTGACAGTAGAACTTCAGGGCTGGGTTCTTGTGTGGTAATTGGTGACTATCACCAAAAAATATATAGACAGAAAGAAGTCTTATGTAGTATCAAAAAATATATAGACAGAAAGAATTCTTATGTAGTATCGACTAAAAATTGTAATTATTAAATTAGACTATAGAACAGTACGGTAAGAGAAGGAAGGAAGTGAAAGCTTTTTTAACTATGCTTTAAAGCGCTTTGAAATTTAAGTTTTGTTTTTAACATGATCAAGATGAATGAGAAATAAAAAAAAATTTTACTCTTGTGTGTTAAATAGAATATAAAAAAAATTTCAAATGGTGAAACATATGTGAATAAAATGAGTCACACCGACACCATCAATTACCTTGTTTATGCGAAGCTTTAATTCGCATTAACTCATGCCGTTTTGACTAAATACGGATGCATGAACCAACTTTTAAAACGCATTGAAACTTTATTTCGTTTTGAGTGAATACACTATAAAATCCGAATTTAAAATTTCAATGCGTTTTTAAAATGTGCATGTACACTTTATTCGTTTTAAATGAATTGTCATATTTGACCTTTCAAAATGGTGTTGGTAACATACTAAACATCAATATGAACTTTTAGAGTAGTATTAGTTTATTACTCAAAACGTTTTAAGTGAGAATGAAATGTTGTGCTACGCATAAACACCAATTAAAATGTATTATCTCAAAACTATGTTCAAAACGTTTTATCGTTAATACGTTTTAATTTTTGTGCATAAACAAGGTAATTGTCGTATTCGCATGTACATATGTATTTCTATGCAGAAGTAAAAGCTTTTTTAACAAAACTGAAATATACTGATGTACATTCAAAGCTATTTCACTAATGGGGTTCCAATGTTGGAACCCCAGAACAAAAATTTTTGTATGAGACATTTTTATACTACATAAGAATTCTTTCTGTCTATATATTTTTTGGTAGTATCGACTAAAAATTGAATTTATTACATTAGTCTATAGAGCAGTACGGTAAGAGAAGGAAGGAAGTGAAAGCTTTTTTAACTATGCTTTAAAGCACTTTGAAATTTAGGTTTTGTTTTCAACATGATCAAGATGAATGAAAACTAAAAAGAATTTTACTCTTGTGTGTTAAATCAAATATAAAAAAAATTTCAATAAAAAAACATAAATGAAAATTTTTATAAAATAAGGCAACATTTTTCAAAAAAAGTATATTTTTTTAAAACTTGTTTAATTTTCTAGGAAATAAATATATGTACATATGTATATTCACAGGCATCATAATGGTAGAATGATGAAACATATGTGAATAGAATGAGTGACACCGACACCATCAATCTGCCTGTACACATTAGGTGGTTAAACCGGTTATTTTGCGGTTATATTTGGTATAATTTTTTCCAACTTGGTATAATAAGAATCATGTAAAGTAATTTTAACTTTACGGTTGTAATACACTCATACTCTCGTTACAACTGGTCGTGCCACCTTCAGATGTAGTTTGAGCAGTTGTAAAAACAGGTTTTAAAACCGGTTTGCATCCGTTGTTATAACCACCTAATGTGGTGCAGTAAAAAATATATGAGAAAGGCTTTCTAATTCTATGACTAATATACTCGCATTGTCGTATTCGCATTATGTGCTTCTATGCAGAACTAAAAGCTTTTTTAACAAAACTGAAACATACCGATGTACACAAAGAGAATTTAAATAATACTTAATACTTTTTATGTACATTCAAAGCTATTTCAGTAATGGGGTTCCAACATTGGAACAAAAATTTTTGTATGAGACATTTTTATACTACATAAGAATTCTTTCTGTCTATATATTTTTTGCTATCACCATGGTGATAGTTAAAAAGTGATCACCAAAAAGTGATTGTTCCTGTATGGTGATCACAAAAAATTGTGATATTTTGAAATGTATAGAGAATTTGTAACACATTTTGTTGTTTTTTTTGTTATTGTTTAAAATAATTTTATTATACTCGAAAGTTATAACATTCTTACATATAGTTCAATACATTAATATTATAATTAGGTGTATATGTATATGGAGAATTCCACGCAAATCGACCACTTTTTTCCTTAAAATTAATATTAATAAAGCTGGTAGAGATAGGTATATATCAATTTTTGGTGTATCTAGTATTAAATTATTTACGATATCACGATGAAGAACAGTATTAAAAATAAAATGTTTGCTACTTATCAGTAGAAATTCGTTTCGCTGTCACACCCGTTACAAAATATGTCACACCCGTTACATTTCTTTTTTTTAATTATGAAAAAAGTATTGCATTGTTCCTCGTCAAATTTTTCCAAAAGATTCTTTCAAGTTTCTACAGTATAATTAAAAATAATTTTTAGAATTGTTTATATGAAAATTTTATGATATTCAGTGAAATAGACGAAAATCCGTGAAATTCAAAATCTTCAGCGTCACACCCGTTACGCTACTAAAATGACGATTCTGATTAAGAATATTTGAATTTTTCTGTTTTATCGTAGCCGTCGTTTGCTGTCACTAGAGGGCATATTAGGAACATTCAAGTTTAATCAGAGTGCAATTGCTCTACGAGTTTTCAATATTTAAGAGTCAGCATGTCACACCCGTTACAAAATGGAATTCCCCATATGTAATTCAAGTTTTTATATTTATTATAATAATTTACTTAAGTTCTTTTAATTTTTAAATTTTTTCTAAAATAAAATAAAATTTTCACATAAAAAACATCTCTTTCGCTATCACCTTTAAAAAATACATGAAAAGTGACAGCTATTTTCCTATCACCTCTAAAGTGATGAGATTTGGTGATTTTTAAAGGTCATTGTCACCATACAGGAACAAATACTATTAGTGATAATCACCAATCACGAATCACTTATACAAGAACGCAGTCCAGTTTTATTGAGATCGTAGGATATCCACAATTTTTTCGTGAGATTGCACATTGTGGTTTTACTCCATAACTTTCTCGAGAGATCTATCATGTTCTCATAAGCTGTGTTTTATTGGAATTGAGAAAGTGAGATGTGCTTACATCATTTGAGCTCAGCTCACTTATCTTCATCTTGAAAATAGGCTCACTTTATGTGACCAAATATGTTAACAAATTAAATTACATTACGTAATAATCCCAAACTTTAATTTAATATAATACTTTCCCACCAAAATACCTGATAAACTGATACTGAGCAAATGAACAAATAAAATTTTGAGTCATTTGCTCACTGAGGAAGTGAGATTTTTCGTAGCAACCTGTATTGTCCACTCCAGAAAATTAGTGCGAAAAAAACGCGCTCATCAAGTGTGGAAGTGAGAAATCTCAGAATTTTCACTTTCTCAGTTCCAATAAAACAGAGCTATATTCTCCAATTATTTCTTATGCATTTCTTGAAGAGGCGTGGAATGTATGCAGGCCTCAGAATTTTTCCAGAAACTAGACTTGGTATTAAATGTATGTACTTTTTAAACATATTGTTATATAATTTTTCCTTTTGAATCATTATTTTGAATTTTGAATCTTGATACGTCTCAAATAAATATTAATAATGAAATACATTGTTATAATTACTATTCAATTATATTATTGTAATACTTTGTTGCAATTGCTATTTAATTATATTAAGATTTTGATTTAGAATTAAATGCGTTACAAATAAATATATTATTGCTTTTATGATTAATGCGTTACAAATAAATATGTTATTGTTTTTATGATTAATGCGTTACAAAAAAATACATATGTTATTGTAAACAAATTTTAAATTATTATGAAATTGTACCAATATTCGTGAATATATATGTATAAAAAATATAAGTTTTGCAATAACATATGAAATATTCCTTCTTTTTGTGATAATAAAAAGGAAATTTCTCATTACAAGATAAAATATATAATATAATGCATTTGAATTTTAGGACTAACAAATTGGTAAGATATTGAAATTCTGTCACATATGTCGCCAACGGGCTTTTATTGTTTCATATTTTCTATAACACTTAAGTCTGAAATTTTTAAACATTATTCTAGTGAAAAATTAAAAACCAAGAAAATAATAGAATTTTTAGAGCAAAAAAAGGTGTACATTTACATACATACATATATCTTCTGTAGAAGCAATATTCCAAAGTGGATCCCATCGGATCCAGAACACGTACGCCAACGAATAGCTCAGTTTTCAGAAGAATATTCAAGCACTGAAGCTGGTTTTGAATTGAGCCCCTTCTGCGAATTTTCCTTTATTACTTCTATCAATTGAAACCGTTGTGTTAACTTAACAAAAAAATGATTCGATAATTTCATCACGGGACTTTAAGATTACGTTTCGAGTACTTTGTTTTGAAAATATGTATGTATACGTATCAGTTTGTCTTACTTTCGAATCTGGAAAACCGATAACCACAGCTAAGTATCGGCAAAACAAACCAAAAAACGTATGCAGGATGAGAGCACTTTTTTACATAAAATTGGATTTTCAGGTAAAAAGTGTAAGGAGAATCCTTTGACCTCTATGAAAAATCTTCAATGAAGACTCCAACTAATAGAAATAGAATTTACAAGTTAGAAAAATTAAAAGTTCAAATGTGTGTAGAAAGTGCTCCTAATGGTAGATTTCGTCACATTCGGTTATGTTCTGAACATGATAAACACTTTGTTTTCTTCATTTCTGGCTAAAACTTAGACAGGACGTTTTTAATGTTCTTTAAATTACATATTATATTTTTGAAAAGTCAATTTTTTTGTAGAAATAAAATATAATTTATAAGAAAAATGGACGATATAAATATATAATAAATGTTAAACTGAAAAATATTTGAAAGGTTGGGAAGAAAACGAGCATTAGCAATCAAACCTCTCCGTACTTTTACACGTTTCTTTCCCATGACCGTATTCTTCAATCTTCATATTCGTTGGCCAGGGGAGTAGTGCGGTTTCCTCATCTTTCTTCACTTTTTCAACCAAACTGGTTTCTATTTAACGAGGTGAAGATACAAACACATACACAAAAGACTGTCAAAAAAAAATTTATTTAAAATTCAAATATGTACATTGAAAAATTTGTGTATGAACAATGAATTGAGAAGAAAGAATGGTGTAAAAGTAAAAATGTCGTGAATACGGTCGTGGGGAAGAAACGTGTAAAAGTACTGTTTTAAATTGACCGCCCATCTCCCATTTTCTTTTTGTTTGTATGGTCGAGACACCTGCCTGTGGTTAAGCAAAAAACTTTTTTCAAAAATACTGTATCATCATAATTTACAGAAAAAATAAAGAAACAACTTTAATATATTTTATGTATTTTTTTCTTTGAATAGCTTAATACTAGTAAGAACTGCAGTAATAATTTCTTATTTAACATACTAAATGACAAAAAATAACAAAAAAACATTTAAAATAAAACATCATCATCACCTTCATCAAGAAGATTTGCTTGACTACGAACATCAATACCTTTTGCTAATAATGCCTCTTTAGCTTTATCAGCTTTTGCTTTAGCAATACGTTTTTTATCTTGAATTTTTTTCAAACGATAAAATTCCTCTCGTTCCAATTCGTCTAGTTCAGATATAATATATGCAAGTGTACGATCAATACGAGGAATGATTACTAAAATTTGAAAAAAATGCAATAAAGAATAGTCAAAAACTTGCATGAATATTAAAGAAAAATTTTTTAATGATTGTGAAATAAAAATAAGCATAATGTCCATAAATGAATATACAGACTTAAAAAAGTATTGGGACAAAGAAAGTTGATAATAAAAAAACGGTTATTTCAAATTTCTATAATGAATTTTGTTTATAGTTCAATAACGCGTTACTCGTCATCGTCTTCTTAACCCTTCTCTAAGTCTAGATGCCATAGAAAGTACCAACTTTTAACAAAATCGACAATCAATGTTTAAACCGCACACGGTTGAGGGTTTCACAAGTGACTGACGGATTTTTCTACCTAGATTATCCCATAAATGTATAACAAGGTTTTAATCCGGAGCTTTCCAATCCTAAATTAGCAGCTTAGTTTTAAATTTGAATTTAAAATATTATCAAGATAAAAAAGTATCGAACTAGAAAAGAAAACATCCCTGCGTACGATGTTGCTTTAAATGCTCATACATATCTTTCAAATATATATATACAGGGTGTTTGGGATCAAGCGAGAAATAATAAAAACACTAGATCTCCTTGAGACAAGCAAAAATCGTTTGGGTAACTTCTAAACTGGAGATTTTTAATGTAGAAAGTGCATTATCTTCAAATCAATTTGTTTTTATAAAAACAAAAAATGAAAACTTTTAAATTTTAATTTTTCTCGAAAATTTACAAAATTTTTATTTTGAAATCTTATAACTCCTTAGCCGGCGGCAGTAGCGAATGAATCAGGCATTCTGTAGGCAGGCTAGAAGGTTTTTTGTATTTGTTATGTATGAACTGACTGTGAAGTGGGTTATGTAGAAGTTACAGGATGATTCATATTCTTATGAAAAAAAAAAAAACAAAATTCCGACGATTGAATTTATATATTATTAAGATTACTTTCGAAGATCCAATTAGAACGGAGAATGCGTTTTAATACCACATTTCGCGTAACCCTAGAAGTTTTTTGTAACCATTCTGTTTCATTCAAGAAACGTTTCATATCTCTGACTCTGATATTAAAAATGTCGTTGGAACTTCCATTTTTTGGTACCTTGTTCTTCCTTTTGAATTCTAATAATAGTATGGATTAAAATTTCGCTAGGAATTTTCAGTTTATAAGACAAATCAATTAAAATTTTCCAATACTTAAAATTTCTAATGTGCATAACGAATAATTTTTCTTACCGTGTTCAATAGCGTTTACTCTACGATTTGTAATCTTTATAACTTCGTCTAATGTTACAAATGAAGTTTGAAGTGATGCCAATTCAACTAATAATTTTACGGCACTCTGATAATTTTTTTTCAATTTGGCCAATTGCTGTCCTCCACGAGCTAAGCCAGCTAATTCATATGTATCAGCACCATCTTGGTAAGATTCAAATACTGGTAATGTTACACCAGCAACATTATCTTTTTTAGTACGAATTTTAATTTGTGCTTTTGTAACATTTTGTAATACAACTTGATTAAAATCACCAGTTGCAAATTTAGCTTCAGCTAATGAAAATGCAGCTTCTTTCATTACTTCACCCATTAAAGTTTTTGTCTATAAAAAAAAGTGTTATTTAAAAAATCATTATTAATCTTCATTTTTAAATTAACCCACTTCAATAATTTTGCCCAATATTTGCCTAAAACGCATTTGCAGTGCATCAGCTTTTTTCTTTAATAGACCATGACCTTTTTGTGCTCCAGCTAATCGTGATTTCATTAACATTTGGGCTCTACGTTACGGAAAATTAAAACAATGATAATTTATCAACACTAAAAATTTAATTTCACTTGACCTGTCATTTGAACTTACCCTCTTGATGGAAATATTGGTAATTTATCTTTCCCAGACATTTTGATGTTGTATAAATTCAACAAAATTTAATTTGAAATAAAATTAAAATCTATAATCACAATTCGAAACGAGAACGCAAGTCAGATGACACAAGTCTTATGATATCAAATTTACGCCACTTCCCCATTGTGATTTGTGGGCATTGTGTTGTGTCATGAGTGTGGTAGACAGTGTGGTGTGTATAATCCAATGGTCAATGCCAAACATCATATTAAAGTGTCACTTGTCGGTTTCACCAAATTCTATATTCAAACAGATTTTTTCTGTCTTCAAAATAATACTACAGTACCACACGTAATCGTCATCACTACTTAGTACTCGTTAATCGTGTACGTGTAAGAACATAAGCTATCGTAGTAGTAAACAACATATTAGTTTATAGTGTATAAAATAATTCGAATTAAATCCGAATTTTGGATTAAATTTGGAGTACGGTATAAACGGGTGAAATTTGGAATTGGGATTAAAATAATACATGCAAACGTTGAGTTTTTGTTCTTTCTTCTTCACTCTATTATTCCCACCATAAAAATTAGAATCCGCCATATACACATACATATACAAAAATTTGGATTAAACCCAAATAAATTGGGTTTAAACCAAAATCCGAATTAACGGGTTTATACTACATGAAATTGGGAGTAAACCAATATCCGTATTAAAAGTGGATTACGTATAAACTGTTAATAATAATAGTAAACTTTGTATGTATTAGTTTAAGATCGGTGATGACGGAAATTTCTTGTCAATAAAATTTCTATCCACTTCTGTCCAGTCTCCACTTGTATATAAAATGTACTTCACCCAGCCTTCTCTGAAATAAAAAACCGATTTACTGAAGCCGAAACTGATATGTTTGGAATTGACCCAATAACCATGTCAAAAAACTAATCAGCATTTAGCACAGTGATGGTAACTTGCTCCTAAAAGCACTGAAAGTAGTGTTTTTTAAAATGATTAGGTGAATGAAAACTTGAAACGCGTCGTAGTGCTTTTTATGGTATTTTTTAATTTCCATTTTTTCAGTCGTTTTTTGAATAAAATACAACAAAATGTTTCAATTCCAGTTAAACCATAATTATGCTTTTATTGATTTTTTTCCTTTTTTAGTAAATTTAATTGATTAATGGTTCTTTCTGTCTCACCTCTGTTCCTTTTGTCACAACCCTTCTTGAATCTTGATCTTGAAAAACAAAAACAAAAAATTCTGTCAAACTACAAACTATGGAGAACCGAACAATATACATAAAACCGAAGCAAAACTAAAATTAGAAATAGACTTTCTCTGAATTTAGTAAATTTACTAATTCAGTTTTGCATATTCGTTATGCATTAAAAGTTAAAACGTAAAAATATTTATTGCTCTGAGTGTGAGTACTCACTACCTGACAAAGTGAAAGTGAATATATTTAAAAATAAATTCAAATGAAAATATTTTGTGCAAATATTTTTTTTAACTTTGCAATGTTTTTAGTAGTATTAGTATACATGATTTTTTTTTTAAATTTTGTTTCTCATTGTTATGTTATTGTTTTTATCATGAAAAATAAATATGTAAAAGTACAAATTAAATTGAAGAAGTTTCATTTTTATGGATAGTGCTTTTTTGTTTTAAAAACGCGTTTTTTCGAGGACTTTAGTGCTTTTTTACAAAAAATAGTTACCATCACTGATTTAGCATGCGTCCAAGAGACATTCACACTCCACAGTTTTATAATTTACACAGCATAATACAAGGTTAATTGTTAATATAATATAGGTTGCATCTTACCATACGCATAACCTATTTACTGAGCGGTGAAGTCACGTTTATCAACTTTTTCATATACATCTGTAATGGCACCAACATTTAAAATTTAAGAAAATAATTATACTGTTTTGTAAAATTTTATAATTTTATTTGCACTTTATGTACATATTTTTCTCTTTTCCTTATTTTCTTTTACAATTATTTATTTCTATATCTCTATTTAAGGATGTTAATCTAAAATACATTCTTGTTCTAAAAAATAAAGTTTAAATGTCTTCTCTTATTTCAATGTTTTTTTGAAATGCTTAAATGATATTTTAAAAAGTTCTTTTCCAAGAGTATTTTGTCTTGATTTACAAAATTAAAAATATCATTTAATTTTTTAGTTTTATTAAAATATTCCTGAGTGGGTTATTTTAGTCCACCTTGGCTTATTTCATCTATCCAAGTATATACTGCATTACTACACATACCTTCTTCGTATATGTAGCCGTCTTTTAACTTTAATTTTTTTTGCTATGTATCCAGCCACATACTGTAATGCATCATCTGTGAAATCTTAATTAATAGTATTATTATTTGGCAGTTCTAGTTCTTCTACAAAAGATGGATCAAAACTATACGAAGTTTTCTTCGCAATGATCTTTCGGATCGTACACTTCTACCCATTTTTGAAGCATAGAAGGAACCAGTTCAGGATATTTCCTTTTATAGAGATATCTATATAACCGTGGCCCAGCTGAATGTAGGCTTAAAACATTCGAATTATCCTTAGGTTTCCAGATTACTCTTATTTGTCCTTCGGTGAAGATTTGTTTCAAATTTTCGATAATTTTGCGTTCCTTTTCGTTTTTTTAAGCTTTCCACTTCTTTCTTTTACTCCAAAACTTGCAGTTGAGACGCGTTGTCTAAATCCACCCTGAAATATGTTTGATATTATATGTACATATGTATATAAACTAAATATTAGAAATATTTCATAAAATTAATATTCGTATTACACACACGTTTGCATTGTACTACTGAAATTTTTTTGGAGTCTGTAAGAATTAATATGTTATTTAATATTATTTTAATAGATAGAATTTTAGGTAGTTAATACTTACATTTCAATGTCAAGATTAATAAGAACTTCTTGATTATCTGATGACTCTTCTACAATATATGTAATTATCATTTCTAGAAAAATAAAAACAAATAACATATTTTCTTCTGAAGTTGTTTAATAAGGCATACCTTCTCAAAATCATTTAAAATTTCAAAGATTCAGGTTCCTGCAATAAGTTATTTATGTCCTCATTTTCTTTTTCTGAAGGATTGTAGCTGTAAATTTTCATTATAGATGTACGTTAATAATGATATTTATACTATGATATTTACAATGTAATATTTACAATACATACTTACTTTGTTGAAGCAAAAATAAGTTTATCTATCAGCTTTTCGTTGCTCCTTTTTTTAAATATTTTGAATCTGTTGGATTCAATCAAAGGTGCTGGTATATTTATTAATGGAAAAGCTCCTTTTTTCAATTTTCGCTTTTCTAGCATACATAGTATTTAACAACTGGTCTTTTACTGTGTAGTCTTCATGATTAAAATGATCGGAGCAAACACAAATATTTTCCGTATTTTTTATTTTAATGTATATTTTACACAAATCAATCCATTTTTTTAATAAAGTTTTTTCATTGGGAAAACTAAAGAATTTGAATAGCTGATTATTTTTTCTTTTGTCATTATAATTTTTACATCCTTGCACTGACCCCTTATTTTTAATTCATTTTATTAAAAAGTACCAGCTAAATATCCTGAAAAATTAAAGTTTTTAACATAGTAAACAATAAAAATGTGATAAATGTATAAATAACATACTTTAACACATTACACTACAAAAATCCAACATTACAAAACAAATTAAATCGGTAATCTCCAGGCCCGATTTATGAAATGCATCTGCATATCATAAAACTCAATGGAAATTTATTTCTGTTCACTATGCAGTCCTCGTGAAAATGTTTGACTAATTTGATTTTCATTTCGTCTATGGAAATCACTCTCTTCCAATTAAAATCATTTCCGTCCAATCCAATGTACTTTGTTCCTGTTCCCTTGGTAAAATCTCGCTGAAGCTCCTTCGATGTTTTATTCCTATCCTTCAAGGCCTTTAGGCAAATCGATGTTAAAACTCAGTATTCTTATCACTAATCACTGGTTTTCTTATTTTTGAGATCTGTATCGTTGTCGTGTATATTTTTCGACTGAACAAGGATATAGTATTAAAGGACAACTTTAATACCGTATGACACACTTTAAATACTGGTCACGGAGTTACCAAAATAAAACGCTATTTTTCTATAAGTCAACTGACATTTATTTTTAATCATTCAATCTCTTAAATACTAATTTTACAATAATTATTTTATCTCCCACTTACTTTCTATAATACTTATAGTCAAATCAGTTTTCATAATTTATCACTTCCATATTTGGACTTTTTAATTTATAGTACGGAAGTAATTGCTTATTACCATTTATTACAATATTGCATATTTGTGTATGTTATTGTTTAGTAGAATTTAGTACATTTGTTTCTAAAAACAATTAACAGGTGTTGCTTATTACTAAATGGTAATTTTCGCAAGTTCCGTGTTAACTATTTTTGTTTATTAAGTAATGTTTTCTCGCCATGTAATAATTTAATAGATTTGTTCTATTTTATACATGACATCATTTTTTCTTTCTGAAGAACGAGATTTTTCGATTTTTCTCAAAAACCTTGAAATTGTAGTTTGGTGACATCCCACTTTTCTTGTTATGTCAATCACGCACAGAAAGCCCGCCATTCCTTGAAGCTAGATTAACACTTTTGTTTTCACTAGGTTTTACCGTCAACGTCGATGTTTGCTGAAGAGAATTGAAGGACTTTCTAGAGGAAAACATAACAGAAAAAACATGAAAAAAACGAAACAAAAATGTCTGCCATTCAGCATACCTTATTATTATATTTACCATGATTGTCTATTGCTGTGTTTTGTTGAACAGCATAAAAATAATTGTTTTTTCAATCGTTTGTTTTATTGGAACTAACTGAGGAAATGAGAACTCTTTTTTCTTCATCGTTTTTTTCGTACTAATTTTCTGGAGTGGACAATACAGGTTGCAAAGATAGTAAAAGAACATTAAGATATACCAACAATACAACAAGTACAAAACAAAGCTTTTAGATGAAAGACCATGCCACATCGAGAAATCTGCTCGTTATACTTTTTCTTAAAGCAGTCATATGTGTGTATACTATGGGTATACATGCGCTTGCGCTCTGCGTTTACATATACACAGAGTCGTTTACATGGCGTAATGATCTTTTTTGTGTACATATATACGAAAGAAGAAACCTTGCAAAAACAAAAATGCATGTGTATAAGTATCTTTCTTTTCTATTATAATACGATGCCTCAACTTTTATTATTTTACCTATAAGTACAAAAACATAATGCTCAATTTTATCAAAATCTCACTTTGAAAATACTGTGAGTTATTTAATGTTCAAACGAATCTTTTAAATAACTCACAATGAATTTGATAATTTGTGTTGTAGTGAAATATGTGGATATGGATAAAAGAATTAGGGCTTTTGAAAGAAAAACGCAAAGCTTAAAGTTCAAAAATATTTTTTTTTTTTTTTATTTATTTTGCCTTTTAACAACTTACAACTAACAATCCAAAATTTAATTCAACTAGAATATTAAACAAATTATATAAAAAATTATTAATTTGAACAAAATTAATTATAAATGAATAATAAAAAATTTATTATTTTATACACAATAAAAAAAAGAAATTATTGATTAAATTCAAAAAATAAATTTGAAATAAAAGTATTAATTCAAATTAAATTAATTAAAATTCAAATTGTCGACTTCTGTTCGTTTATTCCTGTAAAGAAATTCAAAAAGAATATGGACATTTAAATTAAAGGTTCGTTGTATGCGACACGTAACAACAATTTCAGTGTTAATTTGCTGACAATAACAAAACAATTCTCAGTATGATTTATATTATTGGTATTCGTTTCCAATTTGATTGATCCGAGTTTGACAATGTGAGCCAAATTTAAGTGATGACAGAATTGTTTACTTGGAGTAAGTTATCACTTGCGCAAGTGAGCCACGCACAATATAAGTGATAACTGAGATTTGTAGTCAAATGAGCCGCAATCAGTGAAGAAGTAAGATTTTTTCGTTTGAACTATAAGTCGAGAAGTGAGCTGTTTGGTTTTAAGTTGGTTGAATTTCAACTTAGGGATTTATAAATTAAACAAATTGAACTTGATAAAATGTAATTTAATAAATAACTTAGAGATTTTGATAAAAAAAAGAAAAGGGAAATTCTGTTGTTATTTTATAGAAATGATTAAAAGTTTCTCACAATTAACTTGTAAAATTTTTAATTTCGTTCTTCAACTTTTTGAAGTTGAAATCGTAGAAAACGAACTTGAGTTTCTTCTTTGACTTGTATTGGAAAATTAATTTTCCTCAAAGTCAAAATCGTAGAAAAGAACTATCTTCTTTCTTTAACTTATCAGAAAATGTTAAATTTTCTGCTAAGTTAAATTCGTAGTAAAGCAAGTGTCTTCTTTCTTAACTTATTAGAAAAATGCTATCGATTTTTCTTCTAAGTTAAGTTCGTAGTAAGAAGATTTTATGTCAATTAGTGAGAAACAGATTTTGCTAAGTCAAAATTGAACAAGTTCAAGCAAAGTTTCTAGTTCTTGGTCAATACCCAAAGAACTGAATTCACGTTGAACTTGACAATTTCCACTTATGGTCCAAGTAAAATGCCCTACAAATTTTCTATCTTCTGGTCAGTACCCAGAAGACTGAAAATTACCAAGTTAAGTTAAATTTTCTATCTTTAGGTCAATACCCCAAAGATAGAAAATGCACTAAGTGTTGTAAAAAATTTCTATCTCTCGGTCAATACCCAAGAGATAGAAATGCGGAGAAGCTCAAAAAAAAATACTTGTGTAATCAATACTTACACAAGATCCCTAAGTTCAAGTCTCTGGTCAATATCCAAGAGATTTTGAAATGTTAATTACCGACTTCCAATTAGGTCAATACCCTAGTCAGAAGTGAAGATTGCTGACCAGTACCGAGTTTATATACAATTTGGGGTCTATTGTTTTGCCAATTTGATACCGTATTTTCATGTACCATTTTTCTTGTACCAGTCAGCCATCTTCAATTTTCTTTGTTGTTTTGACATATAAATTTTATTTACCTTTTGTTGTTTGGTTTTTAATAGTTTTTGGCTAAAGTTTTATTGAACAAGTTTTGAAAGTGCGCTGAAAATTTATATTGAAATTTTTAAAAGGTAAGTGAATAAATTGATTTCCATTAACCTTTGTTAATTTTTAATAATTTAATTTTTTCACATTCAGATACACCACAAAAACAAGGTATGACATGTTGAAGTCATTGAAAATGAAGGTATGTCTTTGTACAAAACATAACCTATAATTTTATTATTTTTATTTTCAGATGACCTTCAACACACTTCCTCAGTGAGCAAATGAAAGGTGGGAAAGTATTATATTAAATTAAAGTTTGGGATTATTACGTAATGTTGTGATTCATACTTTATATTTCTTCTTCACTTGTTTTGTAATGTAATTTAATTTTTTAACATGTTTGGACACTTAAAGCACAGAGCAGATACATACATTGTCATTGCTTAAAGTAAGAATATTTTCAAAACGTAGATAAGTGAGCTGATCTCAACTGATGTCAGCAAAAAGTATTAAGTATTAAGAGATTCCTTCATGAGGAACGGAAAAATTCACATTTTTTACTTGTGTATAAAAATTTATCTGAGAAAGCTCAAAAATTCACTTGAGAAAGCTCTATTCTTTCGAATTCAATAAAATGAATTGGGATATGAAAAACATACGTTGATGATGAAATAAGTGAATATATAACGATGGCAATGATATGATTGTATTTGTAAATTGCTGTATGAATCAATATGGATGTGTACTTATACTTATAATGCTTAGAACTGGAATAAATGATTTTAGTTGTTTTTTTTCTTTTTTTTCTCTTTAGTTTTATGTGTCATTTTTTTACAACTGAAATTTTATGGTATTTGTTGTTTTCGGTGTTTCTTTTGGCTTGATTTTTTCTTTGCTTTTATGTTATTTTTCTTTTCTCAAGCATTTTTTATTTTTGTTTGCTTTTTTCGACCCTGACCTACCTCTACAAATCTTTTTTTTTAACAGTATTAATTCATGTTGTCCATTTATATAGATATTAAATTTTATGAAATTATTCATGAATTTAATTCTAATATTTTACGTAGGCCTGTAAAATTTGAAAATTTAACCTTAGGACAAGAATAAAATTTTCAAATTTATAATACCTATATAATAGGTATCTTGAATAATTTTTTATCATATTTATTCAAAAACTAAATATAATTACATATATTTATATGTACATAAGGTCAAATTAATGCAATTATACTTTTAAAATCTTTGAAAGAGAAGAAAGAAATATTTTAATATTTTTTGTTATGTGCATGATTAGAAATAAACACAATGTAAAACCTGTTTTCGCTTGCATGTGTTGCATTCAAGCTTCAGAACATATACTATAATTTAAAACAAAATTTAAGTTATGGAAGAAAAAATCAACGATTGAAAGCTTTTTATTTTTCATAAAAAAGAAAAATATGATACCTCCTTCTCTGCCCACACAGGGTCTGTGACAATTTTGTTTCATTTTCCTTTTTGGATCTCTATATTATTTCAATTCTCTTTGTATACGTTAGTTTTGGAATGATTAGTTATACTCTGTTCACAAAGTTTTGTCAAATAAAGGTCTTATGGAAGAGTTCATTTTTATCCAGTGTCGTTACATTTAATAGGAATATACTAAGCTACTCATACCCCAATCTATTATATGTGCAACGAGACGCTGGAAAACAGGAAAAAACAGAAAGAACCATCCCTTTGTTGTCGCCAGTAGCACAGTTGTACTTCTACGGCGACTGATTATTTTTCTTGTATTTCAATTTTCTGGATGAACAAAATGAATTATGAAGAAAGATAAAAATGATGAAAAAATCATGCACACATACGCTGATGAGCTAAAAGTTGGTTGATTGATAATCGAGATGTGTGTATGTATAAAAAGTAGAATGAATAATAAATAATCGCAAATTAGTGTTGCTGTGTAATAGTTATATTAGTTAATAGTAGTACCGTTCTTAATAATAAAAAATTAAATTTTATTATTATAATTTACTGCATTTATTTATACATTTACAAATATGCATATGATATGATGTAACATATAAAAACAATAAATTATGTTTTATTTGAAAAAATGATTTTACATATTTTTTTACATATTATTATAAATTTATACAATTAATTTTATACACATATTCCTTTGCAATAGAAATGCATTTTGTAATAAATACTCACTCTATAGAAAAGAAGAATTTTTCTGATGGTTTTTGATAAAAATTTTAAAGTATTTCAAAATGTATATAATTGATACTTTTATATTTTGTACATAATGGGTAATTCTTTTCTTAAAATATGTGTAAAAAGAATCGCACGATACCCTAATAAAACAGCATAAAAATGTTTCTTAAAAATTATGCAAAGTGTTGGGAAATTTTAAAATTCTTATGATCAACAAATTGAATTAAAAAAACAATGGTATATATACATTAGTATTGGTACTGATATTTGTAGGATATACATATATGCATACAATGTTTTTAGGTTTTTACCTTTTTTTTATTTCATAAAATCTTTTTAATAATAATTAAATTTAACAAAAAAATAAATTTGTATTATTTTTCTTTATTGGGAAACAATTTTTACAAAGTATAAAATTTTATAAAATTTGAAAACATATGTATAATCGGCAACACTTATCAAAAAGTTTATCCGATTTTAGATACAAAATATAAACTAAAGGGTAACACTGTCGGTGACGAAAATAAGAAACACATTTATGTAATTACTCAAAGAAGAAACAAGACAAAATGTTTCCATAAGACCTGTACTGACAAAACATTATGAACAGAGTATAGAAGGCTATGGGGTCTATACTTGGATTATAAATCGAAGTCAGTATTTTGCTTATGGAGGCAGTACTCGATTCTAGTAACTTGAAATATAAATGTTTTTGATAAATTAAGTTGAAATTGAGATCTGATCACCCCACACAAAAGACAGATTTATACAAACGCAATGTAAAAGAATATAGAAAAGTATGCTTATGTTGCCTGTACTGACTTCGATTTATAAACCGAGTATAATTACCGAGATATGATATTTCGAGACTATTGGGACAATGGTAGCTGCGACAGAAGTTAAGCAACTGATATAATACTTTAGTTGAAACATCAATAACTCTTTTACTTTTAATTTTTTTCTTAGGAAATAAATTTTCTGATTGAAGTGGAGTAGGTGTACTTTCAAAATATATTTAACACAAAACAGTAAAAAATACATTTGTAAAATAAAAACAACATTTATTCCAACTGTATTCATTTTTAACGAGATAAAAGTTAAGCAACTAATTTGTCAATAACAGTTAACTTTACAACTTCAATATCAAAGCCAATATAATGCGTTCTATTATGTTTCTGCAACTGTTATGTTTCTGTTTCTATGACCTTGAACTTGTTTTTTATTGAAAATTTAAAAAATTAGAGACAAAATTCTTTTGTTTGTTTTCAGTTTTAATCTTAGGCGATTGATATAGTTTATAATTAGACCTTTTAAAGTTCAATTATTGAAAATGAAGCGAAATATTTACTCAGATGATTTAAAATTGAAAACTATTGAACTTCTCGAAAATCGTTATTCACAAAAAGAATTATCGAAATTATTTAAAATTCATTAATCGGTTGTTCCGCGAGTTATAAAACGGTATCAATCAAGAGGACATATGAACATTCGACATTCGAAGTTGTAAGATTTATATTTGGACTTGAAAATGTTTGGACATTTTTCGGCTTTTTATCTTGTTTTTCACTTTATCTCAAAAAGTAAAAATAGTACAAGAGAATCGCACAGAAAAAATAAAAAAGATACTTAATTAAATATTTGGGCCTAAGAACTACGGTTTTTGGTTTACGGGATGCTCAAATATAGTTTTTAAAAAAAATTGGATAGTAAACATTTGTATACGCACCGCCAATTTTGTGTTTTTTCAGTAAAAAAGACATTTTCTTCTACCGATTTTTTAAAGTTCAAAGTCCGAATGTACACACCCACAAAGCCTTAAAATTGTAATCAGATGATTTTGCACATTTTATAATAAAATGAGGATTAATAAGTGTACGTGACGTCAGCCATACAATTTTTTTTTGTACTATATAGGAATACAAAGAGAATCAATTTATACAATAGAGGTTTAATCTCAAGCTCTTTCAAAAATCCAGAACATGCAAACATACAAGTTAAGGTTTTTGTGAATAAAAAACCAAATTTGAAAATTAAATGTTACTTTATTGAAGATCAACTTAATTCTAATTCTACAATTTTAAATTCTTAAGCATTAAACCTTCTATCGATTGATTTTACAATTAAATTCACATATTTGGTCATAAGCGGATTTATGCAAGTAAGCAAATTATGCTGTTGAACTTAAGTATTAATCGAAAGGTAAGCAAAAATGATTCTAAAAATTGTTGTGTTGTAATTTTAATTATTATTGGAAAAAATATAATATTTGGCGAAAGTATAAAAAATAGAAATGTGCAATGATTTATAAAATAAGCAAAATAACCGGATGCGCGTGTTACAATGCAGTTTGCCTATTAAATTGAACTTGTGTAGGGAACATTGTCAATGGTGTTAACTCCTCCCTCCTGAAAAATTCGCGTTGTGTGGATCCTGTTTTTTCTTATTAAAAGGGTAAAATAATGGGTGATCTACCTAACTCGATGTTTTCTTGTGCTTTGGATTTTGTTACGATATGAAAATTTAAATTTGTTTAGTTGTTTGGCAAAGCTCAAGACCTCCCGATGAGTCCTATCCGGTCTATTAAAGGGGTTCCGGCTGGTTCAGCCCGGGCGTGGTTCTTGGACTCATCCGGTCGAGTTAAACTTCGTATCCGTAACATAAAGTTAGACCGGAAATTCAAATTGCGATCAAAGAAAAACGAAATTGGGGAATTAGGTTAGCCAAAAAAAAAAACAGGTGAAAGGAAAAGGGAAACAACAGGACATTCTCCTCAGTGGACCGGAGGCATCCCCCCACGGACCCCCACCAGCTCCATCACACCTCTCACAGGATCTCTCAGACAGTCCAAACGAAATCCTAAAACGTCATGTTTAGGATTCAAATGAAAAAAAATAAGGTTTATTTATATATCCGAAGCCATCAATCAAAGTACTAAAAATTAAAGTTCTTTTTTTTTTCTAAATTTGTATATTTTTTTTTGTTTTGTTTTTGTTTTGTTTTGTTTTTTTTTTTTTTTTTTTTTTTTTATAATTTTTTCAGAATTTTCATTTTAATTATTTTAAATATTATAATTTTATCAATAAAAAGATTATAATTTGTTTTATTCCATACTACTTGAACTTTATCATAAAATTCTGAATAGATTGTATCTTTTTTTTTTTCTTCTTTATATATTCTGTATTATTTGTTGTGTTTACTTTTAAATTACTTTGTGAAAATTCTTCATTATATCTATTTTTTTTTTAAATAATTCAAATATTTTAATTGATGAATTTAAAAAAAATCTCATAATTTGGTTATTAGTATCATAATAATGTTTAATCTTTTTAATTTCATCAATCCATCAATTTTTATTTAAATTAATTTAATTATTAATTGGATAATTATTAATTGTATTATTTTTAAATAACGGATTTTTTTAATGAATAATTATTAATATATAAATTATTAGTATTATAGTTTTTCCTTAATTAATATTGTGTCTTTATATTTATCAGTAATATCATAATTATTTAATTTTTTTAATAAATGATGGTCCAGATATAACTTGTAAAATTATTTGAACTATGTAATAATGAATCATCAATTTTCATATAATTTATTGATGGTATACTTATTTTATGTTTTATTATTTAAATTTTCAAATGTTAAATGACCAAAAATTTCGATAAATAATTTAAATTCATTAAATTAACATCATCAATAATTAAATTTTTTTTTTTCAATATAGGAAAAAAAAATATCAAAACAAAAAAAAAATTTATATTATAATACAATCACTTAAGCTAAAGCTAAAGAAAGATACATGCATCGAGCCTCTCTTTTTTCTTTTTTTTTTTTTTTTGTTAGTAATTTTTACAAAAGATATCAACATTTTACTTAGCTTAATTGCAGGATACTTAAATGGATGTACTACTGGATGCTGATCGGGTGTGGCTCCCACGTGGCGGTACCGTTGAAGGATCCTGGGCTTTGATGCTCGGGTTCTTCGCTTTTCTTCCGTTCTCGTCTCTTTTTTTTGTTTTTTTCTTTGTTTTTTTTTTGTTTTAATTTTTTTTTTTTTTCCTTTTTACTTTTTTTTGTATATATACAAGGGTATATATATTTTTTTTATTTTGCATTTTATATCACACTTAACTTCTTTTTTTTTTTTCGTATTTTTTTTTTCTTTCGTTTTAAATTTGTTTTTCTTACTTTTTTTTAGAACTTTACAAGAAATTTACACATTAGGTTTATGAACGACCGTTTTTTTTTTTTTTTTTCGTATGTTAAATTAAAAGTATTTTTCATTAGATAATTATTATTAACTTTTTTTTTCTTTTGTGACAAAATCTTTCGTTTAAAAAAAAAATTCAAAATTTATTAGTGCAAGCAATAAAAATAATTATATATGTATATATAAGAACTGAAAAAAAAAATATTATCACAATATCAAAACTGCACAATTTCTAAAAATGACCGTCATTAACCAGACAAACTTCAAGACTCTTTTTTTTTTTTTTTTTTGAATTTAAAAAGAAAACGTTCTTTCCGCGCACACATGTTTTGCTACCTAATTACCGACTGACCAAACCAGAATTAAAAAGACTGTGTTAAAAGTATACCTCCCTTATATACCCTATTTCAAATAATTACATTGCTCATCTCTTAATTGGGAATTAAGCGATATTCAAGAGATAATTACGCATTAAATAACACCCAGGTATATAAACCATTACCGAACCTTCTATTATATTCGATATATTACTTACTGAGTAATATATAATGAGTAGGTAATATGGGCATATTGGGGACTTGATTGTGTGTGTGAATTTGAAATTATTGTATCATTATGCTATTTACATGGGTAAATAGGCTATAATGACATGATGTGGGTCAAGTAATATAATATGTATATGTACTAAATTTATATTGTGTAATTAATATTGGTATTAAATGGTGAATACAATATGATGTATTTGCCGTCGGCGAATACCATTACATGTGTTTTAGGTTTTTTAAGAGATTTTTTTTAAAAAAAATGAATGTTAATAAAAAAGTTAAGTAGAAAATAAGAGAATTTTGATGAAAAAGAAGAAGAAGTTAAGTCGAATAATTCTCTTATGTTTTCTATAAATCGCGTGATTTTTATAATATACAGAAAATCACGCCATTTACAGAATAATGTGATGGATTATAATTTTTGTTGCGCGTGTGCAACGGATATTAAATTACAGTTCATTTATTGGAATTTTAAGTTGCAATTCCAATGAATTGCAGACTTTATTTTTCCATTATGAACTGAATTTAACTATTTTAATGTACAGCCAACTGAATTTGTACAGTGGCGTACAAAAAATATGCCCACCAAAAAGAATTAATATAGCTGTCGCAACAATTTGTTGGATGTAAAATAAGTGTTTTTTGCCTTTTAAATTTTTGAAATAAGATGAAAATTGCTAGGAAAATTGTGACTGTTATTATTCCTACATCTGTTATGGTTGTTAAAGTGTTTATTGAGAATAGTTTTTTTAATTTTTTTACATTATCTAAGTGAAGGCTGTGCAAGAATTTTAAATCAAGTTTGATGTTTTTCTCTGTTATGTTAGAGTGTAGTATGGGTGGTAGTATGTGTTGTTTTAATTTCCTTATTTGTAAATACTATGTCTTTTACTTGTAGTGTTTCATTACTATAGTGTATGAGCAGGTTTCCTTTAAGATGTTTGTTCGAGCCGTTGTAGATAAGATCTCCGTTGAAATTGTTTAGAAAAATTGTATTCTCTGTTAGCTCTTCGATTTCTTCATTATCATTAATTTGATAATCACAATCAGCTTGCACGCTTCTCATAAGTTGGTTTATGCAGTGATTTTGTTTTATTTCTTAAATTTGACTGGGTTTGCATACGGTGGTGTCCTTGAGGCTATGACATTTTTCTGAAATTCCATACATTACATCCTGATTCATCAGAAGCTCTTTATATTCTAGGTATATTTGTTTGCCGTTGTTGATCGTGGATCTTATGATGACATGATTGTAGTTTTGTTCCTTTGTTTTGGGTACTGATATTATATACAAAAGTGTTGAGTCTTTTATTGTAACCGTTGGTTGTGTGTATTCTATGGCTTCGATGTCGTTTGAATATGGGAGTGTTTCTATTTCGGTTATTACATTGTTGATTTCTTTTCTGTTGAGTAAGTTTGTATATTTGATTGCGCCTGCTTTAGCTAATTGTATTGCCCTAATTATTTCCTTTATTTCTTCTCTGAGTATGCTAAGCTTGTTATATATTGCTTGTAAGTGTTCGCTTCTTGAACTTTCATCAACATGTCCAATAATTTTATTATATTCTTTGAGGATCTGTTGAGTTGTTTCAGTTAATGCTTTGTTTATTTTGTACTGTTCGTTATTATTTTCAATTATTGTATTTTGGCTGTTTACTATGTGGTCCCAATCTGTAGCGTCTGGCGATCCTCCTATCCATTTCCACGCGGATCCTATCCAGTTTATTGAGCGCTTAGTCCGTGTTGTGTGTCCTTTTAGTTCACTGACTAAATCTTGGATCTGCTGTATTTGATATTCTAATTGTGGTTTTATGGGAGAACGTTGTTGTATTTGTTGTATGGTGGGTGATATTTTTGCTATTGCGTTTTCATAGGTAGTGAGATTAATGACTTGAACAAATTTAACATTTCCACTTATGACTCGTCTACTTCCTTGCTTGAGCATTACTATGGGGGTGATGTATTTGTATATTTCGATTGGTGTTGCTATTGTCCAATAAATAATGCTGAAAAAAAAAGGAAAAATTTATTGTGATATATTTTTTATGTGAGATTTATGAATGCGTCGTCCTGAAGTGGTGGTAATCGTTGCTTTGTTGTTTTTAGCGACAACTTCTTTTTTATATTTTGGTTTGTTTTTACTTTTTATTTGTTTTATAGCCGTATATATTGTTTCGCCAGGCTTATATACTTTAGGTTTGCTTCTTTTTAGATTTTCTCTGTTTATTTTAAGTTTTTGATTCTTTTTTATTCGTTCGAGTACATCTTCATTTACTGAGCTTTTAAGGTCAAGGAGATGTTGATAGAATAGACGTTGTGACCTGCCTAGGAATACATCACTAGGTTTCATTTTTGTTATTGAGTGTATGGTGTTATTATACCTATCTACTGCTATTTCTATTAGTTCCTTTATAGATAAGTCTTTGTATTCTTGTTGCAAACATCGTACAATTTCTATTATTGTTGAATGAACTCTTTCTATAGTACCATTGACTTCGCTTTTTTGAGAAGGTGTAAAATATATATTAATGCCAAGGGTTTTCAAATAGTCGGTTATGATAGGACTTACAAAACTTTTTTCATTATCCATCACTAATATTTTAGGGGCTGTAAACTAGTATAAAACCTTTATCATTTTTTCACGTAAATGTAAAACTGATTTGTTTTTTATGTGAAAAAATTTTGAAAACTTAGAAAATTTATCGACGCAAGATATGAATTTTTCTTTTTGCATTTCGACTATGTCAATGTGTACTATTTCTGATGGGTAAGTAGGAATGGGAGTTTCCTGGAGTTCTGGTTTAATTGGGTGTCTATCGTATTTGCTGGTATTACAAATATCGCAATTTTTTGCGTATTTCTTTACAAGTTTGGACATCTGAGGAAAATAATGAGTCTCGAGAATTTGCTCTTTGTTCTCCTTGCAGTTTCTATGAGCTCTTTTATGTTCTTCTTGAATTATTTTGAATTTTTCTTCCTTGTTATTGACGTCTTTCACTATTTTCTGTGCTATGCGAATTTTAAAATTAGTGAAATGTTCTTTGTAGATATCTTGAAGAAGTTGAAGATATTTTTCAGGGATTTTGATGCCGTTAAGGGTTGATGGTTGTAGTTTCTCTTTCAAGGTTTTGATGAGATTTTCTCTGTTCACTGATGGCATGTTTATATAGTACCTGTGATATGTTGGATGAGGTTCTTCTTTTAGTATCATGATGCGTGGAGATTTTTTTTCACTAATTATTAGCTGGTTTTTGAATGCATTTATTGGAGCTTCGCAGTGTGGAATATAATTGGTGCTGTCTTCTTCTGCACTATGTACTGTTGCGAGTTCTTCTGAGTGCAAGGTGTTAGCTTCAGTTTTCATGCGTGATAGGGCATCTGCTACCTTATTAGTGCAGCCTGGTTTATAAACTAACTCGTAATTATATTCTTCTATCCTTGATTTCCATCTTTTTAGTTTTGCGTTATTATTTCTGTTGCTTGATGTGAATATAAGCGGTTGATGATCTGTAAGGATTTTTATTTTTTTCGCTCCATATAAGTAATTTCTGAGGTTTTCGAGAGCCCATACGATAGCTAACATTTCTTTCTCATTTGTGGCATAATTCTCTTCCGCTTTATTGAGCGATCTGGATATGTAAGTTATTGGTCGATCTTTTCCCATTTCTCCCTGGGAAAGTATGGCTCCAATTGCGTGATTTGATGCGTCTGTTGTAAGTATAAATGGTTTGTCGAAATCTGGAAAAATGAGAATTTCTGTTGATATGAGTGATTCCTTTAGGTGGTTGAATGCTTTTAGTTCTTTTTCTTCTAGCTTAATCTTTACTTTTTTTGATTGATTAGATTTTTTCAACATTTTCAAGGTGCTCCTTTTCTGTTTGTCCGCCGAAAATTATGATGTCGTCGATATATACATAGCATATTTTCCCAATGTATTGTTTTAGAACATCGTCGATCATTCGTTGAAAAATGGCCGGTGCATTCTTTAAGCCGAAAGGAAGCCTGGTGAATTCATATTTGCCATTCATAGTTGAAAATGCAGTTTTCGGTATGTCGCTTTCTTTCATTTTTATTTGGTGAAATCCGGAAGTGAGGTCTATCGTTGTAAAATATTTTGAGTTCCCAAGATTCGCTATAGTGTCTGTTATGTCCGGTATCGGATACGTGTCCGGTGTAGTGACTGCATTTAGTTTTTTAAAGTCGACGACCATCCTGTACTTCTTTACACCTGAGGCATCCATTTTCTTCTCTACTATCCAAATTGGAGCATTATATGGACTTTTAGACGGTCTAATGATGCCATCCTGTAATAATTTTTGTATTTGTTCTTCTACTTCGGTTCTCATGCTAACAGGGTAAGGATAGGACTTGGCGTAAATTGGTTCGTCTGTTGTTGTTTTAATTTCGGCTGCAACACTTGTATCTATTAGTTTCTGTTCATTTAGAGGTCTAAATAGTGTTTTATATTTTTTTACTAGCACTTCAATCTGTTTATTCCCATAGGTGTCCTTTGTTTGAGCTGTGTTTACCTGCATTGATTCTTTCTCTTTAAGTGGGATTTTTATATTAGGGAAGATTTTAAGAATGTTGATTTTTCTATCTATAACAGCTTCTACTTCCTTTAATGTGTCGTCACCTATTATGCCATCGAACGATTTTAAACCAGGTAAGACAAAAAAATCTATTGGGGTGTTATTGCCTATACTTTGAAAAAATTTACCGCAAACTTTTCTATTAATTGGAATATCGCCACCTGCTGACTTAATTATGAATGGTTTCTTTACCGGTATTGCGTTTGTAGCTAGTTCTGGTCTAATGAAGTTTTTATTAGCTCCAGTATCGATCAAGAATTTAAGAATTTTGTTATTTTTGGTTGTGTATGTTAAGTAAGGAATGCTAGAGAGGCTCCCGTCATAAAATTTATTTCAGGGTGTTCTACAGATATTAATTCTTCGTCTTCTATTTCGCTGTATTGTTGTACGTAGTTGTTGTATTGGGCTTCTTCATCTTCTTCTTCCGGCTCCATGTAGTTAATTCTTTGAAGTTTCCTAGCATGACCATCTGAGTTATTTTCTCGTTTTATTGCAGGTTGTGTTGGTCTATTCATATAATTTATTTGCCTTGTTTGTATTGATGGATCAATCTCCATAGGTGTCGGAGGTTTGGGTTGGGTTGGCCTTAGTGGTGGTACGTTGTTTAAATTGTGTTGAATATTGTATCCCATGTTTCTTTGTTGCAAAGATATATTTTTCTGTTCTGGTATCAGATTAGGGTTTTTTCTTAATTTTGGTTGTACTTGTTTTATTTCATGCATTCTGTTAATTGGAGTTATGACTGAATTATTGAAATTTTTCGTATGTATTGATAAATTCCTATAACTTAAGTTTTGGATTTCTAAACACGAGGCATAGGCTTCAGGTAATGTTTGTGGTTTTTGAATTGTCAGCATTTTCGAGAGTTCACCGTTTAGTCCACGAATAAATACGTCAAGGGCTTTATTTCTTTATGTTTCGATTAATACACGCATTGTTTCGGAGGTGTAGTCTTCCGTTTTTATTTTGTTGACGATTAGAGAAAATTGGTGGTTAACATTAGCGTAAAATTCATCTATAGTTGAATTTCCTTGAATTAGTCTGCTCAATTGGTATTCTAATGTTCTAACATCCCTTTTGTCTGCATAGTGGAGAGATAGACATTGTTTGATTGCACTCCAATCGTCATCGAAAATATTATAAGAAATTAAGGCTGCATCCGCTTTTCCTCTTATTTTCTGTCTAATACTTGTTTGTGTTTTACTATTTCGTAGTCTTTTAAAATTCCTTCGACGCTATGTTTCCACGAGATGTATTGTATAGGGTTACCTTCAAAAGACGGAAGTTCTTTTACACAGTCAGGGAGTTTGCTAATTTCCTTCAAATCTTGCTCGTTCCTAGGGGGTACAGACTGTACTATTTGGACTACCTTTGGTGATCTGGCTTTTGTTTCTAAATCTGACATTCGTATTTCTAGGGTCTTTATTTGTTCTATATGGGCGTTAACTGCACCAGTTAATTGTTTTAAAGTTTCTTGAATTTGATCTAGTGACATAATTACTTTTATTTAACAGAATTATGGACAATGACAGATCGAGAAATGGAGGTTTTTTTTGTGTGAAGTTGGCGTTACAATTTGCTAATTTTTGCACAAATTCGCTTTTACAAGATTATTATTCTGTTTTCCTTTATGTATTTAGCTAGAAAGAGTACCGCCTATTTTTATGCAATAGTTTTCAATAATTTTAAATGTTTTTTTTTTTCGATAATAATAAAACAGTTTTCTGTTATAAAATGTAAAATGTTCTTAATAAATTTATTAACTTTTAGAAATTCGTAATTGTACTTTATTTTATTTTTTATTTTCAAATGTTAATTCACAAGTTTCGATTTTATTTATCAAAAAAAAAAAAAAAAAAAAAAAAAAATATAAATAATTTTTTAAATATTCCTTAAAAATATTTTCTATTTTAAGATAATTAGTATTTTTTTGTACACAGGTTTTTCGTATATATTTCTTTATTTTCTGCTAATTTTTCAAAAAAAAAAAAAATAATAATAATAATAATAATAATAGTAATAATAATTTTATTTAAGAATAGCAATGATAAATTTTTTTCCCAAATTAAATTTTCCTGAATTTGTACAGAAAGTATATATCAGAATAGTTAAAAAGTTTTTTGTTACATATGTATATGAATGCTTTTTCAAAAAATATTTGTATTTCAAAATTAGTAATTCCTAATCTTTTCCCTGGTTTTAATTTCTTCTTTTTAACAGAAATTCTTATTAAAAAGAATCAGTGGCCAAGTTATTTTTAGGAATGATTAACAATTTTTCAAATTTACCTTTATTTTTTTTTATACAGATGATTTTATGTAAAGTTTTTGAAAATATTTCCCTTATTTTTTTCTATTTATTTTGCAAATAATTATGTGTTTTTGGAGAACAATTTTTATGCAACTTTATTTTACTTTAATAGCACAATCGTATATATGTATTTGTTTTCTTTACTTGTTTTCTATTTAACTCAAATTTAATTTTTATGCAAAATTACTTTATTAAATATGTGCAATTTTTGACTTGTGTCTTCTGGATGAAATTGGAAGAGCCGTATTTATCCTGTTTAGTCCTAGGTGTTGAGAGTTACGAAGAACCTACTAGTGGTACGATCTCCTTCACTATTTACCAGTTTCGCTGCTGTAGACTCCTAATGATGAATCTGCTTTTATGAAAGTGCACTTATTCTGAATTTAACATCAAGTTTTTTATTTTTTTATTATTTTTTTGTTATTATTTAAAGCCACTATGTTCTTACGGTAGATAGTGTACTTTAATTTGACTTGAATTTTTATCTCAACTTTATTTTCACTTTTGTGTCCAGTTATTTATTAAAACTACTATGTTCTGATGGGTATAGTACGTTTTAATTTTATAAACTTATTTAAAGCAACTATTTTCTTATAGTAGATAGTATGCTTTAATTTGGCTTGAATTTTTAACTTTATTTTCACTTTTGTGTCTAGTTATTTATTAAAACTACTATGTTCTGATGGGTATAGTACGTTTTAATTTTATAAACTCATTTAAAGCAACTATGTTCTTATAGTGGATAGTATGCTTTAATTATTTTATTTAAAAATTTCAAGCACTGTCACTTTCACTTTAGCTACTTGCACAAAATCCAGAACATGCAAACATACAAGTTAAGGTTTTTGTGAATAAAAAACCAAATTTGAAAATTAAATGTTACTTTATTGAAGATCAACTTAATTCTAATTCTACAATTTTAAATTCTTAAGCATTAAACCTTCTATCGATTGATTTTACAATTAAATTCACATATTTGGTCATAAGCGGATTTATGCAAGTAAGCAAATTATGCTGTTGAACTTAAGTATTAATCGAAAGGTAAGCAAAAATGATTCTAAAAATTGTTGTGTTGTAATTTTAATTATTATTGGAAAAAATATAATATTTGGCGAAAGTATAAAAAATAGAAATGTGCAATGATTTTGAGGGTAAGTATCTTTTTAATACTTTATAAAAAAAAGAAAATACAAAAATTTAAAACTACATAATATAGTAAAATTGTCTCTCACTTTTATTGTAAAATGGACAAAATACCGTACAATGGCATTCACCTTAAGTGATTTGCTGGTTTATATAGCACTTACGCCTTGACCTACATGTTGATCTCATAGTTTTTAAGTATGTATTTCCTTGACTGAGTGTTTTTTATTCTATTTAAATAGGTGCAATTTTTTATGGAAAATAAATAGAGACATGCCTTTATATACGGCTAGTTCTAATTAAAGGTCGACAATGATGAATTTTTTAAATTTGATGTGATGAAAAAATTGTGTTTAAAAATATATTTTTTTAATAAATTTATGTTTTTTGCTTTCATATCATAATTAATAAGTTTTTTAACTCATTTAACTTTCAAATAATTTTTTCTCAATTCTGATGACTTTACCAAAAAATATTTCTTTATTTACTTATTATATCGGACAGTTTAAAATTATATATAGTTATGTGTGTATTAACTACCCAAGAATAAATTTGGTAGAAGTTGGAGTTTGTAAAAATTAAACACTTTCCTTTTTTTTTTTTTTTAAATTTATGTTTAATTTATTTCTTAGATTCTTACAATTTTCTTGATGTTGCTTGAACAAATGAAATTTACAAACTAAACTTGATAATAGCTAATTACTTAAACCTAACTTCTTATTTTTAGTTTTTTGGGAAAGACATCACGTTTCAAAGACAGAAGTTCTTACAAAATTGTTAGAAATATTTCTCACGAAAATTGCTGACGTTGTGTCTGCAATTTTTGTGTGAGAATTTGAATTTTATGAAGTATGTAAAATAAAAATGATGGGTAGGTGAATTTTATATAACTCCTCCCCCCTTAAGATGGTTTGCGGGCCCTGCAAACGGACTCGATTTTGGTTTCTGTTCGATTTCTATCTTTGTTACATTGATGTTTTCCTTGGTTGATTTATGTATCTTAAATTTATAAATGACAAAAATTATAATGGCTAGAATTAAAATTGTAGTAAGGCTTAATGATGTTGAGTTTGCTATCTTATTCTTAAAGTCAATGTATTCAATTGTTTCTCTGTTTTGGATATTCGCTATTTTCAAGTCTTCAAGTGTTAAATGGTGCTTTAATTTTGTAAAATTTACATTTGTAATTGGGATCATGATATTGCTGAAAAATTTATCTATTTTATTCCTAAATACATAATCAAGTATTTGAATTTTACAATCATTAAATCGAATTATGTTATTGTTTTTTATTACAAGTTTTTGTTGTATGCAGTTATGACTGATTTCTGTTATTGGCAGATTTTTTGTTATTACTAGGTTATTTTCTATTTCTTCAATACTTGTTTTATTATTGATTCTTATTTTACATGCATTGTTTTTTTGGAATAAATTTTTTATACAATTATCGCTGTGTATTTTGAGTTTTTTCTTTAAAATTTCGTTATTGCTAACATAAACCTTTTCATGTTGTATTATAATTTCTTCTACATTAAAATCTAATTCTTCGTACTGGCTGTTTGGGAATGGAATCATTAATGCCTTTACGTATTTTTCTTTAGTAAACACGGGAATGCTAATAACGAAAATTAATTTGTTATTTTCGTATAGAACATTGTTTTTTAGATAAGGCAAGATTGTTTCTGAAATATTATACTTATTTTTTTCTTCTTCTGTAAGTATGTCGTGTGATAAGATGTTGAGTTTACTCATAAAAATGATATCTGATATTTTCTCTAATTGTTTATGAAGTGTACTAATGTCTGTATAAATTTGAAAGATGACACTTAATTTTTCTACTGTGTTTAAAGCGTTGCTTGTTTTATTTGTAATATAATTCAGGAAGGTATTCAAATGTGTTTCTTTTTTATTTAGATGATCGGCGATGTCATTAACATTTTTGATTAGATTATTATTTATAAGAACTTGTTTGTTTAATTGATTTGTTATTTGCTTGGAGTTTTGATCTAAATTGTCAAGGTGGTCGTATATGTCTTTTGCGTCTTCGTCGTCCATTGTTCCTGTTATGAAATTAAGTCCTCGTCCCAATATGTTGATTAGTCCCCGTTTTGGTCTGTTGTTTTTAGCGGTGTGTGGTACGATAGTGTTTAAGCAATGTTTTGCAAGTGTAAGTTCTCTGTTTAATAATCTGTAGTCGTTTGTATCCAGGTGTATGTTGAGGTTTCGTATATTAGATTCGATTGTAGCAAGTATTGTGTCATATTCGTTTAAGTCAATGATGTGTAGTATTTTAATGTAGTTATCAACTATAAGTTGACTTTCTAGTTGAAGTACGGTAAAGCCATTTTCATTATTTATTGTTGTTATTTCTATTGATGCACTGCATGCAAATGGGAATAAAAGTAGAGGAAAAAGATACATCTGTAAAAGAAATTGTTTAAAATTTAATTTTGATATTTGTATTTTCGTTTCTTTTGGTTAGCGTAGTATTTTATATTGCGTTTTGTGCTTTTATCTATGACGTAATCGTTTTGATTTTCGTAATTTGTTAGTTTTTTGTATTTAGGTTTATTCTTTATGATATTTCTATTACTTATAATTTCATTCGAAAGTTCGTAATTTGTATCGCGTTTTTTATTCAGTGTATTTATTTTATTCTTTTTATAATTTTCAAACTCACGAGCTAAGGTTTCTATTTCTTCGCGGGTTAGGTTTTTGTTTATAAAATCAACAGGGCGTAATTTAGTTGTGGAATGAATGGTGTTATTGTAGGCAGTTACTATTTTATAAATTTTGTCATCGAGTTCATCTTTGGATTTTTCTGTTTCTAGTATTCTTAAATGTTCATTTAGTGTGCCGTGAAGACGTTCTACGTCTGAATTACCTGTTTTATTGCTTGCTGTAGTGATATGAGATTCTATTAAGTTTTCTTTAAGGAATAAGGCTACTGTATTATGAAGAATACATCTTTCATTGTCGTAAATGAGTTTGTTCATTTTTCCTAGAAATTGAATTCGTTCCTTAAGAGCTTTAAGTATTGATACCCATGTTCTGTCGTTTAGTTTGTGTATGGTCGCGTATTTACTAAACTTATCTATCGTAGTTAGATACATTATGTTTCTGTATGGGAACCAGATATCTATGTGTACGATGTCATTAAAATTGCTTGCAGTTTCAGTTATTTTAAATGGGAGTTTTACTGGTTGACGATCGTGTTTTGCTAGTATGCATATTTCGCAGTTATTTATGAATTGAGTGATTACATTCATTAGGTTTGGATAATAATACTTGTTTTTTATTTCTAGAAATACTTCATTTATTCCGCGATGATTATTTTTTAAGTGCTCTTCTTTTATGATAGATAATAATTTTTCTTTATCTGTAACGTCAATTAACTTTATATTGGATTTGAGCATTTTAAGATTTTTATTATTTGAAAAGTATTTGACATATAAATTTTGGAAATTTATGAAACGTCTATTGTCATCACAAAAGATACACATGATGCCTTTGTCTAGGAGTGACTTTTTCATTATTTCTAGTAAATCGCTATTTTCATCAATAGTAATATAGTTTTGAATTTTTTTGTTAACTATTTTAATTGAAATTTGTTGTTTTCTACCTTTCTGTAAATAAATTTGATTTTTGTATAAATTTACGGGCCTTTCGGTGACGTAGATGTATTTTGTTTCATCTTCTGGTGCACTATGAACTGTTGCATCAGTGGATCTTGTTTCGTTTAAGGCGTCTGAATTATGAAGGATGTTGTCGTGATGGATGACGATGTCTTCGTTTTCTCGGTGTATGAATCTACTAAGTCCGTCAGCCACATTGTTTTCCTTACCTTTGACATACATTATGTCAAAATCGTATTCGTTTAGTTGTATTTTCCATCGTTGAAGCTTTATATTTGGTTCTTTGATGTTATCGAGCCATATTAATGGTTTGTGGTCTGTACAGATGAAAAATTTTCGGCCATACAAGTATGTTCTAAAGTATTTTACTGACCAGATTATGGCTAATAATTCCTTCTCTATGGTAGAGTATCGAGTTTCATGATTGTTTAGCGTGCGTGATGCATAGCAAATTGGGTGGTTATTCTGACTAAGAACTGCACCGATTGCGTAGTTCGAAGCGTCTGTAGTCAGGACAAATGGTTTATCGAAGTCTGGGCATTTGAGTATTGGGTCATTCATTAATAAGGTTTTCATTTTATTAAAAGCTGAAATATAGTCGGGGTCTGACTGATTAATTTTTGAGTTTTTCTTCAAGTATTTTATTATAGGGTAAGCGACCTTCGCATAATCTTTTATAAATTTCCTATAGTACCCCGTAATACCCAGAAATTGCCTTATTTTTTTAATCGAGCTAGGAAGTCTCATTTTTTGAATAGCTTCAACTTTTTTCATATCTGGTTTTATGCCTTTGCTTGTTATAATGTGCCCCAAGTAATTTGTTGTCTCGGCAGCAAAGTGGCATTTGTCTATTTGAATTTTTAAATTTTTTTCCCTCAACCTTTGTAGTACCTTTTTCAATGACAACAGGTGTTCAGTAAAACTTGTAGAGAAGATCAATACGTCGTCTAAGTAGACTACGCAAATCTTATTGATGTAGTCACTTAGAATGTTATTCATCAACCGTTGAAAAGTTGATGGTGCGTTTTTCAATCCAAACGGCATGCGAATGAACTCGTAATGGCCGTTGGATGTGGAAAATGCTGTTTTGGGACGGTCTTGCGGTAAGACTTCTATTTGGTGGAAGCCTTTCGCAAGGTCGATGGTTGAAAAATAGTTGCATTTGCCCAGTTTATCGAACAATTCTTCCATGTTCGGTATTGGAAATTTGTCATCGACAGTTTGTTCATTTAACTTCCTGTAATCGATGACAATTCTCCACTTTTGCTTCCCAGAGTTGTCCAATTTCTTTGGAACAACCCAAATGGGAGAATTATAAGGGCTGTTACTGGGTCTTATAATTTTTTGTTCAAGCATTTCTTTTATTTGTTTATCGACTTCTTGTCGATGAACTTCCGGGTATCTGTACGTTTTACTGTAAATCGGGATATTTGTCTTTGTTTTAATTTCGTGCTTGACCTCGTTTGTGAAAGAAAGATTGTCTCCTTCTTTAAAAAAGGTATCTTTGTAGGAATTTAGAAGAGTTTTTAGTTGATCAGCATCACTTTTATTAAGATGTTTGGCAAAGGTGTTTGGGATTTCGTCAAAATTTACTTCATTACTAAAAATGTTAACAGATTCATCTCTGTAACAATTGTTTGCATAGAGTTCTTCCTCTTCATTTAAATAAAGTGGCATAACAGAATTACGTGTTTTCAGTAGCCTATTTTTATAATCAATTATTGCCTCCAGGTCTATGAGGATGTTATTGCCTATTAACCCGTCAAAGTTTTCATGAAACTTGTATTCTAAAAATTCTACGTAGTGATTAGGGTTTTCATTAAATTCGCTAAAAATTGGGAATTTATTTCTTGTTTTAATTTCAATTTTTCGATTTAAAACTTTAATTAGTTTATTATTTATTTCGGTCTTCCATTTAGGGTTACAAATATTCGGGTTTATTATACTATTCTCCGCGCCGGTATCGATAATGAATTTCATGTTACGAATTTTATTTTTTATGACTATATAAGGAAGTTGTTTTCGGCTGTTACCTGAAAATTTGGGTTATTAGGATCGGATGTATTAAGCATTAAATCTTCGGAGTTAAAGTTTGATTGATTTTCATTAAGGGAGATATCCATGGGTTCGACGTTGTTATTATAATTATTATTGTAGCTGTTACCGTTGTTGTTTTGATGGTTGGCCGCACGATAGTTTCTGAATTGTACGCTGTTAGTACCATTATTTCTGATGTTAGAGTTTCTTGATTGTCCGCTGTTGGTGTCAGCGTTTCTTGTCATTATTCTTTGGTCTGGTCTGTAGTTATTTTGGGGGTTATTAGTACCATTATTATTTGAGTTAGTATTATTGGTATTAACTTGTTGATTATAACGATTAGAATTATTATACCTAAATGTAGGGTTACGTTGGTTGTTAGCGTTATTAAAATTTTTGTTATTATAAAGCGTTTTATTTTTATTGTTGGTTAGAGACAAATAACCGTATTTCGTAAGTAGGTCGTATGCACTTTCTAAATTTTCGGGGTTACGGCAAACAATCAAATTCTTAGCTAAAGGTGGTAAACATTCAGTAAAGTGTTTGAATGCAAGCCTTTGATTAGATTGGATTAATTCTGCATTATTATCTTCATTTAGTATAATCGCGTTGTTTATTCTACACAATAAGTTATTGATTTTTTCATAAAAATTTTCGATATTAGAATCGCATCTACACATTTTGAGTTCGTCAATTAGGTCTACTACTGGTGTTTTTTCACCATGATTTTTTTTTAGTATGTTTTTCAATTCTTGCCACGTTCTAATAATACCGTTTTTAACTAAAGTTTCTTTTGCTTTACCCGTTATTTTATCTATTATATAGCCTAGTACGATCAATTTATAGGCATCGTCTAATGTTTCAATAATAGGTATTAATGATTCGATTCTATTTAAAAAGCCAGCTAAACAATATTTGTCACCATTAAATGGTGTGATGTAACTAATGCTTTTAGCAATATAATCTAAAGTTTGTCTATTTTCAGGATCCATTTTTGTATTCAAAAAAAAATTTTATAATTTTAAACAATAATTCTATTCTTAATTCTAAACAAGAATTCTTGATAGTAAAAGTTTATCTTAATATTGCAACTTGTAAGAGAAATGTAAATTTATTCTGCTAAATTTGTTCTAATTAATTTTTATTTCCAATAAATTTGTTTATTCTTTTACAGAAAAAAAAATTTCATAAATGATAATACTTTTTTTTTTTTTTTTTTTTTTTTTTTTTTTTTTTTTTTTTTTTTTTTTTTTTTTTGTGAAAGAATTATTTGAATATTTGTACAGAATGTAAATAATTTTCAATTTTTTCAAATAAATTTAATAGTATTGAAAAGAGGTGTACTTGCTTTGATACGGCCTGTAGGGGTGTTTAGTATGAGTTTTCCTGTTGATTGTGGAGTTGCGGTTGTTGATCTGATAGCTCTAGTTTCCTTAATGCTGGATTGCAGATGTCCCTGATTTATGATGCTTTGTTGTTACGCTGAAGAATTTTGGCTGCTTCGTCACAACACAATGAGTTTCAGCACGATTTTTAAATCACTGATAATTTTAATTCAATAGATCTGGATCTGAATTGTATTTTTGAAGATTTTTGATTGCTTCGTCACAAATACAATTGTCTTCAGAACAATTCACAAATCTCTTATAATTTTAATGTAATAGATCTGGATTTGAATTGTGTTTTTGAAGGTTTTTGATTGCTTCGTCGCAAATACAAAATACAATTGTCTTCAGCACAATTCACAAATCACTTATAATTTTAATTTAATAAATTTGTATGTCGCGGTTTTTCACGAGTACTGTTTATCGACTGCGCCAGTTATGTGTGTATTAACTACCCAAGAATAAATTTGGTAGAAGTTGGAGTTTGTAAAAATTAAACACTTTCCTTTTTTTTTTTTTTAAATTTATGTTTAATTTATTTCTTAGATTCTTACAATTTTCTTGATGTTGCTTGAACAAATGAAATTTACAAACTAAACTTGATAATAGCTAATTACTTAAACCTAACTTCTTATTTTTAGTTTTTTGGGAAAGACATCACGTTTCAAAGACAGAAGTTCTTACAAAATTGTTAGAAATATTTCTCACGAAAATTGCTGACGTTGTGTCTGCAATTTTTGTGTGAGAATTTGAATTTTATGAAGTATGTAAAATAAAAATGATGGGTAGGTGAATTTTATATAACTATATTTTCCAAAGTCTTTTATTTTAGAAAGTTTTGTAATATGAAAAGTGTTTCTATGATTTCCTTTTACTAATGTTTGCGCCGAAATATGTATTGAAAAAAATTTTTAAGGCTAGTCTGAATTTTAGAGTCTTTATTCCGAAATGTTGTAGGCAACTCTTTACCCTTTTCAAAGTGTTGTGAGACGTTTTTCTATTTTTATTCATTTAAAACCAATTTATACTTAAAAAAATTCAATTTCAGTGCAAAAGATGCTTAAAGCAAAATGTTACGGACGTTGCCTGGTTGTGGAAATAAAAGATTTAAAGGCTGTAAAATGGTTTTTTTTTTTCTTTCCCAAAAGATGAAGCTGAACGGAAGATATGGATTGAGTTATGCGGTCTCGCAAATTGTTATAATTCGCGCGCGCTTATTATTTGTGAATCGCATTTTAAGTTAGACTACCCAAAACAAAAAAAGTTATCTCAAAATCTCCCGATTTTTAAATCTTCGAATGCATCCCTTCGTACATACACTTCTAAAAAGTTAGAAAAACCTTCAACTTTTGTACCATCGTCTTATATTGGAATATCACCCGCGCGATCTAATGCATCTTCAATTGAAAATATAAAATTTTCGTTTCCTAGCTTTTTAGATAATCGAGGATTATACATTTCTACGCCAGATGGAACCAGTATCGTCAGACCCTCTCGGGAAGAAATTACTTTCAAATGCAGTCAATGCGAGAATAATTCCAAAAAAAAATTTGTATTACAAGAAACAAATTTCTAGATTAGGAAGAATTTTGAACCGCGTTTCGAGTGAAAAAAGAAATTTGTTAAAAATTTTACGAAAATCCAAACGGGAAATTAAAGAATTAAAAAATAAGGTAAAATTATACGAAGAAAAATCGGTATATAAGAACGAAAATGTTGAAAATTTTTGTAATATTTTGACAAAATGGAATCAAGGAAGATATTCAGAAGAAGAGTTAGTACTTTGCCAAAGTATTCATTTCAGATCTCCAAAATGTTTGCGGTTTATGAAGGAGGTTTTACATTTTCCATTACCATCTTATTCTTCTCTTTATAGGTGACGTCCGCTAAAAAATATTGTTCCGGGTTTAAATTTAGAAAATATCAGGTTAATTCAATCTAAAATTCAAACATTGAATGATCACTCGAGAAATCTCGTTCTTATTTTTGATGAAATTTTAATAAAAAAATATTTAAAATACAATAGTCGCAGCGATCAAATAGAAGGATTTGTTGATAATGGTAATGAAAGAAAGAATATTTTGGCAAAGTCTGTCTTGGTTTTCATGATTCGCAGAATATGTATTTGATAATTTTAAATTTGTTTTAAATTACTTTACATCTGATAGTAATTTTCCGGCTTCTGATCTTCGACACGTTTTGCTTCAGAATATCGAAATTCTGAATAAAATAAAACTTCGCGTGCGCGCAATTGTTTGTGATCAAGGATCTAATAATAGAGCAGCTGTAAGTAATTTAAAAACTAATAATTTAGATTACTTTTTTTTTTGTTAATAACGGAAATGAATTTCAAAAAATTTACATTATACACGATATTTGTCACGAAATTAACAATATTTTTGGTTAAGTTTCTTCTTCTTCTGGTTCACTTTGTTTTAAATATTTTAAAAATTATTAGTACATATTTACTTACATATTATACCTACATACATATATTTCCGAATACATACATATTTTTCAAAAATTATATAAATAATTGATCTATTAGTTAAATGCATAATACCTACATAATATGATAATTAAAATTTTTCCTAAACTTAAGTTGAATTATATATATGTATAATGTATATGTACCTATATCTACCACAAAAATTAAAATAAATTCTTCTTTTCAGAATGAAAATAAGTTAAAAAAAAACAACTAAAAAGCATGAAATTTGACAACAACAAAAATCAGTACAACAATGAAAAAGGAGTAAAATTTATATCCGATTTAATAAATTTATCATTATTTTATAAAAATTAAAAAAAATGAATAAGCAGAATATTTTAAAAATATGAAAATTAAAATTTTTTTTTCATTTCATACATAATTCACATATAACAAGACACACTAATATCATAATCATTCAATCATATTATTCTCAATTGTATTGTTTTTGTTTTTCGGAACAAAATATAAATATCCAAAAATGTATACAATCAGAATCAAAACAAAATTTAAAAAAATCATATGGTATACAAAAACAATTAATACAATAATGTGTGTGAATGAAATAGAAAATAAAATAACATATGGTAGATTTCGACGATATTTACGAAATTTCGAAATACATATTTAAAAAACTTTATACTTGTACAATTGTACTTACAGAGCTTGAAGAACTCAAGAGCTTTACTATTGGAATATAACGATCAAATTTTGTTGATTATTCAAGAAATTTGAAATGTAACAGTCAAGTAACGGAAAAATTGATCGTCTAATTATACATATATGGTCTTTGCATAAATTTTGTTTTACATTATGTTCTGGAGCTTGAATGAACACATGCAAGCGAAAACAGGTTTTACATTGTATTTATTTCTAATCATGTACAGAAAAAATATTAAAATATTTCTTTCTTCCCTTTTGAAGATTTTAAAAGTATAATTGCATTAACCCTGAAATACTAAGTTGGAATTTTGTAGCGATTTTACCAACGTGGGGTGTACACACACCCCAGGTAGAATTTGAATTTTCTTCCTTACCTTATTTTAACATTTTCAAATTTTTTTTTATATCACAGTAGAAGCACATGAATCAAACTAAATTTACGAACAAAATGATCGCAGCTATTATTTACGTAACGATCAGGATGAACAGTTTTTTTGTGCTAGGGTGTACGTACACCCCACGTTAGTATTTCAGGGTTAATTTGACCTTAGGTACATATAAATATATGTAATGTAATGTCTGAAGCTTGAATGCACACATGCAAACGAAAACAGGTTTTACATTTTTTTTTACTATTCTAATCATGCATATACATAAAAAGTATTAAAATTTCTTTCTTCCCTTTTGAAGATTTTTAATGTACTAATATATGTAATAATGTAATATATAGTATGTAATAATACTCGTACATATATGTAATTATATTCAATTTTTGAATAAATATGGTAGGTATGTATATGATAGAAAAATTATTCAAAATACCTTATATTTGTTTTTCTTCTAATGACAACCTTGATCTATGTATGTCAATGCGATTTTTTGCCTTGTTTCGAAATTTATCTTGAAAACAAACAAAAAATACAAGAAAAGCGTAAAAGATAATTTTAAAGTGACACCTTAAACAGAATGCTAAATTAGAGGTCTTCAGAACAAAAATTTTAAAACAATACAATATCATTAAATTTCAGCTGTAAAAAAATGACATAGAACTAAAGAAAAAACTAAAATCATTTATTCCAGTTCTAAGCATTATAGGGCATGAACACATTAGGAGGTTGTAACAACGGACGCAAACCTGTTTTGTTTTGACAACTGCTCAAACTACATCTGAATATGGCACGACCAGTTGTAACGAGATTCATACAGCAACTTACATACACAATCATATCATTGCCATCGTTATATATTCACTTATTTTATCATTAACATATGTTTTTCATATCCCAAAGTATTCTATTGAATTCGAAAGAGCTTCTCGTGTGTTTTTGAGCTTTCTCAGATAAATTTTTATAAACAAGTAAAAAATGTGAATTTTTCCATTCCTCATGAAGGAATCTCTTAATACTTAATACTTCAATAATCAAGTTTCAACAGTATTTTTATTTAACGAGGTGAAGATATCAACACATATAAAAAAAACTATTAAAAAAATTTTGTTTACCGCATTTGAAATTCAAATAGGAACATTGAAAAATTTGTGTATGAACAATGAATTGAAAAGAAAAAAGGAAGAATGGTGTAAAAGTAAAAATATCAAAAATACGGTCGTGCTGAAAAATTAAAGTTTATCTACTTTATAAAGTTTTGACACTGATGAAGTGTCTCCTTATTTTTTTACGACCTTGGTCCCGTTATTTAAATGTCCTTAACGGATTTTTGAAAAATAGATGGTAGTAAGGAGTTTGTTTGTAAGAAAAAGATTTAAAAAAATTGAATGACGACAACATTCGATTTGGAAACTGAAACACTTTTACAAGGTGTACAAAATAAAATAAAAACATTTTTCAATGTTTGTGTTTAACACTATTTCTCTATTTTTTTAATACGTTTTCAATATTTTTGAATTTATTTTAAATATCTTTAAATATTTTTATTCACAAAAATTCACTTTTTTAAATACATATTTTTCTAACAATTTTAATAAATTTAGATCACCTTATACTTTTCTAGTTCACAATATAAGTATGTATCCACAAGTAAGTAATGTGTATAATTTGGTAATAAAGAAAACACACTTTTCTTTTTATAAAGATAATTATTCAATTCAAATTTTAAAGTCACAAACTAACTTCACTTATATTAATTTATTTTCTAGAACTTAAATTTATTTTCTAGAACTTAGATTTATTTTAGCAAACTAATTTTGTATGGCATTTTGTGTCATATTACGTCTGTGAGAAATGATAATAATTATTCGTTCACAGCGAACGGTGGTAATACTGATGAAGATGTAACTCGTCCCTCCTTAGTATTCTGATCCGAAGAATCTTCTATTTTTAACATCTTGACTTTTTCTTTTATGTTTAATGCGAATAATATGACAGTTCATATAGTTGTAACTATAATTATTATTCCTAGTGTTACACCTTCATGCACAGAATTTCTCGCTTTTAGTTCTTTAATCTTTTTTTTATTGGCTGTGTTTTTTATATGTAAATCTTCCATAGAAAAGTTCATTGCAATATTTTTTATTGTTATATTAATTAAATTAGGTATAATAAAATTATTAGTAAAAACAATATTTTCATACTCAATGTTATTAATTTCGATTTTGCAGTTTTCAAATTTGATCAAATTATTCCCTGTTAAGTTTATTTCAAATGCATTACAATTATGACTTATTTTACTGTTTGTTGCGGCAATAAATAAATATCTTTTTTTCTATTATTTTTTTTTCTTCTCATGGGTCTAATTTTTTTGTACGTCACTGTACTTATACCGATGGTTGTACATTTATTTTCATTGGAAAATTGCTTACAAATCCAATTTTGTAAGTTAAAATTACAATAAATGAACTGTAAACCGAAAACAGTAATACACGCGCAGCAAAGATCTCTTTTGTTCATATTCATGTGCCCAAATGGCGTGATCCATCATTGTTCAATTTTAATTCTATGCATTAGAATTAAAACAACGTCTAATCTCCATTTGCTTGTTTTTTTGTATATCGACCATTCCACGCGGACTGTAACATCAAACCTAAAAAAAATTTTTCGATAAATTTAGAATAAATAGGGTAAATGGTTATCCAGGTAGTTTACTTCACTACTATAATATTCTTTTATTACCAAAACTTGTTTTTTTTTTTAAAAATCAGGTACATAAGCATAACATACACATCACACCCAGTGATGCCAAGTCAGCGTTTTTGCCGCTGTTTTCAGCGTTTTTTACTTTATCATAGCGCCTAAAAACTATTTTCGAAGCTGAAGCGCTGGTTCGGCGCTTTTATAGAGCTATTATAGTTGATTGAATTACATTTCACACACTTTATATTTCAAGAATTTAGAAAATATAAAAATATGCTGCAACCATTTTAAAATGTTCAATCTATTCTGTTTGACCCTTACATTCGTATTGTTTTATTGTTATGTTTTTTCTAATTTAATTACTTTTTTAAAAAAAAGAAAGAAAAAAATATGTAATTTTAGTTATGAATGATACATTTGAACCTTCCCCTATTAGCCTACCATTCTTTCCACTTCTTTCTTTTGGGATTAGATTTAGATTTCTTAGCTTTCAGCGCCCAGACGGGCCAAGTGCAGCTGATTTCAGCGCTTATCCTCATCCAAAATTTGGCAACACTGATCACACCTACCCTTAATATGTTTAGATGTAGTGTTTTTGAGTTGAAATCAACAGTTATCAAATGCATTTTATGACAAATAGTACAGCGTTGTTTTATCTTTATGACGTGTACTATCAAAAAGAAGTACTAATAAACTATTAAAAAAAAATAATTTTAGTTTTTAATTTTATCATTTTTTTTCTTAATTGTCCCGTCCGTCATACGCACCTGGTAAACATAATTTGTTATATCTTAGGTTGCGCGAGTTAGAGAAATAAGAAATTTCTGTCGTAGTTTGCTAAGACCATAACAATACAAAAAATGATAAGCTTTTTGCAATATTTTATAATATACCATAAAGTGGTACTACATTTTTAGAGGTGACTGTGAAAACTATATAAACTGAGACATGAGAGAGATAATTGTGATATTAATTAAAAATTATCATTTTTCCTTAATAACTAAATTTCTATAATTTTTATGATATAATAATATTTGGTAAAAATGTTGATTTGATAAAAATCTACAAATTTGTAGAACATTATAATTTGATATTTTTAGTATGATACTTTGGGAGATATCAGGAAAAATTGATTCTCAGTTTTATGTTACTTAATATTTATCACGTTTTTTCTTTGATTTACGTTGCTCATAGATATTCAATATATTAAGTGTAAATAAAGCTTAGATTCTTCTCTACATTTCATTAGAACATGATTTTCATGTAACTTTAATCACAAATTAGTTATAAGTGATTATAAGCAATAAGTTGTCATATTATTTGGTACGCCCAATACATATAAACAGTAAAATAAAATTGAGCATTATGTCTTTGTAATTAAGTAGTCGTTGGTAGTAGCTATAATTAAAATATGAATTTTGGCGGTTACATTACAGCATATTTATTATTTCTTTAGTTAAAATCCCATCACACACACTTGTTAATTCTCTTTGTCCTATACCCAACTATAGAGATGATTAGTGTGTAAAACAATGTACTCACTCAGTACATTTAATTCCCTCACTAATCGATTGGTAACATTGTATTAGTAGCGTCACCAAAGTGATGAACATGAAATTTAAGTAATTAGGTCAGTAAGACACGTTTAAGATGTAAGATGTGCAGTGTGGCTCGAGTGGCTCAAGTTTAGTGGATTCTTTTTTTACTTTCTCATTAAATTTTTCTAAAACAAAAGACGTTCAGGAAATTGAATTATGGAGACATTTAGTTATTTTGTGTGAATTTAATTTTTGAAGTAATTTTTCATATAAAAAAAAAAGAAAAAGTTATGAGTAGAACAAAAAAAAAAAATCGAAGATGTTTAATTATCGAAAATTTAACAAAAAAAAAGAGAGAAAAAAAAAAGCAATGTATAGATATATTGTATATACATATGAAAATACATATACGAGTATAGCAAATATATAATGGAAGCTGCAAAATTGGAAAAATCCATTTGTTTGTTTTTTTTTAAATTTCAAAAATTTTTTATTTAAGTGAAGTGCCAAAACCTACTATAATAAAAGCCTGGCTGTGACCAGTGTTGCCACGGCCAAAAATTTTTCCCCTCCAAATTTCTGTGAAAAAACCTCCAAAATTAGGAATAAACCTCCAACGTTGAAGAAAACTATGTTGGGTTGAATTCAGTAATAAAATTTATTTTATATTACATTTTACATGAAAATTTTATAGTCCTCAGATCCGATATTATATTATTTTCAGCAATTGCAGCTATCTCCTTAGTAATTTTTACACTTTTCGTCTTGGCACACTTTATCTCTTTAGCTATTTTCGAATCTGGGCAACATTCCATTAATAAATCTGGAAGGTAATCCATAAGCAAAAACGGCAAATTGTGTGTAATTATAAACATGACCAATGTGCGTTCCCCTGCAGTCACCTTTTCCTTCAATGATTTTGCTTCTTCATTAAAAAAAGCGTCGACTTTTTTTTGATTTTTCTTTGCCGAGAGATTTGTCTGATGTTTCCTAGTTTTCTCATGGTACATTAAACTTTTCATATGACAAAATAACACTTGATTACAAGCCAAACAATAACACTGATCCTTAACATTATCGAGCCATGAAAATTTAGCCTTTCACTGTGGGTTGAATTTTCTGTCAGCAGTAGCATTTCCTTCTGTCCGTACTTTCTTAGTTTGATTTACTTCACTGGGAAACACATATGATACGCAATATTATAAAATAATTCCTAATAAATTTAATAATAAACTTAAACTAATAATAACTTACTTTAAATTTTCCATTTTGTGTACATTTGAATTATGTACATCAACACTAGTAATATCCAGTTCCACTCCACTCTATTCGCACAATTACTTTACTAAACAGTGTGAAGAATTAAGAATTAAAAAAGTTTAGGTTTTAGGTTACCTTCTCAGCTGTCATTTATATCGTTGTTCGTTATTCCATTTCCATTTCAAGTTCTTATGCGAGATCTAGAAACACAACAGCAACAGCAACAGCCAAAGCATTGAAATGCTGCTCAAATTGAACCTAGCAGCAACAGCATTTGATTAATTTTAATTTTTCGCTTCACTGTTGGTAATTGAATATGTGTTTATCAAATTATATATGTTCGAGGTTTGTGTGCAAAGAATTGTAGAAGGAAGTGATAGAAACCTCCAAATGAAAATAAAACCCTCCAACCCTCCAAGAAGAAAAAAAACCACCAATTTTGGAGGGAAACCTCCATCTGTGGCAACGCTGGCTGTGACTGCTGTCACTAACACATGTAAAAAAATAGAAGATATGCTAAGCTGTTGGTTTAGTTGTCATTTTGATTGTCAAAACTTTATATCAGTTACATTATTTGATATTGCATGTAGCAAATGAGGTACAAAAACATGTACATAGTTTATGTATCAATTTTATACACATTGTAATAATATTGTTACAATTTCCCCACACAATGTATAACCTCAAAAAATAAAACCAGCTAATACCAAAATTTTAACATAAATATTTTTTATTAAAAATTAGTAAATAATTTATATTTTAATAAACAAAAAAAATAATTCAAAAATTTAAATTAAAAAGCAAATTTAATTCTCTTAAATTCTATCCAGATACGGGAAAACGGGTTGAAAACTGCATCCTAATACGAAACTGAAACTGAAATGAAATAAAATTTTAATAATTTAAAGATTCTATTGTGAACTGGAGAAACTTACTTTGAACTTGAAGAGTTTCAGGGCAAAGGTCGAAATTTCTCGGCGTTAGAAAAAAAATTAGAAAAGAAAATTAAAATAAATTAATAACAATTAAAATAGCTCATAACATAACAAAATAAATAAACGAAAATATAACAAAATATTTCTATAACATATATAAAAAATGAAAATAAACTTAACACAAAACAGAACAATCAAAACAATAATCAAAAAACGATAACAATAAAATAAAAAATAAATCTTATTTAAAGAAAAAAAATTAAGGAACTTAAAAATCACAGACTATTTAAAAATCGCGAGTTTTCTTTCATTATATATTTTTATATTATTGTTTATTCCCTTAACAAAATTATTCAAAAGAATATTTGAAAATCTTAAACAAATTTTAAGATATAAATCGCGAGAAACAGTTCCGCATTGGCATTTACTATCAAAGTCAATGTAGAAATTTTCGCGGTCTAAACTGGCCAAGGTCATAAAAGTTAAGATACTTTGATGCTCAGTTTTTAAAAAAATATCTTAAAATGTTTAAAATAAATTGCAATATAGCTATCATGTGAAATAATAAATATTTTACGTTAGCTGTTGATTTAACGAGCCCTCCCCTTTGTAGAAAATTTAAATATTGAAACTTAGATGCACTTCCCTTGCTTTCGAAAATTAGGTTTTTGCAAGAACTACACTCTAGTTCTTTTGAGACTGAATTAGCAACATACCCTGAAACATATTCATTTGAAGATTCATCTGTGATAGCTTCGCGAAGGTAACTTGAATCTAAAATATCTTCAAAGTCAGATATATTTGTTGGACTTTCATTAGATGAATTATTTTGAACTAATGACTTATAGTTCCTCGAATTGTGTGAAAATAAATTGTGAATTCGAATTTTCTTTTCACACTCCATTATTTCAATAAAGGATACCCTATAGCTGCAACCTGCTAAAGAACGATACCGAGCTTCGAGATCATCTGTTTGGAGTTTACCTATGTAGGAGGTTTGAGTATTCTTCATCAATGATTAAGTGGTAACTGAGAACAGCAAACGACATGACATTCGGTAGCTCAGTGGTTAGAGCATTTTTCCGGCAAAGAAAAGGTTCCGTGGTTCGATTCCCGGCCGAGTCGAATGTCGTTTTTTCATGTTTTTCAGTTACTACACCTACAAGTACAAAACGCACATCAGGTACTTTTTATAAAGAATACTTGATGAGATCTATTATTGTTTTTGTTGTGTCATTACTAAGCGTTGAAAAATTACCACTTTCTTTTGATTCCCTCCAAAAAGTTAACCAAGTGTAAAATTCCTTAAGGAATGAGAACCTCTCATTTGAAATGTCATATATAGGTTTTTGAAATTCATTTCGCTTTCTAATCCCAACTGTATTATTTTTTGTATTTACAATGTCCCACCAATTCCGAATAATTTGACAAAATTCCGCTGTCTCATTATATTTTTCGCCAAATGATTTTAAAGCAGCTATAGTTGTACAGTGAAAAATAGTATCCACTAAAGAAACATTTTGTCTTTCTAAATTATTTGGACATATTGTTTTCAAATTTAGCTTAAAAGCCTTCTTTACGAGTAAGTTTTTTTCAGACTAAATTATAAATTTCTTGAAAATAAAGAAAAGATGCACTCTTAATTTCAAAAGTTTCGAAATCTGGGTATGTGAATGCCAAGCGCTTATTTTTTAAATTCATCCAATTATTGCGATAATTCTTATAAAGATGTACAGTGTCATACATTTAAAAAAATGGGCTCACGAGGGTATTTAGGATTAGGAAAATAATTTTCGAAAGTAGGACTTAGCTTTTTAAAAAGAGATTGATTAGTTCTATTATTGTCTGTAATAATTATTACCACCCTCAAACCTAAATTTTGAACTGAATTGATGACATCTTGTGTCAAATGGTAAATATCATCTCCTGTAGGTGTTAAAACCGAATGAATGAATGCCAATATTGTACGCCCTATTTCAAGTGGAATATTTTGTGACATACCTACTAAATTTTTCGCCTTGTAATCTAATTTTTTTGTGATATAAATTTCATCAATTAAAATTAAAAATGTTTTAGATAATTAAAGTCATTATTATTTTTATAATTAGGACCTATTTGAAGAGAAGATGATATGCTTCGAAGATATCGTGCACTAGGAAGAAATAAAAATTTCCTGGCTACTTCATACGTTGCAGAAGAGTGACAATATATAATAAAAGCCATAATAATAGTACAAGTGTCATATCGGTTGCTTAGATAATAAAAGATTAACTTGATCACATATTACATCAAGTTTACCTGTATTATCAAATTCATCGACATCGTTAGTGTCATCAGAATCATTTTCTTCAAATTCTTTCGCTTTATTGAGGAGGAGAGATGCCATATGAAAGTATGTAATTTTATTTGATAATACTTTTTCTCCAGATTTATATCGCGACAACAAATTCTCTAACTGAGACCATAACGTAAGTTTTAAATTAGGTGGTAAAATCCAATTTAAGTCGTTTGAATTGAGAGGGGAATTTTCAAGAAAAATGTGTATTTTCATAAATTCGTTGACAGTTACACGAACAATAAACTCACAACCCGTAATATCAATGGATTTTACTCTGAAAAAAGTGATTTCAGATTCAGTTTTTGAAATAAACCAATCTTTCATTTGCAATTTGTTTACGTAATTTACGGACAAATTTTGGAAATCGCGAATGCAATCATCTGGAAGAAAATTGTTCGCCATTTTTTCCATATGAGAAAAAAACTTCTCTTTTCTCAAAGCAGGATCTTGCCTTGAAGTGGCCTCGGATTTTGAAATATAAGAAGGTAGGTTTGGAAATACTGATGGTATAGCATCATCTTTCAATCTGGGCGAACTGGATTTGAACTACGAAAATCTGAATCACGGAAATGAAGTATACAAACAACCGAAAAAACCGATGGGGCCCAATTTTTTCGAGGAATTGCTTTTAACCATTTTTGTTTTAAAGTATCATCTTTTGGAAATTTAAAAACTGATACTGGTTTGCTTTTCTTAATTGATGACCCGTAATTAGATGAACAAGACGGCACACAACACGGACTAGGCATGTTTATAAACGCGTTTAGTTGATTATTTGAAAAAAAAAAAACTCGTGGTTCCATCACAATTTTATATAAAAAAACTTCGATAACCTAATAAAAAAATATATTGAAAAAAGCAAAATGCTACTTGCTTGATAGTTTTCTTCAAATTTCCTTCCCAAATATTGTTTATTTTGTATTTCTGAAATTTGAATTTAATAAAAATCACAAATTTTCCACTATTTATTCTGCTACGCGTACCTACAGCATGAATAGAAGATTGACATTTGACAGCTGACTAGTATATCTTCTATCCAATACATACAAAAACCTACTACCAGGCTTTTATTATAGTAGGTTTTGGAAGTGCCCAAAATATAAATACAAGAGTATTGAAAAAAATCTATACTCTGTTCACAAAGTTTTTTCAGTACAAGTCTTATGGACATATTTTGTCTTGTTTCTTCTTTGAGTAATTACATAAATGTGTTTCTTATTTCCGTCACCGACAGTGTTACCCTTTAGTTTATATTTTGTATCTAAAATCGCATGAACTTTTTGATAAGTGATGCCGTTTATACTTTTATTTTCAAATTTTATAAAATTTTATACTTTGTAAAAATTGTTTCCCAATAAAGAAAAATTATAATACATATTTAATTTTTTTTTAAATTTAATTATTAATAAAAATTTATTAAATAGAAAATGTTATGAATGTGTAATATTAGATTTAAATTATTCCTATAAAATAAAAAAATGTAAGAACCCAAAAACATTGCATTCACATATGTATATCCTACAAACAGATAACTGAAAGTGAAAGAGATTACGGGTTTTACTTTTTTGTTTTATAGCTGATCGTATGAATGAAAAGGTACCAATACTAATGTATATATTCCATTGTTTTTTTAATTCAATTTGTTGATCATAAGAATTTTAAAATTACCCAAGTGTGTGCAGAATTTTTAAGAAATATTTATGCTGTTTTATTAGAGTATCGTGCGATTCTTTTTACACATATTTTAAGAAAAGAATTACCCATTATATACAAAATATCAACGTATCAATTATATACATGTTTTCCATTGAGTAAGTATTTATTACAAAATGCATTTCTATTGCAAAGGAATATGTGTATACAATTGTATAAATTTATAATAATATGTAAAAAAATACATATGTAAAAAAACATTTTTTCAAATAAAACATAATTTATTGTTTTTATATGTTACATCATATGCATACTTGTAAATGTATAAATAAATGCAGTAAATTATAATAATAAAATTTAATTTTTTATTATTAAGAACGGTACTACTATTAAGTAATATAACTATTACACAGCAACACTAACTTGCGATTACTTATTATTCATTCTACTTTTTATACACACATCTCGATTATCAATCAACCAACTTTTAGCTCATCAGCGTGTGTGCGCATGAATTTTTTCATCATTTTTATCTTTCTTCATAATTCATTTTGTTAATTTTATATGAGAAAAATAATCAGTTGCAGAACAACTGTGTTACTGGCGACAACAAAGGGATGGCTGTTATTGTTTTTTCCTGTTTTCCAGCGTCTCGTTGCACATATAATAGATTGGGGTATGAGTAGCTTAGTATACTCCTATTAAATGTAACGACACTGGATAAAAATGAACTCTTCCATAAGACCTGTACTGAAAAAACTTTGTGAACAGAGTATAGGTTATTAATCATGTGAGTAAATTCAAAGATAGTACACGGGTTTAACTATTATACAGTTGGTTTATTTGTGTCAAAAAAAAAATGTTTATTTTTTATTTTTTTTTTGTTGGAAAAACTTTAAAGAAAAACTCTCTTAGTGAAAATTCAAACGGAAGTTAAACTATTCATATAACTATTTTGTCATTACTTAATACTTTGTATAAGTATGCTTATAATATTTCATTAATTTTTTTTATATTCATTTATTGCTAAAACAAATAAAAAAAAGAAAAACAAAAAAAAAAGGTCATTTTGTATTAAAACTTTCTTATTCATATCCATACACACTGTTACATGTCAATTACTACGTTTATACTTACTTTTTAAAGCGGTATAAGTTAAAGCGATATAGAAAACCGGTTTATCTTATACCGATTACGTTGGTTTTTATACTTACAAGATAAAGCGATATAAATAAAATCCACATAAACCGATTTAAAATACAGTACTACCAATGACAATGTATTCTATAACTGCTCTGTGGTACTACCAACAAAAGAAAAATAATGATTTTAAAAGAAATAAGGTAAATAAGTACATGTATTTGTTATTACCCGCCATGTTTTTTCTATAACAAATATTATATAAAATATTATAAAGTTCAGAAATTTTTGGCTGTGTTGAAAATAAATATAAGTAATATAAATAGTGGCTTAACTGTTTTAGTTATGACATTTTTAAAAATAATAAAAAATAAAAGGATGTTACTTTTGAAAAAAAATTATTGATAATAGAAAAAGACTAATTGAAAAATACAGAAAAAGAAGAAAACTACAGAAGCAATTTTTTATTATTCAATTTTTAGTTCCTGAAATGTTTTTCCAAATCAATAAACCCAGAAGTGAACAGTTTTGACAAGAAATTCTCTTGAAAAGTGCAACGGATACAAAATACATTGAAATGTTTAGAATTTTTCAAAAAAACATTAGAATTAATTTGTGAAAAAATTAAAAATATTACAAAACCCTCAAATAATTGTGTTAATAGTCCTGTTACAGTTGAAAAAAAAGTAGCTATTACATTATATAAATTAGCTAGTTGTTCTGAATACAGAGTAATAGATAACGTATTTGGGGTACATAAAAGTACCGTCCATAAATGTTTTTACCAAGTTGTAAAATAAATAAATACTCTACGAACAGAATATATTTAATTTCCTAAGTTGGATGAAGTGCTCAAAATTTCGTTGAAATTTAAGGAGACATCGAAAATGGAAAATGTTATTGGTGCTATAGATGGTAATTTATTGTCAATACATTTATCCTACTTAGTATTAGTATAATATGAATTTATTTATATAGTCTTTGTGAAATATTGTTCTAGGTACACATGTCCCTATTTTGCCTCCAAAAAACGGGTATAGAGACTTTGTAAATAGAAAAGGATGGCCTTCGTTAGTGCTACAGGCTGTTGTTGACCATAGTTACAGGTAATCTGGTGTTTATAAAAAGTATTTTAAAATTCAAAATAAATTGATAATCTAATTATTTACAGATTTAGAGACGTTTCTATCCAATTTCCAGGTAGTGTACACGATGCTACAGTATTCAAAGAATCGGGGCTATATACTTAAAGATGCTGAAAATATAATTCCAAAATATACAAGTTATATCAATAGAATGGAAACTCCACTAATGTTGGTCGGAGACCCTGCTCACCCCTTGCTACCGTGGCTTTTAAAACCATATGTAGGAGCTTTATCTGAGGAAGAAGAATCTTTCAATTGTTATCATAGTTCTTCTCGTATTGTTGTTGAAAATGCCTTCGGACTACTGAAATCGAGATGGACATGTCTTTTAAAACGTATCGACATAAAGTATGCTTTCGTTCCTGAGGTAGTCTTAGCATGTTGTATTCTCAACAACATTGTAATCTGAAATGTTTTATGAATCAATCCTACCCATTAAGAAAATCATCATTTTGGTAATTTGGAATTGAAAAAATTTGAAAAAATATGGAAAAATATTAAATTTTTTATGCATTAATTTTTATTTAAGTTTTTTAGAAACATGTACATGAATTTTTTATATAGATTAGTTTTCTTTTATTTAAGTTTTTTAGAAATACATGAATTTTTTATATAGATTAATTTTCTTTTATTTATTTTTTTTATAATTGCTGGTGGTGGTGATGGTGGGGTATTGTCTGCAGAACAGCCTGATAGCTGTTGTTGTTGAGGTGATGATGATTATTATCCACAGAACAGCCTGATAGTTATTGTTGTTGAGGTGATGGTGATATAAAGCAGTCTGACCTACGAGACAAAACTAAATTGTTAGAGTTTCAAATTGCAAACATTCAGAATAAAATAAAAACATTAATTCCACACAGACAAAAAAGAGGTCTACTGAACATCGTCGGTACTGTACATAAATGGCTTTATGGGACCGTGGACGATTCGGACAGAAAAGAAATCGAAGACCATCTCAAAGTTATCGACACAAGCACTCATAATGCAATAGAAAATCTGAATACTCAAGTAAAGATCAATAAAAATTTCAATGCTACTTTAGTAGTAAATATCCCACCTCTTCATATAAAATGTATTACGTGACGTAGGGACAGATATACTGGAAAAAGATTCAGGTGCCACTTCTGGTATGGTTGTTGCAGTGGGAGAAAGTAAAAAATATTTTGAAAACGAAAGGTAAGATATTGAAAAAATTGATGGTGAAAGAGTTGACGGAGGTGTTTGTGATAAGTGTGAAAGAGTAAAAAACAGGTGTAAAATATGTGGATGAAAAAGTGTTGTCAAAAGAGTCGACAGGGTGTCGTTGATGTGTGAAAAAAAGAGGACAATAGGTTTAAAATACTTGTGATAACTGAAAACAGAGTTGATTAGGTGCCACTTACTGGGTGCATGCAAGACGGTGGTAATTTTTATAAGAGAGAAAAAGGAAAGATGTATCTACGAAATTGTCTGTAGACACTCCTACCGTATAGGATACCATGTTTTTCTTACTTGTAAAAGTAACTCCTACAGTGATCTTGTTTGCCATGTTTTTTACTTGTAAAATTACGCCCATATAGGGATGTACCGGTGATCATGTTTTTTTTTACCTGTGACTATGTTTTTGTTCACCTGTACCGGTGATTATTTTTTGCTTTACCAGTGATTGTATTTTTGTTTACCTGAAAAGTAAACAATGAAGCAGGTGCTTGACCCTGTGAGAATTAAAAAATCGTGTGTTAAATGAAAAGGGTGTTTACAAATTTAAAAAAAATTTATTTTCGTTGAAGGAAGTTACAAGAAATAATTTTTTATTCATTGTTGATAAACTTGAGTTTGATGAATCCGCCTCTGGAATCGTCTTGACCTTCGAAAACTAGATGATTATCGACGGTTTGGTTCAGTTCGTATATTTGGCGCTGGGTTTTGATTTTTTCTGAGAAGCGAGGTGGCAAGAAAGTGTATGTTTTGTTATCGAAATGAACGGTGATCCGCATACCATACTTGGTTTTGATGATTTTAAAACATTTGATTTTGTACTTTTTGTTGACTTCGAGCATAGTGAGTGGAACCAAGGTGTCAGAATCACCCTCTGCTACTGTATTGAGAAGATCTAAAGTACTCTAGAAGAAAGAATGTTATAATATATATTTTTGAAAAATGTAAAACTTACCATTGGAAGAATCTTTTTTGAAAATGATGTCTAGTTTTTAGAATTGAAACTACTTATTCTTGGTGGATGAAACAAGATAGTAAATTTCATATAAAATTGATATTATGTATAATAATACTTCCACCGAAAATTTTTAAAACATTGTACAAGCAATTCTTAAATTTTGAATGCTGTTTTTGTATTACTGGTTGTCCATATGGTCCACATTCATCTTTTCCATTAACATAAAAACAATTTGAAGAAAGGCGTAAATGTTCTGCTTTTACTTCGGTAGGACAACTAAATGCACTTAATTCTAGTGAACAGAAGTAACACTTTACATAATCTTTTCAATTGGTATAAAAAAATCCACTCCTTGAGAATACGTCTTTTATACTAATCTAAGAGTAATGTTTAGATGGAAAGCCAAGCCATTTTACAAAAACTTTATTTCCTTTTCTTTTAACAATTTATTCTACCAAGTAAATATCTGGGTATTTAACTGATGCTAGTTCGTGTTCATAGAATGCTCCTTGTATTAAATTACCCTGATAGTCTTCAAGAATATATGTTCTTGGTTCTGTGTTTTTAACTTCTTTTATTTTAAATATTTCTGTGGACCAGTTTGGTGTATACCCTTTTTCAAATACATGTTTAAATTTGCTTATGCGTACATGAGCTCCTGTTTTATATTTTGGTTTAGATTTTACTTTTACTTTTTTGTACACATTAGAAAGTAAACGTATTTCATTTGAAGGATCGACATCTATAGGACGCATGTTAATTGTGTCATGTTTTGTTTTATTGTACTTTTCTAGTAAATTTTTCAATAAAGCGATTCACCGATAGTTTCCATTCATACTAAATTCTTTCCACATCATGTTTTTTAAAGTTCTGTTGAATCTTTCTACGATTGATGCTTTTAAGGTACTGAAAGTGGAATAATGATTGATATCGTACTTTTTCATTAATTTCTGGAATGTGCTGTTAAAAAACTCTTTTCCGTCATCTGTTTGTAAATTTCTTGGAATACGATTTGTGTTTAAAAGATATTGCATTACTTTAGTAACTTCTTCTCCACTTTTTTTTTGATCGGAAATGCCCATGCGTACTTGGAGAAAGTATCAATTACTGTCAAAAGGAAACGAAATCCTCGATTTTTAACTGCATAAGCACTCATATCTACTAGATCTGCTTGCCACAAATCATCTATTCCTCTGATGGTTACATGACGTCGTTTGAAATTTCTACGAGCTGATTTATGTAGTTCGTTAATAACCTGTCTTCTACTCATTCCACTAAAAATTTTATAGATATTGGTTTGAAGATAACAATAAAAATCACAGAAGCACTAAAACGAAAATGGTATTCACACACCCCTTTAGAATGATGGTCTCTGGACCTTCAGGGTGTGGTAAGACAACATTTATAGAGAAACTACTTAATAACACATCGTTAATTCAACCTCAAGTAAAAAAAGTTTTATGGTGTAATGCTGAGCAACATGCTTTACCATCACATATATCACTTAAAAACATCGAGTGTTTAGATTCAATACCTGACGAATTCACGAATAGTACGAATGAACCTACATTGATTGTATTAGACGATATGATGTTGAATGCATTTTCTAAACAAGTATGTGAACTCTTTACAAAGGGCTCACATCATAGAAACTTTTCGGTGATTCTTGTAACACAAAATATATTTCATCAAGGAAAATTTTGTCGAGATATATCACTAAACTGTAAATATTTAGTAGTTTTTAAGAATCCACGAGATAAAAGTCAGTTCATTCATCTAGCAAAACAAGTTTATCCTGAAAATAGTGCAGAGTTATTAAAAATATATAAGGATATTACACGAACACCACACAGTTATTTGTTAATAGATTTGACTCAGGCTATTAACGAAGTTTTGAGATTTCGGATAGATATTTTTAATAAACACTTTGTAACGTGTTATTGTTCTGCAGATAGTTTAAACAAAAACAATGGTATCACGATTGAAATGATTAAGGGACAACAAATATATGCTATATGTTTTGAAAAAAGTTAAATGTTTAGGAAATGCAATTATTAAAAATGCTGATCCTGAGGTGATTAAAACTCTTTGTGAAATTACGTTGAATACACTGAAGGGAAATCATTATCCACATCGGAACATATATAATCATCTTTGCAGGTATAAAAAAAGCATGAGAAAATTAGTTAATGCAAAATGATCAGTACCGAGACAACGTAAAATCTTATTACAACAAGGAGGTTTTTTACCAGCTTTATTAGAAAGTGTACTCTCCGGTGTAATTGGTTCATTAATTGAAAAATATGTATAGAAATAATTCACTCAACAAAATGTTACTTCTGTCTCCAGAAGTATACGAAAAATTAAAAAATGATATAGAAAATTTAAATAACAAGTCTTTGTTTGACAACAAAATGAATAAAATATTGAAAAACAAAGACTTGTCTGATAAAGAAAAGTGGTACAAATACAGAAATGAGTTAATAAATTATTTGAGTGTCAAACGAAAACGTAGACATATTGAAGAAAGAAAAAAAGATATGTCAATATTGCAAGCAAAAGTGAACAAACTTAAAAGTTTACGTGATAGTAGTTCACAAACAAAATTCATACTTAAAAAAGATAACGCAATACAAACTTCTCCTACAAAAAATATGTATGGAATAGATAAAAGTAATCCTTTTGAGTCAGATGAAGAGCTCTTTGAAAGTGTTGAAATAACGCCACCAAGAAAATCACTATCACCTGCTACTAAACAACGATTACCAGCAAGTGGAATAGCGAAATGTCTCAAACCACCACCAAAATTACAGAAAACCTCAGAAGATCGAAAAAAAGACTATAAAGTGGTAACTGCTGATGGCGGTATAACACAATATACTGTACCCCTCGATATGAGTACTGATGAAGTCACCAATATTATTGAAGAATTAGAACAAGAAGAAAGTGCCAGCAATTCAAAACAAAAGTCACCTGTCAAGCAATCTATATTAGGACCTTCAAAATTGGATCCTAATCAATACACTCTTGCGTTTCCTATAAGAAAAGCAGTACGTCAAAGTAAACGCTTACAAGAAAAAGGGCGAGCTGCAAGTGAATCAGAAATTAATTGGGAGAATATTTAAACATTGAAAATATGCCTGTAGATATAAAAGAAAATGACTTTTACGTGTGTATTTTTAGGTAATATTTCTATAAAATTTTACCCTGAAAACACTTTGTCAGCTTTTACAAATTCGTTGGCTAGACAGTGTAAATTAGATGAAAATTGGTATGTTGGAATAACTGAAATTGCTTTACCAAATTTCGATACGAAAGAATTTTTGAAAAGAGGAATAAAGCGACAACAATCTGATGATTTAGATGAAAATAGAATTAAAAGAACGAAGCGTGATGAGATGAATGACCAACTACAACAGGGAAAAAAGAAAATTAGTATTAAAGTAAATGAAGATGCTAAGCTAGAATGGACTTATGATAATCTTAAGCAAACTAGTTACAGAGCAGGACAAGTTAATTTTTCAGCATTCTTACTAACATTTTACAATGCTATTATACCTTCATGGTACACTATGTACTTAGACGATATTAAGAAAAAGATTTGGGATAGATTGGAAACTGATTTTTTCGATGAAGTCATTCCTGAAATTAGTTATAAGCAAGAACCAGACGAGTTTATTTTACACATATACCAGGGTAGAAAGACTTCAGAAAATGTTGTTTTAAAATATAAAGATTATGAATCTGTTGAAGCTTTCGTAGATGACGTTTTCGGTCAAATTCCTAGGAGAAACAGAAAGCATGCTGTTATACAAGATGCAATAGATAACTATGCACATCCTGCACTAAGCATTAAAAAATCTAAGAATAGAGCAAAATCAATTACTGGTAAAGTACATGATATGTTTGTACTTCGTTTAGAAGAATTGGGAGTAACAATAAAAATAAAAAAACCATTACCTTTCACACTTGAATGTTAAAGATCTCCTTACACTTTTTATAAGCAACGTGCACTTTGATGATAAAACACTTTCTGAACAAGAAAAGCAGAAAAGGATTATTCAAATTAGAGATACGATTTTTAGGGTTTTGAATAAGTTAAACAAAGATTCACTTGGTGCTAAACCACCTAGTCAAAGAACAATTACTTCAAGTAGTAATATTTTAGATGTTCCATATGAAAGAGAAAATTCAGGTCAATACTTAACTACACCAGTACCTCTTAATACAAACAAAGACAACCTATCTAATTTTCTTACTGATATATTTCTTCAAACACCACAAGACAATCGTAATATTGATGTGTTTCTATCAGAAATAAAAGAATTATTTGATGCTTCTGGATTACGTCGGGAACTTATCATTATAATAGATAAAATTGATAATGTAGAAGGATTAGTCGATGGCATTTCGAAGAGATTACCACGAGAGTCTCAAAAACTAACAGCAGAATGTTACAAAAGAAACATATTTTATGTCTACACTGATATTATTCAACATCGTGTTATAGGTGATAAATTAGTAAGATATTTACGTATAATACCTCTGAAAGAGTGTGAAAATATATTAAGATTTGAACATATAGAATACTGTCCTATCGAAAAAACTTTTATTGAAAGTATTTCTATAAAAATAACAAATCATCAGGGTGAATTAATCAACTTTGAAACAAGTTATATACGTACCTATATAATGCTTCATTTCAAGAGACGATAAGTTATAAATACTGATTCATCAACAAGTTTTTTATAGTACCTATCCATTATTTCTAAAATGAATTCGTATTACACACAATACTATTTAATTCAAAGTGGTGGAAATTTAGCAGATATCGGAGAACTATATCGTGCACCACTTATTTATCAACGTGGACAAGGTATTGGTAGTTTCTTCAGTGGTCTATTACGATATTTACAACCTTTAGTTGCTTCAGGAGCAAAGGTTTTAAAAGAACAAGCACTTAAGACAGGAAAAGTCATATGGCAAGAAGTATAGGTAGTAGTAATAGATCTTTTAAAGATATTTTAAAAGATCAAGGTAAAGCTGCTGCCCAAAAATTAGTTCAAAAAGGTATAAATAAAATCTTCGATAAAATGGGTGGTGCAGGTATAAAAAATAAAATGGCTATAAAAAGGGCTAATCCATTCACAGCAATACAGTTGAAATCATCCTCCAAACGAAGAAAACGTTCAAAAGTGAAGAAATCCACTAGAAAATCATCATCTAAGAAATTATTATCCAAGAAACGTGTAAAAAGTAAACGTAAATTACGTAAACGTAGACATATTTGATAAATAAACAACATGTCGTCATATAAAGAATGTATGAAATCTGAACTGGATATTTTTTCTGCTCCGCCTATTCAAAGTAATATTCTAAAAACTGAAGAAGTAGCATATAAACCTATAGCAACACTAGACAATTCATCCGTTTTAGAATTTGTATCCCTGGGTCATGGTGATACGTATCGTGATTTATCTAGTATTTATTTTCGACTAAAAGTGCAGTTAATCAAACTTAAAGATGGAAAAGAAGAATTATATACGGGAAACGAAAAAAGACAAGTAACAAGAAGTTACGGTACTACAGAAGAAGCTGAAGCTTTCCCAATTGGTGTTGTCAATAATGTGATGCACTTACTTTTCAGACAATGTACAATACAGTTGAATGGTAAACCGATTGCACAAACAGATAATAATTACCATTATAGAGCATACATTGAAAATTTGCTAAATTATGGAAAAGATGCTGCGGCAACACATCTAGAATCTGTAGGCTGGTATCTTGATCAAGAAGAAATGGATATTATTGAAAACTTAGCAGACACTGGACGACCGGCTGACTTAACTGAAGGTTATCTCAAAAGATGTCAGTTATTTGCTAAAAGTAATATTGTTGAAGTGATGGGTAAAATCCATAGTATATAGTATTACTACTATCACTCGAGAAACCAGAATTTTATCTTTATTCTGAAAATGATAGTAATTCTCCTCAAATAAAAATTGTAGAAGCCACAAGGTACATGAATCATGCAACAGTTAATCCATATATTTTACTCGCACATGAAACTGTTCTTCAGCGTTCGAATGCTTTATATCCATACAAACGTGTAGAAGTTAAAACGTATACTTTACCTACAAATACATTCACATTATCTTTAGATAATGTAGTAATTGGTTAATTACCTAACTTGTTGATTTTTGGTATGATAGATAATGATGCATATACTGGTTAACAAGAAAAAAATCCGTACAACTTTAAACACAACAATATTACAAGATACAATTTATGTCAATGGTGTACAAGTACCAAATCAACCTATAGAGTTTGATTATTCAAAAAAAAAAACCAATAAGCACACGTGGTTACATAACACTTTTCAAAGGAACTGGAATTCACTATTTCGATAAAAGTCATCAAATAACAAAAAAATTCTTCGATAGTGGTTGTTTTCTACTATCATTTGATTTGACATCAGATAATTCATATGATTCTACATGTGGTAATTTGCTAAATCAGGGAAGAGTAAGAATTGATGGAAGATTTAAAGAAGCATTGAAAAAAAGTGTGACTTGTATTGTGTATACTGAATATGACGCAAGCATTGAGATTGATAAAATTCGTAACGTATACACCAATTTCTAAAAGTATATATATACCTGCAAATTTATAGCAAAGCAGAATCAATTACAATGAGTTGCTGTTTGGTAAATGTTGAATATATGTATGTCAGAAGGTAATTTAACCTTCTTTAAAAAACTATGTTTTACTGGTTTAACACCAGAAAATAAAATATTTTTGAAAGAAATAATATACAAATATCCTACATCTTGTGACAAATATGCAGAACAAACAAATGCATTTGGAAACTTGAAACTTAGACGTTTAGATGAGAATCTTATTAAGACCTTGGCAAAATTTTCAAATGTTCTTGTTAGTGGGGGAGCAACAAAAGGATTTTTACAAAACTACATAACCTTTTATACTAAGGTTATAGACATTGAAGTCTTCAACTCATGTGAACAAGAATGAACACGATCGAACTTGTTAATAAATAATGCTGCTAGAAAAAAAATTTTTCAAAGGAGTGTTTTCTAATGAACACTTAACTGAAAAAATTAAAAACTAGCATGGGTTATTGCAAATACCGATCCTTTAAGTAAACGTGGAACACATTGGGTAGCCTTTTACTTTCCTGCAAAGGGACCAGCAGAATACTTTGATTCATTTGGAAAATACCCAAACAATACATTTTTTAAAACATTTTTACATGTCAACTCGAAAATCTTTGTAAATAACAAAAAAGGTTTATTCTCGTCTACTTGCGGGCATTATTGCTGTGTAGTTTTCTTGAATATTTTTCTTCGCATGATTTTACATACACATAACTATAATAAAATACTTAATTTATTCCGAGGAATCTATTTAAATAAGTTTTTACAAAGTGGTGGGGTTCATCACAATCAGCATTGTAAAGCACAAAAATCAAAATTATAAAAGCGTGAGATTCAGTGTTTGGACTTCAGTTTTCTGTTAAGAAATGGCATCAAAACGTAATACGGAGGTAATTGACAAGAAAAGTGTGAAATTACCTAAATGGAAGAAAGTCTTAGTACCTTGTACTAATCTATTATTGCATTATACATATTTTTTGAAGCAGTGCAAAGACCGGAAAACCGTACTTGGATTCGACACATCGACATTTGAAGCTCAAATTATCTTTCATCATTACAAGTATTTTGCTGTACCTACCAATTATTCTGGATGGGTTCCAGTATACAACTATCTCAGTAATCTGAAGCAGCAAATTGGTGAAGATCTACCACAAAATCAGCTTGGATTAGAAAAATAATTCAGAATACCAGTCGACAAAGGAAGCATTCGATTGAAATATCTTGAAGTTCTAAGGTTATTTGAGATGATGGAATTCTTCAATATCGTTATGTTTCATAATAACAACGCTTCGAACGCCGTGAAAGAATATTTTAATCAATACGTGGTTAAATGTAAGGAGAAAAATGTATTCAAATTGGCCAATGAAGATTTTTTTGTGCCACCACGCACTTCATATGTACATATATAGCAAACTATTCTAGACTTTTTTATGAAATACCATTGTTTTGTAGTTTTAATCTTACTTTTTCTATAATTGGTTTGGAATAAATAAAGGTTAAAACCAAAAACTTTATCTTTTTATTTAATGTTCTCACATTGATTTCAACCTAAAAATTTCTTTTATTAGCATGGAAAACACAAAAACTATCCTTACTTTGAGTAATATTCCAACACTTGATGTATATAACAAAGGCAGACTACGTAAGGAACTGAAAAGATGTATAAGACGTTATCCAAATTCTGATAATGAAGTGTATATAGAGTATGAGTATTGTAAATTTAATTCATACAAATCAGTATGGGGTATTAGTAATCAGATTTGTTGTTATACAATGAATATAAATTGTAAAAGATGCGGTAGTGAACACATATACTACGATGTAATCAACAACAAATCACCTACATGTATATAACCGACTTGATGATTCTTTGGATGATGTTAAATGTGAAGCTTGTAAAAAAATTTATAGAATATATAAACGTTATAGGAGAATTGGATTTTAAATAAATGTTAGTTTAGTATTTGGTAAAATAAAAAATTGTTTTTTATTGAATAATCTTATTTATTAACATGTATATGTAAATATTTAAACAGTTTTGTACAGCACAACGGTTGTTTGAATTTTTTCCATGAATTTTACAATATATTTAAATTTTTTAGGCTCACTTAATTTAGATGTTTTTATTTGTATTATCTCAACTCCAGGTAAGTATTTGCTGATGACATTTGCTTTGATCTCTCCTTTTACATATATTACAGAATCATTAAAGTTTCTCAATATATTTGGTAAATCATTGTAACTAATTTCACCATCTTCCCAATATAAACCGTTTATTTTCTCCTTCTCATATTTGGTTTGTCTATATGCTTTTACTGTTAGTTCTTCTTGTGGGTATGGCGGTAAAAAGTGATGAAATATTGGTTGTACTGATCCAAATGGAAGTATTGCAAGCTCTTTTACAAAGTATTGTCCATTATTACCAGTAACAAATTGGATGTCAAAAATAAATTTCTTCATTTCGTGACTATAATAGAACAAATAGTAAAGAATAAATGCAAAATCGTTTTTCTTACACACATATTTATACATAACTGATACTTATTTAGAAAATTAACTTAATATTCTTAAAAACGAAGAGATATAAGATTTTACTTAACTACTACGTTTAAACTTTTTAAATCCGTAAGGGTAAGAAAAATATTCATCTGTAACTACTCTTTTGTCAAATGTGAACGATAAGTGTTTATTTTCTACCGAAGATATAACAACTCCATTTATTCGTATTTTACAATTACACCACTATCTGTACTTTTGGTGGTCACCATGGACTTAAGATTTCCAAAATTAACAATTTTTGAATTTTCAAAATTTATTGAAATACCTTTACATTTCGTGACATACTCAGGACCATTTTCAGTATCAATCTTAAGACTATAAGTCTTTGGTCCAGTACTCACAAATTCTGAAATAAAAGTATTAGGACTTCATCAGTAAGATCACCTAAAAAGTCAGAAATTACAAATGAAGCAGGCTTTGTTTTATCATCTACGAATATTAAACTGTCTGTGTCGCAATATAAAATTGAATTTCCAACTTGTTCCAGTGCCTCATAAAGCTTTAGTCTGGCAAAAGCTGTTGTATACGCAGCAACTGGAATATTGATGTGAGGTAAAAGATGTAAATTTTCCTCTATATACTTCCATGTAACCCAAACAGTGTTATCATTAATTGGATATATAGAACAAATTTCTATACTGGGAGATTGTATAAAGTTGCAAAATTCTTTGAAGTTATTAATAACTTTTGTATATGTTCGATCTTCTTTCTGTGCAAACTTCCCCCAAAAAGAATTCAAACAGATTTTTGCTGTATTACGCTTACCAGGATTTTTCTTAATTTGACTTTTCTGTAAAACAATGTCTTCTTTGATTTCATAAGATTTTATGAATTCATCTTTCTCTTTTTCAGCTTTACATTTAGAACTCCACTCACTTGCCTCTTGCTTGATTTTTAGAAAAGTGTTAACATATTCTGTGAATAAACCCCCAGTTTTTGTTTTTGGATCGTATACAGTGTAGTTGTATTTCCAAACTTCAAATATCTTTTTTATTTGATACCCTTTTCTAACAGCTAAAGAGACTTCAGGTATTACCCAAGTACCAATAATTTCCTTTTCTTCATTATCATGACGATATTCAGATATTCTATTTTCTTCTGCACACTTTCTACAGAGTGGAAAATACAACTTTTGATTACATTTGAATGGTAAGACGGGTAAAAACAAATTGTTTGGTGGAATTACTGAACATAGAATGAAACCATGCATAGAAAGTACTTGTGACAGTGTAGGTAAATTATCGTTCCTTAATATTTCAGGGTGTCCCACAGGATAAGGTGAATATTTATTAATATAAGGATATAAACTTGTAAAGTCCAAGTATCTTATTATCTCATTTTCTTTGACTTTATGATATAGTTTGAATACTTCCGTCCTTCCCCCGAAAACAGCATTACGTGGTTCAAGAGGAGGAACAATGTTTTCAATGTACTTATTAAGTTTTTTGTCTACATCAGGATTTTTTTCAAGAAACTGTTTGAATTCACATTCCCACGTAAAAATCAAATTATACCCATGTTGCTTTATCGCTTCAACTTTTCTCATTGTGCTTTCATATCTTTGAGGTAAAGTTTCAAGATTCCGATTTGCATTTACTTCTTGCACTTTAAAACATTCTTTACAACCATGATAAAAACATCCAAAAAATTCATATACTGTATTTGTTTCTGAAACAAAACCATCTACTTGCATTCCACATTTTTCTAACTTTACTTCTCCTAAATTGTTTGCAGATATAATTTTGTTGTTTGCATTCAAATTCTGCCATGCGAGCCATTTTGAAGCAACAACTGAGTAGTTTTTAGTTTTATAGTACCCATTTTTAGGCATTATACCTAAAGTATCTTTTTTCAAATAGTTTTTCCGAAAAACAAGCATACAAGCTGATGCAATAGTCAAAGATTCTACGAAAGGATTTATCTGTGTGACGTCAAGAAATTCCTTCATAAACCTCGTACATCCTAAACGTAAAATAGTGACATCGTTTGTACAGTATTTAAGCATTTCCTTTCTATTATCAAAAACCCCATTAGAAATTTTATTGTACCACTTAAGAAATTTATCTCTCTCCTCTGTTCTCATTGTATTGTGTCCATACATTACTGGAGGTGGATATTTAGCAACATAATTAATATTTTCTATTGTATTAAAGTAGAATGGGTAATATCCCTTTACATAATTATTGATATCAAATACTTGTGGAAATTTTCCAAGGGGAAACGCTAAAAAGTTCAGAGAATCAATAAATGTTATTTGTCCGCATGACAGTTTCATTATTTTCCTTCCATTCATTGTTGGTTCTATTTTTAAATTTCTACTTAGAAGGTCAGAAATTAAAAAGTGGCCGTCATACCCTTGCAAATTATGTGCAATACAAAAAATGTTAGGTGTAGAAGAACGAGGTTTCAAACAATAATCTATGAAACGTTTTATAACATTTGTATCACTATTGTCTTCAAAGATGTGTTGCCTGTCTCCACAAACATCACAACGCTCTTCTATATTCGTATTTTTGTAACAATTGTGACACACTTGTTGTGCAACAATCAAGTTTTCAATATGTAAAAACTCTGTTTCACTATTTTCAAATAACGTATTTTGAGTGCTTTCACAGTCGAAAAATATTAATAAAAATTTTTTATTTATCTTTAATATAACATCTGTGTTGTGCTGGTACAATTTTCACACATATTTGACAAAAGAACTCGTTACACACATGCTCATTTTCTAGTCTTTTAGTAAGAAGTAGAAATTTATTACATAGTCTACATATTTTAAAAGTGTTACACACAGTCTTATTTCTGATTTTATTTTGAAGGTGATTGTTAAAACAATTTTCACCTCTGAAAACACGATTACAGTTTTTGCATTGTTTCATCTTTTGAACAAAACTACATGGAGGAAAAGAATTACAGTAAAGACATTTCGACTCACATTTGTGTAAATTATTATTACTGAGCCTGTCACAAAATGAACAAGCATATTTTTTGTTGAAAAACCCTGTTAAAGATTTTATTACAAAAAAGTGTTTTAATGTTTGAGAGTAATAAAGAAAAATTTTTTTAACTTCATTATTTTCAAACGGAGTTTTAAATAGAATTGAACTAGAATCTTTCATGTTGTCAAATACTATTATTTGGTAGTTTTTTAAAAAATTTTGAAATCTGTAAAGATCTTGTAACATACAACCTTTATCACTGAGAACAACTTTTGCATCTTTACACAATCTCTTTGCTAACATATCCAGAGATTTGATAACGAAAGAATTACATTTTTTGTTGAAATTTAGTAATGTCATCTCAATACCGTAACAAATGCTTCTTGGAAGACAATTAACATCTTTTTCTTTTCCTACATCAATAATACTGTTTTTTCTAACTAAAACTTCATTCTCTTCTACATAATTTGGGTTTATTTTTCCCCCACCGAAAGGAAAATTTACAATATCTGCATTTAATTGTAAAATATCATCTGAAAGAAAAGTAGCATTAGACTGATTGACGTTTTAAAATAAAACCAATAATGTATTCACTATTCACTTGGTTAATAGGTCAAACTGGACCAAATAGGTTTCACATGAGGAGAATTTGGAAGTGAAATAGAAAAACTGATTTTACTTCCTTTCACAGAATTTGACACTATATCAAACACTTTTTCTATGCTCTCCAACAAATTTTCACCCGTATTACTAAAATCTTTTATTCGAAATAAAGATTAAATTTCTTGAAATATATTCTTCCTTTAGATAATAATTCGTAAGTGGTGTTTGAACCACCACCACTCTGAATTATGTCATTACTTATTTCTTCCCCTAAATTATTTTTCTCTTTTTCAATTTCTTGAACCTGAGAGTTGTTTACTTCAGCGGTATCAATATTTTTTAAAACTGAATATTTTACTAAAATATTTAACAGTGAATATTTTTCTTCATAAGAAAGTCTTACATTGTTATCCCTAATTTTTTTAAGTAAAATTCTCAATGTTTCAGTGAATATGTCAATACTTAATTCTAAAGTGTTTTCTAAATGAGAAATTATTTTTTTTGTAGACATGTTTACCAACTTTTACTTTTTTACTTTTAGTATAAATTAACTTTTTTATTTATTCAACAGGTTAAGTAAAAAATTAAAATTGAAGAATTTTTTATTTATATTATTTTTTACATTTTATTTTCTTTTTTTCTTTACTATATTTTTTAAAAATAGATTTTTTTTCTTTTAATTCGTTTTTAAATTTTTCTTTTAATTCTTTATTCGACGTGATATTTATCAGCCGATGAAGTTCAGCCTGTTCCTCTTAAACTTTACCAACTGTCCTCCTCGGCTTTTCTTTTTAATCTGCTCCGTTTGTGAAGCAGAAGCAGTCCTGTTTTTATTTCGCCTCCAGTATTCCTCTATTGTTAGGGGTTTAGGGCCGTTAAAAGACTGTTTCACGTCTTCTTTGAAATTTGACATCAGTCTGTATATAAATTATAAACAAAAAATGTTTGAAGGGAGAAAAATTAAAACAAAAAAAGGTTAAAAATGCTACATAGCATCAAAGCGCTAACTGTAGCAGTTTTTTCCTGATAAGACAAAAACGTGATGACAAAATATGCAAAGCAACAAGTGCTTAGTGCATATCAGCTACATAGCATCAAAGCGCTAACTGTAGTGGTTTTTTCAAAAAGATTTACTTACCTTTTTGAAAATGCTGGAAACTGATGATCCAAACTGGTATGTTCTATGAAAACCTAGGAACTGATATAAATTTTTAAAAATCAACCGATATTTATATGAACATTTTTATATATTTCATATTAAAAATACCACTCAACTTCTAAATTTATTTTTACACCACCTTTTAAGATTTTTTAATAAATTCAAAAACAAAGTTCACTTTTACTTCAATAATGTATGTTATTCTTAATTTTTAAGTAATATCCATAATACAGTTGAAAAATATTGTTTACAAGGTTATTTTTAATATATGAAAAAAATCTTACGCAAAAAGTCAATAGTTTTTAAAAAATTGTCAATATGAATTTCATTTATGTTATTCTTAAATTTATATAATATTTGCAACAAAGTTGTAAAATATAGTTTATCACGTTAATTTTACACAGGAAATCAATAAATTTTAAAAAATATTTAATTTTTTGTATCATCGTTTATTATTACTTTTTAAAAAATTGAATTGTACCTTTCACTTTTATTTTAAACAAAGTTGTAAACGCACAAAAAATATATACAGGAATAAATAACGTTTACAAGATATGTTTTTGTTAGAGTATATAAAGGCACAGTTACTGCTCAAAATAATAGATAGAATTGAAAAATTCTAAAAACTAGACATCATTTTCAAAAAAGATTCTTCCAATGGTAAGTTTTACATTTTTCAAAAATATATATTATAACATTCTTTCTTCTAGGGTACTTTATATCTTCTCAATACAGTAGCAGAGGGTGATTCTGACACCTTGGTTCCACTCACCACGCTCGAAGTCAACAAAAAGTACAAAATCAAATGTTTTAAAATCATCAAAACCAAGTATGGTATGCGGATCACCGTTCATTTCGATAACAAAACATACACTTTCTTGCCACCTCGCTTCTCAGAAAAAATCAAAACCCAGCGCCAAATATACGAACTGAACCAAACCGTCGATAATCATCTAGTTTTCGAAGGTCAAGACGATTCCAGAGGCGGATTCATCAAACTCAAGTTTATCAACAATGAATAAAAAATTATTTCTTGTAACTTCCTTCAACGAAAATAAATTTTTTTTAAATTTGTAAACACCCTTTTCATTTAACACACGATTTTTTAATTCTCACAGGGTCAAGCACCTGCTTCATTGTTTACTTTTCAGGTAAACAAAAATACAATCACTGGTAAAGCAAAAAATAATCACCGGTACAGGTGAACAAAAACATAGTCACAGGTAAACAAAAACATGATCACCGGTACATCCCTATATGGGCGTAATTTTACAAGTAAAAAACATGGCAAACAAGATCACTGTAGGAGTTACTTTTACAAGTAAGAAAAACATGGTATCCTATACGGTAGGAGTGTCTACAGACAATTTCGTAGATACATCTTTCCTTTTTCTCTCTTATAAAAATTACCACCGTCTTGCATGCACCCAGTAAGTGGCACCTAATCAACTCTGTTTTCAGTTATCACAAGTATTTTAAACCTATTGTCCTCTTTTTTTCACACATCAACGACACCCTGTCGACTCTTTTGACAACACTTTTTCATCCACATATTTTACACCTGTTTTTTACTCTTTCACACTTATCACAAACACCTCCGTCAACTCTTTCACCATCAATTTTTTCAATATCTTACCTTTCGTTTTCAAAATATTTTTTACTTTCTCCCACTGCAACAACCATACCAGAAGTGGCACCTGAATCTTTTTCCAGTATATCTGTCCCTACGTCACGTAATACATTTTATATGAAGAGGTGGGATATTTACTACTAAAGTAGCATTGAAATTTTTATTGATCTTTACTTGAGTATTCAGATTTTCTATTGCATTATGAGTGCTTGTGTCGATAACTTTGAGATGGTCTTCGATTTCTTTTCTGTCCGAATCGTCCACGGTCCCATAAAGCCATTTATGTACAGTACCGACGATGTTCAGTAGACCTCTTTTTTGTCTGTGTGGAATTAATGTTTTTATTTTATTCTGAATGTTTGCAATTTGAAACTCTAACAATAAAATTAAAAATATTACAAGATAATGTAGAGCATATACAAAATAATATAGCTTTATCCAGATTAGGCTTTATTAGTAGCAACATAGTAACAAATGAAGAAATAACAGAATATGACATCGACTTACAGAAACTACAAAACATAAAACTAGGAACTCTAATTAATAACTATGATAGTTTAATATTTGTTATCAAAAGATATAGTCGTTTTGCAAAAAACAATACTTATACCTATAGGTGACAATCAAAATCGCGAATTAATGTTTAAACCACAAGAAATTTTGAAATATGAAAACAAAACTTATGATTATACTGATAATAAAGATCTGAAAAATTTAAAACTCTGCACAAACTGTCTAATAAAAAGAAATTGTATCAAAATATATAACAATGCATCCGAGATTATAGAATTACAGGAAGGGATAATATTTACAAAAAAACTGAATCATGTTAATTTTACTAGTACTTGTGATGAACGGGAACTATTTAATTAATTTCAATAATTGTACAATAAAATTTGATAATTATTCAATAGAAAATATTAAAAAAAATTTTAAACAAAGTTTTATCCTTCCAAATTATTTGGAAAATATTAAAGATGTAAACAAAAACTTATTATTCGACGATTTTGTATTAGAAACAATTGAAAATATTCAAGAGATTAAAGAAAAAAAATATCAAAAGAAAAATCATTATATTTACGGAAGTATTATTATTATTCTTACTATCATTATAATAGGAATTATTCTAACGTTAATCTATAAACACAAAGGACAAAAAATCGTAATTAAAAACATAACTCAGGAGAGTTATAAGTCTAAGGGGGGAGGAGTTACGTCAGTAACGTCTACAAACCCTGAAAATATGAAACTTTAAACTAAACATCCGGGAAACAAAAATTTCCACATTTATAATATTTAAATTTTCTTTATTTGACACTTTTGGGAAATTTACGTAACTAACAAAAGTTTCTCATACTTTCTTGCTGACTTATACATAACATAAGAACAGCAAATAATAATTTTCTCATACTTTCTTGCTGACTTAACAGAAGAACAGCAAATAATAATTTTCTCATACTTTACTGCTGACCTAATATAAAACAATTTCCCACACTTTATTCCAGATTTTAAAAAAGTGACTTTTGTGTTTATATATAAGAACTTAATCTAGAGTTAAGTTTTTAGTTTTAAAACTCATCTAAAATTGTAAAAAGTGAATCAGTGAATAAAGTTTGTAATATTAAAATATTAAAACTTGTGTTATTCAACACAATAATTTTTTTATTAAAGTCCTTTTTTCGGTCATTGTAATTCACGCGCAACAAAATTTCTAATCCCTTTCTTTGTTCTAGATATGGCATGATTTTCTTTTATATTAGAAATCACGCGATTGCTGGAAAATACATACATGAGAATCATCAATTTTTGGTAGAGATATAAAAAAATTCTCAAATTCTCAATTTATACTTTTGCTTCTCTCAATAAAAATTTCTAAATTTATGCAAGTGTATTTGCTGACGGCAAATACATCAAATTTTATTTTCTTAAAATGTTGATTGTTTCCCATATAAATTACAAACAAAAAAAAATTTTTAATATATGTATATCATTTGTCCCATATACTTTCATTATGCCCTATTTACTTAGGTAAATACCATAACGAAATTTCAAGTTCACGTACACCATCAAGCTCCCAATATGCTCACGTTACCCTACTCATTATATATTACTCATTAAGTAATACCAAAAAATATATAGACAGAAAGAATTCTTATGTAGTATCGACTAAAAATTGTAAATATTAAATTAGACTATAGAACAGTTCGGTAAGAGAAGGAAGGAAGTGAAAACGTTTTTAACTATGCTTTAAAGCGCTTTGAAATTTAAGTTTTGTTTTTAACATGATCAAGATGAATGAAAATAAAAAAAAATGTTACTCTTGTGTGTTAAATAGAATATAAAAAAAATTTCAAATGGTGAAATATATGTGAATGAAATGAGTCACACCGACACCATCAATTACCTTGTATATGCGAAGCTTTAATTCGCATTAACTCATGCCGTTTTGACTAAATACGGATGCATAAACCAAATTTTAAAACGCATTGAAACTTTATTTCGTTTTGAGTGAATACACTATAAAATCCGAATTTAAAATTTCAATGCGTTTTTAAAATGTGCATATACATTTTCTTCGTTTTAAGTGAATTGTCATATTTGACCTTTCAAAATGGTGTTGGTAACATACTAAACATTAATATGAACTTTTAGAGTAGTATTAGTTTATTACTCAAAACGTTTTAAGTGAGAATGAAGTGTTGTACTACACATAAACACCAATTAAAATGTATTATCTCAAAACGATGTTCAAAACGTTTTATCGTTAATACGTTTTAATTTTTGTGCATAAACAAGGTAATTGTCGTATTCGCATGTACATATGTATTTCTATGCAGACGTAAAAGCTTTTTTAACAAAACTAAAATATGCTGATGTACATTCAAAGCTATTTCACTAATGGGGATCCAATGTTGGAACCCCAGAACAAAAATTTTTGTATGAGACATTTTTATACTACATAAGAATTCTTTCTGTCTATATATTTTTTGGTAATACATATATGGAATAGTCTAGAAAATGATAACTCATGTACCTGCCTAGTGCCTACCCAGGAATATCATTGACCTTTTAAATTTTTTTTCTCTTAATTATCTCATTGCCTTTACATGATAAATGAGTAATGAGATTAACACCAACCTAATGCTATATAAGTGAAGTAGAAATATAGCACCCCTTCAGTTTTAATTTTCGTTTCCTTCAGTTTAATTTTCATTTTCTTGAGTTTACTTTTTTTTAGTCAAGATGTAGTTGGTAAAGGTTTGGTAGCTTTTTGGCCATGTGCAGGATTACCACCCTACTTCGATCGAAGTAGATCTACTTCAATTTTTTGGTCGAAAGCTCCTACTTCGATTTTTTGTAATCTACTTCGATTTTGAATCCATACTCAATTTTCTACCACTGCATAAGAAAAATATTCCATACCATATAAAAATATCACAATCGTCATTTTACTACGTTCAAGTAATTAATATTCTTCAGAAACAATGCTTACATCACTGTTCGGCGAGGCGACGACTCAACTCAACTCAGCATTCAGCAACTTTACTGAATTATAAACTGTCAATGTGTTGATGTTGAGATGAATATAAAAGAAAATAGAAAAACCGCGAATGACGTATGGTGTATTGGTGTGTGGTGAATTGGTGATGGAAGAAAAATGAAAGTCAAAATCATAATCAAGTAGAACAGCAAAAAGAAAACAGTTATTTTATTAATCAGCGGTTATTTAAGTGCATACAGATTTGTTTTATATGTACAAATATGAAACGATATTTTAAACCAGTAGCAAAGTAAGTACATAATTGACCATTTATTATCACCAAATTATCACATTGCGCATTATAATTTATGATACAGACGAAAAAGTAATGATACTGATGCAGATGCTACGCCATTAGAAAAAACTATAAAACAAATCAGACCAGAAGAAGTGATAGTGGACTTAGATGTAATGACCTCAGTTTCGTCTGATATTAATAATATAATATTACTAAAGACAAAGAGTAAGAAAAATAAATTTTTCAGTGTAAAATAAAGTTATTTTAATGTTGTGTGTTTATTTTGTAGTGAAAAGGAAAAGGATTTACCAATATCTTCTGTTAAATATAACCAAAAATTTAAACAAGAGTGGGAAGAAATTTTTCCTTGGTTGAAGAAAGAAAAAGGAAATGCATTTTGTAAATTGTGTTCTACATCTTTAGCGAACAATAGAACAAATTTAAGTCGACATGAAAAAGAAAATAAGAAACATCGTCAATTGAAAAAAGAAGCTAAGAATATTCAACAAATTGATGATATCTTATCAAAGTCATTTAATGAAAGGTATGAAAGTAAAATTAGAAGTGAATTAATTTGTACTATGTTTTGTGTCAAGAATAACTTACCTTCACGTCTTATGGACAATATTCCTGCACTATTGAGAGCAACCTGTATTGATTCAAACATAGCAAAAGAAATTAAATGCAGTCGTTCCAAAGCGACTGCCTTAATTAATGATGTGATAGGACCTTTCAGTTTGGAAAATATATATAAAAAATTACAAAACGCACATTTTTCTCTAATATTGGACGAATCAACAGATGTTGCTACTCAAAAAAATCTTGTGATTGTGGCGCGTTTTTATGATAATTCTACATCAATTATTATTGATAAATTTCTCGGCCTTGTAACACTAGAAAATTCATCTGCTAAAGGCATATTTGAAGCATTAATTAATTTTTTAAAAGAATCTAAAATTTCAACAACTAACATAATCGGACTCGCAACAGATAATGCATCCGTAATTACGAAGAATTAACTGTATTAATGAAACTTTTCAATCTGAGAAAACAAAAATATATTTATTGCGAGAAAAAATAGAAAACTTATTATTCGAAGTTTTAAAAAATTTTATATCAAACAAATATTTGAACCTGCATGTAGACATTGAAAACGAAAATTATCACTTGCCTTTATCTCGCATGTATTTTTCAACTTTTCCTTACAACAAAGTAAGTTGTGAAATTTTAAATGAACAATGGAGGTACATGATTGGACAAACGGATATAATAGAGAAGTATTATGACGATGATGTAGTTACTTTTTGGCAAAATTTGAAAAATGTTAAAAATAATTTAGATGAAAAAATATTTAATGAGTTAGCGAATTATATGATAATTTTGTGTTGTCTGCCACATAGTTCAGCAGCAGCTGAAAGGAAATTTTCCTCAGTAAATTTGATTAAGACTGATATAAGAAATAAATTAATGTCAAAACTGTACACAACATACTTTTAGCAAAAGAATTAGAAAGTATAAATGACGACAAAATATGGGTTCCTTCGAATAGTTTAATAAAATTTGTAAAAAAGTTTCAATTTCACGCTGGAAATTATAAGCAAGTAGAGGCAGAGGCAGCTATCATTTGATTTTTTAGAATTAAAATGTGGTTTATTATTATAGGTTCATATAATTAATTATATGAATACGCAATTTTTTTTAAATTTTTTTATATTTTATTCTTGTTATGTTTTTTTGTTTGTTTGAATTACCATAAAACTAATGAATTTTTGGTATAAAAAATTGTTTTTATTAAATTTACTTTGATTTAAACCCATCTACTTCACTTTTTTTATGTAATCTACTTCGATAAATTTTCAAATGGTGGCAACCCTGGCCATGTGGCCTATCACTTATCAGTTATCACCGTATGGCCGGTTCAATTTTTTTTGTGTTTAGCTCTTCTTTTTAGTTTGTGGTTTACCGTCAGCGAGTTCAATTTTTGTTCGAGTTAGTGACTGGATATTTTGTCTTTCAAGATGTAACGAACAAAATTTAATTACGAGGGTGGAAGTACGTAAATTGTTTCAATCGACTTGTTAATAGCTGAATTGATTATGCAGTCATTGCTGAGTCGTTCGAAACAACTTACGTGCTTCCAACCCTGACATCGTTTATGGAAAGAAATACGGATACTATTCATTCACATTCTTCCAAAATTGTTTACTCCTAGTAAATATACAATTATTGTGTCACCAACTGAACTTTTGCATAAAAAGTACAAAATATGTACATAATTGAACTTTTAATAAACTTTATTTCATAAATTTTCATCACAATATGTATTTAGTTTTATGACCAGTAAACGAAACAGTTTATTTTTAATTTTCTAATTAAAATTAACCACTATTTTTTTAAAATAGCCCAAGCATCTTATTATATAAAAATTAAACAATATTTATATAATAAATAAAAATAATTTATAAATGAAATAAAGTTCAATAACAATACGAGGGCTGTTTGATAAGTCAATAACTTTTATGGCTGATAGCGGTCAAACCGCTGTCTTATTTTTTTCTGACATTTACCATGATGTTATTTAAGAATACATACAAAATTTTAAATAGATCCATCAAATAGAAAATTTTTTATAGTGTTTTAAACACGATAAGTTTTTTTTTTTTAATGGTGAAAAATGAATTCCGTGTGCAAATAAAATATTATTCAGGAAACTGAAGAAAAGCTAAAAAAGTATTAAGGGGACTCTGCTCCGTCACATGAAATTGTTAACTGAATTTCGCTGTGACCGTACAAGGGTTGTCACTTGTAGTCAGAGACGGGTTTTTAAGTGCAATTACAGTTATCACATAAAGTGACATCGGGCAAAAATTATTTTTATATTTGTATTATTATTTTTCTTAAGTTAAAAAGAAGGTTAAAAAAAACTCCGTCCTTACGTAAGATATTTTGCATATACAAAACCTATGTAAAAAAAACCAAAATAAATGGAACCGAAAAAATTTTCTGTTTCGATTTCGTAAGTGGTACTCAGCTGAAAATAAAAAAGAGTTGAAAAACTCTTTCACATATGGTGTTGGCTGTCTGTGTTGGAGACCATTTATTTCCATATCCAACCGAAATAAATGAAGTTCCATTTATTTCGTACGGAAAATGAAAATAAATTGATTGTTTGACATTTGTAAAGTTAGGTTGTTTTGATATAGTTATAGTAAAATTAAGATAAAAATATATATATTAAAGTTTTTTTATCTATGTAGATTTCTTCTCCATTTTGTAGATTTTTTATTTCGTTCCAAAATAAATAGACTTTTTCCAATATAAAATTTATTTTCATCTGAGTACTACGCTTAAACGGCTAAACGACGGTCTCCATTAACTGGTCTCTAGTTATTAAAACGTTCAGTAATTTGTCTATCGATCTTCGGAGACCATTTTTAACAATTTTGTCTGAATATTGTTTGCTTTTGCCTGACTATTGTATAGTAAACTGATTTTGTTTCAGTAAACAGTTATACAGTTACAGTTCAGTTACAGTTATTTTTATTTTATAATTTTTTTTGAAGGTAAGTTTTAAATATATTTTTAAATTCGAAAATATCTGAAATGATTTATTTTTAAACTTTATGCTTTGTTATAAAAATTTAAAAAAACAAGCAAAATTCTTGAAAAAAAAGATATCACGTACACACCTATCCTATTTTCATCATCAAATCTCGAGAGACTTAAACCAAAGATCTAAATCTAAATCGTGTATAAACCTAAGAGACCGGACTCCAGGAGACTTCTTTGATGAGGTCTCCGGAGATCTATTTTCTACGTCTCTTGCAACATAAGTTTCTTAACGTGTATACACTTTGGAAATTTTGGTCTCTGGAAAGTGGATTCTGTCGTGTATACCTACCTACCTTAATGATGATGATGGAGATGGTGACAATAATAATAAGGCTGACTGTGTTAGTTAAAAATTCATAATTACAATCGTCTGTAGCTCACATTCCTTTGTACACACTCTGCAGACCGGTTTTTCTTATATTTTCTTGTAGTAATTCAAATGTAAAAATTTCAACCAGTGACCTTACCATGAGAATCGATTTCGTTCGTTAATTTACGATAGTGAAGTTTCGAACAAAAACGAAAATGCTACTAACTACTAAAATTTAACGTTTTATTATTATTATTAATTATTATTATTGTTATTATTATTATTACTTTTTTTTTTGTTTTGCTAAGAAGACTGTTTTGAATAATTTTTGTTTAATTTTTATAACTACTATTGGTTATGTTATTGTTTTGAATTGTTATTATTATTATTTTATTTTATATTTTTTATTTCTTTTTAAGATACAATCACATATTTTTTCAAATGGAACAAAGTAAATAAATTTTTTAGATTTTAAATAACTAAAAAGTCAAAATCAAAGGATAATTTTTAAATAATCGATTAATATTATGAAAATATGTATTTCAAGTAGCTTTGAAATATGTTTTCATTTGAAAAAATATGTTGAACGAGGGTAAGGCCTATAGGGGATACCTCTTTAAAAAAAACGCGTCTTTAATGTTCTACCTACTGGGTGGCGCGGAAATGAACATGCATTTATACATGTTCGTACATATTTTAAAAAAATTCATAAGAAAGGGCGGCAAATATTATAAGTGTGCCGGGCGCCAAAATTATTAGATCCGCCCCTGATACAAATAATAAATTTAATAAGTTTAATAAGGTAATTTTTCTTTAAGTTTACATTATATAAATTTTTAGATATGCATATATGTTATATATAATTATTAATCTTTGTTGAGGAATCTTCCGGATGCTGGACACAAAGATGCACGAACCCTGTTAGAAACACCGAAAAGAGTGTTGATTACAAGGCCAGTTCATCCCGGAGAATACTTCCACTTTGGTATTAGAAATAGTATACTCGAAGAGCTGGACAATTAAGAAAATTTGCCCGAAACTATTTCAATCAATATTGGAATCGATGGTTTACCATTGAGCAAATCATCAGGATTATGTTTGTGGCCTATTTTGGGATTGACTACAAATGTCGATAATTCTGGAGCTATGTTGTTTGGAGCTTACACAGGGAGAAAGAAGCCAGGCGATCCGAATAAATTCCTGAAGGATTTTGCAGATGAATACCTGAATTGCATTTCAAAACAAATTAATACGTTTATCTATAAATGCTTTTTGTTGTGATACACCATACAGAAGACATAATAGTTTATTTAATGAAAATATTCCTCATTGGTCAAAAAAGGAATATTTTTTGCATTTTTGTTAATAAAATAATTGCAAGCTTTAAATTGTACACTTTTCATATGTAATTTTTTGAATTTTTTGAATTACATATGAAAAGTGTAGAATTTAAAGCCTGCAATTATTTTATTAACAAAAATGCAAGAAATATGTATTCCTTTTTTAATTCCACTCTTCAGTACGGCATCAGTACAGAGTATTAATACAGTATCGATGTGGAATCGATTCTTTATTGATGCAATTCCCTTTTAAAATTTGGTTACAATTCGATCTTTCATCGATACATCTTTGATGCAAGGAATCACCAGTTAATTTCGCCTTTTTCAAATTCAACCAATCAGAATGCTCAACATGCGGACATGGTCCATATAAAAACATCAGTTTTGGTAACTGGAAGGTATCGATGCTTTGATACTTGAGTATCAGTCCAACATCAGTTCTTCATCACTCCTGTGCTATCTGGGGTGTTATTGATGGTGTCGGTGTGACGACTCATTCTATTCACATATGTTTCATCATTTGAAATTTTTTTTTATATTCTATTTAACACACGAGTAAAATTTTTTTTTATTCATCTTGATCATGTTGAAAACAAAACTTAAATTTCAAAGCGCTTTAAAGCATAGTTAAAAACGTTTTCACTTCCTTCCTTCTCTTACCGTACTGTTCTTTTGTCTAATTTAATAATTACAATTTTTAGTCGATACTACATAAGACTTCTTTCTGTCTATATATTTTTTGATTAAACGAAGGAAATTACAGAAAAAAATATATTCTAAAAATAGGGTTTTGGAAAATTAAAAAAAAGGCAAAAGTGAATACCGATAAATCTCTAATGCAAGCTATTGATTCTTTATAACAGCAAAATTTTTGCAAAAATGATTAAAACTAAAAAGTCAAGCAAAAGAACAAAGTGGTCAGCTGATGATAAAAGATTGGCTAAAATTGTTCATTATAGGTCTGCTTTCTTTAAAATAAATTGAATTTAAACCTTCCTTCAGAAAGTTGCTTTTACAGTTTTGATTTTCTACAGAGCATAAGCGCAGGAATGAATGAATGAATAAAAAAATTTTGTCTGTTCTAACCGATTTAATACCTTCTTGGCCTAATATAGGTAGAAAAAATATGTTGTTTAATTTTCGATGAAATTCACATTTGACGAAAATTACCTTATAATCAATCTTTAGATTTGATAATTGGTTTTGAAGATCTTGGATTTAAAAGAAAGAATAATGTTGCGAAGTACGTAAGTGTTTTTATGGAAAATATGGTTTTTAGTTTCACAGCAAAAATCCTTGTTTTGATTAGCACAAACAAATTCTAGATTATTTTACCCTCATTTTTAAAAAAAAATATTGTACATGGTACACTCATAAAATATCGAACGTCTCCAAATCTGAACATCCCAAACTACAAATTATAAAATCATAAAAATTCAAAAAGATATTAGCAGCTTGTCATAATTAACCTCTCATATACTATGCAATACTACCTATCTAATTTTTTAAACGTTCTTACTAGGGCTAATGCTGTTATGATACTTACTTATTTTAAATCTTAATCTTCAAATTTTAAGTATTGTGTGAATGGAAGAAAAAAAAATTAGAAAATTTCACATGATAGTGAAAGAGTAAAACTTAGGCGAAAAACCAAATGGCGGACTCAGGCATCAAGCATCAAGACTCATGATGCTGACTTCAAGACTCATGATACCAAGCAAGACCAAATGCTGACTTCAGCTTCAAAAGTGCTACCAACACTATAATTAGCTATCAGAAATGTCACTTTGTTAATTTGTTACATCTAAATAAATAAAAGTTTTTACACAGTTCGATGAATAACAAAACGTAAATCAATTCGATCTTTCAATCCGTGTCTATACGGTTATATTTAGTTCGATTTGAACCTACATGGAGATTTCAGTGGATTCAGTCCGAATTAAATTAAGATTCAATCCGTCATGTATACGTAGTAAATTGTCAACTTTCATATTTTTCATTATAATGTTGTCAACAATGTAGCATCAGACTCAAAATTTTAAAATTTTAAAACATCGGACTCAGACTCATTTGAGTCTTGATACCTGATGCTCTTATTTGGTGCAGTTACATGTATTTCCATATGCTAAAATTGATTTTGACATTTCAGATTTTGATGCTTGATGCCTGAGTCCGCCATTTGGTTTTGCGCCTTATGTATGTTACATTTGAAGTTGAACTGGGGAAAAAATCATCTTAAACTGTACGAAATTAAGATTATAGCAGATTAAGTCGACGAAAAAGAATGAAAAACATTCTTTTTTTTTAACTTAATCTTGTTTTGACTTAATTTTGACAAATACCTGTGTTTATTAGTTGCTAGTGTATATCTTATCTCCTCACTCCAAAGCAACTGTCTCATTTACACATTGCTTAAATTAAGATATGGAAATTAAGATTTAAAATAAGTAAGTATCATAACAGCATAAAGAAAAACAAACTATATTTTGTTTTTGTAGGGCACATGTTTGTTGTCACAGTTTTATGCCTATGAAAAACAATTCTCTAGGTTTTTTTGTTGCATTTGTATTCTATGCAGGCAAAATAATTATTTTATGGACCTTTGTGGTGAGCTTTTGTGGGCGGTTTCAAAAAAAGCTTTCATTGAACTTCAGATAGGGCTTTTGCTAATAATATCGTAAGTTCAAAAATATTTTTTTTGCGTTTAAAATTGAATATTTAACCCTAAAAAAAACGTGAGGTGTAGGTATACCCTAGTGCATAAAAATTTGTTTAAGTTTTATATAGTGGAAAAAAAAAGTATAATTGGGGTATGATACACCACACGTTACTAAATTTGTTAGAGAATTCCACTATAATCTTTCAGGATGAGATTGGAGTTAAAGATACCTCTAATTAGGAAAATTCGACTGTATATGTAATTGTCAATATACACGTCCATATGGTATTAAAAGTTTGCTGCTTAATCGAGACTGTGCTCCACTACTGTAAAAAAAAATTAATTATTTAAAATCTGTTATTTCCAAATTGTAATCTTAAGTTTTTTTTCTCTATTTTGAGTCCAACCTACCTTGTTGATGAGAATATACTAGTGCTTGATGTTCTTACAGAATTGTTATCTAGATTTTTTGAACGTATAAGGCAGCAAACTGCTATAATTACAGCAATTAAAAATATTATGCCCAAAGTACAAAATACCATAGCTAGTTTTGAAATTGATAAGCAAAGTGTACTTTCTGAATGTAGATTATGTATTTTTGGAGGATATTCTTCAACTAAATGAAAAAAAAAAATAAAAAAAAGAATATTATTTTATTTTAAAATTATCTATTATATTTAGAATATATTACTTTTTTCGAAAATATTTAGTTGATTTGTAGTAAAAAGCATTATTATATAATAGAGTTTTAATTCAGACGTTACATTCAAATTTTTGATTTTTGTTCAGTTGGCACATGAACTGTGAAACACCCTGCATATATACATATATACAATATATGCAGGGTGATTCAGTTTAAGTGTCCGATCCGGAAACTACGGATAGGTCTCGGCGAGACGAACACAAAATGGTATGGGACAGGGGGGTTTCAATCTCGACCGTTACGGAGTTAGAGAAGGGCAAAGATTTTTGGTACCTTTTCCTGGTTTTACCCTATAACTTTCTACAAGGGCACGCTAGTCTCACTTTTTTTTTTGCAAAATTGTAGAGGACCCTTGTTTCTTTCCAACAACATCTTACGTGCTTTTGTACCTCTTACTGTTCAGAAGTTAGCTTTCGGTAGTTTCCGGGTCGGACACCTGAACTGAATTACTCTGTCTGTATACATATGAATATACACGGTGACTGGTTTAAGTGTTTACAAAATGAAACCACAGATAGTTATCGCCAAAACAAGCAAAAAATCACAAATCATGGGATGTGTTAATCACAGTGGTTTCCGGGGTACGGGGGTTCATTTTGTATTTTTGTTCTTGCTTTGAACTTCGAACACGTATTTTACTTATTTTACTGCATAAATAAGTTGTTTCTTTAATTAAATATATGTACATCAAAACTTCAAAAAATATCACACCAGGATGAATGAACTATGTATAAAGCTTTAACGTTTCAATTTCACAACAACACCATGTACATACTAAAAAACGACGTTTCACATCAGCGCTCGCGGTCCCGCATTTGTGATTTTCAAAATCTGGTCACCTTAATAAATCGTATAATGTAAATTGTAAAGTATTCTTGACTTGAAGTAAATAGTAAAATTCTACTCCCTTTTATGATATTTTATATTTTTCTAATTTTTGTTAATTTTTTTTTTCCACTCTGAATGGCAACTCATACGGTGTGAACTCATAAATAACTGTCATATGTCAGTCATATGCCAAAATCATATGCTTTTTTGAAAATAGAACAAGTTCTAATTTTCTATGACTAGTCATATGCTTTTTTATTGTGATTTAAAAATGAGTGCAAAAAAAGAATTTAAAAAAAGGTAATGTGCTATAAATAAAACAAATATATTAAGAAATGATATCGATTCCCGTAAAATTGTATCTTTTTTTCCAATCAGAGGTTCAACTTTTTTTAATAATTTGTGGAAAGTTTGCTTCTTCATTCTCGTATAATTATTAAAGGATGGTAAATCCTCAAACTGAAGCTCGTTCATCACAAGTTCTGTGATATCTTTACCAGAACCTTTTATTAACAACCACTTCCTTGACCATATTGATCTTTTTTTACTTTTTTTTTATTGTTTTTCTGAATTATTTTCTTTTTTTAAATTTTTTATAAACTAACATCATTATTAAAATATTTAGAAATAAAAAAAGTTGTTGTTCACTTTCCATTTTTATGACAATTGACAACACAAACTCGAATCACACAGAAATGTCAAAAAGGTGTAAACAAACAAATATTAAACGTCATGATTTTTTGAATCATTCATATAACCAAAAAATATATAGACAGAAAGAAGTCTTATGTAGTATCGACTAAAAATTGTAATTATTAAATTAGACAAAAGAACAGTACGGTAAGAGAAGGAAGGAAGTGAAAACGTTTTTAACTATGCTTTAAAGCGCTTTGAAATTTAAGTTTTGTTTTCAACATGATCAAGATGAATAAAAAAAAATTTTACTCGTGTGTTAAATAGAATATAAAAAAAAATTTCAAATGATGAAACATATGTGAATAGAATGAGTCGTCACACCGACACCATCAATAACACCCCAGATAGCACAGGAGTGATGAAGAACTGATGTTGGACTGATACTCAAGTATCAAAGCATCGATACCTTCCAGTTACCAAAACTGATGTTTTTATATGGACCATGTCCGCATGTTGAGCATTCTGATTGGTTGAATTTGAAAAAGGCGAAATTAACTGGTGATTCCTTGCATCAAAGATGTATCGATGAAAGATCGAATTGTAACCAAATTTTAAAAGGGAATTGCATCAATAAAGAATCGATTCCACATCGATACTGTATTAATACTCTGTACTGATGCCGTACTGAAGAGTGGAATTAAAAAAGGAATACATATTTCTTGCATTTTTGTTAATAAAATAATTGCAGGCTTTAAATTCTACACTTTTCATATGTAATTCAAAAAATTCAAAAAATTACATATGAAAAGTGTACAATTTAAAGCTTGCAATTATTTTATTAACAAAAATGCAAAAAATATTCCTTTTTTGACCAATGAGGAATATTTTCATTAAATAAACTATTATGTCTTCTGTATGGTGTATCACAACAAAAAGCATTTATAGATAAACGTATTAATTTGTTTTGAAATGCAATTCAGGTATTCATCTGCAAAATCCTTCAGGAATTTATTCGGATCGCCTGGCTTCTTTCTCCCTGTGTAAGCTCCAAACAACATAGCTCCAGAATTATCGACATTTGTAGTCAATCCCAAAATAGGCCACAAACATAATCCTGATGATTTGCTCAATGGTAAACCATCGATTCCAATATTGATTGAAATAGTTTCGGGCAAATTTTCTTAATTGTCCAGCTCTTCGAGTATACTATTTCTAATACCAAAGTGGAAGTATTCTCCGGGATGAACTGGCCTTGTAATCAACACTCTTTTCGGTGTTTCTAACAGGGTTCGTGCATCTTTGTGTCCAGCATCCGGAAGATTCCTCAACAAAGATTAATAATTATATATAACATATATGCATATCTAAAAATTTATATAATGTAAACTTAAAGAAAAATTACCTTATTAAACTTATTAAATTTATTATTTGTATTATGTATTACTATTATTTATTATAAACACTACGATTTAAAAAATTGTCTTTACTGACGCACTAAACTCGAAAGAATAAAGCATTCACTTGCTACACGTCACAGTATAGCGAATAAGGGATCAAAGAAACATCAGTACGACATCAGTCATGCATTCTATAATTTTCCCCTTAATAATACGATTGTAGGAATCAGAAAAGAATCAATTCTACATCATCATCAGTAACATCATCATTTCATTTTCCTAATATAAATATTTTTACTCCTACCACCACACTCACCTCTATTGATGGTAGGAATCAAAATATCTTCATTAAATCATCATTAGAAAAGGGGAAGAAATATTGAAGACTAATTGATACCCAAGTATCAGTACCAAAATGCTATTTGAGACATTACACAACTCGTCATCGTCACAGTACGAGTACAGTAATACACTATGTGCACATTAGGTGGTTAAACTGGTTATTTTACGCTTTTTATAACAATAATGGTATACTCGTAATTTTTTTTCTAACTTGGTATAAACAGAATCATTTAAAATAATTTTAGCTTCAAGGTTGTAATACACTCACACTCTCGTTACAACTGGTCGTGCCACCTTCAGATGTAGTTTGAGAAGTTGTAAAAACAGGTTCGCGTCCGTTGTTACAACCGCCTAAAGTGTACAGGCTCAAAAAGTATATGAGAAGAGTTTTCTAATTCTATGACTAATGTACTCGCATTTACCTTGTTTATGCGAAGCTTTAATTCGCACTAACTCATAGCGTTTTGACTGAATACGGATGCATAAACCAAATTTTAAAACGCATTGAAACTTTATTTCGTTTTGAGTGAATACACTATAAAATCCAAATTTAAAATTTCAATGCGTTTTTAAAATGTGCATATGTGCACTTTCTTCGTTTTAAGTGAATTTCCATATTTGACCTTTCAAAATGGTGTTGGTAAGTGGTAACATACTAAACATCAATATGAACTTTTAGAGTAGTATTAGTTTATTACTCCAAACGTTTTAAGTGAGAACGAAATGTTGTACTACGCATAAACATCAATTAAAATGTATTATCTCAAAACGATGTTCAAAACGTTTTATCGTTAATACGTTTTAATCTTTGTGCATAAACAAGGTAATTGTCGTATTCGCATGTACGTATGTACTTCTATGTAGAAATAAAAGCTTTTTTAACAAAACTGAAATATGCTGATGTACATTCAAAGCTATTTCACTAATGGGGTTCCAATGTTGGAACCCCAGAACAAAAATTTTTGTATGAGACATTTTTATACTACATAAGAATTCTTTCTGTCTATATATTTTTTGATATAACAAAACATATACAAGTTACATGACTAAAGCATATGATAAATCATATACTGTAAAGTAGTCTAGTTTTATCTAGATAATGGTTCTTCAAAGACAAATTTCTCATTTACACTTTTTTACATACATAAAGATAAATAATGAAGTTAAATACTAAAAAACATAACCCGATAGAAATATTATATTGTTACTAAATAACATTTCTATATGTATTTTGACGCACAACCGGCATAACATTTTATAAAACTGGCAAAAATTATTTTCAATATTCATGCAATGGAATAGAAGTGCAAATTATACATATCTGCAGTAAGTTCAATAATTTGACCTAATTATGTACAAAAAAAAATTAAATTATTAGATAAAAACCAATTAACACTTTTAAATCTGTTTTAAACAAAAATACCGAATAGTTTTTTAATAAAATTTATTTGCATTACAAAAATGATTGCAAAATTGATCATGATGAATATGAAACGAATTATTTATTACAAAAATTAGTGATTGAAATTAGGTAACACATATTTAACTTATTTTTATTTCATAAAATAAAAATCATTAAAAAAAACCCTTAAAGTTTATGCCCTTCAATTTTAACAAATTTTAATTTGTTTTATCAATTTCACAATTGCAAAATCAAAGAAATTGCAAAAAGCATGTAAAAGCATTAGATATTCCACTTTAAATTTTTTTTGAAATTATAAAATTTTAGTTTTCTAAGCAATAATAGATGGCGTAACCAGATAATTCCAATAGTAAAGCTCATTCTTGAATTTAAAATTTTAATTTTTTCGTTGATTTCGAAATTCAATAATATTATATAATACATATAGGGCCTTATTAATAGCCTTTAACTAAGTCGTTAATAACAACTTAGTTCTTTACTAAACAAAATTTGGTATTAATAAAAAATTTAATTGTCGAATTTTGCTTAATCACGACATTAAAATTAAATCGTAGAGAAGTCAAGACTAAGTTGTTGATTAAGAAGTAAAATACATCTAAAGAAGGGAACATAACCTAATTTTTGAAAAGTTTTTAAAAATGGATAGTTTTGACGATTTTATATTTCAAGATCTAAATATTATAAATGAGCGACGTGAATGTCGAAAAATAAAAATTTATAAAGAAAGAAAAAATTCTTAGCAGTTTCATCACATAAAAATGCAAAGTTGAAATGTCAAACTATGCAATCATATAAGAATCAGGGATGGAATTCTCAGTACTATTTTATTATACTTAATTTTGTTCGTTAATTTACTTTGTTATTTCTGTCATGTCTTTTATGTTTTTTGTAAAGTAGATTTAACTAAATTTTTAATTTGTTTAACTTTTTTTGACATATTTTTTGTAAAAAATTTTTTTTATTTAGTCAACAAGACGATATACAAGTATATATACAGAAAATAAAACTGTCAAGTGCTTTTAAGGTTCGACTAAATTTCATCCCTGATAAGAATTCAATTGATTCTGACGTTAGAAAACCTAAATAGCTTTTAAAATAAAGCTTTTTTAAAATATAGCTTAGCAAAAGGCTATTAATACCAAAATAAAAGTCGGCTTTAAATTGAAGCCACCGTAACTAACTTAAACTTGAGTTTATGAAAATGCTATTAATAAGGCCCATAATGTTGCAATTTTGTTTACATTATTACCCATATGATCATTATTATGTATGTGTGAGAATATGCTTATATGGAATTGTTATGAGTATGCGTATATGTATATTTTTTACAACTGTTTTTTTCTGTTTTAGAAATTAAGATTGTGATTAAATATTAGTGAAGTGAATTAAATTTTATTATATTGTTTTATAATAATTATTATATGTGTGTGTATATTGCTGATTTTTGAGGGTAAGTATCTTTTTAATACTTTATAAAAAAAAGAAAATACAAAAATTTAAAACTACATAATATAGTAAAATTGTCTCTCACTTTTATTGTAAAATGGACAAAATACCGTACAATGGCATTCACCTTAAGTGATTTGCTGGTTTATATAGCACTTACGCCTTGACCTACATGTTGATCTCATAGTTTTTAAGTATGTATTTCCTTGACTTAGTGTTTTTTATTCTATTTAAATAGGTGCAATTTTTTATGGAAAATAAATAGAGACATGCCTTTATATACGGCTAGTTCTAATTAAAGGTCGACAATGATGAATTTTTTAAATTTGATGTGATGAAAAAATTGTGTTTAAAAATATATTTTTTTAATAAATTTATGTTTTTTGCTTTCATATCATAATTAATAAGTTTTTTAACTCATTTAACTTTCAAATAATTTTTTCTCAATTCTGATGACTTTACCAAAAAATATTTCTTTATTTACTTATTATATCGGACAGTTTAAAATTATATATTTTCCAAAGTCTTTTATTTTAGAAAGTTTTGTAATATGAAAAGTGTTTCTATGATTTCCTTTTACTAAAGTTTCCGCCGAAATATGTATTGAAAAAAATTTTTAAGGCTAGTCTGAATTTTAGAGTCTTTATTCCGAAATGTTGTAGGCAACTCTTTACCCTTTTCAAAGTGTTGTGAGACGTTTTTCTATTTTCGTTCATTTAAAACCAATTTATACTTTAAAAAAATTCAATTTCAGTGCAAAAGATGCTTAAAGCAAAATGTTACGGACGTTGCTGCGTGCCTGGTTGTGGAAATAAAAGATTTAAGGGCGGTAAAATTGTTTTTTTTTTCTTTCCCAAAAGATGAAGCTGAACGAAAGATATGGATTGAGTTATGCGGTCTCGCAAATTGTTATAATTCGCGCGCGCTTATTATTTGTGAACCGCATTTTAAGTTAGACTACCCAAAACAAAAAAAATTATCTCAAAATCTCCCGATTTTTAAATCTTCGAATGCATCCCTTCATATATACACTTCTAAAAAGTTAGAAAAACCTTCAACTTTTGTACCATCGTCTTCTATTCGAATATCACTCGCGCGATCTAATGCATCTTCAATTGAAAATATAAAATTTTCGTTTCCTAGCTTTTTAGATAATCGAGGATTATACATTTCTCTCGGGAAGAAATTACTTTCAAATGCAGTCAATGCGAGAATAATTCCAAAAAAAAATTTGTATTACAAGAAACAAATTTCTAGATTAGGAAGAATTTTGAACCGCGTTTCGAGTGAAAAAAGAAATTTGTTAAAAATTTTACGAAAATCCAAACGGGAAATTAAAGAATTAAAAAATAAGGTAAAATTATACGAAGAAAAATCGGTATATAAGAACGAAAATGTTGAAAATTTTTGTAATATTTTGACAAAATGGAATCAAGGAAGATATTCAGAAGAAGAGAAAGTACTTTGCCAAAGTATTCATTTCAGATCTCCAAAATGTTTGCGGTTTATGAAGGAGGTTTTACATTTTCCATTACCATCTTATTCTTCTCTTTATAGGTGACGTCCGCTAAAAAATATTGTTCCGGGTTTAAATTTAGAAAATATCAGGTTAATTCAATCTAAAATTCAAACATTGAATGATCACTCGAGAAATCTCGTTCTTATTTTTGATGAAATTTTAATAAAAAAATATTTAAAATACAATAGTCGCAGCGATCAAATAGAAGGATTTGTTGATAATGGTAATGAAAGAAAGAATATTTTGGCAAAGTCTGTCTTGGTTTTCATGATTCGCAGAATATGTATTTGATAATTTTAAATTTGTTTTAAATTACTTTACATCTGATAGTAATTTTCCGGCTTCTGATCTTCGACACGTTTTGCTTCAGAATATCGAAATTCTGAATAAAATGAAACTTCGCGTGCGCGCAATTGTTTGTGATCAAGGATCTAATAATAGAGCAGCTGTAAGTAATTTAAAAACTAATAATTTAGATAACTTTTTTTTTTTTGTTAATAACGGAAATGAATTTCAAAAAATTTACATTATACACGATATTTGTCACGAAATTAACAATATTTTTGGTTAAGTTTCTTCTTCTTCTGGTTCACTTTGTTTTAAATATTTTAAAAATTATTAGTACATATTTACTTACATATTATACCTACATACATATATTTCCGAATACATACATATTTTTCAAAAATTATATAAATAATTGATCTATTAGTTAAATGCATAATACCCACATAATATGATAATTAAAATTTTTCCTAAACTTATTGAGCAGTTTTAAAGATGGAATGGCGTTGCATAATAATTTTTTTTTTCCAAAATATTTATTTTCAAAATGTGCAGAGCAAATATATTTATTTTTTAAATGGTCATTAACCTTGCAAATAGATTCCCATTTAGATCTCAACTCAGAATTTTCTGGGAACGAAAAAAGTTTTGAATTTGAGTTATTGTTGCTGCAATTTGAAATACAGCACTTTTTAAACTTCAATTTCTTCTTTTTTTGCAAAAATAAACTTTCTGTTCCTAATGCTTCTTTTTGGCCTATATGATATATTGGTACTGCATTAGATTTTAATTTGTTTTTCCCTTTGGAAGATACATGAAAATGTTTGTCGCAAATAAATTTTTTATTTGCGAGTTTTTCATCGATTTTGGAAAATTCTACCCACTTTTTCCTCAATGTGCTACATTTTGGAAATCTAAATAGTTTAATATCAGCGCTCCTAATTGAAATACAATTTTCAATGCAACAACGTTCGTAACGTTTTTTCGTTTTCTCTGTGAAAACAGCTGACTGGTTTTTTTCCAATTTTGTTTTAGCCGTGAAAACGGCTGATTGATTTTCTTCCAAATTATTCATGAAAACATTTCCCTATACACAAAATAAAAACAATAAATTCGAAATATACACCAAAAAATCTCAAAAGGTTTAAACTCTACAACGGCAGAAATAAGAATGACAAATAGCACAATAAAATTCTAATATTCAAAACAAAAAACATTATTAGATTAGAAAAACATGCGCATACAATTCCTACAATTCTCAAACAAAAGAAATTCAATCACAAACTATACAAAATACAAAAAATTCGTTTTATTGTACAAAATATATGTATACTATAATGATGTTAAAAATATATTTAATTTTTAAGAACAAAACAAATTATAAAAAAAACTACAATTTTTATTTTATTCACAAAGAATAATTTTATTATATGTACTATATGCATCGTATTATATGTACTAGAGAAACATGCACAGAGCAAGAAAAATGATAATTCTAAGTATTTTCATTTTTTTTATGAAGTTTTAAAAAATTTATTCATAGGTTTTAAGTATTTTTAATATGTATATGTATATATTAATAATAAATAACAATACAAAAAATTATCAGCTTTTTGCAATATTTTATAATGTACCATAAAGTGGTACTACATTTTTAAAGGTAAATGTAAAAAATTACATAAACTGAGACATGAGAAAGATAATTGTGGTATTAATTAAAAATGATCATTTCTCCTTAATAACTAAATGTCTATTAATTTTCTGATATAATAATGTTTGGGGAAAATGTTTATTTGAGTAAAATCTACAAATTTGTAGAACATTATAATTTGATATTCCAAATAATAAAATAAAATTAATCATTTTTTTGTACTTATAAGTAAAATAATAAAAGTTGAGGCATCGTATTATAATAGAAAAAAAAGATACTTCAACACATGCGTTTTTGTTTTTGTAAGGTTTCCATGTAAACCACGTAAACGACTCTGTGTGTATATGTAAACGCAGAGCGCAAGCGCATATATACCCATAGTATACACACATATGACTGCTTTAAGAAAAAGTATAACGAACAGTTTTCTCGCTGTGACATGGTCCTCCATCTAAAAGCTTTATTTTGTACTTGTTGTATTGTTGGTATATCTTAAAGTTCTTTTACTATCTTTGTTGGAGGTTAACTGGTTCTGACTATTTAGCTATGTATATCTATGTATATGGGAATAATAAGTCTGTTATAGAATACATTGGGCCTTATTAATAGCCTTTAACTAAGTCGTTAATAACAACTTAGTTCTTTACTAAACAAAATTTGGTATTAATAAAAAATTTAATTGTCGAATTTTGCTTAATCACGATATTAAAATTAAATCGTAGAGAAGTCAAGACTAAGTTGTTGATTAAGAAGTTAAATACATCTAAAGAAGGGAACATAATCTAATTTTTGAAGTTTTTTAAAAATGGATAGTTTTGACGATTTTATATTTCAAGATCTAAATATTATAAATGAGCGACGTGAATGTCGAAAAATAAAAATTTATAAAGAAAGAAAAAATTCTTAGCAGTTTCATCACATAAAAATGCAAAGTTGAAATGTCAAACTATGCAATCATATAAGAATCAGGGATGGAATTCTCAGTACTATTTTATTATACTTAATTTTGTTCGTTAATTTACTTTGTTATTTCTGTCATGTCTTTTATGTTTTTTGTAAAGTAGATTTAACTAAATTTTTAATTTGTTTAACTTTTTTTGACATATTTTTTGTAAAAAATTTTTTTTATTTAGTCAACAAGACGATATACAAGTATATATACAGAAAATAAAACTGTCAAGTGCTTTTAAGGTTCGACTAAATTTCATCCCTGATAAGAATTCAATTGATTCTGACGTTAGAAAACCTAAATAGCTTTTAAAATAAAGCTTTTTTAAAATATAGCTTAGCAAAAGGCTATTAATACCAAAATAAAAGTCGGCTTTAAATTGAAGCCACCGTAACTAACTTAAACTTGAGTTTATGAAAATGCTATTAATAAGGCCCATTGTCATTGCAAAAACTATGGGAAAACAAATTGTTGTATGAAAAAAACCCTTGTAAAATATTTCATTAACAACTTTTATTTTCATAAATTTATTTTAAATAAATTGATGAAATATTTGAAAAAAAGTTAAAGTGAAAAAAAAGTAAACAAAAATAATTCATCATTACAAAAAAAAACATTCATACAATTATAATTCATATTGATCTTCTATCTTTCTCTATCTTCATATAATCGATATGCATTTATAATTTGTATTATTCTTTTTGAACATTTCCTTTATTCTTACATTATACTTCGAAAATAAACAAAACAGCTGATTTATAGTAAAAAATTCAAATAAAAACGGAAAAAATTTAAATTGAGTTCGAATGTTTCAAAAGCTATATTTAAAAATTTTTCGAAGCAAAATATTTATGTATGTTTGCATGTTCTTGATTTTTGAAAGAGCTTGAGATTAATTCTCTATTGTATAAATTGATGCTTTTTGGAAATAGGTAGTGTCCAAATATTTTTTACATGAAATTGGTTTTTTTTTTTGATTTGAAAAGCTGTTTCTAGTTTATAGTTCAATAGTTTATTATTTTATATTTTATCTTATGCCTTTTTTTATAATGAATTTTTGAAATACATTTGTTTTGTACATTTAATTTACTAAATATTAATATTTGTTATAAATGAAAATATGAGAAAAGAAAAGAGAAATATAAATATATTAAACGTATAATTTCGGCTTTTTTTCTTCATCATCGGCATGTTTCAGTTTTGTTAAAAAACTCGTGACGATGACGAATTGTATAATGTGTTATTGATGTTATTGATGGTGTCGGTGTAATTCATTCTATTTTCACATAATATGTTTCATCATTTGAAATTTTTTTTTATATTCTATTTAACACACAAGAGTAAAATTTTTTTTTATTCATCTTGATCATGTTGAAAAAAAACTTAAATTTCAAAGCGCTTTAAAGCATAGTTAAAAAAGCTTTCACTTCCGTCCTTCTCTTACCGTGCTGTTCTATAGACTAATGTAATAATTACAATTTTTAGTCGATACTACATAAGACTCTATATATTTTTTGGTGTGATATATTTCATACAACATATCATCTTATCGCAACCATATCTGGAGATAACAAAAAGAATGAGTTTATTTATAGAACGTAAATTTAATTGCTGCACATTCTTTTGTTCTTGGATTTGGTTCAATATTCCTTAAGGAATGAAATATCATCAGTGTGAATATCACCTGCATATTTTTAATGTATATAATGTTCAACACAATGTTATTTTAAATGACTTCTCTATAGGTACTCCATCATAATATATATGTACATGCTTCAATTTTTTTCGGATTGCTGTGGTTGGTTCAAAATTTAATAATGACTTCTACCAAACACATATCCTAAAGAAAAATAATATAAACATGTAAGAGAAAATAATTTTTATTCGATTTATATTTACCTTTTTTCACTTGATTTGTTTTAATGAATTTCCATCATATTAAAACATAAAAGTTTTGTTTACGTTTTGGTTGAACTTCATATACTGCTTAATTATGTTTTTTTTCTAAAAAACTCAATTTTTACATTTCTTATTTATCTTATCAACCTCACTGAATAAATACACTTCAATATTTTGCGAAATTTATTTAAAAATGTGTTTACATCGAAAATTTCGTCATACTTTCAAATACTAATTGTAGATCTAAACTATTAGTTTAAATTTGTCCTTGACCACACACTACAATTCAGTTTAAAACTGCAATCAAAGTCTTAAACTTTCAGTTATCTGAAAATTACCCATTCACCTACAATTTTCTCACCGTTTTTAACTAAAATCTAGACTACAGTTCATATTTATCAGTTCGAAACTGCAATCAAAGATTTGTCAGTCCTTCTATTATTTAAAAATTTGCCATGTGTAGTTCTATCTAAAATTTGTTTTTGTGCAATTTATTTAATTGTTATATTAAAAATGCTTTTAACATAAAATTCGCTGCTTTTTTAGTGGTTTGGTTATTAAGTGTAGAAAGGAAAAAAAAACCATTTTAGATAAATAATCGGTTACTTCAAAGGGAAAATCTATTCCATATGAAGCTATTAAGAACATTGAGGAAATCAATCGGGAGATTTGAAAAACTATTTACGTATGAATGATGAGTCTTTTCGAAAGTTATTAAATTTAGTGAAACCATATACCACCAAACAAAATACAAGAATGAGACCAGCTATTAGTGCAGAGGAAAGATTATTGGCTACTTTACGTTATTTATATCATTAGATATTTTAAATGAAATTCATATAGCGTATATTAGCATTTATTTGAAAATGACACAAAATATTGTGAATATTCATTCGATTCGATTGAATTTCAATCGAAAATCATAATAGAGCCCAATATTTTAACACAACAATTCAAATACGACTGTTGCATGAAATATCAAATTGATTTAAAAATTCTGCCTGACGTCTAAACCGTATAAAATGTATATAGTTTTTTAGATCTATAGTCTGTAATCTCTCGATAAACTGTGTGTGTGTGGTCTAACTGTACTGTAGATAAGCAATCTGCAGTTCATGGACGAACGAATTGATTGAAGTCTATTCGTTAGATTTTTTTATACACACACACAGTTTTCCTGAACTGCAGGCAAAATCGTCCGATATTAACTGTAGGTATATGGTTCTTATTCGACTGATCTGCAGTTAAGATCATTCGAAAAACTGTAAGTGAGTGGGTACCCTAAGAGAATGTATGCGTATGGTTCAATGAAATTAATAGACCCGCCGACAGCCTCTAATCTGTGTTTGTCATTTAACAGTTCACAGCTTGTAACTTGTAAGATACAGTAGGTTTTGGGCCTTCACATTGAGATGCTCACTACAACTACTGGCACCGCGTACCGAATCACATATTTTTTAATTAAGAACAGTTCATTACCAGTAAAATACAGCTTTAAACTTTCTTCTACTGAAATCTAAAAAACATTTTAATCTTTAAATTTCCATAATAGTCGAAGTTTCTGAAATAATTGGAAAAAAATGAAAATGAATAAGAAATACAAAACATATTTTTTCGATTATTTCTCCGATTTTCTTTTGAGGATCCCTATATTATTTTATAGAAATACAGGATGATTCAGTTTAGGTGTCCGACCCGGAAGCTACGGATAGGTCTCGGCGAGACAAACAAAAAATCGTATGGGAGGCGGTCAATCTCAACTGTTACGGAGTTACAGGGGGGCAAAGATTTTTGGTACCTTTTCCTAGTTTTACCCTATAACTTTTCACAAGGGCACGCTAGGGTTCCCTTTTTTTTGCAAAATTGTAGAGGACCCCTGTTTCTTTCCAACAACATCTTACATGCTTATGAACCTCTTACCGTTCAAAAGTTATAAAGCCTCATATCCAAAATATTGTCATTTTTTTACCCATTTTTTGATTTTAGTGCTTGATATTAACTCTTATTTTTTATTGCAGAAAATGAAAGTTCAATTAATTTTGCATCGATTTATTTAAATCATTTTTTTTCGAAGAATGCATAGTTTTCGAGATTATTGCACTTAAAAAGTTAAATAAGACAAATATTTGAAAATCATGGTTTAAATGTGCTTTTCTTACAGTGTAAATTGAAAATAACAATGCATGTGCACATCGCATATGTATCTAATTTCTATTTCTATTCTACTGTGCTGTATGTATACTTGTATACTAAGCGCAATACACTCAATTTCTATATCCACACAAAAAAGCTTTATTTTCTTTTTATATATTCTATGCTATATATATTCTTTGTTTCAATGCTTTCAATTTCAAATAAAAATGGTATACTACTATGCTTTTCCAACCGAACACAACACAAATATAAACCTGCAGTTGTTGGTAATTTAAAAGTTTGTAAGTAATTTGAAAATAGGTGCTAAAAATGCTAATTTTCAGTTTTTTCAAGTGCAAATCCTGCATGAAAAATATGATAAAAATGTTCTCATAAATTTTCCAATACATAAAAAACTGACAATTTTCTGCTAGCGTCATATAAAGCTAGCAAAGCAACATAAAATGTTTATTTGTAGTTCTGAATTCATTTTTATGATTGTGTTCCGCTATTTTCATGCGACATGGGGCATTCATTTTATCCAATTTAATGTAATTGTGTAAATGTAATTTTTTTGTTTTATTTATATTCTGTGCAAAAATTTAATAGTAAATTGTAAAGCATTTAAAAAAATAGAGTTCACTTTAAATACAAAGAAACACCAACTGTCAAAGTATGACGATGGTGTTAAAATTAAAAATCAAATCCATCTTGGCGATGGCGAAAATATCGCTTTTTGCAATACGCCATTATTACGTTTAGATAAATTGAATTACCGATGGCGATAAATTTTGACAGTCGCCAACGCCATCGCCAGCGAAAATCACGTTAGTTATGTTCTTGCTATAATGAATTCGATAGGTATTTCTAAATTAATGTGGATTAAAACACTACTTTCTTGTACAAATTATTTCGAATTCACGTTCGAAAATAATCTAATTTCGAAAAGGTATTGTGAAATCTATTCGAAAAAATATGTACGATTGGATAATCTTGAAAAATAGTTGACATATAAAGGTGCTACTCGGAGGAAATCTACAATAGCAATTTTAATTTGAACAAGGGAGTTTTGAATGCTATGAGCTATGAGCGAACGGAATTGCCAATATAGTAACGTATTCGTTGGAACATATTTTCCTATTCGGTCGGTGTTGGTGTGATATGAATTCGAGAATACACACCTACAATCCAATGTTTAACACGAAATTTATTTCCGAAATCACTTTGTAAAATTGGATTATTTTAATGAATTACTTACCACTTACATTGTTTCTTTCATCCATTCCTAATCGATTAGTTTCAATTTGTGGTGCAGTAACTGCCAATGAATTGAAGACTTCAACTCGCCCTAATTGTTTCTCAGATGATAAAACAAACTGATCTCCACTACGGCAGTTTATCTGTTTTAATTAAATGTAAAGAAAAATGTAAATATTGAGAATCGAATAGGCAATTGATGACAATTGCTTCAGCATAATATAAACATACTATATTTAACTAATGGATTTACTCACGTACCCTTTGATCTTTTATCACATAGATAATAATTGCACACTTTTGATCAGGGTACTAATTGCACAAGTCGATCGAATCGAATGAATATTCACAATATTTTGTGTCATTCTCACACAAATGCTAATATACGCTATATGAATTTCATTTAAGCTAAAGGTAAGCTAAAAGGTAAAAGGTAGGCCTTTGAGGACGTCCAATTAAATCTCTGGGGAAACACTCATCGGTTTTCCAAACGGAAATCTATAGTACTCGTATAGGCATGTGCGCTACGAATGCCCAAAGAAAAGATTCAACGGCTATAGTCTACATAATTCCAAACAGTCAGGCAGCATTTTTTACAGAATTGTATCTGTAAACTTAAGACTTTAAAAACATTCGCCAGGACAAACAAAGATTACCCAATGTGGCTCGCGAGAAATAAAAGAATCAAGGGCAACAAGTTGGCAGATTTCCTAGGTGGGTGGTGTAGTCTATCTAGAAGCCACACAAAAAGAAACATCAAAAAATAGGAAATGTCAAATGCATCTTCATCTGGAAAAAAACTCGGAAAGCTACAAGCGAAGAAAATCGTTGTCTTCAGCCTGCGTCGCTAGAAAACTACTTAACATCAACATTTTTCCGTCAACTTGAAAAATAGATGTCGGACAGTTTATTCCGTCTAACAGTCTAGGCAATTGATAAATTTGACAATTGTTTTTGTAATTTAAAACTAAGAGCTTTGGTTGAGTCAAAAACTTGCAGTTTGTGGTTTAGAGGATGCTGAGATATAACTTTTAAAAAAATAAATATTCTCATATAAAATGTATGCTATACATTTTTGTATATACATATGTATGTACACTGCCAGTTTTGTGATTTTGCGAAAAAGAGGATATTTTGTTCTGCCCGATTTCGAACTATGATTTTGAAAAATGGAGTGGTTTCGTAGAATCTTTCAATGGAGAAATTGTTAAAGTTCCAAAGTCATAGCGTAAGAGAATCATGTTTGAATTAAGTCGCAAAGTCGGAAACATACATTAATTTTGGGGCTAAAAATGCATTCAAAATTTGCCAGAAGCGTAAATTTTCTAGAAAAATATATTTCTAGAAGAAGTCAGAAAAAAATCCAAAAATTAATGAACATATGTGTGTGTTTACATACATACATAGATACAGTTAATTTGGTATGGAATTTTTAATTATTTTATTCATATTTATTATCTAAAACTAATGCATGCTTCTATATTACAATGTATGTAAATGCAATATAATTACTAATTTCAAAATACAGCAAGTGCATTCAAAAAGAAACTTACATCTGGGCACTTTCCTTTACATAGTTGCACACCACAACTAACATGCAATCGTTCACGATCAGGAAATTTAAAAGCTGGAAATGTAGCTGTTAGTAATCGTTCCATTAAATCATCCTCATGTGGCTTAGACCACCCCTCTTCAACTAGACGATAACGCTTATATAGAGCTGGCATTACCTAAAATAAATAAAAATTTGCATGATTGATTTATAAATTTCAAATTTCTAACAAATAAATAACAATACAAAAAATTATCAGCTTTTTGCAATATTTTATAATGTACCATAAAGTGGTACTACATTTTTAAAGGTAAATGTAAAAAATTACATAAACTGAGACATGAGAAAGATAATTGTGGTATTAATTAAAAATGATCATTTCTCCTTAATAACCAAATTTCTATTAATTTTATGATATAATAATGTTTGGAAAAAATGTTTATTTGATAAAAATCTACAAATTTGTAGAACATTATAATTTGATACTTTTAGTACTTTGGGAGATATCAGGAAAAATGATTCTCAGTTTTATGTTACTTGATATTTATCACGTTTTTTCTTTGATTTACGTTGCTCTAAGATAATCAATGTATTCGGCGAAAATAAAGTTTAGGATCTTCTATACATTTCATTAGAACATAATTTTCATATAACTGTAATCACAAATTAGTTATAAGTGATTGAAAACAATAAGTTGTCATATTAATTTGGTACGCCCAAAACATACACAAAATGATCATTATGGCTTTGTACTTAAATAGTCGTTGTCATACCTCATACCATACTTTGAACTTTCATAACTGCAATATATAATAAAAACCTCAGTATGTTATGTATAATGGACATCTTATAACTACAAAGTCACTCTATGTTCAAAACAAATACAGAGAGTGCCTACCATAGCAGAACCACACATTTCTCATAAAAATTGGGCATAAGCAAATTGATGCAGAATCGAATGAGCTTTTATTTTCCAAAATAAAAAAGGATGGTTAATATCAAGCAATTTTGGGAAAAATTCATTTTCTTTTTTCGAAAAAAATGGGGTAAAAAATGACAAAATTTTGAATTTGGCGAATCATACCTTCTTTAGCGAGAAGGAGAAAAGAGTCGTTAAAGGCTTGCAAGAAAGGGCGATTGGTTCTCTACATTATTTATAAAGACTATAAACTGCTGCAGAGTAAATATTTTGGTAGCTACAGGGTGATATGTGAATAGAATACCTGAAATCCTTCTCCTCCTGTATCGTCGAACTTTAAGATTTACCCGTCCCTTTTGCCAAATGATTTTCTATTTGTCTCGATGAGAGCTGCCTTTGGCAAAACACCCTGTATACGTACATACACATATGAATTATGTAACTTTGTGCTGATATTTACTTTGTATTAATTAAACATAATTGAAAATAACTTTTTCTTGTCTTGCTTTAACTTCATTTTATTTTCTTTCCAAATGGCTGAGTTTGCTATCTTACATGTATTTTACTTTCTAACAAAGAAAAAACTCATAACGTTTGTTTCCATTTAGAATAAACTTTGCACACAATCGCTATTATTTATCGTTAATTTATTTTAAGCTTCAACAGAAATGAAAACTGTTGTTACCTTAACTATGTACGCGTTAATTTAAACAGATTCCAATCAAAATTAAATGCATACGGTGAAAATGAAATATTGTTGCACAGAATTATAGTTTCCGTTTTACAAAATAAATTTCTGCTTAATAAAGTCTTTAATTTGTTATATTTGAAGAGCAATAACGTTAACTCTACATAACATAAAATTTGATTCTTCAGAATTCCTTCAATAAGTTTGAAAAATTTTTGAATTTAACATTCCGAACAAATTGAAATTCAAATTTGCACATGATATTCTCATCATTTTCTGTAGTCTTGTTTTTTTTAACATGGAGGAGGTGATTGCAACAGAAAAATTTGTTTTAAAAATGAAAAAAAAAAAAGCCTAAATTTGTATCTTTAACACGAATGTAAAATCTGTGCTGCTATTTGGCTGCGAGACATGACTTGTCTCATCAACGATGATGAGAATGCTACAATCATTCGTAAATAGGTGCCTGAGAAGAATCATTAAAATATGGTGGGCTGATAGAATTTTGAATCAATAATTATGGTTCAAGACTAATCAAAGAGGAGTGAAAGAACAGATTAGAAAAGAGAAATATGGATGGATGGGCATGCTTTGGACTGGAATCCTCAGCGACAGCAAAAACAGAGGAGACCTAACACTAACTGAATATCAAATTTCAAGTTTCTAGGTCCTCGAGAAGCATCTTAACTTTTTGGTCGTTGAGTGAGTGAGTCAGTGACGAAATAACAAAACTTCGATAGTAGATATTTTGTAAACTATATGGTAAAAGATAGAAATTTGTAGTTTGAGGGTTTAGTGAATTACATTAAGTATTCACGATAACATAAAATTAAGGCTTTCAATCTAATCTATAACAAAAATCGGGGAGGGCTTCAAAATTGTCATGAAATTGCTTCAAGAAAAGTTGTACGACTGTGTTTCCTCGAATAAGCGGGGCCACTACCGTATTTATTAGCGTTACTTTTGCTTCGATAGATTTTATGTACTTCTTACCTGCTCATCAAATGGACAGCCTCGATTATCCAATAATTGCTGTGACAATTCACCTCGTCCATCTAAAGCTGAACAATCAATGACATGAACACCTATTGTTCCTGGTACAATTGCTCGGATAGACAAAGTTGTTGCCTGGCCTACTTCAACAATTCCCATTCCACCTGGTCCATCTAATTCTAACCAAATGCGTACTTTAGGCAGTGTTATCCTTTTATTTCCTGATTGCATTTTTCCTTTTCTGAAAATGAATGAAAAACAAAAAACATAAAATCATAAGCAGTTAGTTATGCACTCCTGTGACAAATTTCTGCAACTGCAACGCTTTTGTTACTCACCGATAACTTTTACCAATTTCTGCACTTTTTAAAAGGTCCATACTCATCATATTAGGCAATAAATAACATCTTATTGTTTTTATAATATCTGAACTTTGCCTCAATTTTTCATCCATTTGTAACATTACTTTAACAGAAAATTCTAAACTACCGTTTGATTTTAATTCTGATCGTACACCACAGCCAAATGTTGGTAATCTAAGAGTGATATGAGTTTGTAGATTTCCTCCAATTCGACATTCATCAGGAAAATCTTTTGCAAAAAATATGCCATGAAATTTTTTACTTAAATCAACTTGTACTTCAAAGAAATCACGAGTACAGTTAGTATAAGCTGTAATTATTTGAACACCAGAAGTCGATTGGGGTGGTGTAATTGGCGACGACGATGATGAAGATAATGATGATGATACTGATACTGATACTGAAGAAGGATAAGATGGTCTTAATGCTAAAGTACCATTAAGTAAGATTTGATAAAGAAATAAAAATATTAATTTGCTATTTGTTAAAAACATCTTGAAAAGTAGCAAACGTAGGAGTTCAATTTAATTTGCCTGTAAAAAAATAAAAATACGTAAAAACATTTTTAATTTACTAGATTTAGATTATTTTTATGTATTGTATTATATAATCTGCTTTACTAGAACCCTAGAAGTCCTCGTTTATTAAACTTAACAAGGGCGGAGCGCTGGAAATCTTAAGCTTCCATAAAGTGAATTAAAGGAAATTCGTAGGCCAAGGAGTCAATTCTCGAGATCACTCGTAACTTTACGTATTCTTATCTTTACGAGTAATTTGTTTCGAATGGTTTATGTTAGACGTATTTTTGAAATCATTCGAATATTTTTTCACCATTCGAAAAGAATTACGAGTCTGGTGAAAGCTTTAAAGTTCAAAACTGGTTTTTATCAGATGATTTAGATGAGTGAGATGAGAATTCATGAATAATGAGAGAAATACTTATGTCATTTAATAATTATTTTGAGATTTCCGAAGAGAAGTTAAAAAAATTATTGAGATTCAAAAATTTTATGGTGGATGAAATTATTGAAAAATTAAGCAAAGGAAATTTTATGAAAACTACAACTGAAAATTATTTACATAATTATTTTTTTTCAAAACTTTTATATTTTTTAACTTGAAAAATAATCATAGTAAAACATAATTAAGAAAATATTTCTTTATAAAAAATTGTAATAATTCTCTATATATTGTAACAAGTATGATTATTTAGCTACATACATACCATAAATACATACATATGTATATTAGTAATGCTAACTTTAATTATTTTAAAATTATCTTTAGTTAGGCCACTTGTTGTTTTTAATTAATAATTGTTATTTTTATTATTAATATTTTAAATTCATAATTTTAATTTCATGGTTTTTTATTATACATAATTTATATACAGGGTGATTCAGTTTAGGTGTCCGACCCGGAAGCTACGGATAGGTCTCGGCGAGACAAACAAAAAATCGTATGGGAGGCGGTCAATCTCAACTGTTACGGAGTTACAGGGGGGCAAAGATTTTTGGTACCTTTTCCTAGTTTTACCCTATAACTTTTCACAAGGGCACGCTAGGGTTCCCTTTTTTTTGCAAAATTGTAGAGGACCCCTGTTTCTTTCCAACAACATCTTACATGCTTATGAACCTCTTACCGTTCAAAAGTTATAAAGCCTCAAATCCAAAATATTGTCATTTTTTTACCCATTTTTTGATTTTAGTGCTTGATATTAACTCTCATTTTTTATTGCAGAAAATGAAAGTTCAATTAATTTTGCATCGATTTATTTAAATCATTTTTTTTTCGAAGAATGCATAGTTTTCGAGATAATTGCACTTAAAAAGTTAAATAAGACAAATATTTGAAATTCATAGTTTAAATGTGCTTTTCTTACAGTGTAAATTGAAAATAACAATGCATGTGCACATCGCATATGTATCTAATTTCTATTTCTATTCTACTGTGCTGTATGTATACTTGTATACTAAGCGCAATACACTCAATTTCTATATCCACAAAAAAAAGCTTCATTTTCTTTTTATATATTCTATGCTATATATATTCTTTGTTTCAATGCTTTCAATTTCAAATAAAAATGGTATACTACTATGCTTTTCCAACCGAACACAACACAAATATAAACCTGCAGTTGTTGGTAATTTAAAAGTTTGGATGGTTATTACAAAAAACCGGGTTGAAAACACGGAAATCCTGACAAGCCAATCAATAACAAAATTTTACAAAATTTATTTGAATCGAAAAGTTGAAGAAAATGCAATTGATTATTCAAAGTGCGTGAAAAATGCTATATAAAATTTATTAACATTCAAGAACAAACATGTAATGTACAGTACAGTGAAGAACATTCGCTTTAAATTATTTTTAAAAGTATTAAAAATTGTCATAATTGTTATTTTCAATTTTTTTATTCACTCACATATGTTTTTGTTTCATTCAATAACGTATTTAGCCCTGAAAATCCCTGATCGCATACAAAATATACATACACATTTGAACTTTGTCAATTCAATTCAATTACTTCAGAACAAAATATTTTGTTTTCCAAAAAAAAAAAAAAAAAAAAAACTAGTGGTGCCATATTAAATATTATTTTAAAGAGAATATTCAATTTCTTTAAATTAAATTTTTAAAATTGAGTATCGCCTGAATGAAAGTTTAAGCTGAAAATGTGACATTAATTGAGAGAGAAACAGGACAAAAAATATAAGTCAAACACACCTTGGCCAAATTGAAGACTCAGGACGCAAGACGCAATCGCAAAAGCTCAAATACCAAAATTTTTCTAGCATATGGGAATAGGTTTAAGTAAACCAAATGCTTATCTCCGATGAGTCTGAGGTATCAGTAATACCAACTTTATAGTTGAAAACATTTTGTTTGACATTTTTCATATATTCCTTTTTTTTATTTTTTGAAATTTTAAAAACTGGAAAACAAATTTGTAGCTATTGTTTTTTTTATTAAAAGTATAGAATTTTGTGGAAAATAAATAAGTAGAAAAATAATAAATAGTATAATAATATAAAGCAAATAAAAAAAATAATGGAACTGGTACACTTTACCGCGAACGCAGGATACTTGTCTAAATGTCACCAAAATTAGTTTACCAGTAAATATTGATGTCTTGATGACGAATCTAGAGACCTATTAGTACTATCTTCAATGGTTTCTGCGAAAACGGACTCTAGATTTGCCAACTTCAAACACGTATTTCACTTATTTCTTATTCTTTTTATGTACAAAATTATAATAAAATTATTGACTTATTCAATTTAAAAATGATTTTTATTAATAATTTTACAAAACAATGCGAAAAAGTCGGAAAATTACAATTTAAAAAATATCGTTTTTTTGACAGTTGCTTTTGTTGAGACGCTGAAAAGAAAATGAAATTTTAACAACACACAACAGCTCCATCTATTTTATAATATAAAAATATTTTTGAATTAGAATGATTTAGTTCGTTATTTTATTTAAAACGTTTTTCCCAATTTGTATAAAAATTAGGTCCGTTCGATAAAAGTCCCTACTAGCGTTTTTGAGTTATAAAAGATAAAAATAAAAAATATAATTTAGTAGGAAATAAATAAGGTAAATATACTTCTGTTTAAAATTTAAAAAAATAAAAATAAGAAGGTGGATTCCTTTAACATATTAGATGTTAGTTAATTTTATTTAACTATTCAAGTATGTGTGTAAATACATATTTCTAATTATTTAATTTTATCACCAAAAAATGCTTCCACTTTTCAAATTAAAAGAAGAGATGACTTCAGTTAGATTTAAAAATTTAAATTTTAAAAATAATTTATTTTTTATTTTGCTGGTAGCATTGTGAAGTTGAAGCTGTTATTTGGATATGGTAGACTCATGAGTCTTGAAGTCGACTTCAAGAGCTTTTGCGTCTTGAGTCCTGAGTCCCCAATTTGAAATTGGCTTTTAAGCAACACTGTTATCCTAATCGGACACCAAAGCGGTACTACAAGCCATATCAGAGGGTCATAAGCCATAACACAAAAAGTGAAAATATCGTGTCTATGATAGAAGTTCAATCGAATCGAATGAAATATTCACAATATTTTGTGTCATTACAAATAAATTTTAATATATGCTATATGAATTTCATTTGAAATATGTAGTAATCTATACTTTTTAATGTTTTATTCGTTTTGCTACCGAAAATTATTTCGATATCTTTTCTCTGAACGAATGAAATTGTTAAATAAAAATTTAAAATCATAGATCACTAGATATTTTAAATGAAATTCATATACCACATATTAGAATTTGTTTGTAGTGACACAAAATATTGTGAATATTCATTCGATTCGATTGAATTTCAATCGAAAATCATAATAGAGCCCAAAGAGTCATATGAAATAACCAGAAATAATATGTTAAACGTAGGATATGATATGATGTCCTTAATCATCATCTACATAAAATTAAAATTATAGACCCTTCATACTGCAAACAATGCAATAAAAATGAAATAGGTACAAAAAAAAAACATCTCAAAACTTGCACACTGCTACATAAAACTTTAAGAATATTAAGCAATGCTAACGCACTTTATTGGAAATCTAGGATACCGACCATTGCAAAATCTATGACTATGAATGTACAATATACATATGTATACATATGTACATACATATGTAAGATACTACATATACCTGCATATACATATTTTCATATTTTTAAATTTTAATGTAACACAATATTATCTATTTTTCTGCAATTGTCTTCACTTTAAAACAAAGAAATTCCAATATAAAGTTGCATATTCACTCTTTGTAGACAACAGTTACAAGAATTTGTAATTATAAACAATGATTATAAATTCATAAAACTGAAACTTCAAAAATTTTTATTCACTTTGAATTAAAATTAGTTGTAGGTAATATGTAGCACAAAAATAATGCATTTCAACACACAATTACTAGATTGCAATAATATGAATTTAAAAAATAAAAAAATAAAAAAAAAGTAATGTACGATCTTTACTTAAGTACGTTATCTTTTCAACTATTCAAAGAAGTAAATCAACATTTTCAAAACCATAAAATGCTTCACCATCTTCTTTTATTTTACAACTAATCGTAACAGCCACCGTACTGTAGTCTGTACTGTATCTATTACTTTTACTACCGTTGTTCTAACATTTTCAAAGCCTGTAATCTGTATGTAAAGCATTATCAATATTATCATAGTTAATTATACGCTAAATTCATAGTATTCATATATTATTTAAGTATTTCTCTATTTTGGTTGAAGAAGATGTACAAAAGTAACTTGGTAGGAGCTACTTAGTTTTACAGTTGTTGCAAAACCTGCTAAGTATATAAAATGTGGCAATATGTATACTACATACACTCCGCGACACCTGATTAAGAACATGTAAAGAAAAATAAATAAAACACTTAAAAAATCGTATTTTTAAAATACTTTTTTTCTATTAATAGTGTGTATGTTTACCATTGCTACTAATCAATCCAAAAATTCTGTTCTGTAGTGACTGGTACAGGGTGGTTATTAAATCTTGTGGAATAGAGTTCTAGGCAAGTGAAAATTGAGGCTTTGCGTTCCGTAAATAAAAATTATAGAGAAATTATAGCGAAAATAGGACGTAGCATTTGTGTTTGTAACAATTATTTGAAAAACAAAGAAAACTACTGCAACAATAGAAAAGGCAGGACAAAAAAGGCTGCAACGGAAGTGGAAAAAAGAAGAATTTTAAGGGTTGCTTCTAATTCTACCATGACGGCGAAGCAAATTAGGGATACAGTTGGTACCAACGCATCAGTACGCACTATTCAGAGAATCCTGAAAAAGTTAATTTAAAATTAAAAGGTTAAAAATCAAAAGAAAGCCAGCGTTGACTCACAGACACATAGAAGAGTTGATATTAGTACGAAGACAACAAGGAGGTGGTTCGGTAATGATATGGGGTGCCATTTCTTTACGTGGACCAGTCGAGATTAAAATTTGTCATGGTCGTAGGGATGCGAAAAAGTGTTTAAATGTTGTCAGCGACTAGAAAGTTAAAATAGTACAACGTTCCACACAAGATAACGATTCATTTCACTCAGCAACGCTGGTCCAACAATGGTTTAGGAAGCAAGAAATTAATTTTATGGAATGGCCATCGCTGTAACCAGATTAAAATATAATAGAAAATGTTTGGGGCTTTCTACCACGACGTGTTTATGTATCAGGGCAGCAATATAATAATGTAGAAGATCTTACAGAGTCAATTTTACTTGCCTGGAATTCCATTCCACAAGATTTAATAACCACCCTGTACCAGTCACTACAGAACAGAATTTTTGGATTGATTAGTAGCAATGGTAAACATACACACTATTAATAAAAAAAAATATTTTAAAAATACGATTTTTTAAGTGTTTTATTTATTTTTCTTTACCTGTTCTTAAACCGGTGTCGCGCTATTTATACACCTTTTTGAGAAAAGTATCCTAAAATTTTTGTTAATTGAGGGAATTTCCATAGTTACCTTATTTTCTTATTGAATACTCTAAACAAAATTATTTCTTATCAATAATTTTTAGGATTTTTAGGTCGAAATACAGGCAAAAAAAAGTTGTTCTTAATCAGGTGTCGCGGAGTGTATATAAGGTAAAAAATACATTACGCGACAAAAAGATAGAATGTTTTCAAATTGCGGATTTCTCTGAAATGAGGAATTACCCACACAGGCATGCTTAATTTAATTGTAGAACATATGCGTCAAAAATGGGTTAGGATCTGTCACCTGTGATCCTTTTATCGAGATATTGCGAAAATGTGAAATTCTTGGTGCGCCAAAAAGATAAGGCATAAAGAGCACGGAACATAAAAAAATAGTATAAATTTTTTTTGAAACGAATTTATTGAATATTTTCAAATTTTAAAAAAATAGGTAGGTACAAATGGGGTGCACCAAAAACAGCTTTTCACTTCAATTTTTTTATTCAAAATAAAAATATATGTATGAAAATATTCATCTTAGCTTTTCATTTCCTATTCTGTTTGTTTTTTAAATAAAAATAAATTATATTAACATATTTTTTGTGGTTTTTCTAATATTTGAAAATTATTATTTTCAATTTACTTTAAAAAAATTAATTTTTTGAAGTGAAATTCACACTTTTCGTATATAATCACATAAAAGTAACCGGAATACGTTGGCTTTACATTTGTAAGTAAATTTATCTTACTTTACGGTTTTAACTAGTATTTTTTCCGCCGCCCGCATAATGAACCAAAAACCAACTATGAACCAACCAAAAACCATTTAGACCTAGGTTTAGATCAATAATATGTATACTCTCCATCTATGTAATTGTGCTCATTTTTAGTAGTAAAATACTTTTGTCATCCCTGTTTTGGTTCGTGGTTGGTAAATGGTTTTTGTCAATCGATGGTTACAACTACCACATATGAGCCCATTTAATTTCATTGAAAATTTCTAATAAATACATACCGTATAAGTCAATTCATCGAGAATCGTGTTACTACTGAATCCCGGTTCTGCCAAAATCATCATACTTAATCCGAACCATTAATCGACTTTGCCGAAAATGCTCAGTTTTTCTTAAATCGTTGGAATAATGGCTCTAGCAGTGTAGGCCACCTTCCTGATAAAATCGTTTTTTGTTAGTTAAAATTACTTTTCATCGTCTTTTTTTGAGTTGAATGAAATGTACTGTACTTACATTAAACATGTCTGTGTGGATACTTGATATTCAAAATAACATAACCAACAAAAATAACGTCTCGCGTTTTTCTATTAAAAATTCTGAGGAAGGATTCAACTGGTATGTCATGTTTGGGTCTATAGTTTTCTCAATTTCATACAAAATTTCCAAAACATTTTTATCGTATTCAGAAACGTTTTTCTCATCTGTGTGGATACTTGATCTTCGTCCAATTCTTGTCATTTCAACTATTCCTTTACTCTGTTTTCTTATATTTACAATTACAATTACTTTAACTTTAACTGCACCCCATTTATAAAACATTCCATCTTTTAGTCACGAAGTGTAACATGATTATTCTTACTTATGGTGCTATATACTCACAAACATATGTACGTAATATGTATATTAAGTTAATAAGTATTATATTTTAAAGATACTCTGATATCCTTGTTTTTATTCATTTAATTATATCATTAATATAAATGCAAAGCAAAATTCTCGAAAAGACAGAATTATTAATATTACAACCAGAGAACACAAAAAAGTAGCAGATAACAAAAAAAAAATGATTTTTCGAATTTAAATTTTGTAAATCTAACTGAAATCACCTGTTCTTTAAATTTGAAAAGTAGAACCATTTTTTTGTGATAAAATTAGATAAGCTTTTAGATGAAGGACCATGCTTACTTTTTCTTAAAACAGTCATATGTGTGTATACTATTGGTATACATGCGCTTGCGCTCTGCCAAAACCTACTATAATAAAAGCCTGGCTATGACTGCTGTCACTAACACATGTAAAAAAATAGAAGATATACTAAGCTGTTGGTTTAGTTGTCATTTTGATTGTCAAAACTTTATATCAGTTACATTATTTGATATTGCATGTAGCAAATGAGGTACAAAAACATGTACATAGTTTATGTATCAATTTTATACACATTGTAATAATATTGTTACAATTTCCCCACACAATGTATAACCTCAAAAAATAAAACCAGCTAATACCAAAATTTTAACATAAATATTTTTTATTAAAAATTAGTAAATAATTTATATTTTAATAAACAAAAAAAATAATTCAAAAATTTAAATTAAAAAGCAAATTTAATTCTCTTAAATTCTATCCAGATACGGGAAAACGGGTTGAAAACTGCATCCTAATACGAAACTGAAACTGAAATGAAATAAAATTTTAATAATTTAAAGATTCTATTGTGAACTGGAGAAACTTACTTTGAACTTGAAGAGTTTCAGGGCAAAGGTCCAAATTTCTCGGCGTTAGAAAAAAAAATTAGAAAAGAAAATTAAAATAAATTAATAACAATTAAAATAGCTCATAACATAACAAAATAAATAAATGAAAATATAACAAAATATTTCTAAAACATATATAAAAAATGAAAATAAACTTAACACAAAACAGAACATAACAATAATCAAAAAACGATAACAATAAAATAAAAAATAAATCTTATTTAAAGAAAAAAAAAATAAGGAACTTAAAAATCACAGACTATTTAAAAACCGCGAGTTTTCTTTCATTATATATTTTTATATTATTGTTTATTCCCTTAACAAAATTATTCAAAAGAATATTTGAAAATCTTAAACAAATTTTAAGATATAAATCGCGAGAAACAGTTCCGTATTGGCATTTACTATCAAATTCAATGTAGAAATTTTCGCGGTCTAAACTGGCCAAGGTCATAAAAGTTAAGATACTTTGATGCTCAGTGTTTGAAAAAAATATCTTTTTAAATTCATTATTGTTTAAAATAAATTGCAATATAGCTATCATGTGAAATAATAAATATTTTACGTTAGCTGTTGATTCAACGAGCCCTCCCGTTTGTAGAAAATTGAAATATTGAAACTTAGATGCACTTCCCTTGCTTTCGAAAATTAGGTTTTTGCAAGAACTACACTCTAGTTCTTTTGAGACTGAATTAGCAACATACCCTGAAACATATTCATTTGAAGATTCATCTATGATAGCTTCGCGAAGGTAATTTGAATCTAAAATATCTTCAAAGTCAGATATATTTGTTGGACTTTCATTAGATGAATTATTTTGAACTAATGACTTACAGTCCCTCGAATTGTTTGAAAATAAATTGTGAATTCGAATTTTCTTTTCACACTCCATTACTTCAATAAAGGATACCCTACAGCTACAACCTGCTAAATAACAATACAATCTAAACCGAGCTTCGAGATCATCTGTTTGGAGTTTACCTACAAGTACAAAACGCACATCTGGTACTTTTTCTAAAGAATACTTGATGAAATCTATTATTGTTTTTGTTGTGAAAATACATAGCCGCTTCGAAAGTGGGTTTACGAGGGTATTTAGGATTAGGAAAATAATTTTCGAAGTAGGACTTAGCTTTTTAAAAAGAGATTGATTAGTTCTATTATTGTCTGTAATAATTATTACCAACCTCAAACCTAAATTTTGAACTGAATTGATGACATCTTGTGTCAAATGGTAAATATCATCTCCTGTAGGTGTTAAAACCGGGACAAGTCTTACAATTTCTTTGTAAGATCCATACACTGATTTGACCATGAATGCCAATATTGTACACGCTATTTCAAGTGGATTATTTTGTGACATACCTACTAAATTTTTCGCCTTGTAATCTAATTTTTTTGTGATATAAATTTCATCAATTAAAATTTCAACAATTTTCTCGCGATCTGATAATTTTTCACAGGACTGTTTTAGATAATTAGTCATTATTATTTTTAAATTCAGGACTTATTTGAAGAGAAGATGATATGCTTCGAAGATATCGTGCACTAGGAAGAAATAAAAATTTCCTGGCTACTTCATACGTTGCAGAAGAGTGACAATATATAATGAAAGCCATAATAATAGTACAAGTGTCATATCGCGGTTGCTTAGATAATAAAAGATTAACTTGATTACATAGGTATTACATTAAGTTTACCTGTATTATTAAATTCATCGACATCGTTAGTGTCATTAGAATCATTTTCTACGAATTTTTTCGCTTTATTGAGGAGGAGAGATGCCATATGAAAGTATGTAATTTTATTTGATGATACTTTTTCTCCAGATTTATATCGCGACAACAAATTCTCTAACTGAGACCATAACGTAAGTTTTAAATTAGGTGGTAAAATCCAATTTAAGTCGTTTGAATTGAGAGGGGAATTTTCAAGAAAAATGTGTATTTTCATAAATTCGTTGACAGTTACACGAACAATAAACTCACAACCCGTAATATCAATGGATTTTACTCTGAAAAAAGTGATTTGAGATTCAGTTTTTGAAATAAACCAATCTTTCATTTGCAATTTGTTTACGTAATTTACGGACAAATTTTGGAAATCGCGAATGCAATCATCTGAAAGAAAATTGTTCGCCATTTCTTCCATGTGAGAAAAAAACTTCTCTTTTCTCAAAGCAGGATCTTGCCTTGAAGTGGCCTCGGATTTTGAAATATAAGCAGGTAGGTTTGGAAATACTGATGGTATAGCATCATCTTTCAATCTGGGCGAACTGGATTTGAACTACGAAAATCTGAATCACGGAAATGAAGTATACAAACAACCGAAAAAACCGATGGAGCCCAATTTTTTCGAGGAATTGCTTTTAACCATTTTTGTTTTAAAGTATCATCTTTTGGAAATTTAAAAACTGATACTGGTTTGCTTTTCTTAATTGATGACCCGTAATTACTAATTAGATGAACAAGACGGCACACAACACGGACTAGGCATGTTTATAAACGCGTTTAATTGATTATTTAAAAAAAAAAAAACTCGTGGTTCTATCACAATTTTATATAAACAAAACTCGATAACCTAATAAAAAATATATTGAAAAAAACAAAATGCTACTTGCCTGATAGTTTTCTTCAAATTTCCTTCCCAAATATTGTTTATTTTGTATTTCTAAAATTTAAATTTAATAAAAATCACAAATTTTCAACTATTTATTCTGCTACGTACCTACAACATCAATAGAAGATTGACATTTGACAGCTGACTAGTATATCTTCTATCCAATACATACAAAAACCTACTACCAGGCTTTTATTATAGTAGGTTTTGGCTCTGCGTTTACATATACACAGAGTCGTTTACATGGCGTAGTGATCTTCTTTGTGTACATACCCAATAGGAAAAATGGGAAGCCTTCCACAGGAAGGCATTTGGAAGGTTTAAAAAATATGAATGATATTTAGTAAAATTCTTAGGAAGGTGTAAATGATGTATGTATATAGAAGTTTAAAATATTGCGTTTTATGAAAAATGTATTATGCACGTGCGAGGTCAAATAAAGGCTTGAAAAAATTATTACGAAGTTTGTTTATTTTCGTTCAATTACTTATAACAAGTGTATTTTTTTAATTAATAATTAAAAAGTGAATTAGTTTTCGGTATGTTTTTCATATACAGTAGAACCCACTTTTATGCAACCTCCTTAAATGCAAATTCTGCTTTTATGCACATATTTTTCGTGTTATTTCTCTTTTCGTATATAAATTGACCTCAATATATGCACACCGGATATATGCAAACCCCTGATTTATGCAACAAATATTATTGTCATTTAATTAAAAAAATCAAAAAACTTAACCTCTTTAACTGCAATCAGTTAACAGAACATATCAATAAAGTACAAGGTCAAGTTTTGGATATAACCAGTAAACTTAAATATACACAAAAGAAAATTTCTGATTTTTATTAAAATATGTATTGAAATTCAAAATCTTAATTAATTTTGCAATTGCTTTCTTACTTAGTTTTTTTTTCTTGTTTTCATTATTATACATATATGTATGTGTATGTATAATTTTGTTTTATAAGTTTTTATGTTTCTTTTGTTTTATGTATGAATATGTTAAAATTGTTTTTTTTTATTTTGTTTTTTAATAAATTTTATCAAAAAATGTTTTTTAATTTGAATTTAAAAAAGTTTAATTATTTACGAATGTATTCTATGGAAATTTGACTGGTATTGTAAGCAAGAACAATATTTTAAAGGGAAATAATATACAACTAAAACCACCCTTCTACATGCACAACCCCACTAAATGCATGATTTTTTCTAAAACTTTGTATGTGCATAAAAGCGGGTTCTACTGTACATAAGTATTACAATTTCATTTTAATTTTTAAAAAAAAATACATTTTTCTTTTGTTACATAGGCTGTCAAAACAGAGAACTTTGGATATAAACAATTTGAAAAAGAGATAAAATTAGGGTTAAAATTGTCAAAAAATAGATTTTATAAGGAAACATATAAATTGAAATTTAATAAATAGTTTTACTGAAAAATTAATATACATATTTTCAATTTTGTTTTATAATTTACAGGGTAGTTGTTTCTCAAATTCCCTTTTCCTTTGATATTTTCACCAGGGTAGGAAGATCGATAAAATATGATTCGCTCACAAGTGAATGAATCGCAGGAGAATTTTATTTTTGTTTCGCTCACGAATTTAAAAATTAAGTTCCCTTTCAAAATATGATTCATTCGCGAGCGAATCAAATAAAAAAGGAATCAAAAAATATAATTCGTGAGCGAATCGAAAAAAAAAGGAATCAAAAGGAATCATTCGCGAGCGAATCGAATAAAAAAGGAATCAAAAAATATAATTCGTGAGCGAATCGAAAAAAAAGGAATCAAAAAGAATCATTCGTAAGCAAATTTTTTTTTTTTTTTTTTTATTTTATTTTTTTTTTTATTTTTTTTTTTAATAACTAAATATTCAATTCTTTGTCATACTACACATATTTTGAAGAATCAAATATTTTTGCTTTATCTATATTTTCAAAAATATTTTTTTAATTTACTAGAGGTATGTATAAAAAATCACAAAAAAAATTAAGAAATTTTCTACTCTTTTTCATGTTATGAACACTGTACTTGTACTTTGTCTAGTATAAGACGCGAATCATTCAAATCCTGATGCAATAACAAGTTTTAAAAAAAAATCAACATAAAAAGAAATTCGTATTTTGACAATTTTTGCTAATAAGAAAAAATATGTTTTATTATACAATATACATATGTGTATACTACATAGTTTTTTTTAAAACTTGTTATTGCATCAGGATTTGTAATTTTGCATTTTTTGTATTTTGTATCCTGATTTAGTCTAGAAGTTAACGATTATGTCAATTTTGCATCACCTTTGAATAACTCTTCAGAAAGTAGCAATATAGCTTCAATCATCAATCCATTAATGCAGTACACAGTTGTTTTTGATACTAATTTGAGATTTTTCAAATAATGTACAATAATTGAAAGAAATTTCCTCACCTAGTTTTCTTTTTTTAATGGAGCTCTACACCAATTTTTGCCATTCAAATGTCTGCTGTTCAAACAATCGAAAATTTTGTCCATGTTTTCCACAAATTGTTCAGTAGCTTCTGCTTTTTCTAGTAAATCTGGAGGAAGTTTATTCAACCTCACACAAGTTCTAATTGCAGCTGCTGTACTTCTACTAAAAACTTGAGTTGCAAGTTTTACCCGCATTTTGTTGAATTTTCCAGGATAAATGTGTAGCTTCGTTAGTTTTGAACAAATTTTTGTTGTTTTCGAAGAATCCAATTCATAAATTTTTTCAATCACTTTCCAGCTTACAATCCCATTAATTGTCTTTATGTTGGACTTCTGAAGTATATTCCTAATGGATTTAATTAGATGTGGAACATCATATATGCCAAAAATCTTTTTTTGCTTGAAAATAAAAAAGGGTTTTTCTCAAATAATATTTAGTAGTTTGAAACAACATCTATTATTGGAGCCTTGGTCACAAATAATTGCTCTCACATTTAAACCAATACTAAACGCTGACTGCAAATTTTGTCTAAAAATTTCTTTTATTTTTTTTCCTTTCATCGAATCATCAGAAACATAATAACTGTATATAAATTTCCAATTTATTAAAATGCCTCGTATCATGAACACACAAATAGTTTTTCCTACACAATTTTCTCTTTCACCGTTTCCATAATCATGTAATTCTCCTATTTGATCAAAACTGGATCATATAAGAATTCCCTTCTGATTCTAATTTCGTCAAAAATTAAAACCGTTTCCTTCTGAAACGCATCCATTTTTAAAACAATGTTCTTAATATTTTGAAATTAATTTTCATTAATTCCAGGAAGCAAGCATTTTAAAGGAATCCATCTGTATAGTGTTGATTTACCAGGCAAAGAAAACCCTAAATTTTCTCGCATAAATATATACGAAGAACTAGATTTATAAAATAAATTCTGTGCTATTAACTTTTGTTTTTCAGTATATTCCTGGCTTTTATATCTTTTTCCTAATAACATTTTACAAAATTCTTTTGAATTCTCGCTAAAGTAATCTAATTGATCAATTTTGTCAAATATATCCTTGTTTTTATTTGTTTCATATTTTTTAATTTTTAGTAACAGTTCCAGATTTTCTTTTTCCATCTGATCATTTCTTTTCAACGATTTAGCGTATTTACTCCTGTAAAAAGCAAGATTTTTCACATTTTTCTGACGATTAGAAACAAAATATCCAGGCAATGCATCATTGACATTTCCGGATAATTTGTTGGGAACAAACATTTTATCTAAATTCTCTAGTGCTAAATCATTTTCATTACAAAGTGTACTACCGTATGTTTTCACATCACTTTCACTAAAAACATACACATCATCTGTTTCTACTTTTTCTGTTCCTAGTACGGAACAATTATTATTAGATAGATTTTTTGAAATGCTATCGCAATCTATATTATTATTGAGCAATTTTAAAGATGGAATGGCGTTGCATAATAATTTTTTTTTTCCAAAATATTTATTTTCAAAATGTGCAGAGCAAATATATTTATTTTTTAAATGGTCATTAACCTTGCAAACCAACTAACATTTTTTAACACATTTGGGGCCTGATTACGTCATTGTGCCCAATAGTGTGACAATAAAGTAACTTATGTTTCGAAACAGCAACGTCGACATTACGTGATCGTTTCGAGAGTGGTGCAACACTTTTCCTTGTTCGCGACGACACAATGTCTAATATGCGACTATTATTTGATCTAAGAAAAACGTAAACAAATAAAATACATCTTTCTCTTTTCATCATACAGTATTTATATATTTTTTTAAAAATGTAATTATCTTTCTTTTTTCACTACAGTATACCTATCTTCTTTGAAAATATATATTGAAAATGATAAACACACAAATGAATTTGTACATATTTTTTATATATTTTTAGCCATTTTATATTAAAAAAATATGTCGTGTAAAAATATGAAATAGGGCTTTTTCTTAAGGTAAATTTTGTAAACGGTGACAAATTTTCTGTATAATGCATGCTGTTACATGGAAAAAAATTAATACGCCGTGAATTTATTCGGAAATTTGAATAATTTACAAAAATATTACAAAAACATTTTCAAAATGTTTTAAATAAAACATTTAAAAAATTAATGCATTACATTTGTTTGTAATATTTTTGTGCATTCAAATGGAAAATAAGTCTAGAATAAGAGCATTTTCAGTTTATTACAATAAATATTTTTCAAAAAATTGTATCCGACATGTTTGGTAAGAACATTGGTTTGGTGTTTTACTATATTACTTACAACAATCATATTTCAAGCATATACCAAATCTCAAACTCAATCAAATTCGTGTCAACAATATAATATACATATATGTATTCTTATTTTTTAATTTAGGACAGCCCTACCTACAAATTACAATCTGTTTTAAACATTTCATATGTTAACTGTGAAAGTGTCAACATTAACTTGTTTTTCATTATTTGTTTTTTTCTGTACTGATTGGAAAATGGGTTCCTTTAGAATATTTTGTTACCTCACAAAATTTTGATAGAAATTCAGATTTAGCTGCAAACATAGCTGAAGATCTCAACATGAATAATAAGATTTATTTCACATTTTTATCATATATTTTAAAAATAAATAATAAAATCAACACAGAATTTCAATCAGAAAAAAACTGTTGTAAGTAGTTTCATACGAAAAGAATATTTAGATACAACATTTTCGAAGAAATGCTGGGAAAAAGAGCATCTTCTTGATTTGGAAAACATTTACATAGGTGTAAAAGCAGAACTGTTATTAGAAGAAGTGCGAAAAGAAGATGTAGTTGTTATAAAAACAAATTGTTTAAATTATTATCAGGAACTTGGAACTCAAATCTTTAAACGGTTTTATTTAAATAACACAATATTGCGTAATGTTGCTGTTATAGATCCAAGAAATTTGGGGCCTTCTTTAATAAATTTAATTCGATCACTTCCAATTTCAATAGATAATGCTGAAGAACTAGATATTGAATGGAGATTACTTATTAATTTGGATTTGTCTAGAATTAAAGAAAAAGAAAATGATATAGAATCTATTTTGGAATGAAGTATTCAATATGAAAAATGGTTCGGATGAATTGATGTTCCTAAAAGTAAGAGATTTTGTATCAAGTCTATTAAGCCTACCTAAGAATTAATATTTAATTTTATCTTTGTTCAAAAAATTTTTTTTTCTTTAAATTTACAAATATCAATTGTAAGCTTTTGCATTACAAAAATAAACAAAAAAAAAAACATCACTATATGTTATTTTAAATGCACAATACACTATTTTGATATAATTAACAACTGAACCGAAATGTAACTATATATATGATACTCGTATATATATATTTTTTTCTTTCTAATATTTATCATCTCAAAAAAAAATATCAAGTTGAAAATGAAAAATTGAATTTTATAAATTTTGCACCGTTTAAACACTCATTTCGGGTTAAAAAAAAATTGCACCATTAAAATTAATATATTAGATAGAAAATTTTAAAAAAAATCAAAACTTTTAATAAAATTTTTGTAAGTAAATTTTCAAATGTTCCTATCTGTTTGATAAACTTAACCCGACTGAAAAACCAAAAAGTAAGCCCCCCTTGTAAAAAAATGTACCTCACTTATATACCCTATTTTGATTAATTACATTTACTCATCTCTTAATTGAAAGCGATACTTAAGAGGTTAATATGCTATAGAATGATATAGAATCTATTTTGGAATGAAGTATTCAATATGAAAAATGGTTCGGATGAATTGATGTTCCTAAAAGTAAGAGATTTTGTATCAAGTCTATTAAGCCTACCATACAGTAGCGCTACTGTAGAAAGGATTTTTTCTCAAATGCAAATAATTAAAAATGAAAAAAGAAATTGTTTAAAAGTTGATACTTTGCATACAATAATGGCTTCAAAAGCTCAACTTCAAAATAATTCTGCAAGTGAATGGAAACCACCGAATTTCAAAATGAAATTAAATAATTTATTAAGCACATAATCAGGTGTTTTCATAAGAAATTGATGCATTTAATTGAAAAATAAGTAGTTTTCTTCATCCTGTATTTCATAATATATGTATATTTAAATTCAAATCTATGACAACAGACAATCTTGATATTAGAAAGTGGAAAATAGGTAAGAAGTAAATTTATATTGAAATAACCGATTATATTGTCATCTACTGCAATTTTATGAAATTTACTGCAATTTGAAAATAAATCTGCTGCAATTCAAAAATCCAAAACGACAGCACTGCTTGCACAGTTCCTTCAAAGGCATCGACACATTCAAGGCATTACATGAAGAAACATTGACGTAACAATGCCTATATAGAAACATAGTCAAGTAACATGAAAGAAACAATTCCTTCGTGGATACAATTCCTTCATAGGAACGAAATAACACACAATTACGTAGCTGTGACCAGTTTTGTGTCCATCAAGGAATTTAACTATGAGGAAACAGTGACCACACAATTACGAAACAGCTACGTAGTCATAACGTCGTAGTGTCAAAGATAAGTGTGTAGAAACATTCAGGCACATTTTGTTAGTTGGGAATAGATTTCCATTTAGATCTCAACTCAGAATTTCTTGGGAACGAAAAAAATTTTTGAATTTGAGTTATTGTTGCTGCAATTTGAAATACAGCACTTTTTAAACTTCAATTTCTTCTTTTTTTGCAAAAATAAACTTTCTGTTCCTAATGCTTCTTTTTGGCTTATATAATATATTGGTACTGCATTAGATTTTAATTTATTTTTCCCTTTGAAAGATACATGAAAATGTTTGTCGCAAATAAATTTTTTATTTGCGAGTTTTTCATCGATTTTGGAAAATTCTGCCCACTTTTTCCTCAATGTGCTACATATTGAAAATCTGAATAGTTTAATATCAGCGCTCTTAATTGAAGTACAATTTTCAATGCAACAACGTTCGTAACGTCTTTTCGTTTTCTCTGTGAAGACAGCTGACTGGTTTTTTTCCAATTTTGTTAAAACAACTGATTGATTTTATTCCAAATTATTCCTGAAAAAAATTTTTTATACACAAAATAAAAACAATAAATACGAAATATACACCAAAAAATCTTAAAAGTTCTAAACTCTACAACGGCAGAAATAGAATGACAAATAGCACAATAAAATTCTATTCAAAAAAAAACAACAAAATAACTGTATGTACATATGTACTATAGCAACGACTACTTAAGTACAAAGCCATAAAATGCTCATTTTGTGTATGTGTTGGGCGTACCAAATTAATATGACAACTTATTGTATTTAATCACTTATAACTAATTTGTAATTAAAGTTACATGAAAATTATGTTCTAATGAAATGTAGAGAAGATCCTAAACTTTATTTTCGCCGAATACATTGATTATCTTAGAGCAACGTAAATCAAAGAAAAAACGTGATAAATATCAAGTAACATAAAACTGAGAATCATTTTTCCTGATATCTCCCAAAGTACTAAAAGTATCAAATTATAATGTTCTACAAATTTGTAGATTTTTATCAAATAAACATTTTTCTCAAACATTATTATATCATAAAATTAATAGAAATTTGGTTATTAAGCAGAAATGATCATTTTTAATTAATACCACAATTATCTCTCTCATGTCTAAGTTTCTGTCATTTTTTTACAGTCACCTCTAAAAATGTAGTACCACTTTATGGTACATTATAAAATATTGCAAAAGGCTGATAATTTTTTGTATTGTTATTTATTATTTTTTGTGCTTGTTTTATTGTTGGTATATCTTAAAATGCTCTTTTACTATCTCTGTTCAAAGCGACTGTTTTTTGTTTTTTTAGAATAAATTACAAATAATTAAAAATTGTTTATTACTTATTTATTTGGATTTAATTTTGTTCAATTCATTCAATTTTAAAATAAAAGCACCAAATGATAAAAAATAGCCTATTTTCAAAGCTGTTCTCTGCACTAACCTTAGCAGTCGTTGAACAATGCAATATCTGTATATGATATTATGTCTGTAATAAAATCAAGTTTTCAAGGAAAGCTTAAGCTGCTCTCAAAGAGAATTGAAATAATATAGAGATACGAAAAAGAAAATGAAACAAAATTGATACGGACCCTGTGCGGGCAGAGAAGGAGGTACCTATCATATTTTTATTTTTTATGAAAATGAAAAATCCTTTTAATCTTTGAGTTTTTGTTCTATAACATAAATTTTGTTTTACATTATGTTCTGGAGCTTGAATGAACACATGCAAGCGAAAACAGGTTTTACATTGTGTTTATTTCTAATCATATACAGAAAAAGTCTTAAAATATTTCTTTCTTCCCTTTTGAAGATTTTTAATGTATAATTGCATTAATAATTTGACCTTGTGTACATATACATATATGTAGTTATGTATATTCAGTTTTTGAATAAAATATTGTAGGTATGTATGTATATGATATAAAAATTATTCAAGATATCAATTTTTTAAATATTGTCAATGCGATTTTTTGCCTTGTTTCGAAATACAAGAAAAGCGTAAAAGATAATTTTAAAGAGACCCCTTCAACAGGATGCTGAACTAGAGTTCTTCACAAGAAAAATTTTAAAACAATATCATTAAATTTCAACTGTAAAAAAATGAAAGAACTAAAGAAAAAACTAAAATCATTTTTTCCAGTTCTAACTTCTAAGCATTAAAGGGCATGAACACATTAGGTGGTTATAACAACGGACGCAAACCTGTTTTGTTACCTGTTTTTACAACTGCTCAAGTTACATCTGAAGGTGACACGACCAGTTGTAATGAGAGTGGGAGTGTATTACACTCGTGAAACTGAAATTATTTTATATGATTTCTTAATATACGAAGTTGAAAAAAATTTATCATTATTGTTACTCCCAGCGCAAAATAACCGGTTTAACCACCTAATGTGTACAAGCAGATAGATTATATAAGTACACAAAATATCCATATTGATTCATACAGCAATTTACAAAAACAATCTTATCATTGTCATCGTTATACATATATTCACTTATTTCATCATCAACATATGTTTTTCATATCCCAATTCATTCTATTGAATTCGAAAGAGCTTCAGAACAGAGCTTTCTTAAGTGTTTTTGAGCTTTCTCAGATAAAGAAAGAAGAAAGAAAGCTTGAATTTTTCAAACCACACAGTTTTACCAGAAACTATACAGCCCGAACACAGATATTAAATCTCCCATATAAATGACATTTCAAAATTTTCGAAGCTCTCACAAAATAATTTTTTATGTTTACGTATTTTCATAGTACATTACATAGAAAGAATATTTAGTGTGTTCCATTGGACTAATTCAACTGCTTGTAAGTACTTGGGACTGGGAGTGATCTCATCTACCTATGCTCTCACTCGTGTGTACTTTACTTGTAAAAACCTGAGTACCTAGTTACGCTAAAAATTTCTGTAAGAGGGCTTTTAGTTCTACCATTGCTTAACAGGTGAATTTGGATGATTGAAGGTTAGAATTTAGTAAATAAATTTCTCTGTAGACAGCTGTAATTTATAATTTTTTGTTAAAATTTATAAATTTTTGTCAATTCAATTAACTTGTCAATCAAATTTTTAGGTTACATTTTGCTTTTTTCCACAAAAGATAAAATTAGTCCAATGGATTGTCAGAGACTTTTTTCTCAAATAATAAGTCGTTGCTTTTAAAATTTTTTAATTTGTAAATTGTGAAAGTAAATTAAAAATGAAAAGAATTTAAAAATCAATATTACTTCTGACAATATATTGAGAATTATTAGAATATTTAATGAAAAAATATTTTCCAAATTATGTTTTACAATCTTTGTTATATTTACTATTAGAATAATTATTTCTTCAAATAAAAGAATCTAGACATAAAAATAATTTTATAAAATTTTCCTTTGCTAGTGTTGAAAAAAATTGTGCTGAGGTAATAGGTTGGGATGTGTTTCATTTTAAGAGTTTACACGTAATCCACTTTTAATTCGGATATTGGTTTACTCCCAATTTCATGTAGTATAAACTCGATAATTCGGATTTTGGTTTAAACCCAATTTATTTAGGTTTAATCCAAATTTTTGTGTGTGTATGTGTAGCGTAAAATGCAATATGGCGGATTCTAATTTTTATGGTGAGAATTGTAGAGTGAAGAAGAAAGAAGGAAAACATGTATACTATACGTGTATCAACGTCTGCATGTATTATTTTAATCCCAATTCCAAATTTTACCCGTTTATACCGTACTCCCAATTTAATCCAATAATTCGTGTTTAATTCGAATTATTTTTTACTGTATAAACTCGTATATTGAAACTAAGGAAGTGAGAACTGAGAATTCTGGGATTTCTCACTTCCTCAACTGATAAGTGCGTTTTTTTGTACTCATTTTCTCTATTCGACAATAAAGGTCGTCACGAAAAATCTCACTTCCTTAGTAAGCAAATAAGCCAACATTAATTTGCTTACTTGCTCAGATCAATTTACCAGCTGTGTTGGTGGTAAAGTATCATATTAGCAGTTTATACGTAATCCACTTTTAATACGGATTTTGGTTTACTCGCAATTTCATGTTGTATAAACTCGCTAATTCGAATTTTGTATATGTATGTGTAGCGTAAAATGCAATATAACGGATTCTAATTTTTATGATGCGTATTGTAATGTGAAGAAGAAAGAAACAAACTCAACGTTTCATGTATTATTTTAATCCCAATTCCAAATTTAACCCGTTTATACCTTACTCCAAATTTAATCCAATATTCGGATTTAATTCGAATTATTTTTTACACTATAAACTGCTATACATATATAGAACTGAAGTTTGAGGTTATTTTATTACGTGTTTTATATTTCTTCTTGAATTGTTTCGTAATATTTATTTTTTGAATGAAATTTTTTCAAGTATGTAATTTAATTTTTTAATAAGAATACGTTTTTTTCGGCACTTAAAGTGAGTCTATTTTGAAGGCAAAGATAAGTGAGCTGAGCTTAATTGATGCGAGAACATGTCAGTTCCTCAGTTCCAATAAAATAGAGCTATTTCCCAGGGTATGCAGTATATGTGCCTATGTACATATACGTTATGTCACCTCCTTATTATTCTATACGTATACATCTCTCTATGATAGCAATTAGCAAACTATATACCTTTATCACTTAGTTTTTGTTTTTGATTTTTTGTGGTATGGAATGTTGTTTGTTCAAATGAACTAGGTAAATGATATTCAAGTGAAAAACTAAATGTTTTAAAAAGCAAGATTTCGAAGTTTTATACATAACTTGCTTCAGCCCAGGCCAGATCATGGAATTCATACCAGCAATGAAAGAAGAGTGTGGTGATTCACATTTTGATGATTACAATTTTTCATCAAATTCCATTGATAAAATAAGTACGTAGGTGATGGTGATTAATTAATAAATTATTTGAAATTCTTAGTTTATATGTTTTTTAGATATAAATGGTAAATCAAAATGTGGAGAAATTTATATTCTTGAAAATGATTTATTCAGTTTTTTGTGTACGCTCTGTGATTCACCATTTGAAGAAATTGAAAATTTATTCGTACATGTAAAAGGTAAACATACTACTGTTACTCGTAAAAATGAAAGTATTACAGAAAAGGATAATGAATACATGGATTCAGGTGATGATAATTTTTTGTATAAAGATGTAAAAATTGAAATCCATGGTCAAGATACTTCAAATGATGAAATTAAATCCACAATACAAGAAGAAGATGATGGCCAAATGTCAACAACTTTGAAATCGGAAATATTAAAAATGAAAATTTGTAGTGCAATTGATAATGATTGTCAAGATGATAATGATGAAGATAATACTGTACTCTCAGATTTATTCAAAATAAGTAAATCCACATTTAAAAAACAAGGTGTAAAAAGAAAACCAAATAAATCAAATGTAAAATCGAAGAATAATAAGGAAAAAAGGAAACCTGAAACAAAAGATAAGCCAGTTTGTGATATTTGTAATAAGACCTTTGCATCAAGAAAAGGTGTTCGAAGACATAAAATTTATCGTCATACATCATTTGTTAATATACCAGAATCGTTAAAATGTTCATTTTGTCATCGACATTTTGAAGATAGTTCAAAACGTGCTGATCATGAACGTGTTCATACTGGTGAAAGACCATATCAATGTCAGGTTTGTGGTAAATGTTTTCGTACAAAAGCTGTTTGTATGAATCATGAAATTAGTCATTCAAATATTAGACAATTTCAATGTGAAATATGTAATTTAGCATTTAAAAATCGTTCAGATTTATATATGCATACTCAAAGACATGGTGAGAAAAAATTTAAATGTACATATTGTGAAAAATCATTTTTTAAAAATTCAGAAAGAAGTCGTCATGAACGGAGTCATACTGATTTAAAACCTTTTAAATGTACATTTTGTGAAAAATCATTTAAAAGTAGTAGCAGTTTGAAAATACATAGCAGAACTCATACTGGAATACGACCTTATCAATGCGAATATTGCGATAAATCATTTGGAACAAAAGCTATATTAGATAATCATGTTGTAGTTCATACAGGAGAAAGGCCATTTGTTTGTAATATTTGTAATGCAACATTTCCACGTAAAAAAGCATTAAAATCACATGAAAAAATTCATTCTGATGCTCGAGCTTACGTGTGTAAGATTTGTGGGGAAGCTTTTAAATTATATCAAGGATTGTATTCTCATATGCATAAACATGGAAAATCTATTGTTAAGAATAAAATAAATGAATAAAAAAATTAACAAAAATGTAGGCTTTGTTATTACCACTTTTGTGGCTTCACGTTTTAAAAAGTATTAGCCATACAGTGTGTTTCACGGAGCGTGTGCCAAGCTGAGCAGGGTGGTAGATCTTGACAAAAAATAAAAAAAGATATGGCAGAGGGAGGGTGTATTTTCAATGGTTTCCTATAAATTAAAGGTTAAAAGTTTTTTCGGAAAGTAACCAGTTCCATTTTTTGCAACATTTTACAGTTATTACGCAACGTGAGTCCAAATAAAGATAAGTTTAAAAGAGAACCTTCAAACCTTTCCCAAAAATGTTTGTGCGTTAGTTGATTTAGAAGTTATTATAACTCAAAGTGAAAAAATTTTAACAAAACTCCGCATTTTAATGTTCGAGGTCGAATATTTCGGAAATTTGCGCTATAATTTTTCTTGTTTTGTCGGCTTAAATGAGAATTATTTTGTCAACTTCAAGCTAGCTTTTATTTCATTGCATTCTTCAGTTTAAAAGTTATGAGCCATTTCTTTAAAAACAGTTATATTTATAGTTGTGTACATGCGCGTTCGCAAAATTTTGTGAATGTAAAGCGTAAAATAAATATCAAATTAAGCTTTTTAAGTTTGGAATTTACCAAATACGAAAATTTACGAAATACTCTAGACACACCAAATCGATCGAAATCGTTTGATTTTGCAAAATTATATTGATGACAATTTTTGTCCTTTTTAATTATAAAAAAATTTGGAAAAAAGTCGCATTTTATACACTTACACTTGAAAACTTCAAAGAGCTGTAATTTACATGAAATTACTCTTATTGAAAAAATCACATAAATTAGTAAAAGCCTACTATTATATCCGACAACACCCCATATCATAACAGCCCCACCCACTTGTCTGCGTGCTAAGTAAATTCGTGTTTTGTTTGGCCAGGATATTTTTTATTTTTCTATGCGAGATGTTCTTATTTGTTCTTAATACTCTAGAAATGTGTATTTATGAACATCTCTTTAATTTGATTCAAAGTAAGTGTTAAACAAGAAGAAGCATTCAGATTGGCTTGTTTTTTTGAAGTGTTATTTTTGGTGGCCGGCTAATTTTTCTGGCATCAGATTTCCTTAAATTATTGATGACCCTTGGACTTTGGTCTAGAATTTTTTAATTTTTCGATTCGACTTGTTTTCGTCTTTATAATAATAAATTCAATCTGTTTTAACAGCTTGCCCCGCAACATCTTTGTTTTAAAAATTTTGAAAAGTCACAAAATACCTATAGAAAATTAAAAAAATACTCAAAAATCTTTTAAAAATTCACTTTGAATGATAATGAGGTTATATTTTGCAACGGTTTTCAAAGACACTTTTTGTCTTCTATTTTATCTTTATATGTAATAGGGTAGGATTTTCCCAAAATTAAATATCAAAAAAATTTTAACCACAACAGGTCCTTCAAAATTTTAAAACAAAGGTTTATAAAAGTTCCACTCGTTATATTATGAGATATACACACATGATAAAGGTGAGGTTATATTTTGAAACGGAGTGTATGTTTTTCTTCTCCAGTAAACAACACAACTATTGTTTTCCTAGGGTGTTATTCACACTGAATCTTATCAAGTGTCATTTGTAGTAAGGTTTGACTCACTCACGAGTCACGACATGTAACGTAACCGACACGATAATAAATTTCTTTCGTTTACACTGAGGTACGAAACCGACAGACACTAGACTAATTTATTTTTCTAAATCCATTTTGCATATAATTGCACATCTATTTAGGTACATATGAAATATGAAATGCACGAAGACAATACTTTCTGACCGACAGAGGACAGTGTCGTTACGATTACGTTATCTGTCGTGTCATAAGTGAGAATCAACCCCAATTGAAAATATGTGATTTGTCTCGTAATTGGAGTCAAACAAAAAACACTAGATCAGAAAACATTTAACAAATTATAACGTACACTTGTTAGGATAAGTGTATAAGAATATAGTAAGTCAAAGTTTAAAATCGACTATTCTATGCATTTTATACTTTTACGCAACTTTTGCCTTAGGGAACAAATTTTCATTATTTGAAATTTGTTCGGTAGCAAACATTTTATAGAATATCTTAGCTATGTAAGTTTCAACTTTCTAATTCTACGGGAACATACTCATTGCTGAACAAGAATTACATATAAAAAATTTCATAGTAAATATTATTTAACATAGTAACATTTTTTAAACCATGTACCTAAAATATATTTTTTCAAAACTTTAGTGCAAAACACAAAACTGGCAAGGCAGAATGCAGATGTAAATTTCTGTTCCGAAGAAAAATTTAATATTTTCACACTGAAATCTTTAATAAAGTATTTTCTCCAAAATTTTGCTCTTGTTTTTTTGTATTTGCTTTGCGTATAAAGTTTATAGTGATGACACCGCATGAATTTTCGTATTATCATCTTTGTTCAAAAGAGGCGCTGGCGTCACTCCTTATCGTTATAAAAAAAAAGAAAAGAAGAGAGAGAGGGATTAATTTTTTTTCTAAGCTTTTATGTGTACAGTACCTAGTACCAAAAAATATATAGACAGAAAGAATTCTTATGTAGTATCGACTAAAAATTGTAATTATTAAATTAGTCTATAGAACAGTACGGTAAGAGAAGGAAGGAAGTGAAAGCTTTTTTAACTATGCTTTAAAGCGCTTTGAAATTTAAGTTTTGTTTTTAATATGATCAAGCTGAATGAAAAATAAAAAAAAATTTTACTCTTGTGTGTAAATAGAATATAAAAAAAATTTCAAATGGTGAAACATATGTGAATAAAATGAGTCACACCGACACCATCAATTACCTTGTTTATGCGAAGCTTTAATTCGCATTAACTCATGCCGTTTTGACTAAATACGGATGCATAAACCAAATTGTAAAACGCATTGAAACTCTATTTCGTTTTGGTAACATACTAAACATCAATATGAACTTTTGGAGTAGTATTAGTTTATTACTCAAAACGTTTTAAGTGAGAATGAAATGTTGTACTACGCATAAACACCAATTAAAATGTATTATCTCAAAACGATGTTCAAAACGTTTTATCGTTAATACGTTTTAATTTTTGTACATAAACAAGGTAATTGTCGTATTCGCATGTACATATGTATTTCTATGCAGAAGTAAAAGCTTTTTTAACAAAACTGAAATATGCTGATGTACATTCAAAGCTATTTCACTAATGGGGTTCCAATGTTGGAACCCCAGAACAAAAATTTTTGTATGAGACATTTTTATACTACATAAGAATTCTTTCTGTCTATATATTTTTTGCTAGTACACACTTGATATTGTATATATGATTCATACACACCATATTATGTACATATACGCATATTTCCATATTCATTTATTATATTCATTCATAATATGCATTATAAGCGAAGAGGAAAAAAAAAAACAGGAATATTATTGATTTTTTTCTTCTAAACGCATTAATATAATAATTATTTGGGTATTTCTATTATGATATGATATATACATATACATATGTGTACATATACATTTTGTATTTTTTATACATTGTTTGTGTATTTTTAACATTTTAGAGATATTTCTACTTCTTTAATATTATGAATATTATACAGCGTTGTTGCAATGTTCTGTTATGTAATGTTTTAAATTAATATGGGATAACAAATTTTTCTGGCAACTATGAATTATGTTCATTGTTTATTTTTTATATCACTATCAGTTTTATTTTATGTATACCTACCTACATTTTTAATGCAATTAATATGAAAAATTTGACTTTGAAATTTGAAGATAAAATTTTTTAGAAAAAAAGTGATACCTATGTAAATTTTTGTGAATAAAAAAATTATTTTCAATTATCCATATAATTTTTTCAAAAATTTTTGTATGGTAAAAGTGGCACTTGTCAACTTTGAGATATTATATCTCGGGCTCTGTTGCACCGATTTGATTTAAATAAGAAGCACTAGATTGAAAAACATTTCAATTTAAATGCTAGGATAATTTCAAAAGTAAGAGGGGTAGCAGTAAAATGGAAAAAATGTTGATTTTTTATTTAAAAAATGACGCTTTTTTGCATTTTATTTGATAACATTTGCCCTAGTCGAAGGATTTAAACCCTTCAAGAAACATCTTGGTTAAATATCAACTTTCTACTCTACCGGGAATATGTTTTTTTAAAGGGACGAATAGGTCTGCAAAAATTTCCTTAACATTAATCTGCGTAACTTTATTCTTCAGAGCTTGTTCCCTGTTGCAGGGATCTTTTTTGTTTAAAAAAGAATTTATATACATATATTCTACAGAAATTTTAAGTTATTCGAATCCCAGGGTCCAGAGATATTCAAATTTCAAAAGTGATTTTTGACGAAAATGTGCCAAAATTGATTCGAGTGTTGAAGATTGCTCAAAAAAGAGTATTTCAGAATAATCTAAAATACCTGTTTATTAGAATATTTTCTAAACGTTTGTTTAATACGACAATTAATTTTCCTGACAGCTTTTATTGCATATTGATATTACATATTTTTCTTTTTCCTAAAATGTTATTCCTACTCATTGTGATGAGAAATTGTAAAAAGGTGCGAATTTTATTTTACAAGTCAATGTATGTATTTTAAACGGAAATACGAGTATGTACATACAAATTGATATAAAAAATATCGTAGTTTTTGGAAATAATTATTTTAAATTTAAAAATTATCACTGCCTAGCACTGTTTTTGAATTTACTTTTGGAAAATATATGTAGTTTAATCTATTTTTTTTTCTTTTTCAAATTTTCTTTTTCTTAAAAAAATAAGTTTGAATTTTTTGAAATTGATAATTTCAAGTAACAATTTCAAATATGGTAAGATAAAGTGATAAGTGCATATTTATAGCAAATTCATGAAATTTGATGCAGGTTATTCATATTTATCATAAATTTTGAATTTATTTGTATGTCTACAATTTTTATTACAAATTATTTCTCTATTTTATTGTAAAAAATTAAAATAAAGTAACAAGCACCTTGTGTATGTATATATAGTACATTTATAAAAATTCATTCAGGTACATTCATAAAAAATATATATTCGTTTAGAAAAGGTATAAGCTTGAAAAATAGGCGTACGATGTATAAAATTTCACCGATTTACATACATATATACATATACTGTCTTGGTTATTATGTATGTACATATACAGGGTGATTCAGATAACGTGTCCGACCCGGATATTACGGATAGGTCTCGGCGAGACGAACAAAAAATCGTATGGAAAGGCGAGGGGGGGGGCAATCTCAACCGTTACGGTGTTAGAGGGGGCAAAGAGTTTTGTTAATTTTTTTTGTTTTACCCTATAACTTTCTACAGGGACACGCTGGGGTCACCCTTTTTCGTATCTTTTATCGTTCCAAAGTTATTAGGCTTCAAATCCGAAATATTGACATTTTTTCACCCATTTTTTGACTTTAACCCTATTTTTCTCGAGTAGTGCTCGATATTAATCCTCATTTTTTATTGCAGAAAATAAAAGTTCAATTTATTTCGCATCGATTTGTTCAAATCATATTTTTTCAAAGAAAGCATAGTTTTCGAGATATTTGCAAAGAGGCATGTAAGGTGTTGTTGGAAAGAAACAGGGGTCTTCTACAATTTTACGAAAAAGGGTGACCCCAGCGTGCCGCTGTAGAAAGTTATAGGGTAAAACAAAAAAAAGTACCAAAACTCTTTGCCCCCCTCTAACTCCGTAACGGTTGAGATTGCCCCTCCCCCCCCCTTTTCCATACGATTTTTTGTTCGTCTCGCCGAGACCTATCCGTAGTATCCGGGTCGTACACCTTACCTGAATCACCCTGTATAATTCAAAATATTAAAATAGGATAAAACAAAAAGATTGAGGACAGTTGGTCATTAAATCAATTTTAAACAAGATAATTCTTAAATCATAAATTTAAAATGGAAAATCTTTCACTTAACAATTACATATTTAAAGTAATAAACCTTTATTGAAATTTTGAAAAAGAACCTTTATATTTTATATACAGACTCTAATGTAGGTACTTCTTATTACTATTTGGTCAAAAAAAGATATTAAAAAAACTATGAGTCATTATGACAACTTAAAAATTTTAATTACTTATTATCAATGTTTAAAAAAAATGTTACCCGTTGTTTAAAAATGATTTAAGTAACACATCACTCAATAAGTCCCCGGTCTGACACATATATGGCAACATTGTTAACAGACTCATGTAATTTTCGGGTAGTACTAACCTTCAAACAGTACGTGTCAAAATTTCATGGCATTCTGACCATTAGTTTAGAGGTTACAGTCGTTTTAGTGACCTCAGTTTTGAAATTTTCAAGAAAATGGATAGAAAGGAATTTCGTGTGTTTTTTTTAACAAAGTAATTAAAAACAAATACATAGTAGTTAGTACCTATATTAATATACTACTATATTCCATGACATCTGATTGAATTGACATTCGACAATTGAATATTTTAAATTATCAATAAAATTAATTAATTAATATAAAAATATTAAAAATTTAATTTATTTTCAATAATAAAAAAAAAAAAAAATAAGGTCTAGCAACGCGGACCGGGTTCTACTAGTATTTATATACAAAAACATAAGATTAATTTGTGTTTGAAAAATTGATATTTTTTATTTCATGTATTTAATCAGGAAAAAGTCATTAAAGAAAGTATCTGAAAAAATAAACACATTTTATTCATAATAATCCATCAATTTATGTATATAAAAAAGCAGAGTAGATAGAAGAACATCTACTTCAGATTATTCAATATTGACCAAGCAAAGAAGCAAAAGGTGAAGAATAAAAGTCAGTTTTCATGCATTTTTAAAATACTGATTTTTCTGCCCATTTCGTTCTTTGATCATGAGAAACATATTGTTAATATTTGAAATGTGTTTTGTTGTGAAACTTCCATAGAATATCCTGGTCAAGTTTTAATTTTTTTCCCATGAGAACATACTTCTTTAACACTCGTTTCTATGTTATGACATTTTCGTCAAAAATCCGCTTTAAAATTTAAATGTCTGAACCTTGTGATTTGATTGATTTAAAATTTTTGCACAGTATTCACAGAACTTCTTTTGACACCAAAAAGATCCTTGCAATAGAACGCGAGTTATGTACATGGTATCAAACATAAAACCACGAAAATTAATTTGAATGTTGTTACATTTTGTTAAATGCAACATTTTTTGCTCAGTACAACAATACTGTTAGGGGAACAAAGAGAACACTTTGATAAATCTTTACGTATAGACATATTAGTTTTTGGTCCACGGGATGCTGAGATACAGATCTTTAAAGTTAAAATTTAAGTCAAATTTATGTTTGGTCTCGAAAATGTATGGAAATTTTTCGTCTCTTTATCTTGTTTTCCACTTTATCTCAAAAAGTAAAAATATAGTACACAAAAATCGCACGAGCTCATCAAAGACACTTCAACAAATATTTGGGTCAAAAAATTATGGTTTTTGGTTCACGGGATGATGAAATACACCTTTTTGAAAAAGAAAAAAAAATTTTAAGTTTCCATTTAAAATGTACGGTATATATTTGTATACGGACGGCCAATTTTGTGTTTTTGCAAGAAAAAGGATATTTTGTTTTACCGATTTTAAGCTAGGACTTTGAAAATTGGGATGTGTACGTAGGACCCTCCAATGAAGGAATTGGTGAAGTTTCAAGGTCCTATCTTAAAGGGATCATAATTTAATTAAGGCTCAAATTTTATAAATTTAAAAAAAAATTATACCTACGTATACGTACATGCATGAGAAATTATTGAAAATTAAAAATAATTTTTTCATAGATTTCATATAAAGTTCACATCCATATGTACATACATATGTATTATACTCTTTCTGGTATATACATATAATAATTGTACATATAGATATCCAACCAATAAAAACGACATTAAAAAAATATCAAAATAGTAAAAATAACATACATTCATTTCACTTCGTTATAGCATACACATGTATATGTATAGGTATTATGGCAATTATAATTCTATTAATTCATTGTTGTACATATACCTACTTACCTATGTACATACGTCATACATATTAAATTAAAGCACAAATACAAAATTTGTACTTTTTAAATATCCCTAAATTTTCCTGGTACAAATACAATACCTGTACCAAAACTCTGGTTTATACAAGTTAAATAAAATTCTTTAGTACAAATACAATATTTGTACTAACACCCTGTTTTAAAGTTAAAGTAATTTGTATTCAAGTACTAAACTTGAACACTCACCAAAGAGAAGAAAAAATCACGAAGGAATAAAACAACAAGTGTATTATATTCAAGTACAATACTTGAACATAAAATTCCAAAATTTACAGTGCCCTTGGCAGCCTCACCAAAGGAAAATCGAAGAAAAAGGCTTAAACTCACTGTAAAACAGCTACTAAACTCTTTATTGAATAATTGCATTCTTTTATACAAAAAAATCGCTTACATATCAATATTGACCACCAATTTTTTAATACAATATTAATAGTAATTAATAATAAGGAAAAGAATAATGACATATTATTTGCAACAACAATTGTATACATATAAAATATTTATAAAAATTATTTTCAAAGTGCATTTACCTCTAATGCAAAATTATTCAATTATTAATATTACCAAATATATGAAAAAATGCAAATTTAACATGTGTCATCAAAATTGTACAGCTTTTTAGTTCACTGTACTGTAAGTTAATGCTGAATTAGCACATTCTTGTTATAAACAAATTTAGAGTTACAATTTTAACTAAATTATGATATATTTAAATGTACGTAATTAGCTTATGATACAGGGTGTGACTTAAAATTATTGTATTTAACAAAAATAGTAATTTATTGGTTTTTGTTAGTTAATGATATATTAACATTCTCCCCCCCCATTGAACGGATGTTCAACTGGTATCCTCTTCCTTAGCGAATTCGAAGTTATGCTGTTGATGGCGTCTAGCAGCGGGAATCGGATGGTTTCTTTGCGTTTGTTGTCTGTTGTAACGAACTCGCTGATGAATGTTATAAATGACGGTGATTAGTACAATACCGAGTGTAGCATAGCCTAACGAGAAATGGTGTATGTCATATTCATGGCCTCTCTTTTGTAAATGCTGATGGCTCTTCAGGTCATCAATTCTTTGCTTTAATTCGGTCATGTTGTGGAGAATTGTCTGTTCGGGTACTGGGTTCCGTTGTATTTGATTTGGAACAGACAGCTGACTGAACTCAGAGGCATTAGCTAGCTCAATAAATGATGCAGTGGCTGAACTGTAATACACATTATGAGCCTGAATCACTGTCGTTTTATCTCGCAGGACGCAGCCAGGTGTAAGTTCCAATGTTCCTGACCCGGCTAAACTGTATTGTGTCATGTTATGAGTTATGACCAAAAAGAACATTGATTGTTGTTTGGTTGTTCGTCACAAAGATCCAGCGATTGGTTTGACGTAAAGGTATCCATGAGTTTGGTTCCGCTTGATTTATGAAGGTGCACATATCTGGTGTCGAAAATTTTGACAATATACTGATCTCGCATGCTCCTGTGCCTGACCCTCTTCGATGTAATGCTTGGTTTAGTTTGCATAAAGTCGTATCATTCTTGAATGTGAGACATTTTTCTAGTTCTTGCTGCGTAATTGGATAGTAGAGATCCCGATGAAGGGTAACTATGAGATATCTAGTTGATAGTAGAATGCTGATGAAAGTGTTATTAATCTTATCTGGAACTGATGTTATTTGAAGTAGCTCGTAGACCTCCATAGATAACAAAGGCAGTTTTATTTGGAATATGAGTTGTTTTGGCGGAAACAATAACTGGATTCAATAGTCCTAACGGGTCGAATAAGTGAGCTATTTCGGCGAGTATTTTTCTTTTTGTTACTCTGGTGTCGGGTTCTTGATTATTTACTGTAATGAGAAATTCGTCTGATTTGGGGAACCAACTGAGTCCTAGGGTCTTTATGTGATACAGATCATCATCATATACGTCCAACTGCGATGATCTATCTTCTGGTGCAATATTTTGAAATAATGCAGGATGATTGACACACCACTTTCTAAGTTTAAAACCTGCTGAAAGTAAAATTTGGTTTAGCTGATCTCTTTTTATTATGGCTTCTTGAAGATTGTCACTTCCTGCCATAGCATCATCTACGTATAGATTTTCCATAATACAGGAGGCTCCTAGTGGGTATTGCAATTGGTATTGTTCAGCTAGCTTTTGCAAACACTTAATGGCAAGGTATGGGGCTGTCGTGACACCATAGGTTACTGTCTGTAGTTTGAAATATCTAAATGCTTGCTCTTCATGGTCCCTCCAGACTATTATTTGGTACTTCCTGTCTTCTGGATCGATGACAATTTGTCTATACATTTTTTCTATGTCTGCCGTGAACACATACTTAGGTAGACGAAACCGTAGCAGAACTGAAAATAAATCACTCTGAATTTTTGGACCAGTGTAAAGTATATCGTTAAGAGACAGGTTTGATGACGTTTTGGCCGATGCATCGAAGACCACTCGCAATTTGGTCGTAGTACTGTCGGGTTTCAAAACACAGTGGTGTGGTAAGAAATAGCTTGAGCTTGGAATTTCATTGCTTGGAATTTCTTGCATATGATTTAGTCTCAAATATTCATCCATGAATTCTTTGTATTGTATTTTTAGGTTATTGTCTCGTTTAAATTTTCTCTCCATTGCTTTTAAACGAGCAATAGCCATATCCTGAGATTTTCCTAAAACGTCTGGGCTGCGAGCAAACGGTAATCTTACCACAAACCGTCCTGTTTTGTCCCTTTGAAATGTTTCGTTGAACAACATCTCACATTTTTGGTGATCCGGGCTCATGAGTTTTATCTGTTTTTCTGGTTCTTCTAAGGTCCAAAATTTCTCAATTTGAGCATTTAATTTATTATTTTGTTCACTCTCGTGTGCGACTGATCCAGATACAACCCACCCAAAGACAGTATTTTGAAGTACAGGGAGTCCATCACCTAGCTTTATTTGTCCTATGCTGAGTAGTTCGAAGAATTTTTCAGCTCCTATTGGCAAATCTATGCGTGCGGACTGATAGAATTCTGAATCTGCTAACTGTACATTTTTTGGAATTTTCCATTTTTGGATATTTAACGTGGTCGAAGGATGATGTCCTATTATTCGAGGCAAGACATATGCATTCATAGAGGTCTCATACCCAAAACTATTTGATTTTAATACAAATGTAACCCTTTTACTGGCTTGTTGTTTTTGATTGCCAAGACCCTGAATGTCTAATCGTTCGGCTATTCCAGTAAGACAGAGTTTTTTCACTAAAGTGTCTGTTATAAAGTTGGATTGAGAACCTGAGTCAATGATTGCTCTACAGCTGACATGCTTACCATTATGGGCTACAATTTTTAGCAGTACATCTAGTTGCCAAATTTGAGGATTCCCTTTTGTTGGTAACTTCTGTCGAATTTTCTCTACGTACAGGAGTTGTTTCGTCAGGATGTATCAGAGTGTGGTGTCTTTTACTTCACTTTACACAGCTTCTTGCCTTGCAATTGGTAGCAGAATGTCCTGCATGCAAACAGTTGTAACATAAATTATGCTTTCTTATTAGATCGATTCGATCGTTTAGTTTCTTTGTTTTAAAAACATCACATCTGTATAAAGGATGGGGTACTTTGCACCCGCAGTATTTTTTGACAGCTGTGCTTACTAGCGTTGCAGGTGACGAGGTTACCTTTTGCTTACCACTCATGGCTTCCAAAGACTGAAATCTCGTCTCTAAGAACTCTAGTAGACCCTTCAATGGATTTAAGTCACGAGGGGAGGCTACAGATTGTTCATACAGCGTAAGAGTCGTTTTGTCAAGTTTTTTGGTTAGAATGTATACCAGAATGGGGTCCCAAGTTTCAGTTGAAATGCCGAGATGATTTAGTCCCATGATACATTCTGTTGTCACATCATGAAGTACTTTGATAGCCTAGTTTGATTCCTGATGCGATGCTGGTTGATTCAAAAATCTCTTGAGCAGTTCACTAACTAAGAGACGTTTGTTGTCATATCGTATAATTTTCCTTGGACGTGGGAAGGTGTTGAATTAATCGGTGAGCTTCTCCAGTTAAATTACCCTTCAAATAATACATTTTTTGTGAATTATCAATTGGTTGATTATGCACCAGTTGAAAAAATAGATCTCGAAATTGAAGCCACTGCAGATAATTTCCATCAAATTTCGGAATGTTTATTTTTGGAAGTTTTACAGGCACCTTACCCTGTGTTTCGGTAGCGGTTTTCATCGTGGTATTATCTTCAAGCCTCTCATACATCCTTATAACTGTATCTTGAATCCAGGCGTGTAGTTCCAAATAATAATCTGAATCATAATCCGGTACTTCTTCAGGCGTTGATTCTGATATGGAATGATGATTTTTCATCATTTCCCTTTGATATTGCTGCAAAGTGTCAATCTGAACCTTGTAGTATGCGTTGGATCTTGTTGAGTTTAACTCAGCTTCTATATCCTGTATACAATGCACAATTGTTTTCATTAAAGTCTTCTGACGACGTAGTAATTTTGAGGATTCGGCAGTATCAGTTATATCTGCCTCCTTTGATCCGGTGTCTTGTTGCATCGTTGATGTTGATGATTTTGGGACAAGTTTGTTGGTTTCATTACTCCCGTCTCGTGCTTTCTCTAAAAGTTTGCTTATTTGATCCTTGAATTTTTCAAATATACTTTTTGCGTTTTCAAAGTAATTTTTCTTAAAATAGGAATGTTCAGTATATATTGTCTCATTCTCTAATAATTTCTTATGATTTTCGCCAAGTTCGGTCCATGTTTCCTATAGCTTGTAAACGGTCTACTAAATACTGCTCAGTTTTTCTAGAAGCGGAATCCTTTTAAAAAATCGTCCACTTCCGTTCAAGCTCACTCCCTAACTCAGATTGTCGCTCAAATATTTTATCCATCACGTCGGGGTCACCAATGTTTAGGCAAAGGCTTTTAATTGCCGTATATATGTAACGCAAGGAGGTTCTATACCACCTTGCAAAATAAAGCACAAATACAAAATTTGTACTTCTTAAATATCCCTAAATTTTCCTGGTACAAATACAATACCTGTACCAAAACTCTGGTTTATACAAGTTAAATAAAATTCTTACAATATTTGTACTAACACCCTGTTTTAAAGTTAAAGTAATTTGTATTCAAGTACTAAACTTGAACACTCACCAAAGAGAAGAAAAAATCACGAAGGAATAAAACAACAAGTGTATTATATTCAAGTACAATACTTGAACATAAAATTCCAAAATTTACAGTGCCCTTGGCAGCCTCACCAAAGGAAAATCGAAGAAAAAGGCTTAAACTCACTGTAAAACAGCTACTAAACTCTTTATTGAATAATTGCATTCTTTTATACAAAAAAATCGCTTACATATCAATATTGACCACCAATTTTTTAATACAATATTAATAGTAATTAATAATAAGGAAAAGAATAATGACATATTATTTGCAACAACAATTGTATACATATAAAATATTTATAAAAATTATTTTCAAAGTGCATTTACCTCTAATGCAAAATTATTCAATTATTAATATTACCAAATATATGAAAAAATGCAAATTTAACATGTGTCATCACAATTGTACAGCTTTTTAGTTCACTGTACTGTAAGTTAATGCTGAATTAGCACATTCTTGTTATAAACAAATTTAGAGTTACAATTTTAACTAAATTATGATATATTTAAATGTATGTAATTAGCTTATGATACAGGGTGTGACTTAAAATTATTGTATTTAACAAAAATAGTAATTTATTGGTTTTTGTTAGTTAATGATATATTAACAGAATTATAATTGCCATAATACCTATACATATACATGTGTATGCTATAACGAAGTGAAATGAATGTATGTTATTTTTACTATTTTGATATTTTTTTAATGTCGTTTTTATTGGTTGGATATCTATATGTACAATTATTATATGTATATACCAGAAAGAGTATAATACATATGTATGTACATATGGATGTGAACTTTATATGAAATCTATGAAAAAATTATTTTTAATTTTCAATAATTTCTCATGCATGTACGTATACGTAGGTATAATTTTTTTTTAAATTTATAAAATTTGAGCCTTAATTAAATTATGATCCCTTTAAGATAGGACCTTGAAACTTCACCAATTCCTTCATTGGAGGGTCCTACGTACACATCCCAATTTTCAAAGTCCTAGCTTAAAATCGGTAAAACAAAATATCCTTTTTCTTGCAAAAACACAAAATTGGCCGTCCGTATACAAATATATACCGTACATTTTAAATGGAAACTTAAAATTTTTTTTTCTTTTTCAAAAAGGTGTATTTCATCATCCCGTGAACCAAAAACCATAATTTTTTGACCCAAATATTTGTTGAAGTGTCTTTGATGAGCTCGTGCGATTTTTGTGTACTATATTTTTACTTTTTGAGATAAAGTGGAAAACAAGATAAAGAGACGAAAAATTTCCATACATTTTCGAGACCAAACATAAATTTGACTTAAATTTTAACTTTAAAGATCTGTATCTCAGCATCCCGTGGACCAAAAACTAATATGTCTATACGTAAAGATTTATCAAAGTGTTCTCTTTGTTCCCCTAACAGTATTGTTGTACTGAGCAAAAAATGTTGCATTTAACAAAATGTAACAACATTCAAATTAATTTTCGTGGTTTTATGTTTGATACCATGTACATAACTCGCGTTCTATTGCAAGGATCTTTTTGGTGTCAAAAGAAGTTCTGTAAAAAATACTGTGCAAAAATTTTAAATCAATCAAATAACAAGGTTCAGACATTTAAATTTTAAAGCGGATTTTTGACGAAAATGTCATAACATAGAAACGAGTGTTAAAGAAGTATGTTCTCATGGGAAAAAAATTAAAACTTGATCAGGATATTCTATGGAGGTTTCACAACAAAACACATTTCAAATGATAACAATATGTTTCTCATGATCAAAGAACGAAATGGGCAGAAAAATCAGTATTTTAAAAATGCATGAAAACTGACTTTTATTCTTCACCTTTTGCTTCTTTGCTTGGTCAATATTGAATAATCTGAAGTAGATGTTCTTCTATCTACTCTGCTTTTTTATATACATAAATTGATGGATTATTATGAATAAAATGTGTTTATTTTTTCAGATACTTTCTCTAATGACTTTTTCTTGATTAAATACATGAAATAAAAAATATCAATTTTTCAAATACAAATTAATTTTATGTTTTTGTATATGAATATTTATGTATGTACATATATTCAGTATTCTACTGAATATATCAATTTGCATACATACTTAAATAATTTTTAAACAACAGTTAACATTTTTTTTAAACATTGATAATAAGTAATTAAAATTTTTAAATTGTCATAATGACTCATAGTTTTTTGATAATATCTTTTTTTGACCAAATAATAATAAGAAGTACCTACATTAGAGTCTGTATATAAAATATAAAGGTTCTTTTTCAAAATTTCAATAAAGGTTTATTACTTTAAATATGTAATTGTTAAGTGAAAGATTTTCCATTTTAAATTTATGATTTAAGAATCCTCTTGTTTTAAAATTGATTTAATGACCAACTGTCCTCAATCTTTTTGTTTTATCCTATTTTAATATTTTGAATTATACAGGGTGATTCAGGTAAGGTGTCCGACTCGGATACTACAGATAGGTCTCGGCGAGACGAAAAAAAAATCGTATGGAAAAGGGGGGGGAGGGGCAATCTCAACCGTTACGGAGTTAGAGGGGGGCAAAGAGTTTTGGTACTTTTTTTTGTTTTACCCTATAACTTTCTACAGCGGCACACTGGGGTCACCCTTTTTCGTAAAATTGTAGAAGACCCCTGTTTCTTTCCAACATAATAACCAAGACAGTATATACATATATGTAAATCGGTGAAATTTTATACATCGTACGCCTATTTTTCAAGCATATACCTTTCCTAAACGAATATATATTTTTTATGAATGTACCTGAAAGAATTTTTATAAATGTACTATATATACATACATTAGGTGCTTGTTACTTTATTTTAATCTTTTTCAATAAAATAGAGAAATAATTTGTAATAAAAATTGTAGACATACAAATAAATTCAAAATTTATGATAAATATGAATAACCTGCATCAAATTTCATGAATTTGCTATAAATATGCACTTATCACTTTATCTTACCATATTTGAAATTGTTACTTGAAATTATCAATTTCAAAAAATTCAAACTTATTTTTTTAAGAAAAAGAAAATTTGAAAAAGAAAAAAAAATAGATTAAACTACATATATTTTCCAAAAGTAAATTCAAAAACAGTGCTAGGCAGTGATAATTTTTAAATTTAAAATAATTATTTCCAAAAACTACGATATTTTTTATATCAATTTGTATGTACATACTCGTATTTCCGTTTAAAATACATACATTGACTTGTAAAATAAAATTCGCACCTTTTTACAATTTCTCATCACAATGAGTAGGAATAACATTTTAGGAAAAAGAAAAATATGTAATATCAATATGCAATAAAAGCTGTCAGGAAAATTAATTGTCGTATTAAACAAACGTTTAGAAAATATTCTAATAAACAGGTATTTTAGATTATTCTGAAATACTCTTTTTTGAGCAATCTTCAACACTCGAATCAATTTTGGCACATTTTCGTCAAAAATCACTTTTGAAATTTGAATATCTCTGGACCCTGGGATTCGAATAACTTAAAATTTCTGTAGAATATATGTATATAAATTCTTTTTTAAACAAAAAAGATCCCTGCAACAGGGAACAAGCTCTGAAGAATAAAGTTACGCAGATTAATGTTAAGGAAATTTTTGCAGACCTATTCGTCCCTTTAAAAAAACATATTCCCGGTAGAGTAGAAAGTTGATATTTAACCAAGATGTTTCTTGAAGGGTTTAAATCCTTCGACTAGGGCAAATGTTATCAAATAAAATGCAAAAAAGCGTCATTTTTTAAATAAAAAATCAACATTTTTTCCATTTTACTGCTACCCCTCTTACTTTTGAAATTATCCTAGCATTTAAATTGAAATGTTTTTCAATCTAGTGCTTCTTATTTAAATCAAATCGGTGCAACAGAGCCCGAGATATAATATCTCAAAGTTGACAAGTGCCACTTTTACCATACAAAAATTTTTGAAAAAATTATATGGATAATTGAAAATAATTTTTTTATTCACAAAAATTTACATAGGTATCACTTTTTTTCTAAAAAATTTTATCTTCAAATTTCAAAGTCAAATTTTTCATATTAATTGCATTAAAAATGTAGGTAGGTATACATAAAATAAAACTGATAGTGATATAAAAAATAAACAATGAACATAATTCATAGTTGCCAGAAAAATTTGTTATCCCATATTAATTTAAAACATTACATAACAGAACATTGCAACAACGCTGTATAATATTCATAATATTAAAGAAGTAGAAATATCTCTAAAATGTTAAAAATACACAAACAATGTATAAAAAATACAAAATGTATATGTACACATATGTATATGTATATATCATATCATAATAGAAATACCCAAATAATTATTATATTAATGCGTTTAGAAGAAAAAAATCAATAATATTCCTGTTTTTTTTTTTCCTCTTCGCTTATAATGCATATTATGAATGAATATAATAAATGAATATGGAAATATGCGTATATGTACATAATATGGTGTGTATGAATCATACTGTGTACTGTACACATAAAAGCTTAAAAAAAATTAATCTCTCTCTCTTTTTTTTTTTTTATAACGATAAGGAGTGACGCCAGCGCCTCTCTTGAACAAAGATGATAATACGAAAATTCATGCGGTGTCACCACTATAAACTTTATACGCAAAGGAAGAACTAAAAAAACTAATAGAAGGGGAGAATATAGAAATTTTCATGAAACTCAAATATTAAGATGCTTGGGGTCAACAATATCCGTTTTCGGTGGAATGGGAAATAGAATTTTTCAAAACAGAAATTTAAAAACATCCATCCGTACAAAACAATCTGCACTCCTATAGGATCTAATTACCAAATTTTACACTACCAGAAATTCTGCACACATAATTCCGAGGGACTGTTCTCATGTGATGATCTCTTTTCGTCGTTGAAATGTTGCGTTGCATATTTCACATACATAATGTGAAAAGAAATTTTGTAGTTTTTCAAATGGAGTTTCACACAATGTACATAAAAAACCAAACAAATCATTTTTATGAAATAAGACTTTCCCACACTTTTTCTTATGAACCTTATATTTAATTATACCTGCAAGCATTTACTCAATTAAATACTGAAATATGAAAAACAATAAATACATATTTACTTAATTCATTAATCATTATTACAATTTACAATTAGTGATCTTACTTTTACATGATCTAACGTCTACGTATCCTCCGTGGACCGTGACATTTTTAAGCATAACATTTTCGCTTACATATACATATATATGTGTATAAATTATCAAAGATAGTACATAGCTACATGGAAAATACAACAGGAAGGTATGATGGAAAGTAATATTGCCAAGATTTTTTTTTTGTTTTTATGTTACAAAACAATAAGTTGATGACGTAGTTTCGTAAAAAGTGTTTTTGTTTACATTAGCTGTGTTTTATTGGACATGATGAACTGAAAATGATAAGTGATAGTTATGATATTTTTCACTCCCTCACTGAGTAAGCACGTGAAGAACTAATGAACAATTTTCTTTCATTAGTTCATCAGTTTCAGTTTACCAGCTGTTTGTGTTTCTAGTGTTAAAGTATCATATGAAATCGAAGTTTGAGTGTTATTACGTGATTTTGCGATTTGTCTTTTGAACTTCTTTGTGATTTGTTTCTTAATATTGAATTTTTTTCAGTAAAATTTGTTGAAGTATGTAATTTAATTTTTTATCATGTTTTTATGGGCACTTAAAGTGAAGCTATTTTCAAGAAGAAGGTAAGTGAGCTGAGCAAAACTAAAGTGATGACATATCATATCATAAGTGTGGTACATATGTATAACCAAAAAATATATAGACAGAAAGAATTCTTATGTAGTATAAAAATGTCTCATACAAAAATTTTTGTTCTGGGGTTCCAACATTGGAACCCCATTAGTGAAATAGCTTTGAATGTACATCAGCATATTTCAGTTTTGTTAAAAAAGCTTTTACTTCTACATAGAAGTACATACATATGTACATGCGAATACGACAATTACCTTGTTTATGTACAAAAATTAAAACGTATTAACGATAAAACGTTTTGAACATCGTTTTGAGATAATACATTTTAATTGGTGTTTATGCGTAGTACAACATTTCATTCTCACTTAAAACGTTTTGAGTAATAAACTAATACTACTCTAAAAGTTCATATTGATGTTTAGTATGTTACCAACACTATTTTAAAATGTCAAATATTCACTTAAATTCACAATTCACTTAAAACGAAAAAAGTGTATATGCACATTTTAAAAACGCATTGAAATTTTAAATTCGGATTTTATAGTGTATTCACTCAAAACGAAAGAAAGTTTCAATGCGTTTTAAAATTTGGTTTATGCATCCATATTTAGTCAAAACGCCATGAGTTAATGCGAATTAAAGCTTCTCATATACTTTTTGAGCCTGTACACATTAGGTGGTTGTAACAACGGACGCGAACCTGTTTTAAAACCTGTTTTTACAACTTCTCAAACTACATCTGAAGGTGGCACGACCAGTTGTAACGAGAGTGTGAGTGTATTACAACCTTGAAGCTAAAATTATTTTAAATGATTCTGTTTATACCAAGTTAGAAAAAAAATTACGAGTATACCATTATTGTTATAAAAAGCGTAAAATAACCAGTTTAACCACCTAATGTGCACATAGTGTATTACTGTACTCGTACTGTGACGATGACGAGTTGTATAATGTGTTATTGATTGTGTCGGTGTGACTGATTTTATTCACATATGTTTCATCATTTGAAATTTTTTTTTATATTCTATTTAACACACAAGAGTAGATTAGATTAGATTATTGCACTTCGACCAATAGAGATCTTTTGTACCGCCCGTGCTTCTTATAGATCTAGGCTTTTGATAAATCCTAGGATTCTATTAGAAGGTGCGCACCAGATTTCCTCAGGTTTGAGAAAAGGCTGATGCATGTAGCACATTCTTTTGGAGGCCAATGCCTCGCATTCACACAGAATGTGTTTTGAGGTTTCCTTGGCCTCATTGCAGAATCTGCATTTGTCATCCTCTTGTAGACCTATCCTGCTTGGATGGTAATTTAGTGGACAGTGTCCGGTAAGGAGACCTGTGATGGTCCTTAGCTCCTTTCTATTGAGGTTGAGTAGTTTTCTGGAAATGTTAGCTGAAGGCGAAATGAATTCCTTTGCTTGTATATTTCCAGGAGTTTCTTTCCATCGGGAGATGCATTTTGCCATTTCCCATTTTTTTATATTGTTTTTTGTGTGGCTCCTAGGCAGACCGCAGAAGGGTTCTGGTCCAAGGAAACTAGAGTCGGCACCTTTTTTCGCTAGGGAGTCCGCCAACTCATTTCCTTTGAAGCCTTCGTGTCCTGGGATCCACATTAGGTATACTTTGTTTGTCCTAGCTAGTGTTTTAACAGTTTTTAGGCATTCTAAAACCAGTCCAGACACAATTTTGTGTGAGTTTATGGCTTTAAGTGCTGCCTGGCTGTCTGAAATTATGTAGACTGTGGCTTTATTGAAGCCTTTCTTTAGGCACTCAGTAGCACACATGTCAATAGCAAAAATTTCAGCTTGAAAAACTAATAGATATTTTCCCAGGGATTTGTATAGGCTCCTTTTTGTACCTCTGTATCACACAGAGGCACCTCTATCGAAGGTTATTTTGTTATTGAACGGCTTTTCAAAGTTATAAACTGTTTCTATTTCGTCAGTCACTTGACTGATTTGATGATTCTTAAATTCTTCAAGAATTTTAAGATTATGGGTGAGATTACCCGCTTTCAGTCCTCTATTTCTTTGAAATTTTAAAGCCCAATTTAGTGCCTCCTTCTCAATTTGTATATTAAGAGGTGGCAAATTGAGCATGGCTTCCAATGCTTCCGTTGAGGTGGTTTAAAGAGCTCCTGTAATACTAAGACAGGCTAGTCTTTGTATTTTGTTGAGTCTATTCTGTACTGTTTTTTGCTTTGTCCTTGGCCACCATATGGCTGAAGTATATGTAAGTATGGGTCTTATGATGGCCGTATATGACCAATATACCATTTTTGGTCTTAGTCCCCAAGTTTTGCCAAAGAGTCTGTTACAATTCCATAAAGCCAAGGTGGCTTTTTGTATGGAACTATTAATATGTTTGTTCCAAGTAAGTTTGCTATCCAGGATTACTCCTAGATATTTGGTTTCACTCGAAAAATGAATTTGTGTTCCTTTAAGAGAAGGTTTCTTCAGGTTGAGTTTCCTTCTTCTTGTGAAAAGAACTATAACTGTTTTTTGAGGATTAATGGATAATCCTTCCTTACAGCACCTGTTGTTAATGTGAATTAATGCTTGTTGTAGTTGCATGGAGATTGTTTCATCGTCCATGCCTCTAGCCATCACCACCAGGTCATCTGCATATCCCTGTGCTTCAAATCCTAGAGAGTTGAGCTCGTATAGTAGATCGTCAATGACTATAGACCATAGCAAAGGTGATAGTACCCCACCTTGAGGGCATCCTTTGATGGCTTTAACAGTCACTGAAATATTTCCCAACGTGGCTTCAATTTCTCTTTGATTTAGTGTAGCTTTTATCCGTTTTGTTGTTAAAGGTTCGTAACCTTTATTTTTTGTTGCTCTTTCAATTGATGTGAACGAGGTATTATCAAATACTCCCTCGATATCTATGAATGCGCTTAGCGCAATCTGTTTTGTATCCATAGTCTTGTTCAGCTTATGAATTAAACTATGGAGAGCAGTAAGTGTTGATTTTCCTGCTTGATAAGCATGTTGATTGGCATTCAGAGGCTTTTTAATTAATACGCTATCTCTAATATGCTGATCAACTATTTTCTCCATTGTTTTGAGGAGAAAAGAGCGTTTTTAGGGCGACAAGTCCTCTTAAAAGATGGAACTTGTCCTTTTTTGGTAAACCATTAGGATTACCTATTGAGGAATTTCTCTTTCGCCTGGAGTCCTTGGCAGTGGCTGATAGGGTTTCAGAAGACATGTTGGCAGCACATGTTTGTCGATTCTTATCATAAAAAGCTCTAAAATGGCGAGATGTGCGACGAGGATTGCTTGAAGAATTTCGAAGCCAAGCAACTGACTTTGAGATACGACAGGCAATGTTCGCTCGCCACCAAAGGCCAAACGAGACGTTCAGCGAGATGCAAGGTTTAGCTTCACGTTTGCGATTTCCTATGAGTCAACAAGAACTCATTGAAATAATCCAAAGAAATATGATAACTTCGAATTATTTGGTTTAATGGATACTGAGGTTTCGATCAGCTGTATCGGTAGAAATGCTGACGAAATTTTAAAGCGAATAGGTGTCAAGAAGTTAACTTCGGCCACACCTATACATACAGCTGATGGAAATGCGCAAAAGGTTGATGGCGTAATAGATGTTGAAGTCGTTTACAATAGAGTTTGCAGGCCACTTCGACTTTACATCGTTCCAACTTTAGCCCAAACCTTGTATCTCGGGATCGATTTTTAGCAAAAATTTGATTTATTACCAAAATGTATTTCAGAACTTCACAACGAAAGCGTTCAAGATCCGAAAATGCATATTCTGACCGCGAAACAATAATGAAAATTGAATTTAATAAAATTTAAATTCCCAATGACCGGATGATATCGTCGTTTTATTCGAGAATATGCTTCTTTGGCAACGGCGATCTCTGATTGTTTGAAGAAATCTTAAAATTTCATTTGATCTGATGAGGCTCAAAACTCATTTGACAAACTCAAGAATTGTATGACCTCAGCGCCAGGTTTGATTAATCCTGACTTTACGAAGGAGTTCTTGATACAGTGCGATGCGTCGAAAGTGGTTGTAGGAGGAGTCCTATTACAACTTTCGGAGACGGGTGACGAAAGTCCCATCGCATATGTGTCCCAAAAACTCAACAAGGCACAGAAGAACTACTCCGTGACAGAACTGGAATGTTTGGCTGCGGTGTTATGCGTCAAAAAGTTTCGAGCTTACATCAAAGGTTTTCGATTCACGATAATTACGGATTTTTGGCGTATGCGAATTTCTCCACAGTGATAATCGTAAATAGTTTGTTTCAAAGGAATTTCAAAGTTTTTTGTCTTCTTATGGTGTCAAGCATATTCGCACTGCTTTATATTCGCCTCAATCAAATGCATCTGAACGCGTTAATCAGGTCATTTTAAAGGCTGTAAGGTCTTATGTTCACGAAGAACAGGCGAACTGGGATAAGGCCATTCGTCACATAGCTGGTTCTCTTAGAATTCGTTATCATAGTGCTATTGAGCGTACACCTTACAAGCCGATATTTGGTTTCCCGATGGTAAGGCATGCCTCGTCATATCGAGTTCTGAGTGAGCTGGACTTTTTTTAATGAATGGAGAGGTCGTCGATCTGCCTGAAATTGTCAAACTCCAGCAGATTCGTGACCAAGTCTCAGTAAACTTGAAGAAAGATCACGAACGAGCAGAAAGAGCTTACAACCTCCGAACCACTGAAATAAAATTCCGTCCAGGTCAAGAAATTTATAGACGAAATTTCACATAAAGCGATTTCGCGAAAGGTTTTAATTCAAAATTAGCAAAAAGATTGTTACAATGTCGAATTGGTGGTAGCATGTATGAAGTTGAGGACCTACAAGGTAAATATGTAGGGACTTTTCATGCCAAAGATTTAAAATCCTAAACATCATTCAGTCTATCTCATCATTATTTCGCTCCAAATTTTTTTTTTGCTAACCACCCTTATCTTGCCTTACTTCAGAGTTTATGCAATCATCGGCTATCTTATTTTCTTCGCAATTTTTTTATTAAAATAGTCAGTTTAATCCTACTGGTTTTCTTTACCCTCCTAGACGAAGGTGCTGTAGACTGGTTCGCGAACCATGTTTTGTACACCACTGGGTAATTACAGATGGTTGTATATTAGAACTTCATATTTTTTGTTCATATTGGAAATTTTATATGCAATTTCAAAAATTGCACCTTAAAATTCTAATAAATAAACTGTAAATCAAAATCCGTTGTACACGCGTAACAAAATTTCTAATCCCCTTTATTTTTCTAGAAATGGCATGATTTTCTTAATTGTATATACCTACTAGATTATAAATCACGCGATTTCTAGGCTAATCCTAGCATTTTTGCAAAATACATGAGATTACTCAAATTTGTCTATATCAAAATTCTCAAATTCTCAATTTACATTTTTATTTCTTTCAATAAAATTTCTAATTCTTTTTGTATAGGTTAAAATGTATGCAAGTGTATTTAATTAATGGAAATTACTATTCTATAGGTGGCTGCTGACATTTCAATAGGGAGATGAACATACGAAATCGTACAAGACCGATGGTACCACTGGTAACAGAGTTTCAGTATGGTCATGTCTCTGCTAAAGATCTGGCTAACAGTAGCCTGGAACAGCATATGCCCAGGGATGCGTGACTAGGGGAGTGCCTAGTCGCTAATATGCGAACTCTGGATACCAGGCGACCTCCAGTTTTAACAAAAGCCTTCTCAAGGTACGAGGGCTCTGCCTTGAGCGACCGTTCTTTCCCTAATACTCGAATCATTTATGGAAATTAACGTAAATAACAAAAAACAAAAAGACCTCCGAAAGCATCAACCACAACACATTCCTCAGGAAATGTTCCTCAGGTTGACAAAATCATAAAAAAAGCTAAGGGCTACAATAGTTCAAGCGACTCTCATGATAGCGAAGATGACACAATAACAAACATTTCATCCTTGATAGACAGCTAAGCTGAGTCCATCCGAAGTCAAGAGGCTGAAGTTGAGACTTCCTTACAGAAGTTAAAACTCAAAGACTCCGACAAGAGGATAAAACTCAGCGGGACTGCAAGAAAGACGTTGAAGAAACTCCTGCAACAAGGGCTGGGCATAGATGAGGCTCGGCTGCAGGCTCTACAACCAGTAAAACAAAACAGGGGAGACAAACTTAAAAGAGGAGGCTCAGACGACTCGCCAACTGAGGCTTCTGGCTCTAAAAAAGCCAGACAACCACAGAAGGATAAAATTGTCTCTCCTGGAAAAACCGAAAATGTGCCTTCAACAAGAATGTGAAAGCATACAAGTAGGCATTCTGGCAAAATCCTTTCCAGAATCTCTCCTGTCTACGGAACAAATGAGTGACATTCAGGATCAGATTCTGAAAAGGATAATTGAGCTCAAGGATAGTGCTACCAAGCCAAAATTCTTATGAGCTACGTATAAACCAGGGTGGCTAGTATTAAGATGTGCGAATGAAAGCACAAAAAAATGGCTTCAAAAGTCAATCAGTACTTGAAGCCATGCGATGGAGCTGAGCTAGCTCTAGTCAAGGAAAAGGACATTCCTCGCTCGCAAATACTGGTCGGCAATTATCCCAACAGTGCTTAGGACAAAAATGAGGACATTATGGGACTCATCAAAGGACAGAATGGGTATAGAGTGGATGATTGGAGAATCGTGAGAAGAAGCGAGGCAAGTGAGAGAAAACCAAAGGAAGGTGGGGACAATAAAGTACCCGCCAAACCGAATGGCCTCAACCTCGAAAACTTCTACGGAAAAAGCCAAGCCGGATCAGGCAGTTAAAGGCCATCTGGTAAATCCAAGAAAGGGACAAAGGACGGTAGTCCTAGTGCCATCCAAAAGTAAACCTATATGTCCAATAACATAAAATGTATACAAATAAACCTTCATTACTGCAAGGCAGCCTCACATGTGCTTTGCCGAAAGTTTATCAAGGACAATATGAACATTGGACTAATACAAGAACCATGGACATTGAGAGAACAAATCGAAGGACTCAACATATGAAACTGTAAGTTAATTTACGACAATAAGTCCAACAGGCCCAAAACAGCCTTGTTAATAAAAAACACATTAAACTTTTCTCCAATTCCAAGATTTATTTCACAAGACCTGGTTGCAGTGCTGTCGCTTACTTCAACATTACAGAAGCAGAACCTCCACCTAGCTCAACACACAAACTAGTACAGTACTGCAAGGAGAACAACACCCAGCTGATTCTGAGCTGTGATACCAATGCGCATCATGTCTTATGGGGAAGCTCAGACACCAACAAACGAGGTGAGTGCCTTCTAGAATATATTAATAGTAATAATATTATTGTTAATAGCTTAGGCAATAAACCCACCTTAAGAAACACCATTAGCCAAGAAGTCATAGACTTAATCCTATCCACATCCAATATCTGTGACAAAATTATTGATTTGTATGTGTCAGACAAAACTTCAATGTCGGATCATATGCAAATAAGATTTGACATAAAAGCCAAAGTCTCTCGCATCCAATTCAACCAAAATCCTAAACGCACCAATTGGACTTTATATGATAAACTCCTGAGATATCGCATAGATCAGGAGCATATAATAGATACCAGGGATGAACTCGATCTAGCAGCAGCTAGACTACAACAATTTCTGCAAAGTTCATTTAATGACAGCTGCCCGGTAAAGCCAAAGCAGACCGCTAGAGTTGTTCCTTGGTAAAATCGGGAGCTAAGCAGATTAAGGTCTTCAGTTAGAAGATTATTCAATAAAGCTAAACGTACTAGAGAGTGGTCTGAGTACAAAAAAACCTTTAACGGCATACAACAAAGAATTAAGAAAATCTAAAAGGAAAACTTGGAGAAGCTTCTGTGAGAGTGTTACAGAGTTACCTCTCACAGCAAGACTTCACGAAATCCTTTCAAAAGTACACTACAATAGAATAGGTTTACTAGAAAAACCTAATGGAGAATACACTCTGAACCAAGAAGAAACCCTAGAATTGCTACTAGGCACACACTTCCCAGGTTCAACAAACTCAGAGAGCGAGATTACTCTACAAGAAACTCACACAAGAGTCTCTAATAGAACATACAGTGCCAATAAAATATTTACAAAAGAAAAAATCCTATGGGCTATAAATAACTTCAAACCATACAAAACGCCAGGAGGAGATGATATTTACCCAATACTCATACAAAAAGGATCTGAACGGATCTCTTCGAACCTGACAAACCTATTTAAAGCAAGCTTCAGGTTAGGAAACATTCCCAAACCATGGAGGAAGAAAAAAGTAGTCTTCATACCCAAGGCGGGCAAAAAATCCGATGCCCAGCCAAAATCCTACAGACCGGTAAGTCTATCCTCCTTTCTACTTAAGACAATGGAGAAAATAATTGATCAGCTCATTAGAGACAGCATGCTTGCAAAAAAGTCTCTAAATGCTAATCAAGACGCCTATCAAGCAGGTAAACCAACTTTAACTGCTCTCCATAGCCTAGTTTACAAGCTAAACAGAACTATGGATACAATAGAGATAGCACTAGGCGCATTTATTGATATTGAGGGAGCTTTCGACAACATCTCATTTGATTCTATTGAGAGGGCTACTCTAGCCAAAAGGGGTCTTATCATCTTTATTATGGTCTATGGTCATTGATGACCTCCTATGCAAGCTCGACTCTCTAGGATTCGCAGCACACGGTTACGCAGATGACCTAGTGGTAATAACTAGAGGCATAGATGGGGGAATTATCTCTATGCAACTACAACACGCCCTTACGTTTATTAACAACTGGTGTCTTGCTGAAGGACTTTCTATTAATCCACACAAGACGAAAATCGTGCCTTTTACAAAAAAAGAAAACCAAGATAAAGGAACCTTCTTTAAATGGCACGCAGATAAATTTCTCAAGTGAAGTTAAATATCTAGGAGTAATCCTGGATAGCAAACTTACTTGGAACAAACATATTAATAGTTCCATACAAAAAGCCACCTTGGCTTTATGGAATTGTAACAGACTCTTTGGCAAAACTTGGGGACTAAGACCAAAAATGGTATATTGGTCATATACGCCATCATAAGACCCATACTTACATATACTTCAGCCATATGGTGGCCAAAGACAAAGCAAAAAACAGTACAGAATAGACTCAACAAAATACAAAGACTAGCCTGTCTTAGTATTACAGGAGCTCTTTAAACCACCTCAACGGCAGCATTGGAAGCCATGCTCAATTTGCCACCTCTTAATATACAAATTGAGAAGGAGGCACTAAATTGGGCCTTCAGATATCAGAAAAGTAAAAAACTTAAACCAGGTAATCTGACACATAACCTTAAGATCCTAGAAGAATTTAAGGACTTCCAAATCAGTCAAGTGGCTGACGAAATCGAGGCAATATTAAACTTTGAGAAGCCATTCAAAGTACTGTTTCGGGATCTTGAATGTTGCCGCGATAACAAAATAACCTTTGAAGAATAAGACTTTGAAGAAGGAGATTCTATATGGTATACAGATGGCTCGAAAACCGAGTCGGGAGTGGGAGCAGGGTTAGCAGGCCTAAAAAGAAGCCTCTTCAAATCTCTGGGTAAAATCTCATCGGTCTTTCAAGCTGAAATCTATGCCATAGACATGTGTGTCACCGAATGTATTAAAAATGGCTTCAATAGAGCCACAGTCTACATAATCTCAGACAGTCAGGCAGCACTTAAAGCCCTCAACGCGCACAAAATTGTGTCGAGGCTAGTATTAGAATGCCTTAAGACTGTAATAACACTCGCCAGAACCAACAAAGTTAACCTTATGTGGAATCAAGGGCAACGAGCTAGCGGATTTTTTTGCAAAAAAGGCGCCAACTCCAAACTTATTGGACCTGAACCCTTTTGTGGTTTGCCTGAAAGCTACACAAAAAACTACATAAAAGAATGGGAGAGGAAGAAATGTATCTTCTACTGGAAAAAAACTCCAGGAAACATACAGGCGAAGGAGTTAATCAGGCCTTCAACTGGTAGCTCTAGGAAACTAGTCAACCTCAGGACTTATCACTGGGCACTGTCCGATCACCTACCACTTGAGTGAGTTGGGGCCAAAGAGAATGACATATGAAGATTTTGCAAAGAAGCAAAGGGAACCTCGAAGCACATCCTATGTGACTTCACATTCATTCACTGGCTTCTAAAAGAGTGCAACATATGCATCAACTTTTTCTAAAACCAGAAGAAGTTTGGTGTGCACCTTCTCATAGAATTTTAGGATTCATTAAGAGCCTAAACTTATAAGAAGCACGGGCTGTACAAAAGATCTATAAAGGTCGTAGTACAACAATAGCCCCTAAAATATCTATCTATCTACTATTCTATAAAATATAAAAAAAAGAAAAAAAAATGTTTTATCATTTGAGTTCTCATTTAGTGATTCATTTTTTGTTTAAATTTATTGTGTGTAAAACGAAGTTTTCTAAGAACAATTCATAAAATTTACTGGATTTGATGGAAGGCATTTATTGTAACAACAGCATTTATACATCATCTAATAGAGGAAACGTCATCATCAAAGAGTGGTAGAATAAGGAATTTTCATTGTAGTATTACATAAGGTACTTTGTAAAAAAAAAACAAAAAGGAAAAAAAAGTAGAAAAAAAAACTTTCATTTCCCAAAAAAAAAACAAAAAGGACATATTTTTTTTATTCATAATTGATTAATGAAACATATTAAGTTTATCATAAATTTTTTTTTCTTTTTTTTTTTCATTAAATTTCCATAGAACTACATAAATAATTTAAATATGCATTTTTTAAAAATATTAAGATAAAAATAAATCTGTAGAACATTTATCAGCAACGAAAAAAAAAAAAGAAAAATAATTAGAAAAAGAAAAAAAAATTAAGTAAAATAAATTAAATGAAAATGTAAAATGTAATGATTAGATGAAGATATGTGTTGATAATATCACTAAGGATAGTTTATATCTAAAAAATATAAGATAGTTTGGTACTGAGAGGCAAAATAAATTGCCGAAGCAATCCCAGTGTTCTTTTGGCTAAAAAGCCGTACTTGAATTATAAGGCAATATGTTGCCAACTAATTTGCGGAGTGCAAAAGATTTTTAAAATTAAAGGCAGTTCTGCCAACAAAGCCAAGGAGTGTAGCAAATAAGAGACTTTCTGTAAGTTCTACTTCAAGTCTGTTTATTCCAAAAATATTGTGGATATTTATACTAAATTTTTACATTATATCTTATCTCCCTACCTACCTAGTTTATAATTTCTAATATAAATCGATGTTCTAATTTTAATTGGTTATTTATGAAATTAAAAAACGAAATTCTATTGGCTAATTCATATATCATAAAATTATTTCATAATTTCAAATAATTTTCAAAATACATAATTCATTCCCCTTTTACTTTTACTGATATTCACATATCGCATACTTTCATTGCATTTAATTGTATAGTATACCTTAGGTATCAAATTATCATATAAACAATGTTACTCACGATTAAAGAATTATTTTGCTTTGCTACGTCAATTTTCAAGTTTCTTTCATAGCTTTTACTTAATTGTAATATGATCCTTCTTTAGAATTATTGTATGTAATTCTTATACCATTGGTGAATGCACTTAGAAATTACTTAATAATTTTGCTTATCTTTTTATTGCGTCAGATTTATTTAGATTAATTTCTTTTTATGAATCATGAATTTTAAATTACCTGTGTGTGATTTGTTATTCTTATATACATATATTACAATGAGCCTAAAATGATGATATCATTGAGTTTATTTAATGTAATTTTTATTTCAATTTTTATCATTATATTATTTTTGATAAAATTTTTTTTGTTAAACTAGATTTTATGAACACAAAGAAAAGAATTTAAAGAGAAATGAAAAATTTAAGAAAACAAAATTATAACAAAATTATTAATAAAATAGCAAAAAGAAAGAAAAACAAAAAAAAAAAAAAAAAAAATGCGTTTTAAGGTTTTGGTTTTGTTTTCTTTTTGAAATTGAAAATATGAGTAGGTCATTTTAATTTTAAGGTTTGAGAGATCCCGTGAGTGGTGTTGTGGAGCTGGTGAGGAGCTGGGTCTGTAGGCGGATGCCTCCGGAACACGAACAACTATCTGTTGTTTCCTTTCCCTTTTTTTCTCATCCCGTTGTCTTTGGTATTATATACTTTCATTTTTTTTTGTGGTTGTAAATTAACATAGCCGGTCTACGACTATGTTACGGTTTTGATCGCCACCTCGACACGATGAGTCCAAAGATCCCACGCCAGGCTGAAGCAGCTGGAATTCTTTAGTAGACCGGTTTGGACTCATCAAGAGGTCAGGAGCTTTGGGTTTTTGGTTTTCTTTTGAAGATAATTAAAACTACTCCTAATTTTAATCACAAACAAAAATCCTTATTTCATTATCATAACACCGGTTTTGAAACCTGTTGTTACAACTGCTCAAATTACATCTGAAGGCGGCACCAGTTGTAAGGAGAGTGTGAGTATATTTTAAATAATTTCTTATTATACCAAGATGAAAAAAATTATACCATTATTGTTACTCCCACCATAAAATAACCGGTTTAATCACCTAATGTGTACAGGCAGACTTATATTAACTGGGACCACTCATAAAAGACAAATGTCAGAACGCTTTCTTTTTTGATTTTTCGTTAAACATTTGTCAAACATAACAAGTGCAATTCAAATCGCACCTGAAACTTGAAAATTATTTTGTTTTAACATATGTTGCGATTTTGACGTTTTCTCATGTCAACACTCGTTATTTTTCTATGTAGAGACATGTCCATTATAATTCCACCTGAAGCCTGCAGGCGTTTCTAAGTCATATCTACCATCACTTAAGATTCCTTTAGACTACTTGATTTATCAAATATGATTTATGCTTCAATATGAGAATGACGTTCCTTTTGATTTGCTATGACAAATTTCGAATTCGCCTGTTTAGATGCTTTCACACTATTTGATTTGTCAAACATTGTATGCATGTGAAAAATGGACGCTAAAAACTCGATAATGTTGCCTTTAAATTAAATTAAAATCAATTTAGTTTTAAATAAAAGGAGAAATATTACAAAAAAAGGAGAATAAGGTCACTGTGGTGCAGATCATAGCTTTTAAAAAGAGGAGCAAAACGAGATATGAGCCATTTAGTCTTAAAGGAGTTAAGGTATGAAGATATATATTATATTTATTTTATTTTTAATTTTATTATATCTGTGAAAATACCATAAGAATTTTTAATTCTAAATATATAAATACATAAATAGAAACATAAATAATTCTTACCTCTTTTTCTTTGTTAAAAATTTAACCTTAAATCAAAAAATTATGAAATTTTTCAAAAAAGTCAAACACAAATCAAACCAAATTAGAGACGGTTCTAATTTCAAGATATCAAACTCGACACAAATCGACATATCAAACTTGACATATCTGTATGTATTTACACAATCAGACAGCAATTTCGACAAAAATCGAATCAAGTCGTATTTGACAAATCAAGTAATCTAAAGTAGTCTTTACGAAGTCGTTAAAATTAACGAACGAACACCTTACTATGAGAAACGATAACGAAAAACAAACGCAATTTTCGTAATCTTTACGTCTACTTATTTGACAGCGTTGTTTTGTTGATATGTATTCTTCAGATTCAACAATCATGATTTCATTCAAAATTAATCATTGAATCAATGTGTGACATCACCATGCAACTGTTACTATAAGCACATTCTGTCCACTCAGCAATTTGTACGTATGTTTTTAATTCATAATTTTATCCAAAAACTAATCACTGAAAGTATGCGTGATATCATTATCCGCTGTTGCTGTACGCACATTTTGTTGACTCAACAATTTTATAGTTAGTTATTTTGTATACATTTATAATTGAATCATGTATACATTTTGTTTATTAAACTTTTATAACATAGAGTAGAATTTGCAAAGCAATTAGTTTTATTTCCAGCACTAGATACCGTTTTACTATTGCTAAGTTAATGAAGTAGTTTTTATCTTCGCATCAGAACCTTTGTATATAAATTCATAGACGAAGGTATCTACATTTTTGAGTAAGAAAAAAATTATTGAGTATAAAAAATGCGAATCATCATATCTATAATCCATATGTCCATGAATGACTTTTTTTTTCTTAATTTGTTTTGGTTTCTCATTCATATTTCGCTAGAAATGATTTTTCAGGATAAATATTTAATACATACGTAGGTAGGTAGGTAGGCAGGTATATGTACCTACAACAATGAAATAGAATTATATTGCCATAGTACCTACTGAAAATATTGCCAATCAAATAATGTTCAGCAGAATCTCTTAGTTAATCAACAATATTTTACTAAATACCAAAGGAATAAAACGATTGGGTTTTTGAAAGAAAACGCAAAGTTTATTAATGAAAATATTTATTTATTAATTCAAAAAAAATAATAATAAAAAATAATCAAACAATTTAAATAAGTCAAAAAGTAAAGCAAATCAAAATTAAATAATTCAAATAAATCAATAAATAAAGCAAACTAAAGATCAAATTAAAAAACAATTTAATTAAATCATGAACAAACAAAAATCAAAATAATGCATAATCGAAATAAAGTAAAAAAAATAATAAACTTTGAAATAAAGCAATTAATTTAATTAACTTTAATTAAAATAAAAAAAATAATAAACTTTTAAATTAATAAAGTAAAGCAGCTATTTTAATTCAAAAAAAAATGAAATCAAAATTAAATGAAGCGATGTGTTGATGATAATTTAAGATGAGGAATATTCCTGTAAAGATTGAAATTTAATTAATTATATAACAGTAGTGCTGATACTATATCATCCCAAGTTTACATGTAATTAATAGTTAAAATTTCAGAGGTTAGGTAAACTTTGTAGCAAATTGTACCTTAGTAATGGCTGACCTTTATCAAAGGATGTTTGAATTAATAAAGTGAAACAAGTGAGCTCGATCAATTGAAGTGAAGAATTCAAGTGATCTTGATCTATTAAAGTGAAGCTAACCAAGTGAGCGTAATCACTTGAAGTGAAGTGAAACAAGTGAGTGTGATCACTTGAAGTGAAGTGAAGCAAGTGAATTTATTCAATTAAAGTGAAGTGATTCAACTGAAATTAAACAAATGGAGTGAAGTAAAACAACTGAGGTTAATCGATATAAGTGAAGTGAAATCAAATTAGCTTGAATTTCAACAAGATGCTGCCGTTATAACCACCAGTAAAGACTATATGTGTTGAACAATGTTGCAATCACGTTGAATATTTTAATGGGAATTGACTTAATAAATTGAGGTTAAACTTAGATGATTAAGTTGAACTAAATTGACTTTAAATTTGAAATTAAATAATTTCTATTTGAAACAAAGAACTCCTTAAAGAAAAATGAATGTGGTTAAAAGAAAAAAAAGGACTCCAGAATTTGAAGTTACTAAAATTTCCAAGTTTTGTGGTTAAGACAGAAAAAAAATTGGCAGAATAAAGTTCTGTTTTATGGTCAGTGTCCATTGAAACAGAAATTGCCAAAAAATTTCCTATCTTATGGTCAATATCCAGTAAGATAGAAAACGACAAGAAGATGTATTAAAATTTCAGTTTTATGGTCAATACCCATTAAAACAGAAATTGCAAGAAGATTCACTAAAATTTTCTATCTTATGGTCACTACCCAGTAAGATAGAAAAATGTCACGATAATTCCCTAACAATTTTCTGTCTTATGGTCAATACCCAATAAGCAGAAAATACCAAGTAAAGAAAAAAAAATACTTACAGATCAATACTCTTGTAAGTAGCTGTGATTCCTTCTTCTTAAGGTCAATACCCTTTAAGACACAAGGAGACTTCTTGCCAGGTCAATTTCCAAAGCAGAAGTAACGATGGTTATGCAGCATCTCGTTTTTATACTATTCGAGGTCTATTGTTTCAAGACTGGTCGGCCATTTTGAATTTTGTTAATTTGTTGGTACTTGGTACATTTTGCTTATTTTTTTAAAGTTTTTTTTGATTTTATACTGTTTTGCAATGAATTTTTTATTTTAAAATTTGTATTGTTAATTTAGATATATGTTAGTATTAATAATTTTATTGTTAATATTTTCCTTTTTTTATTATCTTTAATTTTGTGAAGATTGGGTTAATGGTACATTGTGGAGTTAAATTGTGAGTAATGGAAGTGGGATCTATAGTGGATAGTGGAACTAAATTAGTGACATGTTGAAGTTGTCAAAAAGTGACATGTTTACTTTTTGATAATTTCAACATTTTCCCGTCTCCAAAAAAAAAGCAAAAAAACAACGACCCAATGATAATACAACCTGCATACCATACCTTGGTGATTTTTAGGACATACATTCCCTGTCTTGTCCTTATTATCTTTAGTTCAATATCCTCGAACCTTTTTCTAAAACTTTTTAAGGTACCTAACACCCGTAACCATGGGATGGGTAGGTGTCGTAGCCTTAACCATGTGGCCTTTTCGACCGCGAAGTTTCGAGGTGGGACTCTGCTTTCCTTTATTTTTCTTTCGAGTCGCAGCTTGTACTCGATGAAAGTAATCCTTCGTCTCATTTTCCCCCTTTTTTTTTTTTTTTGCTAAAAAATTGAATTAAATTAACTTACCAGTAACCTTGCGTATAATATAGTTTGCAATGACGTATTGAACAATTGAAAAAAATTGTAGTAGAGAATTGATTATTGTAATAGAAAGGTAGTAATCGTAGTAGTGTTTTGATAGGGATGTGACATGAATGCAACATGGTTCAACACATTTAAAGTAATTTTATTTTTGAGTTTCGATTGGCAATTTACAAATTTTAGTTATTGGCCGTAAATATTCGGTGGAATTAGTTTTAATGGTTACAACGCGTACCCTTCCATCACTACCAGGATGAATGTTTATTACACGACCAAGTGGCCATCTTGTTGGAGGACATTTTTCGTCTTTTATTAGAACGAGATCGTTTATTTGCACGTTTTGTTTGTTTTCTTGCCATTTGTATCGTTGTTGTAATGTATGCAAATATTCTCTAGACCACCTTTTCCAAAAGTGTTGGGTTAAATTTTGAACAGTTAGCCATCGATTTAGTAATGGTGTTTTTTCCTTAACTTCAGGTTCTGGCACTGCTAGTAAATGCCTACCTGTTAGGAAATGTCCAGGTGTTAGACTTACACAATCATTAGTGTCATTAGAGATTGGAGTTAATGGTCTAGAATTTACACAAGCTTCTATTTGGCACAAAAGTGTTAGAAATTCCTCTAAGGTTAATTTAGTATTTTGTAACACTCGTTTCAAATGAGTTTTTACTGCCTTTACTCCGGCCTCCCATATACCGCCGAAATGAGGTGCTGATGGAGGATTGAAATGCCATTGAACGTTTTGTTCAACTAATGTAGGAAGGATCTTTGATATATTTTCTTGAAGCGCTGTTCTTAATTCTTTCTCTAGAATATGTTTTGCTCCAATGAAATTAGATCCACAATCGGAGTAAAGGTTTGAGCAGATACCTCTGCGACTTATAAATCGTTTGAAAGCGGCTATAAAACCAGAAGCTGATAAATCAGTGGCTAATTCTAAGTGTATAGCCTTTGTCGTCATGCAAATAAACAAACAAATGTAACATTTTAGCATTTTTGCTGACCGTAATTTGGAAGATTTGTACAGAAATGGTCCAGCAAAGTCTACACCACTGTTTGAGAATGGGTATGATATCGTCGTTCGATAGGACGGTAATGCGCCCATGAGTTGATGGGATGGTTTAGGATTGGTTTTGAAACATGGAATGCAACTGTGAATTCTAGCCTTAATCGTATTTTTAGCATTAGGTAACCAGTATTTGGTGTTTAGAGTATTTAAAACTAGCTGACAACCTCCATGAAGAGTATTTTTGTGTATATCATCAATAATTATTTTGGAAATATGATGGTTTTTTGGTAGTATAATCGGATGTTTAGAATCGTATGGTACTTGAGCGTGTTCTATTCTTCCTCCTACTCTTAAAATGCGATTTTTATCAAGAAAAGGGTTTAAATTGTAAATTGTACTTTTGGTTGAAATTGGTTTTTGTTCCTTTAGATTTTTTATCTCGTCGTGAAAGTTGCTTTGTTGAATTAGGTGAATAATTTTTAATTCAGCGGTGTTTAACTCTGGATAGGTTAAATATTTAATAGAAAGTTTGTTGTTTCTGGTTTTTGAATTATAAATGAATCTGATACAGTATGCTACAATTCTGCGAAGCTTTTGAAATGATGAGAACCTTGTAAATAATTCAGGTTCTTGAAAAGTTGCGAATGTTTTTACTTTTTTGCTTTCTAGATCTGTGGTGGTGTAATTGGGTTGATTTGGCCACTGATTTTGAGTTAACCATGATGGACCATGCCACCACAACGTATGATTGATCAGATGTTCGGGAAGTGTTCCTCGAGATGCGCAATCGGCAGGATTTTGATCTCCAGGAACATAGAACCAACTAGATGGAGCAAGATTATTTTGAATTTCAGAAACTCTGTTAGCTACGTATGGTTTCCATCTTGAAGGTTGTCCTTTTATCCAACTCAAAGTTATGAGTGAATCAGTCCATGCGTAACTTTTAATACCCCTTAGATTGAGATCTAGAGAAACCTGTTTAATTAATCGTGATAATAGTAGTCCACCGGCTAGTTCTAATCGAGGTAATGTAACAGATTTGGTAGGAGCTACTCTTGTTTTTGAGGTAATTAATGAAATAAAAGTCGTTTCATTTATTTTTAACTTTAAATATACAACAGCCGCGTAAGCACTTTGAGATGCATCTGAAAAACCATGCAATTCTAAATGCCCAGTACTTGACATGTGAATCCATCTTGGAATTTTAATTTTTTCAACCAAGTTTAACTGTGATCTAAAGTTGATCCATTCCGCTTGAATGGATTTTGGAAGTTTTTCATCCCAATTGCATCCCATTATCCACAAACGTTGTATAAAAATTTTCGCTAGAATAATTATTGGTGCTAACCATCCTAAAGGATCAAATAATGACGCTACTTCTGAAAGAATTAATCGTTTGGTGTAAGATTGTTTTGTTGATGGAAGGTTTACTGTGAATCCGAATTCATCTGATTTTGGAAACCATTTTATTCCTAAAGTCTTAATAGAATCTGACTCTGAAATATTTAGTTCATCTTTGAGTTCTCTATTTTCCAATGGGATGTTTTGAAGTAATTCTGAATGATTAGCAGTCCATTTACGAAGATTGAAACCCCCCTTTTCTAACATGTCTAATAGTTCTGCTTGAAGTTTTAAAGTTTCTTGAATGTTGTTACCCCCACATAATATATCATCTACATATGAATAATTGGTTATGCAGTTAGCTGCTAGAAGAAAGTTTCGCCCTTCATCTTCAGCTAGTTGAAACAGCGTTCTTATGGCTAGAAATGGAGCTGGAGTGGTTCCAAACGTTACTGTTGTAAGAACATAATCTTTCAGTTTGTCATTTGGATTCGACCTCCAGACGATACGCTGATAATTTTGCTGATCTTTCCTTACTTTTATCATTCTGTACATTTTTTCAACATCAGCAGTAAACGCGTATTTAAATTGCCTCCATTTAAGCAATATACTCCACAAGGTCGCTTGAATGGTTGGACCAGTGAGCATTTGTTCATTTAATGATTTGCCATTTGAACTTTTGCTGGAGGCATTAAATACCACTCTAAGCTTTGTTGTTGTACTTTCTTTAAACACCGCATGGTGAGGTAAATAGTAATTCGTTTGATCAGCATTATCAGTGTAATGAACTTCTTTCATATGATCTAGCTCAAGATATTCATCAATGCAATTTTTATATAAATTGTAAAACTCTGGATTTTGTTGAAACCTTTTCTCTAGTTGATAAAACTGTTGGACTGCTTTATACCTAGACTGTCCTAACTCAGGGTTTCGATTATTTTTAAATGGTAGTGCTACCTCATAACTACCATTAGATAATCGTTTGGTAGTAGCTTTATATAAGTCTTCACAAAGCTGTTGTTCAGCAGTCAGAGGAGATTTTTGTTCAATTTCTTCGATTTCCCAAAATTTTTTCAAAGTATTGTTTAGGTTTTCAAGTGTAATAACGTTGAAAAATGATAAGGTTTTGGGTTGCAAAATAGGTTTAGAAACTGGTCCCATAATGATCCATCCTAGCTGTGTATTTTGTGCTGTTGGCGTGTCGTCCTTGCCTTTAATTAATCCTGTTTCCAGGATAGCACTGTATATGTCAACACCCAGAAGTAGATCTATAGGACCTGGTTTTGAAAATTGAGGATCGGCTAGTTCTATTTTGTTAAATTGTTTAAATTGATTTTTATCAACAGGTTGTATTGGAGAATTATCAGTTATTTCATCTATGATTAAGGCGTTTAAGTTTGTTTTAAATGAAGTTACAAGAGATTGAATTTCGAGTGTGGTGTATTGATGCACTTGTGCAGTTGGTGTTTTTTCAAGTCCAGTGACTTGAATATCAGTTTTGTTACGTTTTAGCTTTAGTTTTTTCGCGACAGATTGCGTGATGAAAGATAATTGAGAACCAGAATCGATTAATGCTCTAAAAATGCATGTATGTCCGTGTGGACCTTTGGCAGTTACTAATGCTGTTGCTAATAAACATTGTATATTATTCGCATTGAATAAAGTTGTGCTAGATGTTGGTTTTTGAATTTGTTCTTGTGAGATTTGAACTTGATTGGCTTGAGTTGTACTTTGTACATTTTTTATTGATTGTGTATTTGAAGTTTGTTTATTAGTATCAACATGTAGTAATGTATGATGTCGTTTCTTGCATTTTAAACAAGAAAATTTGCTTTTACAATTATATAAGGTATGAGTAGGTGAAAGACAATTTTTGCATAATTGTTTTTGCTGAACAAACTCATTTTTTGATTGGTAACTCAGTTGTCTAAATTGATTGCATTTATTCAACTGATGATTTGAATTGCATTTTAAGCATTTTTGTGATTGATTTAGAAATGACTTTTGTGAAGTGCTACTTGGAATAGTTTTTATTCCTAAATTAGAATGCATTGATTCTAATGTTCTAAATCGTTTAGTTAAGAATTCTATAAATTGTTTATATGTTGGAAGGTTTGTAGAGCCGCTCTGTTCACTTTCCCACAAGTATAAGGTTTCATGAGGAAGTTTTTGTGTTAACGAGTATAATAGAATTGGATCCCAATTACTAACATCTACATTTAAAGTTTTGAATTCATGTAAAACTTCCTCAGTTGTATCAATGAAGTTTCTAATTGAGTTGGCTGATTCAACCTTTATATCAGGTTGATTCAATAGTTTTTTAAGATACATTTGTACTAGAACCTTTTTATTGTTATATCTTTCTTGTAACAAACCCCAAGCCTTTTCGTAATTATCATCCGTCACGTCAATCTGTCGTAAAAGACGTTCTGCATCGCCAGTTACACAAGTTTTGAGATAATGTAATTTTTGGACTCGCGATAATGCAGGGTCCTTATGTATTAAAGAGGTAAAAAGATCGTGAAAAGATCTCCAGTTTTGATAGTTACCATTAAACGTTGGGATTGTAATTTTTGGTAGTCTAGTATCAGTTTTTGAAAAAGAAGGTAAAGTTAAATTTCCTTCTGAAGGTCTTTGTGGTGATGAAAAGATCGACGTTGCTGGAAATTTTTGTTCTAAGTGATCTTTTAAAACGGAAATAAATTCTAAATATAATTCTTGGGTGGTGTCATATAATGAACCTTTGATATAGTCTTCAGCATTTTTATCTTCGTTTTCGTATATGCAAAGATGGTTGTCTTGAAATTTAGACCATGTTTGATTTGCGATATCTATGTAGCCTTGGATATGATGTTTAGTGACATCGGTATGTTTTAACTTTTCATAACTACTCATAGATTTAGTTAATTGTTGTTGTAGAGCCGTTTGGCTCTTAATAAGCTTTGCGCATTCAATTTTACCCATCGTTTTATATCCGGCTCGAAGGACCAATGAAAATATTGCCAATCAAATAATGTTCAGCAGAATCTCTTAGTTAATCAACAATATTTTACTAAATACCAAAGGAATAAAACGATTGGGTTTTTGAAAGAAAACGCAAAGTTTATTAATGAAAATATTTATTTATTAATTCAAAAAAAATAATAATAAAAAATAATCAAACAATTTAAATAAGTCAAAAAGTAAAGCAAATCAAAATTAAATAATTCAAATAAATCAATAAATAAAGCAAACTAAAGATCAAATTAAAAAACAATTTAATTAAATCATGAACAAACAAAAATCAAAATAATGCATAATCGAAATAAAGTAAAAAAAATAATAAACTTTGAAATAAAGCAATTAATTTAATTAACTTTAATTAAAATAAAAAAAATAATAAACTTTTAAATTAATAAAGTAAAGCAGCTATTTTAATTCAAAAAAAAAATGAAATCAAAATTAAATGAAGCGATGTGTTGATGATAATTTAAGATGAGGAATATTCCTGTAAAGATTGAAATTTAATTAATTATATAACAGTAGTGCTGATACTATATCATCCCAAGTTTACATGTAATTAATAGTTAAAATTTCAGAGGTTAGGTAAACTTTGTAGCAAATTGTACCTTAGTAATGGCTGACCTTTATCAAAGGATGTTTGAATTAATAAAGTGAAACAAGTGAGCTCGATCAATTGAAGTGAAGAATTCAAGTGATCTTGATCTATTAAAGTGAAGCTAACCAAGTGAGCGTAATCACTTGAAGTGAAGTGAAACAAGTGAGTGTGATCACTTGAAGTGAAGTGAAGCAAGTGAATTTATTCAATTAAAGTGAAGTGATTCAACTGAAATTAAACAAATGGAGTGAAGTAAAACAACTGAGGTTAATCGATATAAGTGAAGTGAAATCAAATTAGCTTGAATTTCAACAAGATGCTGCCGTTATAACCACCAGTAAAGACTATATGTGTTGAACAATGTTGCAATCACGTTGAATATTTTAATGGGAATTGACTTAATAAATTGAGGTTAAACTTAGATGATTAAGTTGAACTAAATTGACTTTAAATTTGAAATTAAATAATTTCTATTTGAAACAAAGAACTCCTTAAAGAAAAATGAATGTGGTTAAAAGAAAAAAAAGGACTCCAGAATTTGAAGTTACTAAAATTTCCAAGTTTTGTGGTTAAGACAGAAAAAAAATTGGCAGAATAAAGTTCTGTTTTATGGTCAGTGTCCATTGAAACAGAAATTGCAAGAAGATTCACTAAAATTTTCTATCTTATGGTCACTACCCAGTAAGATAGAAAAATGTCACGATAATTCCCTAACAATTTTCTGTCTTATGGTCAATACCCAATAAGCAGAAAATACCAAGTAAAGAAAAAAAAATACTTACAGATCAATACTCTTGTAAGTAGCTGTGATTCCTTCTTCTTAAGGTCAATACCCTTTAAGACACAAGGAGACTTCTTGCCAGGTCAATTTCCAAAGCAGAAGTAACGATGGTTATGCAGCATCTCGTTTTTATACTATTCGAGGTCTATTGTTTCAAGACTGGTCGGCCATTTTGAATTTTGTTAATTTGTTGGTACTTGGTACATTTTGCTTATTTTTTAAAGTTTTTTTTGATTTTATACTGTTTTGCAATGAATTTTTTATTTTAAAATTTGTATTGTTAATTTAGATATATGTTAGTATTAATAATTTTATTGTTAATATTTTCCTTTTTTTATTATCTTTAATTTTGTGAAGATTGGGTTAATGGTACATTGTGGAGTTAAATTGTGAGTAATGGAAGTGGGATCTATAGTGGATAGTGGAACTAAATTAGTGACATGTTGAAGTTGTCAAAAAGTGACATGTTTACTTTTTGATAATTTCAACACCTACATATACATACATATTACTTATAGATATGTATGCTAACGAACGAAGTGAAATGATTAATGTATGTTATTTTTACTATTGATATATTTTTAATGTCGTTTTCATTGGTTGGATATCTATCTGTACATAATTATATATACACCAGAAAGGGTATAATACATACATATGGAAATTAACTTTATATGAAATTTATGAAAAAAAAGGTATATCTCATCATCCCGTGGACCAAAAACCGTAATTCTTTTACCCAAATATTTGTTGAAGTATTCTCTTTTTGTGCAGTATTTTTACTTACAAAACAGGATGAAAAATATTTAATTTTCATACATTTTAAATTTCAAACATAATTAGGACCTAAATTTGATTTTGAAAGTCTATTTCTCAGCATCCCGTGAACCAAAAACTAATATTTTTATACTAAAACATTAATTATCAAATTGTTCTCTTCAGTATTGTTATACTGAGCAAAAACTGTTGTATTTTGTTACATTAAAATTAATTCGCGTGGTTTTATGTTTGATACCCTGTAACTCGCGCTCTATTGCACTAATCTTTTTGGTGTCAAAAGAAGTTCTGGAGAAAATACTGTGCAAAAATTTTTAATCAAATCACAAGGTTCAGACATTTAAATTTTAAACATAGAAACGAGTGTTAAAGAAGTATGTTATCGTGGGAAAAGAATATTAAAACTTAACCAAGATACGCTATGGAGGTTACACAACAAAACACATTTCAAATAATAACAATATGTTTCTCATGATCAAAGAACGAAATGAACAGAAAAATCAATATTTTAAAAATGCATGAAAAGTGACTTTTATTCTTCACCTTTATTAATATGGATAAGTCTGAAAAACAGTCAAACTTACTTAATCACTTCAAGATTGAACCAGGATCCTCTTGAAAATAGCATATCCATATTAAGAAGAAATAAGAGAAATTATGAGAAAAATACTTCATCTTATAGAATTTCTAGAAATATAAGCCAAATGGCATTTCAAAATTATGTACCATCTCTGCAAACTGGGTATAAATTTTCCGATGTAGAAAATTTACTGTCAAACTCAGCAGAATTCATTTCTGACCTAACTGATGAGTAGTAGGGAGTATGCCGTCTCTGGACCATGGAGCAGGAGCAAAAAATGACGTCACCACCCGAAAGTATGCAAATTTTTTGTCACAAAATGACGTCACCACCCGAAAGTATGCAAATCTTTTTGTCTCAAAATGGCGTCATAACCTAAGAGTATGCGAAGTTTGTTTTGAAAATAACTGGAAAGAATTCAAAAATATCGGCTGTGGCTCGGTTCAATGACATCAGCATCAGACCTTAAAGTATAGAAAAAACGCGCGTGATTAACATGTGCTTTATCAGTGCTAATCATGTTGAGACATGTTTGAGTTTATCGTTGTTTATGTTATTTTTAATTAAGAAAGAAAAAAAAAATTACCATATTGTCAGAACCCGGATTTGAACCGGGGACCTTTAAAGTTTCAGTTTAACGCTCTGCTATCTGAGCTATTCTGACGATTGTTTTTAAGCGTATTATATGATGTTTTAATGTTTTTTTTCATAATAAGGATTTCATTAAGTTGTGAAATTATATAATGTAGAATATGAATTTATATGATATTATATACATATTGTATTGTATAAAGTTCTATGAATATAATTATGATCAACATAATCATAATCATAAACATCTTATATGTAAACAAATACCGATAAACAATAAATAAGATTTCACAATAATTAATATGTAACCAAAACTCTAGAATAATCATACAATTGTTTATATAAAAACTATATTTATATTCAAATTGTTACGTATGCTTTATCAGTGTTATTCATGTTGAGACATGTTTGTTCAAGTTTAACGTTTAATATTATTTATAAGGATTTCATCAAGTTGTGATGTGATGTTTTGTGTGTGTGTGTGTGTGTGTGTGTGTGTGTGTGTGAGTGTGTGTGTGTGTGTGAGTGTGTGTGTGTGTGTGTGTGTGTGTGTGTGTGTGAGTGTGTGTGTGTGTGAGTGTGTGTGTGTGTGTGTGTGTGTGTGTGTGTGTGTGTGTGGTGTGTGTGTGGTGTGTGTGTGTGTGTGTGTGTGTGTGTGTGTGTAAATTGGGGAGTGGGGATAAGATTTTTGACTATAAATGGAAACGATTTCTACAAACGGTATCAGTTCGTCGTGGAATTTTAAATTTTATCTTAAAGTTTGTAAAATGAGTGAAGTGCAGAAACTGAAAAAGTAAGTTCAAAGAAGGCGCTGAAGACATAAAAAGTAGTTAAACGGAAACAAGAAGATAAACTTGTAAGAGATGAACTACTTAACAAAGTATTTGCTTCTGAGCTGGAGGAGTTAAAATCATTCCGAAGCATTATATACTTAAACTTGGGAAATATGGTAAAAAACCATCCATATAAAATCATCATTGCAGAAAAAGTTAATACAAAATTTGGTGATCGAATTTTGCTTGAGTTAGAAGGAAATCAACGTCTCAATTTGCCTGAAAAGTATAATAAATTATCAGATAATGTGATAGCAGGTTTGAACAAGGGAAAATATCACTTAATCAACTATGGTCAAGTAGGAAAATCTTACAGTATAGACTTTAGTGAATTTCAAGAACAACAACAACCACCGCAAATAACAGTGAATGAGCAACAATCTATACAATATTCAACAGAAACAGAAGCTAATATGAATTATGATGAATATTCACAACAATTTAATATAAGTTTACCTGGTTTTTATAATGAAATATAAAATCAATAAAAAACAATTTTTTTTAAAATGAATATCAAGTGGTTTTATTTATTAACTAATAATAATCAGCAAAATAATTATAATATATTCTTCCAAGAAATTCCTCTATAAGTCTAATAGCTTCTTTAGCTCTATCAGCTTTTTTTCTTTGTTTTTCTTCTATTAAATCACATTCACAAATTTTTTTATTGTCTTCAGGATAAGAACATACAAAATAATGGCCGTTTGATGTATATTCTTCACTTTTGCTGTTGTTTGAATATTCTCGAATATTTTCAATTTCTTTTTTCTTAAAAATAACTTGTTCATATGATTCTGTGTTAAAAAAAAATGTATCGAATTCATTTAAAAAAAATGAAATATCTGTTATATCCAGATTTCCTTCTTCTAAGTACCCAATCAATTTCTTGTAAAATTTCAATAATTTTTCAAATTCATTTTTAAATTTAATAACTTTATTTTGTCGATAACTACAAACACATGTATCTGGTCTGGTAGTTGCATCATCTTTAGCCCAACAACAATCAACGTAATGAGATCCATGAATTGATGTTATTATTTCCATGTTTTCATATTTTTGTATATATTTTCGATAGTAGACAAGAGTTCTCCTATCATTGAAACCATGAATTTTAAAGATTTGTCTTTTTCAGTTTTTTCAAGTGTAAAGTGCAAATATCTTGAAAACTATGCATTATTCGGAAAAAAATGACTTAAACAAATCGATGCAAAATCAATTAAACTTCCATTTTCTACAATAAAAAATGAGGATTAATATCGAGAACTTTTCGAGAAAAATAAGATAAAGTCAAAAAATGGGTAAAAACGACAAAATTTTGGATTCGAGGCCTTATAATTTTTGAACGGTAAGAGGTTCATAGGCATGTTAGATGTTGTTGGAAAGAAACAGGGGTTCATTATAATTTTGCAAAAACAGGATTACCCCAGCGTGCCCCTGTAAAAAGTTATAGGATAAAACAAGGAAAAAGTACCAAAAATATTTGTCCCCTTCTTACTGCGCAACGGTTGAATTTGCCCCCCTCCCTACCCTTCCATTCAACTTTTTGTTTGCCTCGTCAAGACCTATCCGTAGTTTTCGGGTCAGACACCTAAACTGAATCACCCTGTATATCAACAGACAACAATCCAGCAGATATCTTCACAAAGGCGCTTACACGAGTTAAAAATGAACATTGTGCGAAATTGTTAGGGTTAAATTAAATATTTTTGTACAAAGTGCATTGATAGGGGGAATGATAAGAAATGAATTGTAATATGGATATAACAGTTATTGTATATAAATGAACTTTTGTAATCACTAATCTTATATTTGTATTGTATATGTAATGCATTATATAGATTATACCAAAAAATATATAGACAGAAAGAATTCTCATGTAGTATCGACTAAAAATTGTAATTATTAAATTAGACTATAGAACAGTACGGTAAGAGAAGGAAGGAAGTTAAAGCTTTTTTAACTATGCTTTAAAGCGCTTTGAAATTTAATTTTGTTTTTAACATGATCAAGATGAATGAAAAATAAAAAAAAAATTTTACTCTTGTGTGTTAAATAGAATATAAAAAAATTTCAAATGGTGAAACATATGTGAATAAAATGAGTCACACCGACACCATCAATTACCTTGTTTATGCGAAGCTTTAATTCGCATTAACTCATGCCGTTTTGACTAAATACGGATGCATAAACCAAATTTTAAAACGCATTGAAACTTTATTTCGTTTTGAGTGAATACACTATAAAATCCGAATTTAAAATTTCAATGCGTTTTTAAAATGTGCATGTATACTTTCTTCGTTTTAAATGAATTGTCATATTTGACCTTTCAAAATGGTGTTGGTAACATACTAAACATCAATATGAACTTTTAGAGTAGTATTAGTTTATTACTCAAAACGTTTTAAGTGAGAATGAAATGTTGTACTACGCATAAACACCAATTAAAATGTATTATCTCAAAACGATGTTCAAAACGTTTTATCGTTAATACGTTTTAATTTTTGTGCATAAACAAGGTAAATGTCGTATTCGCATGTACATATGTATGTATTTCTATGCAGAAGTAAAAGCTTTTTTAACAAAACTGAAATATGCTGATGTACATTCAAAGCTATTTCACTAATGGGGTTCCAATGTTGGAACCCCAGAACAAAAATTTTTGTATGAGACATTTTTATACTACATAAGAATTCTTTCTGTCTATATATTTTTTGATTATACACATGTATTAGAGAGTATCCTAAGGTTAGTTATACCACAGAGCAGATACTATAGAGAGGTTCACTGATAGTACATACGAAAATCAGCACATTTCATAAAATTTGTAGACCTGTGCGAGGATGTGTAAGGGACGAAAAGTTTCTATCTCTCACGAAAAAATATATGAGAAAACTTTTGTTTACTACTCATTTACTCACAGAATATTATTATTCATATAACAAATTAATACATACGAGTATACCTAATTCCCATTATTGATCCGTTCTAAAATATTTTTTACTGCATATTTTGAAATATTTACTGTAAATACTAAATGTGCCGTGGTGTAATTAAAGAAAAAAAACCTTTTAAACTTTTACTAAAACATTTATTTTATTTTAATAAAATTCACTAAAATTAAAGTAAGTGTTAACTGGGTGGAGGTTGCAACGAAACAAAAAGAATGAATATAAGATACAATGCAGGTACCGATAATTACTTTATTGGTTTTCTCTCTTCATCTCTTTATCAGTTAATGATAAAGATGATGAAACTATTATGATGCACAATTCTTTGTGTGTTGGTGAGAATTATGAGATGACAAACGGTAATTATATATTAAAACTATTTATTACAAAGTAGGTATGCAAAATAAATATCAAGTGTTGCCGCTACACTAAATTCAACACAAGCCAAAATATACGCATAAAATATTGAAAAATATATTCAGCTTGTAAATTTATTTTCTCGTTTCAAACAAAGAATTATACCTACCTGTTTCTTCAATATGTACATATGGTATATATTTTGCTGTTTGAGAAAGCAAATACCTTCATGTATCCCTTAAAATAGTATTTCAGAAAATTTTACAAATAATATGCATATATTTCTTATTTCTCAACTATATTTTTGGTCTTTTGCATTGAAAAATGTATAGAGGTAAATTATGAAGGGTAATAAGGAAAAAGGATATTTTTTTCTATTTGAAGTGATATTATGTATATTGAAGACAGATAATATGTGTATAACACCTCCTTGTTTTTTTTTTTGTTACCGTCAACATATGTATACTATCAAACAATATTAATATGGATGGATACAATATCCTATTCCTATATGATCGTAAAGTACAAAAATATTTGTTAATATTGGAGATGATTTTTTTGAAATTTTTGTTTGCTAAGAATTATGATTTCTTATTACAAAAATGATTTTTATTACTGGAAAATTTAGAATTTCTGATCGAATTTATTAACAAAATGATTTCCTAAAAGTATCATTTTGATATCATCATTAAATTTTACCTGATAAATTAATAAATTTAATATACAAATCATTATCAGAAATTATAAATGTGATAATATGCAAATTAGCAGTTCGTATGCCATATGATAGCTCAATCTTTTATACTGAGCCATAGTACTACATATACAATATCTATACAAAACACTAAATAGTTGTATTGTAGATAAATGAAAGTATATCAGCGGCTGTCCTAATACAACTTTGTAAATCAATGGATATTATTATTAAAAAATAAAAAACCTGATTTCACAAATACTATAAAACATTTCCATTTAAAATACATTCAATATATACTAAAAATGACATCCTGTAGAACATGAGAACATTAAAAAACTCTTCATATCCCATATTGTAGATCATTTTGTATATTACTCGAAAAATGATGACCGAAAAATAGGACTTAAAAAAAAATTATTAAGTTGAATAACACAAGTTTTAATATTTTAATATTACAAACTTTATTCACTGATTCACTTTCTTACAATTTTAGATGAGTTTTAAAACTAAAAACTTAACTCTAGATAAGGTTCTTATATATACGATTTCGTTTACCTATAAACACAAAAGTCACGTTTTTGAAAACCGGAGTAAAGTGTGGGAAATTGTTTTATATTAGGTCAGCAGAAAAGTATGAGAAAATTATTATTTGCTGTTCTTATGTTAAGTCAGCAAGAAAGTATGAGAAACTTTTGTTAGTTACGTAAATTTCCCAAAAGTGTCAAATAAAGAAAATTTAAATATTATAAATGTGGAAATTTTTGTTTCCCGGATGTTTAGTTTCAAGTTTCATATTTTCAGGGTTTGTAGACGTTACTGACGTTACTCTCCCCTTTTAGACTTATAACTCTCCTGAGTTATGTTTTTAATTACGATTTTTTGTCCTTTGTGTTTATAGATTAATGTTAGAATAATTCCTTTTATAATGATAGTAAGAATAATAATAATACTTCCGTAAATAAATTGATTTTTCTTTTGATATTTTTTTTCTTTAATCTCTTGAATATTTTCAATTGTTTCTAATACAAAATCGTCGAATAATAAGTTTTTGTTTACATCTTTAATATTTTCTAAATAATTTGGAAGGATAAAACTTTGTTTAAAATCTTTTTTATTATTTACTATTGAATAATTATCAAATTTTATTGTACAATTATTGAAATTAACTAAGTAGTTCCCGTTCATTACAATTTGATGGTCATCAAAAGTACTAGTAAAATTAACATGATTCAGATTTTTTGTAATTACTATCCCTTCCTGTAATTCCATAATCTCGGATGCATTGTTAAATATTTTGATACAATTTCTTTTTATTAGACAGTTTGTGCAGAGTTTTAAATTTTTCAGATCTTTATTATCAGTATAATCATAAGTTTTGTTTTCATATTTCACAATTTCTTGTGGTCTAAACATTAATTCGCGATTTTGATTGTCACCTATAGGTATAAGTATTGTTTTTTGCAAAACGACTATATCTTTTGGTGTTCTGATAACAAATATTAAACTATCATAGTTATTAATTAGAGTTCCTAGTTTTATGTTTTGTAGTTTCTGTAAGTCGATGTCATATTCTGTTATTTCTTCATTTGTTGGTATGTTGCTACTAATAAAGCCTAATCTGGATGAAGCTATATTATTTTGTATATGCTCTACATTATCTTGTAATATTTTTAATTTTAGAGCATAGTCTGTAAAAAGTAAATGTCTGTTTAAAGTTTTTTCATAGTCATTGACTTTGTTGTATTATTCTGTAATTAATGATCTATCTTTTTCAATTGTTTCTTTTAATTTAATAAAAGTAGCATTGAAATTTTTATTGATCTTTACTTGAGTATTCAGATTTTCTATTGCATTATGAGTGTTTGTGTCGATAACTTTGAGATGGTCTTCGATTTCTTTTCTGTCCGAATCGTCCATGGTACCATAAAGCCATTTATGTACTGAACCGACGATGTTCAGTAGACCTCTTTTTTGTCTGTGTGGAATTAATGTTTTTATTTTATTCTGAATGTTTGCAATTTGAAACTCTAACAATTTAGTTTTGTCTCGTAGGTCAGACTATTTTATATTATTTTCTAAACTGTCTAATATGTTTGCAATTTCTTTGGTATTTACTATATGTAAAATAGTGTGATAATTGTTTACGATATTTACTTTCTCTAATTTTATTTCAGAATACCCAGAGTTTGTATCAATTTTGTTGATTATGAGATGGGCCTGAGTTGTTGTCAATATTGTTATCATCAGAAATACTTTGAGGGTCCAATAAACCTGAAAATTTATATTTTCTTTTAATGTAGGAAGTATGAATATTTTGTAAGTCTTTTTTAATGTATTTCGGTTCTTCCTTGTGCCTAAGACTTTTGTAATTTTTTATATAACCTTCTGTTCTATCATCTTGGTAATTTTCTCTATTGATATTAAGTTTATTAATATACCTAGCTTTTTCTTTGTACAGATTGTTATAAATAATATTTTTGTTACACTTACCTGCTTGTATTTATATTGGTTTTTCTTTGGTGGTTGAATGGTAACTATTATTATACCATTCAATTGCTTTGTACATATTTTCTTTTATACTTAATTCTTTATTTTCAATACCTAAAACCCTGATTCTTTCAGCAAGAGTATTATGTAAGCGTTCTATATCGGAGTTACCGGTATGGTTATTGGATTTTACTAAATGAAGCTCAATGCTTTCATTTCTTAAATAATCTTTAATATTAATACTTTTGAATTCATTATCAGTTATTAATTTTTTTAAATGCCCTCTTTGTGATTTAAAGTTTCTTAGTTTTTCTATGATTGTTTGATTATTTCTGTCTTCAAGATAAAAAGCTGTTGCAAATTTTGAGAATCTATCTATGAAAGTTAGGAAAAATTTTGTATTCCCTATCACTAAGTTCTGTGTATATGCCTACTTCACCGGGTTTTACGTACCTTCTTAAAATATTGGATAGGTTATTATCCAAATCTTCTGAGTTTATGTATATTTTCCTATTGTTATGTTTAATTTCATATTCTTTTTCTTTGTTGTTTGTTAGTATAATTTGGGTTTTGAAACGATTTACTACTATATCTAATATAGGAATATGGTTATTCAAATCTTCCTTTTGAGAATTAATTGTGTCGATGCTGCCTTCATCCAGGTTATTTTGCACTGAAGAATTGGAAAGTTCTTCGGAACTACTAATTATCAGTTCCTTCTATTTCAGGGTTGTTTGTTTCGACGACATTAATTTCGTTAGTGTACGTATTGATTCTACTTAGGAAGTCGACAACTCTATTTTCTTTACCTATGATATAGTTTATATCTATGTTATATTCACCTAATTTCAACAACCATCTATAAAGACGAGGATTAACATCCTTGCCTCTAGTTTTTGTGTATAACCATTTAAGGGGTTGGTGATCTGTTACCAGATCGAATTTTACACCATAAAGATAGGGTCAAAAGTAATTTGTGGCCCATACAATAGCCAAAAGCTCTTTTTCAGTGGTGGAATAGTTGCGTTTATGTTCGTTTAAAGTCCTGCTAGCATAGCATATAGGGTGGTTATCTTGCTGGAAGATAGCTCCTATTGCGAAAGTGCTAGCATCTGTTACTAGCTTGAATTTTTGATTGAAATCCGGGTATTTTAATACAGGAGCTTCTGTAATAATTTTCTTGAGTTTTTCAAATGAATTAATGTAGTTTGGGTCATTAGGGTTTACTTTTGTATTTTTCTTGAGATATTTCGTCATTGAAGGGGCTACTTTTGCATAATCTTTTATGAACTTTCTATAGTAGCCAGTTATACCTAAAAAAGATTTTATTTGTTTTTGTGTTGTTGGTAGTTTTAAATTTACTATATCTTTCACCTTGTTTGGATTAGGTTTAACACCTTCTGGTGTAAGGATATGACCCAAATATTCGGTTTCTTTGGCAAAGAATTTACATTTATCAATCTGAATTTTTAAATTATGGTCTCGTAATATATTAAATATTTTTTTTATACTATTTATATACTCATCTAGTGTTGTACTGAATATTAATATATCATCTAAGTACACGACACATATCTTATTTATATATTCTCTCAAGATAGAGTTCATGAGACGTTGAAATGTTGCTGGGGCATTTTTCAGCCCAAACGCCATTCTCACATATTCATAGTGTCCTAGAAGCGTGGAAATGGCTGTCTTTTTCCTGTCTTCTTCTTTGACAAGGATTTGGTGAAAGCCTTTTGCCAAGTCAAGGGTTGTGAAGTATTGAGATTCACCGAGTTTATCTAGGATTGTATCAATATTGGGAATTGGGAATTTATCGTCGATGGTACATTCGTTTAATTTACGATAATCTATTACAATTCTCCACTTTTTCTTTCCAGAATTGTCCATTTTTTTTTTTTTTGGGACAATCCACAATGGACTGTTTTATGGAGAATTACTTTCTTTTATTATTCCTTGCTTAAGCATTTCTTCTATTTAAGTAGATATCTCTTTCTCGTGAATTTGCGGGTACCTATATATTTTAGAATATATAGGTTTATCGGTTGTTGTAATTATTTCATGTTGAACTACGGAGGTACTAGTTAATTGATCTCCTTCTTTAAAAAAAGATTTTTGTAAGATTTTAATAAATTATTTAAGTGTCTTTTTTCTTCGGAATTTAAAGACATTGAGATATTTTGTAATTCTTGATCATTCAAAACAGAAAATTCTAACTGGTAAATCTCATTAATTTTATACGGGAATGAATTTACGAATTTTATTATATTGCCGTTAATTTTTAAGGTTTCCTCTCTCATATCTATAACAGCCCCTTAAGGTTTTAATAAATTTTGCCCAATTATTGCATCAAAACATTTATCGTGAAAATCTGTAAGTTTCCAAATCATATATGCGTCTTCTTGAAATTCGACAGGTAAATCAGTTTTAATTTCTTCGTTTACGGTAGTTTTAGAATTCAGAGTGTTATGTTTTAATGGTGATTTTAATAATTGTCTTTTATATTGGGGTAATTTTGTTTTGTTTAATATAGAGATAGAGGATCCTGTATGGATAAAACATTTTATTTTTTCTTTACCTATTGTCAATTCTACTACTGGTAGGTATACTTGTGAGGCATTAACAGAAAATTTTCTTTATGTTCTACATGATCTATATCTATAGGTTGTACATTTTCTTGTATTGTGCTGTTATTATTGTTGTAGTTATAGTTGGAAGGCCTATTATTATAATCAGGTCTTGTTTGTCTTGAATTGTTTTGTTTTTGATTTTGAGTATTAATATATCGAGGTTGTGTAGGGTTTTGTGAAATATTTACATTTCCTTGATTATACTGATTTTTGTTATGATTTTTAGATTTATATTGATTGTTAAAATTTATTCTATTTTTATCTCTAATCATCCCCAAACTTTCTAATAAATCGAAAGCATCCCGTAACTTATTCATGTTTCTACTCAAAATGACCGAGGCTAAATTTGGTTCTATATTATTTAGAAATGTACGTAAAATTATTATTTCATTATTAATTGGACTAAATTCTACTGGCTTGTCTGAATCATTTTCATATTTTTCATTAAGTTTAGATAATATATTTCTTAAAATAATAAAATATTCTCTTACTTGGCTATTTCTGGCTGAGAGTGCTTGATGATATAACTGATGATATGTTTCCTTTACTCCAAAATTACTAATTAAAATCTTCCTGATTTCTTCACAAGTTGCTTCAGATCCTAAAGTTCGAACAACATCTAAAGCTGGACCTTGAATTTTGTTGATGATGGTCCTCTAGAAAACGTACTCCTTGGCTTGAGGGCTACTATTCAGCATCGGTAAAATTGTGTCAACGTCTCTTAAGAATGATGTAAGAGCGTAACTGCCATCGCCTCTGAATTCATGAATTCTTTGTGCATCCTTTATGAGGTCGTTGAATGTTATCGTAAATGCTGGTGGTGGTGTTTGGCTTGATGTACTTATTTTTTCAAAATAATTTTTACCTTCGCTTTGGTTACAATGAAAATCAACTTCACTAAAATTATTTAGATTAAAAACTTCTAAATTTTTATTGTTTGAGTTCCTTATTTCATATATTTTAAAATGCTCACTTTGTTTTGTTAATTTTTTGTCTTTTGGCATTAATTTTATTTATTTTAATTTAATTCAATCACTTATTTTCTTAAAGATTGACGAAACTTTTTATCTATACTATCATTTATTTTTGTTATTGTTTTTGATAGTGTTATATGGTCCACAATATTAACTTCAAATTCTTCTTCTTCAATTAAAGCTAAAACTTCCTTTAGTTTTGCTTTTAAGACTTTTGTTTTTTCGGTATTTTTTCTTGTTAGTACCATTTAAACAAAATTTCTTTACACTTTTTCAAATAATTTTTTTTTTTTTTTTAATATTTTAATTATAATAAAATTGAAAAAAAAAAAAAACTTTTAAACTTTAGTTTAATTATTTAAACAGATTCACTCACAAGATCCTTTTTCTTTAGAGGATCCTACCGACTGCGCCAATTACAATGACCGAAAAATAGGACTTAAAAAAAAATTATTAAGTTGAATAACACAAGTTTTAATATTTTAATATTACAAACTTTATTCACTGATTCACTTTCTTACAATTTTAGATGAGTTTTAAAACTAAAAACTTAACTCTAGATAAGGTTCTTATATATACGATTTCGTTTACCTATAAACACAAAAGTCACGTTTTTGAAAACCGGAGTAAAGTGTGGGAAATTGTTTTATATTAGGTCAGCAGAAAAGTATGAGAAAATTATTATTTGCTGTTCTTATGTTAAGTCAGCAAGAAAGTATGAGAAACTTTTGTTAGTTACGTAAATTTCCCAAAAGTGTCAAATAAAGAAAATTTAAATATTATAAATGTGGAAATTTTTGTTTCCCGGATGTTTAGTTTCAAGTTTCATATTTTCAGGGTTTGTAAACGTTACTGACGTAACTCACATGTGACTGCTTTAAGAAAAAGTATAACTAGCAGATTTCTCGCTGTGGCATGGTCCTTCATCTAAAAGCTTTATTTTGTACTTGTTGTATTGTTGGTATATCTTAAAGTTCTTTTACTATCTTTGTTGGAGGTCAACTGGTTGTTACTATTCCAATATATAGGAATAATTAGTCTGTTATAAGAATTTATATTGTCATTGGTTATATTATACATTGTAATGTTCTTTCAGTCTTTCAGTATCATATTTTGAACTATTAAGACTCAAACTCAACAGATGGAACTTTCATTTGCTTTTGGAAATTTGACATTTGAAATTTGATTTTATATTAGCTGTGTTCCATTCCATTCGTCTTAAGTAACTGATAATTCTCAGTTTCTCACTGAGACAAATGGAACAAAGCTTTTATGTATTTACATTCACATGAGTTTTAGATAGTTTATTAAATAATGGGGTCTGTTATGAAATTCTGTTATTTTTCTGTAATTTTGCGAACAAATTTTGACAACTTGTAACAGAATTTGTAAACTCTTAAATTCGTATTCTGATAGCACTAATTCATAAAAGTTCTGTAAAAAAATCTGTTATGATAACATAACCATTTCGTTGACTTCTATCCTGTCAATTTTTCTGTAATCAATCTTCAATCTAATCAATCAAGTGTAAAAATTTTATTTTATTAAAATTTATAAAAAGAGTTTAAATTATTGTGAAGACTGTATTAATTTTGAAAAGTACAAAGATTTATTGTAAAAAATAGATTGTTCTGTATTCTTGTTTAATAAAAATGGACGGAATTCATATTTTACTTTCTTTGAGATTGAGGAATGTTCAGAAAAGAAGAGCAATGTAAGTGTAATAGGTAAATAAATAATTTGTTGAACTAATTTACAATTTTATTTTGAAAAAAAATAAATAAATAAAAAATAACCTCACAAATTAATTAATTTTGACAAAAATTTCACAGATTCGGAATTCAATATCATGAAATACTAAATTCGAAAATAGATTGCTTTGTGAATACGACTTTTAACAGATATGTAAAAATGAACTTCTGTTATAATTCATAACAGAAAATTGCAGAATACACCCCATTATATTAAATAATTTATAAAAAATAAATTTTATGTTTTAAAACTGTATATTAAACAAATAAAAACGAGTTTAACTTTGTTTATGTAAGAAGACAATTAAGAAGAAAAGAAAGGTAAGTAGTATAAAATTAATTAAAAACATACATATGTATGTACATAAAGTTTCCTTTATGTTTTTAGAAATGTAATGAGGATTCTAAGGAGAAGTTTACGAGATAATGAAAATCTATTCGAAGCCACTTTTGAAGATCAATTTTTGGACGTATATCGTATTTCAAAAGATCTTTGCTTGGTTTTAATTGAGGAACTTTATGGAAAAACGGGTACAAAGTCAAAAAATGTACAAATAATTTGCGATGCAGATTTTATAATTTTAAATGTTACTGCTGGTACAGCACACGATTCGTACATTTGGAAAAGGTCAGCTTTGAAGACTTTACTTGAAAATATGTAGGTATTTTTTGAAATATATTTAATCATTGAATGGTTTAATTAATACTATTGTTATTTATAGGTATACACAAGATGATCGCAATTTTTGGTTGATAGGTGATAGTGGATATCCTCTTCAACCGTGGCTTATGACACTAATATTATCGCCGAATTCTCGAGCCCAGGAAAAGTACAACAAAGCACACAAGGTGACAAGGAGCATCGTAGAACGTTGTATTGGGATTTTGAAATCCAGATTCCGTTGCTTATCTAAGGAATGTACATTATATTACTCATCAGAAAAAGCTGGATTGATAATAAATGCGTGTGCTGTGCCACATAAAGGTGCGTCCAGATTTAGCGAAAGAATGCAAACAAACGTTCGTTCGGCTGTGCTTACAATGTGGACGGCATTGCAAATCCTAGCAAACGAAAGCGAACGAATGGCAGCAAACGAAGTTTGTTTGCAAAGTGTGTACGGCATAGCAAACGCAAACGAAGCCGTTTGGTACCATTTGCTACCGTTCGCTGCTAGCTGCAAATCATAGCATATGTGGTCATGTTTGTTTGCATTTGTTTGCTGATGTTTTTGATAATCTGGACGTGGTTTCAAACAGTAACAGGTATAGCGAAGGCTAACACATGTGCTTGCTACTAGTGGTGGAAGAGTTTAAAAAAAATTTTCATGTTATGGGAATTTTGATATTTAAATAATATTATGGTTTTTAATGCGAAAATTGTTTTATTAAGTTCACTTAAGTTTATTTAGATTTTAAATTAAAATTCACTTGAATTTTTAGGAAAATACATATATGTCAATATAAAATTATGACACAAATAGCAATCGACAGATAATTTTCATCAAACAAAACTAAATCTCACTAATAAAAATTATCTGCGTTAAGTTTTTGATACAGTAGCATATTTATGTTTAAAAAACATGCAATAAAATTGTAATATTTTTCCTATTTTCTATTCACATTCTTTTTTTGACGATTTATTGAAAATTTTGCAATTTATAGAAAAAAATGGGTGTGAATAAAACCTTTCGAATAAAAAAACTAGTGAAAGAATTAGTTTTAATAATTTTCTAATCATACAGTAATGCTATGAAAAGAAAAATGTATTTATTTACTTTTTTTTACATTAATTTCAAATATAATTTAGTTTTTTAATAAAAATATTCACATTAAAAAAATTATTATTTTATGTAAACTCAGCGTTAATACTATTCATAACTTCCCTTAATTATCAGCCACATTTGGAAATTATATTTGTAATTAATGTCGCTTTGATCCTACTTCGCGGGATTTAATGCTACCTGTGTTGAGAATATGTTAATATTATGCACATTCTATTGCCAATAAACGTTTTGGATGGATAGATGGTTAATTTTATTTCATTTTGACAAAATGAAAAGGAAAAAATATACATTCTTTATGGGAAATTAAAATTTGTATTCTACTAACACTGTATACCACATGTTTGTTAAAAATGTCATGTCATTATTCTTCTTTTACATACAAATTTAAAATGAACATGAAGTGCGATCATTACAGCCTGTACACATTAGGTGGTTGAACCGGTTATTTTGCGCTGGGAGTAACAATAATGGTATAATTTTATTCAATTTTTGTAAAATTCTAATTGTAAGAATTTTTTGTAAGAATTAATTGTAGTTTTGATCTTGAATAAAACAAACGTAAATTGAAGTTTAAAAATCATTTTTATTTTTCTGCAACAAATAAAATTTTTTATTAACTTATATGCTAAATGTGTTCCCAAGTACAAACCTGTAAACAGTAAGAAAGACATTCAGTAGGCATTGTTGTGATATTGAAAAATAAAACACAGTTAAATAAATTAACACAATTTATTTTTATTTAAGAATTAACACTGGACTTAGTACTTTAAGAATTAAGATTTAAGAATTTAGTATTTAAGAATTAAGATATGACTTCAAGAAAAGAATTAGGACTTCAATACAGCACGATTAAAACTCAACTGAAATGTATAGTTTGTTACTTAGTACATTACAATATAACTCGAAAAGATTGTTGTAGTGACCACAAGTCACGTAGACCGTATAATATGATACCGGATAACAAAATATGAAATTTGTTTATGCTTGCATTTTCAAGTGTAACGATTATAGAAAATTAATAAAGAATATAATTTATGAATTTTTAAAGTACGCGATGAATGAAATAGGCAAAGGAAAGTTAAGTGCTTGCGTAAACAAAACAAGAAATATGCGCACTTGACCAAATTTATGTATGCGTGTGGCTAATAAATTTTACTTCATAACATTCCCCTCCCCTTACAAAAAAAAAATCTGAAAGATCTGTTAAAAAAATTACAAATTAAGATTACAAAAATTACTTATATAAAAAATATTATAATAACAATTTTTTTTTCTTGAAGGCAGAATTATGCATTCTTAGTGTGTATGCTAAGATAATTTACTCATCTAAGGAAAGATTGAGCTCTGCTGATTCTAAATCTTATTCTATTATTACAATTGTATGTTAAGAGTACAATATTAATCTTATTTCTAGTATTACAACTTTTTTTTTTCTTTTTATAATTAATAATCTAGGTATATATATATACATAAATATATATATTTAATTTAACTGGCATCATTTTCATTGTGTGGAGTTATTCGAAATTTGCATTTTAATTTTTTCTTAATTATGAAAATTACGATACATATACTTATAATTGATAGTATGATTAGAATAATCTTAATTATAAGGTGTTTTTGGGTTTCGGAAATATCTGGTATTTCTTTGAAGTTGAAGTCATTTTTCTGTAAGTCATTTGAGCTTATGCTAATTCTATCGAGATCGGAATCGATATTTTCATATTTTTGAATTTCTACATTTTTGAGTATTGATTTTTCTTGTGATATTGTGAGATTTAAATTTTCATCGTATAAAGTTGTATACAGTTTGTTTAATTTCTTTAACTTCGCTTATGGTTTCGAGACTTATTTGTGTAGTCGATGCTCGACAACCGGGTTGGAGTTCGAGAATGCCATTTTGATAAATTTTTACCGTGTAAGCTATATTTTTGCATGATATTCTCAAATTTACTTCATATGGAGAGACGTAAAGCCGAATATTGATTTTAGAAAGCGGATACCACGTTTCATACAAAGCTTTGAATATTCGTAGTTCACAATTAGCTATACTCTGTTCACAAAGTTTTTTCAGTACAGGTCTTATGGAAGAGTTCATTTTTATCCAGTGTCGTTACATTTAATAGGAGTATACTAAGCTACTCATACTCCAATCTATTATATGTGTAACGAGACGCTGGAAAACAGAAAAAAACAATAACAGCCATCCCTTTGTTGTCGCCAGTAACACAGTTGTACTGCGACTGATTATTTTTCTTATATTTCAATTCTCTGGATGAACAAAAATTAACAAAATGAAATATGAAGAAAGATAAAAATGATGAAAAAATTCATGAGCACACACGCTGATGAGCTAAAAGTTGGTTAATTGATAATCGAGATGTGTGTATAAAAAGTAGAATGAATAATAAGTAATTGCAAGTTAGTGTTGCTGTGTAATAATTATATTACTTAATAGTAGTACCGTTCTTAATAATAGAAAATTAAATTTTATTATTATAATTTACTGCATTTATTTATACATTTACAAGTATGCATATGATATGATGTAACATATAAAAACAATAAATTATGTTTTATTTGAAAAAAATGTTTTTTACATATTTTTTCACATATTATAAATTTATACGATTGTATACACATATTCTTTTGCAATAGAAATTCATTTTGTAATAAATTCTCACTCTATAGAAAAGAAGAATTTTTCTGATGGTTTTTGATAAAAATTTTAAAGTATGTATTTCAGAATATATATAATTGATACTTTTATATTTTGTACATAATCGCACGATACCCTAATAGAACGGCACAAAAATGTTTCTTAACAATTCTGCAAAGTGTTAGGTAATTTTAAAGTTCTCATGATCAACAAATTGAATTAAAAAAACAATGAAATATATACATTAGTAAATTGTCTTTTCATTCATACGATCAGACATAAAACAAAAAAGTAAAACCCGTAATCCCTTTCACTTTCAGTTACCTATTTGTAAGACACACATATTAATATGTGAATGCAATGTTTTTGGGTTTTTACATTCTCTTATTTTATAGGAATAATTTAAAACTAATATTACACATTCATAACATTTTCTATTTAATAAATTTTTAATAATAATTAAATTTAAAAAAAATTAAATATGTATTATAATTTTTCTTTATTGGGAAACAATTTTTACAAAGTATAAAATTTTATTAAATTTGAAAACAAATGTATAAACGGCAACACTAATCAAAAAGTTCATACGATTTTAGATACAAAATATAAACTAAAGGATAACACTGTCGGTGACGAAAATAAGAAACACATTTATGTAATTACTCAAAGAAGAAACAAGCAGACGCGGCTCTACCTTAAGCGCAAATAGGGCAGTGCCCCACAAAGAATTTCACCTTAAATTGCATAAAATTGCAGAATTTCATCAAAATAAATTTGAAATTTTTTTTTTAAAAAAATAGAGAAAAATCAAAAATAATTTGGTGTAAATTGATTTTCAAAGTACATGTGTACTGATGCAAGTATTTGCAAAGAGAATTGAAATACAATATATATGTATAAATACAAATTACAATACAAAATACATGGTTCAACATATTTCAATTCTCTTTGAATATTTTTATTTTTTTTTGTATGATCAATAAGATCATATTGATCGTACTCTATGGAGCAGTTTAACAATAGCCCTAAAAATGAGTATTATTTCATATATTCGTGTATGAATCATTCTCTCTCTTTATTCATTATTGTTCAGAAGAAATTTGTGTTAATGGGGCAATTTTAGTTCTGCCCTTAAATTGAGAAAATGTTGCGTCTTACCAAGTAACAATACAACACAAATTTGTCTCATAATTTTCTTTCTCATAGGATTTACATAGTAAAAAATTTCAATCTCATTATAAATTTTTCATCTTAAAATTATATTTGTAAAAATTGTTATGAATTTTAAAAACAATAGATATTCATATTATTTTTCTTCATTCATGATATTTATTTTATTATAATTATATTATTTTTTATAATTAATACTTTTTTTTCCATTATAAATTATCAGTTTTTCACCATTCATGAAATTCATTTCATATTTTATATTAATTTGGAACAATTTGTTAAATTTTATAAACTTTTTGAGTCAATTTTCAATAAATTTTGTTACAATTTTCTGATGAATTGATATTTATATAAAATTTTTTACTATGTACCTAAATGTGTTAATGATACATGTTCGTTTTTCTTCCGTTCCATCTATACAAACTGTATGATTCGCTTATACCACTGGCTACTGGTTGATTGCCCAATGTTGTAAACATACAAATAAAGTACATTTCTTCTTTTCTATTCCTACAAAATAATGTTGGTTCTCATTATCTCATTTTTTTCTAATCCAACCCAACATTATGTTTAAATTTTGTTGTTTTTTTTTTGTATAAATTTTACATATTCATTGCACACAAAATTCACTCATTCTTTTTGTTTTAAATTTTTATATGGAAGGATTATGACTTGTCAATTTTAAGATGTTATATCTTGGGCTATGTTGTATTAATTTGAATCAAATAAGAAGCACTATTTAAGGAAACATTTCACCTATGTAAATAAATGGGTTGTCAGTAGGAGTAATATGGATAAATTTTTTAATTTAGTAGAATAAAATTTACCAACAAAATTGTATAAAAGGATTCAAATTTTTCAAGCTCTGTACATACATATGTACATATGTACATATATATTTTTGAAAAACATAATTTTGTGTTTTGTAATGATATTATCTAGTATTTAGATTTGTTTGTTTAAATTAGGCAAAAAAGAATATATTTTTAGTCGAAAATATTTATTTCAAAAATACATAACAATAATTTTCAACCGTAAAGTTGAAAAACAAAATTTAAAAAAGCGATTTTTGTCTAAGAAACTGTTTAATTTATATATTTTTCTAAAAATATAAGGATTCTAAATAAAAGGACATACCGGACTATTTAAAAGTGTTGAAAACCGAACAGAAGTCTAAATAAACTGTCTTTACAAAAAACGATATTTTGAGCAATTTTTCTACAATTTTCGGAGCCTAAGCATTGATGCGCGTAGTTTTTTCGGTGCTATATAACTCGCGTTTTATTGAAAGAATCTTTTGCATGTCAGAGGTAGTTTCGTAGAGAGTAATAAGAAAAATACCTTGCAAAAATTTCAAAACAATCGGATAGGAGAGTCCGATTATTTCAAATTGAAAAACGGCTTTCATCCTTGAAACCTTAAGCAGCCCACCATTTGATTTCCCCACGAGCCGCCACTGGAAACAAGACAAAATATGTCCATAAGACCTGTACTGAAAAAACTTTGTGAACAGAGTATAGATTATTTATTAAAACATTAAAAAGCATAGACTACTAGATATTTTAAATGAAATATAATTTAGGTTTTTTGATTTAAAATGAGTGAATGGAATAAATGAGCTTTTCCGATAAAGTAAAAAAAATTTCACGTTTTTTTGGGTGGGGGTTGGGTGAAAACTATACCCTCCTTAGGATTGTCCAATTTGGGCCGTGTGTAAAAGCTTTTGCGGAGTGCTATTAAATGGCATATTTAATATCTCGTGCATTTTAAAATTCATCAATTTAAAAATTTGTAAATTATTTATAGTTATGACTAAAAAGTAGAAAATAAAATATATTAAAAAACCTTTTAACATAAATAACTTTTATAAATAAAATGCACTAAAAATTAAAAAATAATTTTTCTTTCTCAGTGATATAATAAAAGTTTGGGCATCCATAATTATAATCACAATTGTCTAACTGCAACTCATGCCCAAACTTTTATTATATCACTGAGAAAGAAAAATTATTTTTTAATTTTTAGTGCATTTTATTTATAAAAGTTATTTATTTTAAAAGGTTTTTTAATATATTTTATTTTAAATCTATAATGCTAAAGTGCATTCTTCGTCTTCATTTTTTTAATTTTATTCACCTGTTGTTTCAACACTTTCGAAAAAACAATTTGTTTTCACTTTTGGAATTTACTTTTTCTCTTTATAAAGTAACGACTAACGAGTTTTAATCAGGGTACGGAAAAATATCACTCACGATCTCAAAAATTCAATTCGTTCCTTTCTTTTTCACTCGTGAGCCATTCAAAAATTTTTAAATTCGTGAACGATTCGTTTAAAAAGGAATTTTTTATTTTCCATTCCAAGGAACGAATGAAATTTTTATTTCGAGTTTCATTCGTTCACGATCGAATGGAATAATTTTACTTTTAAAAATCCCATTCGCGAATGAAAAAGAATCAAAAACGAATCATTCGTTTTTTGATTCGCGTTTTATACTAGACAAAGTACAAGTACAGTGTTCATTACGTGAAAAAGAGGGGAAAATTTTGGTAATTTTTTTGTGATTTTTTATACATACATACCTATTGTAAATTTAAAAAATAATTTTGAAAATATAGATAAAACAAAAACATTTGATTCTTCAAAATATGTGTTGTATGACAAAAGAATTGAATATTTAGTTAATTAAAAAAATATATATATATATGTATATATATATACGTATATATGTATATATTTTTTAATAAATTTTATTATTTAGTTGAAATTTGCTCAGGAATGATATTTTTTGATTCCTTTTTAATTCGATTCGCTCACGAATTATATTTTTTGATTCCTTTTTAATTCGATTCGCTCACGAATGATATTTTTTGATTCCTTTTTAATTCGATTCGCTCACGAATGATATTTTTTGATTCCTTTTTAATTCGATTCGCTTACGAATGAATCATATTTTGAAAGAGAACTAAATTTTTAAATTCGTGAACGAACTAAAAATAAAATTCTCCATTTAATTGTCACGAATCATATTTTATCGATCTTCCTACGCTGTTTTAAACAATGTAAATTGTAAGTAAAATTTTATTTAAATGTTTACACATATTTGTTTATAATTTTATTTTTACTTGCAAAAAATTATTGAAGTTTTTTTTCTTCTTTTTATTTGATTTTAAAAGGAACAAAGAAAGATCTAAAAACACAAACCAAATGCAATATGGGGCTATGATCGATTTTTAAGAGGAACATCCTACCTTAGTGACAAGAATAATAAATTCTTCGGAAGAAAAGGTCAGAAGCGAACAGTTATGGAGAGATATTTCAGAAAAGTTGTATCAATTGCATTATTGTATGTTTTTTTTTAGTTAAAAAAAAGTAATAAAATCAAGGACACATATTTTGATTTCGATAAAGTAAATGGATCAGCATCAGCTATTATTTCTCTTCTTTTTTCTTTCAAATCATCACTATCAGTACTTTTACACCATTCTTTCCCACGACCATATTCTTGAAATTCGTTTGTCAATGGAGTAGTGAGGTTTCCTCATCTTTCTTTACTTTTTCAACCAAACTGCATTTTAATTTCAAATATGTACATTGAAAAATTTGTGTATGAACATCAAACAATGAATTGAGAAAAAAAAAGGAGGAATGGTGTAAAAGTAAAAAATGTTACGAATACAGTCGTGGGAAAGAATTGTGTAAAAGTACTCTTTCACTGCCTTTTTTCAAAATTATAATAATGTGTTAGTGAATCCATTATTAACTTAATGTACATATGTATGTATATACAGGGTGTTTCTGAGATCGTGTGCCAAAGTGAACATAGTGTAGATCTCGATGAGAAATTAAAAAAATCGTATGGGAGAGGGGGTCTATTCTCAATGGTTATCGAGATATTCAAGGTCAAAGAAATTTTTTTTCAAAAAGTGACTGGGTTCACTTTTCGCAACATATTTCAGCGCTCGCGCAATGTACAGATCTAAATAAAAGTTATTTGTACAGAGAACCTTCAGACCTTTCAAAAAATGTCTTTTATGAAGTTGTATGTCAAATGGTTCAGAAGTTATTGTAACTCAAAGTCAAAAGATTTTGAAAAAAATTCGTCATTTTTTTGTTCAAGGTCGAATTTCTCGAAAATTTACCTTAATATTTTTTTTATTTTTTTGGCTTAAATAAAAGTTCTAAAAGTTGTCTACTTTGATATGGTTTTTGTTTTATTGTATTATCTTTATTCGTTCAAAAGTTATAAACCATAATGTAAAAGCAGTTTCTTCAAAATCGTAGAAAAGTACCCTTTGCCGTTTCAAACAAAACCCTACTTGTCCCTCTAACCTGAACCCTATAAAAGTTAGACGCGTTCAAATTTAAAATTGTGCGAATTTTTCCAAATTTTTGTGTTTAACCCAGTTTTGCTCAAAAAAAGCTTAAATTAACCCCCACTTTTTATTGCAGAAAATGAAAGTTCAATTGATTTTAGTTTTGTTAAGTTTTCGACATATTTGCACTTGAAGAAACTAAAAATTAGCATTTCTAGTACCTATTTTCAATTTACACTGTAATAATTTCAAAGATTTGTCTTTTTTAGTTTTTTCAAGTGCAAATATCTCGAAAATTACGCACTTTCAACAACTGTACCTCACAAAATGACCTGTGTACTAAGGTAATACATGTTGATTTTTTGGTTTCGGTACGTTCACTTTAAAATCAGGTACCCAGACTACCTAAACAGGAAACTTCAAAAATCGTATTTTGGCCAAAAAAATGGGATTTTTCCACTATAGTGCATTGGTGAGAAATTGCGCCTTCAGTCATGCAATATGCTGCAATATTATTTCTTATTTTTGATGTAAATTTATAATCAACTATGTTTTGAGTACCAATTGAGGATATTGTTTTTGGCAATTCAATGTTACGTGGCTCTTTATCAATTAGTTTCAATTTAACTTCTTTAGTTAAAAATTATGTAAAACACAACAATTAAATCTGTTGTTTTCAACTTAACTTGAATTGGCCTATGTAGAATTTTAAATCTATTAGCCAATCTTCCAAAAACAATTTCAACTCTTATTCTAGCTCGGCATAGTCTATAGTTATATATTTGCTCTTGTCACTACAGATTAACACTTCTACCAAATGGCTTCATCAGGTTTTTGTCTAGAGCAAATGCATCAGCTTCGATAAAAGAATATGGTGTTTCTTGTGTTCTTCCTTGAAGCATTCGAGGAGATGAAATGTTTAAATTTCCACTTTTCAAATTACGAAAAAATTACTATTTTGAAAAACAGCACTGTCAGAGTTTTTACCATTAACGCCTACACTTATCCATATAATCCGACAGTGAGCATCAACAATAGCAAATAAAATGGTACTAAAAAATTTTTTTTAGTTGAATTCGCACCCAGAACGTGGTGGTGCTTGTATTCTTATGTGTTTCTAATGTATTAGAAAAACCACATATGTTTTCAAAATCTGATGATATTTTTAGCCATTCTTCAGTAGTTTGAGGAATCTATTGGAAAATAATTAATTAATAATTTGCTGTTGTTCTTTTATTAGCTTTTGATTAAGGGGATATCACAAATCTTACAATATAGGGGAGAAAAACTTTCATAAATAGCATCCAAAACCTCCGGTATGAAATAGCTTATTGTTTTTCTTGAAACATACGTTAGAAATTCAAGGGAACAAAGAAGAGTCCCCAGATGCTAAAAATCGAAATGTGATTGCAAGACGTACTCTCGCCGAAATGCTATATAGCATTGCTGTCTTGTTTTGATATGTATAGCCGGATATACCTTAAATTTAAAACTTCGTTATTATTCCAAAAATTTAATAAGTATCAACAAAATCATTGAAGTAGTTCTTCGAATATGTGTACAGAAATGCGACTATCGTCCTCGTACAACAGCTAATCTCTTAATAAGAATTCTTCTAAATCATACTAATTTCTTCTCGAGCCTCGGACAAACCCAATACCATACTCTAATTTTTCCAACTCCTCAGTTGCAACAATTACTTTTTAAACCTTACTCTTCGACACATTTTACACAAAATATGAGATTGATGATAGAAAATGCCCACAACAAATTTTGTTCTTGCAAACGGAAATAATTTTGACAGCTTGCATTGCATGCAAGAATTTCTTGTACGTCCACACCCTTGGTAAAATAAAGTAAAGTGCCACACGGCAGATTGCATTGTAAATTTTCTATTATTCAAGTAAAGTGATCAGTTTATGTGATTTGTGATAAGTATTGAAGGAAAATGGATAAAAAAATGTTACATTTATTAAAATTTTGTCCTCTCTATCAGTCTATATTTTTTTTATCAGTACTCATATTAATTTTTTTAATTAATTATTAAGAGCCCAATTTGGTAAAATGGCCTGCAAAGTGACCACCTACAGCTTACATTTTTCAACCGATTTTCATGAAATTTTGAATATAGATAGATGGAAGGGAATTGTTGAACACATTTTTAAATTTTGATCCTTAAATTTTTTTATATTCGATTTTCGAAGGTACAGATAAAAAAAAATTCACTAAACTTTTCACACTTTTTTCATGTATTAAAACGTTTAGATAAAAAAATTCAGGGAAATTGGTTACGTAGTTTATTTATTATCAATAAAACAAATTGTTAATTTTTCATAAAATTTCATTACTAATTTTTCATTTCACATAAATTTTTTTGCATACTTATGGGTTTAAATAAGAATTACACAGATAGTATAAACTCTATAAACTCGGTGCAAAGAAAATTGCAATTTTTGTAGTATGTGTGATAATAAAAGTAACGTAAACATCATATAAAAGTTATGTATAGTTAAGCTGCACATAGCTAGGTATATAGATATATTAGCAACACATTTTGTATGTGAATGGTGATCGGTGATGATGAATATGAAATAATGGAATTAGCATGATATGTACATATACACTACGCATAAAAGCATATTTTACTAACTGTTGTTGGATTGAAGCAAGTGTATTTTGGGTTTTAGTTATAATTTCTTATATACTGAATATTAGAAAAATTATAGTGTTACATAGAATTTAGATTTCAGTGATTATTTGGTGATAAATCTAATATTTTACTAAAATTTCAGTATTTTTGAATATTACTTTTTTTTAACCCTAGGATTGACTGATCGTATATAAATGTATACATTCGGACTTTGAGTCTTAATTTAAATATGATCCTTTCGAGCTAGGACCTTGAAACTTCACCAATTCCTCCATTGGAAGATCCATTTTATATGGAAATTTTGAAAATTTTTTTTTCAAAAAACGATATCTCAGCATCCCATAGACCAAAAACTAATATGTTTATACTAAAAGATTTATCAAAGTGTTCTCTTTAGTTTTGTTTTTACAGTGTTGTTGTACTTTTTTTTTGTTTTCAAGATAAAATACAAAACAACATCAAAAACATGAATGTTTCATACATTTTTCTACATTCATAAAGGCAAACATCTACTTTTGACTTTGAAGATCCATATCTCAGCATCCTCTGAACCAAAAACTAATATTTTTGGATTAATAAAATATTTGTTGAAGTGTTTCTATTGAGCTATCTTATACAGTAATTCTGTAAGTACTATTATTTTCAACCAAAAGGACAAAATACGCGAAAAATCATGAAGATTTTTAACATTTTTAACCTTATTTTCCATTTTATTTCGAAAAATAGAAAAAATATAGGACATTAATAGAAAGAACACTAAGAAGAACACTTGAATAAAGATTTTAATATAAAAATATTAGTTTTTGGTTCACCGGATGCTGAGATACATCTTTTTGAAAATAAAATTTCAAAATTTCCATATAAAATGTATGGTATACATTTGTATACGTACGGCTAAAACTTTGACAATCTTGATCAGGCAATCCTAGGTTAAACTCGTCAATCATTCTACCTCCAAGGTGACGCCGAAAGAATGAATTGAATTGAAAAATAAAATGTACAATATTTAAAATTTCTACAAATTCTTCATATTTTGAAAACCTTATACCTATGTATATTATACCGTATTATTTATTATTTTAACACTGAAATTATTTCAGTTGAAGGTCACAAATTTTTCACACAACAAATTTTTGATGTAAAAATTCAAAAATACTGAATTATTTTATTTTTTAAATTTTTATATGGAAGGATATGTGGCTTTTCAACTTTGAACTCTTATATCTCGGGCTTTGTTGCACCGATTTCAGTCAAATAAAATGCACTAGGTCAGAAAATAGTTTTAAATTGAAATGCATCCTTTTCTAAAGGATCACGGTATGAACTAAGGAGGGCCTTATAGAAAGGAAAAAAAAATTGTTTTTTGAAAAAATGACTTTTTTTGTATTTTACCCTATAAATTTTGCCCTAATTAACGGATATTCACCGTTAAAATTTCATATAATATTAGACCCTTCAAGAAATATCCTGAACAAATTTCAGCTCCTTAGTCTCACGGCAACATACTTTTATAAGGAGTCAAAAAATGTAAAATTTTGATACTTAAAATTGATTCGTCTGAGTTTTGTTTAGTGCCCTGTAACTCGCGTCTCAGTTCAGGGATCGTTTTGGTGCTAAAGAGAGTTTTATGAAGAATGACAAGACTAATATTGTGCAGAAATTTCAATTCAATCGGTTTTTAGAGTCCCGAGGTATTCAACTTTAAAAACGAAAACGGTCAAAAATTGAATGGAGTGTTAAAATAATAAATAATACGGTATAATATAGGTATAAGGTTTTCAAAATATGAAGAATTTGTAGAAACTTTAAATATTGTACATTTTATTTTTTAATTCAATTCATTCTTTCGGCGTCACCTTGGAGGTAGAATGATTGACGAGTTTAACCTAGGATTGCCTGATCAAGATTGTCAAAGTTTTAGCCGTGCGTATACAAATGTATACCATACATTTTATATGAAAATTTCGAAATGTTATTTTCAAAAAGATGTAAGTATTTCAGCATCCGGTGAACCAAAAACTAATACTTTTATATTAAAATCTTTATTGAAATATTAGTATAGCTATAACTATGAAAATTTTTCAAATCATATACACCAACACTTAGACGAAATTTATTTGCTTGTGTTGGTGCAGACACAAATACATTTCAGACGATGTTGTTGTTGTTTTCGAAAAAATTGTTTACTAATTTTGCTCTTAATGTAAATTGTCAGTATTAAAGCAAACACAAATTGCATAACATAACCTCAATAAGCACAATAACAGTTGGAACATATGAAAATTTGAAAAACTTTTTCAGTTACTTGGGACTATTGAAAGAAATAGGTTAGTTAACCAACTTTTAAATTTGACCAACTTTGGAACCTAAATAAGTGACAGACATAATGTCAGCTGGTTTATTTCGACAATTGTTTTTTTTTTTGTAGAAGACATTTGCACTTTTTTAATTTATTTAAAGAAAAAAAGAAGTAAATGGGAAGTTTAACATTTGTTCATTGGAAAGTACTTGATTAACGCATAAATAAACCAAGTAAATTTTTCTTGGTTAACAATGGTTTTTAACCATTTCATTTATATGGTGAACCAAATCAGAACCACTTTAATCGAGCTGGTTACGTACGAAACCAAGAAGCTGCTTGGTTAACTATAATGTCTGTCAATAGTATTAGCAAGTTGTGAAAACGAAGTAGTTAAGTAAAACTTAGCTAAATTTTTTGGTGACACACGACAATTGTAATAAAACTGGAATAAATGAAACTTATGAAGTCTCGTGTCTCCAATTTAATACAATAATTTTGAAGATTAAAAAATATCAAGGTTAAAACGTCTACAGCTGTCATAAAAAATTGAAAATAAACAAAACTTAATTAAAATTGGGAACAAAAATGGAAATATAAAATTGAAACCACTATCGTTTCTCTTAGTAGTTAGTAGCATTTTCGTTTTCGTTCGTAACTTCACTATCGTAAATTAACGAACGAAATCGATTCTCATGGTAAGGTCACTGGTTGAAATTTTTACATTTGAATTACTACAAGAAAATATAAGAAAAACCGGTCTGCAGAGGTGTACCAAGGAATGTGAGCTACAGACGCATGAACTTGTCCTCCTTTGTCTGCTATGGCCTCAAAATCTCGCTGAACTTTGTATGCAAAACTAAAACAGAAATATCTTTTCAGCATGAGGAAATTCGAAAATTGATCATAATGTAGTTACCATAATAACCAAAAGTATATCTACTATGTTTAAGAATTTACAAGTTACGTAAAGTAACCAGTTACCATGTTCGAATATTTACCATTTCGGTAAAGACTAAAGGTTATGTTACCACAGTGATCAAACTTTTTCAATGGTTGATTTGGTTATGGGGACCGATATGTTGAGTATAATGGTAATTAATATTATTTGTATTTTATACTATTCATATTATTTATATATTTTTGAAAATTTTTTAATACATACGAGTACATAGAAAAGTGCGCACTGCTAATTTTCATACATTTTCAAAAACAAATGTCCTTTGCGTTCATTTTATGATTCATAATGTTGCACTTTTCTGCATCTATAATAGGATGTGTCCCTTCACACCTTATATAAAGTCTCGATAGATTTATTCTTCATTATTTAGCTAGTGAAATTTGAAGAGTAATTTCTAATATGTATAAAAAAAAAAGTAAAGTAAAATGAGTGGAAAAAAAACAAATGTCAGTTGAGGAGAAAAGTGCGGTTCTTACTTTGCATGAAGAAAATATTTCTAAAAGAGAAATATCAGGACGGGTAGGATACGCAGAATCTGCCGCAAAGAAATTCTTGAATAATTTTAAAAATTCAGGGAGCTTAGAGAGGAAAAAAGGTACTGGTGCTAAGAGAAAAGCCACAAAAAGAAAAGACCTGGAATTAAAATTTGAAATATTATAAACCCCGTTTTTAAGTCCTCCAAAATTGAAGAGGGAGTAAAAAACTACAAACTATACTAACGTAAGTGTTCGAACAGTTGAAAAAAAGAAAAAAATAAACATGGTTTCATGTCTAAGAGGCCCGCAGAAAAACCACTCTTAAGTAAGAAAATGAAGGCTTATCGGCTTCAATAGGCTGAAAACCATTAGGAATGGACATTTGATGATTGGCCGCGAGTGATTTTCTCCGACAAACATAACTTCAATTTATTTGGACAAGAAGGAAAGCAAAATGCTCGTCGAAGACAAAAAGAAAAATTGGGCCTCATTGCATATTGTCATATTGACAACTGTACAACATTCACCGTATGTTATGGTTTGTGGGTGCACCACAGACTGTGGAGTTGGCCCATTAAAAATAATAGATGGAATAATGAATTAATAAAAATATGAGAAAATCATTTCAATTTATATTTATCCAATATTTAAGGACATGGCTCAATATACAGAGGGTTCGATATTTGAGGATGATTCGGCTCCATGTTACAGAACAAAGTTCGTAGGTACTCCTTTGAACTAGAATTCTAAATTATTTTTAAAATAGTTATTTTCTACTGCAGATAACAAATTTAAAAGAAAATTCGAGGTTATATTCATTGTCCTGGCCAGAAAATAGTCCTGACATTAACATAATGGAGAATTTTTAGGGTTCCATTGGCATGAGACAAATGAAAATAAACCGAAAACAGTGGAAGAATTGAAAAATTCTATATTAAATATTTGATATACTGCATATCTTTATTAAATTATACCATTATAAAAATCAATACCGCAAAGAGTCGATGCGGCGATTAAGGCAATAGGAGGAGCTATAAAATATTAACTTTATTTAAAAACTTCAAAATAAATGTAAATAATTATAAATATAAAGTTAAAGTTAACTAAAGGAGTTATACATTTTATAACGATGTTTAAAAAAACAATTCCAAACAGTAAATTTCATTTGAAAATCAAAAAAATTTTTTTTAATTTTTTTTTTTATTACAATTATTACACTATTATAGAGAGCGTTCTGAAAGCATAAAAAAAACATGTTCGGAGGTAGACTTGCCTTCTCTTTCTCTATTATAAGTTTTACCTCTTACTGGATCAGTCTTATCATAGAAATAAAAATCCTAACATGAAAGTCATAAAATGAACACAAAAAATATTTGTTTTTGAAAATGCATGAAAATTAGGAATGCGCACTTTTCTATGTCGCTAGCTGTATGTAATTATAAATTATATTTTAAAAACAAATTTCTTTTGTAGATATTTTGGAAGACGAGTTAGATGGACCTAATAGGCTCTTCCTTATTTTTATAGCTTGAAAAATATCTATTTGAATACTTTATACATATATTTTTATTTTTACTTTCAATCATTTAAAATTTTTAACAAACCACTTATTAAAATAAAAAATTTCTAATTGAAACACAGAAACGCAAATGTCAAATTTATGTTCGAAATTTAACCATTACCACAATAACCATAATAGTGGTAAATAACCACCCTTACCATAATGGTTAGCTAACCAAATGGTAGCAGCACTAGAATGGTGTTTACCTACTGTGAATTTTCGAATTTGCTCCATACTTCCTTATTCTATATATAGTACATGTAGACACTTCTTAAAGTGAATTAATTCAATACCATACTAAAAATTTACACCTAATAATTTACAATAATTTAACGTCTACCATTTATTTGTGAAATTCTGTTAAATTAAAAAAACTTGTTGCTGTATTTCAAGTTGTTGTTTGCTGTTTCTTTGTTAGTTTAGCCAAATTTTCACCATGATTTCTCATGTGAAGATACAAGCCGGAATATTGTTTAAAAGCACTACCACAAATTCTACACACATAATTCCGTAATTCCGAGTGAATTTTCTCATGTGATGATAATCCTTTTCGTCGTTGAAATGTTGCGTTGCATATTTCACATACATATGGTCTTTCCCCTGTATGTATAACTATGTGATTTCTGAGCATTGGTTTTGTGTAGAAGCTTCTGTCACAATACTGACATTTATGAGGTCTAATATTTAAATGTTTTCTACTATGTGTATTTAAACTGCCGCTTGTTTGAAAACACTTACCACAATATTGGCATACGTAAGGTTTTTCACCTGTGTGTATTCGTTCATGTTCTTTTCGTTCTGATTTGTTGAAAAACAATTTGTCACAATAATTACATTGAATTGTTTTTTCACCATGTCTTTGACTATGTGTGTAGACTGCTTGTTTATTTTTGAAAGTCATGCCACATATTTCACATTTATGTAACCTTTCTGTGGTATGAAGTCCTTCGTGTGTTGTACAAAGTGCTCTCGTCCGAAATTGTTTACCACAAATTTGACACTGAAATGGTTTTTCACCTGTATGAATGCGTTCATGTTCACTTCGTTTACTGCTATCTGCAAGTGTTTTGTCACAATATCTACACTTCAGACTATAACCCTCACTTTCAGATACTTTCAAAAGTTTTGCTAATTTCTTAGCGACTGCTTCATCAGTTTGATACTCAACGTTCGTGCCTAGGTTATGACCACGTTTTGTAAAATATTTATGTTCTTCAAGAGATCTTTTCGATCTGAACTCTTTTCCACAAATATCACAAATATAAGAACTTATTATTTCCTTTTTTTCAGACTTACATTCACACTTCACAGTCTTTCTGTGTCTTTTCAAAGATGTTTCGCTGGCGAAAATCTTTCCACAACTCAAACATGTGATTTGTTTTGAGCGTTGTTGCTGTTTCTTCTCATTTGCCACAATTTTATTTGTCTTTTTGTCGTCTGAAGATAATGTACAATCTTGAAAGCTTACGTTCGGTTCATACTCATCATCTGACTCTTCCTTCATACATTTCTTAGAACTTTCAATTGCAATTGTATCCGTTGACTCATCACTTGAATTCTCATCTGAAACTAAGTCTACTTCTCTAATATAATTCGGTATATCAGGTTCTACTTCAACATCATCGATTTTAGGTACTTGAGCATTGGATTCATGATTTAAAATCCGTGCATTATACCATGAAACATCTGTTTTCTTATCTTCTTTACACTCGTCTTTTTCTTTATGATTTTGTAAAATATGTGAAAAGAAATTTTGCAGTTCTTCAAATGGAGCTTCACACATTGTACATAAAAAACTAAACAAATCATTTTCATGAATGAAGACTTCCCCACACTTTTTCTTATGAACCTTGTATTCAATTATACCTGCAAGCATTTACTCAATTAAATACTGAAATATGAAAAACAATAAATAAATATTTACCTTGTTCATTATTACAATTAGTGCTCTTATTTTTACATGATCTAAGTATCCTCCGTGACATTTTTAAGCATTACATTTTCATATACATATACATATATAAATATCAAAATAGTACATGGGAAATGCTGGAAAGTAATATGGCCGAAATTTTTTTTCGTTTTTAGTTCATTTCAATAAGCTGCGAAGAAAGTGTTTTTGTTTACATTATCTGTTTTATTGGAACTGAGGAAGTATCAAGTGAGATGCGCTCGCATCAGTCGAGCTGAGCTCACTTATCTTCTTCTTTGAAATAGGCTCAATTTAATTGTCCAAAAAAGTATTTCAAAAAATTAAATTACATACTTGAACAAATTTCACTGAAAAAATACAATATTACGAAACAAATCAAGGAGAAACACAAATGCGAATTACAAAATCACAGTATAACGCAAAACTTCAATTCCATATGATACTTTACATTACCATCAATACTGATACTGAACAAGTGAGCAAATAATATTTTGACTCACTAAGGAAATTAAATTTTTCGTAGCGAACTCGGTTGTCGACTCACGAAAGTCAGTGCGAAAATAACGCGGTTATCAAGTGAGAAAGTGAGAAATCCAGAATTAGAAAAAGTAATAAATATAGCTTTTGAGACTGTCGAAGTAAATTTAAATTTTTTTTGTTTCTTTTTGAATTTTCTAATTTTCTAAGAAGAAAATGTGTAGGAAGAATAATAAATGTGTTCCTTTTGTCTCAAGTCTCTGATAATTCTCAGTTTCTCAGTGAGATGTTCGTTCCATTTGATAGTTTGGAATTTGGATTCTATTCGTCGATAGATGTCAGGTTTGTTAAACTGAGAATGAATTGAGCAGCTAACTGACAAATTAAATTTTCCCTCAGTTGCCTCTCTCAAGTTTATGTAGAAAAAGAAAACAAAAATTATGAAATCAGCTCATATGATATACGCACAGTATAGTAAGAAACTGTCATTATGTTATTAGAATATGTAAAACAAAAAAGTGTTTTGTCGTTTGTGTAACTGTAACCTTTTATTAATTGGAAACTTTCCATTTGTCATAATTTTTCTCACTTAAAGAAGAAGAAGACAAACTGACACCAAATATGGCTGAACGTAAAATTATCAGATATTTAAAACAAATGGAACACAGCTATTACTGAAATAGAGTGAAAATACAAATGTAGAACGAGAAAAATCTACTTTGTTGTATTATTTTTGCATACAATATGCAATTTGGACGATAATCTTCCAGACGAAAAGAAAGCGATATCTTCCACGAGATATTTTTATCGTCTTTTTCTTATATTTTTATTGCTTAAGCGATATTATATGGACGAGAAAAATGCGATATGAATTCAATTCGTCTTGCTCATAATAAGAAGAAGCGGAAGATATGTATCTTCCTTTTCTCTTCCTTCAGATAAAAAAGCAATAAAGTAGTATCGCAGGTATGTAAGAAAGACGATAAATGTTACTTTCATCTTCTTTACGATAAATTGGCGACAAATATACCTTCCTTTATTCTTCAGGACGACAGGTAACCGATTACGTGGTATATATATGTACCTACTATATTTTGAAAATAATATAAAATTCAAAATTTGGTCATTTAGTTTTAAATCGTTGAAGTTGAAGTTTTAAAGTATAAGTGTGTTTTTTAAAAATTATAATAATAATCATTGTGATGAAGAAAATCTACCAAACCTACCAAACAATGAGCAAGAAGCATTGTGAAAATTCGATAAAAAATTATTAGACAATGCAAAAACTAGAACTCAGCTTGTAAGTAACAGATTTTATATGTCCAGATTTGCACTAAAATTATGTAATTAAAACTTTAAACTTTAATATAAAAGAAACAAGTGCGAGAGATGTTCTTTATTTGAGTGTCTGGTTTAGACTGCTTTATTGAATAATTTTTAAAGTATCTCAACATGTTGGATATACAAAAATTACATTATAGTAGCTACTTACTGTACTATATTAAAATGTAGAAAAATGCGTATCTCTACAAAATATTTGCGATAACGTGTTATATAGAAAATGCTTAGCTATACAAAATTCCTTGCAATATCGCGTTACACCTCTTTCCTTTAGAAGAAGGAATTATTTCGTCTTATAGCATAAGATAGAAGGAATTACTTAAAACTAGTACAAAATCAAAAGAGCGCTTATATTTATTTTTTTCTTAAAACAAATTGTTGAAGCTAAATTATTGTCTTGTTCTTACTTTATTTTATTATTTTTTTTTTATATTTTCTTTTTATAATTATTACTTTTTTTTTTTTTGTTGTTGTTGATATACTTAACTATTCTATTCTTATGTACTAACATCTCATCCTACTTTTCAAGATTTTTAATCTTTACATTAGAACCCTCGATTTCGGTAATTATATATGGACTAGCATAGATAGCATCGAGTTTGTGTCGAGGCTCTTTTCTTAATATTATTTTTTCATTGATTTTGAAAGCAAAATTTTTTAATATTATGACCATGAATATTTTTATTCCTTATTTTGGAAGCGTGTAACAATTCTTGAGCGACTTTGTGCATGGTATGCAGTTGAAATTTTAGTTCCTTGGCATAGTTGTCAAAGTTGTAAAGGGGTTCAACTTTGCCATTAAGTAGGAATTCCGGCGTATTTGGAATTTTGCCAAAAACTAGTTCGAAAGGCGTGAATTTTTCTTGAAAACAAGCATTTGGTGTTGTATTGTGACAATAAGTAAAATATTTTAGATAAATGTCCCAATTATTTTTATTTTCGTTTATATAGTATCGGAGATATTCGTTGAGTACGCGGTGGTTTCTCTCGACTGTTCTTAACGTTTCATGATGGTAAGCTGTTGATATTTTATGTTCAATGTTAAGGAGATCAAAAATTTCTTTGTTAAATTGGTTTTTATATTCGGTTCCTCTGTCTGATAAAATAACTTTCATCGGACCGAATATTAAAATTCAACTTTCAACAATAGCGCGGGCAATTGTTTTTGCTTCCTTATCTGGGACAGGGGACGTTTTTAGGAATTTGGTTAGATTGCAAATTATTGTGACTGCGTACCGATGGCCAGTAGAAGTTTTTTGAAAGGGACCGATAGTGTCAACAACAACTGTGTCGAATGGTTTCTGTGGTGTCTCTGTAATTTGTAAGGGTTCCGTGTTTTTTACTTTTATTTTGTTTACCTGACATTGCTTACAATTTTGAACGAATTTAGCTACGTCCTTGTGCATATTTTTCCAGTAAAAGTTAGATTTTAGTTTGGCATATAACCGTTTTTGTCCGGGATGTCTACCAAAAATTGGATCATTATGGTATCTTTCTAGTAGTTCTTTAATTTTATTTTTATCGCATATTAGTTTAGGTTTATTTATGATCGCGATTTTTATATTTTTCAAACATTTGTTTCCCGTTTCTTTAAAGTAACTTATTTTAAATAAGGCGAATATGCAATCATCATTATTAATTTGGACTTCTTTAATATTTAATCTTTTAGCTTCTTTTTCTAATTCCAGAAGTAATAACTTTAATGTTATTTTCTGTTTGACAGAGAATTCGTACGAATCAATCTTTATTATGCATTTTCTTTTACTAAATACTTTTAAAACTATTTGTTCTCTTTCATAATTGACATAGAATTTTATTTTTGAGCTTGACCATTTATTTAGTCCTTCATAAACTTTAATATTACATTCAATTTTACAATTTTACGGAGCGAATTGTAAATCTTCATATTTATTCTTTTTTTTGATTTAAGTTATTTTTATCACAAGTTCGCTTACGAAATTGCGAATCTTTAAAGTTTAGATTTTTGTCCTTACTTTTGTTTATATTATTTAATTTATTTTTATTTGAGGTATCATTATCAACGTTTTTATTGGTCATTGACCTAGTTTGAATGGCAAATACTTTAACAATGTTAGTATGGGTAATTTTCAAATCATCAATCGTTATACGAGAAAGTGCATCTGCAACAACATTTGATTTTCCTTTAATGAATTCTACCGTAAAGTTGTATTCTTCTAAGTCTAGTCTCATTCTAGTTAGTTTTGAAGAAGGATTTTTTAATGAAAAGAGGTAAGTTAATGGTTTGTGATCGCTTCTAACTAAAAAGTGGGTTCCGTATAAATATGGTCTGTAGTGTGAAATTGCAAAATGAATCGCGGTCAGTTCCTTTTCTATAGTAGATTTATTTATTTCTTCCTTTGTAAAAGATTTGGATGCGAATGAAATAGGTAAGTCTGCGCCGTCTATATTTTCAGACAAAACTGCTCCTGCTGCGATATTTGACGCGTCTCGAATGAATTTTGGCATTCGGCGTTCCAGATAAAAGGAGTGCGTTTTCTTGTGAGATTATTTAAAGGTCGGGCTAACTAAGCGAAACTTTTAATAAATTTTCTATAATAATTTATAAATCTTCTTGCCGAGTCTTTATCATTGGGTTTTGGGTAGTCTATTACTGAATTTGTGTCCGAGGTAAGTTACTTCATTCTTAAAAAATTGACATTTTTCAGGGTTGAGTTTCAAATTGAATTTTCTACAGATTGAGAATATTGTTCTTAAATTATTTAGATGGTGTTTTTCGGAACATCCAATGACAATAATGTCGTCGATATACAAGAAACATTGCAGAGGTGTTGCGCCTGCGAAAGTTAGTGACATCATACAAGAGAATGAGTTTGGAGAAATATTAAGTCCGAATGGTAAAACTTTCCAACGATAAGACCATGAGTTAGTGCTAAAGGAAGTTATGTCGCGTGAATCTTCGTCTAACGGCACTTGATGGAAACCAGAATATAAATCTAAAACTGAAAAGAATTTTGTTCGCCCGAGGTTGTCCAAAATATCTTCGATACGTGGAAGCGGAAATTTATCTGCGATTAACTTTTTATTTACTAGACGGCAGTCAATGCACATACGCCATTTCGAGCTTTGGCCTTTCTTTGGCACTAAAATTAATGGGCTATTATAATTAGATTGGCTTGGTTCAATTAGTTTATTTTCAAGAAGCTTATTGATTTGTTTTTCGATTTCCTTCTTTTGTGTGAATGGTAAACGGTAATTTTTTACATAAACTGGTGTATTGTCTGTTATTCTAAGTTTCTGTTTATAGAAGTTATTAACAGTCATAGGATCAGATTCTAAAGCAAAGACATCAGGGAATTCTTTAACTAAATTTAAAAGTTTGTTTTTACAAGGATCGTTTGTGTTTTTTGAAATGATTTCAGATAACTTTTGAATCCTATTAGGATTAGTAGTTGTTTGAGTATTTGACAGTTGTAGAACATTAAAGTCGGATAAGGGTTGTGTTTTGAGAGTGGTGTTGGATGGAATTAGAATATTATCTGAAGTAGTATTCATGACACGAATCAGGTGTTTTTGAAGCTACTATTGAATACTCCTTCTGAGATTTCCTGGTCAAAAATGACACATTCTTCATCTATCGGTAAAGAAAATTTTCGAACTACTTCGCAACGAGCAGGAATTGCTATTGTTTCTTTAGTTGGTCCTTCAAAGATTGGTAAAATTAAATTTTGTGAACCTGTTTTTATTGTTACAGACATATTTTCATAATTCAGATTACATTTATAGAATTTAATAGAATCTTTGCCTAGAATGCCATCTGCTGGAATATTAAATTGATCAGAAACTACATGGAATTCGCAGAAAAGTTTTTTATTTTGAACTAAAATATTAGTACCGGCTGTTCCTAATGATTTTATTGTATTTGAGGTAATACCTTTAATATTAATAATGTTATTTTTGTTTACGCAAAAAGGTTCTGTGATAGCGGACTGTTTAATAATTGAAATATCCGCCTGAGTATCTAATAAGAAGGTTTGATCGGAAAAATTTGATTCAGTTTGAATAATGATGCAGTCAGGTAGATTTAAATTTAACGTATAAACGTACTTGGCTGGATTGATGATTAAATCGCTTTCGGCACGAGCCTCCTCCATATCCCCATACCATTCGGGGGCTGTGGCGTTTTCCGAATATCTAACGTTTTTGTTATTGTTTCTGTTGTCGTTATTGCATCTATTTAAATTCTGACGTTGATAATGATGATTAGGTTTATAATGATTGCCATTACGATTAATATTATTTCGGTAATAATTGTTATTAAACTTTTTCCTGCTATTGTTACCATAAGAATAATTTTTTGCAGTGTGAAAATTTCTTTTCGAATTTTTATTTTGAAATGCGCGATATGCTAAAACTTGACGTTCTTTACTTTCAGAATCTATTTCTGTTATGAATTTCGAGACAACTTTTTTTTTGGGTCGTTAAACTTACTAGAAGCTAAAACCGATTTTACAAGATCAGACCTTGCCGAAGCTCTACACATTTCAACGGTTTTTTCGATGCTTATTTCATCGGCTTTATTACCAGAAATACCTTCCATCACGAGTGATCCTCCAAAAGATTCCGCTAATTCTTCAGCTTGCTTAGTAAAGTCTTGAAGGGGCATTTTGTCAATTCGAAGTGCTCTCATTCTACCTTCCACTACTTTCGAGCTTACATTTTTTATTTTGGTTTATAGACAGTTTATTATTTCTTCAACTGTTCCGTTTTCGTCGATACATTCTCTTGCTCTACTAATTAATTTCGATATTATTACATTTTTCAAAGTTCTTTTCTATCCCTCAGTTGTGGCTAAATTTTTCATGATGTTAACAGAGTCTCTAAAGGACTTTTAAGTCAATGGGTTGCCATCGTAATTATTGAGAGTTGAAGCTAATATTTTAAGAAATTCGGGAATAGTAATGTCCGTCATTTTGTTTATTTCTATCGCGGTATTGGAACTTTTAGAATTATTTTCTAGCTGATCTGGTAAAGCTTTAGTTACTGTTTCGGTATCGGAATTGTCATTAATATTCTCTAGAGTGTCTACTACGATTTCAATTTTATAACTTGTCGACGCGTTCGCGGGTACGATAATTAGACCTGCAATATCTTCGGGAAGGTTATAGTCACAATTCAAAACTTTAAATGCTTGTTCAACTTTTTTTCTTGCAAATTTTAAATTTTCTTTAAGTATTTGTTTGTCGTTAGTATTTACCTAAATCCAAAGATTTCTAAATTCCACTATATACCTATTGTAGGTGCTTATTATTCTATCTCGATTTGCATTCAATGTAGCTTGATTTGCTGATATATTTTCTTTTATAATTGTCTTTGGGCTTTGACGAAATCTTCTCATAATGCCTTTAAATTTATGCCCATTTATTTTAAAAAAAATTTGCTTCAAGAAGTGCTACGTGCTTCCACTTTATTTTCACATTAGCTTAAAAATTAAATAAAAATTAAAAATTAAAAATTTGCATATACTTAGTTTGTAGTAAGATTCTTATAAAATAATTAAAAAACGAAAAAAAAAAAATTTTGTATCAGGTTTCAAAATGAAAAAAAAAATCTTTCGAAATTTTACATACATACAATATATTAGCTATCAAGTTGACCTGATATAATAAAATGCCAACACATCACTTTCAAATAAGTAGATTGTTCTTTGTCTTTAATGTTTATTTTATTTTTTTTTTCACATTGTTTTGTAATAAACTTTTTTTTTTAACAAACTTGTTGCCACATGCTTTAATTTTTATTTTACTAACGTATGCAAAATTTATGTTTATATATTTTCGAAATGATACTTAAATTTTGCTGGTGTTTTCAAGTACTGGCGACAATTGTGATGAGTACCTCTTCCTTAAGTATCTGCGATGTGAGTTGTATACCATTTGCAATAATTAAATGATTTTTACAGATGCGATGATAGCCAATAGTATGACGATATAAGCGTTATGGACTGTATCTTCCTCTAAAACTATGTTATTGTTGACCTGACCTGTTGATGGGGCATCCTGAGTTGTCGTCTTACTTTGAGTAGTTCCCATATTTGTTTATTAATTTGGTAGTTTTTAGTATATATCTCACATTTGTTTCACTTATGACTTCTTCCGTTAACTATTTCTCTGATGTATAATGTATATTTATATATTTTAATGAAACACAGAAATTAAATTTCTGTATCACTCAAAATGGAATATTAATTGTTCTTTAAAAAAAACTAACATACTATCGATAAGTTCGTTTTTTTTATTTTTTATTATTAAACTTTAATTATTTTTTTATTAAATTTAAACACTTGTGCTATTAATTGCCTACATATTATTATAATTTAATATATACATATATTGTGTATCTGAATGCTAAACTGTGCAATGAAAAAAAAAACTGATCACATTTTAAAACTTTGTATTTTTATTCTATGATATTTTATCACGATCGCCATTTAATATAAAAGAAACAAGTACGAGAGATGTTCTTTATTTGAGTGTCTGGTTTAGACTGCTTTATTGAATAATTTTTAAAGTATCTCAACATGTTGGATATACAATAATTACATTATAGTAGCTACTTACTGTACTATATTAAAATGTAGAAAAATGCTTATCTCTACAAAATATTTTGCGATAACGTGTTATATAGAAAATGCTTAGCTATACAAAATTCCTTGTAATATCGCGTTACAATTGGAGAATTTTGAAAAGAAAACACTTTTATAAATATTTAAGCATAAAAATATCAATTTTTGGTTAACAGAGTGCTGAGATACAGATTTTTAACTAATATTTTCTCCTCTAAGTGTGTGAAAATACTACATTTTTTTGCCTTGTTTTGAAATTCATCTTGAAATCAAACAGCAAATAGCTACAAGAAAATCGTAAAAGATAATTTTAAAGAGACCCCTTCAACAAGATACTAAATTAGTGCTCTTCACAACAAAAATTTTTAAATTTCTATACAAAATGATCTTGTCCTACGGTTAAATTATCAATTTTTACCGGCCTACGTAAAGTATTAGAATCAAATTCATAAATAATTCCATTAAATTAATTATATATGTATGTTAAAAACAAGTTTTTTTACTTGTCAGATTACCGAAGATGTGTCTAAGTCCAATACCTAAATAGTTAAATTTAAAAGGTGTTGTTGTATACAAGTACAAAACCTGTATACTCTAAATGTGGTAAAAAAAAGGGTTTGTTTTACATAAGTACAAAACCTGTAGAAGTTAACACAAAATGCATTACCAACATGTTTTAAATATTCTTTGAGAAACAACTAGCAACATACTTTCTCACGATCACGAAATAATGTAATTGCAACGTGACAATTGTTTACAACAAAAATTGCTGACGCTATGTCTACCTAAAATACATAATTCATACTTTTCCATATTTTTGTAAAATTATAATTGTAAGAATTTTTTGCATAAAACAAACGTAAATTGAAGTTTAAAAATCATCTTTTATTTTTCTGCAACAAATAAAATTTTTTATTAACTGGCGCCCGAGCAGGGACCCAGGGACTCTATAAGCGGTGCATAAAAGTGAAAAATTTTTTAACCATAAAAATTTAACACAAAAAAATAAAAAATTTTTAAACATTAAAATTTTAACACAAAAAAATAAAAAATTTTTAACCATTAAAATTTAACAAAAAAAAGTGAAAATTTTTAACCATAAAAATTTAACACAAACAAGAAAAACTCAACACGAAAGGAAAAAGTGGAAATTTTTTTTAACCATAAAAATCCAGCACCAAAATTCGTGTGAATAAGGAAAAAATTAGAACCAACTAACCACTAAATCGCACTAGAAGAGGACTTGGAACGAGGCCCCTTAGTAGTCTGATAACCAGTAAGGACAAAAAGGAGCAGATAACCTAACTGCAGCCGCCAATATTATTGAAAAATAATGTTACAGATTTTACTGTAAGTTAAAAATATTAAGAATTTAATAGATCAGGTTTTTTTTAAATATCAAAATAAATCAAGATAAATTATAGTGCAATAAAAATAAATTCTTTTCCTTTCAAAAAAATTTAAATTAAAATATACAGAAAAAAAGTGAAGTTTAGATAAGTTTAAATCTATTTAAGAAAGTTAATTTAAAAAATTTCTTTTTGCCTTTTCAAAAAAAAAAGAAAAAAAAAATTTTAAATCGAAATATTAAGACAAAGTGAAGTTTTAGATAAATTTAAATTACTTAAAAAACCAAAAAGGGGGAAACATTCTCAGTTTTAAATCGGTTTTTTTCTTTTTTTTCTCTCGCCAAAAATTCAAATTAAAATATTAAGATAAAGTGAAGCTTTAGATAAATTTGAATCAATTTTAGAAAATCAGTTTTCGCGCACATTTCGAAGATCTTTGAACCGATTGTTGAATTTAAAAAAAAAAAGGAAAAAAACGAGTACATTTCTTTACAAAAACTTAATAAATAAGAAGTAAAAAAGAAAAAAAAAAAAGGAAAAGAAAGGAAAAATCCATTTAAAGAGATTTTTAGATATTTGGAGAGGTGCTAACAGTGCGAATTTTAAGAAAATCTAAAATAAAAACCAGATAATTAAAAATTTAAACACCGAAGATTTTGAAAAGGCTAAATCTGCAATAAATTTGAACAAACAAATCAAATTTTCCTCTTTAATTGATTTTGCTAGAATTAAGTAGATTTAAAATAATCAAGAATAAGTTTTTTTTTCCTTTATAATTATTGAACAATTTTAAACCAAATTTTGATAAAATAAAGTCAAAGTCAAATAACATTTGAGAACAAAAATTTGAAAATTAGAAATAGGTCAATCAATTTAGAATACCCCTTTTTATACAAAAAAAAGAAAAACAATAAGAAAAAATATCAAATTTAAATTATAAGTTGGGCTTTCACGTTCTCTCGTCAAGCAGACCCAAATTATTAAAATAGGTAAGGAGAGCGAAATAAATTCCCTTGATCCACGAAACAAGCTGACAGCCTTTCTCACTTCGTTTGCCCTAATATTTCTTTCTTTTTACATAACCTCCCACCAAAATGCCAGGAGGTAACAATAACGTCATAAGACCCTCTGTTCTTGGTAATGGTACCGGCACAGGTAACCCTCCTTAGTGACACGATTAGTGACAGAAACACTTAGAAGGGGAGGAAGAGAAATTGTCAAATCCATTATACTTAAATCCCGGTGCAGATATAAATAATGACGTTGACCAAGAAATAACAAACCCATCAGCAAACCTATCTGACATGGATAAGATTCCCGATGTCGTTAAAAGTCTGCGCGAATTTTCCGGTCAAGCAGGAGAATTCAGTTCTTGGCGAAAAAGTGTCGAACGTATTTTAAACATTTACAAACCCTATCCTGAGCGTAATTCGAAACAAAATTACGGGACAGGCTGATATTGTCTTAGAATCATACAACAAACCACTAAATCGGGAAAAAATCTCGAAGTGTCTTACACTTCATTATGCTGACAAGCGAGATTTGGGTACACTAGAGTACCAAAAGACTACGCTTGTTCAAGAAAATAAATCAATTCACGATTTTTACCAATCAGTTTATCATCACTTATCGTTGATTCTAAACAAATTATCCCCTAAAGAAATGAGTGCAGAGAGCATGAGAAATTTGACTCAAACTTACAGAGACAAAGCGTTAGATACCTTTGGACCAGAAACCGATAAGAAAAAATTTTTTATATTGCCAAGCCTCATATCATTCAGCGGTATCATAGGAAACGACACTTTAAAGTCTTTAAATGCAGTGATTCACACGCAAAACAACTACATGATCATTAGTCCCGGGATCAAAGTTCCTCTAAAACAATACGTGTCCGAATCAGTAAATTCTATAGACATAAACGCAAATCACCTCACTGAAGAGCAACGAAAAAAACTGAATGAAATACTAAAAAACTGTCCAAACCTTTTTTCCGATCCAGATGAAAAACTTACCTACACTTCCAAAGTCGAAGGCGAAATACGAACACTTTCAAACGACCCGCAGTATACTCCAAATCTTACCCATATCCTTTGGCACTAAAAACTGAAGTGGAGAAACAGTTAAAAAAGTTACTCGATGATGGAATCATTCGCCCTTCAAAATCTCCTTATAATGCCCCAGTTTGGGTTATACCAAAGAAACCCGATTCATCTGGAGAAAAAAAGTACAGATTGGTAAGAGACTATCGCAACTTAAATTCTGTCACAATTCCCGACAAGTATCCCATCCCAGAAATATCCGAGGTGTTAGCAAATTTAGGTAAAAACAAGTTTTTCACGATAGTAGATTTGAAAAGCGGCTTTCATCAAATTCCATAGAAAGAACGTGACATCGAAAAAACTGCCTTCTCTGTTAATAATGGTAAATGTGAGTTTACCCGCCTACCATTCGGCCTCAAAAACGCACCGTCCATTTTCCAAAGAACGCTAGATGACATTCTTAGAGAACACATAGGAACAAGGTGTTACGTCTATATAGACGATATAATTATTTTCGGGAAGGATGAAGACGAACATTTTAAAAATCTGAAAATTGTACTTAGGACCCTCGAGGAGGCAAATATGAGAGTGCAGCTTGACAAGTGTGATTTTCTGAAAAAGGAAATAGAATTTTTGGGATTTATCGTTTCAACCGATGGCATAAAAACTAACCCGAAAAAGGTAGAAGCAATCGTAAACCTAAAACCCCCAAAAACACTGAAAGATTTGAGATCGTTTCTCGGCATGTCAGGTTACTACAGGCGATTCATCCGCGATTACGCTAAATTGGCAAAACTCCTGACATCCCTTCTGAGAGGGGAAGATGGACGAGTACCAAAACACATTTCAAAAAACAAAACAATCGAACTCGATTCAGAAGCAATAGAAGCATTCAAGAAAATTAAAAGTAGCCTCGTAAGTGATGACATCCTACTCAACCATCCAAAACTTTACCAAAACATTTGAACTGACCACAGACGCGTCGAATTATGCCATAGGCGCTGTATTATCCCAAAACAATGAACCGATAACATTAATTCACGAACACTTAGTAAAACCGAAGAGAGCTACGCGACCAACGAGAAAGAAATGCTCGCGATAATATGGGCACTTAACAGCTTACGAAATTTTCTTCATGGGTCCAGAAAGATTATCATTTATACAGACCACCAACCCATAACCTACGCATTGAGCAATAAAAAAAAAAATGTGAAAATACTGTAAGTTATTTAATGTTCAAACGAATCTTTTAAATAACTCACAATGAATTTGATATATGTGTTGTAGTGAACTATGTGGATATGAATAAAAGAATTAGGGCTTTTGAAAGAAAAACGCAAAGCTTAAAGTTCAAAAATATTTTTTCCTTTATTTATTTTTTCAACAACTTACAACTAACAATCCAAGATTTAAATCAACTAAAATATTAAACAAATTATGATAAAGAAAATTATTAATTCGAACAAAATCAATTATAAATGAATAAAAAATTATTATTTTATACAAGATTATATACAAAAATAAAACAATGAAAAATGAAAAATAAAAAGAAATTATTGATTAAATTCAAAAAAATAAATTTGAAATAAAAGTTTAAATGTTTGAGAAAAATATTAATTCAAATCAAATTAATTTCAAATTGTCGACTTCTGTTTGTTTATTCCTGTAAAGAAATTCAAAAGGAATATGGAAATTTAAATTAAAGGTTCGTTATATGCGACACTTAACAACAATTTCAGTGTTAGTTTGCTGACAATAACAAAACAATTCTCAGTATGATTTATATTATTGGTATTCGTTTCCAATTTGATCGATCCGAGTTTGACAATGTGAGCCAAATTTAAGTGATGACAGAATTGTTTACTTGCAGTAAGTTATCACTTGGGCAAGTGAGCCACGCGTAATATAAGTGATAACTGAGATTTGTAGTGAGCTGAAATTGACAGTCAATTATTTTGACAAGTGAGTCGCAATCAGTGAAGAAGTAAGATTTTAAAAGTTGAGTTTAAACTTAGGGATTTATAAGGCCCAATTAAACTTGATGAAACGTAATCCAATAAATAACTTAGAGATTTTTTGATAAAAAGGAAATTGTGTTGTTATTTTATAGAAATGATTAAAAGTTTCTCACAATTAACTTGTAAAATTTTTAATTTCGTTCTTCAACTTTTTGAAGTTGAAATCGTAGAAAACGAACTTGAGTTTCTTCTTTGACTTGTATTGGAAAATTAATTTTCCTCAAAGTCAAAATCGTAGAAAAGAACTATCTTCTTTCTTTAACTTATCAGAAAATGTTAAATTTTCTGCTAAGTTAAATTCGTAGTAAAGCAAATGTCTTCTTTCTTAACTTATTAGAAAAATGCTATCGGTTTTTCTTCTAAGTTAAGTTCGTAGTAAGAAGATTTTATGTCAATTAGTGAGAAACAGATTTTGTTAAGTCAAAATTGAACAAGTTCAAGCAAAGTTTCCAGTTCTTGGTCAATACCCAAAGAACTGAATTCACGTTGAACTTGACAATTTCCACTTATGGTCCAAGTAAAATGCCCTACAAATTTTCTATCTTCTGGTCAGTACCCAGAAGACTGAAAATTACCAAGTTAAGTTAAATTTTCTATCTTTAGGTCAATACCCCAAAGATAGAAAATGCACTAAGTGTTGTAAGAAATTTCTATCTCTCGGTCAATACCCAAGAGATAGAAATGCGGAGAAGCTCAAAAAAAAATACTTGTGTAATCAATACTTACACAAGATCCCTAAGTTCAAGTCTCTGGTCAATATCCAAGAGATTTTGAAATGTTAATTACCGACTTCCAATTAGGTCAATACCCTAGTCAGAAGTGAAGATTGCTGACCAGTACCGAGTTTATATACAATTTGGGGTCTATTGTTTTGCCAATTTGATACCGTATTTTCATGTACCATTTTTCTTGTACCAGTCAGCCATCTTCAATTTTCTTTGTTGTTTTGACATATAAATTTTATTTACCTTTTGTTGTTTGGTTTTTAATAGTTTTTGGCTAAAGTTTTATTGAACAAGTTTTGAAAGTGCGCTGAAAATTTGTATCAAGAATTTTAAAAGGTAAGTGAATAAATTGATTTTCATTAACCTTTTGTTAATTTTTAATAATTTAATTTTTTTTTCACATTTAGATTCACCACAAAAACCAAGGTATGGTATGTTGAAGTCATCGATAAGTCAGGTATGTCTTTATACAAAACATAACCTATAATTTTGTTATTTTTATTTTCAGATGACCTTCAACATAGAAGCAATAGAAGCATTCAAGAAAATTAAAAGTAGCCTCGTAAGTGATGACATCCTACTCAACCATCCAAAACTTTACCAAAACATTTGAACTGACCACAGACGCGTCGAATTATGCCATAGGCGCTGTATTATCCCAAAACAATGAACCGATAACATTAATTCACGAACACTTAGTAAAACCGAAGAGAGCTACGCGACCAACGAGAAAGAAATGCTCGCGATAATATGGGCACTTAACAGCTTACGAAATTTTCTTCATGGGTCCAGAAAGATTATCATTTATACAGACCACCAACCCATAACCTACGCATTGAGCAGTAAAAAAAAATATGCAATAAATTTCGCAAAATCAGGTACGATAAATTCAATGGTGCTTTCAAAAAAAGAAATAGAAGTAGTAACTAGAATTTTAGATAAAGAAAGGCTTCCTTATTCAACACCCGAAGAAGCTTTACAATTTTCCAATGTTAAGATTATTACAAATAGCACCTCTCTCCTCTACATTGTAAATATCCCCATTACAACCACTGAGTCTTTCCAAAAAATAATTGTTAAACCTGTGAAAAAGAAAAATGTCACTATAGAAATAGAAAAAAATGCTATAATAAAACATCAGAACAAGATTTATTCTGTAAAGAAAATTGTAGAAACTATAATACGCTTTTCATATGTAATCAAATGAATTTGGTAGACATAAGCAATCCATCCTGCATCCCTAACTTATTGAAAAGCTCCGGTTCAACGACTACAGAGGACCAATAAAAATTGACAACACCACGCAATACCTCAATGGAACATTTTTAATTGAATTTACAAATACCACAATTACAGTCAATGATAGAACATTCACATCCGCTCACATATCAATCACAGAAGTTTTACCAGCCATTTTACAACCAATGCTAAGAGAAGCCCAATACAAAGAAATTATTTCATTGGAAACTATGAAAGAATTAAACATCAACAACACCAAACAGATCGAGCTTCTCGAAACTGAAACTAGAATTGGGAAATGGACTAGTATTAGTTTATCAACCATACTTTTGATCGTCTTACTAATCGTTTTAGTACAAAAATTACCAACAAAAACCACAACAGAAATCTCAATAGACCAAATTCAATCGCATCCAATGACTTCAGCATCCTTACCAACGTTCTTTTAAAAAAAATGGATCCTCTAAAGCAAACGAGGACGTTAGCATTTTAGCGTAGAGCAGTTAACACAAAATGCATTACCAACATGTTTTAAATATTCTTTGAGAAACAACTAGCAACATACTTTCTCACGATCACGAAATAATGTAATTGCAACGTGACAATTGTTTACAACAAAAATTGCTGACGCTATGTCTACCTAAAATACATAATTCATACTTTTCCATATTTTTGTAAAATTATAATTGTAAGAATTTTTTGTAAGAATTAATTGTAGTTTTGATCTTGAATAAAACAAACGTAAATTGAAGTTTAAAAATCATTTTTATTTTTCTGCAACAAATAAAATTTTTTATTAACTTATATGCTAAATGTGTTCCCAAGTACAAACCTGTAAACAGTAAGAAAGACATTCAGTAGGCATTGTTGTGATATTGAAAAATAAAACACAGTTAAATAAATTAACACAATTTATTTTTATTTAAGAATTAACACTGGACTTAGTACTTTAAGAATTAAGATTTAAGAATTTAGTATTTAAGAATTAAGATATGACTTCAAGTAAAGAATTAGGACTTCAATACACCACGATTAAAACTCAACTGAAATGTATAGTTTGTTACTTAGTACATTACAATATAACTCGAAAAGATTGTTGTAGTGACCACAAGTCACGTAGACCGTATAATATGATACCGGATAACAAAATATGAAATTTGTTTATGCTTGCATTTTCAAGTGTAACGATTATAGAAAATTAATAAAGAATATAATTTATGAATTTTTAAAGTACGCGATGAATGAAATAGGCAAAGGAAAGTTAAGTGCTTGCATAAACAAAACAAGAAATATGCGCACTTGACCAAATTTATGTATGCGTGTGGCTAATAAATTTTACTTCATAACATTCCCCTCCCCTTACAAAGAAAAAATCTGTAAGATCTGTTAAAAAAATTACAAATTAAGATTACAAAAATTACTTATATAAAAAATATTATAATAACAATTTTTTTTTTCTTGAAGGCAGAATTATGCATTCTTAGTGTGTATGCTAAGATAATTTACTCATCTAAGGAAAGATTGAGCTCTGCTGATTCTAAATCTTATTCTATTATTACAATTGTATGTTAAGAGTACAATATTAATCTTATTTCTAGTATTACAACTTTTTTTTTTTCTTTTTATAATTAATAATCTAGGTATATATATATACATAAATATATATATTTAATTTAACTGGCATCATTTTCATTGTGTGGAGTTATTCGAAATTTGCATTTTAATTTTTTCTTAATTATGAAAATTACGATACATATACTTATAATTGATAGTATGATTAGAATAATCTTAATTATAAGGTGTTTTTGGGTTTCGGAAATATCTGGTATTTCTTTGAAGTTGAAGTCATTTTTCTGTAAGTCATTTGAGCTTATGCTAATTCTATCGAGATCGGAATCGATATTTTCATATTTTTGAATTTCTACATTTTTGAGTATTGATTTTTCTTGTGATATTGTGAGATTTAAATTTTCATCGTATAAAGTTGTATACAGTTTGTTTAATTTCTTTAACTTCGCTTATGGTTTCGAGACTTATTTGTGTAGTCGATGCTCGACAACCGGGTTGGAGTTCGAGAATGCCATTTTGATAAATTTTTACCGTGTAAGCTATATTTTTGCATGATATTCTCAAATTTACTTCATATGGAGAGACGTAAAGCCGAATATTGATTTTAGAAAGCGGATACCACGTTTCATACAAAGCTTTGAATATTCGTAGTTCACAATTAGCTATACTCTGTTCACAAAGTTTTTTCAGTACAGGTCTTATGGAAGAGTTCATTTTTATCCAGTGTCGTTACATTTAATAGGAGTATACTAAGCTACTCATACTCCAATCTATTATATGTGCAACGAGACGCTGGAAAACAGAAAAAAACAATAACAGCCATCCCTTTGTTGTCGCCAGTAACACAGTTGTACTGCGACTGATTATTTTTCTTATATTTCAATTCTCTGGATGAACAAAAATTAACAAAATGAAATATGAAGAAAGATAAAAATGATGAAAAAATTCATGCGCACACACGCTGATGAGCTAAAAGTTGGTTAATTGATAATCGAGATGTGTGTATAAAAAGTAGAATGAATAATAAGTAATTGCAAGTTAGTGTTGCTGTGTAATAATTATATTACTTAATAGTAGTACCGTTCTTAATAATAGAAAATTAAATTTTATTATTATAATTTACTGCATTTATTTATACATTTACAAGTATGCATATGATATGATGTAACATATAAAAACAATAAATTATGTTTTATTTGAAAAAAATGTTTTTTACATATTTTTTCACATATTATAAATTTATACGATTGTATACACATTCTTTTGCAATAGAAATTCATTTTGTAATAAATTCTCACTCTATAGAAAAGAAGAATTTTTCTGATGGTTTTTGATAAAAATTTTAAAGTATGTATTTCAGAATGTATATAATTGATACTTTTATATTTTGTACATAATCGCACGATACCCTAATAGAACGGCACAAAAATGTTTCTTAACAATTCTGCAAAGTGTTAGGTAATTTTAAAATTCTCATGATCAACAAATTGAATTAAAAAAACAATGAAATATATACATTAGTAAATTGTCTTTTCATTCATACGATCAGACATAAAACAAAAAAGTAAAACCCGTAATCCCTTTCACTTTCAGTTACCTATTTGTAAGATATACATATTAATATGTGAATGCAATGTTTTTGGGTTTTTACATTCTCTTATTTTATAGGAATAATTTAAAACTAATATTACACATTCATAACATTTTCTATTTAATAAATTTTTAATAATAATTAAATTTAAAAAAAATGAAATATGTATTATAATTTTTCTTTATTGGGAAACAATTTTTACAAAGTATAAAATTTTATTAAATTTGAAAACAAATGTATAAACGGCAACACTAATCAAAAAGTTCATCCGATTTTAGAAACAAAATATAAACTAAAGGATAACACTGTCGGTGACGAAAATAAGAAACACATTTATGTAATTACTCAAAGAAGAAACAAGCAAACGCGGCACTACCTTAAGCGCAAATAGGGCAGTGCCCCACAAAGAATTTCACCTTAAATTGCAGAATTTCATCAAAATAAATTTGAAATTTTTTTTTTAAAAAAATAGAGAAAAATCAAAAATAATTTGGTGTAAATTGTTTTTCAAAGTACATGTGTACTGATGCAAGTATTTGCAAAGAGAATTGAAATACAATATATATGTATAAATACAAATTACAATACAAAATACATGGTTCAACATATTTCAATTCTCTTTGAATATTTTTATTTTTTTTTGTACGATCAATAAGATCATATTGATCGTACTCTATGGAGCAGTTTAACAATAGCCCTAAAAATGAGTATTATTTCATATATTCGTGTATGAATCATTCTCTCTCTTTATTCATTATTGTTCAGAAGAAATTTGTGTTAATGGGGCAATTTTAGTTCTGCCCTTAAATTGAGAAAATGTTGCGTCTTACCAAGTAACAATACAACACAAATTTGTCTCATAATTTTCTTTCTCATAGGATTTACATGGTAAAAAATTTCAATCTCATTATAAATTTTTCATCTTTTTTAGGAGATAAGGTATGGCTAAAAGTAGGAAACAGAAAGAAAATGGAACCACCATATAAAGATCCATATAAAGTAATAGAAACTAATAATGTAAACACTAAAATAATGATAAATCAACAAATAAAAGAAGTCCACAACAATAGACTTAAGAAAGCATAATAATGTTAAAACAAAATACATAAATGTAAGATCAATGACACTAAGTTAATTGTAAACACAAAAAAAAAAAAAAAAAAATTTAGCAAAAAACATTTTTGTTTGATTCGTTTAAAAGTTCGTGCAATGCCTTGATGTTGTAATGCATATGAACACATAATACACAAAAGTACAATAACACACAATTAAGTAACACATAATATACAAAAGTACAATAACAGATAACTAGGTAATTATCAAAATGCATAGTGTGCATTTTTTCATATAACACTAAATATCATTCCACTTGGTAACATGAGAACTCACAAGAACTCATTGAATAAACTATAGAATAATAATAAATATGTTAGCCTTATGTTGTGACAATATATATCACATGCAATAAATAGATATGAAATACTTTACAATGCTTCATACTCATAGAAATATGATACGTACTTTGACCTCAAATAAAAGTAAAATTATAAATAAAATAAATTCTTTTTAAATTAACAAATTAAATTCTTTTAAAGAATATTGAACAATTTGATTTATTGAGGTAATTTGAGAATGTGATATTATGCAGAATATTAATTTGTGTAAATTGTTCCAAGTGCATTACCCAACAAGATGTAATCTGATAAGTGTCAATGAATTATTAACCATCAATAATCGAATATTTTGTAATTTTAGATTTAATTGTGATTTTGTAGTATTTATAGGAAATATTATATTTTGGATTTTAATGTAAGAAATTTAGTATATAAGCATTGATATTTTTTAATAAATTTCACTCTTGATTTGAACCTCAAACTCGAGTCTTTTTTTTAATTTTTCCACTCCGGAAATAGTCGGCATCTATTGCCAATTTTACAGTACGGCATTTTTGCCATCAACCTGAGCACACATAGGCAGATATACTTGCCGCTCAATTATTTATTTGAATACCTAGTCTTTGAACAAAGTAAGGGGAATGTAATACAACATTCATCACAGCAGATCAATCATTACATGGCGACCCTGCATGATACGAATTCAATAAAGTGTGCAGTAGCACGGTGCACATTCAGATCAACTGAAAAGAAGGACGTTAAAACACACTTCCAGCTCAATCATCTAGAAGGTTTAAAAAAAGCGATTGAAGAAAATCCAAAAGCCGGCCCTCGACCAATCACAATAGAAGACTACAGAAGAAAGAACAAAATTGTATCAACACCTGCAATCTCACAAGAAAAACCGAAAACATAAAGAGGAGGCCTGAAAGTTAAATACAGAAGACAGATAGCAGATTTATACAGATTAGCGAACCTAGCAGTATCCAAAAAAGAAAAAACTTCATTTATACAGACGATCCAATATTTGAGAAGACGTGAAAAGGCAAGAATAAATGGGAAGCAAAAACTCAAAGCCGAGCGAAGAGATAATAATAAGCACATCCAACAACAATAACAGCAATCAACATGAAGAAACAATTAATTTAATTAAATATATTCTAATTAGTTTAATTACATTTTTTATTACCATAATTATAATTAAATATATTAGGAAAATGTTGACAAAAACAATAAAAGAAGAGATAAATAGAAATACAACTATATAATAAATTAAATATAAGATGATATAAAAAAAAATATATAATAAATAAATAAATAGAATAATAAAAGATAAATGCTAAGAAAATTTTAGAATAATTAAATAAATAAATAAACAACAAATAAATAATTTGGAATTATTTTTCATGACTCAAAACCTCAAACAATTAACAAGTGAATTAGAAAAAGTTTTGGCCATTTTCAAAAAGAATCCAAACAGAAAATTTTCCGCAGGTTATCTGTTGTCTAAAAAATTATTCCTTGAAAAATCAAAAAAATAATTCTATGAAAAGTACCAAATACTATCAAAATCTGCTGACTACACAGCATTTGCAAATAGATATAATACTGTACATATAGAAATACAAAAGATATTAAAATCGAAAACAGAAATTTATGAAAATATTGAAAGCGAGGAAGAAGAAGAAAAACAAGACATTATAGAAATAAAACAAATAACTAATAACATCTCAGATCAAAATTTAACAATATCTAACTTTGATATAGCGACTGCGGTAAAAATAGTCCCAGAATTTAACGATGACCCAAAAACACTAGAAAATTTTGTAAACTTAATTGAATTAATGTCAGAAACTTTAAAAGACAATACTGAAATAAGTAAATTAATAAAATTTGTATTAAGAACGAGATTATCTGAACAAGTTAGGAACAAAATAGCCAATGAAAGAACACCTAACAACATAAGCACTTTTAAAGAATTATTCCAAAAACTATACAAATAAAAAAAAAGCCCGCTAAAAATACAAAATGAATTATCGAAAATTACTCAAGGTAATAATTCGGTACAAAAATTTTCACAACAGATTGAAAAACTCATTGCAGAACTTAATAATGTGCAAATAAATGAACAAGGTGAAGTAAATAAACCCATAATAACAAAGCTAAATGATCAACTAGCATTAAATGCATTTAAATCAGGATTAAAGGAACCAATAAAGACAACTATTTTTGCATCTCAACCAAAAACACTTAATGAAGCAATAAAACTTGCTATTGAAGTTTATGCCAATGACGATAAAGACAAAAACATCTTCCACATGAGGTATAATGGCAACAATATGAGTAGAAATTACTTACGACAAAATTTTAATAAAAACCATAATAACTATCAAAATAGAAATAGGAATAACTTAAATAATAATCGTAATAATAATAATAACAATGCGCAACAACGTAATCAAAATAGAAACAAATCGAATAGGACAATAAGTGTAATTAATTCGGGAAACCCACAGAACGTCCCCGAACAACATCAATCGAGGGACGTAAACTTCACAATATCTTCAGATTAAACATAAAACAACTTACAAATTACATAACAATTAGAACAGATATAGGAAACAAACCATATACTCTTCTAATTGATAGTGGAGCTGATATTTCAGTAATAAAAAAAGATACAATATACCCTGTTTAATTATAAATAAATGCACGTCTGCTTAATTTTATTGTAAGTAAAGTAGTAAATAAGAAATGCTAATTTAGCACATTCTTTGTATTATGATAAAAATATTACACCTGTTAACCAGAAATGTAAAAATTATTGTAGGTCAAGAAATACTGCTTACTAAGTAATTTCATTATGTTAAGTACTATTTTATTTAGAATGAATAATTGTTTACAATTAAAATATAATGACAATGTAAAATTTAATAAACAAAATTTAAGTTTTGTTTTTACGGAAATAAGTTTATAATTAAGTGGGAATTAAATTTATGTATAAATAGAGAACTATAATTAATAAATTTTTAGTAGCAGTTGTCCCAAAATATTCAAAGCCTTTTTTTCTTATCTTGGTGAGGCTGCCGAGATCCCTTTTTTACAATTGTTACTCTCAACTGGGTGTTCAGATTAAGTATTTGAACATTCTTAAATAATTAATCGACTGGGTATTTAGGTGTTTTACTTGAATATTCTAATCACCCCTTTATATTGTATTATTACGAAATATTCAAATCCTGTGTTTGAATATAATATTATTTTGACAACAGATTGTTCAAGTATAGAACTTGAATAGTCGCGACAATTAAAAGCCTTTGTCGTAACATACCCAAATTTAGAACTAAACAATGAGTGCTGCAAAATAACAGGAGTAACTGACAACGAAATATTCTCCTTAGGAACAATAGAAGCCAATCTATTAATAGAAAATGAAAATCTGACACAAAAATTTCATGTAGTAGATGATAAATTCCCTATAAATACAGACGGTATTATAGGTCGAGATTTTTTAATTAAATATAAATGTAAAATTGATTATGAAACTTTCATAATCACAATTTGTACTAATGAGACAGATATTATAATACCAATAATGACGAAGTATGATTACATCAATATTCCTGGACGCACACAAATTATAAAAGCTATAAATTACAAAGCAAACGAAGATAGCATTATTTTGAATCAAGAGGTTCAAGATGTTGTTTTTATCGCAAATTCAATCATACCTGCGAAAGGTGTAGTACACATACAAATTTTGAACACTTCAGAAAAAGAAGTAAAATTAAAATTACCACCCTTAAACATTCAGCCACTGAACAACTTTTATGTAATTTATAAAAATAAAAATGTACTAGAATCTTCTGAAGATAGATATAATCAATTAAAAGACAAGTTAAATATTAAAAATTTAGATAAGAATACAAAAAATGCACTATTAGAAATTTGTAAAGAATTTACCGACATATTTTATTTAGAAGGTGATCATCTGAGCGAATAATTTTTATAAACAAAAAATAAGCATATCAGATCAGTATAATCCAGTATACATAAAGAATTATAGACTACCACAAACACAAGTGGCAGAAATTAACAAACAAATTGAGAAATTATTAGAAGAGCATTATAAAAAGAGCATTGAAGAAGATAGAAAATGGAGAATGGTAGTTGACTTTAGGCAACTTAACAAAAAAATAATTGATGATAAATTTCCGCTTACAAGATTGGATGACATACTAGACAATCTTGGCAGAGCAAAATACTTTTCTACTTTAGATTTAACAAGTTCATTCCATCAAATTGAACTTGACAAAAATTCAAGACCACTAACAGCATTTTCAACAAACGAAGGTTATTTTCACTTTAAAAGATTACCGTTTGGATTAAAAATGTCTACAAACAGCTTTCAGAGAATGTTATCAATAGCTCAAGCAGGCTTAGGAGCAGAAGCATTTTTATATGTTGATGATGTAATTATCTTCGGTTGTAGCCTACAGCATCACAATAACAATTTAATAAAAGTTTTTCAAAGATTACGAAAATACAATCTTAAGCTAAATCCACAAAAGTGTAATTTCCTATAAACAGAAGTTGTATATTTAGGACATCTTATAACAAGTGAAGGCATAAAAACTGATCCGAAGAAATATGAAACGGTTCAAAATTATCCAACACCACAAAATGCAGATGAAACAAAAAGATTTGTTGCATTCTGTAACTATTATAGACGATTTATACAAAACTTTGCAGCCATTGCAAAACCATTGAATTCACTTTGTAGAAAAAATACACCTTTTATTTGGTCACAAGAATGCCAATAAGCTTTTAAAAATCTCAAAAACAAACTTTTAAACCCTCCAATATTACAATATCCAAACTATGAAAAACCATTCATTTTAACTACAGACGCATCAAACTTCGCACTAGGTGCAATACTGTCACAAGGTGAAATTGGAAAAGACTTACCATTTTCTTATGCAAGCAGAACGCTTGATAAACATGAGCTAAACAATCCGATAATAGAGAAAGAATTATTAGGAATATACTGGGCAATCAAACACTTCAGACCCTATTTATATGGTCGAAAATTCATAGTAGTAACCGATCATCGACCTCTAGTAAGCTTATTCACACACAAAAATCCTTCATCAAAAATGACTAGGATCAGGATAGAATTGATGGATTATGACTTTGAAATTGTTTACAAAAAAGGTATGCTAAACACAAATACAGATGCCTTATCAAGAATAAAATTGGATTCCGATATGCTCAAAGAAATGATACCAACAACGAATGAAATAAATGTACTAACAAGAAATATGAATAAAAATATTAAAAACGCTGCAGTAAATGATATTAAAGAAACACAACTAGTTGAGACAGGCCATCTCAGCATTTGGGAATGTTCCTCAACATGAGATATAAAAAATATCAGAAAAGTAATATTTAGAAAAATGAATAAAAATAATAAGAAAAGCACGCGTGAAATAAGAAATAATAATTATAACAATGTGCCTAAAATAAATATTAATAAAAAGGAGGTATTAGTAGAGTACAGTGATAATGCGCAATTGAACCTTGGGGTTATTCTGCAGAAACTGTCACTCATTATGAATAAAAATAAAATATATGAATTAGCTATAGCGAACAACGACGAATTATTTGAATATATAAATATTAATGAATTTAAAGAAATATATAAAATGTTGCAACAAGGTATAATAAAAAAAGGGCAAAATGAAATACGTATGATTATATATAAACCTCCAATAAATATAGAAAATGAAAATGAGCAAATAAAGATAATAAAGGAATTCCATGATACTCCACATTTAGGACATTCAGGCGTAAAAAGAACGATAAACAAAATTAAACAACGATATATATGGAAAAATCTAAATAAAATGGTAAAGCGATATGTGAACAATTGTGAAAAATGTGCAAGTAACAAACAAATTAGACATACAAAAGAAAAATTAACTTTAACACAAACACCCGAAACAAGCTTTGAGACAATTGAAATCGACACAGTAGGTCCTTTAATACAATCTAAACAATATAGGTATATCTTAACAATGCAATGTCAACTCACCAAATATGTAGAGGCAATTTCCATGCAGAACAAGGAAGCCAATACAATATTAAAAACAGATATGGGTACAGAATTTGTCAACGAAATAATTAAAAACTTATGTGATATGTTCAAAATACAGCATAATACTTCAACTACTTTCCATCATGAAACATTAGGAGCAATAGAACGAAATCACAGAGTGTTAAATGAATATCTACTACCATTTGCTCAAAACGACAATTGGGTTGAATGGATTCCATACTTCACATTCTGTTACAATATCACACCCCACTCTGACACAGGTATATCACCTTTTGAACTAGTTTTTGGAAGAATTGCAAGCTTACCAACACAAATTGAAAGTAATAAAACCACTCCAATCTATAACATCGAAAATTATGCGCTGGAACTAAAATTTCGTTTACAACAAGCTCATAAAATCGCTAAATCATTGTTAGATATTGCCAAGAAAAAACGTAAAAGCATTGCAGATAGAAATACTAATCCTTTAAATATAAGTATAGGAGATAAGGTATGGCTAAAAGTAGGAAACAGAAAGAAAATGGAACCACCATATAAAGATCCATATAAAGTAATAGAAACTAATAATGTAAACACTAAAATAATGATAAATCAACAAATAAAAGAAGTCCACAACAATAGACTTAAGAAAGCATAATAATGTTAAAACAAAATACATAAATGTAAGATCAATGACACTAAGTTAATTGTAAACACAAAAAAAAAAAAAAAAAAAAATTTAGCAAAAAACATTTTTGTTTGATTCGTTTAAAAGTTCGTGCAATGCCTTGATGTTGTAATGCATATGAACACATAATACACAAAAGTACAATAACACACAATTAAGTAACACATAATATACAAAAGTACAATAACAGATAACTAGGTAATTATCAAAATGCATAGTGTGCATTTTTTCACATAACACTGAATCACATTCCACTTGGTAACATGAGAACTCACAAGAACTCATTGAATAAACTATAGAATAATAACACATATGTTAGCCTTATGTTGTGACAATATATATCACATGCAATAAATAGATATGAAATACTTTACAATGCTTCATACTCATAGAAATATGATACGTACTTTGACCTCAAATAAAAGTAAAATTATAAATAAAATAAATTCTTTTTAAATTAACAAATTAAATTCTTTTAAAGAATATTGAACAATTTGATTTATTGAGGTAATTTGAGAATGTGATATTATGCAGAATATTAATTTGTGTAAATTGTTCCAAGTGCATTACCCAACAAGATGTAATCTGATAAGTGTCAATGAATTATTAACCATCAATAATCGAATATTTTGTAATTTTAGATTTAATTGTGATTTTGTAGTATTTATAGGAAATATTATATGTATTTTGGATTTTAATGTAAGAAATTTAGTATATAAGCATTGATATTTTTCAATAAATTTCACTCTTGATTTGAACCTCAAACTCGAGTCTTTTTTTTAATTTTTCCACTCCGGAAATAGTCGGCATCTATTGCCAATTTTACAGTACGGCATTTTTGCCATCAACCTGAGCACACATAGGCAGATATACTTGCCGCTCAATTATTTATTTGAATACCTAGTCTTTGAACAAAGTAAGGGGAATGTAATACAACATTCATCTAAGACAGCAAGTCAATCATTACAATGTCCTCCCGTGGGACAGTCGTGATATTCTAGGAGTATGCGTTTTGTTTCTTCTTTTTCTATGATTTCCATTGGTTTTGAGTCCTCAGTTAAGTTATGTAAACGATTATGATCATCCTGATTTGAACTTGAGTTTTGAGTTCGAGTAGAATTTATGTTTGAGTTAGAATTTGGGTTTGATTTAGAATTAAGTTCAGGATGCTGACTTATGTTTGAGGTTTAGATTTGTGTAGATTTTGAAGGAGTGCTAGGCTGAGCACTTGAATGAGAATTAGAATAAGAGTTTGAATTAGGGTTAGAGCTTGATTCAGAATTTTATGATGTTGGTTTTGTTTGTTTGTTTGAATTTTGTGCTGTTTGTGCCCTAGTGACTACGTTAATTTCTGCAGTTGGTCGTAATAACGCATCAGCATTTGTATTTAAACGCTCAGATTTATGTATCACGTCGAAATCATATTCCTCTAACTTAATTCTCCATCGCATGATTCGAGAGGATGGATCTTTAAAACTAAAAATCCATACTAAAGATTTGTGATGCGTTACTACAGTAAACCGTCGACCTTATATATAAGGACGAAATTGTTTAGTAGCCCAAACGACTGCTAACGCCTCATTCTCTATCGTGGAATAATTCTTTTCAGCTTTATTTAGCACTCGACTTGCAAAAGCGATAGGTAAATTAAGCTGATCGGAGTCACTTCGCTGAGAAAGCACTACACCTATAGCGGTGTTACTGGCATCTGTTGTAACGAAAAACTTCTTTTCGAAGTTAGGATATTGGAGAATAGGTGATTGAGCAATAGAATTTTTTAACTGTTCAAAAGCTTCGTCACAGTAACCGTTCCAAATGAAAGGTACAAATGAACTTTCTGTAGGAGCCCACAAGGCCAAGAGAAGATTTCAATTCTTTTATGTTTTTTGGAGGAACTATAACTTTAATGGCGACTAGTTTTTGAGGGTCAGGTTTTATGCCTTGATCGGTAATGACATGTCCTAGATATGTCACTTCTCTACAAAGAAATTTGCATTTGTTTGGCTGTAATTTCAAATTGTGTGCTTTAAGACAATCAAATACTTCTATGAGTTTTGTGTTATGGTCAAGAAAGTCTAGTCCATTTATGACAATGTCGTCGAGATAAACGAAACATCGTATGCCATTTAGACCGGTGAGTACTTTATTCATAAGTCTTTGGAATGTAGGGGGTGCATTACGCAAACCAAAAGAAATAGGGTTAAATTCAAAATGACCGTAGGGTGTGTTGAAAGCAGTTTTAGATTTATCAGTTTCAACTACAGGGATTTGGTGGAATCCATTAGCTAAATCTAAAGTTGAAAAATATTTAGAATCACCTAATTGGTTTAAAATTTCTTCAATATGAGGTAGAGGGTATGCATCTGCGATTGTTATCTCGTTTAATTTACGAAAATCGGCAACAACTCTCCATTGTTTGTTACCTTGAGAATCGGGTTTCTTAGGTACGACCAAGAGAGGTGAGTTCCATGGACTAGAGCTAGGACGAATGATGCCATCTTCTAGCATCTGATCTACTTGTTTTTTTATTTCTGATTTGTGAATCTCTGTGATTTAAGTGATCCAGATCTTTTAATCTTTGGCTAATTTTGTCTTTGTTAGAAATATTTTTAAGATGGAATATGTCATAATTTTTCGCTTCTTCGTATTTAATAGGTATATCGTTATCAATTTCAATTTCTTTTTCTGTAAAATTCAGAATTGAGAGAAAAAAAATAATTCGTTTGGTGAATGGTGTTCGAGAACTTTGTTGACAACAAACTTCAAGTCTTCTAACTTCAATATACTGTTGTGTAAAATTTTGAGTTTAGCAAAAGTGATAGCATTTTCCAAATTATCGAGTATTTTTATAACTATATTAATCAAGCTATTGACTTCATTGAAAGCATTTTTTACTATCAGAAAGTTATCCATGTCCAGAGATTTTAATTTTATTATTTCATTATTTTTAGCTGTTAAACGCGCTTCGTTTTGTTGGACTGTATTTAAGGTACTGTTGTAGTTCTCGATTATTTTCTTGGTTAATGAAATTTGTTTGTTTAACGTGGATACAATATTGTTTTGATTTGAACTCAAAGTATTTATTAATTCTTCAAATTGTTTACCGTCATCAGCATCTAGATTCCCGGTTATGCTTTTAAACACTGTGCCTAGCCCATTAAATATACCTCTTTTCTTTCTATTGGTAGTGTGATACAGAGAATTTAGTTTGTCTTTAGCGAGATTTAACTGAAAATTTATGAAATTGCTAATGGATTTAATTGCGGTTATGTACGGTTCGGTTTTAACATGAGTTAACTGAATGCTTTTGTACTGTCTTGACAAAGAATCTAATTGCACTTTGATAAGATTGACGTCAAAATAGTGAATGAACATGTGTGAACTAGATCTCAACTTAGCATTTCCCAATTTGAAAGGAAGTATGCCTGGGTTTGACTCAAGATTTGCGATTGTTATTTCCTAAGAGATTGCCGTTGCTGCGATGGCAATAAGGATACTGTAAGGAAATGGTTTTTCGATTAGTAAGAGGTCTTTTAAAATTGTTTTTGTGGTAAATATTTTCTGGTGTATTAATTTTTTCGACGTTATCGGAATTTACAATATGAGCTCGAAACTGTGGACTTGTTTTATCTCGAGCACGAGTTTTGTGATACCCTATAGTATTAGGTTCGTATGTTAAGGGATCGTGCCTAGGTTCGTTCCTCTTTTGTAAGATGGTTTCTTTGTTTTTTGACATCTGTTGGTTTAAATGTTTATACATTTCTAGAGTTTTTTCTTTGTGTTGATTCACATAATTTGAATAGAGTATTTTGTTTATATCTAAGTCAAAGACGTTATTTCCGTCAAGATGTCCGTTGATTACATCAATTGGTCGTTGTTTTGTAGTGGAGTGAATGGAATGGTTATAGCCAAGAACTGCGTATAGCATTAGGTCAATGATGTTTAAATGTTTTTTTTTCTATCAATATGCGTAGATGTTCGATAATAGTAGAATGAAATCTTTCTACAGTACTGTTGGAGTTAAGATTTAGTGGTGTTGTATAATGTAGTCCAATTTTGTGTAGTGAAGACAAATCGCTAATAATTTAGTGTTTTAGTTCCGATCCATTATCTAGAATTAGTAATTTAGGTATACCATGGTGTGTAATAAAATTCATGAAGGTTTTTTCTACGTGAATTGCTGTTACGCTATCTAGAGGATATGCTTGACCGTATTTCGAAAATTTATCGACTATGTAGTGTCAATATGAACAATTTCGAATGGTTTTTTTGGTGTTGGTGTGAGACTGTATTTTTGTTGAGGTGGATGTTTATCATATTTCATCCTTTGGCATAGAGAGCAGTTATTTATATAATTTGTTACGCTACTACGGATGTTAGGCCAATAATATTGACGTTTTATTTCACACTTTATTTCTGTAATGCCTCGATGATTTGTTCGTCCTTCGTGGTGTAGTTTGATTATTTCTTCTTGCCGTTCAGATGTTTTGACGTCTTCCAGAAATTGATTACATAATAAAAGCTTAAATGAAGGGGTTTTAAAAGTATTTTGGGGTGTTCTACAAAATCGCGGAATAAGTTCTGCGTTTTCTAAATGTACTGCGAAGAGTTTGTTTGTGACCGAAAATTCTTTGAAAATATTTATTATGTCTTCTTCGAAATTTATTTCTGAAATTTCTATGATAGTTCTTATTTTGTTAGTGAAAAATCGAGTAATCTTTGGTACTTTGGGGCGATATTTAACACATTTTATAAAAATTTAATTTTTAAAGTAGTTTATTGGTGTATCCGAAATTGGTATTTCAAAATTTGGGTTCTCAACACTTGTGTGTACAGTATCATTTTCATATTTTTTTCGAAGTCTGCTACATCCGGAATTTTTTTTATGTTTCCAGAATTGTCTTCATTGTTTGGTTTTTCTACATGTGTAGTATTGTTATTGTTTAATTCATTAATCTGTATTCTAGAAAGTGCGTCAGCGTTCGAATTTATTGACCCTTTTTTATAGTTAATGCCAAAGTCGAATTTTTCAAGTTTTGATCTCCATCGCAGAAGTTTGCTATTGGGTTCTTTAATGGAAAACAGCCAATTTAGTGGTCTATGATCTGTATATATGGAAAATTTCGGTCCATACAATATTTGGTTGCCCAAATAATGGCCAGCAATTCTCTTTCTATAACACTGTAATTTTGTTCTGTGTTGTTTAGAGTTCGTGAAGCGAAAGCGATGGGTTTCTCTTGGCCTATACGTCCTTGGGATAGGACGGCTCCTATAGCAACTTGGCTTGCATCTGTGGTGAGGTTAAAAGGTTTCGAAAAGTCAGGGTATGCCAGAATGGGTTCGTTGGTGAGCAATTCTTTACAAGTTTCGAAACATTGAATAAATTCGGCATTGTGGTTTACTGCTGCTCCTTTTTTTAAACACGAAGTCATAGGTTTTATTATTTTTGAAAAGTTTGGGATAAATTTTCTGTAGTATCCCAAAAAGCCTAGAAAGTTTTTTATTTCTTTCGCGGTTTTGGGGATGGGAAAATTTTGGATGCATTGAATTTTGTCTGGGTTTGGTTTTATGCCTTCTGTTATTATATGTCCTAAATAGAACGTTTTTTTTAAAAAACTTGGTTTTGTCTAATTGTATTTTGAGATTGGCTTCACGAAGACGTTGAAATACTTGTTTAAGGATTACCATGTGTTCTTGTAACGATGTAGAGAATACAATAATGTCATTAAGATATACTAGAACGTTTTGAAGTCCTTTTAAGACGTTGTCCATTACTGTCTGAAAATGTAGCAGGAGAGTTTTTCAAACCAAACGGCATTCTCAAGAACTTGTAGTGCCCATTGTCGACATTAAATCCAGTTTTCTCTATATTGTCAGGATGCATTTCGATTTAGTGGAAACGACCAGCCAAATCGATTGTCGAAAAATAGTTGCATTTGCCAAGTTTATCCATACTTCATTTATATTAGGGATGGGGTAGCGGTCATCGATTGTTTTTTTATTTAACTTGCGAAAATCTACAACAATGCGCCACTTCTTTTTACCAGAAGAATCGGCATTCTTTGGGACTACCCAAATTGGTGATGACCACGGTGAAATGCTGGGTCTGATAATGTTTTGGTTTAACATTTTCGAAATTTGTTTCTGAATTTCTTCTTTATGTATATATGGGTAACGATAACTTTTTTGATGTACAGGAATTTCGTCTATTGTTCTTATGCGGTGCTTTATTGTATTAGAAAAAGAGAGGGGAATATCTTCATTATGAAAAATGTCTGAAAACTTCTTACAAAGTGAGAGAATTTAGGATTTTTCTTCTTCGTTCATGTGATCACATCTTATGGAATTTTCGTCAAATTTTTTATTTCGCTCTTGGGTTTCTTTGAAGCTAACATGGTAAAGGTCAAATTTGTTCTCGACATTCATAGTTCGTACTGGATATATAGGGTAAAATTAATGTTGTCTTCAGATTTGTTATGTATTTCTACAATTGCCCAACCATTTATAGCTGTAGTCAGAGTTTCTGGTATACGTATAATACAGTTGTGAATTGTTTGGAGAGGAACAATAATTTGTCCTGACTTAGATGTAACGGGTATTTGAATTTTAGAGATACTGTTTTTTTGAAGTATGGTATCGACGAGTATTTTGGCATTACTTTCTAAAAATTTTATTGGGATTGTGGTATTTGGAGTCAAAAACTGTAAGCTTGGAAAATCGAGACTTGCTTTCAAATTTTGAATAGGTCAATACCAATTAACCCATTGAAAATGTTATGAAATTTGAAAATATAAAATTTTATGTTGCGCGTAATAAATATCTGCTATGGACGGATCGATGAATGATTTTGTTGATCCCGTGTCTATTAATAACTTTAAAGGAGGGTTTTTTATCGTAATGTGGGGTAGTTGTTCTTTATTATACAAGTTATTAAAGTCTATTACGACTGTGGGTTGGACTGCTGGGTAAATTGAAAATTTTCACACTGTGTATTGTCGTCACCTTCAACATATTCATAGTCAGTGTTATTTTCGGTTGTAAAAGAATTATCATTAATTGCATATGTAAGTTCTGTAATTCTTCTTGAGACCACTTTGGAGTTGACTGTTGGAATTTTTGAGAAGTTGTTGGTTGTATTGATATAATGCTCATGGGTATAGGTTTTGATTGATGAGGAGTTTGACTTGGGTTTGGTTTCCATACATTTTTGGGCCTACCGAAAACCTGAGTGTGGGTATGAAATTTTTGTTGTGGTAAATTTTGTCTTTGTTGTATGCTGACTGGTCCTGTTGGAAATGGTAAATTTGCTTGAGAATTTTGATTAGTTTGACGTACGTCAGCTATAATTGTGTTTGGTCTATTTGCATATACTGCATACGGAAAGGCAGAATTTTCGTGGCTAAATCGAAAGCTCTGGTGAAAATTATTTGAATTCATAGTTTACTGGGAAATATTTTTCGATTGTTGAGTTTTTAAAACTATTAAAATTTGGGTTTTGATTTTGCACCCTGCGTTGATTAAAATTATAATTAGACTGGTAATTTTGTAGGTATTTGATATTGTCTTCTTTTTTATAAAATTTATGGCTTCTAACATTGTTTTTGGTTCTTCTGTTCGAATTATAATTCCATATGGATTCTTCAAACCTGATAAAAATACTTCTAAAGCTTGATCATTGTATAAATTTTGCTTAAATTTTCGTACATTCGCGTCTTTTTCATGAATTGCAAGATAGTTTGAAATTGTGTTTAATAGTTTTCTCACTCTATCGTGGAATTCATAGGGAGTTTCTTCGCGTTTTTGTTTCAAATTGTTCAAATCGAATGCTAGACAGTTCTCATTTCTAGGGTCACTAAAATTTCGGATAAGTTCATTTTTTATTTCATCTATTGTATTCACACAGCTAATATTAATTACTTCCCGAGCAGCACCTTTTAATTTGCTTATTATTGTTCTATAAATAACATTATTTTGATAAACGTCTGGATTCTTTTTGTCAAAGAAATGGCTAACGATAGTATCGATGATCTCGATAAAAAAATGTAGTTCGTTTACATCACCATCAAACTCTGGGATGGTTTCTGCGTGAACTTTTAAAAAACTTGGAACTGTTGTCATATTGTTCTCGGGTTCAAACGCGGTTATACAAATACTTTGATTTTCTTCACTTTCACTGACCGTAATTCTACCGAAATCACTAATCAAATTTTCCAAACTTGAGCTTAAGTTTTCGTTAAGTAAATGAAAATTACTTACAGTTCAATTTTCGTCTTCATCGAATTTGATCTGATGTAACTCACTTGGTGACGGCCTCTTACTTTTGTTGTACTGTTTTACTCTTGCTGGCTCTCCACCATATATATTTTTTTTTTTTGATTATGATATATTTATTATTTTTTTTATATTATTTACAATTGTGTTATTATTATTACAGTAAAACCTGCTAATTGGGACACCTCACGGTGAAAGATTTTTGTGGTCCGATTAGGAGGTGGTCCACATAGTCAATGTCATACTTGTTTTTTTATGTAAGTAAATGAGAGAAAACTCAAATGTTTAATGCAATTACACGTCTGTATTATTTACATAACTTCATATACAGATAAAAAAATTTAAAAAATACTTCAAACAAAGAAAAAAACATTAACAATAACAAAATAGGTACATTTCATTAGATCAAAAGTACATATCTACCGTACAATGGACAAAAGGACTAACTGACATATTTTGTACGGGGAAAAAAGGACTAACTGCATATACATTATATGTCAGTTAGTCTTTTTGTCCATTGTACGATAGATATGTATAACCAATCTATTTTTCGAAAATAATTTGAAATTTTCGATTGTTTTTCTTTTTTTGTTTTACATTGTTAATAAACCCGAATTTTTAACGCCCACAATCGTACGATTACAATGAATCAAGTTTCATGTATGCTTATGTTTATGTTGTTTCTAATTAAATCGAGAACTAATTTGTATATAGTTTTGCATTCTACATACATATGTATTTTTTTTGCTTAACTCATAGTTTTACTATTCATTGTCAAGCAAAACAACAAAAAGTGGTCCAATTAGGAAGGTTCAATAACACTGATATAAACTGAATTTAGATAAAGAGAGTGGTCCGCGGTCCGATTCTAGAGGTGGTTCTATTTCACAGGTTATTTCAGGTTATTTCCTACCGAAAATCGTTGTGTAAATGCTAGCATGGTCCTAATATACAGGTGGTCCAATTAGACAGTGTCCCAATTAGCAGGTTTTACTGTATTATATATTATTTAATTTTTATTTCTAGTTATTTATTTATTTATTTTATTTTATTTATTTTTCTTTTTTTGCTGATTCTTTTCTTGTCTTTAAACTATTAAAATAGACGGATTTTCTACTACAGAATTCCGAAGACAAGAAACAAGACTGCGCCAGTTATATAACTTGAAAGATTTAAATTTTTTTTTAGTAATCGTCTAGATTTTATTAAAAATAAAATCTTCACAGAATTTCTTTGCAAATATTTTCTCTTTTTATATGAATGAATTAAATTTTGTCTTTTTAAATTTGCACAAAATTAATTTTCTTTTAATTAAACTTTCTTTTTTTTATTTTTATTTTTTATTAAACTTGATAAAACCAAAAAAAGAATACTAAATTTCTTTATTAAAATAATTTTATAGACAACACAAAAAATAAACTTTTTTTTCAAATTTGAATATAACCAAAATACAATTTTAATCTCGACTTAAAGACCGTCTTAATCAGAATGATTTATTCGTACCTTCTTTTACAATCTAGACATTAAAGTTTTATCTTAACAGTAAGAATTTATGAGATATAACACCTACATAAAATGTACTTAATACAATAGAAAATGCAATGAGATGCAATTTTTAGTTAACATAATAATTAATAAGAAATGTAATTAGAGTACCATAAAATGCTGATCTAGTGTCTGTTCCCATGAATAAGTATACTAACATATGTAGTGTGTATAACTCCTCCCATCCTCGAGTTGTGTGTCGTGGTGTAAAATTGTTGGAGCTGATTGATCTTGTGCCCTAATAGACCTTCGTTGTTGTGTCGAATTCCAGTTCAATTTGATGAATTTAATTTTGTAGATAAATATTATTACGAATAGAATGAATATTGTTACACAGATTATCAATACTATCCAAATGGCCTTTGGATCTTCTGGAAGGTTTTTCAAGCTTACTTCTTTTATTGTTTATTGTTGTTTGCACAAAAGTTTGCCAGTTGCTAGGTTCTTTTGAGATCCATGCCAACGTAATTTCAGAATCACACCAGGCATATAATTTCGGTTTCTCTATTTCTAGTGCTTCTGCTGTGTTTTTAAGAAGCTGTGCTAAAAGTAGGGCACCACAAAGTTCTAATCGGGCTATTGTAATGTGTTGTTTTAGTGGCGCTATTTTAGATTTTGCAATGAGCATTTTTGTGTATATCCTGCATTCTTAATCTGTTGTGCGTGCATATACAACTGCTGCATATGCTTTTTCTGATGCATCACAGAAACCGTGCAGCTCTAATTTTTGCTTTTTACGATAATTCATCTATCTAGGAATCCTAATTGTTTGTAGTAGAGCAGTTCCACAAAATTTCGACCAAAAAATATCGAATTTGAGAATCGATGTCTTCCGATTTTTTTGAAATTTTATGAGAAGGTGTGCCTTTGGTCTAGTATCACATACATAAAAAATTTTTAAAAAAAATCACATTTCTTGGGAATTATGGGGTTATGAAATTTTGGTTTTTGTACATATAATGATGACAATAAGGTTCGTTTCATATTTATAATGCCATTTGAAATTTAAAAATTGCTATAAAACTGTTAGGACCAGGTAAATGCAATGTTTTGAAGAAAAGATAAGAGCAATAAAAAGAAAACCAGCCCTTTCTTCCGAATCTATGACGTTATCCACTACCTCTGCAAACAAAAATTTAATGCAAGGTTATTTCATAATTATAACGCCTTCGCCACCAGTCGAATATAAAAAATCTTGAAGCTGTTTAAATTAGTATAAAATTTGCATTTGTATGAAAATCAATTGATTTTCTATGAGAAAAATAGATATGATATTCTTTGAAAAATTCTCCCACCTGAACCCAGCTTCACCCCAATTTGAGATTTTAACACGATGTTTCTAATAATATTATACAAAACATTAAAAAAAATTAGCAAATTTGAGAGTTAAAATTTTTAGATATCAAGGATAAAGGATCCTTTTATCGTCCTTGTAGTCCTTTTTGAAAAAACTTTTTGTGGAAGTATTTTTATATGATAGAATAAACTTTTCCCTTCAAAATGGGCTATATATTATCGCTTTACGATAATATTTAAGATTTCTACGATTTTTTAAAAATATGCATTTTGCACAAAAACCAATATTTCATAACCCCATAATTCCCAAGAAATGTGATTTTTCTTAAAAATATTTCACGTATGTGATACTGGACCAGAGGCACACTTTATTATCAAATTTTAAAAAAATCGGAAGACATCGATTCACACCCTTTGATGACATTTCATCCTCAAGATTTTTCCACATTTGACAAATTTCTGGTGGTGGTTGTTCATCCTATTCAACTTTGTTTTGCTATAGCAACTGCATGATTATCTTAGCTGTTGTAATGTGTTAGCCATCCTAGGGGATCAAATACCGTAGCAATTCTGGATAAAAGCTCTCGTTTTGTTAACTTTTTGCTATCTTCGTTTGCTTTCATAATAAAGAGAAATTCATCACTTTTTGAATTCCAGTGTATGCCAAGAGTTTTTATTGTTTCCTTTTCTGTAATTTCTAGTATCCCCTTTTCTAAATTTTTCTTTGGGATGTTTTTTAACAAATTTTCACAATTTGAGGTCCATTTTCTGAGATTGAAACCACCTTGTTTTAGTAATGTTATAATTTGTTGTTGTAAAATTTCAGCTTCATGCCTAGTATCTGCACCAGACAACATATCATCGACATAAAAATTATTTTTCAATGCCGTTTCGCTACTGGAAAATTTTGACCATCATCATCTGCAAGTTGATGCAATGTTTTTACTGCCAAGAATGTGGCAGGAGCTGTTCCGTATGTAACTGTGTTCAGTACAAATTCCTTGACGGGTTCTGTACTCTTAAAACGCCAGAGTATTCATTGATAATTAGTATCTTCTGGTGCAATTTTTATTTGTCTGAACATTTTTTCAATGTCTGCTGTGAAAACATAACGATGCTTTTGCCATCTTAATAAAATCGGTCTATATTTTGTTGTATTTTTGGCCCATTGTAAAGCAAATCATTAAGGCTTAATAAGACTTGCAAGATGCGTCGAAAACTACCCGAATTTGGTTGTGGTGCTGTCCTCTTTCATCACGGCATGATGAGGTAAGTAGTAAACTTCAGCTGTTTTACCTTTAAACTCGGCAGCAGGACTCATATGACCAAGATCTGAATATTCTTTGAGAAAATTATTATATTCCTGCTGTTGTTGAGGTTGGATTTTTAAATTTTTTCTATTTGTAGCATCCGAGCTAGAGCCCTATTTTTTGTATGTCCTAGCTCTCCTGCTTCTTTTTTAAAAGGTAGTTTTACAATATATCTCCCGTTTTCATCTCTTTTGTCTCCTGAAAGTGTTTTATACAAATATCTGTTGAGACCGGATCTGGTGTTTTATACTGAATTTCCCAAACTTTTTAAAGTTTTTGTTCCATTTCAGCTAGTGAAAAAAAATTGAGAACTTTATTGGTTTTTTGTGAAGAATTGGGAACGCTTCCAAAAACTTTCCAACCTAGCTTAGTATTTTGTGCAGCTGGTTTTTCTGGTATAAATCCATCACGAATGATATTCGCATATACTTCTGCACCTAATAAAAGATCAATAGGGCCTGCTTTGTTAAAGTTGGAGTCTGCTAATGGTATTCGTCCGTATTTAGCAACGTCAAGGTCCTCTATTGTTGTGTCAGGTAAAACAGAATTGAGTTTTTGTAGTAGTACCAAAGCCTCTACTTTTAGATAAGTATTTTTTGTGTCTGCTAGCATAATTTGAATGTTGACTTTCGAATGTACTTTTGCTGTTCTTGTATCACCTACTCCAAAAATTGCTGTATTTATTCGTACTTTTTGTAGTTGTAAATGTTGAACTACTTCTTCTGTGACAATAGAAACCTGAGATCCTGGATCGATCAAGACTCTAAATAGCTCTGTTTGACCATATATATTTTTTATCCTTACCATTGCTGTTGGTAGCAATACGGTAGGTCTTTTTGTGTTATTGTGTAGGACTTTGGTGTCCTCCTCTTTGGCTTGTGTTGGTTTTTCATATATTTTTATGTTTTTATCTTCATTATTGTGAAGAAATGTATGGTGATTCTTTTTACAATAAAAACATGTTTTCTTGGATTTACACTTCTCTGTTTTGTTATGTGCCATACAATTTGTATAAAAACCCTTTTGTTTTATAAAATTATCCCTTTCTTGTGTACTTATTTTTTTAAAATCTGTACATTGATATACAGCATGATTTTTGCCGCAATAAATGTAGTTTTGTTGTGTGGTTGTATGAAAAGATTTTTTCTTGTTGTTGTTATTGTAAGTTTCTTGTTTGTCAAGTATATGATAACGTTTTTCTAAAAAGTTTAGTAGTTCAGCAATTGTAGGCATTTTTCGAGAATTAGATAAACTTTCTTCAAAAAACCGAAGACTTTCCGGATCTAGTTTTCTTGTTGCGATACAGATAATAATTGGATTCCATGTATCAGTTTTACATCCTAGATTTTTCAGCGCTTCTAAACATTCTCTTATTGTATCAAAAAGTAGCAAAATGTCTTCTTGTGACCTATGCTTAATCTTTTTAATGTCGAGAATTGTGTTGATATAAGTCATTGTTATCTTTCTGTCGTTATTATATCTCATTTGTACCAGTTGAAGTGCTGCTTCGTAGTTGTTATCACTTAGCATTAGATGGCTGATAACCCGCCTGGTATCCTCTTCGAGATGAAAAAGTTGTGTATGACTTTATAAAAAACGTCTGAAAATGGTTTCCATTCCTTGTAATCACCTGTGAATTTTGGAAGTTTTATAGGTGGTAGCTTCGGAAAATTGTTGTATTGTTGCATTGCACCCCATGCCATTAAGGGTGGTGTGTAGGTTTTTTGATCTTGGCCTACGGTATTTGCTTGTGTCGTGGTGCTAGCTGGATTAGTGGAAGCGGTAGCCTCTGTGCTAGTATATGTAAGTTGTGAACCTTGTTGGACTGGTGGTATTATTGTTGTTCTAAGCGTTGTTGCAGATGCTACTTTTAACCTATGGCTTTTAACTCTGCAATTGTTGTGAAAATTTTTTGAGTTTTAGTATGTAGTTCTTCTTTGAAATATGCATGATTAATATCAAGCGTTGCTACCAATTGATTATGGTTTTTCTTTATTTGTTCCCAAATTTCTTGTGCAGTGACTTCCTTCTTGTCTAGATAATCCTGCGTCTTCCTGTCAGCACTATCTTTTTTGAAGTTGACCAGCAAGCGTTCTAATTCCTCTGCTAATTTCTTCTGTTCCTGAATTATTTGTGCTGTTTCCATTCCTAATGGATTTTGCGGCATCTACGTGTTGTAATGATTTTTTTTTTTTAATTTAAAAAAATTTCAAAGATTTCTTTGAAATTTTGAAATTTGTTTGCGTATTCTAGTGTTTTCTGGTTAGTTTCAAAGTGTTCTTTGAAACTTGCAAAAGTACTCGAAGGACCATGTACAATTCTCAAACATAATTTGAAACTTGTACATGCAGCATTCTAGTAAAAAGAAAACTCTTTTACCGTTCTTTAAATTCTAATTTTATTAAAAATTATTAACAGTTTATATACAAAATTTTAGTCACTAAAACTAGAGGGGAAAGTAACATTCTTAAAATATAACAAATATAAGTACATTTAATTTTAAAGTTCTTAACAAATTACAAAGTTCATAAATTTCCTCATTGAAATTATTAATAACAAAAACATGCAATACAGGTAACAAATGTTAGAACACCTGCGCTGACAAAAATGTGCTAAGTTGCATCTTTTTATATATTTAATAATAAGTGTCACGACAATTAATGTAAACAATAGGGTACTTTCATGAATGCGCCGTTAACATACGTTGACGACTCGAATGCGCTGGAATTGTAATCAGAGTCGTCAACTGTGCATGCAAGCATTTGTTCGAATAAATGAACATGATTAGCCATCTTCAAATATGACGTCACAATGTTTATGAAATTTAATTACATAATTTAAATCTTATTTTAAATTTAAAATCGAACTAAAGATAAATATTGAAATGTCAGAATAAAATATGGATAATATGGATATGGATGGATAAGTTAGCAGCAAAATTACTTCACCGTGTAAAAATGGATTTGAAATGGGAAGGACGGTGTTTCCTATGGACGGATTCATCAATCGTACTAGGATGAATAAATTCATCCCCTGTAAACTATCAATCGTTTATAGCAAATAGAATTGCGTCTATACAAGAAGTAACTTCCACCGGTCAATGGCGACACGTGCCATCCAAGGAGAATCCTGCTGATCCAATCTCAAGAGGAGTTCAACCAGATAAATTTAAGGACCACAGTCTATGGTTTTATGGACCCATATTTTTAAGCGGCCCAGAAACAGCATGGCCTTCAATGCAAGAACAACTAGAGACAACCTTAGAAGGGAAAAAGGTAAAATTGGCTTTAACAATCAATACAACTGCAACACAATTATTGGATTGTATTGACCATCGTAACTCATGGACGCTATACAAGGAGTACTGTCTTATGTCCTGCGGTTTGCCCGAAATTCAAGAGCACAATTCTACACAATCAACAAGGATGCATTGACTGTACAAGAATTAAACCAAACCGTATTAGTTATGATAAAGGAAATTCAACAAACTGGATTCGCCGAAGCTCACTAGGAACTTTCCATCAATTTCTTGACGAAAATGGAATAATAAGAGTAGAAGGTAAGTTGACAGAAACTGCAGAGCCATCCTACGACACAAAACATCCAATGTTGATACCTTACGCCTATCCCATTGCACGACTCATTTTCACACATGAGCACATACAAATGCACACATAGGACCACAATCACTACTGGCTACATTCGGCAAAAATTTTGGGCTATCAAGGTAAAAACCATTGCTACAAGTGCCGTACAGAATTGCATCTGTTCCACAAAAGTGAAACCAAAATTCTTCTTTCAACTCATGGGCAATCTTCCATCCAATAGAATTCAATCTGCTCGCCCATTCATTAACGCTGGTGTGGATTTCTGTGGATCCTTTTTAACACATTTCAAGATTCGAGGTAAGAAACCGTTAAAAGCATATGTTGCAATCTTTTGCTGTTTTGCAACGAAGGCAGTTTACGACTTCACCACCGAGTCACTCATTGGAGCCCTTAAACGATTTATTGGAAGGAGAGGTCACTGCAGAAATATTTATTGTGACAATGTCACAAACTTTGTAGAAACCAAAAATCAACTCAAAGAACTTCAAGAAACAATACATTCTGAAAAGGCTAACCAACTGATTACAACTTTCTGCACATCAAGGAATATAGACTTTCATTTCATACCACCCAGAGTACCATATTTTGGAGGCCTCTGGAAAGCAGTTTTTAAGTCTGTCCAACATTTATTACATACATTACATACATACGAAGAACTAACTACCATCATGGTTGAAATCGAAGCTACCTTAAATTCCCGTCCTTTGACTTCATTATCAGCAGATCTAAGTGACCTGACAGCATTGACTCCAGGCCATTTTTTAATTAGTGAACCAATGACTTCAGTAATAGATCCACATGCCCAGCCAGCAAAAGGAAATCTTATACACAGATGGAAGGTTACTCAACTGAAAACGGAATTTTGGAATGGCTAAAGACTATCTAAGTCAGCTTTAACATAGGTATAAATGGACAAAATCTAACAACAATATCCAACCCGGAATGATGGTAGTGCTAAAAGAAGACAACACACCAGTACTTTTCTGGCCTTTAGGTAGGATAACACAAATCATTAAGAGAAACGATGGGTATGTCAGAGTAGCAGATAAGATCAGCATCTGGGGTACTCAGGAGACCCATAAGCTAGCTCCTCTGCCGATCGAGAACTCACATGATGATTCCAACAATAATTTAAAGGACCAACGAATGGAGCCACAACCATCTAAAACTGATGATAACCAAATTGAAGAACTAACCAAACCAAAACGACGTCGATGTATACACTCACATGCCTGTTATTGCCATTAATAGCATTAGGACAACTGACAACAACTCCGTTCAAGATTCAGCCAGGATTATATTTCGAAGGAATAGGGTCAACGGTATTCACATCCAATGAATGAAATCTTGTAGTATTCTTTGACATGAAACCTTACTGGAAAAAATTAGAATTTATACAATATGGTGTTGATAACTTATATCCCTTACGGGAGATTTTTTCCAAAAAATAATCCTGTGATATAACAATAAATCAGTATTGAGTTTAATTAGAAATACTAACGAATTACTCCTATCGCCAACTCATAAGCGTCTGCGACGAGCACCGTTTGACATCATTGGCAACAAAGCAAATTCATTGTTTTGAATATTGGATTGACAATATGCATCCGAAATGTCCGACGTTATTAACAATGTCGAAGACAACTAGAAGCGTCTTCTAGAACTACTGAAAAATCAAACATCGATCGTAGATTCAACTGCTAATATTTTGGGTAATTCAGTAAATGACATCCAACAACAATGACTGAACTTGATTACTACATTACCAACACAATCACCGTGATACACGAGATAGAATCAGAACTGAATGACCAACGAAATCTGGAAGCATTCAATGAATTATCCATTAGACTACTTCTCACTATCATGAATTTTCAAAAAACGCAGGCAGCAGTTCTAAACGTAATAAATGCTCACCATGGAAAGGTAAACCCAATTCTGCTCATACCAAATCAACTACGAGACCAGCTAAAACAAATTAAGGAAATCGTCCTACCAACTCTTCCGATATCGATAGCCAACAGTCAATTGCTGGAACTATATAAAATAATGGCAATTGAGAATAAAATATTTGACGATGTAATCATTTTTCGGATACGAATACCACTGACAACACCAGAGGTTTTCGAAATGCTCAACGTGTAAGTAATACCATCCATTATATAGAAAAAGGAGCGCAACAAGCAGCATGCGAATTGAACGTCTTAACGCAATCATTAGAAACGTCAGCTTGCAAAATCATCATCATCAATAATCCACCTCGATGGAATCAATTAATTGCTCCAAACCAATGGATTTACATAGCAACACCAGAAGAATTTATTACCATCGCTTGCGGCAAAACCATCTAAAGAATGCAATTGACTGGGTCTGGAACCTTGACCTTATCACCAGGATGCACTACAACGGATACACTAACAACTATTCAAGCTCGTAATATATACTCCACATCATTGTCATCTTCAATAATTCCTTCTGGAAATATCACGGAGTTGCTGCACCCTGCGAAATTTAGTCAATCAACCAGTCCATCAATTCACGTCTACATAAATATCACCAAAGATATACCTCAACTACAAAAAGGGTTGCATGATCTTAAGAAAAATGAACACTTAATCACAAAACATTATGACGTGCATCCACATAACTTTGTGAATGAATAAAACATGAAAAACAGTGATTATTTGGTGATAAATCTAATATTTCACTAAAAATCATATTCCAGTATTTTTGAATACTACTTTTTCTTATTTTGAATGAGTGTTTTATTCATTCACGTCAAAGCGCATGTTTACATAAGTACAAAATTAACGAATTTCAAAGAAACTGCTCCTATATTATGGTTTATAACTTTTTAACGGATACAGATAATAAAATAAAACAAAATCCACGTCAAAGTAGACAACATAAGCTTTATTTAAGCCAAAAAAATAAATTTTCGAGATATTCGACCTTGAACATAAAACTGACGATTTTTTTTCAAAATTTTTTGACTTTGAGTTACAATAACATTTGAACCATTTGACATACAACTCTATAAAAGACATTTTTTCAAAGGTCTGAAAGTTTTCTTGAGAAATAGCTTTCATTGAGCTTTGTACATTTCGCGAGCTCTAAAATATTTTGAAAAAATTGGAACTGGTTACTTTCCGACAAAAATTGTATTTGACCTTGAATATCTCGGTAACCATTGAAAATAGTAAATCAAACCAACCCCCCCCCCCCTCCCATACGATTTTTTCCATTTCTCGTCGAGATCTACCACCATGTTCAGTTTGGCACACGAACCGTGAAACACCCTGTATATGTATACCATATACTTATTATAATTTCTAAAGGAGCAGAAAGTTGTTTGTCAAAAAAAATGACTTTTTGTGCATTTTACCCTATAACTTTTGCCCTAGTGAACGGATTTTCACCGTTTAAATTTTATACAATTGTAAACCTCTCAAGGCAAGTCCTGGCCAATTTCAAGTTCCTAGTCCTATGGGAAATATCTACTTAGTCAATTACCATAACAAAATTTTTTTTTTCATATTTTTGGAATTTAAAAAAAAGTATATATTGAATTGAAAATTGATTAAAAAACTATAAAATTTGTTATAGTTATTGTTCAGGAAGGGCGCGTGAAGCCGAGAGATGTCTTGCCAGGAGGGGATGGGAATGGTAATAAAAGAGTTAGTAAAAATGGAGAGTTAATCAAAAAAAAAAAAAAAATAATAATAATAATAATAAAAATAATATACATATTTTTTCATCCATAATCTTTATACCACATGCGAAAACAAAACAAAAAAAAAAAAATAAATAAAAATTTTAAATAAGAAAAAAGTTTTTCAGATACATTAAATTTCAAACATACATATAGGTACTTTATTTAGCATGCACTTTTTTTAGTTTTTTCTTTGTGCAGTCTTCAAAGAAATTTCACTACTTATGTTCAATATACTTCAATATTAATTTTAATTTTAATTTTCAACGATCATTTGACTTTTGTTGTATTAAATTTCAATGTATTTTTAGAGTAATATTCATGATCAAGTATCTTTTGATTTAGGTTGTACCAAATTTGTATGTACTCAATATATAATGTAACTTCCATTTTGAATAAGGAAGAAAGAAATATTCATTGCGTTGTTAACCAGTGACCTGGCATCATACGTTTATAGTTATTCATATCTAAACAATAAATGGAATTAGTCAATTCCACAAATTAAAGAAATAGTGAGTGTTTTATTAAATTAATAATCATTAACATTAAAAACAAAACATTTTTGGTCCATTCGAGTACGGATTGTACATAAAAAAAACAACAAGATTAAAATTTATTTAATCAGGTGAATATATGATATATAATCGTATCGTATACATATTACATATACATACATATGAGATTTGACTGGTGTATAAATTATTCAGCAGCTGGTTAGTGTTGTCAGATTGTAGGTAATGCTTTGTAATTAAAAATTTCTATTTAAACATTAATTTTACATTGATATAAATATGAATAAATTGATAAAACAACAAGAATCTCTTGTAAATTTAATGGTAAATATACGCAACGAAAGTTTAACTTTGAAAGAACTTAATAAAGAAGCTCTTAAAGCAAGGATAGAATTGTTAGAAAGTTATTGGTGCAAGTTTTTTGAAAGACATGAAGAGGTTATTGGTACTGAAACTAAAAATTCAAAAACAATTAGCTATTTAGAAAATAATGTTTTCACAACAACTCAAGGAATTTATTTGGAAGCATTAACCAATTTAAAATCCGAAATTAGTAAAATAAAATCTCAAAATGATAAAGGTGAACCAAATTCTAACAATTCAAGCTTTTATCCTTCTTTTCAATGTAATGATATACCATTACCTAAAGTGAACATACCTAATTTTACGGGCAACTATACAGAATGGACATCTTTTAAGGATCTGTTCACATCGTTGATTCAAGACAATAAATCATTAAATAAAGTACAAAAACTACATTATTTAAAGAGTAGCTTATCAGGTGAAGCTGCACAGTTAGTTCGAAATATTTCAATAACAGAAGCAAATTATGATTTGGTTTGGGATGCTTTACAAGAACGATATGATAATCCACGTGTTCTAATTCAAAACCATATCGAAGCTTTAATGAATCTTTCAGTAGCGTCATGTGAATCATCCGTTGAATTAAAAAGAATTTTAAATCGTTCATCAGAGGCTATTAAAGCGTTGCAAGGGTTAAAGCGACCAGTAGAGAGCTGGGATGATTGGTTAGTTTTTGTAATATCCAAAAAGCTGGATCCAGTTTCTCGAAAAGAATGGGAACAGAGCATCACAAGTAAAGAAAAACTACCAACATTTAAAGAATTAGAAGGTTTTTTATTGAATAGAATAAGAGTTCTTGAGGCTATCGGACTTAACAAACCTCATCCAAAATCATTTAAATCTGGGGTTAAAAGTCATGTCATTTTAAATAATGAGCAAACAACAAATAATAAATCATGTTGTGCACTTTGTAACAAAAAACATTTTGTTTCATTCTGTTTTATGTATAAGAAATTGTCACCAGAAGAAAGAGAAAAGCTTGTATTAAAAGAAAATTTATGTTATAATTGTTTACGGCGGGGTCATACTAATTCTAATTGTTTTTCAACACATAGATGTCGTAAATGCAATGACTTGCATCATACATCGTTACATGAAAACAATAAAATGGCAGATACACAATTACTACCGTCAAATGGAGTGTCCTCAACAGTTAGTGTTTGCGTCTCTAATCATTTTCAAAGACCACGATCTATTTTGCTAGCAACGGCATTGGTTGATGTTTTAGGAACAGATGATCAGTATATGAGACTAAGAGCGCTTTTAGATCAAGGCTCTCAAGTTTCTTTTATATCTGAATATTGCATTCAACAACTTGGGCTACCAAGACAAAAAACAAACATACCAGTTACGGGTATAGGTGGCACATTTGCTGGAACAGTTAAATCATTCGTCAATTTAATATTACGTTCCACTATCAAAAAAGACTATACTTTTGAATGTCACGCATTAGTTTTGCCAAAGTTAACAACAACACCAACAATTAATTTAGAAAATCACAAGCATTGGGCACATTTATCAGGTCTAAAACTTGCTGATCCTGAATTTTATAAATTAAATAGAATTGATATGATTATAGGAGCAGATTTATATGGTAATCTATTGCTTAATGGTATAATAAAAGGACAAAAAGGACAACCTGTTGCTCAAAATACGTATCTTGGATGGGTTGTTTCTGGCAATGCATTATCTAATAATCAAGAATTCTTCAATTCGACATTCGCTATGATTTCATTAACGGCAAACATTGAATATGATTTAAATGAACAGTTAAAAGCGTTTTGGGAGACTGAAGAATTGAGTAGTATTACACCATTGTCTCCAGACGAAGAATATTGTGAACAGTTCTTTGAAAAAACTTATAAACGGGATAAAACTGGTAGGTTTACTGTTCGACTTCCTTTAAGAAAAGAGTTTGCTGAAAATCTACCGATAGGAAATTCACATTCATCTGCATTACGACGTTTGTATCAAATGGAAAAGCGTTTTCTAAAAAATCATGAATTTAGAAAAAGCTATATTGATTTTATGAGAAGCTATTTGGAACTTGATCATATGCAAAAAATTCTACAAAATGAAATTCGCTCCACCAATTTCATAAATTACTTACCACATCATGGTGTTATAAAATTTGATAGTTCATCCACTAAACTTAGAGTCGTGTTTGATGCCTCTTTAAAGACTGACAGTGGTGCTTCATTAAACGATTGCTTATTAAGTGGTCCTAAACTGCAAAATGATATAATGTTAATTATATGTAGATTTCGTCAGCATCGGATTGCGTTTTCAACGGATATTGAAAAAATGTTTCGACAAATAAATGTTGCTGAAAAAGATTACAATTTACAGAGAATTTTGTGGAGAGAATCTACAAATAGTGAAATATGTGAATATGTTTTGAAAACTGTAACCTATGGTACCACTTGTGCACCTTATTTGGCAATCAAGGTTCTTCACACATTAGCTAATGAAGAAAAGTTGAAATACCCACATGCGTCTCAGGTATTGATAAATAATTCTTTTGTTGATGATATTTTAAGTGGCGCTGATAATGTGGAAGCTGCATTAGCTTTGCAAAGAGATCTCATTGATTTGCTCATGGCGGGTGGTTTCACATTAAAAAAATGGTCGTCAAATTGCTCACACTTATTGGAACAACTTCCAACCGATTTTATTGAACGAAATTCAGTTTTAAGTATTGGTGGTAAAGATACTGTTAAAACACTTGGTGTACTATGGTTTCCTGAAAATGATCAGCTGGGCATCAAAATTAATTTAACCCAGTGCGATAACGGAAGCATATTTACCAAGAGATCTATTTTATCGGATATTGCTAAACTCTTTGATCCAATGGGATGGTTTAGTCCTGTGGTTATTACGGCCAAGATTATGATTCAAACATTATGGATTTTGAAGATTGAATGGGATCAGGAAGTTCCAGAAGAAATAGCATCTGAATGGTCTCTTTATCGTAAGAGGTTAAAGGAGTTGGAGAATATTCGTATAGACAGATGGCATGGTTTATCAAATGACATCAAGAAATTGGAATTTCACGCATTTTGTGATGCTTCATCAAAGGCATTTGCAGCTGTAATATATATCCGCATAATACATTTTGATAATCAAATAACAACGAAATTAGTCACTGCTAAATCTAAAGTGGCACCTTTAAAATTACTATCTATACCAAGACTTGAACTTTGTGGCGCAGTTATACTCTCACGATTGGTTAGAAAATTCAGGAATTTGTATGATATGAAGGAAGACTCTATTTTTGCGTATACAGATTCAACAGTTGTATTGTCATGGTTAAGTTCACATCCAAGTCGATGGCAAGTATTCGTAGCTAATCGAACATCTGAAATTTTGGACATAGTATCTAGAGCACAATGGAACTACATTTCTACAGATCATAATCCAGCAGATTTAGCTACAAGAGGTATAACAACATCAGATCTACAAAATAGTGAATTATGGTGGCATGGACCTACTTTTCTTTCTCAGTATGAAATTCAACAAATTCATTCTCCTGAAAGTGATCAGAATATAGTACAAGCTGAAGAGAAAAGAGCAGCCATTATAAATTTAGTAGTTCGATCAGATATGTTTGACTTATTACACAAGTTTTCATCGCTAACAAAACTTTACCGTGTGACTGCATATTGTCATCGTTTTGTAACCAGAAGCTTACAAAGAACAACAGGAGTTCTCACAACATCCGAACTTCATTGGGCAAAATTATTTTGGGCCAGATTGGTACAAGAAAGTGAATATTCAGCTGAAATCAAAGCATTGAGTTCGAAACAATATATAAATCGAAAAAGTTCTCTGTTGAAGCTTAACGTATTTATGGATAAAGATGGATTACTAAGAGTTGGCGGGCGAATTAAACAAGCTGATTTAAATTTTGCATTTAAACATCCAATCATATTACCAAAGAATAGTTTTTTATCAAAACTTGTAATTTCACAAGCTCATACAGTCACGCTTCATGGTGGATGTCAACAAACATTAAATTACATTCGTAGAACTTATTGGATAAATAATGCTAGAAATCTAATTAGAAGTCACATACATAAATGCATCAATTGTTTACGTCAGCGTCCATTAAAGTATGAACAAATTATGGCAGATCTACCTCGTCATCGAGTTACACCCTCACGAGCCTTTTTAAATTGCGGCGTAGATTATGCAGGACCTATATTTCTCAAAGCAGCAAGAGGTAGAGGTTATGTTTCATATAAAAGTTACGTAGCGGTTTTTGTTTGCTTCAGTACGCGAGCGATTCATTTGGAAGGTGTGACTGATCTTTCAACAGAAGGTTTTTTGGCTGCATTTCATAGATTCTGTTCCAGAAGAGGTTTACCAGCCAACGTTTATTCTGATCGTGGAACTAATTTTATTGGCGCTGCAAATGAATTGAAAAGAATGTTTAAACAAGCTAATAGATCAGAAAAAGAGATAGCAGAACGTTTAACAACAGAAGGAGTCCAATGGAATTTCAACCCTCCTTTGAGTCCTCACTTTGGTGGACTTTGGGAGGCAGCGGTGAAGAGTTTTAAGCATCATTTTCGTAGAATTGTAAACGATAGAATATTGACATATGAAGAAACATCAACACTTTTGTCTCAGATAGAGGCATGCTTGAATTCACGTCCTCTTTACCCGATGTTCGATGATCCGGAAGATTTGTCAGTTCTAACGCCTGCACATTTTTTAATTGGTGATGTTATGAATTCTATACCAGAACCATGTATCCTGGAAACTCATTCAAACGTATTAGCACGTTGGCGACTAATACAGCAAATGAAACAACATTTTTGGAAGCAGTGGTCTCTAAATTATCTTACTAATCTTCAGCAACGGAATAAGTGGACCAAGACATCAAAGAACATCAAGGTCAATGACATGGTATTAGTAAAAGAAGAAAGACTATCTCCCAGTAAATGGTTAATAGGACGAGTGCAGCAAGTTCATCCAGGACCGGATGGGGCAGTTCGTGTAGTTACCTTACGCTGTCGTAACACAACTATTACACGTCCAGTGATTAAGATTTGTCCTTTGGAATTTTGATTTCGTCAAAGACGAGGCGGGTGGTATGTTCAATATACTTCAATATTAATTTTAATTTTAATTTTCAACGATCATTTGACTTTTGTTGTATTAAATTTCAATGTATTTTTAGAGTAATATTCATGATCAAGTATCTTTTGATTTAGGTTGTACCAAATTTGTATGTACTCAATATATAATGTAACTTCCATTTTGAATAAGGAAGAAAGAAATATTCATTGCGTTGTTAACCAGTGACCTGGCATCATACGTTTATAGTTATTCATATCTAAACAATAAATGGAATTAGTCAATTCCACAAATTAAAGAAATAGTGAGTGTTTTATTAAATTAATAATCATTAACATTAAAAACAAAACAACTTATATTTTTTTTTTGAAAACACAATGTTTTCTTAATAAAACTAATATACCGTAGTCTAGAAACTTCATTATATGTTCAAAACGAGAATTATTGGTGGCAAATAATCCGGAAATTCAGTTTTTGATGCTTTTAAGCACTCACTTACAATAAATTTTCAAAATTCGGTATCAAAAGCTTTTTTGAAAATATCTAGAGTTATATTTAAAATTTTAAAAAACATTTTAGAAGGATTAAAAAAAGAACCAAAAACCGAAGTCTCTATGTAATTTTTACAAAATATTAAATATTCGCTTTCATCTGACATCACTAATGCTTTTGAGACTAAGTTTTCAAGACAACTTGCTCAATTAAATCTCGGAATAATTTTTGATAAAACAAAACCCGCGAAATATCTTCTAGATGCAGACGCGGCTCTACCTTGAGGGCAAATAGGGCAGTGCCCCACAAAGAATTTCACCTTAATTTGCATAAAATTGCAGAATTTCATCAAAATAAATTTGAAATTTTTTTTTAAAAAAAATAGAGAAAAATCAAAAATAATTTGGTGTAAATTGTTTTTCAAAGTACATGTGTACTGATGCAAGTATATGCAAAGAGAATTGAAATACAATATATATATATGTATACATACAATACATGGTTCAACATATTTCAATTCTCTTTGAATAATTTTATTCTTTTTGTATGATCAATAAGATCATATTGATCGTACTCTATGGAGCAGTTTAACAATAGCCCTAAAAATGAGTATTATTTCATATATTCGTGTATGAATCATTCTCTCTCTTTATTCATTATTGTTCAGAAGAAATTTGTGTTCATGGGGTAATTTCAGTTCTGCCCTTAAATTGAGAAAATGTTACGTCTTACCAAGTAACAATACAACACAAATTTGTCTCATAATTTTCTTTCTCATAGGATTTACATGGTAAAAAATTTAGATCTCATTATAAATTTTTCATCTTAAAATTATATTTGTGAAATTTGTTATGAATTTTAAAAACAATAGATATTCATATTATTTTTATTCATTCATGATATTTATTTTATTATAATTATATTATTTTTTATAATTAATACTTTTTTTTCCATTATAAATTATCAGTTTTTCACCATTCATGAAATTCATTTCATATTTTATATTAATTTGGAACAATTTGTTAAATTTTATAAACTTTTTGAGTCAATTTTCAATAAATTTTGTTACAATTTTCTGATGAATTGATATTTATATAAAATTTTTTACTATGTACCTAAATGTGTTAATGATACATGTTCGTTTTTCTTCCGTTCCATCTATACAAACTGTATGATTCGCTTATACCACGAGGCTGCTGGTTGATTGATTGATTAAGGAAACATTTCATCTACATAAATGTGTTAATGATACATGTTCGTTTTTCTTCCGTTCCATCTATACAAACTGTATGATTCGTTTATACCACGGGGCTGTTGGTTGATTGCCCAATGTTGTAAACATACAAATAAAGTACATTTCTTCTTTTCTATCAATACAAAATAATGTTCGTTCTCATTATCTCATTTTTTTCTAATCCAACCCAACAGATTGTTTAAATTTTGTTGTTTTTTTTTTTGTATAAATTTTATTCATTGCACGTAAAATTCATTCATTCTTTTTGTTTAAAATTTTCATATGGAAGGATTATGACTTATCAACTTTAAGATGTAATATCTTGGGCTATGTTGTATTAATTTGAGTTAAATAAGAAGCACTATTTTTAACTATGTAAATAAATGGGTTGTCAGTAGGAGGAATAGGGATAAATTTTTTAATTCAGTAGAATAAAATTTACCAACAAAATTGTATAAACGGATTCATATTTTTTAAGCTCTGTACATACATATGTACATATGTTGTACATACATATGTATATATTTTTGAAAAACATAATTTTGTGTCTTGTAGTGATATTATCTATATATTATTTAGATTTGTTTGTTTAAATTAGGCAAAAAAGAATATATTTTTAGTCAAAAATATTTATTAGGCTTTCAAAAATACATACATAACAAAAATTTTCAACCATAAAGTTGAAAAACAAAATTAAAAAAAGGGATTTTTGTCTAAGAAACTGTTTAATTTTTATATTTTTCTAAAAATGTATGGATACTAAATAAAAGGACATACCGGAGTATTTAAAAGTGTTGAAAACCAAACAGAAATCAAAATAAACTGTCTTCATAAAAAAATATGTTTCTGAGCAATTTTTTCTACAACTTTCGGAGCCTAAGCATTAATGCACGTAGTTTTTTCGATGCTCTATAACTCGCGTCTTATTGAAAGGATCTTTTGTGTGTTAGAGGTAGTTTCGTAGAGAGTAATAAGAAAAATACCTTGTAAAAATTTCAAAACAATCGGATACGAGAGTCCGGATATTTTCAAATTGAAAAACGGATTTTGAGAAAAACGTGTTAATATTGATTCGAGTGCTAACATCCTTGAAACCTTAAGCAGCCCCACCATTTGATTTCTCCACGAGCCGCCACTGTCGTAGAGTATCAAAATCAAGGTCCTGAAACAGTCCTAGGTCACCCAACGCCGAGGCGTCCATTAAGACGCACAACATCACAGTAATCAATTTTCTTCTTAGGGAGGAGGTCTTATGTTCCAGCATACCTCCAATACTCTTTCATATAATTTACATTATTACAAATTGTACTTACATTATTAATAATTGTCTCAGACACAAAATCAATATTATAAATAAAATTCTAAGAATCATAATATTAACATTTTATATCACACCAATTATCTCCTATGTAATATGAACATTCTATATTTACATCAATTATCTCCCACGTAATATTTCTATTCATATCAATAATTTACTTCTTGCATAATTTTGTTCTCATCAAATAAATTCTAAGAATTACATTAGTTTCCATGAGAACTTAGCACCTGTAAAGTCAACACAATTTCTAAGAAACCCCAAATTGATCATTATTGATTAAGCTTTCACCTACTTCCTATAAATTAGCATACTCTGGTCAAATGGGTCGAAGTTGATTTTTGAAATTAAAAAGATAAGTTTGTGTCACGTATACTAGTGTTATTAAATTATTCAATTGACAAAATCAATATTAATAAAAATAAATTTTATTATAAGTCATAAATTGTAAAACCTTAAGAGCCCAATCTAGTGAAAAACTTTTTCGTAAACAACAATAACATCGTCTGAAATGTATTTGTGTCTGCATCAACATGTTGGTATATATGATTTGAAAAATTTTCATAGCTAAATATACATATATGTATGTATGCATATAGCGATCATATTGCATGGATGTACGTTTGTAAAATGTGTACACATCTTTTCTTTTGTTTTACAGCGCTACAGACTACAGCTAGCATACAGCTGTTATGCTTGTGATGCTATGGTATGCTGACGTGACGTTGCTTATTGTTTCTTCTCAATCATTATTTTCCATATAGTACGTAGAATTTTACCTACGTTGAATGGTTTTTATTCTTTTGACATCTTTGCTGTTGCCTAATTTTTGACTAACAATTTTTGACATTGCAAGTAAAGCACTTGCTATGTGTTCATAATTTATTATTTTGGTTTGGATAGATCATAGGTATTTCTGATCTTATATTAAAACGTTTTTATTATGTCGCTTTTCTGTCATTTCGGGTGGAATTTAGAAATTGATTTTTAACCAACTTTTCAATGAGAAAGAGGTTTGAAACTTTATACATACATAGCTTAGAACTGGATGACAATGCAATATTAACTTGCTTTCTTGTCTGTCCGTTCGTTATATTTTCATGTGTTTCACTTCACCTATCTATATTCAAAGTTTTACGAAAATCGGTTAAAAATTATAAGCTGTAGGTAGTCACTTTGCAGGCCATTTTACTAAATTAGGCTCTTAACAAAATTTAAAACAAAACAAAAATTGAAGTTATGAAAATATTATTATGAAGTTTTTGAATTATAAGAAATTTAAATAAAACTTAAATTGTAATAAAATCATGAAATCAAAACAAAATAAAATTATATTCAATCTGATCAGTTATGAAAATTGTAATAAATAATAATAAATAAAAGAATTAGAAATTAAATAAATAGATAAACTGTGTTTTATTTGTAACTTGTTATAACACAATGTGTAAGGTGGACGGGCGGTATTGTACTTTATTTGAGAGTACTTGAGAGCACGGAATACACAATTATATTTACTGTAATTTATTTATTTTGTATAATTATTTAGTTATTTAATTTATTTGTATTTATGTGATGTCTGCTGTGCTTGAGAGTAATACCAACGTGAGCCGCATAAATTTGTGATGACGTCACATTGAGTACCAGTTCTTAAATCGCTTATATCAGGAAAAAATGAAGATATTGAAAAACTTGAATATGTTGTAATTTTTATTTTTTTAACATTTTGTTTTTTCATTTGATTTTTGTTTACATGTTTATTTTGTTCTTTTACAAAAAAGTATATCCTACATCTAAAAAAAAGTTCTTTTACTTTAGTTGGGAAGTTCACATTTACACTTATATCTAAAAATTGTTTTAATACGTTAGGGTTTTCTATTAAATTTGTTTTATTTTTTTCAAACAGACTATCTAGCTGAAGAATCAGTTTAAGAAACTCTTGATTGTTTAATTAACCCGCCCTCAGATAACTGATTTACCCATGTCCACGTTGAAGTATTTTCATTTTGAACTGTTGCTACTTCAGAAACAATATGTTTCTTACATTTTCGTAAAATATACCCTGATAAATTTTCAATAGCGTCATAGTGTAGTTCATCTAGTTCTGGTTCTATATTTTCAGCATCTTTCGAAGTATTTAAGGAAATTTCATGATTATGTATATACGTCAGTGTCTATAATTTTGTTGAATATATCTTCTGTCAGCATACAGTCTTCGCTATCGTTATCTTCAATGTTGGAAGAATTAAAATTTTTTTATTTCTTTCTAATCAAAAAAGTAAAAAATAATTTATTAAACATGCCTTTATAATTTTGAAAATATGTACTGACACAAATTATTAGTAAAATACAAGGTGTTAAATGAAACACACTGTGTTATAAAATTTCGTAATAGGTTGGACAACACGTGACACTGATAACATTTAAATATGTTTATAAATACTACCTAGCAAGTATGATCGTAAACGATATTTAAATTCTGTTGCAGTAGGGTGATCATGTAGACCACCTTTAGCGCGAATTGTGCTGAAAAAGTTTTGAGTGACATATTGCAAACTAACTGATGATGTTTTTGTAGTATATACATTCTTCACGATTTCAATATAATTTTCGTCTCTTCAGTTACTCAGAAACTCATCTACAATATCTCTGAATGACTCCCAAGATTCCTTTTCATTCCCTTTCAAAATACTATTAAAATGTCAATCAGTAAGAAGCTTACGAAACTGAGGGCCAACGAAAATTTCTTCATTGATTTTTGCGGAACTTAAGCGGAGAAAGTTTTATTTTATAGCTTTTATTTTTTTTTTTCATTAATCCTAACTTTGTGTAAAGGTGTAAAATTACCTTCCAGGATCAGTAAAAGGCATAAATTTTACATTTTTTTGACCGGATTTTAAATTTTTCCTTAGTGGCCAATCTTTTTTGGTGTAGTGCAAAGCTCTATTTCGACTATCCCATTCGCCCAAAAAGCACCATTACTTAGTAAACCCTAACTGCATGCCTAGTTAAACTGCAATTACAGTACTTTAATGTCACTACATATCTTCCATACATATTTCATGTAAACTGCATACTCTATGGGAATGGATGGAAAAGTATTACCGTTATGCAATAGCATTGCTTCTAAATTTAGTTTTAAGGAATCGATGAATCACCTCCACTCTTGTAGATTATGTTGTATATTCAAATCAGACATTGAACCGTTTACATTACTTCATACTCTTTTTTTTGCTCAACTAAGCACAAAAAGACTACGCGCATGCGCATCTATTGCAACATATGCGGATCACCAGCGATGTTATTGGTTGCTTTTGTCACACATTCGCGTGACATTGTTCTTTTCAATAACACAGTTTCCGTAAAAATGAACTATCTTTTGTGATATCAAAATTCACGTACTAACAAGAAAAAGTAATGCACTTATAAAAAAAAATACAAACACAGTATTCAGAGGTACCATAAACCATAAACCAGGGTACTAATTGCACAAGTCGATCGAATCGAATGAAATATTCACAATATTTTGTGTCATTACAAACAAATGCTAATACATACTATATATCCTATATGAATTTCATTTTAAATATCTAGGAATCTATGCTTTTTAATGTTTTATTCGTTCGTTTTGCTGCTGAAAATTATTTTAATATCTTTTTTCTGATCGATGAAATTATTAAATAAAAATTTAAAATCATAGATCACTATAGTCTGTTCACAAAGTTTTTTCAGTACAGGCCTTATGGACATATTTTGTCTTGTTTCTTTTTTGAGTAATTACATGTTTTTGATTTTTGTCACCGACAGTGTTGCCTTTCAGTTTAAATTTTGTATCTAAAATCAGATGAACTTTTTGATAAGCATTACCGACTATGGTATACCTTTGTTCTAAAATTTTATAAAATTTCATACTTTGTAAAAATTGTTTCCTAATAAAGGAAAATTGTAATATTTTTTTTTTTTTAAATTTAATATTTATTAAAAATTAATAATTTTAATTATTTGATGGTTCAAGGTTGAGTATCTAAAAATTTGCCTATTATTCATTTTATTCACGTATAATATGTACGTAAGATTTCATTTGTCTTTATATATTTTTATTTATTTATTTATTTTATTATTTTATTTGTTCACAAAATAATATTAACACTAGACAACTCTATAATACCAACTCTATTAACGCTTTAGCCCTCTAACTACTCTTTACAACACTGTCAACTCTATCAGCTCTATCAACTCACTAACTACTCTACTTTTCTTTTTTTTGCCTTTACTCAACACAACTCAACTCACTTATTCTATTATTCACCTCTCTACATTACATGAATTGTTACCAACTTAAGGTTAATCTATCCTATATAATTATCAAATTGTTAACAACTTAATACTACTCCATTTAACAGCTGGTGTTTGACATCTCTTCCCTTACACGGACATCCTTTTATTCATCCGTCTCGGATGAATTATTATGCCATCATTTTATAATTTCTGCAGACGTCGTGGTTTTCACAAGTGCTTCACTATTTCCAAAATTTGACATTTACCCCAATAAAAATACAAACCTTTTTCTGCTGCAACCTCAAGAACTTTCTTCAACTTCGCGATGCGCTATTACACAAACTCATACTGATTATCATTTGTCATAAAAGTAGTATATTTCTGACTTTCTTCAGCAACAGGTAAATTGAAAAATCCAGTTTTCAGATCAAGTGTTGTAAATTGCTCTTCAATATTTGGTATCGGAAATCAATCTTTTACTATTTTCTAATTCAACTTTCGATAATTAATCAATGCATACTCGATACTGTCCATTCTTTTATTTTCATTAGCACTGCAGGACTTGCGAAATCTGACGTACTTTCTTCAATGACACCATTTTCTAGCCAGTCTTTAATTTGTTCATTTAAAACTTTTTTTTCTAATGGAGCCATTCTTCTTGGTTTTTGATAGATAGGAAACTCAGTAAGTATAATTGTGGTTTTAATTTCTGTTTTTACATATTTTTTAGGAACATATGATTTTATAAGATCTATTATTTCATTCTCATACTCTTTGTTCACGTCAATCTCAAAATTTTCATCAGCAACAGGAATATTCATTATTTCTTCTAATTCTTTATTAAAATATCTTTAAATACATCGTCATTGTTGAGTTTCTTAAATTCGATTCGCTTTGGAGTGACCCTTATTTCTGCTTGTTCCAGCAGTTCATTTCCAATAATCATTTTCATTGTCAACATATTAGTATCTACAATATAGAAATGTTTTTTATATTTCTCTTCATTGATTTCAATTTCAGTCTGAATTTTGCCACTAGATTTTACGACTGCCCCGCCAATACCATTAAATCTTTTGTCTGTTGGTTCTATCACAACATTATGACACTTTTCAATAAGATCTCTTCGAATAATGTTCACTGAGATACCTGTGTCCAATAATGCTGACATAATTAAATCGTCAATCTTCACTGTAATTATCATTTTGTCATCTTATAAATAATTCATCGAATTAATTGTTTTAACTTCACTGGCGCTGTGACAATTCTTAGCTAAATGACCATACAATTGGCATTTGAAACATTTCGGACCTTTTCGAGCCTTCGGACAATTCTTCACATTATGTCTAATGTTTCCACAGTTATAACACAGAGCAGATACATAGAGGTTCACTGATAGTACATACGAAAATCAGCACATTTCATAAAATTTTTAGACCTGTGCGGGCGGGTGTGAGAGACGAAAGATTTCTATCTCTCACGAAAAAATATATAAGAAAACTTTCGTTTACTACTCATTTACTCACAGAATATTATTATTCATATATAACAAATACATATACTTAATTCCCATTACTTATCCGTTCTAAAATATTTTTTACTGCATATTTTGAAATATTTACTGTAAATACTAAATTCAACACAAGCCAAAATATACGCATAAAAAACATATTCAACTTGTAAATTTATTTTCTCGTTTCAAACAAAGAATTATATCTGTTTCTTCAATACACATGTATGTACATAATATGGTACGTATATATTTTGCTGTTAGAGAAAGCAAATACCTTTATACCAAATCCCTTAAAATAGTATTTCAGAAAAATATTTGTTATTTCAAATTTTAAAAATAATTTTAAAAATATATTTTTACATTTTCGTAAATTTTCATATCCAGAAATTTTTTCGTGGTTTGTTCATCTTCATTAGGAAATATGAAAATTTTATCTGAAATGGATCAGGAGATCAGAATCAACAGGCATGTTATTTTATTTTCTTTTACAATAAAAAATATCTAATGCTGTTCTGAATATATATTTTTACTTTAAAATATATACACACAAGCAAACACAAGGAAAAAAAATGCAACAATATAAATATTATGTGCATACATTTCTCATTTCTCATATACCATACATATCATATATCTTTTCCAAAAACAACAAAACACAAAAATACCATTTAGGCGTAAAGTAAATAATTTGTAAATTTTTTTCAAACACATATACACTTTTTTTTTGTATGGTGATTGAATATATTTTTGGTCTTTTGCATTGAAAAATGTATAGAGGTAAGGTATAAAGGGTAATAAGGAAAAAGGATCTATTTTTCTATTTGAATTGATATTATGTATTGAAGATAGACATGTGCATAGCACCTCCTTGGTTTGTTTTTGTTACCGTTACTGAGCCAAGGTACTACATATACAATATCTATACAAAACACTAAATAGATGTATTGTAGATAAACGAAAGTATATCAGCGGCTGTCCTAATACAATTTTGTATATCAATGGATATTATTATTAAAAAATAAAAAACCTGCTTTCACAGATACTATAAAACATTCCCATTTAAAATACATTCAATATATACCAAAAATGACAACATTAAAAAACTCTTCATATCCTACATATAGGTATTGTAGATAATTTTGTATATTACTCGAATTTTTGATCTATGAATTCTGATTGCCTGGTGCAAAACTGATTTTTATTGCTAGAAAATTAAGGATTTTTGATCGAATTTATCAATAAAATTATTTTCTAAAAATATCATTTTCATACCAACATTATATTTGACCTGATGAACGAATGCAAATTAATAAATTTGATATGTAAATTATCATTAAAATTTATAAATTTGATCATATGCAAATTAGCTACTTGTATACTTCTTCTTCTTGAAATATACCTTCAAATCCTGTCTTCAATTCCTCATACAAATTGGTTAAATTCTTATACTAAACCAAATGGTATGAAAAGAGAGTATGTTTTAAAAAAGTGAGAAATTAAGAAAAAATTCTGAGAATAAGAAAAAGCTTAAACAGCTTTTAGATTGGAGGCAAAGATAGTAAAAGAACATTAAGATATACCAACAATACAAGAAGTACAAAATATAGCTTTTAGATGAAGGACTGTGTCACAGGGAGAAATCTGCTCGTTATACTTTTTCTTAAAGCAGTCATATGACGTGTATACTATGGGTTTACATATACACACAGACTCGTTTACATGGCGTAGTGATCTTCTTTGTGTACATATATACGAAAGAAGAAACCTTACAAAAACAAAAACACATTTGTATAAGTATTTTTTTTTATTATAATACGATGCCTCAACTTTTATTATTTTACCTATAAGTACAAAAACATAATGCTCAATTTTATTTTATTATTTAGACGTACCAAATTAATATGACAACTTATTGTTTTTAATCACTTATAACTAATTTGTGATTAAAGTTGCATGAAAATTATGTTCTAATGAAATGTAGAAAAGATCCTAAACTTTATTTCCACCGAATATATTAAATATCTATGAGCAACGTAAATCAAAGAAAAAACGTGATAAATATTAAGTAACATAAAACTGAGAATCAATTTTTCCTGATATCTCCCAAAGTACTAAAAATATCAAATTATAATGTTCTACAAATTTGTATTTTTATCAAATCAACATTTTTCCCAAACATTATATCATAAAATTAATAGAAATTTGGTTATTAAGGAGAAATGATAAGTTTTAATTAATACCACAATTATCTCCCTCATGTCTGTTTATGAAACAGTAAAAAGTCACCTTTTATTCTCCTTCACTTAACTAGGTAATAAAACAGTTTTCCATACAATGATAACTTTTTTTCTATTTATCACTCTTATCATTTTCTTCGAATATCGTGTCAACCTAAACTCAATGGTTTCCAGAAAATTTTAAAATTTCAGGTGGCGTTATAACTACGAAACGTACCTTATTAATAATAAATAACAATTAAACTGAGACATGAGAAAGATAGATGCATTTTTGAAGTTTATTGAATATTAAAATAGAAAAACATGACATCAATTGTTGTTATCATATTCATGTTTGAATAAAAACTTAAATGCTTCAAAATACTCCTACTTTGTTACATATTTTTCAGCATTTCCTTCTCCACTTTTGTATTTTTTCATTTTATTTTTTTCATTCGAATATTGGGTTCTCAATTAAATTTTTCGTCAATCTCTACTCCAAAGAGTTTTAAAGCACATATCTATTAAAAAATTAGTTGAAAAATTATTTTATAAAAAGAAAATTATATAAATACATACATATGTACATTAATTTTTCTTTTAACAAGAGAAAATGATATACAAATATTATGTATAAACAATAAACTGAACTGTCAAAAAAGTGTAAAGTTAAACTTTAAAATGAACAAACTATTCTGTTCACTTTTAAGTGTAGAAAAATGCCGATACATTTGTCTCCACTGAGTGGAATGAATTGTTTACAAGTATACACTTTTGAATGGAAGTTTAGAATCAAAGTGTAGTACTACATTGAATGTAACTCTACAAGTCTACATTTTGCTGTTTTCATTTGTAAACTTGTCTACACTTGATGGAATGTTACATTTACATTTAAAAAGTATATAAGTGGAAACGTACCTTTGCACATGAAAAACTCGAAACAATAATGGTAGAAATTGAGGAAATTTAAAAATTAATCCGCTACTTGAATTATGATGGCAGCTATGAATTCGCATATTTTGTATCAAGAAATTATCAACAAAAAAGTAAGTTTTTAACATTTTTGATTCCTTTAGCAAAAAAATGATTTCACTGGGAAAACAACATGCCGAACACAAGGAAACGGCCTGGTCCAGGACGTTGCACTCGTTGTTCAGAATTAAATTAGGAAAAACGTACGAGGTTTGATAAATAAATAACGAGAACTTTTAAATATCCGCGGCTGTATAAGTCCGAATGGTCCAATTTTTTGTTGTTGTGTTGGTGCACTTATTTTTGACCTATATTGACGTTTGCAGCCATATCGGATGTTTATTTCGTTATTTACAGTCGATAAAAATTAAACGTGTTTTTGTGTGCTTGGTGATCTTTTATATGCCAAACGTGTCGTGTTTCTCTTTTTTCTCCATGTTTTACACCGTTTTACCCATAATTCTTCTCATTGATATAAATTTTATATAAAATACTTATTGGGCCTTACTTCGTTCAAGTTGATTATATTTTAGTAACGACTAGTGTAATTTAAAACTGGCTTTAATTTTCGTACTAATAGTTAACATAAAAACTGTAATTAATTCATGTTGTTTTTAAAAAGCGTATTGAAAAAATTGGTTGTCGAATTATGATTTGTGAGGTTATGTAGCATCGTATACCGTATCGTATCAACACAACCTAGTATGCTAGGTTTATATTGTTTAATATTTATATTTTATTTTATTTCTGTTAAATCTATAAAAAATATCAAAATATAAAAGTTTAAATTTAAATATAAAATATAAATATAAATCTCGAAATATAAAATCATCACAACTATCCATTTTTAAAAATATTTTATTACCTCAAAAATCAAATGTCAAAATATGTAGCATAAACACAAATTTAAAAAGTATTAAGTATTATTATTTCAATTCTCTTTGCAAATTGTCATAAAAAAATAGGTTAGGTTTGCTTTAATCAGTTTAGTATTGGCTGCGCTGTAATTTAATTTGAGTATCAAAATTAAGCAAAAATCAAGACTAAATTGTCTATTAGTGCCTAAATTTCATGAGAAAAGGACTGTTGTTATTAACGACTTAGTAAAGGTCTATTAGTAAGGCCCATTGAATTTTGTACCTCCTAATTCCTATGTAACAAAGTGAATTATTACATATTTTTCTTGAATAAATTGAATTTTAATATGTATTTGTAATCTTTTGTAATTTCTAAAGATTACTTTAGATTACTTGATTTGATTTTTGTCGAAATTGCTGTCTGATGGTGTAAAGACATACAAATATGTCAAGTTTGATATGTCAATTTGTGTCGAGTTTGATATCTTGAAATTAGAACCGTCTCTAATTTGGTTTGATTTGCGTTTGACTTTTTTGAAAAATTTCATAATTTTTTGATTTAAGGTTAAATTTTTAAATTTTAAATTTTATTTATGTATTTATAATTAAAAATTCTTATGGTATTATTACAGATATAATAAAAATAAAAATAAAATATATATAATAAATAAAACACAAATGGATATTGATTTAGATACATCTTGTAGCAAGAAATTAAAAGTATTCAATAGTTTCATGATGTTTCTCTTCATATTTCACATTTTTTTTATTTTTTTAATTTTAGGATATGGATTTGCCAGTTAAGGTTTCAGGTATTACAATCGAAATCTATGGAACAGATATCATATATTCTCATACCTTAACTTCTTTAAGACTAAATGGCTCATATCTCGTCTTGCTCCTCTTCTTAAAAGCCATGATCTGCACCACAGTGACCTTATTCTCCTTTTTTTTGTAATATTTCTCCTTTTATTTAAAACTAGAATGATTTTAATTTAATTTAAAAGCAACAGCATCGAGTTTTTAGCGTCCATTTTTCACGTACATACATACAATGTTTGACAAATCAAATAGTGTGAAAGCATCTAAACAGATGAATTCGAAATTTGTCATAGCAAATCAAAAGGAACGTCATTCTCTTATTGAAGCATAAATCATATTTGATAAATCAAGTAGTCTAAAGGAATCTTAACAAAACTCCCAGTGAGATATATGATCAAATCACCTCTTCTCTACAACAACAAACAACTAACACCCTTTATATAATTTTGACAAAAATTGATACTGGATCAGTATTCTCCTTCATAAACTACAAAATTAGACAATATGTAAAAAGTTTCAATCCCCCGGAGAAGAGCATACAATTACAAACACAAATGGCAGATGGATCAAAAAGTACTTGAAACGAAGGAAGTGTTTAGCAAGGATGTGGCTAATGAATGCACAGTAAGTCGATGGTTTGAAAAGTTCCAATGAAAATTTTAATTTTCAAAATGGTCCACATGTCCGACTTGAGAGCAAAATTGATAATGATGAACTGAAAACTGCAGTGGAAGCGGATACATCTCAAACTACGCGTGAATTAACAGCAAGGTTTGAAAAGTTTTTCTATGTGGCAACGTCAATTCAAACTCGTTTCAACTTACGTACTATCAAAAAATATATAGACAGAAAGAATTCTTATGTAGTATAAAAATGTCTCATACAAAAATTTTTGTTCTGGGGTTCCAACATTGGAACCCCATTAGTGAAATAGCTTTGAATGTACATCAGCATATTTCAGTTTTGTTAAAAAAGCTTTTACTTCTGCATAGAAATACATATGTACATGCGAATACGACAATTACCTTGTTTATGTACAAAAATTAAAACGTATTAACGATAAAACGTTTTGAACATCGTTTTGAGATAATACATTTTAATTGGTGTTTATGCGTAGTACAACATTTCATTCTCACTTAAAACGTTTTGAGTAATAAACTAATACTACTCTAAAAATTCATATTGATGTTTAGTATGTTACCAACACCATTTTGAAAGGTCAAATATGACAATTCATTTAAAACGAAGAAAGTGTACATGCACATTTTAAAAACGCATTGAAATTTTAAATTCGGATTTTATAGTGTATTCACTCAAAACGAAATAAAGTTTCAATGCGTTTTAAAATTTGGTTTATGCATCCGTATTTAGTCAAAACGGCATGAGTTAATGCAAATTAAAGCTTCGCATAAACAAGGTAATTGATGGTGTCGGTGTGACTCATTTTATTCACATATGTTTCACCATTTGAAATTTTTTTTATATTCTATTTAACACACAAGAGTAAATTTTTTTTTTATTTTTCATTCATCTTGATCATGTTAAAAACAAAACTTAAATTTCAAAGCGCTTTAAAGCATAGTTAAAAAAGCTTTCACTTCCTTCCTTCTCTTACCGTACTGTTCTATAGTCTAATTTAATAATTACAATTTTTAGTCGATACTACATGAGAATTCTTTCTGTCTATATATTTTTTGGTACTATGAAACCAAAGTTGAAACGAGTTAATCTAAGTCGAAAAGAGTTACGTGTTGCCGCTCCAGGTCAAAAGATTCAGTGAACAAAATAGACGACGCCGTTCACTATTTGTAGAATTTCTTAATACTCTGAATTCTTCCATCACACAAACTCACTCTTAAAATCGGAGCACCTGAAATGTTACTAAGAAATCTTAATCCGTCTAAATTGTGCAATGGAACTAAACTAGAAGTAAAAATTCTACATAAAAACATTGTAGGACCGGGAAGAGGTAGTTTTCATCCCAAGAATACAGTTCCCTCTTAAGATGTGCTTTGCCATGACTATTAAATCTCAAGTACAGTCACTGATAATGCCTGGCATCGACTTGAGAGAGGACTGTTTTTCACATGGTCAGTTCTACGCGGCATGTCCAGAGTGAGCTCTGTCAGTAGTCTGGTCATTTTAGTCCCATTAAACCATCGTCAAGTCCTTACACTTCTTTGATAAAAAGCAAGGAGGTTGGGGATTATGCATAGACTACCACGTCCTAAATGAAAAATCTATAAGAGATGCCAATCCACTACCTCAGATAAATCAAATTCTTGACAAAATAAAAGGAGCTTATTTTACTTCAACAATAGATTTAAAAAATGGATATTGGCAGATACCACGGGAAAATCAAAGCCGACAATATACAGCCTTCACCGTATCAAGCCAAAATCCAACGTATCCTAAACTGGGTGATAGGTCCAGAATTAGAACCATACAGTTTTGCATATTCAGAACACATAATAATAGTTAGTAGGAGTTTTAAAAAACATATGGAACATTTCGAAGCATTCAAACGTTTAGTATCCACAAATCTGATAATAAATGTGGATAAATGTGAGTTTTGCAAAACGGAGATGAAATACCTAGGACATGTAGTTTGCAGGAATGGCATACGCACATATGAGAGTTACGACGATTCATTGGCATTGTGACTTGGCACGGACGTTTTGTACCAGCCTTTTCAAATATCACGTCATCTTTAATAAAACTTTTGAAAAAAGCTTGAAAATAAAAATGAGATGACGAACAGGAAAAAGCCTTTGAAGAATTTAAAACAAAGCTCATCTAAGCATGCCCAGGCTTCACGAAACCTTTTTTTCTACAAACTGATATTTTGGAGTTCTTAGCCAAAAGGTAGATGAAAAGAAAAAATTGATAGCGGTAATAAGAAAAATGCAACCATACTTAGAAGGATATCATACCACTCCGATGGTTGAATTCAATTAAAAATCCCTCAGAAAGACTTGCACAGCCATTCGAATTTGAGATAAGGTACCGGCAAGGTAAACTTATGGCTCTATTATGATTTTCGATTGAAATTCAATGGAATCGAATGAATATTCACAATATTTTGTGTCATTCTCAAACAAATGCTAATATACGCTATGTGAATTTCATTTGAAATATATAGTGATCTATGATTTTAAATTTTTATTTAAAAATTCATTCGATCAGAAAACAGATATCGAAATAATTTTCGGTAGAAATCGAATAAAACATTAAAAAGCATAGATTACTAGATATTTAAAATTAAATTCATATACATAGCATATATCAGCATTTGTTTGAGAATGACACAAAATATTATGAATATTCATTCGAACGTAAGCAACTTTCGAACGGAATGTACCTACAATAGAAGTGAATAACCTTAAATTAAGCGAGAATAACAAACAATGTTATTTCGGACGCAGAAACAGTCCAAATTACCAACATATTAATAAAATGGGCCGACGTTAAAGAAGAGAAAAAACAGTTTTATCATGTTTCACAAAATAAAAACAGATCAACATGCATAATTATTTTTTCAAAAGTTTATAAAATCCTATTTATTTATTTTTTTAAACAAACTAACAGCTTGTTAAATAATTGTATTAAAACTATTGTTTTTTTAACGAAAAACTGTCACATACGATCCATTTGATAATGCGCGAGTTCACTATATATAAACAATTAATAATATAGTTGTTGTATCCAGGGCCGGCTCTTCCATATGAGCACAACAAGCATATGGCGCTGAAATGCGAGGACGCCAAAATTTCAACAGAAAAATATTTTTAAAAATTATCAAATTTTTTCTAAAAATATTTGAAAAACTTGTCAACAGAAATAAAATCACTTATATTCTGAAGCAAAATGTTTCTCAAAAATTACATATAAAAAATTCTACCAATCTGTTCAAGTTAAAATCTTGCTCAATCGCCCATATTGTGATTGCTATACACTTAGCCCCCAGCTTTGTAGGAAGAAATGAGCAGATTTTTATTTTGAACAGTGTCGACGTCATCGTATCAACATATACATAAGTGTTGATCAAAATTCTTTTGTTCTTATGCTGCTAAGTTTTCATTAAATATTTTAAATGAAATTCATATAGCGTATATTAGCATTTATTTGTTCGAGAATGACACAAAATATTGTGATATTTTATTCGATTCGATAGACTTGTGCAATTAGTACCCAGTTCTGTTTTTTTTTTGTTGGTAAAATTTTTAAATCAATTAAATAAAGTTCTTTAAAATCGAATTAAATGTTTTAATATCAATAGAAGTTCCCCTTGACTTATAAAAACATCTATATTTTTACTGGCTTTACCCAGCCAAATATACAATAAGTAATAAGCAAAAGTTTTCTCACATGTTTTTCCGTTTTTGCTTAGTTTTACCAGTTTTGTTATTCCATACAAAGTGTTGGATTTATATTATCTGTGGTTTTATGACTTCTTCGATGAAGATATAAACCCGAATATTGTTTAAAAGCACTGCCACATATTTGACAGACATAACCACGAAAATCTGAATGAATTTTTTTATGTGATAATAAAGCTTTTCGCCGTGGAAAAGTCGCATTACAAATTTGACAAATGAAATTCCTTTCACCGGTATGTATTACAATATGATCTTTGAGATATTGTTTCGAATAGAAAGATTTATCACAATATGGACATTTACATGGTCTTATACCTAAATGTTTTCTAGTATGTCTTGTACAAAATCCACTTGTTCTAAATTGTTTACCACATATTTGACATTGATAACGTTTTTCACCAGTATGAACAGTTTCATGTTCTTCTTTTTCTTGTTTGTTAAAAAATGATTTATCACAAATATTACATTGAAATTTTTTTTCACCATGTCTTAAATTATGTGAATATAATGTACTACGATTTTTAAATGCCATATTACATATATCACATTTAAATTGCCTTTCAGAACTATGAATTCTTTCATGTGTTGTACAAATTGCTTTTGTACGAAATTGTTTACCACATATTTGACACTGAAATGGTTTTTCACCAGTATGAACACGTTCATGAATTGTGAGATGACTTCTATCTGGAAAAAAACGATTGCAATATCTACAACATTTTGCTGGATCATTAATTTCTGCTATTTGTGTTTCTAATTTTCCTTCTGTATTATGACCACGCCGTGTAAAAAGCCTATGTCTTCTAAGAGCTTTTTGATTACCAAATTTTTTTCCACACATATCACATTCAAATTTTAATATACATTTTGCGATTTTTATGTGTTTTTTCAAAGATTTTTCTGTTACAAATTTTTTATCACATTTATGGCAAATTAAATCAGATTCATGTGTTTCTTCCGATTCATCGTTTATATTTATCGTTGGATCATCTCGTTCATTACCATAACTTATCTTATGGTCTGATAATTCTAGAATACTTTGATCTTGTACAGATTTATAGCTGTCATCCTTATTCGGCTGCAAATAAATACTTTTTTTTCCAATTTTATTTATCTTTATCGGTTCTTCACCTACTTTTTTAGTCTTGCGACTGCATTTCACAGTATTATTATGTTTTTTCAATGACTTCAATGTTGTAAATGTTTTTTCACATACATTACATTTTATACATTTCTTCGTTTTTATTTTTTTAATTACTAAATCATCGGATGAAAAGCTCTCACCACTTGAATTATTTTCATCTTCATTTGAGTTTATTTTTTTGTCTTGTTCTTTAGTGATTTTTGCTTCTGTTTTAAAAGATTTCTCATGCGACAGTACTTCTACGTCAGCATTATCTGTCGCCGGATATTCAGTACTTGGTTCATTTTTCACAGTTTCATCATTCTTATAACTATCTGGATTTGAGGGTTTTTCTTCTTCTTTATCTGATTTGCATTTATTACTATTTTTATGATTGCATAAAACGTGTGCGAAAAATTTCTCAACTGATTGAAACGGTGCAGCATTACAAATTATACATAAGAAGTTAAATAAATCATTTTCATAGATGAATATTTCACCACATTTTTCATGAATTTCATTTTTAGTATTATCTAAAAGCGTTAAATCATTACTTTAAACTTTATAAGTTATTATGACAGAGTTGAAGTCATCCAATCGTAAGCTTTAAAATATTAGAATTTTAAGAAATTCATATTCTAAAAAATCTAACTATTCAAGCACTTTAACTTACGACTAGTGCTGTCGTTTTAATATCTGGGAAGGGGGTATAAAGTTATAATGAAATAAACACAAAGAATATCAAAATTGCATTCTATTATTTATAAATGGTATCCAAGGCTCGTGATGCGTCACACAGTCTCTTGGAGAAAATGTCATTCTCAACCTTCTCTTTGTGGACCCTGTTAGTATACATATATGAGGCTCTGGCGTCCTGGTGTGAATCGGGATAACCTTACCAAACATAACATACATATCTACATACATATGTATGAGTGAAGGAAATACCCTCATATAAAACAAGATGTTGAAAGCAAGTTTGGAGGCTTCCTCTACTTTTGATTAATGCCATCCTCCATTACTCCAAACAGTATTTATTCAGAAATCAACAGGAAAATGAGCAGGACGGATTTCAGAATTACAACTGACCGAAGGCGATGGAAATCCTTTGTTGACAGCCTATGTTTCTGAACAGGGATACGGCATTTATTATTATAAAGTACTAAAACTGAATAATTGTCGAAGTTTCGATGGGATAGAGAGTCGATTGAAAACGACCCTCGAGGATGGCCAAGCACAGCTATTATTTAAGAAAGTGTTGATTTAGTAAAAACAAATTGTATTCAGTGGGCATTAGACTAAAGGCAAGAGAAATTGTAGAAAAGTCAGATCTTTCTAAAACATCAGTACATATAGTACTTCGTATTCTATATAAGGAATTCTCCTATTACGCAACAAATGCATCATTTCATACAGCTGCTGTTTCGAAGACCACAATTCGCGATTATTTTTTATTTTCAAAATTAAAGTCTGGACTTTCGAGGAAAAAACTTTCACACAGATGAACAATTGATTATTGAAGCAAGCCGTTTTGGATCATTTTAAAGAAAAGACATCAGAGTAAAAAAAAAAATGTGTTGTAATGAAGGAAAATTATATTGAAAAATGACTATCTTCTGCCTTAGGTGGGGAACTTTTAGACTTTGCTACGTATAGCTGCTTATACACTAGCAGATTTTCTTGCAATTTTAAGAAACTGTCAAAAAAATTCAGTAATCAGCTATCACAGTAGCCATTATTATTATTATTATTGGAAAATTTATGAAAAGTGTACCTATTATAGTGATGAGAGACGTGGAAAAAATTTGTGTAATAAGTGCTATAGTAGGAGGTATGTTAATAAAACGTCGTAGAAAACGGAAAAATAGGATCTTAATCATATGCCACTTCTAAAAAAACTGCATGAAAATGAAGAAATTAATTTTATTTTTAAGTATGTATGTGCGCAAAGCACGAATTATCTACCAATTTTGTCGGCTGATATTTTTAGTTTACAAGTGTAATAAGTGTGTGTGTAGTGTAGGATTTATCTGCCAATTTTGTCGGCCGATATTTCTCGTTTGTAAATCAAATTTGTTTCATTAGCACTAACTAGCAAATTCTTTTATCAATCGACCGATAAATCTTTTGGATCGACTGACAAATTTCCTAGTATTATAAGCAGCTTATTTGTAATCAAGCGACAGTAATAAAAGAAGAAAAGACAAAACAACCAAGATTAAAACAGAATACACTTGTTTCAGTTAATGCCTTTTACCTTAAATAAAGAAAAATAATACAATTTTGAAATTCACTATTTACTATACAGCAGGCTGCTCTGTTAAGACAAAAAAAGAATATATTAGCGTGAGGAATAGATAAATCGTGAAAGGAGTAAAAATACTGCCATGGGAATAAAAACGACAGCACTTTAACTTACGAATAGGTGACTTGTCACACATATCAGACGCAAATTGTAAACGAATATCTACTTACAAACTTCGTTTAGCGGTTCACTTGAAATATTAATATCTTCCTTCTCAAGAGCTGCAAACTCCATAGTGTCATCTTTAGTATTAAAATACTCCATTTAGGTTATGCACCATTTTTTTATACTACAATTATCTAAATTGTACCAACATTATTATTATTATTATAAAAATAGGATATTACCTTCCATATATGAATTAATATTTTTATTCTACACGCTTCAAACCTTACTTTGCATATCAAAAATCTGGATCTAGAGTTAAAATATGTGTAATAGAATACATATTTTTATTTTAAATGAATATTAGATTAGATATTTTCTCAATATTTTATTGATCAACCAAACTTGTTACTATAAACAAAATAAAAAATACGAAAGCTGGAGCACTAGATCGAAAATTAATTACTTTACTCCTTTCGTTTCTGTCCAGATTGACATTTGATAAATAGAATAATAGGAAGGTATGCTGAAGATGAACAACTATGCGTAACGTAAAGACAAATTGACAACTAAAATGACGTCACACTCGACAATTTACCGGCTATGAATTTTAACTTTGAAATTTAAAAATATTTTGACCGTTACAATAATGACCGTTACAAAATTATTTATTGTCAAAATTGTCATGTAATTAATATATTGTCATAATTATTATTTATTTGTGCATAAAATAAATACGCACACACCCTAAAATGTAACTACTGTTTTGATTTTTCTTTTCAAACTAAACTCTGACCTGAAAGATAAGGTAATTAGCAAAAATACTTATTTGTTTAAAAAAGATAATTAATTTGGTTTAAAGAAAAATATACTTTTTAAGAAAAACAAAATGATTCATTTATTTGAAAAAAGATAGATAGATGAAAATACATTTTGAAAGGAATTAGATTATATTTTAGGAAAAAAGATAATTATTGCTTATATTATAATATTATTTGAATTTAATTCATGGAGAAGTGTAACGTAACACCCATTCCTTATGATTGATGTTCTCCAAAATATCAATTTTTTTTGTTTCATTTCTTTTGTTTTTCATGAAATATAAAAATATAATCAAATTTACAATTATAATAAATATACTAGTAGATATATAAAATATTAGGTGTGTAGAAAGGTTATGTATCGGGTGATTGCAAAATTTCGTACCCGAATAAACTTGAAACACAATTAATTACATTTTTAATTCAAAACATTTATTAGTCTATAATATATTCACCATTGTTTTTTACAACATCTTCCTAACAATTTACAAGTTTTTGGATCCCCTCTTCATAGGAATTACGTTCCTGATTTGCAAAAAAATGTTGTGACTTTCCATAGCTTCTGCCGTATAAAACTTTTTACCATTTAAACTATTCTGTAGAGACCGGAACAAATGAAAATCGGATGGAGCGAGGTCTGAAGAATAAGAAGGATGCTAGAGGATTTCCCACTTGAATTCTTTTAATTTTTGTAGAGTCGCTTTAGCAACATGCGGTCTAGCATTGTCGTGATGGTGGATGACACCTTTGCGGGTGGCCAAAACTGGACGTTTTTGTTGTATTGATACATTGTTGGCCGTGACTGTTTCGCTAGTTGGGAGAAGCTCGAAACAAACAACGCCTTTGCAGTTCCACCAAACGGTCAGCATCACTTTCATTGGTTTTAAGCCAGTTTTTGCCAAGGGTTCTGCCCTTTCTGTTGCTTTCTTCCAATTTCTCTTTCGTTTCACGTTGGTGTATAAAATCCACTTCTCATCACCTGTTACTACTCGATCCAAAAACAGCTATTTTTTATGACGTTCGAGTAAAGAAGTGGCTACACAGATTCGGTCTACCTTATTCTTGTCTGTTAGACAACGTGGCACCAATGTATCGAACTTGCAATATATCCCGATTTCTTTAAATGGCGAAATGCTGACGACGGATGAATTTTCAGTTTCTCAGCGATGTCCACAGTTGTAATCTTTGGGCTATTCTCTACAAGGGAATGTACAAGGTCATCATCAATGCCAGATGGTCGTCCAGAGCGAGGCTTATCATCCAAGTTGAAGTCTTAATTTCTAAATCTACCAAACCATTTTTTCACTGTTCAGAGAGCAGGAGCATAATCCAAGTATACGTCCCGAATGTTCTTCGTTGCGGTCCCAACAGCTACTCCTTTACGAAACTCGTACAACATAACATGCCGTAAATGAATCTTTTCGTCCACCATTTTGACAACGTTTTATAGTGCACAACTCGACTTAATTCTGTAACATTTGTTACTGAACTGACTCATAGCACTACGACCTATTCATCAGTATACCATATGACCATAAAGAGAAAATTTGTTTTGGAATATGACTTTGTTTTCGCCACCCATGTAGATGCACTTCGAGCACGAACTTCTGCAATCACCCAATAGTAAAAGAAAAGGAAAATTATGAAATCAGTTGATATCATATACGCAAAGAGAATTGAAATAATATAGAGTTGCGAAAAAAAAAATGAAACGAAATTGTACAGACCCTGTGCGGGCAGAGAAGGAGGTATCATATTTTTCTTTTTTATGAAAAGGAAAAAGCTTTCAATCGTTGAATTCTGTTTTACGTTATGTTCTGAAGCTTGACTGTACACATGCAAGCGAAAACAGGTTTATTTCTAATCATATACACAAAAAGTATTAAAATATTTCTTTCTTCCCTTTTGAAAATTTTTAATGTATAATTGCATTAATTCCCATTTGCGAATAAAGTGATGAATATCGAAAAAAGTGATAGCTGTGTGTGTTGAAATTATCAAAAAGTAAACATGTCACTTTTTGACAACTTCAACATGTCACTAATTTAGTTCCACTATCCACCATAGATCCCAGTTCCATTACTCACAATTTAACTCCACAATGTACCATTAACCCAATCTTCACAAAATTAAAGATAATAAAAAAAGGAAAATATTAACAATAAAACTATTAATACTAACATATGTCTAAATTTCTAATACAAATTTTAAAATAAAAAACTCATCACAAAGTAGTATGAAATCAAAAAAAACTTTAAAAAAATAAGCAAAATGTACCAAGTACCAACAAATTAACAAAATTCAAGATGGCTGATCAAATTTAAAACAATAGACCCCTAATAGTATAAAAACGAGATACTGCACAACCATCGTTACTTCTGCTTTGGGAATTGACCAGGCAAGAAGTCCTCTCCTAAGCTTAAAGGGTATTGACCTTAAGTGCAGGAACTTTTAATTACTTACAAGAGTATTGATCTGTAAGTATTTTTTTTTTTCTTTACTTGTTATTTTCATCTTATTGGGTATTGACCATAAGATAGAAAATTGTTAGGGAATTGTCTTGATAATTTCCATCTTATTGGGTATTGACCATAAGATAGGAGATTTTAGTGAATTTGCTTGGTGATTTCTGTTTTAATGGGCATTGACCATAAAACAGAAGTCCAACTTATTCTGACAATTTCTATATTTTCGGTCTTAACAATTTTAGTAACTTAAAATTTAAAGTCAATTTAGTTAAACGTGGAATTTAAGTTTAAATTTTAATTTATTAAATCAATTTCCATAGATTTTCTTTTGTTGAATTTCAAATTTAAAGTCAATTTAGTTTAAACTTTAAAACATTTAAGTTTAGCTTTAATTTATCAAGTCAATTCCCATTTACCATTCAACGTGACTACAGCATTGTTCAACACATAAAGTCTTTACTGGTGGTTACAACGGCAGTATCTTGTTGAAATTAACAACTAATTTGATTTCACTTCACTTATATCGATTAACCTCAGTTATTTTACTTCACTCCAGTTGCTTAATTTCAGTTAAATCACTTCACTTCAATTGAATAAACTCACTTGTTTCACTTCACTTCAAGTGATTACGCTCACTTGTTTAGCTTCACTTACTTGCTCAAGATCACCTGAATTCTTCACTTCCATTAATTAAGCTTACTTGTTTTATTTTATGAATTCAAATATCTTCTGATAAAAGTCAGCCATTACTAAGGTACAATTTGCTACAGAGTTTACCTAACCTCTGAAATTTTAACTACTAATTACATGTAAACTTGGGATGATATAGTATCAGCAATATCAGCAATAATCAATAATATTTTAATCTTTACAGGAATATTCCTCATCTTAAATCATCACTCATCACATTGTTTCATTTTAATTTCATTTTGGATTTAAATAATTGCTTTACTTTAATTATTAATTATCACTAAATTAAAAGAATTTATTATTTTGATTTTTATTTAATTAAATTTAATTAAATTATTAATTATCATTATTTTGATTTTTGTTTACTTTTTTTATGATTTAATTTGAGCTTTAGTTTGCTTTATTTATTGATTTATTTGAATTATTTCATTTTAAGTTGCTTTACTTTTTGAGTTGTTTGATTATTTTTTATTATTTTTTGAGTTAATAAATAAATAATTTTAGTACTAAACTTTGCGTTTTCTTTCAAAAACCCAATCGTTTTATTCCTTTGGCGTTTTAGTAAAATATTGTTGATTAAATAAAGGATTCTACTGAACATTGTTTGATTGGCAATATTTTCAGTGTGAAGCTGTTAGTTATCGTGTTTTTGTGATACTTTCATCACGTAAAAATTATAGGTGATAGTAATTTGAAAATGGAATTAAACAAAAGGTATGTAAAATATAATTATTTATATAATTTTGTATTGTTTTTTATTACTTTTTAAATAACTTTTTTCATATTTATCTTTATAAATTATTATTAAATTGAAATATACAAAAAAATTATTCTTTCTAAAACATTTTCATTTGAATTTATTAAACGTCAAATGGAAGTGTTACCGTTTGTAGTTTATAGTTCTATCACTTCGTATCTCATCGTATCACGTAAATCTCAGAAAATCATTTTTGAATCGAAGTGATCACTACATTCGCTTCGATTCGCGAGTGATTCGCTTGTCAGAATAAGCACCAATAATTTGACCTTGTGCACATATACATATATGTAATTATATTTAATTTTTGAATAAATATGGTAGATATGTATATGATACAACATTATTCAAGATAGGTACCTATTATAAAGGGTGTTTCACGGTTCGTCCGCCAAACTGAACATGGTGGTAGATCTCGATGAGAAATGAAAAAAATCGTATGGGAGGAGTATTTTGAGAAGAAAACAATTTTATAATTACTTAAGCATTGAAATATCAATTTTTGGTTTACAGATGCTGAGATACAGATTTTTAACTAATGTTTGCTCTTATAAGTTTGTGATTATACTATATTTTTTTGTCTTGTTTTAAAATTTATCTTGAAAACAAAAAATACAAAAAAAGCATAAAAGATAATTTTAAAGAGACCCCTTCGACAAGACGCTAAATTAGAGCTCTTCACAACAAAAATTTTTAAATTTCCATACAAAATTACCGGCCTAAAGTATTAGAATTAAATTCATAAATAATTCCATAAAATTTAATATCTATGTAAATGGACTATGGAAATTAATACTGTTAAAAACAAAGATTTGTGGAGGTAGGTGAGGGTTGAAAAGAGCAAGCAAAAATAAAAAATGCTACAGAAAAGAAAAATAACATAAAGACAAAGAAAAAATCAAGCCAAAAGAAACACCAAGAACAACAATTAATATCATTAAATTCCAGCTGTAAAAAATGAAATAAAGAAAAAAACTATAATCAAAATTTTAAAAGTTCAGGTTTTTTTACGCATGTTTTACATGCCGTAGTGATCTTTTTTGTGTAGATATACGAAAGAAAAAACGTGTTACAACAACAAAAACGCATGTGTGTAAGTATATTTTTTTCTGCGCATGTTTTTCTAGTATAATACGAAACCTCAACTTTTAAAATTTTGACTATACTAAAATCATTCATTTCAATTCTAAATTTCTAAGCATATTATAACTATAAGTACACAATACATAAATAATTCCATATTGGGGTAATTTATACGATCAAGCAATTGCTGTGCGCGTTTTTGGCGTTTTCTTTTGAACTTGCTATACTCTGTTCACAAAGTTTTTTCAGTACAGGTCTTATGGACATATTTTGTCTTGTTTCTTCTTTGAGTAATTACATGTTTTTGATTTTTGTCACAGACAGTGTTGCCCTTCAGTTTAAATTTTGTATCTAAAATCAGATGAACTTTTTGATAAGCATTACCGGGCTATTGTAAAACTGCCCCATAGAGTATGATCACTATCACTGTGTGGACATATGGTAGTTAAACCGGTTATTTTGCGCTGGTTGTAACAATAATGGTATAATTTTTTCCAACTTGGTATAATAAGAATCATCCACAATAATTTTAGCTTCATGGTTGTAATACACTCACATTCTCGTTACAACTGGTCCGTGCCACCTTCAGATGTAGTTTAAGCGGTTGTAAAAACACGTTTTGAAACAGGTTAGCGTGCGTTGCTACAGCCACCTAATGTGTACAGGCTCAATCTGATGAACTTTATGATAAGTGTTACCGACTATACCTTTTTTTCTAAAATTTTAAAAAATTTCATACTTTGTATGATACAAATTGTTTCATAATAAAGGAAAATTGTAATATTAATTTTTTTGAAATTTAATAACTATTAAAAATTAATAATTTTAATTATTTAAAGGTTCAAGGTCGAGTATCTTAAAAATTTGCTTATTATTCATTTTATTCAGGTATATGTATATAAAAACAAAAAAACTTACCATATTTATTCAAAAACTGAATATATATAATTACATTAATGCAATTATACATTAAAAATTTTCAAAAGGGAAGAAAGAAATATTTTAATACTTTTTGTGTTAAGGCCCGGACCTACCATATGAGCGGCTGGAGCACTTGCTCCGGGCGCTAAAACTTAGGGGCGCTGAAAATAACTGCTCACTTATTTTAATTTTGTGTAATAAAAAATAACATAAAAGTGAAGAATTTTCAAAGTTCACTAATTTAAATATATTTATGTACATACATATACATATTTATGTATGTATTATGTAATATGTATATTCATAGTAGATTCTTATATGCATAACATTTCTGAAAATTACCTTTTATTCGACGCACGAATATTCGATGTTCATTCATTTAAAAATATTACTACATATGTATGTACATGCTTGCATTTATCGTTACTATTTTGTGTGTTAAGAGGAAATAACGTCAAAACAGAATACGACTGTATATAGGCTTCAGCTTCAGGTAAATTTGTATCGTTTCTTATCACTCACACATTTTCTTTAAATTTTATGATAGAACTTGCGTTGAAATGGTGCAAGTTAAAAATTTGCACCATCGCATCTCTAGTTCTTGATTATGAAAAAAATTTAACGAGTTTGACGCATTTTCACTTTTCTTCTCTTTTACAATGAAACTTGCGTTGAAATGGTGCAAATAAAAAATTTGCACCATCGCATCTCTAGTTTCTGATTATGAAAAAATTACAACGAATTTCTTCGCATACTCACAAAACATTATTATTATTATTTTATTTTATATTTTTTATTTCTTTTAAAGATACAATCACAAATGGAACAAAGTAAATAAATTTTTTAGTTTTTAAATAATTAAAGTCAAAATCAAAAGATAATTTTTATATAATCGATTAATATTATGAAAATATGTATTTCAAATAGCTTTGAAATATGTTTTCATTTGAAAAAATATGTTGAACGAGGATAAGGCCTATAGGGGATACCTATTTTAAAAAAAAACGCATCTTTAATGTTCTACCTACTAGGTGGCGCGGAAATGAACATGCATTTATACATGTACGTACATATTCAAAAAATTTCATAACAAAGGGCGGCAAAAATTATAAGTGCACCGGGCGCCAAAATCATTAGATCCGGCCTTGTGGTCATCACTTAAGTTTTGTTCAGATCACTTATATTCTTTTTTGAAAATAGCTTCACTTTCAGTGCCCAGTAAAACATGGTAAAAAATGAACAAATTTCTCTAATAAAAACCCAACATTAAAAACAATAAAACAAAAATATAAAATACGAATTACAAATGCACGTCACAACCCCCAACTTCGTTTTCATATGATATTTTGACATTAGAAACAGCTGGTAAACTAAAACTGATGAACTGATGAAACAAAATTGTTCATCAGTTCTTCGCTGATCAACCGAAATTTTTCATAGTGACATCTATTGTCGAAAAGAAAAAGTGAGTTCCAAAAAAACGTGTGTACTCAGTGAGGAAGTGGAAAATATCAGACTTATCAGTTTATCAGGTTCAGTAAAACACGATTAGTGTCAAAGTATCGTATGAAATCAAAGTTTGGGTGTTATTACTTGATTTTGTAATACGTATTTTTAATTACTTTTCGATGTGTTTCGTAATGTTGGATTTTTTCAATGAAATTTGTTCAAGTATGTAATTTGATTTTTTAACATTTTTTATGGATATTTAAATTGAGGATTGTTCAAAGAAGAAGATAAGTGAGCCTAGCAAAACTGAAGTGATGACATATCACATCATTAGTTCCAATGAAACACAGTTTATGTTATGACTGAATGTGGATTGATCTGAATTTGGGTATGTGTTCAAAACGTCAGATTCGTATCAATCATCGAATATACTATACAACAAGTAACAACAACGGCCTCAGTATTTCTTATATAGCTGCCATACAATTTTGTGTTTTAAAGTAAATTGAGTTTAAAAAACTTTAAATTATATTTAGAAAATAATAAAGGAGAATAAGGAACATATAATTTTAATTGGCGACATATGTGCGATGAGTCTGATGGAAGTAGAATTTTTGATAGTTGATGATATTAAATCTGAACAAACTGATTGGACAGAAAAGGAAATTTACAGTATTGAAAAATCCAGAAAAGGTAGATATAAAATGCAGACAAAAAAGGTTTCCGTCAATTTTCTTTGAAGAAAAAATTTTCAGTTTTCTCAACCTTGAGACAAAAAACTATTCAGTCCTACATACATATCTTTCAATATACATATTAGAATCTGAAATTTACTAAATGTTTATAAGATTTTATCTGTTTCATTTATTAATACGCCGATTCTCTTTAAAGTGAAATTAAAAGTAGCATTTTTAAAGGAAAAAAAATCAATTTTTTCAACATTATATTGAATTTTAATTATCCATTTAATGAATGAACGATAGGAAATATAAGCCAAAATTTACTTCTGAACGGTCATATTTACATACACAGATGAAATGTTTTCGGAAATAGTTCTTTGACAAATGTGAAATATAAAACAGATACTTCAAATTTGGGATGCATTTAAAAAAGTGAGGACTTCAAGCTTTAAAAAAATTTGTATTTTGGGCCTTATTTGTCGTATGTATTCAAAAATAGAACGATTGAATATCACTTTTTAAAAACAGCATGGGACTTGCAATATTTCAAATAATATTTTATTTTTCATTCTCCATACTTGTTCTATATACAAATTCTAAATATTCTTCACTAACTATTTTATAAAACATTTTACATAATTTGCGTTGCCACTATTATGTTCGTTTCCATTTCATAAAATTCTAATGGTTTTTCCTGCAACAATTGATATATGTATGATAGAAACTTAATTTTAGAATTAATGTAGCATCTTTCCAGTTGAAATTAACTGAAATACCTTTCTTCTTTTACCAGTAGGACTGTGACATTTGGTAACTTCTTTTTTTTTTTGTATTTATTTTTAAATTCTGCTCGAGCGAGGACCATCAAAACAAATAACTCTTCGACTTCTGATATTTCTCAAGAATTTGAAAAAACAAATCCTTGATATAATTTGTTAATGAAATACTTAGTGTTATTTGCCTTGTCTTTAGTGTCCAAACAAATTACACATGAAAAAGTTGTACCTACGATTAAAAGTACATTTTGCTGTAAAAAGTGTTAATCTCTTTGACCATAACACGGCTTGTATCTGATATTTGATACTCAATGGCGAAATCAATGTACAAAATTCGAATCGTACTTCATTATAAAAATCTAAAAATATAAATTCACATGTATACTCCTAATTCATACTAAACAAAATAAATGAGGTCGTTAGATACACAACTTACTAGTAGGTAGCTCGGGATGTTTGCTTATAAAAAGCAACTCCTAAGAGAATTATAGCATACAATCGGATGAAAATAAATTAGATAGCAGAGACTGCAAACATATCAACAAAACGTGTTCACAATACTTCACACGAACATTTAAACATGACAAAGCTGTCAGCAATATGGGTGCCGCGTTTGACCAAAACAGTACCGAAAGAACAGTTGATGTGATGGCTTAAATCCATGAATTAAATATCAGTTTTTCCCCATCCACCTTTTCTACCAGATTTAGCTTTAAAGGATTTTCATCTTTTTCCTGTCCCCAAAAATGTCTCGGAGGAAAGAAGTTCGGAAGCGACAAAGAAGTTATCGACGTTGTTAATGGGTATTTTAGAACCTTCGACAAATAAGCTTGTAAGTCCGAAATAACTTTTTGAGCATGTTTGGCAAAAGTGTATCGACCTAAATAGAGAGTGTATTAGAAATAAAAAAAAAAAACATATTTAGAGAAATGTTATTTTCCTAGTTAGACTCGAAACTTTTCACCCTGCCCTCAAACGCTTTGTAGTAAGAATATTTTTCCAAATTTTTTTGTTTGCAATAAAAAAATATTTTTTTTACAGATATATCTAGTTTTGAAGAGCCAATAAAATGTAAATCACAATTAAATGAATATGTAGAATGTGGAAAAGTATTCATTTCAAAATGCAATAATAATAATGGAATATTTCTTACGTGTATATTTTGCTTTACACAATTTACAACACTTACAAAACTAATTTCACATATAAAAAATAACCATTTAGAAAAAGAATTTGAAAACGATGAAACAAGTCAAATAACAAATGATAACGGTAATTGTTCTAAACAAGTAAAAGTCGAATCAAAAGAACAATATATTTTAAATAATGAAAATAATTATTGTGATAAATCGTTAAACGTAGATGAATCGTCTAAAGTTGAATTATTTGATCAGACTTTTACAGAAAGGGAGTTAAATAGTAAAAAACTTGAAATAAAAATAAAAGATAAAAATTTACATTATGAAAATGATGATAAAATAAAAACAGAATCAGTATTTGTTCACAAAGTTGAAACTAATACAACAATTTGCAATTATTGTAATAAAAAATTACGTAATAATGCTGAACGTATTTCCCATGAACGTATTCATACTGGTGAAAAACCATTTAAATGTGATTCATGTGAAAAATGCTTTCGTACAAAACGTTTTCTCCAAAATCATATAAGAATCCATAACGGTGAACGTCCATTTAAATGTTCACATTGTGAATCAGCTTTTACACATCAAATGAATCTTGTTGTTCATATTCGACAGCATTTAGGTGAAAAACGTTTTAAATGTGGATTATGTGGTAAATGTTTCGTAAGAAATATTGAAAAAAAAATTCATGAAAGATCACATACTGGTGAAAAACCATATCAATGTCATATGTGTGGTGAATGTTTTACAACAAGTAGTAGATTAACAGCACATAAAAAACGTCATACAAATACAAGACCACATCAATGTACAATTTGTGGACAACGTTTTTATGATAAAGCAACATTAAGAAATCATAATATTATTCATACTGGTGAAAGACCATTTGTATGTGATATTTGTCAAGCAACATTTCCAAGAAAACGTGCATTAGTATCACATCAAAAAATTCATTCAGATATTAGTGAATATGTTTGTAATATTTGTGGAAAAGAATTTAAACAACATGCCGGATTATATTGTCATATGAAAAGTCATGGGAAAAAACTAAGTTTGAGAGAATATACAAATACAGATTTAAATGGTTGAAATTAATGAAAATTTGTTTAAATTTATAATGTGTAGCTCAAATACATATGTCATTAACAAATCATTATCTGTATTACATTTATATTGGAGCCTTATTGTAATTGTTTCAACGTCGTCGTCAATGAAGATTTATCGCGGCGGTATTGTGTAAGACCATTGACATGTTTTTACTGCCACAAACTATACACATCGATTGAATAGACTCATATCGAATCTCGGTCGATGACGTTACAATTACAATGGCCCTAAGTTTTTTTTTTTTCTTAATAAGGAATGAACTTTTATTTTTGTTTCTTGTAATTTTAAATTTAATTTATAAAAGTATTGGCGACATATACATATCTTTAAACTCGTATGAAAAATTGTTTTAAATCACACGTATGAAAGAAGAAATATATATGTACATATTATTTTAGTTTGAAAAATAAACTTTGTTTTTTCAAAATACTATTCTATACTCTAGACCGCTTTTCTTTTATTACAAACTGTAATAGAATTTTCACTCCAAATTAATCAGTTTGTAAATAGATTTAAAACTTTGAAAGTCAAATTGACTACAAATAGAATTCAAACTTTTGTAAATTTTTAGTAAGTAGTTAATGAGTGCAGATGCAATTTTATTAGCTCTAAACAAAATTAAAAAACTAGCTTTAAATATTTTTATTGCTATTTTCTTATTGTTTAAAAGTCGTATAAATTAAATTAATAAGTTGAATAAGTAGTTAAATTAAATAATAAACGTCGCTAGTTCTTCTTTTTCCGGATGCTTGTCAAAGACTGGATGTCACATCATGTAAGAGATTACTTTTAAGATTACTTTTATATTCTCCTAATTCACCAGTCCTCTTTGATGTTAATTGCACAAAACAGTTTATTTTCTTCCAATTACCAAGTTTACCATCCGTTATTATTTTTAGTGTAGAATACTTTGAATATCTCATAATGTGACTAAAATACGCTATTTCGCGTTTTTTGTCATAGTAAATATTTCTGAACCTGTTTGCAATCTACGAAGTACCTCTTCATATCTTTAACACAGACGCCTATAGTTTGACTTTGTTTCAACATATTTATCTATAAGGTCCATATTTCTGCGTCGCTAAGAAAAGAAAAATGAATAAAAATAATTTTATGTCTTGCTTTATTTAACAAAAAAAGTTACAATCAAGCCTTTGAATGAGTTTTTTCATGAGATTTTAATCCTTTCTTACGCGCAAATGTTGTATTGCAAATTAAACAAATAAAAGGTCTTTCGCCTGTATGTATTACAATATGATTTTTTAGCATTGCTTTTGTATAAAAACTTCTATCGCAATATTGACATTTATGAGGCCTAATATTTAAATGTTTTTTACGATGTGTGCCTAGACTACCAGCAGTTGTAAAACATTTTTCACAATAAATACATTTAAAAGGTTTTTCACCAGTATGAGTCCTTTCATGTTCTATGCGTTCTGCACTAGTAAAAAATAATTTACAACAATAATTACATGGAATTTTTTTTTCTCCATGTCTTAAATTATGAGAATTTAAATTGTCTTTAGTTTTATATGTTTGATTACAAATTTCACATTTGTATAATCTTTCTGTTGTATGAAGCCTCTCATGTGCTGTACAAATTGCTTTTGTTCGAAATTGTTTACCACAAGATTGACACTGAAATGGTTTTTCACCAGTATGAGTCCTTTCATGATCTTCAAGTAAACTTTTATTAGGTAAAATTGATTTATTACAATATTTACATTTTAAAAATTTCTTTAGATCAATATTTTTATCGGCATTAGGACAACGCTTTGTCCACATATCATGTCTTTTGAGGCATTTTCTACTTGCAAAGTTTTTCCCACAACGATTACATTCAAATGCATTTAATGTGTTAATACAGTTTACAGTTCTTTCATGCCTTTTCAACGATTTTCTACTAGAAAATTTTTTTTTACACTTAAAGCATGTATAATCATCGTCAGATTCATTTTGTAGCTCCCCAATGGCTGCATCATTTGACAAAGTACACATTTCATTTTCTTCTTTTTTAAAACTTTCCAATTCTTTTCTCAAGTTTTCAAATGGCTCTTCTTTAATAAAGTAATTTATTTTTTTTGTATCGTACGAATCAACTTTAACACTTTCGATTTTTATGTTCGAAGTATTTTTTCGCAATTCTAAATTTTCATCATTAAATAAATTTGACTGCTCACCTTTTACTTTGACACTGCATTCATTCGTTATTAAATGAATTTTCTTTATGTGTACATGAAACTTTTTAAATTCTTTAAATAAATCATCACAAAATAAGCATGTAATACCTAATGAATAGTTGTCTTCGTCATAATAAATTTCACCACATTTCTTCGTTTTCTTAGCTGCATCTACAAAATAATATTTAAAAACAGAATAAATTAATTCCCCTAGCAAGTAAACATACCTTCAGCTCGATTATCATTTATTGTTACTCGGCCCATGGTACTACGTTTTGAATTTTTTTAAAAACAAAGCTTAGGGACTTTAATGTGTAAAAATATTTAATAAGGGAAAACACTGACCCTGTGCCATCTAAATACAACAGTTGTAGTTAAATTCAGAGCGTTCTATGATTTTCAAGTTGTAACTAAATAAGTGTCGAAATTAAAATTTGTCTATTATTATTATTTTCATTTTATTATTTTTTTTAAGTACTTAGGTTTATCGTTTTTATTTTGTTATTTTTACTTTTTTGTTTTGTTTCCGTTTTTCTTTATTTGTTATTTTTTAAGAGTATAGTAAAGTCTGAAGTAAAACTACTGATATTTTATGAAAATTTTCTGTCTTTTTTATTCATTGTAATCTTTTTCGACTTGGCACATTCCTAATCTGTTTGGCACTTTTCAGATTCTGTAAATGGAACTTTTGAAAAAGTGCAAATCCCAACAGTGATACAACGATCTAACCATGAGTATTTATTATACAATACATACACTATACTCAGTTTATAATTAGAAGTCAGTATTGTGCCTCCGTACTCCATAGGCAGTACCCGATGTGTTTCTGATAACTTTACATAAATTGAAACTGAGATCTGATCACCTCACACAATAGCCAGATTTGTACAATATAGAAAAGTATGCTTATGTTGCCTGTACTGATTCCGATTATAAATCGAGTATAGTAGTTTTTGATTAGAACTGACGAAGTGAGATGTGCTCACATCAGTTTTGCTCAGCTCACTTATCTTCTTCTTGAAAACAGGCTCAGTTCAAGCATAGAGCAGATACATAGAGAGGTACACTGGCAGTATATTCGAAAATCAGCAGTTTTCGAAAAATTTGTCGACCTGTGCGGGGAAGTGTGAGAGACGAAAAGTTTCTATCTCTCACGAAAAAATATATGAGAAAACTTTTGTTTATTACTCATTTAGTCAGAATATTATTATTCATATAACAGATACATATACACACACCTAATTCCCATTTGTCGTTCTAAAATTTTTTTTAATGCATATATTGAAATATTTACTGCAAATACTAAATTCAACACAAGCCAAAATATACGCATAAAAATATTAAAACACATATTGAACTTGTAAATTTATTTTCTAGTTTCAAACAAAAAATTATACCTGTTTCTTCAATATGTACATATGGTATATATTTGCTGTTTATATCCCTTAAAATAGTATTTCAGATAAATATGTATTTGTTATTTCAAATTTTAAAAATAATTTTAAAAATTTATTTTTACATTTTCGTAAATTTTCATATCCAGAAATTTTTTTCATTAGGAAATATGAAAATTTTATCTGTAATGGATCAGGGGATCAAAATCAACAGGCATGTTATTTTATTTTCTTTTACATTAAAAAATATCTAATGCTGCTCTGAATATATATCTTTACTTTAAAATATGTACACACAAGCAAACACAAGGAAAAAAAAAAATGCAACAATATAAATATGTGCATACATTTCTCTCTTTTGTTAAAATTTTCTATGTATTGTATGAAAAATAGTTAGAAAAGAGAATATATTTTAAAAAAGTGAGAAATTAAGAAAAAATCCTGAGAATAAGAAAGAGCTTAAACAGCTTTTAGATTGGAGGCCAATCGTTGAGATTGGAGGTCAACTGGTTCTGACTATTTCAATATACTAGAATAATTAGTCTGTTATAGAATACATTGTCATTGCTTCAAGTGTCCAAAATGACAGCTTAAAAAATTAAATTGCATACCTGAACAAATTTTACTGAAAAAATCCAACATTACAAAAAAATTAAAAAATATATAGGGGTATAAAATACGACCTCCCTCGATGTGTTTGCATCTTGTTGTGGTGAAGGGGCTTGAGTATCTATATCTGAGAAAAACTGATCTATATCGACGGTTTAACAGTTGTTATTCCGGTAATGTCACCCTTGTCGAACAGGTCAGTACAGAGATATCAGACTAAGTCAAGCACAAAGGGAGTAAACCCTACAAATCCCATCTAAGGCGAAAGTGTAGGACACCGTGCTGAGCAGCTGTTTGGCCAGCAGGTGGTTAATGAGCTGGTTCCGAACGGTCTCCTCCGATGCTCAGGCAAGGTCGGTTGTATTAAGCGCCTTACTACTGTATCCTGGTTTTGCAGTGGTGGACCCTCTTCCGGGCATACTCGTCCTTAAAAAACAAAATACAGACTGAAAATAAAACCGCATCTTCGGATGCAATTTTGCCTTCGGATGAAAGCACTCTCCCCTTGAAGCAAGAGGTGAAAACACCCATGACGGTGAAAGCTAGTACCAACCATAGTACTCAAGTTTCATCGTCTGGTCACAACATAGATGAAATAGTCACCAGACATAGCGACCAAAAACCAAAAGAAAAATAAATCCGAAGGCACACTGTTAACGGAACGGTACAATAAAGTCAAATTCATACTTGCAAAGATTGCAAAGAACGAGGCAAGTGGTACCATTCACGAACGGGATGCTGAAGATAAAAAAATATCTAGACGTCGAAGATTTCGAAAAACGACTAGAAGAGGCCAAGAACGATTCTGTGAAAAAACAGAAGTCTTCTAAGCGGAATAGATGGACCGGAAGACAAAGAAAAGGAAATCTGCTAACCCGCAAGGGCACACAGAGCCTGTGTCTACCGGTTCAACAAATAACCAAGCAAGCGATTGTTAAGTAAAGTGGTTAGAGACCAACTCTGGTGGATGATATTTCCACTGGAGGATCTCTGACAGCAGGTGCTTGGGCTTTGATTGAAGCAAAACTATCGGAAATGGTCATAGACCATGTCTTAGCAAACAGCGGCGGAGCGGTACCGGGCTACGATTCGTCGGAGGTAGTCAGAGGCTGTCGGGTCATCAAGTGTGAAGACCAGTTTTCCAAGGATTTCCTTAGTAAAGTTGGATGCGGGAAACTCGTCCAAACTCTACAAAAAGAAAACCGTGTGGTTCCCATTGATGGCTGGATGGTCATCAAAGCGGAGGAACCTCAAGCTAATAGCCAGTCATACCTTCTCCTTATCAGCATCAACATACAGGTTGAGGTTTGGTATAAGACATGCCAAATTGAAGGTCTTCCAGTCCAACAGCGTGGATAAGAATGAAGAAGAGGCTCTAGCCAAGAAGGCAACGGGTCTCTCTATCGAGGAGAAAAAGGGAGAACCACCAGCAGATGAAGGTGGTTCAAATTAACCTCCGACACTCTAAGTGTGCCTCGGATAACTTGGTGTTTCTAAAGGAAGAAGACATCGATGTAGCTCTTATTCAGGAGCCTTGGGTTAAAAACTTAACCGTGATGGGTCTCCTGTAAAACTTTTTTTACAACCGCAAAAATAGGAATTCCGGCAAGACAAAAACCTGCATCCTTGGTAAGTAGCACATTAAGGCATTTTGTGCACTAATCTTAGCTTGGCCGATTTGACAGTTGTCAAGATGGACAATGAATGAGAAAAGGCTTATATCACGTCTATATGGCCTATTAAAGGAGCTCGCCTTTTTAGCAGTCGTTTTGCTAGTAGTAAGCGACGCCAAAGTCAGATGGGGAAGCTCCGAAAACGAATGTGGTGAACACCTTTTCAAGTTTATTACTAAATCTAACCTTCTTGTGTGTAATAGGGGTAAAACGCCAACATTTATTTTCCCGAGCACAGAGACCCATGCAGAGTGGAAAGAAGTGTCGGATGTTACATTACGCAGAGATAGGGACAATTTTAGTATAGAAAACTGGAGAGTATTGGAAAAAGAAGTCCAAGAAGAATCGACTGGCAGGTTTTCAGGATGTTCTACTTTCATCAGAAAGGAGGACGGGTCGTGGGCAGAATCTGCGGGAGAATCCCTTGAAACCTTAATGAAAACTCATTTCCCCGGATGCGAGAGCATTCCAACAGAGATGAGTTCGTCAGAAAACCAAAGTATGGCATGGACAAGTATAGAAAGGCTAATTACCAAGGAAAGGATTTTCTGAGCGATTAGCACTTTCGAGCCTTACAAATTACAGGCAAAACAAAGCTGATGCTTTTCATCACCAAACCAACATACCAAAGTTAAACGGAGTAACCTTGTGTTTAACTTCCGAAGCGAAGTATTTGGGCGTAGTCCTCGACCCTAAACTCAGCTGGAAGTAAAACGTTGAAGAGCGTGTAAGGAAGGCATGCATTGCCTTCTACGCATGCAAGAAAACCTTTGGGAAAAGTTGGGGCCTGAAACCACATATGTTACTGTGGTTGTACACAGCTTTAGTACGTCCAATCCTGACTTATGGGGCACTCGTATGGTGGCCGGCCCTAAGTAGAAAATATAATCTCTCTAAACTCAGTAGGGTGCAGTGAGCGGCGGTAGGTGGAGTTACGGGACCGTTAAGATCATGCCCGATGGATGCACTGAATGTGATCCTGCAGACCTTCATATCAGATACATCCCCTCGTACAGCGCGGTTAGAAATGGAAGATTTCGAATCTAAAAAAAAAAATTTAAGGATAAAAATTGTTGGAACCTCAAATGCCAACCAAATAAGAAAAACAAACTTTTATTCACCAATTCAGTTTTTAACAAAACACAATTTAATAACACACGATTTCTGTTTTAAAATTTTATTTAAAGTTTCACTTAACACTTTTAAGATTACTCTTTATTACAATAATAATAAAAAAAATTTATAACCTTTTACTATTTTAATTTATCTAACAATTTAGATTTTTTTTACTATTTTAATTTTATAAGTTGGTTTAACAATTTCAAATTTCTCACACGAAAAATTTTATAGTTTCAAGTTTTCACAAAAATATTTAATTTTTAACAAATTAGATTTATCGCAATGTTTTACTTTTGACAGACAAATTCAGACTAACTTTTTCGTTTTTATTTTTTATCTTGTGCTTTTTTGATATTTTCTATTTCTCGTATTTTCTAATTTGGAAAAAGAATTATATTGACGCATTTGTGAGTTTTATAAAATATGTATTAAAAGAGGAAAATAATGTTGGGATTTATATTTTATATAAAATGTACGGGGTGATGTTTTATTACAGTTAGACTGAGAGAATCTGAGCGTGGACCGCAAGATCGTACGGTCACAGCTGCATTCTAGAGAAACTATCAATAGAATGGGCTACAAAACCTACGAATGACCTCATCCATAAGCTAAAACTTGATAAGAACTTCAAAGTTAAATTCCCCACAAGTAGGGAATGGAGACTAGGTGAGGGGATGGGGGAGTACGACACCAGAATTTTCACGGATGGATCTAAGACAAACGAGGGTGTAGGAGCGGGAGTGTTCTCAGACAGCCTCTCTTTATCTATCCGACTACCAAACTATGCAAGCGTTTTTCAGGCAGAAACACTTGCTATCCTTGAGACCTGCAGATCATGTAGAGAAACTGCTACAGCAGGTCGAAACATAGGCGTTTCACCGACAGCCAAGCCGCGATCAAAGCCTTGAACTCGCCGAATATCTTCTCCAAACTGGTAGCACAGTGCAAAATTAACTTTAATTTCGGAGAAGGCCAGTGTCACACTCCTCTTAGTTCCATAAGAACATAGGAACATTGAGGGAAATGAGATAGTCGACATTTTGGCGAAAAAGGGGTCGGAATTGCATAAAGCTGTGGTAAGGGAGGTGTATCTTGCTTCTGGTTGTGTGAAGAGATTCTCTTCCAGCACTTTCTAGCTATAGCCAATACCCACTGCAAAGATCTTCCGGGGTGTGCAATCTCAAGAAGGACCTGGCCATTTTATAACAAACAGCGAACTGACAGCCTCATCAAGAGAAGCCGAACAGACATTGCCAGGGTCACGGCATGTATCACGAGGGCACTGGCCGATAGCGGATCATGCAGAGAAACCGGATATCAACTGCCGCAGTTGCAGGGAAGCCAATGAGAGAGAAACTCTCACCCACTATCTCTGTAACTATCCCTATCCGGCACTTGTAAGATCAGGGTTTCAGACAATAGGAAACTTCTTCTTCAGGGACCTTGATGAAATAGCAAAAATCACAGTTAAAAACATTATACGATTCCTGAACGAAACAGGAAGGCTGTAATGAATCAATCAAACGTTATAACTTCAAGTCACGCGAGATGTGGTATCAAAACGGCACTCTCAGTGCTAGTTGGGTCTTCGAAAGATTTCGAAACCACCACGTCAACTAACCAACCAACCAACCACCATAAAATACGACTTACAAAATCACATAATAGCCCCAAACTTCAGTTCCATATGATAACGGTTATGAATTCTTAACATTGAAATTTAAAAATATTTGTTACAATAATGACCGTTGAAAATTATGTCAAAAATTGTTGTCATATAACTAATTTATGTAAACATAAAGTCAACTGTCAAAAAATATGTACTATGTATAAAAATAATTATAACGAAATATTTTTTGTGTAAAGTGAATATAAATTCGTGTGAAATTAGTTGATATCAGTTGTCAGTTGATGACTTGACATTTAGCGGAGTAATCTATATGGTAAATATGATTCAGCACCTTATTCAGCACTTACTTTACATATTTGAAACGAAAATCGAATTTCCATGTACAGTGTGTATTGTGTAGTGTAAAAATGTAAAAATTGTAAATATCAAATGTAAAATGTTTTTTACGTTTTTAAATATCAGAGATAAAGAATTGGCCCCCCAAGTAAAGAAATTGTATAAATTAAACTTCTCAAGATTAAGTAGAAATGCTAGAATACTCAATAATATTTCAAAAACCTGGAGAACTACCGAAACAAACAAAAAAACATACAAAAATGGCAATCACAGAGCAGGAACTACGAAAAATCTTAAGACTTTTTTTCACAGGGAGACAGACTGGGTTAAATGCAGGGATTTTGTGGAGTTTAAGTACCTTCTAAAGTACAAATCCGACGATTAGGATAAAAGTTATGAGGTAAAATTTTTCCCTTCTTTTGCAGTTATCAAATTTTGAAAGTTGCAATTTTTTCATATAAAATTTTTGAAAAAAAAAGTGATCTGAAATTTTGTGAATAAATGAAATGTATGAACAAATTTTTTTTAATATTATGTGCATATTTTAGCTTTTAAGAAACATCCTGGCCAAATTTCAATTTCCTACTCGGGAACACACTTTTTTAAAAAAACGAAAAGATCTACAAATATTTACTTAAGAGCCAAATTTAGTAAAAAAATATTTCGAAAACAACAATAACATCGTCTGAAATGTATTTGTGTCTGCACCAACACAAGCAAATAAATTTTGTCTAAGTGTTGGTGTATATGATTTAAAAAATTTTCATAGTAGCGATCATACTGCATGGATGTACGTTTGTAAAATGTGTATGTAGGTACAGGCTACAGCTAGCATACAGCTGTTATAGGTGAAATTATTTCAGTTGAAGGTCACAAATTTTTCATACAACAAATTTTTTATGTAAAAATTCAAAAATACTGAATTATTTTATTTTTTAAATTTTTATATGGGAGGATATGTGGCTTTTCAACTTTGAACTCTTATATCTCGGGCTTTGTTGCACCGATTTGAGTCAAATAAAATGCACTAGGTCAGAAATTAGTTCTAAAATTGAAATGCATCCTTTTCTGAAGGATCACGGTATGAACTAAGGAGGGCCTTATAGAAAGAAAGAAAAAGTTGTATCTTAAAAAAATGACTGTTTTTGTATTTTACCCTATACCTTTTGCCCTAGTTAACGGATATTCACCGTTAAAATTTCATATAATATTAGACCCTTCAAAAAATATCCTGACCAAATTTCAGCTCCTTAGTCTCACGGCAACATACTTTTATAAGGAGTCAAAAAATGTAAAATTTTGATACTTAAAATTGATTCGTCTGAGTTTTATGTTTAGCGCCCTGTAACTCGCGTCTCAGTTCAGGAATTGTTTTGGTGCTATAGAGAGTTTTATAGAGAATGACAAGATTAGTATTGTGCAGAAATTTTAATTCAATCGGTATTTAGAGTCCTGAGATATTCAACTTTAAAAACGAAAACGGTCAAAAATTGAATGCAGTGTTAAAATAATAAATAATACGGTATAATATAGGTATAAGGTTTTCAAAATATAAATTTAATTTGAAAAATATGAATTTCAATTTTCTTTGCACCGAGTTTATAGAGTTTATACTATCTGTGTAATTCTTATTTAAACCCATAAGTATGCAAAAAAATTTATGTGAAATGAAAAATTAGTAATGAAATTTTATAAAAAATTAACAATTTGTTTTATTGATAATACTTAAACTACGTAACCAATTTTCTTGAATTTTTTTTTAAACTTTTTGGAAAAGGTTATATTTAAATCTTATAAAAAGAAATTATAGTATCTAAACGTTTTGATACATGAAAAAAGTGTGAAAAGTTTAGTGAATTTTTTTTTATCTGTACCTTCGAAAATCGAATATAAAAAAATTTAAGGACCAAAATTTAAAAATGTGTGCCATTTAAGTACCACAATTCCTTTCCACCTATCTATATTCAAAATTTCATGAAAATCAGTTAAAAATTGTAAGCTGTAGGTGGTCACTTTGCAGGCCCAAAATCGCAAAACAGCCACACTTTGAATCCTTGTATTTTTGAAATAAAGGACTTTTTCGAAAATGTGTTCCACTTAAGGACCACAATTCCCTTCCACCTATCTATATTCGAAATTTCATGAAAATCGGTTGAAAAATGTAGGCTGTAGGCGGTCACTTTGCAGGCCATTTTACTAAATTGGGCTCTTAACATTGATGGCATTGATGCGCGTAATTTTTTCTCTGGAGCCATGCAACTCGCTTCCATTTTTATTTAGAAAAAGATTTTTCCAGAGAAAGACGAGAGGAATGCCGTGCAGAAATTTTAAATGAATCGGATAATAGGTTCCAGAGATATTCAAATTCGAAACTGATTTTTGATGAAAATGTGCTAAAATTGACTTGATTGTTAATTGTATACACATATGAACGCTCATGAAACTTGCTAACTTTTAGCTTTTATATCTTCGGCTACTGTATCAATTTAAATAAAAAATAGAATACACTTTAGAAATTGTAAAGCATATTTTTTTTCAGGATGTGTATAAATAGAGGGGCTGCAATATGGAGAAAAAAAAAACGTTTCTACAAAAACATACGTTTGTGTGCATTTTACTCTATAAATTTTATTCTAGTATGTATGTATATAGGTATACATATTTTCACCATTTAAAGTTTGTTCAGTAGCAATCCCCGTAAGGAATATCTTGATTGAGTTTCAACTTTCTACTCCAACGAGAGCGTTTTAAGGAACGAAAATGTCTATATATTTGTATCCTCGAAATTAATTAACGTAGTTTTTCTTATGTGTCCTTCAGCTCTTATACTGCTGCAAGAATCTTTTTCATCTTCAAGAAAGTTTTGTACAAAACAATAGAAAGAATACCCTTTCCTTTGCCAATTTCTAGCTTGGTCCGCAATCTGAAGAAGATTTTCTTCTATATTACAACTTTCTATTTGACATAAATCGATGTATTATTTACAACCCTAGACTTTTATAACTTTTCAAATTTCAAATTTCTTCCATGAAAATTTTGAAATAAAATTAATTTATCCATATGATTATCAGAAAATATCTTCGACAACCTACAATACGTGTTTCTTTGGAAGAATCCTTTCTGTGTAAAAATTGAAGAAATAAGTATAAAAAAAAACTGCACACACGTTTCACGATAATCGAATCCAGTGGCGGCTCGTGGGTTTTGAGGATGTTAGCACTCGAATCGATGTTGACACGTTTTTTTGAAAAATCTGTTTTTTAATTTGAAAATATCCGGGCTCTCTTATCCGATTGGTTTGAAATTTCCGAAAGTTGTAGAGAAAAATTCTCAGAAACATAGTATTTTGTGAAGACAGTTTATTTGGATTTCTGCTCGGTTTTCAACGCTTTTAAATATTCCAGAAGCGATATGTCCTTTTATTTTAGAATTGGCCTTAAAAATGGTCTTAAAAAAAATATAAAAATTAAACAGTTTCTTAGACGAAAATCCCTTTTTTTAATTTTGTTTTTCAACTTTATTCTAAAACAGAATAGTTGTGTCAATCTGAATCATTTCATTGAAGAACTTTTAAGGAATTATGTATTATTTTCTCAATTTACGGTTGAAAATTTTTGTTATGCCTATTAAATATTTTTGACCAAAAATATATTCTTTTTTGCCTAATTAAAACAAACAAATCTAAATACTACATATGTAGATAATATCATTACAAGACACAAAATTATGTTTTTCAAAAATATACATATGTGTATGTACACATGCATATCTATGTATGTAAATACATACATATGTACAGAGCTTAAAAAATTTGAATCTTTTTATACAATTTTTTTGGTAAATTTTATTCTACTAAATTAAAAAAATTATCCCCATTCCTCCTACTGACAACCCATTTATTTACGAAGGTGAAATGTTTCCTCAAATCGTGCTTCTTATTTAACTCAAATTGATACAACATAGCCCAAGATATAACATCTAAAAGTTGGGAAGTCATAATCCTTCTATATAAAAATTTAAAAAACAAAAGAATGAATAAAATTTATACAAAAAAAACAACAAAATTTAAACATTATGTTGGGTTGGATTAGAAAAAAATGAGATAACGTAACGAGAACAAACATTATTTTGTATTGATAGAAAAGAAGAAATGTACTTTATTTGTATGTTTACAATATTGGGCAATCAACCAACAGCCCCGTGGTATTAACGAATCGTACAGTTTGTATAGAGAACGGAAGAAAAACGAACATGGTAAAAAATTTTTATATACATATGTAAATATTAATTTATCAAAAATTGTGACATAATTTATGAAAAACTGATTACAAATTTTTATTGAATTTAACAAAATGTTTTAAATTAATATTTTTCTCATTGTAAAATATGAATTTCTTAAATGGTGTAAAATTGGTAATATATAATGGAAAAAAAAGTATTAATTACAAAAAATAGTATAATTATAATAAAATAAATATCATGAATTATTCAAAGAGAATATATATACACTGCTCGACACTTGATTAGCAACTTTTGTTTTTTGCCTGTATTTCTACCTGTATAGGGTGATCCTAAAAATTATTGATAAGAAATAGTTTTGTTTAGGGTCTTCAATAAGAAAATAAGGTAACTATGGAAATTCCCTCAATTAGCAAAAATTTTAGGATACTTTTCTCAAAAAAGGGTATAAATAGCGCGACACATGTTTAGCACCAGGTACAGAAAAATTAATAAAACTGTAGTATAATTGTTTTTTTTAAATATTTTTTTTTATTAATAGTGTGTATGTTTACCATTGTTACTAATCAATTCAAAAATTCTGTTCTGTAGTGACTGGTACAGGGTGATTATTAAATTTTGTGGAATAGAATTCCAGGCAAGTAAAATTGACTCTGAAAGATCTTATTACATTGCTGCCCTGATACATAAACACGTCGTGGTAGAAAGCCCCAAACATTTTCTATTATATTTTAATCTGGTGGCAGCGATGGCCATTACATAAAATTATAATTTCTTGCTCCCTAAACCATTGTTGGACCAGCGTTGCTGAGTGAAATGGATCGTTATCTTGTGTGGAACGTTGTGCTATTTTAACTTTAAGGTTGCTGACAACATCTAAACACTTTTTCGCATCCACACGGCCATGACAAATTTTAATCTCGACTCGTCCACGTGAAGAAATGGCACCCCATATCAATACCGAACCACCTCCTTGTTGTCTTCGTACTAATATCAACTCTTCTATGTGTCTATGAGTCAACGCTGGCTTTCTTTTGATTTTTAACCTTTTAATTTTAAATTAACTTTTTCAGGATTCTCTGAATAGTGCGTACTGATGCGTTGGTACCAACTGTATCCCTAATTTGCCTCGCCGTCATGGTAGAATTAGAAGCAACCCTTAAAATTCTTCTTTTTTCCACTTCCGTTGCAACCTTTTTTGTCCTGCCTTTTCTATTGTTGCAGTAGTTTTCTTTGTTTTTCAAATAATTGTTAATAACACAAATGCTACGTCCTATTTCCGCTGCAATTTTGCTATAATTCTTATTTACGGAACGCAAAGCGTCAATTTTTGCACGTTCTTCTACTGTCAAAGTTTTACCTTTTCCCATTTTCTAATTTATATTAGAACAGTGAAAATTTTTTTTTTCTTAAAACAAAACTGCACTTGAATTTTAGTAAAAAAATAATATTCGACAAATAATTCAACTTATTACTTTGTAAAATACTAATTTAGAATTATTTTGCTAAACATGTGTCGCGCTATTTATACCCTTTTTTGAGAAAAGTATCCTAAAATTTTTGCTAATTGAGGGAATTTCCATAGTTACCTTATTTTCTTATTGAAGACCCTAAACAAAACTATTTCTTATCAATAATTTTTAGGATCACCCTATACAGGTAGAAATACAGGCAAAAAACAAAAGTTGCTAATCAAGTGTCGAGCAGTGTATGTATACGTACATATATATTGTATTCCAATTCTGTTTGCATATACTTGCATCAGTCAGTACACTTGTACTTTGAAAAACAATTTACAGCAAATTATTTTTGATTTTTCTCTACTTTTTTTTAGAAATAATTTCAAATTTATTTTGATGAAACTCTGCAATTTTTTTGCAATTTAAGGTGAAATTCTTTGTGGGGCACTGCCCTATTTGCCCTTAAGGTAGAGCCGCGTCTGATCGAATCACATGTCGCAAAAATGACTGACATGCTTGCAAATTTAAAAACAAAATTTGTTAATTTTCTTCAAATTTCTGCAAAAAAACAAATGTAGGTACATACATATGTATATTCGAATATATGTTCATATATGAAAGCAGGGCCGGATCTAACGATTTTGGCGCCCGGTGCATTTATAATTTTTGCCGCCCTTTGTTATGAAATTTTTAAAAATATGTACATACGTACATGTAGGTAGAACATAAAAGACGCGTTTTTTAAAGAAGTATCCCCTATAGGCCTAATCCTCATTCAACATATTTTTTCAAATAAAACATATTTCAAAGCTATTTGAAACACATATTTTCATAATATTAATCGATTATTTTAAAATTATCGTTTGATTTTGACTTTTTAATTATTTAAAATCTAAAAAATTTATTTACTTTGTTCCATTTAAAAAAATATGTGATTGTATCTTAGAAAGAAATAAAAAATATAAAATAAAATAATAATAATAACAATTCAAAACAATAACATAACCAATAGTAGTTATAAAAATTAAACAAAAATTATTCAAAAGTCTTCTTAGCAAAACAAAAAAAAACAAAAAAAAAAAAAAAAAATAATAATAATAATAATAAAACGTTAAATAAATAGAAGAAATTAAAAAAAAAGTATTGAAAGTAGCTTCCTTAGCAAAAAACATTATTTAATGAATAAATTTGTAGTTATCGTTCATTTATTTTTCAAATTTACACGACGAGCTTTAATTTTCGCGAAATCGTTAATAAATTCTTCATAATCAAGAATTAGAGATGCGATGGTGCAAACTTTTTACTTGCACCATTTCAACGCAAGTTTCATATTAAAATTAAAAGAAAATGTTTGTGCGATAAGGAACGATATAAATTTTACCATATAAAATTTTGATAGCGTTGGAGCAAAAAGCTTTTCTGCTCCATGAGTTGAAATTGAAGCTGAAGCCTATATACATTCGCATTCTGTTTTGACGTTATTTCTTCTTAACAGATAAAATAGTAACAATAAATGCAAGTATATACATATACATACATATGCAAGTAATATTTTTAAATCGAATGTTCGTGCGTCGAATAAAAGGTACTTTTTAGAAATGTTATGCATATAAGAATCTATTATGAATATACATATTACATAATACATACATATTACTTAATACATACATATGTACATACTATATATGTATTACATATGTACATATATTTAAATTAGTGAACTTTGAAAATTGTTCTCTTTTATGTTATTTTTTATTAAACAAAATTTAAATAAGTGAGCAGTTATTTTCAGCGCCCCTAAGTTTTAGCGCCCGGAGCGAGTGCTCCAGCTGCTCCTATGGTAGGGCCGGGCCTGTATGATAGATAACGAATATATTTCCATTTAAAATATGTATTGTACATTGAATTCCGAAATCAAACTGCTTTTATATGTACATACAATGCTTAATTACAATAAATGAGTGACATTTTCAAAAAAAATTATGAGGAGAAAAATCTGTATTATTAAATAAAAATAATCGGAAAATTTAATTGCTGTATAAAATAAACGGTTAGAAAATATTTAGAAGCACTTCACATTTTTAGATGCTTTTAAGGCTTTTTTGGAATTTCTGTGATGTTTTTAATTAATAAAATGCTTTTTATTCTTTTCAAAATCAACATTTAGTTTTCAATTTCTAATATAATGTAAATGAATAACTTTTATTAATTCATTAATTTTTAATAGTTTATTTTTTTAACTTTAATAAAAAAATACATAGTTATTTTAATGAACTAATCACTTCACACAAAAGAATGTGTCTATGCTAAGACACTTGATAAAACTTGGTTTAGGTTTTTAGTTAGGAATGTTTAGGAAAGTGAGGACTGCACAACCTTACAGTTTCGTAGCAGTTTTGATAGGTAGTTCTAAATGTGTAAAAATTGGAGTATTCTGTTGATACTAAAATGTTCATTTATTTTCATCACTTTATATACAAAATTTTGTCTTAATAAATTACCTATAGATAGAAATAAATTTTTGTTTATATTCTAATTAACCAATATAATATTATACATTAAACTAGAATATATTAATTGACCTATATATGTAATCTGATGTCACTGCATTTTTTGTTAACAATTCATTTGTAATTATATTATGTAAATTTTATTATAAATTAGCAGGTGTTGAATAGCAATTTAAATTCGTAATTAGGTGACGCAATGTTTATTGTTGACTTGTAGCTGACTTGCAACCACAACATAATTATGTTCAGTACTTTGAACATTCTGCCCGCCCGATTTGCTTGTTGATTGTCTTGATTCCTTTTCTATTAGCTCATATATGGGTTGTATTATAATCTCTGGATCTTCCGTGTTACACTTAGTTGATTTGCTTTTGTTTTTATTGGCTGATGTTATCTGAAATGACTTAGTTGACCATTCACACCGTTTTATCATATAAAGTATTATGATGATTAATATCGTAGTTCCTGCTGAACTTAATATTGCAATTGAGTGATGTTTAAACGTAGGCCATGTCGTAGATTGTTCTAATATTATTTTTTGCTCGTTGGTTAAAAGGTTGAAAAAGCTATCTGATGATTTTAATACTGGCTCAAATTCCATGTTGTTGTGTTGTGGTGGGATTATTTCGGAATAGGTTATACTAACATTCATTGGTTTAGTGAATGTGCCACAGATAGTAGCTTTACCTTCAATTTGAGCCATAAGGGTATTTCTTTTTGTTTGCACTATGCAGTCTTGGTTGATAAGTAGTATTCCAGTGCCGTTCAGAGTAACGTCTTTCCTTATCCCCTTACATTTTATTGCTGCAGCGGTTGGTTTATCTGCAATGAATAACCATGTGTTCGCCATGTATAGATGTTTCCAAATAAGTTTTGGCGCGAAAAATTCTTTGTAGGTACACTCCGTTTTATCTAGCCTGTGGTATATCTCATCTATTACACAATTGGGATTATTTTCAATACTATTTATTACTGTTGGGTTGCATAATAATATCCGTTTTTCCAGTGTTTTACATGATCGAAGTTCTTCTTCTGTTATTTCAAAATAAATTTGTGTATCATAATTGGTGGCGATGAATGATGTTGAAATCTCTGGTGCACGGTATGTATGATTTCCTACTTTCAACGGTATTGGCGTGACTTTGATCATATCGTACGTATCATGCTCTGTTATGTGTAAAAATCCATAGATGATTATAGTTGTTTCAGTTCTGGTAATTCTTACTTCCTCAGCTTGTTCGGTTGTTATTTCAATGTTCGTAGGCAGTTTGCTAGTTGCATGTTGTAGTATGTCATTGAGTTTGCTTGGTGATAAAAACGTTAAGATGTCTCCTTTTCTGGCTTCCGATAATCTCAGATAATGATTTTCTATTTCATTAAGTAGATCTATGCTTAGCTGATATGTTGTTAAGATAAGATATCAATTCGTATTTTGTTATCGTTGATTTTCTCGAACCACCTTTCTATTTTGGTAACTTCTGAGATAGCTTGATTCAATTTTGTTGTAATTCGATTTATCTTTTGTGTGGTTCTAACTTCTGTTTCGTTAAGTTGAGTTAAAATTGATACCATTATATTGGATTGATGATATGCTGCTTGCTTGATATTTAACTGATCTTGTCTCAATTCATTTATATCTGTATATACCTCATCATTTACTCCAAATACTGATTCCAAAATATTTCCTAACAATCCTCTTTTTATCCGTTTTGTAGAGTCATTTTTAATGGTATCAATTTCTCGTATTATAGAATTTCTCCTTTCTTGTAAATGTTCTAATAGAATATCACAATGCCTTTCTAACTGCTGTGATCGTGGTGTTTTACATATGTTTTCCATTTGTGTCATGATATTATTAATTTTTTCGTAATCATTTGTAGTGTTTAGTGGCATTTCCATGTCTATTCATAAAGTTCCTCGTTTTTGTTTAACTTGTCCAATCTGTTCGATATATAAACCTGGTTTTGGATTTTTTATTGTAAATTGACAGTTGCTTGCATGAAATAATCCCAGTATTGCCAATGTTGTATACATTGATTTGATTAATTTTGAATTTGCTGATCCATGATACTCTGCGCCGCTCATTTTTCTTTTCCTGTTTATTTTTTCCGTGCTTACGTTCCAATTAGCATTAATTGGACATATTTTCACCCTTTTTTTTGTTGCATGCAGATTTGAAATTCTAGTTATATTTGATTTTACTATTTGTCCTGTTTTTACCGAATTTTCTTTCGAATCGTCAATAGGCAGAGGGCAAATTTTTGTTATTGGCCTCTTAATATTCGTATTGCCTTTATATTGCAATGTTACTACTCTTATATGCCCATCTTTTCCAGGATGTGTTTCTATCACCCTCGCCAGTGGCCACCTTGTTGGAGGGCAATTTTCATCTTTTATTAATACGATTTGCCTTTCCTTAATGTTGTCATTTTTTACCTTCCATTTTGATCGCTGTTGTAATCGTGATAAATACTCGCTTTGCCAACTCTTCCAGAAATCTTGCTTCATTTTCTGAACTAATTTCCAACGGATCAACATATATTCATTTCCAACATATTTTCTTCTGGTGGTGCGTTTATGGCTGTGCCAATTAAGAAATGTCCTGGTGTTAAAATACTGGTACTCGATGGTTCACAAGGAAGTGGACACAAAGGTCGTGAATTTAGACATGCTTCAATCTGGTATAGTAACGTGGACATCTCCTCAAAAGTTAACGTGGTTTCGCCAATCACTCTTTTCAAGTGATATTTAATAGATTTAACGCCAGCCTCCCAAATTCCTCCGAAGTGAGGAGCTCCCGGGGGAATAAAATGCTACTGGATGTTATCTGACGTCATTTTTGATTCTATTGTTGTACTTAATTCTGATATTACTGTTTTAAGTGTTTTGTCCAAAATCTTCTGTGCTCCTACAAACGTAGTGCCATTCATGTGAAGGAAGCCCTCGTCTTGAAGTAAACCTTCTAAATGCTGTCATAAATGCGTCAGTTGTCAAGTCGGTGACCGCTTCAATATGTATCGCCCTAGTTGTAAGACAGATAAAAACTGATATATAACCTTTATGTGTTTTATGTTTTATGTGTTTTATTAATATTTTTTGACCTCTGCCCTTAGATGTTCGTATCAGCATAGGTCCTGCGTAGTCCACCCCCGTATGCGTGAATGCTCGTGAGGGTACTACTCTGCTTCCTGGTAAATTTCCCATAATTTGGTTCATTGTTTGTGCTTTTAAACGGCAGCATTTTACACATTTATTTATATGTTTACGTACTGTGCTTTTTGCATTTAAAATCCAGTATTTTCTTCTTATAAATGCTAATGTTGCTTCATTGCCTCCATGTAGTGTTGTTTGATGCGCTTGACATACCAATAGATTTGTCAAATGATTTTTATGTGGTAAAATTATTGGATGCCTTTCGTTGTATGACATGGTTGAGTTTTGTAGACGTCCTCCCACTCTTAACATTCCATTTTCGTTTAAAAATGGATTAAGAGAAAGTCATTTATGTTTTCCTGTTCTAATGCTCTTTTTACCTGCTTCATCAGTTTTTCTAGTAGTGGTAATGACGTATGTTTTATAGGCGCTACTCTGGTTTTCGATGTCAGCATCGTAATGTTCACTTTTCCGCTTTTAGCCGTAATTTTGCAGTATACAACTGCTTCATATGCTCGCTCAGAGGCGTCGCAAAACCCATGTAATTCATACTGTAGTAGCTCTGGTGCAAAATGTATCCACCTTGGAATAGAAATATTTTCTACTGCTAGAAGTTCATCTTTGAATTTATCCCACTTTTTTTTTCAGCTCAGGTTCTAGCTGTTGATCCCATGTATAGTTTTATTTCCACAGTTCTTGAAGTAAAATTTTTGCTTTTATTATAACTGGAGATATCCACCCTAGTGGATCAAAAATGCTCGCTACATCTGACAATATTGTTCGTTTTGTTGGCATTTTCTGATTACCGTCTATTTTAACCTTGAAGTGAAAGGTATCCGTTGTAGGTGCCCAATTTACTCTAAGCGTTTTTACTGTTTCTCCATCTTTGATCTCAATTATGCTTTCATCTCTTAATTGTTCTGGAAGATTATTTAAAAATGCTATGTTGTTACTTTTCCATTTCCTCAGGTTGAATCCTCCTTTCTTTAATACGGTTCTTAATTCTTTTTGAATATTTTTTGCTTTTTGTAACGAATCTGTTCCTGTCATCAGATCATCTACAAAAAAATCCTTCAACATAATTTCTGATGCCTCTGGGTATTGTTTTGATTCATCTTTTGCTAGCTGCTGCAGTGTTCTTATAGCTAAGTATGGAGCTGAAGTTGTGTCATACGTCACTGTTGTGAACTTATATTCTTGAACACCTTCTTTGTTCGACCACCGCCATAATATTCGTTGATAATCTTGGTCTTTTAGAGCTATTTTTACCTGCCTGTACATTTTCTCCACATCAGCAGTAAAAACGATTCGATGAGTACGCTATCTTAGCAGTATATCCCGTAAATCTTGTTGTATGATAGTTTTGGTCCATTACGCATACACTCATTGAGACTTTTTCCTGTGCTTGTCTTCATGGATGCGTTAAACACGACACGTAATTTTGTTGTTGTACTGTCTTCTTTTATTAACGCTTGGTGTGGTAAGTAATATATCCCTTTTTTGCCTGTATTACGTTCTGCTTGCTCCATATGTCCTAATTGAAGGTACTCCCTTATAAACTCATTATATTGTTTTCGAAGTTGTTCATTCTTTTCAAACCGCTTTTCTAATTGCATAAGCCTAGCGTATGCTCGTTTTTTTGATTCTCCTAATTCTTGTTTATGCTCATTGAACGGTATTTTTACCATATATGTTCCATCGTCATTACGTTTGAAGGTTTCATTATAATGCTCTTCGCACATTATTTGCTCATCTGTCATTTTTGTTGCTTCTGAAGATGTTTCCTCTAGTTCCCAAAATTTCCTTAATTTTTCATCAATATCTATTCTTGAAATCATACTTGTTATTTTTTTGTAAATTGGTTGTTTAAATGTGGTTTTTCCTGATAAAATCCACCCAAATTCTGTATGTTGTGCTACTAATCTTCCTGCTTTTTGCACTCCATTTAGTAATATATCCCCCATTATATCTGCGCCAATTATTATGTCAATTGGACCGGGGCGATCATATGTTGGATCAGCGAGCAATCAATTTTCCCATTTACATGTCTCTTCTCTTGAAATTCTGGCATCTGATTGATTTCTTGTAAGTTCAGATAATACTAGAGCTTCACAATGCAGTTTATATTCTGCCGGAAACCTTGGTATTATTTCTAACAACACCTTGCTTCGAGATATACCTGCATCACTCTCTCACATTCCCGTTATTTCTGTGTATGTTCTTATTCTTGGCACTCCTAGACCTTGTGCTGCATTTTCTGTTATTATTGTTGCTTGCGACCCAGGATCGATCAGCGCCCTTAAATACTCGTAATTTCCTTGAATTGTTTTTGCCTTAATTAATGCTGTTGCTAATAGCACATTACTCGCTGTTTCTGCAACATGTGTGGAAATTTGCTTTGCAGTAGTATGAATTTTTTCTTGTTTTGGTCTTATTTCATTCTTATTGCTGTTATACAGATGCAATAACGAATGGTGCTGTTAGTTACACACAGCGCATCTTTTTAAACTGTAACATTTTTCTTTGTTTTTGTGATTCAAACAATTCAAGCATAATTCCCTTTGTTTTATGAACTGAATTCGATCTGCTGCTTTCATATTTTGGAATTTTTGGCATCCATATATCGTATGTTGCTCACCACAGTACTGACATCCTGAAGTTCTCGTCATATAATTTCTTAATGGCCATTTTTTCTTCATGGGAACATTATTTTTAACGTTGTAATTGTAGTGACCTTCATTTTTCTTCTTTGTCTCACCAATTGCTTCCAGAGCTTGAAATCTGGTTTCCAGGAAATTGAGTACTTGTAATTTTTGTATTTCTCTTGGTTCTTTCGTAAACTGTTCATATAATTTGTGTGTGTCCTTGTCCAATTTTTTTATTATGATATGTGCTATCAATGGATCCCAGTGATTTATATCAACTGTCATATCTAAATTCCTTATAGCATGAATACATTCTTTAGTAGTGTCGTGTAGCTGCTTTATTCCGTTGCTCGTTTCATACGTTAGTAGTGGTTGATTCATCAGAATGTCCACTTGAGTAGCAAATAGAATTCTCTTATTGTTATATCGTCCTTTTAGTAAATCCCATGCTGCCTCATAATTCATCTCTGAGCTCGATAAATGTTGAATCAATTATAATGCTTCTCCTTTGACTGTTGTTTTAAGATAATGCATTTTTTCTGCATTACTTAGTTGACGGTTTGTATGTATAACTTTTTCGTAAATGTCGTAAAATTCAATCCAATCTTTGTAATTACCCTCGAACACAGGTAAATATAATTTTTAGTAGTTTCACACCATGGTGTCCATTTTCCTTCTTTTCTTCACGTTTTTCCCAAAGTTGAATTAACATTTCCTTGTAACGTTCCTCTAATTCTTGAATTTTTTCTCCCTCATGGTCTTGTTCACTTGAAATACATTCTATTTCTTCCTGTAACGTCTCAATTTTACTCCATAATTCATTCAGCTCCTTAATTTTTAGTTCATAGTATATGGGTGATCGTTTTTTATCAAATTCCACGTTATTTGATTGCTTCTCTAATGCCTTAATTCTTAGCATCTACCTCCTTTTGAGTAGTGTGCAAGGTGCTTGTCCCTCTACCAGATCATCATCTTCATTTTTTTCTATAATAAACTGTTCATCGTCGCTGGTGTTTTTTTTTTACTGTTTCAAGTATCTCTAAATTTTTTTCACATTCATCCAAATGATTTAACCCCTTGTTGTATATTGTTTTTAGCTGCCCATGGTAATCTTGTTTCACGTAGCTATGATCTGGATCAGCTGCTTTTATTTTTTCGTGATTTTCTTCAAATTGTCTCCACAGTTCTTTAAGGTTCTCTTTGCGTTTCAATATTTAGTTCGCAGTTTTTCTCTCATTACCATCCTTAAATATGTTTCGTACTTGCCTTTGTATTTCCTCCACTAACTCTTTCTGCTCTTTGATAATGTCCGTAATTGTAGACATCGTGGTGTATCCCTATAATCGCTGGGTATATTTTTTTTTTCTCGAAGGACCAAAAAATGTCTATGCTAAGACACTTGATAAAATTTGGTTTAGGTTTTTAGTTAGGAATGTTTAGGAAAGGGAGAACTGCACAAACTTACAGTTTCGTAGCAGTTTTGATAGGTAGTTCTAAAATACATACATATATTTATGAATTTGAATCTGTTTTCTGAATATTATTAAATGCAGGATAATATGAAAAATTTACGTAATTTTTTTAAATATTTTCTGAAGCTATAGAAAATGATACTTTTCTCTACCCTGAACCCTACAAAAATTAGACGCGTTCAAATTCAAAATTTTGCGAATTTTTCCCAAATTTTTGTGTTTAACCCTGTTTTTCTCAAAAAAAGCTTAAATTAACTTCAAATTTAAAATTTATATGAAAAAGTACAAAAGTGGATGTGGGAGACACCTATTGAGCAAAGATGATGTAATACTTGTCACTACTATAACTATAGATAGAAGAAGATAGTTAAACACAGAAATGCTCTTGAAAAATATATTTTTAGTTCTAAATCTGTTCATAGAGAGAGCGTACAGACAAGAAGGAATTGCTTAGAACATTAGATTTAAAAATACGTTATGAGTTAATAACCGTTTTAGCAATAAAAAAGAATATTTAACACACACACAAGGACCTAAAATTGTAATTAGATGATTTTGCACATTTTATATGGAAAATGAGAACCGAATAAATAGATGGAAGGGAATTGTGGTCCTTAAGTAGAACACATTTTTAAAAAAGTCCTTTATTTCAAAAATACAAGAATTCAAAGTGAGGCTGTTTTGCGATTTTGGGACTGCAAAATCACCAACTACAGCTTACAATTTTTTACCGATTTTCGTAAAATTTTCGAATATAGATAGGTGGAAGGAAACATTTTTTAATTTGAATCCTTAAATTTTTTTATATTTGATTTTCGAAGGTACAGAAAAAACAAAATTCACTAAACTTCTCACACATTTTTCATGTATTAAAACGTGTAGATACTGTGATTTCTTCTTATAGGATTTAAATACATATAACCTTTTATAAAAAGTTTTTAAAAAATTTTGGGAAATTGGTTATGTAGTTTAATTATTATAAATAAAACAAATTGTTAATTTTTCATAAAATTGCATTATTAATTTTTCATACCACATAAATTTGTTTGCATACCTTTGTGATTAAATAAGAATTACACAGATAGTATAAACTGTATAAACTCGATGCAAAGAAAATTGCAATTGCAGTAGTATGTGTGATGATAAAAGTAACGTAAACAGCATATACATAAAAGTTATAGTTAAGCTGCACATAGCTATACTCTGTTCACAAAGTTTTTTCAGTACAGGTCTTATGGAAGAGTTCATTTTTATCCAGTGTCGTTACATTTAATAGGAGTATACTAAGCTACTCATACTCCAATCTATTATATGTGCAACGAGACGCTGGAAAACAGAAAAAAACAATAACAGCCATCCCTTTGTTGTCGCCAGTAACACAGTTGTACTGCGACTGATTATTTTTCTTATATTTCAATTCTCTGGATGAACAAAAATTAACAAAATGACATATGAAGAAAGATAAAAATGATGAAAAAATTCATGAGCACACACGCTGATGAGCTAAAAGTTGGTTAATTGATAATCGAGATGTGTGTATAAAAAGTAGAATGAATAATAAGTAATTGCAAGTTAGTGTTGCTGTGTAATAATTATATTACTTAATAGTAGTACCGTTCTTAATAATAGAAAATTAAATTTTATTATTATAATTTACTGCATTTATTTATACATTTACAAGTATGCATATGATATGATGTAACATATAAAAACAATAAATTATGTTTTATTTGAAAAAAATGTTTTTTAAATATTATTATAAATTTATACAATTGTATACACATATTCCTTTGCAATAGAAATGCATTTTGTAATAAATACTCACTCTATGGAAAAAATGTATATAATTGATACTTTGATATTTTGTACATAATGGGTAATAGTTTTCTTAAAATATGTGTAAAAAGAATCGCACGATACCCTAATAAAACAAAACAGCACAAAAATGTTTCTTAAAAATTCTGCAAAGTGTTAGGTAATTTTAAAATTCTTATGATCAACAAATTGAATTAAAAAACAATGGAATATATACATTAGTATTGGTACTGATAAGGATCTTTTCATTCATACGATCAGCTATAAAACAAAAAAGTAAAACCCGTAATCCCTTTCACTTTCAGTTACCTATTTGTAAGATATACATATTAATATGTGAATGCAATGTTTTTGGGTTTTTACATTTTCTTATTTCATAGGAATAATTTAAATTTAATATTACACATTCATAACATTTTCTATTTAATAAATAAAAAAATTTGTATGACCGTATGTCATTTAATGTTTTGAAATACACTAGGTAGAAGTAGCATTTCAACGAAAAAAGTGATAATTTTGTAATTTTTTAATTATTTTATTCCTTCCTTAAATTAAAAAAATAAAGAAATTCGATATGAGTTAAAAAATGTAACATTTTGTTACTTTAAATCTTAAATTTTACATACGTGCATCAATTTTAAAGTCTTGCCGTTTCACAAAACCCTTATATTTTCAATATTCAAATTTTCAAATAATTAAAATTATTAATTTTTAATAATAATTAAATTTAAAAAAAAATAAATAGGTATTATAATTTTTCTTTATTGGGAAACCATTTTCACAAAGTATAAAATTTTTTAAAATTTGAAAACAAATGTATGGTCGGTAGCACTTATCAAAAAGTTCATCTGATTTCAGATACAAAATATAAACTAAAGGGAACACTGTCGATGAAAATAAGAAACACATTTATGTAGTTACTCAAAGAAGAAACAAGACAAAATATGTCCATAAGAGCTTTACTGAAAAAACTTTGTGAACAGAGTATAGGTATATAGATATATTAGGAATGGTGATCGGTGATGATGAATACGAAATAATAGAGGTGCTTACTCTGACAAGCGAATCACTTCGTATCTCATCGTATCACGTGAACCATGAACTACAAACGGTAACACTTCCATTCGATGTTTAATAAATTCGAATGAAAACGTTTTAGAAAGAATAATTTTTGTTGTGTATTTCAATTTAATAATAATTTATAAAGATAAAATATAATTTATAATTAATAAGCTCAATTTTAAAAATGATCTTCGTCGTTTTCTTGACGGACCAGCATGAGTTTCAATGCTGTTGGTTACATTTTTAAGTATTGGAGTGTCAGTTTTTGAGGCATTACCAGTTTCTTGTATTTCACTTGGATTATTTAGGTTCTCTGTTGATAATATAGCTGAAATTTCTGCTGATGTGGCTGTTGAATTTTCTATTGCTGGAATTTCTGCTGATGTGGCTGTTAAATTTTCTATTGTTGTTGGATTTAAATTCAAACCAAATAAATGTCTGACCAGTCGGGTTTACACAGCTTTTCATATTTAATATATGTATGTATTGATTACATCTTCTTCGATTATTGAAAATTGGTGCATTTTGTATAAACCTCCTCCTGTCGATGTTTGTTATTTTTTATTGAAGCTTAATTTTTTTAAATTTTTAATTTAAAATCACACCATATCTAAAAAAATAATTTTTTTTTTAAATATGTAAATACGATTATAATACTACTATAATTTATAGAATTACCTTTTGCCACTCCGCTTTTGTCCCGGTTAGTGAACCAGGGCTTTTTAATTTTGTCTTTGTGCATAAAGTTGTCTGCATATTTCATGCTTTCAGCCACATTTTGATTTACCTTCATAAAATCAACCAGAATCTCGAATTGTTTTTTTTTTTGTAATTTTTTTGCTGGAATACATATTCATGATGAAAAAATTTATTTAAAAAGTAAAAAAAAAACAATACAAAATTATATAATTAATTATATTTTACATACCTTTTGTTTAATTGCATTTTCCAATAACTATCGCCTATAATTTTTACGTGATGAAAGTATCACAAAAACACGAGAAGTGACAGCTTCACACGAATGCAAATACTTTTGTAGTCAGCATGAAATTGATATCTTAAATTTCGTTCTCACCGTTCTTCTTCTATTTTGCTCCAAAAAAATTAACCGTCTTTTTTCGAAACCATCTTCTAAGCAAAGTGCAAAATTAAAAATATTGCAAGGTCTCTAAAAATAATTGAAATTATTTTCTCCAGTACTTTTTTTGTTTGTTAATATTTGTTAGTTTTAAATAAACTTAACTTAAAATAAAACATAAAAGTATGTGTAGGAGGTTTGAGTATTCTTCATCAATGATTTAGGTGGTAACTGAGAACAGCAAACGACATGACATTCGGTAGCTCAGTGGTTAGAGCATTTCTCCGGCAAAGAAAAGGTTCCGTGGTTCGATTCCCGGCCGAGTCGAATGTCGTTTTTTCATGTTTTTCAGTTACTACAACTCAGGTGTGGGGTAAAGAATCCAGACGTATGTTTAAATTGATGAAGCATCACTCAACTTCTACACAGTGCATGTTTACGTGAAAAGCTATGTGGAAAAGCTTGTTCACGATTAAAAAAAAAAGCTATCACATACGGTGAAGCTTTGTTGTTGTGATACACATCTGGGGCAGATGTTGTTATCAGGTTGGCCGAGTTGTAGGAGGTTTGAGTATTCTTCATCAATGATTAAGTGGTAACTGAGAACAGCAAACGACATGGCATTCGGTAGCTCAGTGGTTAGAGCATTTCTCCGGCAAAGAAAAGGTTCAGTTGTTCGATTCCCGGCCGAGTCGAATGTCGTTTTTTCATGTTTTTCAGTTACTACATATGTTTTGTTATTTAAACAAAGTTTTGCCCATAATTAATCGTTTGCATTTTAATGCAGGCACATTTTTGACCCTTTCAGCACATCTGTGATCCTTAATTAAATGATAACGGATGACGTTATTGAACTCGGATTTTTTTGTTTTATTTTACACATAATGGGCTTTCAAAATAAATATAAAAATTTTTTACGGTAGTGAATTTTTTTTTCAGGAACCCAATTATTTGACAAAATTTTTGAAAAAAAAAAAAATCATAAATTTCAAATTTATGGCCCTTTTCTTGAAAATGGAATTATTACATACAATAAGTAAGGCATAAAATGAAAAGTATTTTTAATACCCATCGATAGTAGAAAGAAAAATTTCGATGCATAGGGTGTAGAAAAAGTTACAGGCGATTTAGTGCTGGGAGGTCCCGTTCAAAACTTATAATTTAAAACGCCCTCTAGCGGCGAAAATAGACACGATAGCAATTTTTACTAGTACAATTTTTTTCATAAAATAGTCCAAAAAATATCGTGGTACCAATTATTGTACATATTATAGAAAAAAAACATCCTGTATATAAATTTTGTTTTAAACAAAAAATATCCTTGCAACAGGGAACGAGCTCCAAAGAATAAAGTTACGCAGATCAATGTTAAGGACATTTTTGGAGATCTATTCGTTCCTTTAAAAAAATATATTCCTGGTAGAGGAGAAAGTTGAAATTTAACTTGTTTCTTGAAGGGTTTTCTTTCAAACAAAAAAGTTGAAATTCTTCGACTAGGGCAAAAGTTATAAAATAAAATGCAAAAAAATGTCATTTTTTAAAATAAAAAATCAACATTTTTCTCCCTCTTACTGCTACTCCCCTTATTTTTCAACTTACCCTGGATAAATTACCAGTGCAATTAAATTGAAGTGTTTTCCAATCAAGTGCTTCTTATTTAAATCAAATCGGTTCAACAGAGCTCGAGATATAATGGCTCAAAGTTGATAAATGCCACTTTTACCATACACAAACTTTGAAAAAATTATATGGAAAATTGAAAATAATTTTTTTCATTCACAAAAATTTACATATGTATGTATGTAGGTATCACTTTTTTTTGAAAAATTTTATCTTCTTGGCCAAATTTCAACTTTCTACTGCACATACTTTTTAAAGGGACATAAAGGTCTACAAAAATTTCCTTAACATTGATTCGCGTATGTAAAATTTAAGATAAGTAGATCGGAGTGTTAAAATATAGCCTTTCAATGTCAAATTTTTTATATTTACACTAAATTTGTAGGTACATACTTACATAAAACTGATAAAATCATATTTTTAAAATATTAAAACTGAAAGTGATATAAAAAATAAACAATGAACATAATTCATTGTTGCCAGAAAAATTTGTTATCCCATATTAATTTAAAACATTACATGACAGAACATTGCAATAACGCTGTATAATATTCATAATATGAAAGAAGTAGAAAATATCACTAAAATGTTAAAATACACAAACAATGCATACAAAATGTATATGTAACAAACGATACTCTGACTGAAGTGGAGCTGACGTGTTTCTTCCAACGTTTTTAATTTCAAAAATATTAACGTATACTCACTGTACAATATTATTAACTTTGCATGATGATTTTGATAGTTTTTTGCTATATTCTTAAATATTTGTTGTATTGGATAGATCCATTGAATATTGAAAGTGAAACCGATAGGACGGAAATATATTAAATGGTGAGGTGTGGCCTCAACCATGGTCTTGCAATGCAGTGGTTTTTCAAGTGTCACAACTTAGTAATTCATTTAAAAATCAAGAAATACAATATTAAGTGTTCACCTTGGGTGGTCAAACCAAACTTTTATCTTAGATTGAAACCCTTTCTCTGTTCAAGTGTAACTAATTAATTAACAATAGTGAGTGAGTGAAAATATAAACAAACACCTGTTCAACCTCTTTGGTCATACCATCTCGATCCGTATATACGACCAAGTGGCGTTTTGGTTCAACCAATACAGCTGACGAATGTCAACTACTTATTATAGTTTACCATAGACATGGTGCTAATTACAGACCTATCACCAGGTGACAGACTACGTCAACACGTAGATCGCTGACCACAGTGTTATTTAGATCTCAATTATTTAAGCCTACGATTCTTTCTTTTTTGCAATTATTGCTGTAAAAATATTAATACATATTATTTCAGAAGAAAGCACAATTAGTAGAAAGTGGCAGACAAAACCTCCAGGAAGAGGCGTCGGAGTGACCCCTCCATAAAGGAGGGTGAACTTTCGAACAAAACAAGCGCCAACAACAGATTCAACATACTCGACATGTGTGATACTACTACTACAAATCAACCAGATAGCAATGTATCCCCTAAGACGCTTAAAAGGAAGAACAAGAAAAGTACAAAAAGCACCCTAATGAACCCTACACCGGCAGAACTCTTTAGTTTCAACACTTCCTACAACTTAGGGGCCAAGTACATCCTTGTCAAAGCAGCTGACACGAAAACAAGATTGAGTGCCTGCAATCTTTTTGTCATCTCAAAGGAACTTGAGAAAATATCCAAAAATATTAAGACACTGAAAACCACCAATAACGGCGATATCATCACACTTGTGAACAACAGCGACAATGCTAAAAAATTTATTGCAAGCAGCGGTAAGACAACTCTAGCTGGAATAGCGGTTACTTTTGATTATGATGCCAGACTGAACTTTTCTAAAGGGTCCATATTTTTAAATTTCTGGAACCTGAAGCAATTGTAAAAGGACTAAACGAATGCAAGGATCAAGAAAAAGAGAAATGGAACATCATAGAGGCTTACATCTTACATAGACATCTTACAAGAATGATCAACGATAGAAAAGTCAACACTGGCAGAATCATACTATCTTTCGACTGTTTAGAACCACCAAAGAGCATTAAAGCCCTCTACCAAAAATTCCAAGTAGAGAGATGGTACCCTAACCCTATGAGATGCCGCAAATGTCACACCTTTGACCACCATACAGACAGATGTCCTGATGTTACAAGATGTGCAGACCAGAAGGGTCGCATGAATGTAGCAAAAACTACTGCTGCGGCTGTAAGGTTAACGGACACTTTACGTATGATAGAAACTGCCCTTCCTTCATCAGGCGCAAGGAAATCAGGAAAATAGCTATAGACAGGCACCTATCGAACTACAAGGCTACGAAATACTGGCATCAGATAAACCCGAACTACGTGCAACCCAACAGAAGGCAACCTGATTTGGCTACAAATACAAACAGCATCCCAAATGGTCTGAAAAGCGGTTATTTTGCAGAGGTAATTAGGAATAATGTCTCTAACAATACTCCCACTAACAAGACTAATCCCCGCTCAGAACAAGGCAGAAGCACTAGTCATAACACCCCAACAGAAACAACCAACGATCCCACCGAAATATTGCATTCCAAGACAAACCTTACAACAAATAATATTAGTAAAACAACTGACCAATCACCCCTAGTAAATCAACCTACAAAGCATAAAAACAACCCTATCAAAACCACCAACCCCAAACAAGCACACAATCCCATTCCAACCAGCACGGACGATAACGCTAACGCTGTCCAAAACTTACCAAACACACCGCTACCTCAAAACAATAACACTCCAAACAATAATATTTCAAACAACAATTAAACCAATAACTCAAACATGCAAAAATCCCAAGAACTACCCAACACTATTTTCCACCCATCCCAATCAGCCAATCAAATCATCACCTATGTCCTAGATCAATCAGACTCGTCTCCTGAAGAAGAAGTTTTGTAGAACCTTGCAGGTGCAACCAACACACCCCAATAGTCGCCAAGTCAACCTGGGTCAACTCCACAAACCGGTCATACTCCAATGGAATATGGCAGGTTTCTGGAATAGACTCGGTGAATTAGATCTGCTCATAAAAAAACACAGCCCTGACGTCATAGCAACTCAAGAGACACATCTGGCTGCATCAGAAGGAGATTTTGTCAGAAAAGGATACAACGTTCTTCTCCATAATGTCCACGAGGCTCGAAAGAGTGGAGTGGCTGTTATGATCAAGAGCAGTATACACTTTACAAGATCCCCGACTGACACAAGCAACCCTTCGATTGTTGTAGAGTTACACAACCCTTTTCATTTCACGTTGGTGAATATCTACATGGAAAACGAGCGTGTAAACCCTACCAATGATCTCAACACCCTAATTCAAGGTGCCAATGATCCTCTTTTCCTCCTCGGTGGTTTCAACGCTAACAGTTCCTTATGGGGCTCAAGAGGCAAGAAAATTGAAGATTGAATAGGAAGTTCACAGTTAGTTGTCCTTAACGATGGTTCACCTACACATGCAAGCACACGTGGTACCCTCACACACATAGACCTAACCCTATGCTCCCCCGAAATAGCCACTAATTTCTTATGATGCACCTTGCCTCCCATCAGTGGCGACCACACACCCATACTCATCACATCCAACTACAATTCTACAAGTAGCAAACATATCCCTAGATTCCTAGAATCCAGTGCTGACTGGGATAAGTTCAAATGCACTCTTTCATCTTTCATACGTGAACATCCTCAAACCAAACATATTAATAAATAAATTTCCCTCTTAACTAAAGCTATCAGAGTTGCAGCCGACTCTAGTATCCCAATTTCCAAGCCCTCGTCAAGAAGTACACCCATCTGGTTCACCCCGGAAACCAGAAGGTTAATTAGGCTGAAAAACTCTGCTTGGAAAAAACTCAAACGACACCAGTCCATCGAGAACGCAATAGCTTCTAGGAAAACTGCAGCACTCCTGAAAAGACATATTAAAAATGCAAAAAAACAAGCCAGGATTGACTTCGTAAACTCAATCAATCCGGATAGCACAAACCAGGCAAATTGGCGAAAGGTTAGGTCAATCCTTGGTAGACAAAACTTTAATCACTCCCCTCCACTAAAAATTTTTGATTACCCTGCAAATAGCTACACCTTTATCAACGACCCAATTGAAATTGCAGATAAACTTGCCAAATTTTTCTTCAACGACATTATCAACATACAACAACTAGACCAAAAATGCAGGGAAGCTATGCTGTCCTTTGAGAATGACAGACTCACGAAATATGTCAAATGCGATTCCTCTCTCCTCTCTAACCAAATCACTCACGAAGAGTTTGAAGAAACCCTCAAAAACTTCAAGAGTACTTCTCCAGGCCTCGACAAAATCTCCTTTGGAATGATCAAACACGCTACTGTAGAGTGGAAACAACGCTTGATCGACATCTACAACAGGCTCCTAACTACTGGTCAATTTCCACTCGAATGGAAATTAGCAGTAGTTATACCAATTCCAAAAGTACAAGACCCTTGCCTACCTCCCGAACAATTCAGGCCGATATCTCTCCTTAAATGCCTCTCCAAACTTTTTGAAAAGATTCTCGCTAGAAGACTCGCTTGGCTTGCAGAACAAAAACTCCCACATGTGATTACAGATTTCAGACCTACAAGAGGATGTCTGTCCCTCTTGTACGAGCTGCAACATAACCTCGTATGCGCGCTAGGTAAAAGACAACACTCCACCCTCTTATCCCTTGACCTTGACAAAGCATACGACAGGGTCCTAAAACATTGTATAGCTTACCAACTTTGCGAATGGAAAGTTAGAAGGTGCTTCGTGGAGACCATCCTATCTTTCCTTAACAATAGAAGAATCACCGTCAGAGTACAGGGTCACTTTTCTCAGGTACAATATCTCAACCACGGTCTACCACAGGGTTCACCTCTCTCAGTAACCCTCTTTAATGTATACATTTGCTCCCTAGCTATCCGACTCCAAAGCATATCAGACCTTTATGCTCATATATATGCAGATAATATAACCCTACATGCTTCAGGTTACACGCCTAAGGTCAATGACTCCCTGCAAAAAGCTTACCAGGTAGTAGTAAGTTGGTGCAAAATTGTCAGCTGCAAAAATAGATCCCTTGCACATCTGCAGGAAAAGAACATGTAGAGAGAACTGCATCTCAATCTCAAACAGTACCATATCCTTTAAGCCGTTTGTCAAGATACTAGGAATTTTCTTCACGCCCACCCTTCAATGGAACAGACACGTAGAACAGCTGGCCGACAACATTAAAAAGACCAATAATCTTCTTAAAGTTGCCTGCAATAGGAAATTTGGCCTTCCTATCGAGGTAGCGACCAAAATGGCAAGGTCTCTTACCTACGGAAAGCTTGACTACGGACTCTGTCTCTTCGGAGGTTCCTATAAATTCCTCAGTCAGAAATTACAAATATGTATCAACAATAGCGCTAGAATTGCCACGGCTGCTTTAACAACAACACCAATTGACAGTCTACTTGCTATGGCTCAGTTTGACAACATCACAGATAGATACGACAAAATTTCTTCTAACGTCATTCTTAAAAATATCCACAACCCCAAAGCTCCCCTACACAAGACTATCACCGACCTCCTAAACCGTCCCCAAAGTGCAAGCTTTAAATACTCGTGCCTGAGCAGAGCTATAAAGCGGATACCTCCAGACTTAATCCAACCCCCTGATCCTCTCCCCATGGCCTCTGAAACCCCCCCGTGGAAGAGCTTTGGTCGTCAAATACACATTGAAAACACTAACATCAATCATACCAACACCATTACAAGACAACAAACATTCTTGGCATACATCCAATCCCAAAACTTCCAGAAAACCCTTTACACGGATGCATCCAAAATGACCTCTTCGGTCGCGTGTGCAGTGGTGAGCTCCCAAAAACATATCCTATGCACTAAGGGTCTTCCCCTATGGACCTCTGTGTATACTGCAGAGAAGGTTGCTATCCTTGAAGCCTGCAAGCTTCTTGAAGATGCAACCACTCAATGTGCAATTGCCACAGACTCCATGTCGGCCGTTAAAGCTATTCGCAACCCAATGAATAAATGCGCGATTAATGTAGTCATCAGACACATTCTGAATAACAATGTAAACATCCACATTATCTGGTGCCCTTCACATGTTGGGATACAAGGTAATGAAGCAGCCGACAAAGCAGCTAAAATGGCATGCTCGCGCGCGCCTACTCAGTTAGTGCCTGTGGACTACGCTTCCTTCAAACGTGAAAGGCACTGCCGACTCGATAAATCAAGGAACCTACGCCTAAATGCATCCGGAAACTACCTTTTTTCCCACTCACCCATGCCCTCTGAACCCACCCCAAAAGGGATGCCTAGGCACATCGGTATTCAGTTGGCAAGACTAAAAACTGGACACTTTCTAGCGGCCAAAGCGCATATCTTTAACAAAACACAGCCAGCAGAATGTCCCTGCAACAGTGGAATACCGGTGTCGGCTAGCCATCTCTTCAAAGAATGCTCCTTCTTCAGGTTCCTCTTCTTGAGAGGACTGCCCTTCTCCCCTGACACCAGCCACCTCAATCTCGATCTGGATGTCAAAAAAGCTACGAACTTAATCAACATCATAAAACAGTCCCTTAGGGAAGCAGATCCTGCCCACCTACTAATTTAACTTTACAATAATCAAACACCGTGCTGGTTGCATAAAATAACAAGAGACACCATCCTTTTCCTTACCAACTGTAATTATAGGAATAATCAACTAAAACATTACAATTGTATATATGTATAAAACAAAGTATAGACATATTTTAGCATAATTCACTTTGAACCTATGTATAAATGTATATCTAGAACTCGGTATTACGATCTTGCTAGCTTAAGATTAAATTTAAATTAGATACTAAGTAAAGTTAGACTTTAAGTTTAGGATTAATACAACTCTGTACAGCCGACATGGCCTCAGACGCCTCGGCTTAGCATAAGTTAGGTTAAGTTTATATAATTAGCCTAATTTAAATAAATAAATAAATAAATAATGTATATGTATATGTACATATGTATCTTCAGAAAATTTTTCTGGGTTGCTTTATATAATTATGTCTATCTATACCTCTATATGAGATCTGTATACATTTGTATTAATAGGCGATATATTTGTATTATTATTTTATTAATAATAGAAATACCAAAATATTAGTATATTAATGCGTTTAGAAGAAAAAAGTCAAAAATATTCCTGCTTTTTTTTCCTCTTCGCTTATAATTCATATTATGAATATAAATGAATATGGAAATATACGTATATGTACATATGGTGTGTATAAATCATACATATATCAAGTGTATAGTGTGTACTGTACCAACGACTACTTAAGTACAAAGACTGATTGCTCAATTTTATTTTACTGTTTATATGTGTTGGGCGTACCAAATTAGTATGACAACTTATTGTTTATAATCACTTATATTAAAAACAATCAAAACCTATGAAAAAATTTTTTAAAACTTCATAAAAAAATACTAGGAACACAATTTTATAACATATTTGAAATAATAATAATAATTACTATATGTACTCATATACAGACTTCAGTTCTCTTTAACAACAAATTTCACTTCTTTTTATTTACAAATAATATACTAAAATAAAAATAAAAACTTTATTATATGTAGAATTCAAATTCTAATTCATACAATACTCTATAAAAAATTCTAAGTATTATTTGTTCGAAAACAAATAATAATAACAAGAAAAGGAAAATAACTAAATACTTTATGTAAAAGTTCTTTTGTTTTGAAATTTTTTTTATATACGTACATATGTATTAATAATAAATAACAATACAAAAAATTATCAGCTTTTTTCAATATTTTATAATGTACCATAAAGTGGTATTACATTTTTAGAAGTGACTGTAAAAAATTACATAAACTGAGACATGAGAGAGATAGTTGTGGTATTAATTAAAAAATTATCATTTTTCCTTAATAACTAAATTTCTTTTAATTTAAGATATAATAATGTTTGGGAAAAATGTTTATTTGATAAAAATCTACAAATTTGTAGAACATTATAATTTGATATTTTTAGTACTTTGGGAGATATCACGAAAAATTGATTCTCAGTTTTATGTTACTTAATATTTATCACGTTTTTTCTTTGATTTACGTTGCTCATAGATATTAAATATATTCGGTGAAAATAAAGTTTAAGATCTTCTCTACATTTCATTAGAAATAATTTTCATATAACTTTAATCACAAATTAGTTATAAGTGATTAAAAACAATAAGTTGCTATATTAATTTGGTACGCCCAACACATAAGTAGCCGTTGACTGTACACATATGTAAAAGCTAAGAAAAAAAATTAATCTCTCTCTCTCTTCTTTTCTTTTTTTTATAACGATACTGAGTGACGCCAGCGCCTCTTTTGAGCAAAGATGATGATACGAAAATTCTTGACTTGTCACTACTATATAAAATCATATAAGTTAATTCACGCAACATATTTAGCAACACATTTTTTCTTCACCCAAAGTCACGTTGCAATTTCCTTTCTCACAATTTTTGCTGATGTTGCGTCTAGCAATATTCATGGGAATTAACAATTTTAATTATGAGAAAATTTATATTTTTGAAAATAAGAATTTTTGAAATTTTTAATTTTTGAATTTAGAGTAGAATGTAAGAAATCGGTTGTAATCTAGAATTCAGAAGAACAAGTTGGAAAAATAAAATTATAAATTTTTAAAGTTAGAAACTTGTTTTTTTTATTATCAATAAAGTAAAATTTATTAACTGGCGCCCGAGCAGGGACCGTTGGATGATATTGTTAAAGTCAAGTTAAAAGAAATTTAAAGGAGAAATAAAATTCAAAAAATAAAATTAAAGATAAAACAATTTTTAGAATAAAATTTTTCTAAAATCAATTAAGTGTAATCAATCACAGTGTCTTTAATTAAAGTGCTTTAAATTATCCGTATTCGTATTTTTAATCAATAAAATACGAAAAAAAGTGACGCAACGTATCATCATTGAGGCAATTAACAGGGTTAAAATCCTGCGAAATTTTTTCAACGCATAATATCAGGAAACGAGGCCCCGGAGTCACCGTAAAGGATAAAACGGAGTTGATAAATACAAGTTAGGAATAATCACGTCTTATCTTGAAAATATTTACCAGCAGCCGCCTGATTTGTTGGAAAAAAAGACCACAAACCGTCCCAGAGTAAGTGACATACGACTACCCAATTTTTTCGATTGCAACTCCAGATGTTAACCACACATTTGTTGATCTTAACGTAAGTTGATTTAAATTGATAAAAATTTGTAAAGAAATTTTCAAAAAATAATTTTTTTTCTAAATTAATTAGATAAAATATTTTAAAGACAAAGAAAATTTTTTTTAGAAAATAAAATAAATTAAAATCAGTTAAAGTAAATAAATTATTATTGAGGATAAAAGAAAATAAAATAATTTATTAAATTTAAACAAATTCAACAATATTTTCGTGAAAAATTAATATTCTGTGAAAAATACTTAATTTATCAAGATTGTATTTAAAAAAAAAAAAAAAAAAAAAAAAAAAAAAAAAAAAAAAAAAAAAAAGGAGAATTTAAAATTTTTTTTAAAGTGATAAAGTTTTTGTGAAAAATAATTTATGCAAAAATTCTGTGAGGTCGTTCTCAAATAAAATAGAAGAATCATAATTTAGTAAAAATTTTTTTTTTAAATAATCCCGGTGAAAATTAAAATTAAGTTTAACAAAAATTTTATCACTTTCATCGCAATTCAAAGAGAATAAATTTTAGTTTTGTTTTGCTTTACAAAAGAAATCTTTTTGCTTTTTAAACCTGATGATTTTTGAGCGAACTAAAGAAAATTTAATAGAAAATTAATAAAAAAAACTAATAAAAAGTTTTACTGTTAAAAAATTTTTGTAAATCTAACGATTCTTTAGTGATCTTTTAAAATAAATTTTTAGGGAAAACTTGCCCTTTATTGAGTTAATTAAGGAGAGTGCCAATTAATTGTTTAATTTAAACGTGAGAATATTTTATAAAAGGTTTTATTACAAAAGCTCGGCTACGACTTTTCGTGTCATTTAAGTAAATATCCTTCTAAAAGCTACTTATTTTGTGAGTCTGTTCGTGAAAAATTAAATTTTTGAAGAAAGGTTAAAATGGTTAATGGAAATAATAATATTATTAAACCTTCCGTGTTAGGTAATCCTTCCAATTCTTCTGCAAATAACGATAATCAGGCACAAGGGTCGTCTGCTCACATGGCTACCCCATTCGATTTGAATTTACTAAGCCAACTTATTACGCAAATAGTGAGAACAGAAAATCAGACAATTCTTGCACGAATGGCTATTCCCACTTCTACTAATAATAACATTTCTGATCAAACCATTGATCCTCAATATCAATCGAATCTAAATGACATGGACCGAATTCCTGATGTTGTTAAAAGTCTAAGGGAATTCTCTGGTGAACCTGGAGAATTTGGTTCATGGAAAAAGAGTGTTGAGCGCATACTAAAAATCTACGATAATTCAAAAGGAACACCCAAATATTATGGAATCCTTAGTGTGATTCGAAATAAAATTAAAGGTGGTGCAGATATCGCACTAGAATCCTACAACACCCCTTTAAATTGGGACGCAATCTCTAAGTGTTTATCATTGCATTATGCAGACAAAAGAGATTTGGGTACTCTTGAATACCAAATGACCACATTGGTACAAAAAAATACTTCAATTCCAGAATTTTACCATGAAGTTTACTATCATCTCTCTCTTATCCTTAATAAACTCTCAGCAATGGATCTCAGTCAAGAATCTCTTGATATTATGGTCCAAGCCTATAGGGATAAGGCATTAGACACTTTTGTTAGGGGATTAAAAGGAGACCTACCAAGACTTTTAAGCATGAAGGAACCACAAGACCTACCACAGGCTCTTCATCTTTGTTTAAAACTAGAAAACGTACAATATCGCGTGCAGCATAGCCATGGAAATATTCGTGCTTCAAACTTCTCTCAATCACCTCCTATAGCACCAAAAAAATTAGTTACACCACAACAACGTCCACAATCATTTTCAAAAACAAATTTTCAACCTGAGTTATTTTACAATCCACAAACCGTTCAAACATACGCTAGACCACAACAATACAGGCCAGTACAAAATCCTTACGCCTACCCCAAACCAAATCAATTTCCTCAAGCCTCTCAAAAGCCTCTGCCAAAATCGGAACCAATGGATGTCGATAGAACCATGTATTCACGTCAAATCAACTACCAGAATAGGCCCCGATTCAATACAACTGCATTTAAAAGACCTCAGTCTAATCAAATACACCAGCCAGTAAAAGCTCAAAAAATCTTTCATGCTGAACAATCATTAGAAAGCACCCAACGTGAACCCCCTTCAGAGAACTTCAACCTACAGCAATATCAAGAAACTCTTACCAACTACGATGAGTATTACGATCAGTCGTTGGAAGAATATTCAAATCCACAATCCGAAGCCTTAGATGACATTCATTTTTTAGACTAAGGAGCTCTTCGCTTCCTTATCTAGAATACAAAGCGAAGAGCGGCAAAATTCTTAAATTTCTTATCGACACTGGCTCTAATAAAAATTACATTCAACCACAGTATATCCGCAATCCAATTCCTAACGACAGAAATTTTTTTGCAAACTCAGTTGCAGGTAGTATCGAAATTACTCATCATGCGATGATAGACCTCTTTGGTCCCGATAGAAAGCTAAAATTCTTTATTTTGCCCAGCCTAAAATCCTTTGACGGAATTATTGGTAATGATAGTCTCAAGGAGCTTCAAACCACCATCCACGTAGACAAAGGTTACATGACAATATTCCCTAATATTAACATCCCATTAAAACAACATTTTTCAGAAGCAGTCAACGTCATAAATCTCAGAACTTCACATCTCTCAGAACAACAAAAACTAAAATTAGATAAAGTAATAAAAAGTTGCCCCAAATTATTCGCAGATCCTGACGAAAAATTAACTTATACCACAACGGTAGTAGGTGAAATTAGAACATTCAATACGGAACCTGTTTATTCAAAATCGTATCCTTACCCCATGTCTCTTAAAGACGAAGTTGAAAAAGAAATTCAAAAATTACTCAGAGACGGGATAATTAGGCCTTCCAAATCACCATACAATTCACCTGTTTGGATAGTTCCGAAAAAGGAAGACGCCTCTCACGAGAAAAAATATAGAATGGTAATCGATTATCGTAAACTCAACTCAGTGACCGTTACGGATAAGTACCCAATACCGGAAATAAATGAAGTTTTAGCCAATTTAGGACAGAATGAATTTTTCACTGTTATTGATCTGAAAAGTGGTTTTCACCAAATTCCTTTAAAGGAATCTGATATTGAGAAGACCGCGTTTTCGGTGAACAATGGAAAATACGAGTTCACAAGACTTGCCTTTGGCCTTAGAAACGCACCGTCAATTTTCCAACGCGCACTTGATGACATCCTTAGAGACCACATTGGCAAACGTTGTTACGTTTATATCGATGATATCATCATATTTGGCAAGACAGAAACGGAGCACTTCAATAATCTTGAACTGGTATTCAAAACTCTTGAAGACGCTAATATGAAGGTGCAACTAGACAAAAGCGAATTTCTTCAAGGTCAAGTTGAATTCTTGGGCTTCATTATTTCAAAAGATGGTATTAAAACCAATCCGAAGAAAGTAAAGGCCATAGCCGAATATCCTGTACCCAAAACAGTCAAAGATCTTCGCTCATTCCTTGGTATGGCGGGATATTATCGTAGATTCATTCAAGACTATGCAAAACTCACTAAGCCATTAACCGCACTTTTAAGGGGGGAAGATGGACATGTGTCCAGAAATGAATCAAAGAAAAAATTAATTCATTTAGATAACGCTGCCCTCGATGCCTTTCAGAAAGTTAAAAACACCCTTGTTTCAAAAGAGGTCACTCTAAACTACCCAGACTTTGAAAAAGATTTTGAATTGACCACTGATGCTTCCAACTGCGCACTTGGTGCAGTTCTATCCCAAAACAAAAAACCAATAACGTTTCTATCGCGTACGCTCAATAAAACTGAAGAAAACTACGCCGCTAACGAAAAAGAAATGTTGGCCATAATATGGGCTCTTAACTCCCTTAGAAATTTCCTGTATGGTTCCAAAAAGGTAAAAATTTATACTGACCACCAACCTCTCACTTACGCCCTCAGTAGCAAAAACACTAATGCCAAGATGAAGAGGTGGAAAGCAATTTTGGAGGAGTATAACTATGAACTTCATTACAAACCTGGAACCACCAACGTTGTCGCAGATGCCCTTTCACGTATTCCTCAAAATAATGAAGTTAATGCACTATCTGTTACACAGCATAGCGACGACAGCTCTTCTCACAATTTAATACCCACTGTAGAAACCCCCGTAAATGTTTTCAGGAACCAACTTATACTTCAAATAGGCGAAGAAGACAGCTATCAAATACAAAATCCTTTTCCTGGCTACACTCGACATATCCTCACTAAATCAGATTATTCAAACGCAGATATTATTGACATTTTTAAACGATACCTCAATCCTAATACTATCAATGGGCTAAAAACCGAAGAATTTATCATGGGGAGAATTCAAGAAATTTACCCCTTTCATTTCCAAAATTATAAAATCCGTTTCACACAACTAAAGGTTGAAGACATTATAAACGAAGCTGAACAACAGGACCTAATAGCATCTGTTCATAAACGAGCTCATCGTAACTCAGAAGAAAACAGAATTCAAATTTTAGAAAAATATTATTTTCCCAAAATGTCAAAAAAAATTAAATCCCATGTGAAGCAATGTATCACCTGCAAAGAAAACAAATACGATAGGCACCCTAATAACCAAATTATATCTCCTACCCCTATTCCAAATTATCCCGGTCATACCCTGCACATTGATATCTATTCCACACAAAATAAATTAGTCCTTACAGCTATCGATAAGCTTACCAAACTTGCATTTGCAAAACCAATCAAATCTAGAGCAGTCGAGCATATCAAACAACCATTACGTGATATCCTATTTTTCTTTAATGTTCCTGAGTGTGTTGTCATAGATAACGAAAAATCTCTTAGTTCTGCCTCCATTGTTTCCATGATGGAAGATGGCCTTAAAATTAAGATCTTCAGATCACCACCATACAAAAGTGAAGTCAATGGCCAGATCGAAAGATTCCATTCTACTCTTTCAGAAATTATGAGATGTCTCAATTCAGATGGAATAAAAAGATCCTTTGAAGAATTATTAGAAAGAGCCGTCAACGAGTACAACCATTCAGTCCATTCTACTACCGGAAAAAAACCTGTTGAATTATTTTACGGTCGCAGTCCAAATGTTAATCCCGAAGATTTTGAAAAAATTCGACTAACCAACATAGAAAAATTAAAACAGAAACAACAAAAAGATATTAGGTTCCACAATAAGAAACGTAAACCTATTAAAAATTACGAGGTAGGACAAATCATTTATGTGAAACACAACAAAAGATTAGGATCCAAACTTACAGTCAGGTACAAACCAGAGGTAGTCAAAGAAAATAAAAATACCGTAGTCATTACAAAATCAGGCAAAACTATCCATAAAAGTAATATTAGAAACTAAAATACTATTTTTCCTCTATCTCTATTCTATTTTCAGGAGTGCGCTATGCACTGTACTCTGCGAATTTCAAATACTGGACTACTCGAATTCTCAAATTATTTCCATAAGCACTGGCATAGCAAAAATTCAAGATGGTAATTTTAAATTAATCCACGTCATTGAATTAGAAAATTATCGTAAATTTATAGAAACTATGAATAAAACTTTCAATGACCAAATAACGATCAAACATCCCTTCTATCCATACCTCAACCACGAGTTAATACAAATTCAGTCCTTATTAGAAAGCTTACAACCCCATAGGAACAAGAGATCATTAAACTTTATAGGTAGCGCATGGAAGTGGATAGCTGGAAACCCTGATCATGATGATTTCGAAATAATTAAAAACAAAATGAATAATGTCTTGGAAAACAACAATAAACAGGTCATAATTAACCAATTATATAACGAAAGGATTAATAATATAACAAAGATGGCAAATCAAATAATTAACTCAATAAATAAAGAAAATACAATCAATTAATTTTGAACATCCAATATAAGTTAAAACTAATTAAAGAAGAATTAATAAACATCAAATATGCGATACATTGGGCAAGGTTAGGTATCATAAATTCATTAATCTTATCAGATACAGAAATAAAATTAGCTATTCAAAAATTAGAGAACGAAAATTTACCGTATTCCACAACAGAAGAAGCGTTAGATTTTGCAAATATAAAAATTATAACCAATAGTTCATGTTTACTTTATATTGTTTTAATTCCAATGACCACTAATGAAATTTATGAAAAATTTTTAATAAAACCGATAAAAAAGAATGACAAAATAAATGAAATACAATATGAAAATATTTTTAAAAATAAAAGTAAATTTTTTGGAATTGTTAATAAATGTAAAACAATAAATTATTTATCAATTTGCAATCGTAAAGATATTTTAGATATTAGTAATTCAACTTGTTTACCCAAATTACTTAGAAGTCATAGTTCAAAATGCAATAAGATCAACAATCAACATATTCCTGCAATCGAAGAAATATCTGAAGGTGTTATATTGTTAAATCAATTCAACGGAAATGTGACCATAGAAAATGAAATTCATCACTTGAATGGAACTTATCTGGTAAAATTTCACAACTCATCCATAACCATCAACGACAGAAACTTTATTTCTAAGGAAAAATCCTCAACAAAAATTCTTCCGGCTATTTTGCAACCAACACCAGACGAAAAACAATTTAAGGAATTTCTTTCTTTACAAATGCTTAAACAGATTCATATTAATAATACAAATCAGGTCGAGCTGCTGCGAACGGATAAAACAATTCATCAATACATGAATTTTAGTTTCATCTCATTTGGAATGTTGTTCTTAACCACCTATGTAGTGCTTAAGTGCAAAAATAGAAGAACATTAAAGATTATTAATAATACAAGAGAAATTACACCAACAGTAGATCCACAACCAATTTCATCAATAGCTGTAGAAAATACAGAAACTAGGGAGAAAGATGAAGATCAAAAAAACAGTATCAACATACCAACAGCAACCATTCCAGTGCCTAAAAGAATAAAATTTTATGACACATCCTTTTTTTAAGAAAAAAACGAATGAGGACATCCGTATTTAAGAGGGGAAGAGTTAATTCACGCAACATATTTAGCAACACATTTTTTCTTCACCCAAAGTCACGTTGCAATTTCCTTTCTCACAATTTTTGCTGATGTTGCGTCTAGCAATATTCATGGGAATTAACAATTTTAATTATGAGAAAATTTATATTTTTGAAAATAAGAATTTTTGAAATTTTTAATTTTTGAATTTAGAGTAGAATGTAAGAAATCAGTTGTAATCTAGAATTCAGAAGAACAAGTTGGAAAAATAAAATTATAAATTTTTAAAGTTAGAAACTTGTTTTTTTTATTATCAATAAAGTAAAATTTATTAACTTATACAAAGCTATTATCTTCTAAATTTAGTAGTTGCAAGTCTTCTTCATTTGGAATATCAGTTTCCTTTTCTAAATTATTCAAAATTTTTGAAATCTCATCACTTTGTGAAATATTTGTTTTATTACATAGTTCTTGCATTTCATTATTTTCAATTTTTTGCAAACAGTTGCTTGTTGTTGGTATGTAGAACAGAAATTTATTTTCAATAATTTTTTGCTATTTATTTCCAAACTCGTAGACAGAAGGACTTTTTTAATATCCACCTCTGTCTCTTATTAAAGCAAATAAATTTTCAATACAATCTTGATTTAATTTTTTTGTGAGAACAAATAAAATATGTGGATGCTTTACGAATATGGTTGAAGAATATTCGTAAGCTGTAGAAATTGCGGCGCTACAGGTATGGCTAAACACTTGGGTAGCGTAGGAGACTCTAATTTTTTGCTACGTATTTGGGTATATGTGTTTAGAGGTTAATTTCGTTCCCATTTTTGTTGTACTATTTTTTTCTAAATGGTATAATTCCTCTATACACTTCCAAGAGACTGTTCCATTGTTTGTGTTTATATCTTTTTTTATGAAAGTGGTTCTCACTGATTTAATTAAATGAGGTGCGTCGTATCAAAAAATATATAGACAGAAAGAATTCTTATGTAGTATCGACTAAAAATTGTAATTATTAAATTAGACTATACAACAGTACGGTAAGAGAAGGAAGGAAGTGAAAGCTTTTTTAACTATGCTTTAAAGCGATTTGAAATTTAAGTTTTGTTTTTAACATGATCAAGATGAATGAAAAATAAAAAAAAAATTGTACTCTTGTGTGTTAAATAGAATATAAAAAAAATTTCAAATGGTGAAACATATGTGAATAAAATGAGTCACACCGACACCATCAATTACCTTGTTTATGCGAAGCTTTAATTCGCATTAACTCATGCCGTTTTGACTAAATACGGATGCATAAACCAAATTTTAAAACGCATTGAAACTTTATTTCGTTTTGAGTGAATACACTATAAAATCCGAATTTAAAATTTCAATGCGTTTTTTAAATGTGCATGTACACTTTCTTCGTTTTAAACGAATTGTCATATTTGACCTTTCAAAATGGTGTTGGTAACATACTAAACATCAATATGAACTTTTAGAGTAGTATTAGTTTATTACTCAAAACGTTTTAAGTGAGAATGAAATGTTGTACTACGCATAAACACCAATTAAAATGTATTATCTCAAAACGATGTTCAAAACGTTTTATCGTTAATACGTTTTAATTTTTGTGCATAAACAAGGTAATTGTCGTATTCGCATGTACATATGTATGTATTTCTATGCAGAAGTAAAAGCTTTTTTAACAAAACTGAAATATGCTGATGTACATTCAAAGCTATTTCACTAATGAGGTTCCAATGTTGGAACCCCAGAACAAAAATTTTTGTATGAGACATTTTTAAACTACATAAGAATTCTTTCTGTCTATATATTTTTTGGTCGTATGCACCATATATTTTTTTATCATTAAATATGAAATAAGGTTTTTCACAACTTACATTTAGCATTTTCATACATTTTCTATTGTTAGAACCCTGGTTACAAACAATAAAACCAACATTTACACGTATAGACTCACACACAGAAATACACATTTTCTTCTACTTTAATTTTTAGTTGCTCTCCACTAATTGTTTTCTCCGTAACAAAGTAACTTAAAATGTAAGTTAACAATTTCTCCAGTTGTTTAAGGAAAAAAAAAGACACTTGATTCTAATTTCGAGTCTACTTTATTGAAAATCCAACTTAAGACTAATTTTACAATTTTATGTTGTTTTAATTACAATTTCGATTGATACATTTTTTACAGTAATTATGTTGAATTAACAAAAGCGTGTACATTTATTTATTTCAATTATAATAAAGTTTAATATGCTAAAAATGATGATTTAACAAAATATGCACGAATTTCAATAAAAAGCTTTATATGGCAAAAATAATATAATTAATAAATCAAAGGTAAAATTTAGTTGATAAATCATCAAAAATTACTTATATTTAATTATACTAAAATTATAAAATTTTATAAAGAAAATAATGCTGGCATTGCATTACACCGGATGTCGAACCTACAAAATTAGCGTGAATAGCAATTCAAAAGTATAATTTTATGTAGGGTGTTGACTGTGTTATCTCTTCCCCCTCTAAAAATCCACGTCTCGTGGGTCAATAATTGAGACTTATGGGTTGTATCCCTGACTGATTAGGTACTTCATGATTCGATGTTACAATTTTTGGAAATAGTACCATTTCCCTTCGTTTTTTCCTTAGTTTACATATTATGAAATCTAATATTGCCGTTACAATGATTGCTATTGTGCCAAAGTCTATAGTTTTTCCTATCTTATGATTTATGAAAAGTTTTTTCAACATTTCTATATTGTTGATATTAAGGTCATGTAAGTAATTCAGGTCGAGCTTGATACCCTTTTCAGTTATGTTGGATCGCAATATTGGTGGTAAGATTTGTACCATTTTTTCTTCCCTGTTCGTGTAGGTCATACCGTTGATATCTATAGTTTCATTGTTGTATTGTATTAAAAAGTTTCCTTTTAGATGTTTACTTGTGTTGTTATATCTGACTTCACCATTGAAGTCGTTTAGGAAAATTGTGTTGTCGTCTAGAGGTTCTATTTCAGCTTCTCTCGCTAGTTGGTATTCGCAGCTAGCATTTTGTCCTCTTATCAGCTGATTGATGCACTGATTCTCTTCTAGTAAATGTAATTGGTTGGGTTTACAAATGATCGTGTTTTTAAAAACGTTACATTTTTCCAAAATTCCAAATATTTCATCTTGGTCGACGAGTAATTCATCATACCGAAGGTGTATTCTTTTCCTATTTCTGATTGTTGATCTTATTTTTATATGATTGTATATTTGCCTACTAGTTTTGGGTATGGAGATAATGTACAAAGCTGTAGAATTTTTTACAGTCATTGTGGGCGATGCATATTCTATTGCTTCTATTTCGTTCGAATAAGGAAGTGTTTCAATTTCTGTTGTTAGTTGATTAATTTCTCTTTTGTCTAGTAGGTTAGTGTTAATTATACAGTTTTTTGCTAGCTGTGAAGCCTTCACGATTTCTTTTACTTCTTCATTAACTAAAGAGAGGCGGTTAAACGTCGTTTGTAAATATTTCTCAATCGTATCTTCATTCTGGTGCTCTGCTATTTGATTATATTCTCGTAAAATTTCGTGAACTGTGTTAATTATATCGTTGTTAAGTTTGTATTGTTCATTGTTATTTTCTATTATTTCATTTTGACTTTTCAGAATTTAACCCAGTCTATGGCATCAGGAGAACCAGCTACTCATTTCCACGCAGTACCAATCCAGTTAATCGAACGTTTATTTCTTGTTGTTTGCTCCTTGAGATCGGTTAGTAATTTTTTAATTTGATCTGACTGGAGAAGTATTTGGGATTTGAGCTCATTTTTTTATCTTAATTCGTTGTATTGATGGTAATACTCTTTGCACAATTTCCTCGAAACTTGATAGATCAATTACATGAACTAAATTAAAATTTCCATTAATAATTTTTCCATTTCCTTGTTTGACAGTTACTATGGGGGTACTATATTTGTAAATGTTGAGTGACATTGTAAGCGTCCACCATCCGGAGCTGCATGGGAAGCAAAAAAAAGAAAAAGGTTGTTATCTTAAGTTTTTAATTTGAGATTTATGGACCCTTCTCCCTGAGGTTGTAGTGACAGTGACTTTGTTATCTTTCGAGACAATTTCTTTTTAAATTTGGGTTTATTTTTCCCCTGAATCTGTTTGATTGCGGTGTATATCGTCTCTCCAGGTGTATAGGTTTTCGGTTTTTACCTTTTTGATTTTTCTCTATCGATTTTCGCTTTCTGATTTTTTCTTATCCTTTCTACTAAATTTTCATTGACTTGGGCCTTAAAGTTACTTAAATTTTGATAATTAATTCTTTGTATCCTGCCAAAAAAAATGTCATTCGGTTTTTTCTTGGTAACTGAGTTTATGGTGTTGTATCGATCTACCGATATGTTAACCAGTTCTTTTAAACTAAGGTCTTTATATTCATTCTGTAAGCATCTCACAATTTCTACAATTGTGGAATGTACTCTTTCAATGGCACCATTTACCTCACTTTTTTGGAATGGTGTTAGGTATACCTCAATGCCTAGGGTTTTCAAATAATCAGTTATTATTAAGCTAACAAAACTTTTTTCGTTGTCCATTACCAATATTTTCGGTGCAGTAAAATAGTGTATCGCTTTTATTAGTTTATCTCTTACATGTAACACTGACTTGTCCTTTATATGAAAAAATTTGGCAAATTTAGAAAATTTATCGATACAAGTAAGGAATTTTTCATTTTTCATTTCTATAATGTCGATATGCAAAATTTCGCAAGGAAATGTCGGTATTGGGGTTTTTTGTAACTCAGGTTTGTTTGGATGGCGATCATATTTGTTAATATTACATAGGTCATAGTTGCGTGTGTATTTTTTTATTAAACTCTCATCTGGGGAAAATAAAATTTTTCAAGAATTTGTTCCTTATTCACATTCCAATTTCGATGGGCTCTCCTGTGTTCACCCTGAATAATAAATACGTTGGATGGGGTTCTTCGTGAGCGCATATCTCTTTTCCAGTTGTAATTATCAATTGATTTTTAAACGCATTGATTGGTGCTTCACAATGAGGTATCAGTGTTGTCTTCGTCAGCACTATGAACCGTTCCAGAATCTGAAGAAGTTAAAATATTTGCTTCCGTTTCCAGTCTTGATAAGGCGTCCGCAACCTTGTTGGTGCTGCCTGGCTTGTAGACCAGTTCATAGTTATATTCCTCGATTCTAGCCTTCTATCTTTTAAGTTTGGCCTTGTTATTCCTTTTGCTCAAGGTAAAGGTGAGTGGCTGATGATCGGTTAAAATTTTTATTTTCCTGGCACCATAAAGATAATTCCTTAAATTGTCTAGAGCCCACACGATGGCTAACATCTCCTTTTCATTAGTTGCATAATTTTCTTCAGTTTTATTAAGGGATCTAGATATGTAGGTTATAGGACGATCCTTCTCAACTTCGCCCTGAGAGAGGACTGCACCTATCGCACGATCTGAGGCGTCTGTGGTTAATATAAAAGGTTTTTCAAAATCTGAGAATATTAGAATTTCAGATGATAATAATAATTCTTTTAAATTTTTAAAAGACTGTAACTCCTTTTCGTTCAAATATATTTCAACCTTTTTAGATTGATTTGCCTTTACTTGGGCGTTTTGCCCCCTCGTGAGGTTGGTAAGAGGTTTCGCGACCTTAGCGAAGTCCTTTATAAAACGTCGGTAATAGGATGTCAGCCCCAGGAATCCTTTCAAATCCTTAAGGTTTTAGGAGGTTTGTGTTTTTGGATTGCTTCTACTTTTTTAGGGTCTGGTTTTATTCCCGCATTTGTAATTATATAGCCTAAAAATTCGGTTTCGGTTTTCAAGAATTTCGTTTTGTCTAAATTTACTCGCAGATTTGCCTCTTCCAATCTTTTGAAAATTTTTTCAACATTTTTCAAATGTTATTCTTCAGATTGTCCCCCAAATATAATTATATCGTCGATATAAACATAACATATTTTCCCGATATATGGTTTTAGGACATCGTCAATCATTCTTTGAAATATCGCAGGTGCGTTACGTAGCCCAAAGGGTAATCGTGTAAACCCGTACTTGCCATTCATGGTTGAAAAGGCAGTCTTTGGTGTGTCACTTTCTTTCATCTTAATTTGATGGAATCCAGATGTTAAATCGATTGTTGTAAAATATTTTGAACCGCCTAGGCTTGCAATTGTATTAGTTATATCAGGTATAGGATAGATATCTGGGACAGTTAGGGCATTTAGACTTTTGAAATCTATCACCATTCTATATTTCTTTATACCTGAAGCATCCAATTTTTTTTCCACAATCCAGATGGGAGCTATATATGTGTGTAAACAAAACACCAGTCCGTTGTGCTGTACAAAATTGTGTTAACATTTATTTGTATATGTTAGTAAATAAAGTAACAGATTAAAAAAACAATTTTTTATTTCTTTTAAATCATTTATTATAAATCCATTTCCCTATGATTAAAAATATTAAAAAAAATTAATGTTTTATTTATTGCAAACCAATCATGGAGAAAGTAAGATTATAACTACAAAATATTGGAATTTCATAAAAAAGTCTTGAATAATTTATATGTACATATGAAGTGCGTGGTGGTACAAAGAAATCTTCGTTAACTAATTTAAATACATTTTTTTCTTTACATTTAGCTGCATATTGGTTGAAATGTTCTTTCACAGCGCTCGAAGCATTGTTGTTATGAAACATTACAATGTTGAAGAAATCCATCATTTTAAATAACTTTAAAACTTCAAGATATTTCAATCGGATGCTGCCCTTGTCGACTGGTATTCTGAATTCTTTTTCTAATCCAAGCTGATTTTGTGGTAGTTCTTCACCAATCTGCCGTTTTAAGTTGTTGAGATGGTTGTAAACTGGAACCCATCCAGAATAATTTGTAAGCACAGGAAAACGCTTGTAATGATGAAAGATAATCTTAGCTTCAAATGTGGATGTGTCAAATCCAAGCACAATTTTCCTGTCTTTACAATGTTCTAAAAAATATGTGTAATTCAGCAATAGATTGTCACAAGGTATTAAGACTTTTTTCTTTTTAGGTAATTTCACATCCTTCTTATCGAACTGCTCTATATTACGTTTTGATGCCATTTTCTAATAGAAAACTGAAGTCTTAAAATTGAGTTCCATGCTTTTATACTCTCGATTTTTGTGCTCTACAACGTTGATTGCAATAAACCCCACCACTTTGTAAAAACTTCTTTAAATAGAGTTTTCGAAATAAATTAACTATTTTATTATCGTTAGATGTAAAATCATACGATGAAAAGTATTTTAGAAAACTTCGTAAGTTACTGCTCTTACAGCGAAAATAAAGAAACACACAGCAATAATGCCCGCAAGTAGATGAGGATAAACCTTGTAATCTTTTTTTGTTATTTACAAAGATTTTCGAGTTGGCATGTAAAAATGTTTTAAAGAATTTATTGTTTGGGTAATTTCCAAACGAATCAAAGTATTCTGCCGGTCCTTTTGTAGGAAAATAAAAAGTCACCCAATGTGTTCCACTTCTACTTGCGGGATCAGTATTTGCAATAACACATGCTGGTTTTTTTATTTTTTTAAGTAAGTGATCGCATGGAAACACTCCTTTGAAAATTTTTTTTGTAGCAGCATTATTTTTTAACGTGTTAACAAGTTCGATCGTGTTCATTCTTGTTAACATGAGTTGAAGGCATCAATGTCTATGACCTTAGTATAAGAGGTTATGTAGTTTTGTAAAAATTCCTTTGCTGCTCCCCCACTAACAAGAACAGTTGAAAATTTTGCCAAGGTCTTAATAAGATTCTCATCTAATCGTCTAAGTTCCAAGTTTCCAAACACGTTTGGTTGTTCTGCATGTTTGTCACAAGATGTAGGATATTTGTATATTATTTCTTTCGAAAATATTTTATTTTCTGGTGTTAAACCAGCAAAAGATAGTTTTTTTAAAGAAGGTTAAACTACCTTCTGACATATATTCAACGTTTACCAAACAGCAACTCATTGTGATTGATTCTGCTTTGCTATAAACTTGCAGGTATATATATACTTTTGGAAGTTCCTGTATACGTTACGAATTTTATCAATTTCAATGATTGCATCATATTCAGCATACACAATACAAGTCACACTGTTTTTCAATGCTTTTCTGAATCTTCCTTCAATTCTTACTTCTTACTATTCCTTGATTTAGTGAATTACCACATGTAGAGTCATATGAATTATCTGAAGTCAAATCAAATGCTAGGAGAAAACAGCCATTATCAAAGAATTTTTTTGTTATCTGATGACCTTTATCGAAATAGTGAATTCCAGTTCCTTTGAAAAGTGCTATGTAACTACGTGTACTTAACGGTTTTTATTTTGAATAATCAAACTCTATAGGTTGATTGGGCACTTGCACACCGTTCACTGATAAATCAAATCTTGTAATATTGTTATGTTTAAAGTTATACGGGTTTTTCTCTTGTTTGCCAGTATATGCGTCATTATCTACCATACCAAAAGTCAGTAAATTAGGTAATTGACCAATCACGACATTGTCTAAAGATAACGTGAACGTATTTGTGGGTAAAGTATATGTTTTAACTTCTACACGTTTATATGGGTATAAAGCATTTGAACGCTGAAGAACAGTTTCATGTGCAAGTAAAATATTCGGGTTGACTGTTACATGATTCATGTACATTGTGGCTTCTACAATTTTGAATTTGCGGTGAATTACTATCATTTTTAGAATAAAGATAATATTCTGGTTTCTCAAGTGATAGTATAACACGTAGATCTACTCCATTAATTATCAGTTTTTCTTGATTAAACATATCACCATGGATTTTACCCATTACTTCAACAACATTACTTTTAGCAAATAGCTGAGATCTTTTGAGATAACCTTCAGTTAAGTCAGCTGGTCGTCCTGTGTCTTTTGTAACATTCTGCTGCTAGTTTTTGAGACTCTCGTGGTGTTCTCTTCGAAATGCCATCGACTAATCTTTCTACACTATCAATTTTATCTATTATAGTGATAAGTTCCTGACGTAATCCAGAAGCATCAAATGATTCTTTTATTTCTGATAGAAACTTCTCAATATTACGTTTGTCTTGTGGTGTTTGGAGAAATATATCAGGAAGAAAATTAGATAGATTGTCTATGTTTGTATCAGGAGGTACTGGTGTAGTCAAGTATTGACCTGAATTTTATCTTTCATATGGAACATCTAAAATATAACTGCTTGAAGTAATTGCTCTTTGAGTAGGTGGTTTAGCACCAAGTGAATCTTTCTTTAACTTATTCAAAACCCTAAAAATCGTATCTCTAATTTGAATAATCCTTTTCTGCTTTTCTTGTTCAGAAAGTGTTTTATCATCAAAGTGCACGTTGCTTATAAAAAGTGTAATGAGATCTTTAACATTCAAGTGTGAAGGTAATAGTTTTATTTTTATTGTTACTCCCAATTCTTCTAAACGAAGTACAAACATATCATGTACTTTACCAGTAATTGATTTTGCTCTATTCTTAGATTTTTTAATGCTTAGTGCAGGATGTGCATAGTTATCTATTGCATCTTGTATAACAGCATGTTTTCTGTTTCTCCTAGGAATTTGAACGAAAACGTCATCTACGAAAGCTTTAACAGATTCATAATCTTTATATTTTAAAACAACCTTTTCTGAAGTCTTCCTACCCTCGTATATGTGTAAAATAAACTCGTCTGGTTCAGGAATGACTTCATCGAAAAAATTAGTTTCCAATCGATTCCAAATCTTTTTCTTAATATCGTCCAAGTACATAGTGTACCATGAAGGTATAATAGCATTGTACAATGTTAGTAAGAATGCTGAAAAATTAACTTGTCCTGCTCTGTAACTAGTTTGCTTAAGATTATCATAAGTCCATTCTAGTTTAGCATCTTCATTTACTTTAATACTAATTTTCTTTTTTCCCATGTAGTTGATCATCCATCGCATTAATTCTATTTTCATCTGAATTATCAGATTGTTGTCGCTTTAGTCCTCTTTGCAAAGGTTCATTCGTATCGAAATTTGGTAAAGCAATTTCAGTTATTTCAACATGCCAATTTTCATCTAATTTACACTGTCTAGCCAACGAATTTGTAAAAGCTGATAAAGTGTTTTCATGGTAAAATTTCATCGAATTATTACTTAAAAGACATACGTAAAAGTCATTTTCCTTTATATCCACAGGCATATTTTCAGTGTTTAAAGTTTCTCCCAATTAATTTCTGATTTACTTGCAGCTCGCCCTTTTTCTTGTAAGCGTTTACTTTGACGTACTGCTTTTCTTATAGGAAACGCAAGAGTGTATTGATTAGGATCCAATTTTGAAGGTCCTAATATAGATTGCTTGACAGGTGACTTTTGTTTTGAACTGCTGGCACTTTCTTCTTGTTCTAATTCTTCAATAATACTGGTGACTTCATCAGTACTCATATCGAGAGGTACAGTATATTGTGTTACACCGTCATCAGGAGTTACCACTTTATAGTCTTTTTTTCGATCTTCTGAAGTTTTCTGTAATTTTGGTGGTGGTTTGAGACTTTTTGCTATTCCACTTGCTGATAATCGTTGTTTAGTAGCAGGTGATAGTGATTTTCTTGGTGATATTGTTTCAAATAATTCTACATTTGTCTCAAAAGGATTATTTTTATCTATTCTATACAACTCGTTTTTTTGGAGAAGTTTGTATTGCGTTATCTTTTTGAAGTATGAATTTTGTTTGCGAACCACTCTCAAGTAAACTTTTATGTTCCTTCATTTTTTCTTGTAATAGCGACATATCTTTTTTTCTTTCTTCAATATGTCTACGTTTTCGTTTGACACTCAAATAATTTATTAACTCATTTCTGTACTTGTACAATTTTTCTTTATCAGACAAGTCTTTGTCTTTCAATATTTTATTCATGTTGTTATCAAATAATGACTGATTATTTAAATGTTCGATATTATTTTTCAATTTTTCATATACTTCTGGAGACAGAAGTAACATTTTGTTAAGTGAATTATTTCTATACATATTTTTCAATTAATGAACCAATCACACCTGAAACTACACTTCCTAATAAAGCTAGTAAAAAACCCCCTTGTTGTAGTAAGATTTTACGTTGTCTCGGTACTGATCGTTTTGCATCAAGTAATTTTCTCATGCTCTTTTTATACCAAAGGTATATATGTTTATATATGTTCCCACGTGGATAATGATTTCCCTTTAACGTATTCAACGTAATTTCACAAAGTGTTTTAATCACATCAGGATCAGCATTCTTATTAATTGCATTTCTTAAACATGGTTTAGCTTTTTTCAAAACATATAACATATGTTTGTTGTCTCTTAATCGTTTCATTCGTGACACCATTTCTTTTGTTTAAACTATCTGTAGAGCAGTAACAAGTTAAAAAGTGTGTGTTAAAAATATCAGCATTCTTATTAATTGCATTTCTTAAACATGGTTTAGCTTTTTTCAAAACATATAACATATGTTTGTTGTCCTTTAACCGTTTCATTCGTGATAATATTTCTCTTGTTTAAACTATCTGCAGAACAATAACACGTTACAAAGTGTTTATTAAAAATATCTGTACGAAATCTCAAAACTTCGTTAATAGCCTGAGTCAAATCTATTAACAAATAACTGTGTGGTGTTCGTGTAATATCCTTATATATTTTTAATAACTCTGCACTATTTTCAGGATAAACTTGTTTTGCTAGATGAATGAACTGACTTTTATCTCGTGGATTCTTAAAAACTACTAAATATTTACAGTTTAGTGATATATCTCGACAAAATTTTCCTTGATGAAATATATTTTGTGTTACAAGAATCACCGAAAAGTTTCTATGATGTAATCCTTTTGTAAAGAGCTCACACACTTGTTTAGAAAATGCATTCAACATCATATCGTCTAATACAATCAATGTAGGTTCATTCGTACTATTCATGAACTCATCAGGTATTGAATCTAAATATTCAATGTTTTCAAATGTTATATTTGATGGAATTGCATGTCGTTCTGCATTACACCATATAATTTTCTTTATTCGAGGTAGTATTAAAAAACGGTTACTAAGAAGTTTTTCAATAAATGTTGTCTTTCCACACCCCGATGGCCCAGCGATCATCATTTTAAATGGATGTTTAAACTCCATTCTTTTTCTTGAGTTTTCAAAACATATACATATAACACTACTTATATAAAAACAACCAATATTTATACAATTATAACATAATGAGCAGGAAACAAATTATTGACGAGCTACATACATGGACCAGCTCGTAAGAACTTCAAGCTTCGTCGTGTCACTATTAGAGGGAAAGACAATTTATGGCAAGCAGATTTAGTAGATATGTCCTCTTATTCGTCTAAAAATAAAGGCTTTCGTTATTTATTGACGATCATTGATTGTTTTTCTAAATATGCGTGGGCATTCCCGATTAAAAATAAAAGTGGAGAAGAAGTTGTTAAAGTTATGAAATCCCTTTTAAAACGAGATGGATGTAGAAGCAGAACATTTACGTCTTTCACCAAAATGTTTATATGTCAGCGGTAATGATGTGTGCGGTCCATATAATACTACACTTCTTAAAAAAACACATACGGAAAATGACAATAAATTTTTTAAAGCAGTGCAAACTATAGTCTCACTCGCTCTTCTAACAACACTTATCTATGAAATTTACTTCATTTACAATAAATCGTGAACAGAAAATAGAGTCAAGACTATCTTAAAACAAAAGTCAGGATGATTCTAGGGGAGGTTTCATCAAACTACATTTTTCTACAGACGTGTGAGAACACAACTAAGTATTTAAAACATTATGATTGTATTTTCAAAAAAAGATTTTTATTTATCACCCTTCGAAAAAATTTATTTCCTATTTAACAGTACTGACCTAAACCTAAATTTCACATAAGAAAAAATCAAGTGACATAACAACGATCCTGTTTACTAAAAACAAGATACAAGACAAAAGTAAGTTCACAGGAAAACAAGTAAGCTGATCTTCTCAGGTAACAAGTTGATCTTCTATCTTCCAAGCGAAAAAAATCAAGTGACATAACGATCCTGTTTACTAAAAACAAGATACAAGACAAAAGTAAGTTCACAGGAAAACAAGTAAGCTGATCTTCTCAGGTAACAAGTTGATCTTCTATCTTCCCAGCGAAAAAAATCAAGTGACATAACGATTCTCTTTACTAAAAACAAGATACAAGAAAAAAGTAAGTTTAAAGGAAAACAAGTACATAACAGCGATTTTGTTTACTAAAAACAAGATACAAGAAAAAAGTAAGCTTTCAGAAAAACAAGTAACCTCATCTTCACAACAAAACTAGTAAACCGGCCCAAGTAACCAAACCCATTTTTACAGGAAAACAAGTAACCACACCCTTTTTCAAGAAAACAAGTACACCGGTCCAAGTAACCATACCCTTTTTCAAGAAAACAACTAAACCGGTCCAGGCAACCACACCCAACAACACATATATCTATCCCTCTCAACACATATACCTTTCTACTCCTCCCGCTTTAACAACTTATGGAACAAAATTTTATGTCCCACTTCCGTATACCTGTCCCTACGCTACATGGTCAATTTTATACCAAAGGTGGGACCCTTACTACTAACATATATTCTTTAATTGTTCTTTAATTTGATATAATCATTATAAAAAAATAACGGTTCAGTTTGTAATTTAATCATGGTGATTGAAATTAAATTATTACATTTTAAAAATAACACCCTTTTTTTTCTTTTTTTTTTAAATTTTTTTGTATTCTCATCATTAACAATTTTTTGCTGCTTTATATCATTAATTTCACTGTGTATACTATCTTTTACTTTATCATGATAATAATCCAATCCGTAGCCTAATAAATCTAATAAGATGAATTTACTTAAACTTCAAAATTAACCTGAACTGAATTTTGTGTCTCCTTTTTTTTTTTTTTTTTTTTTCAAGTTCAATTATTTAGTATTAATTTTGTTTCCTTAAATTAAAATTGACTGAATAATTTTTTTATTTTTCACATTTTTGTTTTTTTTGTGATACACCAGTTAAAAAGCAACATTGAATGATTATGAAATTTTATTAATAAGATAATTTCACATTGTAATTAACTTTGTACTACACCAATATTAATCGACCGAACTCAACTCAGAAAGAAAAGAAAGATAAGACAAGAGAAGAGACCGTGATAAATTCTACCTCCCTTATATAACCAGATTTTTTTGTTAATCAAGATAGAAATTTAAGAGATTATCACATATTAATGAGCAAGGTATATGAATTATCATCAAATTTTATAGCATATTCCATATATGTCAGGGATATTACGAAGCGTACAATTGTACCATTTTTGGTACAATTAGGGACTAACGAGTACAAAGGTACAACGGGCGATATTTAGGTACATTCGATGTTGATTCAAATAAAATGAATTTAATTTTCCCGTCCAAGTCCAATTCAAATAACTTTTAACCCAACTTTTTATGTATTATAGTATAATGTTGATAATTGTTTTTGCGTGAATATTATTTGTGAGAAGTTACTAAATTTTGATTGTAGCAGTTGAAGTAGCAAAAAATAATTTTAAACTTAACGTCATAAGTTTCTACGTCACGTTTTGTGAAACTTTACGAAAAAAGATTAATTTCGATGACGAAATTCTTAACTTCATTCCACAATTTTCTCCACGAAGTATTTTAAATGGTTGAATTAACAGTATTTTGCCAATACTTGTACGTTTGTTTCCTGAAAAGGAAATTCAATATGCAGAAATAATAAATCAAGAATTCCGTTCTTTGGCAGAATTTGATGATCTAAAAAATTTTGAAAACTATTCTATTTCTGAGTTTTGGAATGCAATTCGTTCGATTAAAATTGAACTAGGTGTTAATTTGTTTGGAAATATTTTCCGAATTGCCAAAGGAGTCCTGTCGTTGCCTCATTCATCTGCAACCGTCGAAAGAATTTTTATTTATTTATTTATTCTACAATTAGGTTAACAACTACGATGTTCCTTAACCTAATTAATCTAACCGAGGTCGTTAGACCATATCGGTGTACATGTGTTATTAAATATTACGAACTATATCTACTTAGAGCTATCTATGCCTATTCACACTTAGCGGCTAATCTTAAAGTTTAGTATCACTAATGCTAGGTTGCGCTTATGCTTAGGAATATATATATTTAACTGCACAGCTACTTATCTAGGAAAAAAAACAAAATAGTAGAGGGGTAGAGAAAAGGTGAAGGTGTGGTTAATCGAAAATTGAAAAATTATGTTTATATTATACCGGTACGTTATACCTGCTAAATTCATTAAAATTACTTATTTATTTATGATTATTATTTTTATTAAGAATTTAAGTTTTGAATCCTCATTCTTATAATTATTCATGGTATTATTTTAGAGGAGTTAGACCTGATGTGTTAGTCGTCGTACAGCTGACGTACAGGGTCAGATGACGGGATGAGGGGTGTTGTAGGCCGTCATTTTGTCTGTGACTATCTTTATGATGGAGGTGGCATCAGAAGAGTTGACATCCAAAGATAGTCTTTTGGATGCTAGAAATGCAAGGCGTCTCCTAGCGAACAGTTCCCTAAAACGATGACACTCCACAAAGATATGTTTGGATGATAGATCCACATTGAAGCCACATGCTGCTGGGGCAGTTTTGTTGAACAACTGAGCTTTAGCCGCGAGGAAATGACCTGTCCTCAAACGGAAAAGCTTTATTGCAATGTGGCGCGGCATACCGATGTAGATTTGGCTTGTCGAAAATTGAGAATGTGAAAACAAAAATTGTCCGGAGTCGATGTTATTGCGCGATCTTACTTGACAAAGTCGGATTATCCTTTCCCGTCTCACTGAGCGAAAGTCACACGGGTGTTCCGTCACAGATGGGAGATTGCACGACGCTTTAGCTGCTTGGTCAACAGCTTCATTGCCAGCAACACCCACATGCGATGGGCACCAGAGCATATGCATGTTTGAATGGTTCGCGAGTATATTACGTATTTCTATCGTCAGTGGATTCGTGTTGTTGCGATTTTCGACAGCTTTAATAGCAGACATGGAATCGGCTGCCACTGCACGAGGACCCGACTAACCTGCCAGAAGCTGGCATGCCTTCAACAGGGCCATGGTCTCCGCCGTGAAAACCGATGTCCATGCCGGCAATTTCTCCTTTAGCAAGTGGAACCCGACGAGTCAACCACGGCGTAACCGGTGGCATTCTCCGATTTCGACGCATCGGAATAGAGAAATCTGTCAGGGTTCAGCCGACTTGCGATTTCTAGGAATGTGGACCTTTTAGCGTTAGCGTCGTTTATGTTGGTCTGTGCGTGTTTGTAGTGAAGTTGTTTCTGTACACTTCTCCATGTGGGGATATCAGGATTGGTGTAGGTATTAGATGGGGGTGTTAGTAGTTCCAGAAGGATACTATCAATGGCTTTCTTAAGGCATGAAGATTTGAAGTACTTCGTTGATCGCCTTGCCATGATATCATCAATTATTAGGTAAAGGGGGGCCTTTGGGTTCTGGGTGTTTTTGAGGATGAGATTGGAGGAGATTTTGTCAATTCTGTCTAGTATATGGTCGAAAGTTGATTCTGCCAGTAGGGATTGGACGGGGGTGGTTTTTAGAGCACCTGTCGTGATTCGGGCGGTAGTATTGATACAAGTTTGCAGCTTATTCAATGTACGTTTGGGGCAGTTCCTGAACAGGCAGATACCATAGTCCAGTCGTCCGTAGGTAAGAGCTTTACCCACTCCAACTGCCGTGGGAATGGGTAAACCGTATTTCCCGTTGCAGACAACCTTGAGGAGGTTATTAACCTTCGCAATGTTGCCCGCCAACCGGGCTATGTGTAGGTGCCAGGAGAGATTTCGGGTAAACGTAATACCTAGAATTTGTAGGTGTGGGGAGAAAAGGACCGTTGTTGTCGGGAGTGAGGGAATTGCGATGCAGTTTTCATTACACTTCTTTTTCCTACAGACGTGCAAAGCTTCAATCTTAGCTGGGCGGATGAACGCGCCATTTTCAGAGTCTTAGAAGTGATAAAAATAATTTGAAAATTTTCGTTGGATCTTTTAAATGGTAAGTGAATAAATTAATTTACACAAATCTTTGTTAATTTTTTCTATGTCTCGATGAGACCTATCAATGGTATATTTCAAACGAAACCAAACGAAACATCCTGTATATACGCAATTTTTGTAAAAAAAAATTTTTGTATTTTAATATCTTACTCAGAAAATAATGAAAAAAATATATTGTTATATGTATAACAAAGAACAATTGTTTTTTTGATTTTACAAAATATAGAAAAAAAATCATAGCAAAAACAAAAAAAAGCTTAACACTGTTAGTTTAAACAAAAATATTTCAATTTTTTAAAAAATCAATCTGTTTTTTGATAAGGATGAAAATTAGGGAATTAAAGGGTAGAAATATTTTTCGATTTTTAGATCATCTTTTTGTTCAAGTCGTGCTCACATTACATAGTATTCTTTTGAACTTTGCAGACCAAAAAAAAAACCTAGAGAAAAATGGTATAAGTAAAAACAATTAAAGTGAGTTCTAAAAATGGAGCAGAAAAAAACAAACAACAATATTTTAAAAATTTCAAATAAGTAGTAGCATATTTAAGCCTACACTACCCATTTCCAAAATGAAAATGTCGAGAGAATACAAAATTTTAAATGCTAAGAAGGTCGGACGAAATATGGTGAGAAAAGTTTTCTAAATCGAATGGCTACTCACCATTTTTACCTGCGACATATGTGAACGTTTTCACTGAAAACATATTAACGGAAATTTTAAAGGAAAAAAATTATTATGTTTTCGGAAATAATGAAGACAAAAGTATCCAGAGTTTGGGCAGTATGAAAAACAATATAATGATGATGATGATGACACAGATGATGACTTGGAGATTGTGACAGATGATAAAAAACCAACTGCCGGCACCAGCACATCAGGTTAAATTTTTTTTTATAATACTAAAATTACAATTGTTTTTGTTAAATGTAGGAAAAAAAATATGAGAGAATCGGTTAATAAATAACTATTTTTAATTTAAATGAAATTGAATTTATATGTTTATTTATGTGTATTTATTTTAAAATTATCGCTGTTTTGTGGTTTTCTCTGCTCAGAGGTCTCAAACTTATATCAGTTGTTTTTAAAATTTTAAATTGTCCACTTTTAAATTCATTCTGTTTTACTTCGTCGGTAGTCTATTATCATTCTCGAAAATTTATTTTACTTTTTAGATTTATTAATTAGTTTTTGGAAAATATATAAAACATAAGTATAGATATACTATATCATGTATTGTTACAAAATTGGCCTTTTGAGTAAAAAGAAATTTCCTAAAAGAAAGCGGATGAAAACAAAACTCTCTAAAGAGAAAAAGGCAAAATAAAAGTAAGGCGTCCGAAACGGATTTTTTAAGAAATGAAAGAGTAAAAAAAGATGTAGGTGAAGGGGTAAAATTGAAGGATTTACAATATTAGGGTTTTCTATCAACTATTGAGGAATTTAAAAAATATAAAGATCTAAAAAAAATAATAAAAGTAAAGAAAATTTAAATTGTAAATACAGAAAACTAATAACTATAAAGGCAAAAAAAAAAATAAATAAATAAATCCTATGTGGTACAAAAAGAGAGAATCTACAATTTTAATTATTTTATTTACAAAAAACTTTAATTACAACTCTTATACTTTCAAAAGGAATGAATAAAAAAAGGGAATTAAAAACATTATAAAAGAAAAAAAATAGCAATAGCAAGAATAAATTTCCGAAGTAGTCGCCAGGTAAAACAAAGTGAAACTGATGTAGTGTGTCTGTGGGGAATTTCAAAATGTTTTTTGGGTAGGTAGCACTGTTGAAGTTGAGTTAAGTCACTGTGGCAACGCTGTTACTTTGACAGCTGATCACATTAATATTGTAAAGGGAAAAATATATGTTACACAAAAGTAACAAGCGGGATGGATGTTTCGTAGTTAAAATAAATAGTAATTCGGTCGCCAATTTAGATCTTTAAATTAAAACAAAAACGCGTCGCGAGTAAAAGAGCGAAAAATTTCTGAATAAAAAGAAAAAATAAAAGATAAGTAGAAAATAGAAATCGAGAAAAATCGCCATTCGTTAGTATTGTGAAAGTGTGTAGAAAAAACAGTAGGTGGAATAAAGAATGTGTGAGGAAAAAAAGGGAAAATGTGTGTAAAAAATATATGTAAATAAAAAAAATAAAGTAAGGGTGCAAAAATGTACAAAATGTATAAAATGAAAATAAAAAGGTAAAAAAAAAAAACAGGTATGTGAGAAAGAGAAAATAAACACTATGTGAAAATTCAAATTAAAAATGGAGGATGATAAAAAAAATTGTAAAAGAAAAAGAAAGTGTGAATTAAAATATTAAAAAAACGAGAAAAAGTGGGAAGAAGATGTGTAAGGAAAAATGTGTACAAAAAAAAGGGGTAGGTAAAAGTGGAGAAATAAAAGGTGAAAATGAAATTTAAAAAATTTACGTACCTGTGTAGTGGAAAAAATGTTGTTGGTATTTAAAGAAAAAAAAGTGTAAAAATGTAATTTAAAAAAAAAAATTATTCAAAAACTATTAAAGCTAAAAAAAACTGTGTAAAAATAAAACTATGATAAAATGAAAAATATTTCACTAAAAAACACCCGAGAAAACTGCCGCACTAAACACTTGAAAAAATCAAACTGGGTGTTTTCCGTAGATTCATTTATAGTTTTTAGTGGAATTCGCGAATTTTCTGTGAAAATTCTTTGTTTCCAGTGAGGTAAGAGAACTCTTTTACACTCTCAATTTCTTTGCAGAAACGTAGTGATTGTTTTATGTTGTGCTTCTTTTATTGTTGTGCAGAAAAATTTAAGTGTGTTTTTTGTTGTTTTTTGTTGTTTCCTTTTATTGTTTTTACTGTCCCTTTTTCCTTTTTCCTGTTTTTTATTTAATTAAATTTTTCAGGATTGATTTGCTGTACTTTAATAGGGGCTTCTGATTTGGGCACCGTTTAATTAAAATTCGCTGTTTAATTGGAAGTTTCTTTTATCTACAGCACCTTAGCATCAGATGAAATTTATTTATTTAAATATTTGATTATTCATTTATTAACTGTCTTTTTCTTTTCAGGAAAGTAAGATATCCCAGGATGGTGGCTGGAACTGTTGCAAAAGATAATTTCTTTTCAAAATAATTTTGATAACGTTTACTAATGGAATTTTTAATTTGTATCTTTTAGGTTTGCAAAAGTGCAACACTGACCGATCAGAAAATGCTCAAAGTTTCGACTGACCATTGATCTCATGCTCGCCGTAACTTGTTTGCGACACCAAACAAAAATATTCATTGTCGGTGTCTTTATGGTGTTTATTTCCTAATTCTGGACACGGTGTCATTGGTGCTAATGTTCGATTGTCTTTGCCTTGCAAATTTACTCAACTTCACTTGCGATCGGTCTCTTCAAGGTTTTAAAGACATGGATCGCAAGGAACTTGTAACAAGGTAACAATTAGTGTACTTGACGGACGTGTCTTTTCCTTGAACACAGTTTACAGTGCTACCGACCTTGTTTGGTATTTGTAGCGGAGACAGGGTTATCATGCTTCTTCACATTTTTTTCTGAAAAGATGCGGTATCTGTTGCTAGACTTAATAGATGGGTACTATACATAAAATAAACTTTGGTTCAGTCTATTGAAAGTAGTTGTTGAGCACAGAAGAAAAAGGGAAGAAAAATGAAGAAAGAACGAAAAAGAACAATGAAAACAAGAAAATGACGAACTGAGCATCTTCTTCGCCACAATATCCTTAGCAGCATATTGACGTCTACCATTTTCTTCTTCTCTACGTCTCACTACGTCCACTGGAACCAGGCTGGTTGATATACTGCATCTATGGAGTTTCTGTAAAGAATCTTCAAAATTATTATTAAAACATCTGTTTTTAAATAGTAAGGTGAAATACCAGGAAATGTTAAATCACGGCGCTAATCGATCACGGTGTACCACGGACTCACGACTAGTGACTTCTGTAAGATTTCGTATGGACCGTCCTAGTGTTTCTGAAGTTTCGGACACCGACCTATTTTTCGTTTTGGATTATATAACCAAACTAGATTTCCAGTCTTAACGGTTGGGCTTAAGCAGACAAATCGTACCGATCTTTCATGCTGCGATTGGCGTTAGTTAACTGGACTCGATTAAATTCGTGTATCTTGCGTAAACGCTCTTGTAATTGTAACACATATTCGGGAATCGAAGTCGTTACGGGGTTCGGAGGGTCGCCAGTGACTAACTGTATCGGTAGACGAAACTCTCTACCAAAGTTCAACATAGCAGGAGTTTGTTTGGTACTTTGCTGAACTGCTGTTCGAAACGACTAGAGTAAAAACGATAGGTACTCGTTCCAGTCCCGTTGATGGTTTTCGACAAACTTAGAAACATAATCTAATATGAGCGATTGAACCTTTCCACCAAACCATCACTTTGTGGATGTAGGGGAGTCGTTCTAGTCTTGTCGACACGGAACATTTTCAGCACTTTAGCAAAGACTTCAGATTCGAAATTTCGACCTTGATCAGAATGGAGTTTGAGACACAATCCAAAACGTGACAAAACGTGAACGATCAGGGCTTCAGCTACTGTTTTAGCGATCTGGTCTTTTATAGGTATAGCTTCAGGTCACTTGGTGAAGTAATTCATTACGACGAGAATGTAGCGAGATTAGTTCTTGGTTACAGGTAACGGACCAAGGAAAGGAGCACCTGAATTTCGGGCTTGGAGAGGGTCTTGCGACTTGGGTATTGGACCTTTCTTTTGCTGGCATACCACACAACGTAAACAATAATTTCGAGCATCTGTGGAATACCCGGGCCAATAATACCGTTATCGAACTTTCGCCATGTTTTGTCGATTTCAAGGTGTCCTCCACTCAGTGAGTCGTGCACTTGTGTCATCAAGTCTGCCTGCAGGTCTCAAGGAACCAGAATTTGAAGAATGTGCTGCCGGTTCACTTCAAGCTGTCGGTAAACGACGTCGTCGAAAACATGGCTCAGTAACTCTTAACTGTTGGTTTACAGCTGCAGTTGGTTTCCGCAGCGTCGTTCACCATCTGTCAACCAATGTTTTACCTATGTCAAGCAAGCATCTCTGTCTTGTAGCTGAGACTCGTTTTCGGCAACCTGAAGTAACCTGACCGCGACCTGCTACTTTTCCTCAAGGCGATGACAATAATTGCAGCAGACGGGTTCGTACGGTCGCCGGTACAGTGCATCAGCGTTCCCATGATATTTTCCTGTTCGATGTTGTATCTCGACGTCGAACTCCTGTAGCCTCTAACCTTCGGTAATACGCACATAAACCGAGAAAAGATTGGATGTCCTTTTTCGATGTTGGAACTAGCCAACTTTTAACGGTTTCAAGTTTTTCGGGATCGGTTGCCAATCCTTTCTCAGAGATGGTATGTCCGGGGAACTTAACTTTTCTCTGACAGAAATGACACTTTTTAGGAGAGAGCTTGAGACCTGCGCGACAAAGACGCTGGAATACCTCCGCAAGGTTTTTTATAAGGACAGGAAGAGATGTAGTATGTACCAAAAGATCATCCAAATAACATAAAGTGACCGTATATGGGACATCTTTCAATACAATTCCATTCAGACGCTGAAAAGTAGCTGGGGCGTTAGTTAGACCAAAGGGCATAACGTTGAACTCGTATAGACCAGAACCTATACTAAAAGCAGTTTTTTCTCGATCTCGATATCCAGACACCAAATCCAAAGAGGCAAACCAAGAGGAATTACCAAGTGCTCCCAAAGTTAGATCGCTTTCGATATTCCACACAGAACCGAAGCAATCCACCCTTTTTGGCTACTAACACCACTGGAGAGCTCCAGTATAACAAAGGTATTCTCCGAGGTTGTTTTATGGGTTTCGCAGCACCAGTGTCGATTCGGTACTGGAGAATTGTCGTACGACCAATATCGGTGCTGGAAGTGGAGAACATCGGAAAAGTCTGCTAAAAGTTTCCAAAGGACTTGCCTTTGACCTGAATCTAAACTCGTTGCTAGAAGAATCGAATAGGTTTCTAATTTCGTCTGGTATCTGGCTTATATCAGATGGAGATCTGTATAGGCTGGTAGCGATGTTGAAAGCGGGAGATTAACTGAGGGACAGTTGTCGATAGTGATGGTAACTTGGTGCTAAAAGCACTAAAAGTAGTACTTTTTTAAAATTATTACGCGAATAAAAACTTGAAACGCGTCGTAGTGCTTTTTATGGTGCTTTTTAATTTCCATTTTTTCAGTCGTTTTTTAAATATAATACAACAAAATGTTTTAATTCCAGTTAAACCATAACTATGCTTTTATTGATTTTTTTCCTTTTTTAGTACATTTAATTGATTAATTGTTCTTTTTGTCTCAGCTCTGTTCCTTTTGTCGCAACCCTTCTTGATCTTGAAAAACAAAAACAAAAAATACTATCAAACTACAAACTATGGAGCAATATACATAAAACCGAAGCAAAACTAAAATTAGAAATAGACTTTCTCTGAATTCAGTAAATTCAGTTTTGCATATTCATTATGCATTAAAACGTCAAAATATTTGTTGCTCTGAGTATGAGTACTCACTACCTGACAAAGTGAATATAAAAATAAATTCAAATGAAAATATTTTGTGCAAATATTTTTTTTAACTTTGCAATGTTTTTAATAGTATTAGTATACATGATTTTTTTTTAAATTTTGTTTTTCATTCTTATTGTTTTTATCATTAAAAATAAATAAAAGTACAAATTAAGTTGAAGAAGTTTCATTTTTATGAATAGTACTTTTTTGTCTTAAAAACGCGTTTTTTCGAGGGCTTTAGTGCTTTTTTACAAAAAATAGTTACCATCACTGGTTGTCGACGGCGCTTGGAAGAAGTAAGAAAAAGTTCGAGTGAATTCGAGCCCATCGTAATGAAGGCGAACTTGGCTCGAGAAATATCTGAACCTTGCACACCTAATTCTGATGAATAAAAAAGTTAGGTGGAACCTTCCCAGTCCGGTAGAAGGAAGGCAGAAGTAGGCTGGAAGAGGTTAGCGTTCAGGTTTAGCAGATTGGTTCAGACGAAATAGGAGAAGGGTGATGCAGAAAGTGCTTCCAGTTTCCACCAGCAGGTTCTCCAAGAAGGGCAGAAGAGGGAATAAGGCTGAACCTTTCCAGTTCGGTAGGAGAAAGGAAGGGGTGGACTGAAAAGAGTTCGTACTTAGTCAAAGTAGAAAGGTTGAACTCTTTTAGATTAGGAGAAGTAGGAGGGATATTATCTGACAAGTGTTTGACCTCTTCATTCATGTTGTTGTGAAAAATGGTGTGATTTGAGAGGTGTGAAAAGTTCGCCTCGAATTCCCTACAAACGTCTGCAGACAGCGGCTTCTCATTTTCCAAAGAGATCTTAACGTTGTCTACATGGAAGGTGTATTTTTTCGGAAATCAAGTATGCACTTGAAACGCGTCGAAAAGCCATTCCTAATATGCACTCATCGTGTATATCGGCTACGTAAACGTAATGTTCGAAGCAAAAAACTTTTGAAAGAAATTAGAACAAACAACAGCTGTCACGTCCTGTATGACGGCGGAGGACAGTAAAAGTTCGCAATTGAACTGGAGCAAATTTGGACGGATGACAGTCTGTGTGGCACCTGTATCGCTGATTATCCTGCAGTCGCCTCCGTTGATACGTCCAGGTATTCGAAGATTATTTTCAACTTCGGCAACTGTTATTTTGATGACATGGCTAATCCTCGCCACAGACCAAAACCCTTTTTGATCAGTGGCGGCTAGCAAACTCAATGAATTACTATAAAATGCAACTAGCAAATTGGCTACAAGCTGAGGAAGTAAGAATTACTAGAACTGAAACAAATATAATCATCTATGGATTTTTATATATAACAGAACATGATACATACGATATGATCAAGGTCACGCCAATACCGTTCTGGATTTTTGAAAGAGCTTGATATTAAAGCTCTAATGTATAAATTGATGCTTTTCGAGACAATGAGGTTTAATATTAAAAATGTTGAATTTCCATGTCGTATTTTTGCAAAAATAATATTATAAGGAGAATATGTATTTGGCTTCGCATAAGCTCATGATATGATTGGCTTTTTAAGAGTGCAAGAGGAGAAATATGAAAAGCATGTGAAGTAAATTAAAAAATAAAGAATAATGAAGAACACGTTCTGTAATCTGTAATACTCATGTATTATTAAAAACATACGATTGGAAAATATTTATTAAATATTTTAGTATTTTCTAAAAAATTGTTAGGACGATCCTCAAACAACTTTTATTTTACACATAATTATTTTAAATATAATATAATAATACAAATTATAAATGTATTTGATTGTTTGAAGATAGACAAAGACAGAAGATCAATATGAATTATAATTGTATGAATGTTTTTTGAAACAATAAATTATTTTTATTTTATTTTGATTTTTTTTTTCACTTTAATTTTTCTCAAATATTTTATCAATTTTATATACCTATATGTAAAATAATTTATATAAAAATTTATTTTTAATGGGCTGTTTGAGGATCGCCTAGAATAGAATTATTCAAAAAAAATTAAATTACATTAAAATATACAGGGTGATTCAGTTTAGGTGTCCGACCCGGAAACTACGGATAGGTCTCGGTGAGACGAACACAAAATCGTATGGGGGGTATCAATCTCAACCGTTACGGAGTTAAAGGGGGGCAAAGATTTGTGGTACCTTTTCCTTTTTTTACCCTATAACTTTCTACAAGGGTACGCTAGTGTCACTTTTTTTTTTGCAAAATTGTAGAGGACCCTTGTGCCTTACTTGGATCTTAGGTGCCTCTGAACCTCTTACTGTTCAAAAGATATAACACCTCAAATCCAATAAAAATGACAAATATTTGAAATTCATGGTTGAAATGTGCTTTTATTACAGTGTAAATTAAAAATAGGTGCTAGAAATGCTAATTTTCAGTTTTATCAAGTGCAAATATCTCGATAATAATGCATTTTTTGAAAAAAAAAAATGATTTAAACAAATCGATGCAAAATCAATTGAACTTTCATTTTCTGCAATAAAAAATGAGAGTTAATATCGAGCACTTTTCGAGAAAAATAGGGTTAAAGTCAAAAAATGGGTAATAAAACAACAATTTTTTGTTTGTCTCGCCGAGATCTATGCGTAGTTTTCGGACACCTAAACTTAATCACCCTTTATAATAAAATACTTTCCAGTCTATTTTTTAATAATTAATACATAGGTATTTATAATGTAATTTTCATCAAAAATGTCATTTCAATTATTTTTTTTTAAATATCCTGTTGCACATCAGCTGACTTTTATTTATTTTCGAAGTGAAGAACAGAAGTAATGAATTGGATTTGAGATACAGTATAAGTTTGGTATTTTGAACCTCTTTATTTTCAACATCTAAATTTCTAACATTAGCTAAAAATATTCTATAATTTCAGTTTCTGTAATTTGTAAAGGGGTTTTTGTGATTTTTACTTTATTAAATAAAATGAAATAAAAACAAGTTAAATATGTATTACCCAATTTCAATCACTAATTTTTACAATACAAAATTATTTTACAATCGTCATAATCAGTTTTGTAATTATTATATTTGTTACAAATTTTATTGCAAAACTATTTGGTATTTTTGTTTAAAATAGTGCTGAAAGTGAAAATTGGTTTCTATCTAATATTTTCAACTGTTCTAAAATTTGAACAAGGCCAGTTTAAATTATTTCAAATTATCGAATTTACACTGTTAGATATAATTTATACTTATTTTCCATTGAATGAATATTGAAAAACATTGTTGCAAGTTTTATGAAATGTTATTCTGGTTGTTCTTCAAAGTACATGGCATAAAAATGTTATTTGATAACAATAATATCTTTCGATCAGACCGGGAATCGAATCCAAGACTTTGCCTTTCTACCAATCGGATGCCATGAAGCTCACTGTTTTTAGTTACTACTTAATCATTGATAAAGAATACTCAAATCTCCTACAATAGAATAATTCATTGTTACCAGAAAACATTCATAGGTAGAAATCATATTTGCATTGAACAAATATTTTTTCTTGTTATATACATACATATATGTATACAAATCATATAGCATACTTATATTTTAGGAATTATACCAAAAGTAAAGCAAAAGCGAAAATAACCATTGACGAAATCAAAACAAGAAACTTTGTTATGTCAAGATCAGCTGTAAAAGAAAAGTGTAATTAAAGCTACACCTGAAAGCAAGATTGATTGTCGTGTAAGTTCTCGTCAGGTGAAGCCGCGAGTAGACCACCGTGATTTAGTTTTGATTAAAAGTAAAAGTATTTGTAAAAGATAACAAAGTGTTTTTTAAATAAAGAAAACTCCCTCGGCAAATAAAAATAAAATCTAACATTCTGTCTTTCTCTATTTTTAAAAAGACGATATAGATTTATAATTTGTATTATTCTTTTTGCAAAATTTTTCAATTTTTGTTATGTACTTCGAAAATAAATAAAAGTATTTAAAAAAAACAACGTAAATGAAATTTTCGAAGAAAAATACAATTTAAAAAGAAAAACCCGTAATTATTAAAAAAAAACGATCGAACAAATAAATTAATTGTTGTACGAAAAAACGCTTGTAAAATATTTTATAAAATATTTTAGTCTTTTCTAAAAAAAAGATTCCAGGCGATCCTCAAAAAACTTTTATTTTTCATTTAAGATTGGTAAATTATTTAAAAAAAATTAAAATAAAAAAAAACAATAAAAATAATTCATTTTTACAAAAAATTTCGGGGTGACCGTCCTTTCCCGTGCTAATCGTGGGACCATTTATGGAACTAAACAAAAACAAAACAAACAAAACAATTGAAGATGTATATAGTGCATCACTTTTGAGACTGAGAATCTCAGAAACACAGAGGAAGGAATTCCTCACAATGTCATACCGCGGGACCAAGAGGGTTCTAACAGCTCAGATGATTCAAGCGGGAATGAAACAGACAGCACAGTCGTCTGTTCGGAACGAACCTTGACTGCAGATAACCAGTCGACTTGCTCCGAGTTTCGACTTAAGAGCAGATCTAAAAAGCCTCAAGATCGAAGGTAAAGTCAGACTAATTGGTGCTGCCAGGAAAAGGTTTAAATGGTTGATGATGAATGGGTATTCAGCTGAAGACAGCTAGACAACTAGCTCTAAAGCCTACAGGCAAGTCAACCAGGAGAGGCAACTGGTGGTTGCAAAAGGTTGAAGGATCTCACTAGGAAGAGCATCAATGGTCAAGGAAGTTGTCGGAAGCACTAAAGCCGGAAGTTCTCTTGCCAACGGAGGATTGAAATGCCGTGCAAGAGAAAGTCTTGGAACAAATTGTCGAACAAAAAGACAGCAGAGTGGCTCAAAGGGGTAGATAGCAAAAGTCCCGGGAAGAACGAGAGGTAAGAGTAGTGGAAGGGGGTAACATTCCTCGCGCCCAATTCTTAATAGGATACTTCCCTAACAGCTCTACAGATCCGAACGAGAAGTTCTTAAACCTGATACGAGGTCAGAAGGAGGTAATAAAGGAACAAGACCGCGGCATGCCTAGTTTTCTCGGCTGACCATGGATCTGTGGAAGAAATTAAAAAGTGTGGCTATAGGATAAGTTACTAATTTGGTTCAGTGCAATTGGGGTACCAAGGACGAAGAGGAGAAAAGCAAAGAGGAAAGCCTTTAGTTGAGTCTTCGACTCCCGTAGCAAAGGCTAGCACCTCAACTGCAGCAACCTCACAATATCCAAGGTACCAACTGTAAGAGCAAAGTGCGCAGGAGAACCTACCAATGCAGTAAAGGGCGGAACAAAAACACTCAGTTTAGCGTAGAAATTACCACTAAAAGGCAGGGCCAAATAAGCAAGGGGCAAAACTGAACATTCTGAACTGAAAGGACAAGAAGGTAAAGAGAACCCCCGCCAAAAGCTTAATGGCGAACATCAGATGTATCCAAATAAACCTCCGCAAAAGCTACCTTAGATACACTTAGCAGGAGCTTTATTAAAGACAACCTAGACATGTCATTTATTCAAGAGCCACTAAAGACTTGAAACCCGGAGATTTTAAAGGTCATCTAAGCATACTGGAAACAGCAGCTATGGACTACTATTTCAAAATCTCTGAAGTTATGCTATGTAGAATGAACCTTGGCATTAATTACAACATTCTACTGACACAACGACAAACATGGAAAACTGGCTTTCCAGTTTTCGAGAAAGGCTCCGTTATTTGGTATACTGACGGATCCAAAACTGAGAAAGGAATGGGGATTGGAGTTGTGGGCCCAGGAGCAAAAATGCATGAAGCACTAGGAAAAACTCCAACGATCTTTCAAGCAGAAATACGTACTATACTATAGAACTATGTGCCAGGAAATGTCTCAGTATGGGATACAGGAAGGCAAGGATCTATATAATGTCGGACAGCCAGGCAGTATTGCAGGCTATTAGTTCCCAAATGATACATTTAAAGCTAGTCTGGGACTACACCAGATCTCTGAAGGAACTGGCAAACAACAACTGGCTAACAATAGGCTGGGTGCCAGGACATGAAAGCATAGCAGGTAACGAGGAGGCTGATAAACTAGCCAAGGTAGGCGCGGAAGCTATCTTCATTGGACCTGAACCTTTCTGTGGTCTACCCAAGTCGCACAGAGCAAATCTAATTAACAAATACGAGAAATAACAGAAGTCCTCGCACTGGTCAGCAACACAAGGTGCCAAACGCAAAACAATCCATAAAACTCAACAAAGGCAAGGCGCTGGATTTACTAAAACTTCCAAAAAGTGAACTAAGGACACTGGTGAGACTTTTCACTTGACACTGTCCTCTAAAATACCATCTAACAAAGATAGGAATTGATGAAAATCAAAATTGCAGATACTGTGAAGAGGAATCAGAAACCTCAGAACACATTCTGCGCCAGTGTAAAGGCATAATTCGTCCTAGACTAAAGCATATGGACAAAATGTACCTAACACCGGACGAAGTGTGCCACCTACCACCTAAAAAAGTCCTGGGCTTCGTCGAAGCCCTGAAACTTTAGGTCAGAGCCAGCATTAGGGTATTACAAAAAATACAAGTGGATCGCAGTAATGAGGAAATTAATATCCCACCTCTAAGCTGGTTCTCTAATGTAATCTAATCTACTACCTAAGGTTATGGTTGTTATAGGGATTCTCGGTTCCGAGGCTCGGTTTGAAAATTTACATCTGGGCTTCATAGAGATTTCCTATCTCCATTGGTTCGAGTGCTGGATTATTTATAATCTGTATTGCCTGGAATAACTATTTTGATTATTCCTGTTACTATTATTAACTTGATTATTACCCTAATTATCATTGGAATTGCTGCAATTATTATTAGTGCAATTATGTTGTCTTTGTGTATTATTCTGATTATTGTTTCTGTAATCAACTAGTCTATTAACTAGTCGGGTTGTCAATGAAATTAGGACTATTGTTATTAAGGTTATTATAACTATTGATATCAATATTATTATTTTTATTGAATGAATTTTCAGTTTTAACAACGTTCATATTCGATCTACATCGTCCTCGTTATTAAGAAACTCTACGTAGTTCCGTCGTGGTTTGTAATGCTGTCTTAGCTTTATTTTTACTTTGTCCCACATCTATTCCAGGCGTTGGATGCAGCGTTTTGCTTCGTCCTAAATTTTGTCATTGATGACGATGTTCAAGGCGTAAAACCTCCATCCTAGTATATTCTGGTAGATTTAGAAGGCTCTTTCAATAGAATTTGTAAATTTTCGGTGAAGTAATCTTTTCCATCGAATTTCCTCAATTTATTAAAGTAATTAAGGAATTGTTCTGTTGTTAATGTAAATAAATTTTGTTATTGTTGTTGGTGTTGCTGTTGTCCTGCTGCTATCAACTGTTCCACTCTGGCTTGTAGGGCAGCAATTTGAGCTTCTTGTTGTTCAATTATACTTCTTAATTGCTCATCAACTTTTTGAACCATCTCTTGATGATTCATTCTTCCATTGATATCAAAAATATTTCGCTAATGTTTCTCATACGGTTTTTTTTATTGTTTCTCTCTGCTTGAGTTAATTTTTGTTTTATAAATCCAAAAAAGGTTTTGTAAGAGTTTCAACACAATGTCAATTTTAAAAATTAAAAATACAGTATTATTACTAATTTTTTTTTTTTCAATTTCAAATCACTTATTTTTATGTTAATTTAATTTCAACTTCTTTTCCTTTAAGGAACGTGATGACTTCTTTTAATTTCTTTTTAATTTCTTTTACCTTTTGGGTTTCTTTTCTCGTCACTACCATTGGTGTATGTGTGTGATTATTATTATTATTATTTTTTTTTTATTTATTAATTTGTTTGATTCACTATTATTATATTGGCTATATGTTAATGTGCCACTATTTTTTTCTTAGCTAAAACTTGCACTGAATATTTAATTGTTTATTTCACAGTACAATTTCACTTTAATCTCAAATTTTCTTAAATAAAATTGTCTGGTTACGTATACATTCATTTTTTGAATAAAATTTCACAATTCTTTAATTTGGCAAATAAATAGAATTCCAAATTTAACTCCCTATTCTAGGTAATAGATTAATAGTAGCTATAAAGCAACTAACTGTTAGTTAACAGAAAATTTCCTATTGTTTTATAGTTAGGAGATCGTTGATCAGCTGATCTCTTAATTTTGTGGAGACTTTTAATTAGGAGATTTTCGTATTCTAGCAAATGAATTAATAGATTTTTGAGGTTAGAAAATTCTCCTAACTAATAGCTCCTGTGGATGAGCTACTTAGTCTATTACGTTGGATAGTGTGTATGAAGTGTTGTTTTGTAGCGACGAATAATTTGTAAATATTAAAATATAAAAAAATAATTACAAAAAGTGCTTTTAAATATAAAAGAGATAAATATAAAATTAATAATGCCGGAGGAACGAAAATCAGAGAATTGATCTATCACTATTATTTCATTGATAATTATTATATGTATTGTATAGTCACATCAACTTTTTCGATGTTATATAGGTACTTTTCAAAAACGTCAAAAATTTGACGATCACATGATTCTATTATCATCATTGACATGCCGTTGACAAGTCAAATGCATCACAATCCTTTTGCATTACTTGACGTTTTTGAAGGCTAAGAAGAATTGCTAAAAGTCATTTTTATATTTTTTTAAATAAAAATAGACAAAAAATTATAAAAGAAGTTCTATTAACCCAAATATTCATCTATTCATTTTTTCCTCTATTAAAATTCGTTTTACTCAGATCACATTTAATCTAATAATTTTGACAACAGAAAATTTGCAGTAACTTTAAACTGAATGCTTTGCTGCTCAAATATTTGCAGTCAATTGCAAAGTCATCGAGTTGTTGAATTTTTGACGCATTTGTCAAAAAGTTTATGAATTATTGATTTTCGTCAAAAGACAATCATCTGACGTTCTTGAAAAGTACCATATTTACACAAAAGAAAAAAATTACTGTTTTCTTACGAGTATAAGATTTTTACTCTGAATTAAAACGAAAGTGTAACCAAGTTCGTTTCTTCGTTATTAAAAAGAAAGTCCTTCAATTACTTCGTTTCTTCTAGTCACGCCAAAAAAAAAGTTTTTGAACTTAATTGATATACGATAGTTTCGAATCACTGAATCCCAATACTTTTCCTTAGAATCCTACCGACTGCACCAGTAAGATTTTTCCTTACTCTTAAAAGCGAAAAAAATTAAATAATTTAATTTTAATTTTCTGTAAAGAAAATAAAATACTAGGACCTATTTTAAAATATATACATTATTAATTTATAACTATTCAGTACAAAATTTAGATTTTAACTGACTTAAAGGTGATTTCTTAAAAAAATAACTACAACTCCTATTTTGCGTTTTTTTTTTTTTAAATATTTACTAAGCTTTAATTGTAATATGAGATTTTTGTTTTTTTACAAAAGTCTGGGTGAAGTTTGTGAGACAGAGTTTTTGCAGATACATAAAAAAAAATGTGGGAAAACAGAATATTCTGATTTCTCTAATTTTGCTTTTTGTTAAATTTTCAAAAATATGGGAAAATGGAATATTTTAGTTTCCATAATTGTATTTTCTTACAATTTCTTGGAAATCTAATTTTTTTATATTGTTAGAATGTACGTATCTAATTAGCGCTAATGGTGTTTTGTTTTTAAATTAATATTCAAATGTCAAAATATAATTTTTGAATTACAGTAGGAGAAAAAGTAATATTTTAAGTTATCACGGCCAAGGGTATAATTTCAAAGCACAATTTCATTCTCCAGAAATTTTTCCAACTTTAAGTCATTTTTTTTTTCACGTTTTAAAATTAAATTAACATTCTCCAACGTGACAAAGAGAGTTTTTCAAATAAAATGTTTCAAACGGACACATCTTTATGTTCTTTGTTTGGAATATTTCGTAACAAATCTCCACTGTGAACATTTACAATAAATAAAGGTAATTTATCCGTTTCCAATTTTGTTAAACTTTTACTGAATAAAAATGTAATTTCCCTTTTTTTGTAAAAACAATAACCGTCAACAAAAACCGTTTTTTAATCACTTCGAAATTTTAAATTTAAATAAATTTCGAAAAAAACAGCTGTGTTTAAATTTTTCGTTACATTTTTTCCGAAGAACTTTTTTAAAAAACTGACATTAAATTTGAACACAAGTTTTTTTTAACTAGTGGGAACTAATTTTTCGAAATTCCTGATTGAAAAGTAGAAATAAACCCTACTCTTTGTATATGAATTTATATATTAGTGACAAGTCAAGAATTTTCGTATCATCATCTTTGCTCAAAAGAGGCGCTGGCGTCACTCAATATCGTTATAAAAAAAGAAAAGAGAGAGATTAATTTTTTTTCTTAGCTTTTATTTGTACAGTACCAAAGAAACTTAAATACTTACATATAGATTTCTCAACCACGTACTAAAACAAGAAATAATTTTTCTCGCATCGACTATCAATTATGCATCCTATAAGCTTTTAATTTTTATTCGTTACTTTATTTTCGATAAAGAACATTTTAAAATTTAAAATAAATTTCGAAGGTTTATATTCATTTTCGAAACCATTATGTTTTTTTTATTATTCATCGGATACGATTTAATATTGATACGCATTTGTTGTTGCTTTTTAATGTAAAATAACTGCACAATCACAACAATAATCAGTATTATTGTATAAGTTGTATAAGCATATGTATACATATGTACATATATATAAGTTACTCAATTGGTTATTGTATCATTTATAGTTTACAGTATATAGTACATACGGTACTTATTTCTGTAACTAATAAAACTTGAGATGGTAACCTTTACTATGCCAGTTACAGGAATGAGCCTATAGACGTTAACGGTGCATTTCGATTAAATCAAACTTTCCTCGTTTTTTCATGGTTGAATTTTATTCCAGAGTATTCAGCCTTGAAAAAACGATGAAAATTCAATCAAATCAATCTGTCATTATTTTGTTTATTTATACTGCACTATTCAAAACTTGTTAACCCACTACCGCATTATATGACACACTGTCAATTTTATTCTTTAAGAAGTAATATGGATGTAATAATCGATTACAGAACAAGTTACTGGCTAGGCACAAAAACGGTTACACAAACAGTTCCAAATATGAATACAGTAACCTATGGTTACACTGTTTGTATACTTAAAATCAGGCCCGGCCCTACCATAGGAGCGGCTGGAGCACTTGCTCCGGGCGCTAAAAATTAGGAACGCTGAAAATAACTTCTTACTTATTTAAATTTTGTGTAATAAAACATAACATAAAAGTGAAGAATTTTCAAAGTTCACTAATTTAAATATATGTACATATGTATGTATGTATTATGTAATATGTATATTCATATTAGATTCTTATATGCATAACATTTCTAAAAAGTACCTTTTATTCGATGCACGAATATTCATTTAAAAATATTACCGCATATGTATGTACATAGTTGCATTTATTGTTACTATTTTGTGTGTTAAGAGGAAATAACGTCAAAACAGAATGCGACTGTATACAAAAAGCTTCAATTTATATTTTACTTGATGCTTTTTGCTGTATATAAGCATCAGCTTCAATTTCAACTCATGGAGCAGAAAAGCTTTTTGCTCCAACGCTATCAAAATTTTATATGGTAAAATTTGTGTCGTTCCTTATCGCACACACATTATCTTTAAATTTTATGATGAAACTTGCGTTGAAATTGTGCAAGTTAAAAGTTTGCACCATCGCATCTGTAGTTCTTGATTATGAAAAAATTATAACGAATTTCTTCGCATACTCACTTTTCTTCTCTTTTACAATGAAACTTGCGTTGAAATGGTGCAAGTAAAAAATTTGCTCCATCGCATCTCTAGTTTTTGATTATGAAAAAATTATAACGAATTTCTTCGCATACTCACAAAACATTATTATTATTATTTTATTTTATATTTTTTATTTCTTTTTAAGATACAATCACATACTTTTTCAAATAGAACAAAGTAGATGAATTTTTTAGTTTTTAAATAATTAAAAAGTCAAAATCAAAAAATAATTTTTAAATAATCGATTAATGTCAAATAACTTTAAAATATGATTTCATTTGAAAAAATATGTTGAACGAGGATAAGGCCTATAGAGGATACCTCTTTAAAAAAAACGCGTCTTTAATGTTCTACCTACTGGGTGGCACGGAAATGAACATGCATTTATACATGTACGTATGTACATATTTAAAAAAATTTCATAACAAAGGGCGGCAAAAATTATAAGTGCACCGGGCGCCAAAATCATTAGATCCGGCCCTGCTTAAAATTAAACATATAATTACAATAACCGTTACCAGTATTTATATAGTAACCTACATGAGTAGGCATGATATGAACCATCACCAAAAAATTTTCATTTGTGTTAACTAGGCACTCCATGTTTGCAGGGATACGTACATACGTCTGTAGCCGTGTACATAAGGTACATACCTATATTATTTAGTTGTTGTTTTTGCTACAGCAAGTGTAATTTTTTTTTAGGTTTCTTACCAAGTAGGTCTATATACACCATGATACAATAACACTAAGGTAATGTATTCAGATGACAGTTTAATTTTGTGACGTCAGAGTTTGAAGTTAAAAATACATAATTGAATACACAATTTTTTATTTCAAAAATTTTTTTATTTTTTTCTGACTTTTCTTCCTTATTACATCTAAATTCTTAATTTTATTTTTTTCTTTTATCAAGAAATATATCCTACTTCTAAAAAACAATTTTTTTACCTCTTCTTCTACAGAAATATTTTCAGCCAATTTTAAGAATTTTTTTAAAATATTTTTATTTTGTACAATTTTTATTTTTTTTTCGTTAAATATCTTTTCTAATTTAGTTATGTGGGACATGAACTCTTCTGAGGGTTTAATTAAGGCACCTTCAGATAATTCGTCTACCCATGTCCAAGTAATATTACTCTTTTCTATATAGTTTTTTAGCTTACACTTTTTTATTAGGTAACCCCCCAAATTTTCTAAAGCATCGAGATGTAGCTCGTCAAATTCTAGCTCTTCATTAGAAACATCATTTATATCGATATCTTCATTTGGTGTTAAATTATTGAAAATATCCTGCGTAAGCATTGGTATTGCTTCATCATTATCGTCATCCTCAATGTTTGATGAACTTAGTATATTATTATTTTTTCCTGTATAGAAAAAATTATTAGAAACAATTAAAAGTTGTGAGTGATAAGCTGAAAATAATATAAAATATTTAAAGTTTATACATAAAATAACCTTTGGTTTTTTTAAATGGGCTAGGGTAAAACATCACAACACTAGAATGACGACACGAAACAATTGTTCAAGTATAGATTTTTTTTACCTAACAAAAATGATCTTAAACGATATTTAACTTCTAAACTGTTGGGATTATCATTCAAACCACCTTTTGAGCGAATTGTAGCGAAAAAATTTTCCAAAACATCTTGATTAAGACGGTTAGTAAGAGTAAAATCTATGGAATATTTTTCTTTTAAATAAGCAAAAAAGCCCATTAGAGAAGCATTGCTAACTAATATTCCTTTCTGGAATGGAAGCATACTATTTTTGTGATTGGTTGATCTCATGTTATATATGATGTTATCCATTTCACGTAGTATTTTATTTTGCACATCTAATGCTATACCATATGCTTTCATTCTGTCTCGGCTATCAACTCGAATTGTTTTAGAGTTGAATATGTCAAACCAATCATTTACTAATTTCATAAAATCAGCACATTCGAGGATATTCTGTGCTCTTAATTTTCCAAGTTGGAAAAGTCGTTTGAGGCCCGATGATACAGAATGAGAAAATAATTGTACTGCCAATTTTACTTTCTGCCTTGCAGCACCTTTTACCTCTAAATGTGTATTTGAGATCTTATTCATCATTCTTAGGTCATCATTACCTAATACAGCCAATGCTTCTTCAATAGGAGAAGATGTTATAAGCTTTCCATCTAAAATAAAACCACCGTCAAGAAAGTGGTTTCTAAGAAGTTTTATTAAGTGAGGAACGTCGGCAAAAACATATACTTTTTTATTCGGATCTATGGGGTTTTCGAACCAAGTTTTCATTATGCCTATGGAAAGTTCTTTCCATAATTTCTGATTACTACCCCCCATATCAGAAACCACTGCAACTACTGTGTATCCTATATTGTGCAGCTCTATGATGATATTATTTAAAAGTGATTTTGTTATTTTACAATCAAAATCATAGAACAATGGCTGTCTCCAGTTTTCTATTAAACCTCTTGCCATTACAAATTGCACATTTTTTGATGGACTTAGGACAATATCATTTTTTTTGTCATATTCGAAAGTTGAACTTACGCTCATCTCATCAAATGACAGTATGCACAATTTTTGCTTCTCATTGAAGTTTTTATTTTTCATCAACTGGAACACAGTCTTGAGTATACCCGGCTGCACATCTAACTTTGCTGCCCACTTTTTTAGACTGCTTACACAAGGTAGAGGATAACTTTTTTTACGCAAATATCTATATGATTTAGGTCCAGCTGAATATAAACAAGCAGCTGAGGATATGTCTTCTAGTTTCCATTTGATTCGCTTAGAAGGCATAATTAGTTTTTGCAGTTGACCAGGCGTGAAAATTTTATTTAAAGATAATTCTCTTTGGTTCATTTTTCCTCTCAAATTTTCATTTTCTAATTTTAATCGTAGATTTTCGTTTTTCAAATCACTTAGTTGTTTTTTCAAATCATACAATTCAATAAGGGTGGTACAATTTAAATCTCCTCTAAAAAATATAAATAGTTAAGCTTTATATGATATAGTAACTATATATGTTGCTAAAATAAAATAAAAAAGTACTGTTATTAAAATCTTACTCAGTTTGAACCTCTACATTAATAAAAGGTTGTTCTTGCGAGCATTCAATTGTTAGATCTATCTCTATCTCATTATTTTCTGCGTCCTTTAATCTGTTAATTTGATTTTTATTGAACGAAAAGGAGTTACAGTCTTTTAAAAATTTAAAAGAATTATTATTATCATCTGAAATTCTAATATTCTCAGATTTTGAAAAACCTTTTATATTAACCACAGACGCCTCAGATCGTGCGATAGGTGCAGTCCTCTTTTAGGGCGAAGTTGAGAAGGATCGTCCTATAACCTACATATCTAGATCCCTTAATAAAACTGAAGAAAATTATGCAACTAATGAAAAGGAGATGTTAGCCATCGTGTGGGCTCTAGACAATTTAAGGAATTATCTTTATGGTGCCAGGAAAATAAAAATTTTAACCGATCATCAGCCACTCACCTTTACCTTGAGCAAAAGGAATAACAAGGCCAAACTTAAAAGATAGAAGGCTAGAATCGAGGAATATAACTATGAACTGGTCTACAAGCCAGGCAGCACCAACAAGGTTGCGGACGCCTTATCAAGACTGGAAACGGAAGCAAATATTTTAACTTCTTCAGATTCTGGAACGGTTCATAGTGCTGACGAAGACAACACTGGTTTTAAGTTGGTTGAATTTCAACTTAGGGATTTATAAATTAAACAAATTGAACTTGATAAAATGTAATTTAATAAATAACTTAGAGATTTTGATAAAAAAAAAAAAGGAAATTCTGTTGTTATTTTATGGAAATGATTAAAAGTTTCTCACAATTAACTTGTAAAATTTTTAATTTCGTTCTTCAACTTTTTGAAGTTGAAATCGTAGAAAACGAACTTGAGTTTCTTCTTTGACTTGTATTGGAAAATTAATTTTCCTCAAAGTCAAAATCGTAGAAAAGAACTATCTTCTTTCTTTAACTTATCAGAAAATGTTAAATTTTCTGCTAATTTAAATTCGTAGTAAAGCAAATGTCTTCTTTCTTAACTTATTAGAAAAATGCTATCGATAGCATAAACCAGTGTTGTCTTCGTCAGCACTATGAACCGTTCCAGAATCTGAAGAAGTTAAAATATTTGCTTCCGTTTCCAGTCTTGATAAGGCGTCCGCAACCTTGTTGGTGCTGCCTGGCTTGTAGACCAGTTCATAGTTATATTCCTCGATTCTAGCCTTCTATCTTTTAAGTTTGGCCTTGTTATTCCTTTTGCTCAAGGTAAAGGTGAGTGGCTGATGATCGGTTAAAATTTTTATTTTCCTGGCACCATAAAGATAATTCCTTAAATTGTCTAGAGCCCACACGATGGCTAACATCTCCTTTTCATTAGTTGCATAATTTTCTTCAGTTTTATTAAGGGATCTAGATATGTAGGTTATAGGACGATCCTTCTCAACTTCGCCCTAAAAGAGGACTGCACCTATCGCACGATCTGAGGCGTCTGTGGTTAATATAAAAGGTTTTTCAAAATCTGAGAATATTAGAATTTCAGATGATAATAATAATTCTTTTAAATTTTTAAAAGACTGTAACTCCTTTTCGTTCAATAAAAATCAAATTAACAGATTAAAGGACGCAGAAAATAATGAGATAGAGATAGATCTAACAATTGAATGCTCGCAAGAACAACCTTTTATTAATGTAGAGGTTCAAACTGAGTAAGATTTTAATAACAGTACTTTTTTATTTTATTTTAGCAACATATATAGTTACTATATCATATAAAGCTTAACTATTTATATTTTTTAGAGGAGATTTAAATTGTACCACCCTTATTGAATTGTATGATTTGAAAAAACAACTAAGTGATTTGAAAAACGAAAATCTACGATTAAAATTAGAAAATGAAAATTTGAGAGGAAAAATGAACCAAAGAGAATTATCTTTAAATAAAATTTTCACGCCTGGTCAACTGCAAAAACTAATTATGCCTTCTAAGCGAATCAAATGGAAACTAGAAGACATATCCTCAGCTGCTTGTTTATATTCAGCTGGACCTAAATCATATAGATATTTGCGTAAAAAAAGTTATCCTCTACCTTGTGTAAGCAGTCTAAAAAAGTGGGCAGCAAAGTTAGATGTGCAGCCGGGTATACTCAAGACTGTGTTCCAGTTGATGAAAAATAAAAACTTCAATGAGAAGCAAAAATTGTGCATACTGTCATTTGATGAGATGAGCGTAAGTTCAACTTTCGAATATGACAAAAAAAATGATATTGTCCTAAGTCCATCAAAAAATGTGCAATTTGTAATGGCAAGAGGTTTAATAGAAAACTGGAGACAGCCATTGTTCTATGATTTTGATTGTAAAATAACAAAATCACTTTTAAATAATATCATCATAGAGCTGCACAATATAGGATACACAGTAGTTGCAGTGGTTTCTGATATGGGGGGTAGTAATCAGAAATTATGGAAAGAACTTTCCATAGGCATAATGAAAACTTGGTTCGAAAACCCCATAGATCCGAATAAAAAAGTATATGTTTTTGCCGACGTTCCTCACTTAATAAAACTTCTTAGAAACCACTTTCTTGACGGTGGTTTTATTTTAGATGGAAAGCTTATAACATCTTCTCCTATTGAAGAAGCATTGGCTGTATTAGGTAATGATGACCTAAGAATGATGAATAAGATCTCAAATACACATTTAGAGGTAAAAGGTGCTGCAAGGCAGAAAGTAAAATTGGCAGTACAATTATTTTCTCATTCTGTATCATCGGGCCTCAAACGACTTTTCCAACTTGGAAAATTAAGAGCACAGAATATCCTCGAATGTGCTGATTTTATGAAATTAGTAAATGATTGGTTTGACATATTCAACTCTAAAACAATTCGAGTTGATAGCCGAGACAGAATGAAAGCATATGGTATAGCATTAGATGTGCAAAATAAAATACTACGTGAAATGGATAACATCATATATAACATGAGATCAACCAATCACAAAAATAGTATGCTTCCATTCCAGAAAGGAATATTAGTTAGCAATGCTTCTCTAATGGGCTTTTTTGCTTATTTAAAAGAAAAATATTCCATAGATTTTACTCTTACTAACCGTCTTAATCAAGATGTTTTGGAAAATTTTTTCGCTACAATTCGCTCAAAAGGTGGTTTGAATGATAATCCCAACAGTTTAGAAGTTAAATATCGTTTAAGATCATTTTTGTTAGGTAAAAAAAATCTATACTTGAACAATTGTTTCGTGTCGTCATTCTAGTGTTGTGATGTTTTACCCTAGCCCATTTAAAAAAACCAAAGGTTATTTTATGTATAAACTTTAAATATTTTATATTATTTTCAGCTTATCACTCACAACTTTTAATTGTTTCTAATAATTTTTTCTATACAGGAAAAAATAATAATATACTAAGTTCATCAAACATTGAGGATGACGATAATGATGAAGCAATACCAATGCTTACGCAGGATATTTTCAATAATTTAACACCAAATGAAGATATCGATATAAATGATGTTTCTAATGAAGAGCTAGAATTTGACGAGCTACATCTCGATGCTTTAGAAAATTTGGGGGGTTACCTAATAAAAAAGTGTAAGCTAAAAAACTATATAGAAAAGAGTAATATTACTTGGACATGGGTAGACGAATTATCTGAAGGTGCCTTAATTAAACCCTCAGAAGAGTTCATGTCCCACATAACTAAATTAGAAAAGATATTTAACGAAAAAAAAATAAAAATTGTACAAAATAAAAATATTTTAAAAAAATTCTTAAAATTGGCTGAAAATATTTCTGTAGAAGAAGAGGTAAAAAAATTGTTTTTTAGAAGTAGGATATATTTCTTGATAAAAGAAAAAAATAAAATTAAGAATTTAGATGTAATAAGGAAGAAAAGTCAGAAAAAAATAAAAAAATTTTTGAAATAAAAAATTGTGTATTCAATTATGTATTTTTAACTTCAAACTCTGACGTCACAAAATTAAACTGTCATCTGAATACATTACCTTAGTGTTATTGTATCATGGTGTATATAGACCTACTTGGTAAGAAACCTAAAAAAAAATTACACTTGCTGTAGCAAAAACAACAACTAAATAATATAGGTATGTACCTTATGTACACGGCTACAGACGTATGTACGTATCCCTGCAAACATGGAGTGCCTAGTTAACACAAATGAAAATTTTTTGGTGATGGTTCATATCATGCCTACTCATGTAGGTTACTATATAAATACTGGTAACGGTTATTGTAATTATATGTTTAATTTTAAGCAGGGCCGGATCTAATGATTTTGGCGCCCGGTGCACTTATAATTTTTGCCGCCCTTTGTTATGAAATTTTTTTAAATATGTACATACGTACATGTATAAATGCATGTTCATTTCCGTGCCACCCAGTAGGTAGAACATTAAAGACGCGTTTTTTTTAAAGAGGTATCCTCTATAGGCCTTATCCTCGTTCAACATATTTTTTCAAATGAAATCATATTTTAAAGTTATTTGACATTAATCGATTATTTAAAAATTATTTTTTGATTTTGACTTTTTAATTATTTAAAAACTAAAAAATTCATCTACTTTGTTCTATTTGAAAAAGTATGTGATTGTATCTTAAAAAGAAATAAAAAATATAAAATAAAATAATAATAATAATGTTTTGTGAGTATGCGAAGAAATTCGTTATAATTTTTTCATAATCAAAAACTAGAGATGCGATGGAGCAAAATTTTTTACTTGCACCATTTCAACGCAAGTTTCATTGTAAAAGAGAAGAAAAGTGAGTATGCGAAGAAATTCGTTATAATTTTTTCATAATCAAGAACTACAGATGCGATGGTGCAAACTTTTAACTTGCACAATTTCAACGCAAGTTTCATCATAAAATTTAAAG